>CM026576.1:21901452-23310661 GCA_000180635.4 Pristionchus pacificus
CTTTCATTCAAATGTGGTATCTCAATAAAGCTTCATTTTAATATTCTCTCATTTCCCACACTCCCAATCAAATTATTAAACCATTTAATTTTTCAATTATCTAAATGGAAATGCCACATTGTCATTTCAGACTATAAATAGCCGTCCCCTCGGTGATTTTTTTTTACTATAAATAGCCGTCCCCTCGGTGATTTTTTCACAGATGGGAAACCTAGCCAAAAAAAAGGTTTTCGTAAAGGAAAGAAGGCAGCCAAGGTGGCGAGGCGGGCCAATGTGGAGAAGGCGAATGCGGCGCGCCGTGGCCAGGTAAGTAATAGGACTGTCGTCATCAATTGATAGCACTCATTTCAGAACGCGGCCGCCGCCCCGTCTACCGTATCTCCATTACCGTACTCTTTGATTACAGTGAGGAGCCAACAGCGCAACAGGCAGCGCACGAAGGTCGACTTCGCTTCCTTCTCCCCCTCGCCCCCCCCCCCCCTCATTCACTCGCGATAAATGAAATGGTAGTATTATTGTTGTGCAGAAGAACAAGAACCGAAGACAAAGATGAGGGATATATTTAAAGATCAAAGATCAAAATGGAAAGGTCACGGAAATGTCTGCTGAGCTTTGTCTTGGTTGGCTGATGTGTTATTGGATGATATCTTGCACTGACCGAAATCGTTGGCGACGAAGTGACAGTGAAGCGGAGAGTTACGTAGAACCGTAATCCTCAATTATCGTTCTACCCTCGTGACTTTTGCCACCGTAATCTTCAGCTCTCGATCGACGGTGCACGGCGATTAGAGATTGGCCGAAATGGCGATTAGAGATTGGCCGAAATGGCGATTAAGAGATTGGCCGGATTGGCCGAAGTCGTGAAATGAATCGTATAAGTGTCTATAGATGGGTAATTTATACCATTATTCTAATTGCTGATGCTACACGGGAAATAAAAATAAAATAGAAATAGAAATAGTCAATGGCGAGAATCGCGAGAAGGTCGATTGGAATTAGGAGAAACAGATTGGATGGATGTTTCGCATGCATTTACCGAGTGTCAGAATATGATTGCTAAAGAATGTGCTCGTCAAATGGAATTGCGTGAAGAATGTGATCATGGAAAACATCCAATGAATTACAAGAGGAGAAGAAACCGAAGACAAAAGACAAGGAAGATGGCCGAAATATGACAAACTCGAGAATACTGTAGCAGACCCCAGCCCCCCCCCCCCCCCCCCCCCCCCCAAGTGTAACCATCGAAGTACCCTTAATATGTAAATACAGTATGAAGAAGTTGAGATGTGTGAAACACAGCAGCTAGAGCACCAACCACCTTTATTCAAGGGTTGTACTCGATGGGGAGGTTCTTTCTACGGACCATTCCGTCACCCTGGAACCACTCGCGGCGGAACTGCTTGGCGGCTCCATCGGGAGTGTTGGTCCACTCGATGGTGACACGATCGTTGTTGGTGTCCTGTAAGGAATACGAATAATGCGGTCTTATATTGCACAGACTTGGATGCACTACCGTAATAAAGTTTGAGGGATAGGTACGGTATGATGGCGAGTATACAAACCCGTGGGTGGATTATGGTAATCAAACAGTAAGGGTTCACTTTCGGGCCGGGAATAAACCGTACCTCTTGTCCGTAGGCGAAGGCATCACACGAGACGGCGATCAGAGCGTTTTCCTTGGGGTCGAGCACACCGGCGGCGGGGTCGACACCGAGTCTCTTCATGTTGGTGGTCTTGAAAGCCCATCCAATGCGGCGAGCGGACGAGTTGGTCACCTGAAAGAACGAAGGGTTACCGTAGCTGAGGATCGATAAAGGCAAGGTATATATCATCGTGGAGTACGGTACTCTATGGCTCTGTGGAGGAGACTACGGTAGGCCGGGGTGGGGGTCGGGGTAAACCATACCTTGATGTGGTAGGTGTGCTTGTCGTCGTAGGGGGCATTGAAGACGATCTTGGTGCCGGGCTGGGTGGCGATATCTCCGGGAGGGACGGACTGGGCCATGGCGACGACTTGGTGTGAGGAAGAGACCGAGGCGAGGGGGTTTTATAGAGCGGAATGAGAGAGAAATGAGGCATTTTCCATCTAGTGAAAGAGGGAAATGAGGGAGATTATTCAGAAAGAGTGCGGATGCGAAAGGTCAAGGAGATTAGCGATTTTCGTTTTCTGCATCGAAATTTGAAAATGTGACAGGCTATGAAATGTTGATCTTTGATCTCTCGTTCTAAACGCAAAAAGCAATAGTGATGCCTCTGGTCTGCTTGTACTTGTCCATGTGATTTCTCTCAGATACAGCCAGGTGCCGTACACGCAGTTGATCCAGGCCTGAAAAGATGTCTCGTTTTCGAATTACTCTTTATTTTTGAGCAGTGTTATTGTCAAGGAAATGTAATTGAACAAAGTGATTGGAGTAGGACTCATAATACAGGTCTTCATTATGCGAATTTTGTTTGTCTGGTAACGCCTATGCGATCGAATTGACGAAGACTCAGATCATATGAAGTGTTTGTGAAACACAACCGGGTACTACCCCGAGATATAAATTTTTTTCGTTAATTTCATTTCAGAAATTGATTTTGTTAAAAATAATTTGAGAAAAATATTTGTGGGAAAACCGCATTTGGGAAAACACCAATTGTAAATTTTAATTTAGAAATTCGCAATGGGAAATCATTTTTGGGAAATCCCATCTCGGAAATTTTTTCATGTAAAAATTTGTGCGCATGTTATAAAGCGTTATTTCTATTTTATTATTATAATCGAATTCTCCAGAATTTATTATTATTATTAGAATAAAAAAATAAATAAATAAGTGAAAGGAAAAAGGAGAAAATCGGCTTCTAACCGATGTGCGCGCTCCAGCTGCGTTGCGACACCCCGCCGCCGGTGTGCTCGACCCCAAGGAAAACGCTCTGATCGCCGTCTCGTGTGATGCCTTCGCCTACGGACAAGAGGTACGGTTTATTCCCGGCCCGAAAGTGAACCCTTACTGTTTGATTACCATAATCCACCACGGGTTTGTATACTCGCCATCATACCGTACCTATCCCTCAAACTTTATTACGGTAGTGCATCCAAGTCTGTGCATATAAGACCGCATTATTCGTATTCCTTACAGGACACCAACAACGATCGTGTCACCATCGAGTGGACCCAACACTCCCGATGGAGCCGCCAAGCAGTTCCGCCGCGAGTGGTTCCAGGGTGACGGAATGGTCCGTAGAAAGAACCTCCCCATCGAGTACAACCCTTGGATATTTTTTTAGAGAGAACGAGTTTTCGTTATTGATCATACTTGAATTATTCAGATTAAATAAACCTTGTGAAACTTATTCAGTCTGTGAAATTTTTAAAAAAAAGTTTGTTCACTGATTGTCTGCGGGTTTTTTTGAAAACATTTTATCACCTGGTATAGCAGGCCGTTGTAGACATCGAAGCAGATCAGCACTATCTTAAAGAATAATTTTAACGGCTTTTCTCCATGATTCACGTCGTACGCATTGAGCTTACTTGAACTCATCACGTTAAATTAGGCCTTGCGAATATAAAAATTTTTTGTCCATTCAATTTAGACAAAAGTAATGTAATAACATTCACATACATGATGAGCAACAAACGCAGCCTTGCAGTCCATGGCTCATCTGCGATTTTTCTAATCAGCAACGTACATAACGGAGGGATTCAGAAGGAAGACGGAGAGTGGCCAGTAGATGTGGCGGGCTCTGTAATAAGGAAGCGTAATTCTAATAAAAATCTCGAAACAAGTCATATTCAATTTAACGAAAAAGTGAATACCGATGTGGTCAGGACTGAAGAGCATGAGAAACATGTAACTATCGAATACTCACAATCTCACGATCCGCAGGAAGTAGTCTCGATCCCAGTCGAGACCGAACGCGAGAGAGCCGCTCATTTCCGTTTGCATTCCTGATATAGTTTTGTGTCCCTTGTCTTTGGTAGGTATCGAGATGCGGTAGGAATACACACCAAATTAATCTTCCAACAATAAATACCAAAAAATACAATTAAGTGAGCTGTTTAAATTTTTTTCAAACGTATTAAACAGGTGTTGTAGCCGGCGATTACTGTTTAGCTGTTCCCGGTGCGCGTGATGATTAGAATCTTATTTTAGGATCATTGTTCAGAGAATGGGCTGGTAATAATCACAGGTGCTTATCGGGCACATGCGAACAGGAGATTAGTATCAGGTAAATACCGGGCAAATAGTCTGACGCATTTGTTTGTTTAAGGAAATGAAAAAAGCGATTGCGAAACAACTTGCCTAATGATTTGACCACAAATATATTCTAGAAGAAATATTGAAAGAAATGCACAGGCTGATTGGTGCTTTGGACTTTCATTATCGTTTCTCGTAAATGCCGGATATGTTGACGGTCCCGGTTCATCTGTTGCCCGCTTTCGAGACACACATGAACAAATTGGCACGTTTGCGCGAGATTTTGTGCTCCTTTGATCTTATTCGGAGAAACTGAACCGAGTACAGTTAGACTAACACAGTTTGGACTTCCATTATCGTTATGATTGGAAATTGAATTCATTTGTGTGACTACTACTAATTCGATCTCTACTGGGAAAACCATAAACACATATATATTTTTGATGAATCGATTAAATGACGAAATATCGGGATGTTGTTGCTCCTTTGATCTACCATTAGTCGGAATTAAGTGACAAATGCGAGAAAAAAAGCTAGATGCGAGGTTGGCCGGACGAATGAATCTCACTATCCATCGAGCACAAGAAAACTAGACGATTTTCCGAGCGTTGCACAACAATTGTAAAATAACGGTTGTGGGGTACTACCCCGAAATATAAATTTTTTTTCGTAAATACATATTTTAAAAATATTTTATAGAAAATAAATTGGGAAAAAAAAAAGTAAAAGGAAATTTATGTAAATCTTACTGTGGAAATTCGTATACTGTAAAAGTACTATTGATAAATTTCATTTCGGAAATCCCATCTCGGAAATTTTTTTCGGAAATGCAAAAAACGATAATGAAAGTCCAAAGCACCAATCAGCCTGTGCATTTCTTTCAATATTTCTTCTAGAATATATTTGTGGTCAAATCATTAGGCAAGTTGTTTCGCAATCGCTTTTTTCATTTCCTTAAACAAACAAATGCGTCAGACTATTTGCCCGGTATTTACCTGATACTAATCTCCTGTTCGCATGTGCCCGATAAGCACCTGTGATTATTACCAGCCCATTCTCTGAACAATGATCCTAAAATAAGATTCTAATCATCACGCGCACCGGGAACAGCTAAACAGTAATCGCCGGCTACAACACCTGTTTAATACGTTTGAAAAATTTAAACAGCTCACTTAATTGTATTTTTTGGTATTTATTGTTGGAAGATTAATTTGGTGTGTATTCTACCGCATCTCGATACCTACCAAAGACAAGGGACACAAAACTATATCAGGAATGCAAACGGAGATGAGCGGCTCTCTCGCGTTCGGTCTCGACTGGGATCGAGACTACTTCCTGCGGATCGTGAGATTGTGAGTATTCGATAGTTACATGTTTCTCATGCTCTTCAGTCCTGACCACATCGGTATTCACTTTTTCGTTAAATTGAATATGACTTGTTTCGAGATTTTTATTAGAATTACGCTTCCTTATTACAGAGCCCGCCACATCTACTGGCCACTCTCCGTCTTCCTTCTGAATCCCTCCGTTATGTACGTGCTGATTAGAAAATCGCAGATGAGCATGGACTGCAAGGCTGCGTTTGTTGCTCATCATGTATGTGAATGTTATTACATTACTTTTGTCTAAATTGAATGGACAAAAATTTTTATATTTCGCAAGGCTAATTTAACGTGATGAGTTCAAGTAAGCTCAATGCGTACGACGTGAATCATGGAGAAAAGCCGTTAAAATTATTCTTTTAAGATAGTGCTGATCTGCTTCGATGTCTACAACGGCCTGCTATACCAGGTGATAAAATGTTTTCAAAAAAAACCCGCAGACATCAGTGAACAAACTTTTTTTAAAAATTTCACAGACTGAATAAGTTTCACAAGGTTGATTTAATCTGAATAATTCAAGTATGATCAATAACGAAAACTCGTTCTGCTCTAAAAAAATATCTTATCGAGATTCATGGAATAATTTGCAGATGTACCCGCTCGCGCCTCTGCCCATTTTCATCTGCACAGGGCTACTGTGCACAAATAACGTATCGCCAAGGATTTTACTGGTAGGATTTTCGATCAATACGATAAAAAATTGCACGAAAAAATGATGCCGCAATTTGAGCATAGATGTTTCGGCTTAGTGGATTCAAAATACAATGTTGTTTCTCTGATTGAAAAAAAGCAAAATGAAGCGTCTAATTTCTTTCGCTTCAGACAGTTCTTGCGTTCTGGACAATTACGATGTGCGTTCCCTACCTCTTCATCATGACGAGAATGCACCAAAAGATGCTGTTCCACGACAGTCCTTTCAAGCTGAGCATGAGGTACTTTTTTTAACTAAAAATCAATGCTGCTCCATAAATTTTTATTTGATAAATTTTGCTTCCTGTTCTGAGTGTATTTTTTTGACGTGCTTTGATGGTCTAATACCCGAGTACCATTCGCATACCCAATATCAAGCACGTGCTTTCCGGGATTTCCGCCACCAAAATCACGCGTTACAATTGGGGTGCAAAGAATACCCTAAAGATAACCCATGCTTGTCAGACATAGTCAGAGAGCATAGATATTGGAGAGATTCAGAATGCCAGACAAAAATAGAGAGCATGAAGAAGGAAAGAGACAGGATGTAAGACAGCGTTAGAGAGCATGCAAATAGGAGATAGACAGAATATACTGCATCAAAAATGCCTTTCAGGGCGCAAATTGGCGTGTTATCTGCACTAATCATGACCTTGCTTGCGAACCTCGTGGGATTTGCGATTTGGACTGGCGAATCGGTTGAGAAGGCAAGGATAGTGCAAGTAAGGGACTACGATTCCTCTCTGATCGATTTTTCTGAAAATTGCAATAAATATGTTTCATAAGTGTATCATGAAGATATTTATGCACACACTTTTGTTGAGTGCAGTGTTGATTTCTACTGTTCTACTATAAACAATACGAGTTACACAAACTAAAAATTTGACAGACTCCGAGCGTCGCATGGACCCTGTCTGTTAGCCACAACTTCCTCGTCCTGGGTGCAGCTCCTGGTGACGTGGGCGACTTTATCTATGGTAATTGTTTATTTTATCTCATAAAATTTAGCTATTCGAAACAAAGTAAACAATTGCAGCCTCTGTAACCAGATAAAGATTATGTGTCTGGAAAATAATTTTTAAAAAAATGTTTAGAGCTTATCCTACTCGCCGCTTCTATTCTCATCAACTTCTCATACTACATTTTCATCACTTATCACGCAGTGTTCAAACTCGGAAAGCAGATGGTAATATTATTTTTTGTTTTTTTTGTTCACGTTCTTTCTCACCAACTTGTTCAATGTGCAGGAGTGACATAAAAGGGGTAACAGGTATGGGGCTGATCTTTTGAGGTTTCGATTTTTATGGCATCAAAGAAATAATCTTATTGTTATTTTTTCTTCATGTTCTTTCTCATCAAACTCGGTCAATGAGCAGGAATTGCATACATGGGACAACAGGTGGTATTAGGGCTGATCTTTTGATTTTTCGATTTTATGGCATCAAAAGAAGAAGAAATAAAGACTGATTTAGAAACGAACCTCACTGCCCGCTCAAAACTCGAAGACTCGCGACGCGCAACTGCGTTTTGTCTACTCGCTGACCATCCAAGTTTGTTCCGCATCTTCTTATCTACCTTTTACATTTTTAATATTTATTCTCGATAAGGAGTGTGCAAGATCCTTTGCTTCTGATATTTCACCAGCAAATCTCGCGAATTGTCCATCGGTGAAAAATAGTGAATAAAAGTGAAATCGTTGTCAGGCAACCCTCACCGGAATCTTCTTCATCACCCCACTCGCTCTCCTTTTCATCGCTCTTCTGGTCGACTTCTCGTTCATGCCGGGTATCCTGCTGGGCATATCGAGGCCGCTGTTCCTGGTTGGTCATATGAGATTTATTTATAAATACAAATAAAGATTATCAATCTTAACAAAATTCTGAAAAAAATATATGCTTCAATAGTCATTAGGTAGATGTGTGACATGAATTTTGACAAAATGTATGCTTCACAATATCTACTTGGGCATTAGCAGCGAGTAGTGAATGATAGATACAATGCTCGATGCAAAACTAACAAATATTTTTCACAGTGTCTCTACAGCCTGTGCTCCTTCTACCACTCGGTCGTCTTTCTCGTGAAGAATCCGTGGTGTATTCAGGTGATTTTTGTTCATTTCGAACGTTCTCTTAACCAGAAACTATTCAAAGCATCTTGTTGTTGTTTTATCATATAATCGAGACCGTACAATTGCAGCAACTGCGACGCTTGCGCGCTCAAGCAGAGAAGTCAACAGCTCAATCGAGCACGCGAATTCATTCCATTATGAGGACTGGCACCTTGCTGCACTCGCCAACCAGACGGAAGTCCTCTTTTTAGTGATCTTGTGTCCCATATTTCAAAATTTGTTCACGTTCTGCAATCATCTTTCTCCTCCTCTGTCAATTAAATTAATGCTTGCACCATATGCTCTTTTGTCATCGAAAATTGATTATTTATTATGACAGAGCTTTATCATTCACTCTGTGCATTATACCCATGTGACAGTATGAGGGCAATAAATTGTTCCTGTATTAGATTTCCTGTTGTTCATAGAAAAATTTGAAATATTAATTCGCGAGTTCTTCTTCTTCTTTTATTTGTTTCTTCTAATCCTTATTCGGTCTGTCCTTGGCGTCCTTGCGGATACGAGTCATCTAAAAAAATAATTCATAGATTAAAGACCTACGATCAAAGAATAGAGATCATAAATCAAAGATCTGAGACCAACCTCCTTAGCCGAGATAAACTTCTTGAGATCGGGGATGTCAAGCGCGGCCTCGAGGTTGATCTCGAACCTGAAGTTTACATTTCGTATAATCTTTTGAACGTTTTGTGACCACACACAAAATTTTCAATTTCGAGCTGTGTTTGCACAACATCGATCGACTCCACAATGAAACAGCGAAACCAAAACATTTGCATAGTTTGACTTTTATATTCAATAATAAATATCATCGTACCTGTCCTTCTGCACTTGTGCCTCGTCGTAGTCCGCCTTCTGTAGGGCGTCCATCCGCTCGATGAGCAGTTCCTGGAATTATGTTAATTATGCTAATTAATTAATCCGTCTCCTCCAAAGTATTGTTTTCTCCAACAGGCTATTATGTCATGCTACTCTTTATCCTATCAGGGAAAGGGCCTCAGCATGATTTGCGAGAGAGGATCATTATTTCAATGAAGTTAATTAACCTTCAGCGGTTCCTCCCTCAGCCTTAGCTGCTGCAGGCACTTGTCGATGCCGCCGGCTTGCGAGTATCTCAAATTTCCCACTCATCGTTACCAATCAACATAATACGAATAATATGATAAGAAAATATTCAGAATTTTCTCTTAATCGCTATTAGTGCTTGAAGTCGATAAAGATCTAAGATCAAATTCCTTACTGTTCCCTAAACAACGCCTCCTCCTTCCGCTGCTCGAGCAGCCGCTGGACGTTGTGCAGCTCGGCGAGTCTGAGTTTCGTATATTTTTCAAATTTTACGATTTTCGACTCTCAAGTTCAACATGATTAGCACCACTGACGTAAAGTAGAATCTGTGATGCACATCGATTTTGCTAGTTTTCAGATTCACCTTTTCAGCCTTGCACGCCGCTAATGGCTACAGTGACTACAACCAAAGTAGCTGTGAAACATCTATATTATTTTTCAGCAGCTTATCTCTGACTTCTATATTATTTTTACTTTTCACACCTCGATCGGAAGTAGTACTTCTTGTCATTGATGATGTCCAGGCCGTCCGGAGTGATCTGTAGGGAATAGTTTAGCCATTTGAGCACTTGTATGTGCTGTTTAGTTCGTGTTCAAGATCGTGTGATATTCTCACCGACCCTTCAAGAGGTCTAAAATAGAGTTCGGGTTACGAGTAATCGTATCCTCATCCCACATGCTATCTCATCGGCCAGAGTTGCGAGAGAATGCGTGAATGAAGCGACAAATCTTCCGTGAGGGCATTCAATTTTGTTTGTGCATCTTCCATTGATGTTTGCATTGATTTTTTAACGGGCTTCGTTGCACGGAAGCGACCGGCCCAGGCAGTTAGAATTGAATTCTGCTTACCTTGAGCGCGTTAGGGTCCATCGTTCCCTCGTAGGCCTCGATCTCGTTGAGGACGTCTTTCAGTTCACTGAAATAACAAATACATTTATCGGGTACTACCTCGAGATGTAAATTTTTCTTCGTAAAAATATATTTGAAAAATATTTTTTAAGAAATTCAATTTGGGAAAAAATAAAATAGAAAGAAAATTTCGTAAAACTTACTGTGGAAATGGGTATACTGTAAATGCAGTATTGATAAATATTTTCTCGGAAAAGTCATCTCGGAAATATTTTTCTGGAAGCAAAACGCGACGCGACCGCAACGAGCTGGAGCGCGCACATGGGTTTGGAACCGATTTTCTCGTGTATTCTTTGACTTTTCTATTTACTTTTTCATTAAAATAATAATAAAAAAATCAGAAGAACTCGATTATATCAAAAAAATCGAAATGGAGCTCTATAAGACGCGCAAAGTTTATTACAGGAAAAAATTTCCGAGATGAAATTTCCGAAAAATGATTTCCCATTGCGAATTTCCAATACTAAATTTCCAATTGATTTTTTACCAAAGAAAGGTTTCCACAAATATTTTTCCCATATTATTTTTACATAAAATTGATTTCTACAATGAAATTTACGAAAAAAAATTTACAAGTCGAGGTAGTACCCATTTATCGTCTCATCTCGAATATCTTTTGGTGTATTTCTCATGTACATATTTCTTGCCTCAGATATCAAATTGACGAAGATTCAATGAATATGATGCGATGGTGAAACATAATCGGACGAGCAAAAGATATTACAGAAATGGCATTAGCCCACCTCGCATCCAGCTTGTCCTTAGCAAGCATCGCTTCGGCTTTGGATAGAGTCGGAGCTGCTGCAACGGCTGCAGGTGCTGCAGCTGCAGCTGCGACCGTCGAAGCGGTGGAGACGGCGGATGGAGGGCGCTCGGCGGTTCTGATGTCAATCAATCAGTCACTCGTTTTTTTTCTGAATTATGCAGAGAGGGTGGCTGTCTGATCTATTTGGTGCGACGTTGATTCTACAGTACGGCTTGTTAGAGTGACGAATCTGTTTCTTCATTTGCGTACGCTCAAAGCGGATTCAATTTTTTCAGTATTTGCCATACAATTGGGTTCGACATTTGTGCTTCCTACTTAGGAACTACGTGCTATTTGTGTTTTTAGTATTTTCTTTTATATTTTTTTTCAAAACAGAAAATCACAACAGAACGAGGACATAAGGAATAGGAAAGGGAAGAAGACGAGGTGAAACTTACTTGGGCTTTGCGGATCCGGAGGAGAGACGCTCTCTGGAAAATATTCAACTGTTTCAAGTTCTGATGAGATGAGTTTCGTGAGTGCTTTATCAATTTATCAGACCCCTCAAATATATTGTATGTCTTTTTTGCTCATACTACAAAATTATTACGAACGAAATCGCAGTGATCGCTTGATTGCAGATCATGTTTTTTCCAATGAAAAATCTGAATCTATAGCGTGCCCTCTCTCAATTTCAGACCAAATCTCCCTTCGACGCAGAAGTCGCCCTCTTCCTCATCTCTCCTTTCCCATATAAATCGGGTTTCCTGTAAGAGTGTAGCAATGCCATCCACTAGAAAAAACTTTGGGTCTCCGATTTCCATGAAACTTGGTAGGTATGTACCCTCTGGGGTCAGGAGGAGCTCCATCTACTTGGTTTGGTCAATTATCGATTTTATCGATTTTTTAGAACTGAAACTTTGAAAGGCCATAACTACCTTCATTTTCATCGCACAGCAAGCTGAAATATACCATTGAATTCCTCTCGAAATTCTCTACAAAATGTCGAAAAAGCACATTATGAAAAAAATTAGTCTTCGGTCTCAAAAATCGATAAAACCGATTTTTCGACTATAAAACTAAGTTTTTCTCGAAAATTAACCAGAAACACAAAAGGTTTTTTTTCAAAAATAGTTTTTTCAAACCCATTATGAAGTCACCACGTCGATCGTTTACGATATCTCTGGCCCCGGGAAGTCGTTTACTAGTAGAGCCCGAACATAGCCGATTAAACACCTTTTTGATCATAACTTGCTTCAAAATGTACGAATCAGGATTTTAAAAAAAGGGAAACGTAGCTTTCAGTAAGCTGAAAAAAAAGTTTTTACTCAATATAATCATAGGACTTCCCGTTTTCAAGTTGTTCAGGGAAAGCCGCTTTTTCAGCTGGATTTCTCACTTTTTGAAGGCGGGAAAACGCTTTTTGCGGTTTCTAAGCTTCGATAAATTTTATATTATTTACTCATTATAATATTTTAAGCACTCATTCCGAAATATTCCACATTCCGTTCGGTTGGTCCCTCATTCACCTTTCCCCTCTTCTCCTCCCCGGGAACGTGGAAACTGGAAACGTTTGGACGTGGGAAGACACAAGATCCGACATATTGAGAGAACATGATGAATCATTTCAATTACTGTTCGAATTCGCCAAAATCAGAAAAGACGGGTTCGGATGGATTATCGAAGAATTCCATATTCGAATGAACTAAATCGTAGATTTCGTCTGAGGTGATAATTCCCACGTCCAAACGTTTCCAGTTTCCACGTTCCCGGGGAGGAGAAGAGGGGAAAGGTGAATGAGGGACCAACCGAACGGAATGTGGAATATTTCGGAATGAGTGCTTAAAATATTATAATGAATAAATAATATAAAATTTATCGAAGCTTAGAAACCGCAAAAAGCGTTTTCCCGCCTTCAAAAAGTGAGAAATTCAGCTGAAAAAGCGGCTTTCCCTGAACAACTTGAAAACGGGAAGTCCTATGATTATTTTGAGTAAAAACTTTTTTTTCAGCTTACTGAAAACTACGTTTCCCTTTTTTTAAAACCCTGATTCGTACATTTTGAAGCAAGTTATGATCAAAAAGGTGTTTAATCGGCTATGTTCGGGCTCTACTAGTAAACGACTTCCCGGGGCCAGATATAGTAAACGATCGACGTGGTGACTTCATAATGGGTTTGAAAAAACTATTTTTGAAAAAAAACCTTTTGTGTTTCCGGTTAATTTTCGAGAAAAACTTAGTTTTATAGTCGAAAAATCGTTTTTATCGATTTTTGAGACCGAAGACTAAATTTTTTCATAATGTGCTTTTTCGATTTTTGTAGAGAATTTCGAGAGGAATTCAATGGTATATTTCAGCTCGCTGTGCGATGAAAATGAAGGTAGTTATGGCCTTTCAAAGTTTCAGCTCTAAAAAATCGATAAAATCGATAATTGTTCTTTTTAGTTTCTTTTTAATTGACCAAACCAAGTAGATGGAGCTCCTCCTGACCCCAGAGGGTACATACCTACCAAGTTTCATGGAAATCGGGGACCCAAAGTTTTTGTGGGTGGAAATAAGAACTCTTTTTGCTACACTCTTACAGGAAACCCGATATAAACCCTACCGATGAGAACTAACATCTCATTCTACTTACTCTAACGTTCCACTTTAGCACGAGTCTTAGTTCAGAAAATATGCTAACTTCGAGGCCGAAGGGGCACGCTTCTTCTTGTCTCCCTTCCTATATCGTTCCTCCGATACGGGCACGGGTTTCTCGTTCTGGGCTATCAGCGAGTTGTTGAGGCGCGTGATCATTTGACGAGTAAAAATGACCTTAATCAATCGAATCATGAAGTCGTAAGTTTCATCAATCCTGTTGAGCATAATGGAATATTCATGTGGTGGATTGTCACGGTTTAAAGCCGTCAAAACTTTTAACTTCCTGAATCGAAAGTAAAATAAAAGCTCACCTCCTCCTCATCGCTGTCGTCCTCGGGTATGTTGACCGGCTTCAGCGAGAGCATCGGGGGCATGATCACGGTCTCACGGGAGATCGGGCGCTGCAATTTGATTATTTCAATATTTACTTCGTTCTGGATACGATGTCACAATGAAAAATAGAATAGCGGGTGAGGCAAACGAACAACGATGAAAAGGCAATTCGGCGTACAAAGCTATAATCGCGTGCTCTTTCGTCGCTAGTGATGCGGTCCATGAAACTGGAGACCGAAATTCGAGCTCAATGAGCAGAATGCAAATAAATAATGATGATAGGACTAACAAAGTAGTGAAGGGTTGAGTTTTGCTGCAGTCCATAGCGAAATGATTATTCAACGAGAACATTCATATTCACCGGTATTGAGTCATGCGGGGCTCCTATGTATTGTCAAAGGCTCGCGCCCTCCTGAGCAAACAATAACTATATTTAGCCTTTCTATATCTCTCAATGGCATTTCCCCCCGCCGGCTATTTCTTCATAACATAGGGATCACGATAGGGAGTTGAATATCAATAAAAGAATGATTTTCAAGCGGTAATCAGATTCTCACGCACGGTTTCATGGAACCTTTCTTATTGTCAGCCGCTCTAGCGCGCACTCCTGGGACCTAAGCAAATAATACAGATGAGAAGGGAGGAGGAAAGAAGAGGAGAGCGCTGAAGAAATGAAGTGCACAAAAATACCACACTTGTTCGTGTTCTCACGAACGATTTTGAAATTGTGAGGAACTGGGAGTGTGGGATTTAGAAGAGATGAGAAAAAGAGGTGATGGAAGAAGGATGGGAAAATATGAAACCATCTGTCAGGCAAGGGGTAACGATGATGTGATGCATGTGAACGGTCGGAATGAGCAGAAAAAGAAGAGAACAGCTGTCAAGAAATGTGTCAGGGATAGTGGGCGTTAGGGCTAGAGGTATCCGTGAGGTACAGATGGGTTCTTCACCTGGCATCATAGGTTTGTGAAGGAGGAACAGTGTGAAGGTAAGGAGGAAGCAACTAAAAAGTTCAGAAAATCGGAAACCAAACATGGCAGGAGGGCCTGCTAGGCAATAAAAGGAGCGAAATAAATGTAGGGCCATGGGAGAATTCAATAGAGGAGCGGAAGTGAAGTGCACAACCCCTCCGAATCGATGTCAATATAAGCGGATTGAAATTCGCGTTTTTCCGCATGCTCGGTCGCGAAATGATTCCCAAAATGTGCCCCATATTGCGGTGGAGCCAGTTGCATCCTTTTTTTCAAAAATCACACCAAAAAGTGGCATAAATCACGACAACGAATGGTGGGGGAGGGGGCGTGAAGAGGATAATCATGTAGGATAGGATGAGTCAATGTGGAGGCTGAAAGGGGGCTATCGTGGGCAGGCAAGTACCCTGTAACCATGGAGATCACCTGTGTAGGAGGGATGTGAGGGAGGAAGAGGAGGGGAAGAAGTGAGCAACAAAGGATACAGCGATACTGCCTGTGTCTCTCGCTTTCGCGCGCTCTCTCGACGGCCAAACATTGTGAGAGAGTAAACGAGGTTAAGAGAAGCAGAAAGGGATCCGGGAGCCTGACTCAAGGCATCATCCATTAGTGGTCGGTGGGAGAAAGGATGATGGATACGACGGGAAGGTGATGACTAAGAACCAGAGGTAGAATCCGGGATTCAGGGCTAGACTCGGGGGAAAGAAGAGCCGGAAAAGAGAACCCGGAAACTGGAAAATAATGTGTCTACTGCAATGTAGAAAATGCAGATAGCACCGGAAATTGGCTCAGTACGGAAGGAGCGGAAGAAAATGGGAAGAGCTCTTTCGATGAAAATGGTCAGAAAGGAACGATAATAACTGGGAAAAATAATGAAAAAAGGGGTAGATTCTGTGCAGAACCAGAGTAACGTGGGCGCGGTTCTCACGTCTACTATTCCCTGTATATTTGCTCGTTTTGCCGTCTGTGCCTCTCTTTTCTTTTTCTCATACTGGCACTCTCAAATGCTCATACTCCCTCGCACCTCTGAAGGGAGAGATTGCGGGGAAAGTTGAGAGCATCAGACGCATATCTAGCAGGTCAGAGAGCACGAGGTAGTGAGCGAATTCGAGAGAGTCAGACCGTTGACTCTCTCGTCTTCTGCCATTCTCGCGCTACGGAGCATGCGAAATGGAGAGACGAGAGAAAGAACCTCGCCCGGATAAGAATACCCGTGTGCAAGATTGCACATAAAGCACGCAAGCGTGTACCACATAGAAAATTCGGAAATGAAAAAAGCTCGGAACGATGTAATTGAGGCCAGGACTGAAAAAAAACCCAAAAAGAAATTGGAAATGGAATGTCATGGCTGCAATTGGTTTCGAAATTTGGAAATTGGTCAGTTCATTTTACTGCTCTGTTTTTGGTTTTGTTACTTAGGACATAAAGACACTATTAGTTCGAATATTACTTGAAATAGCATGACTGCAGTGCTAGTGATACGTTATCGTGCTTGGGAGATTCGAGATTTATCGAGAACGGGTTATTTTATGAAGATCATCACACCTCGGATTTGATGACAAGGGAGGATTTCAGACACTGCCCTCCTCACCCCTACTTACTAAAAATCATCATAAATAATATCATGTTATCATCATAAAATCATGTTATTATTTTCCACAATTGACAAGAAAAAAATCAAAGCCCATATTATCAACTAATTATATGATGCGTCTGAAACATATCCAACAAACGATCATATTTTTATTAAAACTTTTTTCGTTGTAAAAACGAGGCGATGCAAAAAAAACATCTCTCACCACCGGCACAGCGATGTTCTTCGCGTTCTTCGGTTCGTAAGGAGACACGACGATTCGACGTGGTGGGCTCAACTGAAAAACAGGAGAAGTTGGCACGTCTAACAACGATCACAGGAGTACTCAAATTGTGGAAAAATGGTTTAAAGGGTCTAAAGGCGGTTTTGTTAAGAACGCTTGGTTTAATTGGTTAAATTTAGGAAAAAATGTTTAATTTTGAACGCTTTCTGCCTATTTACATTGATATTTCACGTCGACGCGCCAGAACTAGTGAGCACACAAACTCTCACGGCCGCTCGTTTTTCACACGTTATTGCGGCGAAATTCTAGAGGAATCGTCGAGAATGGTCCAGGAAAACAATAACAAGCGACGAACACAGAAGCCTCCTTCACAATCAGGCATACTTGACTGAGCCTCCGAAAAAAAATCACAATAATCCGTGAAAAGGCAGATTCCCTCACCTCTCTCAGTGCTTTGGGCGGTTCGTTCTTCTTGAAGGGTTCCGTGCGCATTTCGCTGTCTTCATTCGTGTCCTGTAAAAATAGAGTTTGAAAGTTGAAAAACTGGAGGATTAAGGGCAGGTCTCTTCCTTTACCTTCACGTCTCCAATAGGCCGAGGAGAAAGAGGTGGATGCGGTTTCGTGCCTTTGTCTGTAATTTGATAACTAGCTCAATGATATTGATGAATCTTGCACGCACTTCTTGATACTGAACAACTATTTTTTTATTTGTTTTTCGACATATGTCCGAATTCGACTAAAATTTACAGCCAAGTGAGCATAAGTGAAGAGGTTGAAACATATTCGAAGAATCAGAAAATCGTGAAATGTTTTCTAAACTCGCCTTTATCCGAGATGCTATCCAAGGGCATCAACGGGATCAGGTACTCGGGTGAGGATGAGTAGGCACGAGGAGTGTTGGAGGGAGTCTGGCATTTAATTAGAATTAATATTTTTTAATTTACTGAACGAAACTGCTCAAAACCTTGCTCAAAACCTTCTACAATTCGAGCATCTGGGGTGCGCCGCGGAGTATGTTTCATAGCGCTTTCATGTTTGGTTTAAATTTTGAAATTCGATTGTAGGCGAATGGCGAAGGAAAAATGTATCAATTCAATAATTCAATGCTATCGTCATTTTATTAGACTTACTCTAAGGATGAGAGACAGATAATCACTTCTTCGTTTCACACATTCTCTCGCCATTCTGATCAAGGAAAGAGTGCGTGAAATGAAGAGACAATGGCCCGTATCTCGAAGGATGGATCTCACCGTATCCGGAGTCGGTCCAATAATCGATGGAACAGTATCGGAAGTGGACGAGTGACCACGAGGCGAATTAGGAGATGAGGAGTCAGATGAGAAACTGAGGTATTGTCTATCATCATTTTTATACATTTTTTAAAATATTTTTCCCAAAATATCACTCAGAGACAATAAATTTCACGGAAAATTTCACTTTAGTCGTAGATGGGAAAGGAAGAGGGAAGAGTCGCGAATGTATGCAAAGTAAGCCGCGCTCTTCCACAAGAGTGAGCGGGAATGGCCTCTCTTCCACAAGAGTGAGCTCTCTTCCACAAGACTGAGAGCGAAAAAGCTTTGAAAATGGAGCAATTTTGATGGGTTTTTTCTCAAACTAGCCTATCTATGCCATGTTATATCACTTGGGTGCAAAAATCCGCCTAAATTGCTCCATTTTCAAAGCTTTTTCGCTTTCAGTCTTGTGGAAGAGAGCTCACTCTTGTGGAAGAGAGGCCATTCCCCCTCGCTCTTGTGGAAGAGCGCTGCTCACTTTGCATACATTCGCGACTCTTCCCTCTTCCTTTCCCATCTCTAGTCAGGATGCTGAAACAATGTTAACAAATCAACAATCGAAGAATACCTCAATCCACCGTAGCTGCTCGAGTTTCCGTTGAGCACAATGGAGATTACGCCGACCTGGAATTATTTTCAGATTAAATAAATTAATCTTTGAATTACGTAAATTATGGAAAAGGTAAAGGTAATGATAAAGTTCTCTTGTTGGTAAAGGCACTTGCATTTTGAGGGAGATCACTGTTATTGACTGATCAATTTCAATTCAGTCCTGCCAATGTTATTTGATTAGCGACTAAAAAATAGTACCTGGGAGTGCGCATTCTTCGATGTCTTGTAGAAGCCATGCGTGGTGAACCTGACACGTGTCACTAATGACAATGAGGTAGGTATGGTCTCTCTATTCTGCACACTCTCTTACCGGTCAGAGAGGCGAGATACCACGCAAGGGAGGAGAGTCTTCACAATGAGGTAGGTAAAGAGATGGTCTCACCACTACTAATGCTTTGTCGTCGGTCACAGCAGCGAGAGAACAGGAGGAATGGAGAGACACGAGTTACTATTAGCAATGAGGGGGGGGGAGATGGGACTTTTGAGGTTGTGTGCTGGTGATGTTACAGCTTAGGGAAGTCAGTAGTTAGGCAAAATATCCAGTATTGCTTTTTGTTTATTATTAAAAATAAATAAATATAAATACCGAATATATTGGGCCTCTCCACTCGTTAGTACTGTCTGCTTCGTGTTTACGTGTTCGCCCTCCACAAAGTTGACGGTTCCCTGAAAAACTGCATGTTTTATTTTGTTATACAGCGTCGAAATTTGAGAAACTAAAGAGAAAGAAAATTTTATGTTTCTAAATACCGAATCACATCCACAGTAAAATCAGCAGTGAATTCGCCATTTCAGAAGTCCATGAAACGTATTGATCACGGAAAAGAAATAATTTGAAAACTAAAGAATGGTCTTATGCTTATAATACGAAATCGCCTGGCATGTATCTACTGTCATTTTGTCGTACAATTATCTTCAAGAAAATGATCATGAACCTTCTGCGTATAATCGGCATCGTACGAATTGCCCGTCGTGTGGCGGTGCTTCCCTGGAGTGGGCTGACCGAAGTGCACCGTCATCGAACTGGCTGAACAGTACTTTTTTTTTATTTGAAATAATATATAGTGTCGTCGTACTTTTCAGTTTTTCTGATAAAGGGAATTCGAGTGTTATGGAGCAGACAGAAGCAGTAATCATTTTTGAATCACTAAAATATGTTTCATTCGGTCCTCAAAAAAATGAGTAACCAATGAAAGGCGATTGGTGCGGGATGTTTCGTGAAAAAAAAGAAAACTTACGATAATAATTGAAATAATCAGAATGAAAAAAATACCCACGAATAAGCTGAGGATGTGCAGTTACATCAATACGAAAGATGTCCGAGGTTTGGTCGAGTTTGAGAATAAGTGATTGAGGATAGCCCCGATTTCTGAATTATATATTCATTAAAGATGTTTCCGACATCATTTTGTAGCTTACTTTTCCGATATCCAGCACACGCCATTGCCTTCGATCTCGAGTATGGATGGTTGCTCCTTTCTGAACCTTTTTCGTTAAATTTAAGTCCTAATTTAACTACGGAAAAACAAAAATTCGAACCGAAACTGCTTGATGGATTCCTCATCCTCACTCGACACGGAGATAAGCTCATACCGCACGACCATTCAACGGACAACTGTCACACTACGAAGAAAATAAGCTTTATTGTTAGTTTTTTTCCGAATAATATCGACACATGGATATCAGATACGGCTTCTGGTATCCCAAGAAAGCATCAACAAGTGAGCAACAAATCGATAGCAGTCGTTACATAGGTATGGTGCACCTTCCTTCTCCTCTCTCCCACTCCTCCGCGAGGGTCCACTCGGGTATTCCTCCGGTATCCAAGGGGATTGGAGGGTGGGCGTCACTGGAGTTTATAGTCGTCAATATTGTTACCTCCCCTTTCCACTACACCTTTGTTTTGGACTGGGAAAATCCGCAGTTTATTGTGCTTTCGTCAATTTTAATTTTCAGGTGTCTCCCACTCTCCTATTTTTCCGGTATACATGGGCATTCGGCGGTTAGGGCGGACGTCAGAGGACAACATGGCGAGTAGAGCTCGAGAAAGGATACCACCGTCTCTTCATTTTGCACACTCTTTCGATCACTGTCCCTCAGCAATCGCATTACTTTTCAGCAGCATGTTTGATGCTCTCGCTATCACGAAACATGTGCGATGTCGTATTTTTGTATTGTTATCTGTGACTTCACATTTTTTGTTATTCAGCTAAACAGTTAGATTATGAGTAACATATCATCTGTCTGTGAATCCTTTGTGACTTCAATTCCCTTCCCGTTTTGTTAGAGTCGTAATCTGAGCTGATGAAAGGCAACAAAGGCCTCTGACGCGTCTCCTTTTCTGTCATTTCAAGATCACATCAACTCGCCAATCCATCTTTGTTCGAGATGGCTAGAATTTTCCAAGCTTTTTGATGCGAACTCACGTTTTCCCAAAGATCGAACATCAATTCACTTCTCGCATCTAAAAACCAGAAATTACACGATGAAGATTACCACTTCTATTTTTGAACGGTGAGAAAAAGTGATAGAAGCAGAAAATGCTCGCATTTCACTACTTTGTTGTTGTGTTCGCTGTTCAGTGCAGTTTGAAGACTCCAATTAGAGAAAGACCTCGTTCAATTCGGTTCCCCCCGAAAAAGATTGGAACTGTCTGACTGAAGAACGTTATTCGGACTATCAGAGTGAACCATTCATCTCTTTACTCTTCATAAAAAATCAATTGGCCCTATAAAATATTCACTGGCCTCGCAGTTTTTTAAACCCCTTTTTCACCTTTACTCTTCACAAACAAAAGCGAAATGCTTAATCCCTAAATTCTTACAATTCACTCAATGTTCAGAGAGCAGTAACGAGGAAGTGGAATTACCATTTCACCTCCCAACTAATTCCTCCCTTCCCGTTTTCATTTCCAGGAATCTCTGCAAGATCGTACGGTGCTTCTTTCCTTTTACTGAATGAAATCAACGAAATTGCTCGTTTTGTAATCTGCGATGAACAATATCTGTAGGAAACAGTGCTCTCTCGAGAGGAACACAAACAATTCGTACTATTTGTTTCAGTCCTTTTTGAGAAGAGATTCACTCTGCTTTGGCCGCCCATACTACGAGCACAATTAATTCGTAGACCCGCGCATCCGAAATAGTGCGGAACCCCCGGGGGAGACGGGTGACGTGTGGGAAACAACCGCTATCGTGTACAGGAAACAACTGATTTGTACAAACAGACTCGTTGTAGTCTAAAATCTCGAATATAAGCTAAAGTTTTTGGGGAGCTTTTAGTGTAAGATTTCGCTGTACGCTCATTTTTCTTGGAAACACGTCTTGATTGGGCGGGAAATTTTATTGTCACGTTCTTGAAATAAAAAGTCTCTTGCTATTCTTCCGTCCCTCACGGGATTCGATGATCACGAAAATGATGACGGCAGCTGAAATAGCCTGCCCCCAATACCCCCCTCTCTCTTCCCTGAGATGATTCCATTGAAGAAACTGACAGGTCTCGTTCAGACAATGGCTTGACTCTCTCACCTTCGCATGCTCTCTTGTCGGGCAGAGAAGGCGAAAGAGTGTGTTGTATGTAGAGACCGACATTACGTTAGTCCCGGACTACCTGACGACCCTTCTTCCTCTGTGCTTCTCTTCCTTTAGCAATCACTCTCGCCTGTTGAGCCGGCGAGAGAGAGAGAGTGGAAGATGAAGAGACGACGACCCGAGTTGCGCATTCTACTGAGACCCTTCCGGTCTAGACGGTCTTGTCAGTGTGAATTAATTAGAGCGTATTCCTAGTGCACCGGTCTATGACGCGCTCGAATTAATTACAAAGGAAGATTAGTGATATTTCGGAAGGAGAGCGTAAATAGCCACTGTTCTTCGCACTAAAATGATGGCATTCATTGGTTAATGTGTTGTGCATTCTCGTCCTTTATGACATTGAGCTCTTTTTTCCTTTTTTTTTCCTTTTTTTTCTTTTTTTTTCTTTTTTTTTCTTTCCCTGCCTCTATCCAAGCGATCAACAATCACTTAGTGGCACTTTTCGGCATTTATTCTCATGCTGTCTTTTTTTTTTAAACGATCAACCGATAAACTATGATTAGTCTTCATTCGCCACACACATTAACAACAGAGACAAGGGGGTGGGTTGGTGATCCGCCAGAGAGAATTGGGGGCATCTCCCCACCTTCCACGGACTATTCCAGAGAGAATAAAGGGACCGAGGATGATGGGAAGAGGGGGGGGGGGGGAGGTCGAGCATTCGAGAGTATAAAGGAAGCACGGATAGGAGGGAAGAGAGAGAAGCGGGAGAGCACTTGGTCTAAGGAATTGAAGATGAAGTCGCTTAGGCGAACGCGAAACGGGCGCGCTTCGCGAACGCGAATCGTCGGTAGGGAGATCTGCAATGGGGTTGTTGTTGTTATTGTTGTTGTTATTGTTTTGACCTCAGCAGAGCCCTTGGTGTGAGCAGGGTGTTCTATTCCAACAATGATTCGAGCGAGTTTCGCGCAATGTTTGCGCGGCGATTGAAACGGTCCCGAGGGTGGTATCAAAAAGTCGTAAGCGAAGTCATTGATGGAGCTATCAAGAATAGCGGGCGGGGGTTGCAATGACCATGGCCGCAGTTTCGAAGGGATAAACTCGGGAAGTCTCATTGTTCCATCCGCATTCTTCCTCTAGTTGATGGGCACGCAAGGAGTGGTCTGCTATTTTGGAATTTTCTGCACGAACGACGCAGCTATTCCTATTTGCGACCTTATCTTGTAGTGTTCAGATGGAAACACCGGGAAAAGAGGGAATAAATAAGGGAGGAATGGAATCGGGATCACGAAAATCCGTATGCAACTTTCATGTGCTTGCTGGAAAGTGCTGGAACTACTACTTTTGCACACCGAGTGCTTGTGAAGATCCCATGGACCAAGCGTGCGAGTAGACCTCACAATTCAATGAGCTCTCAGGAATTTTCCCACCCTCGTCACTTTCGCACACCTGCTCACGTATAACTGGATGTCATAGACGAGGAAGAACCCAGGACAAAGCAAACGAATTATTGAATGCTTTCGAAAACAAACTAAGTTCAGTTCCTTAGTCCTCACTCGTTTTTCCTCTCTATTTTTCCGTTGGAAAAAGTGAAGCACGCAATAAAAAAGCAAGCCCGCTGCGGCACGCACAATTCGGCACTTTTTACGTGTTTTTGGCTGTTCGCACAAAATATTCAGAAAATGACCTGAGATTGGCTAGTGATGACGTAAGCGCTTCCTTATTGGCAAAAATGCAGGATGTTGTCACGTCGTGCGATATTTTCGTGCGCGCACTGTCCCTACATGCTAATAGAAACAAAGATGCGATATCGTTATTTCAATCAACTGGGCCGTTTCAAATTTTCAAGGAAATCCCGTCATTATCACCCTTTCGATCAGGAGTTTGTGTGTTATTTGA
Organism: Pristionchus pacificus; assembly: GCA_000180635.4. Lineage (NCBI taxonomy): Eukaryota > Metazoa > Nematoda > Chromadorea > Rhabditida > Neodiplogasteridae > Pristionchus > Pristionchus pacificus. The sequence continues at coordinate 21,925,641 of CM026576.1, forward strand.
AGCAATTCTACAAAGACGCTAGATAGCATGCAAAGAATTAAAGTCTTTTTTTTGCATTCGTCCTCACACAGTGCAGGAACAAGGAAGGCATCCCTATCACGGGCCACCATCAAATAGGGAAGTGCGTTCTAGGCCTATCACGGATTCGTTACAACAGAGTAATGAAAAAAACGTTCTATCAGCACCGAAAATCTTGTAATTCGTTTCGGCACGAGCGAAAATTAATTGCCGTACAAGGGGATTAACTTGTTTTCATCGACGATTGGGTGCACGATAACGTGGTAGTCGGGTTCCTGGTTCGACCATTCCAGGTACCTCATGGTTTTGCTGGAGCACTAGCACCTCCCGAAGCTAACTATAGTGAAATAGTTCGCTGTTAAAGGGTCGGGGGTGAAGTATGACAAAACAATCACGTCCGACCCTTGTACACAGAACTCGCTACTAAATTGCATTGCAACCCAATTTCCCGGATAAATGTGGCTCTCCGAACCATCGAACAGGACTCTCTCTCTGTTCTGAGAACATGGGTATTGGAGAGATGCTCCTCCAACCAGAACATCCTTCATTACGGAGCGAGGGGAAGTTGGATTTGCCCGCTGGTCGCGAGACACTGAGCTACTTGAAAACATCTCCATTTGTGTTCTGTGTATCTTAGAGGGGCTGCTGAGTGACGCGAGGGGTTGACCACATGCATCAGAGATGTGTGTTCACTAACGAAATTTGCGAAAGTGACAGTTACACCCTCGCTTGGATCTTCGAGAGTCAAAATGCAATCGTATCTTCAAAGGAGAAGACGATTAACCGTATCCTCTGAGTTCACTAAAACCTCGTGTTGAAGTACACAGTGGTAAGTCGTGCGAACGGTTTCCGGTACGGTCTTTCCGGTGTCCCCCACCCCGGAAGCAAGGGTGCTTATAGGCAAAGATCATCGAGGATGGTTCCGCGTTGCCTGGTTCGAATAGTCGAATGATTTGCATGCCCTTTCGGTCGACACACAACTGCGTGGCGACTACGGTAGATTGTGAAACGTGGGATATTGCAGTGCCCCACAGGCTACGGTGTATACGTTAGGCTACGGTAAGATACGGTAGTCCGGCGGGTCAACCAAATTACCTCTTGGCGAAAGCGAATCGCGCTCGCTTGTCCATGTCCATCTCCTCCGCATCGTCCTCGTCGGCGGCACTGGATCTCTTGGCGAACGCGAACGTCCTGAATCAGCCAAATTTTGACCAGGCGACCTCTAGTAAAAGTCGCCGCCGCCGTGGTGTGCCTCGTCCCTGACTCAAAATCACCTATTTTCGAGAACAATGCGACTTCCGCCTGTACGACAGAATCCGCAAGGGTAATAGATAAAGCAGGCCGGGCTGCTGAATTATTCGCGATACTGGGAAATCGAGCGTCCCAGAGTAACCCTATTAGCTGGCGGGATTTTGTCGCGCCGAAATTCGCTTTCTCGCTGTTTCATAAACGAATTCGGGGCTCAGACAGAAACGAAACAGAATGGGAATCCCCCTCTCATCCCCTGTGTCCTTTCAATGTGTCAGTAGCAAGATGCTCGTCATAAATGCGCTTCCACCTGCCAAGTCCCATAGTTCAGTGAAAGTTCGATGTCTAGCAGGAATATACAAGGCCTAGGTCCACCGTAAGTATTCATTAAGGTGCACACAGTGATACAATGCATAGAGAAGATTACTATTGTGTTCTCTTAGTATAGCAAGTAGTACACAAAAACAATTTTCACGTTAATAACAAAAAAATAATAATTCTCACCTGTAGGGAGATCGCTTGGCGAAAGCGAAGCGAGCCATGCGCTTCTCCGCCGTCTGATCGTCCTCCAGCATCTAAATCAGTCATATTTTGACCAGTCGACTTTTAGTAAAAGTCCCTACGCGTGGTGTGCCTCATCCTAGTTGAAAATCTGACTAGACGACGATTGGTAAACATCGCCTCACCTGTTGTGCGAGCAGCACGCAGGCCAGGGAGCTGATGAGCACGATGTAGGTAGTCGAGTGCATGGTGTGTGTGTGCGGTGTAGTAGGGTGACCCTGCGGATTGATCTTCGATCTCGGGAAAATGACAAGGAAAGCGCGAAACGAATCGAGGAAACAAGGAAAAGGTCGGAAGGCTAAGGATGTGCATCCCTCTCTCGCACTGAATGTATACTGAATAAAGCAACTAGGGGATTCTCAGCCGAAGGAGGAGGAGGAGGGGCGGAGCTTAGCCCGACGCTCCGCCCCCTTTCATCTCCGCAATCCCTGTCCTAATTGAGCATGACAGGAGTGGAGAATGGGAAGGGGGGACTGACTGACTCCCGAACTGTACTAGTGGATTAACTCGAAGTGCTAGCGAAATGGGGTTATCCAAAGGTCGAGGTCAAGTAATGACGAGGATAGAAATTGAGACTGTCAGGATGAAGAATCCTCTACATTCCTCGAAATCCGTCAGCGGACAGAGATCATGCGAAAGTTGCGAAACGGATTCGTCACCTTAAAAGATGATGGGCAACAAAAGATAGGTAAGCAATGAAATAGCAGCTCAAAGCGGGTCTGGTCAACAGAAAAACAAGTCGACAAGTTAGGATATACCGAAATAGATCCTACTACGGGCTGCGAACGAATTTCGGAGCAATATCTTTAAAGAGACGTGCTGTTGTGGTCAATAAACCCCTATGTAAACGCCCCCAGGATATAAGCGTGAATTTCATTCACAGCGTAGGAATATTTCTAATATCGTCAATTTCCATCGGTTTGCTAGTCAGAGAAGGCGAGAGAGCATGCGAACTGGAGAGACGCAGACAATTTTCATTCCCATTCATTCACTCATCAAGCCCCTGCTTCATATTTAGGATCGCATTTCGCCCGGTTGAGAGATTGGATCTTTAATAAGCGTGAATCTTCTCTTTTCTTTGTGATTGAGGCGAAAAGTGCAGGTGCAATCAGGCTTGAGGGGGCTGTCTGAAGCACAAATTGAATGTTTCTTGACTGATTAAACATTGGCGCATGCTCGAACGCTTTTGAGATGGATTCGCTTCTCAGATGGATTGGGCTAACAAGTGAGGCTAAAGGAGCAAACAATACTACTACTTACCAGGCTGAAGATTTCAGATTGGCAAACACTGCTTGCTGTACAAAGTGCGAGTAATTCGCGATACTAGCGAAAACAATCGTTTCACCACAAAAATGTAGCCGCGCTGAAACATAACCGACAAGAAAATTTCAAGAAACTTCCATTGGGGAATAAATTGTACTTACAGTTTTTGCACATTTATGAAGAAGGAGTACGTGGAGATCGCAGATGCAATTTTGCTTGCACCTAGCCCCTTCTGCATTCAAGGAACTGTCGTGCGAACCAGGAAATTGCCGCTAACGCGCTCTCTTGAATCGTGCCCCCCCCCCTCCCCCTGCTCGATTCTAGGGATGACTAGGCGATAAATCGCTTCTCTCACAATCAGTTCTTGCACACTTTTATTCCTATGCTTTTTTTATGCTGTGAAAGTAAAAAGAAGAAAAGACCATTTTATGCGAAGCCCTCGCTACGCCTCACCTCACGAATTACTTCACAAAACGGGCGCCGAGGGTAATTACTGCGGCGCATGAAATTGTGCCGCTGTGCTACCCTCCCCCCACACAATATTCCATCAGAATTGTGAGCGCTAAATTCCGAAAACCGTTTGCCACAAAAGCCAGCATAGACGTGGTCTTTGGTTGGGCTTGCGAGAGGGGGGATACGAACTAACATTAAGCACCAGCACCTAGCCCGAAATGATAAACCAAGAAACGATTGCAGAAATAATCATCAGACGAATGCTCTAGTGTGGAACCAGCTCAAAAGCATGTGTTGAACGATAGTTGTCTATCGTATCAGAGTGAGACCAATCGGCGAATTTATTTTGAGTCTGGAAGGATCTTCGGGCCGACCTTATCACTGGGGATAATCCTCTTTATCATGTATCAGATCAACGCCAAAAACAAGTTTGGCAATAGCCAATGAACCGTTGCTGAAAACATTAAAAATTTTGTGATGAACAACCCGTCGTTTCGAACAATCGTGCAAGAAAACCGTGATGAGACTGTTCCTTGCGAAGCCATTGGAAAATTGTGTATCGGAAATGAGTTTTGCGCGCGTCGTTTTCGCAGAAATGCAGAAGCCTTTGTGCGAGAACTATCCCGCCACCTCAAATTTCACAAACGGGCTGCGAATCTATTGTTGAGGATCTTCGACTCGGGATTTTTGGGGTCAGAGAAAGGCTAGAGAGCATGGGAAATGGAGAGACAGTAGAGATGCGCCAGCAGTGGCGCGTCTTGTGTACTCAGGGGTCTTCGCTAAGGAGGAAATAAGAGGATAAATATGCGCAAAAATCGTCAGAAGAGGAAGATGGAGAGGAAGAAAAAACGCATCGAAATGAACGAATGAGTTTCACGAACGAGATGAAATAAGTGAAAAAGAATGTTTTCGATGATGAAATGCATCGGATGAACTTTTTTAGAGACTAGGCAGGTCCAATTTTGTTTCTGGGACCTTGAACCAGGATGTGAGAGGCACGAAACAGCGCACGAATGCGAGCGAAGCAGAGCTGGAAGAAGGTTGGAAATACCGGCTTTCCGTGGAATCAATACCGAACGAGCAACCCTAGTAGACATTGCTCCCGGAAGCTGACATGGAGATTTCACATTTACTAAGCAAGATGAAAAACAAAAAGTGGAAAGAATCTAGAGGGGCTTCGAGACTGCGAGTGAGACACTCGCCCACGGTGCGCTTTTGTGTATGACTGTCGGGCTGAAGAATCCTTACTCCAAACTCTGGGCAGAGTGACGAAAGAGACTGCGGAATGAAGAGACGAATTATTCATCCCGACAGCCTCAGTGGTCCGCCCCACCTTTGTCCAGAAATCGACCCACTCTCCTTTTCGCACTATTTTTGAAGGCCACAAAAAAGCAGAGCGTCTTTGTTCCACTGTGGAAGGACCCTATTAGATATGAGACTTTTTTTCGTGAGTTCGTCAATTACGTCGATGCGTTGAACCAGGAGCTTTTTTTCTGCCATGAGCCAGAAAAAGATCCCGGTGCAATCGAACCTGATTCAGACGGACCATGCCATTATAGAAAAATACGCCTGAATTCACACACTTTTTTTCTGATAACAACCAGAAAAAGCGCGTGACCTAGACTACTGAACTGTAAATGCTATTCAGAGTGCACCCGCATACGGCTAATGGTCCGATACTGGGAATATCCACCCTCTAATTAGGTTCTTGCTGCATTAATCAGTCGCTCAGAAGAGAAGTTGCAGCCTGCGTTGAGAGTCAGTCAGTGACGCGAGCAATGATGAGACTAGTTCGAAATTGAATTGACCGTGACTATTTCAACCTCCACCTTCCTCTTATTTGATGCATAAATTTCACGTTGAATCTACTAGCCGATCTATGCAAACACGACTGAAGTGGAATCACTCTCAGACTCAAGTGAAATATGACAAGTGAAATGGAGAGACCTTGTAGACAAAATTGACGAATCCACGTAATAATCAGACATGTGCGACGAGAAATTAAATTTGGTAGTGTTCATGAATAATAGATGCTAGAGTTGTTTGCTCGAGTGACACTCGGCGAGCGCTCGCACTCGCCGAGATCATTTTCGATTCACTCGGGCCGGTTGGATCACTCGCGAGTGAAAAATGAGAAATTCACTCGCGAGTGAAAATCCACTCGCGAGTGTTTTTGTAGAATTCGAATCGAGAATTGATTGAATTTTATTTCTCCATTGAACCCCCCAATGAAGTGAGAGACCGGTCACTTTGCATTGGCGAAGGGAGAAGGAATGAGGCAAATTAACTCGGCGAGTGGATTTGACTCGCGAGTGCGAACAAAGGATTCCACTCGCGAGTGGATTTTCAATCGCGAGTGGATTTCTCATTTTCCACTCGCGAGTGCCGAGTCACTCGGAATAACAACTCTAATAGATGACCTTGTTGTTATTCGTCTACAAATTTTCAAAGTTGTAGACTGGATGGCGCAAATTGAAAATTCGAATTCGTCCGTTCACAGGCAACTTCGTTTATTAAATTTTTTTCAATCGTGCAGGAGCACAATGTCGGTGCTTACATACTCAAATTACTTTAATTGTGAAATCGTGACTAGTGCGTAATCGCCAATGACGAGCGTACTCGAGTATTCAGATCCTAATTGACGGCCACGGGAAGCAAGCGATTTGCATTCATTCTGACACTGCACGAAGCGTTAAAGGGGTGAATTGCAAGGCTTACAGTTGTCAGGGAACTCTCTTTTATCCGAGCTGTCTCTAACTTACAAGGAAAAGAAACATCCCGCAAAAGCAGCTGATACATTATTGATTGCCCAACAAGGAAATGACACGAGTTCCTCGTTTTTTTTGTTCGAAATCGGACGGATGAGGCGAGGAAATAACAGTGCACTAAATCTGGCCAGACTCCGGTGCCAGGTAGGCACGAAGCAACACGTTATTTTCGGCGGCAGACTTTCGATTTCCGGCGCCGGCTGTTTATTCCGAGTTTCGTTCCCATAGCGGGAATGTACGTGCGAATCTTCGGCGCGTTTAAACTCACTGATCGCAACATTCGTGGTATGTACCCGACAGAAAAGTGTGCGCGAGAATTATTCAGATGTCGTTAGGCTGGATCTCTGGCACTCCCAGTCTCCGAAAAGCTCGCACGATCCCGAAAACAGCCTATTGTCCCATTACCGTCATTTATGTGCACTGTGCCAGTTAGTGAATAAAGCATACGTAGGGGAACTTTTCTGCGAGGCGCTTCAGGACACAAAAACCTGAAGCGATCATGGGAAAGCGGTGTCAGACATTCTGGCATTGGCAATAAGTAATGCAAAATGCGCCTTGGGTACGCGGATTCCGCGGATAATAGCGATGCGAACTATAGAGTGAATTCGGTATCTAATCTACAGTGGTCTTTGACCACGACAAATGGGAAACTTCTTCTTTTTATAAATATGAGAAATAGGGCGTCAGAGAAAGGTGGACTATCTCACACACCACCTGATTGCGTATTTTCCCTGCTGCTCAATATTCGCATTTAGCGTCATCAGGTCGGTGAAATGAAAAATCAGAAACGAATATTTAGACAAAGGACATCCGGACTGGCATGAGACAATTCGAAAACAGTGATGGAGATTATCAATTTGAATGAAACATTGAACGTTTTCGAGCTACAAGTGATAATAGAGTGGGAGTACTTCGGTAAACGTCGTAGAGCATGCCGTACGAGTGAATCGAAGTAACTGTTTCCCAACTGAAGTTCGTCGAGTCATCAGAAAAAAAAGTTTAGAAAAATAATGTCGCGCTTGATTATAGTCGCGCGGCAGTGGTGGAAAATGAAGATTCGAAAATAAATGTTTTCCCACAGCCGTTCGTTGGTCACGTTCAGCTCCATCAGTTCAATGCGATTTTTAAAAAATCCGAAGTCACAATTGAGAAAAAGACTGATATATTACAGAAGGAACACATACTACACTAGATAGAGGCGGTGATCGAGGTTGGGAACTTCGTGAATAACGTATTTTCCCACAGCCGTTCGTTGGTCAGACACGTTTGCGCGTCATCGGGGGCGGCAAAAGCGAGTGAGATAATAGTTATAATGATGCTCGTTTGGTCGGCTGAGAGCAATAGTCTCGAATCTCTCCCTTCTGTACGCTGTCTCATCCATAAGCTCAAAAACGAGACAGTGAAAACGTAGAGATTCAGACCATAACTTGAGATAGCAAAAAATGAGCGAATAAAAGAAGCTACTTAGCCGACAGTCAAACAATCAATCTCCTAGTTAAAAAAATAGCTAGAAAGACAAGATAACAAAGTTGAGATGCCACCACTATGCTGTGCCTGTATCTGGCTTCTCTTAGTAGCCATCAGATTTGCTTCGCTGGAATAGCCATGGGAAGACTGGTAAACTGTAGGATCTGTCTTCCCAACTTCTCTTCACTGCCCATTATATGCTCTTAGTTTGAGAAAAGAAGGCCCATTCAAAAGATGAGGAGCCGCTGCCCCCTCACGCCATCTCCCTTGTTCCGCTCACTCATGAATGTTGCATGATTGCCGAAGATTGTCTGCGCCTCTCACTTTTCCATGATCTCTCGCTTCTCTAACCGATGAGAGACCATGGTGAAATGAGAGGCTCTGAGATTGATGCAGAGGAAACAACTTCACTCTTTTCTCCCCGGGATTGTTCAGCGTGGAATTGTGAATTATGAGTGCATCTCTTCATTTTTTGTGCTCTCTCGCAACTCTGTCTGGGTGAGACACTCACAGCGCTACATTCCTCATCATCTCTTCCTTTTCTGATCATAAGAAGAGGCTCAATTCCCGGGAATAATTGTTTCGTGAGAAGGAGAATATGAATAACAAGGAACTAGGGGACGTGAGGCGTTTGATTTTATGCCAGGAATAGGAATTTTCAGAATAGGACTTGATTATATCTGCAAAGACGCTAACGAGATTGGAATTGATGATTAGCACCTGGAATGCCTGCTTTCCTAGAACATCGTTGGAAGCGATGCTCAGTTTGGAGTGAACAGTCCACGGCAGAATTTTAGCATTTTTATTTCACTAACCAAGCTTCCCCGAGTTTTGCATTAGCGGTGCATCGATTAGAGTGAGCATAACTGTTGTTCGACTCGTCATCTTTGACCGAGTCAAAGGAAATACCACACACAAATACTACACTGTACTTCAAATTGAGGATCATTGCGAGGGAGTTAGCGTGTCAACATTCAATTTATTGAAGCTTTTAGGTGTCACGGTACATATTCCTTCTTACTAATTTTCAGTTTGCGATAGGACTGCGGCACGGTAGCCCCGGTACGTCACGATAGCTTTCGAGTGATCGTATACTGTACATCGTGCAAACGCGGAGGCGAAAGACAGCGATAATTGAAGACGACAGCCACTTAGGGAAGACGCCCTCATACCCGTTGCCCCGGGGCGAAATGATGGCGGAGAATGTCAACCTCTCTATTCTCAGTTATGACAAGATATTTCGAAGGGGGTGCACCCCCTTTTGCGTACTATGAGGAAGGTCAGACGCATTGCCCGAGGCGATTGACCTCATTCTTTTAAGAATATAATCAAGGATAATCGAAGGGATAATCAGAAAAGTATGGTCATTGAGTCTCACAGTTCACACCGGCGAGAGATTTGGCAAAATACGGAGTTGCAATGTGAGTCGCTTACCGAATTGTCATCTCTAGAACAACGCAACCGCACGTGTGAATTGTTGTCCTAGTGTCAGACAAAGGCAGCTACGACACAAGTGCACTAAGGAAAAGCTGTAATTATCCGAAGCGATCTTCGGTTTGAGCAGAGATCCGTGCACTTTTCACGGATGAACCCTAGTGAAAGGTTCTCTAAGACAAAGCGTGGGGCTTGTAAACAGGGAAGGAACGTCTGTGCGCATCCTGGCCTCATCCTACTATAGTTCGAAGTGCGAGCAGCCGTCCCCTCATTTCACCTGCTCTTTCGCTGGTCAGCCACACCAAAGGAGTATGCGAAACGAGGAGGCGCGGGGTGAATACTGGACTTGAGCTTACTCAGTGAGTCTTCCCCCCGAACAAGGATGGGCGGAAGGGTGGGGAAGTCTTCCAGGAAAGGCATGACGAGCTCTATGGTGAACAAAGGTGGCGGCCAAGTGTGAGATGCCGTTCGTTTGTTGTCGTGAACTACTTGTTGAAGTCTGAGCGGAAGTTCGCACAAGCAAGGCGAGTTCTTAGCATATGACGCCTCTATGAGAACGTGGCCGTGCTGTCGATTCTAAGGTGTAAAAAGAATAAGGACTTTTTTTGAATAATTCATTGTCTTTAGATAACGCGAACAATCGATTCGTTGGATATTTTATTTTTTTTTATTTTTTTGAAATACAAAGGGGCGTGCACGGGAATCATTGGTGTCATTTTGGTCATTTTCAATCATGGTCATTGAGTTGTCTGCACCAACTCATGATCATTGCCAATACCGTTATGAAAATTTGTTGGACTACCAGTTCGAAGCATAATCCTTTTCCACGCCACCGGTGATCCAGCTGCCATGGTGATAAACTACTATCTCGGAGACATACGAATCCACCGAACTAACCCATCAGACTCATCGCGATTGATGTAAATAAGTACTTTGTAAAAGAAATCTGATAAATATTTCCTTCCTGTATAGATTCATCACAATGTAATCTGTCCTTTTCTTTGGGCAAGGGGGTCAGGGGGATTACTCATAGCTTTCTTCCAAATCAAAATCTCACAAGTACTGAGAATTAGCGATCCGATCGCGAAGCTTTATCTAGTGGGCACCAACGTCGACTTTTATGCAGGTCGAACGATCCTTATGATATTTTATTTTTTCCTTTGTTTTTGTGTGGCTTGCCTCTTTGTCACCTTCTTCTCCGGAAATAAATTTAAAACTTTGTTTGTCTTTACAACGCAAATATTTTGAAACCTCTCAAACTAGATTTGTCGGCTTCTAACAATGACCTGTTTTGTTCAAATTGTTTTCCGTTCACGAATATCATAAGTATTGACGCACAATCATCACGGTTCGAGCCAGAAGTGCTCCCCCGGCGAGTCGCGATTATAAGCTGTGTGCACGGTGCCGTTCGCGAAGGCCGTTAGCCATCCGCCATGAGCGCTCTTCAGGGACCACGATCCGTCCGGATTGCTCGCCGACTGCCATGTCTCCCACACTTCCGAGTGACCGACGAGGTTCACGGAGCCGTCCGGACTGCTGCGAACGTAGCGGGGCGGAGATTGCATTGAAATGAGCACCACCTATAAAATAACGGTGTATTCACGTGATTTTAAGACTTCAAGAGATAATTCGCAGACTTTTTGGTAGAGTGTGAATGGAATAGTTGTGAGAAAAAAAGAGAAATTTAATGATTCAGCGATGCGCGCGCTCACTCTGCCATAGAGTTCGAAATACGGGTAATCGTCTCTTCATTTTGCACACTCTCTCGCCTCTCTGATAGGTGAGAGAGTGTGAAGAATGAAGAGACGGCAGTGTCATTTTTCGAGCTCTAGCGCTCACCCTGCCATGCTGATCCTCGATTTCCCAGTGCTCCGATGCGGTCGACGGTCCTACGACCATGCTGACAACCCATTCCATCTCGTGCGTACGAAGGAACGTGCCGTGAGCGACGGATTTGATCGTGCGTCTGCACTCGTACCCTAAAGAGAAGTCCAATTTCACAGATGCTCCACACTTAATAACGGCGGCCGAGAAATGAGCAGCCGTTTTTAATTGTTATCTAATTCGTAACACCATCTCGCTACTCGGGCGGGCGAGAGAGCGTGTGAAATCAAGAGACGGTTGATCATTTCTCGAGCTCTACTTAACACCATCGCATTACTGAATAATTACTGGCAATTATATATCTAGAAAACCGAAATATAATTTCACGGAAACCGTACCTTTCAGAGGCTGGGAGGTGTTGACAAATTTGCTCAAGTTTGCTTGGCAGAATTGTTCACACATATCATCATTTGAAGTCGATTCATGATCCAGAAAATGAGCCCTTTTAATAAGGAATTAATTTAATAACAAATCTGGAATTGCCTTGAATTTACACACGTCGGTGTTTCAATATTTATCTCGTGCTCATTCAATGTAGCTTCGACTCTTCTCACTGCTTCGTTGGTCTTGAAATTTTAATAATTAAGGAGATTAATGAAATTCAAACTTTTTCTATCATATCTTTCATCTCTGCTACAACTTTCAAAATGTTAGAATTTGAGTTATCGTCATCTGGAAGAAGGGAAAATACGGAAATATAAAAATCAGATAAAACTTACACTTGTTCTGAACTTCACATGAAAAGTAAGGTAGAATGTGGAAACAGATGAGGAAAATCAGCATTGTCGATGTTTCAGAATGAAAAAAATGCTCGTTTTTATACTCTATAAATTGCACACACGCTGCTCAATCACAAGGGAATTTTTTGCAAAAAAAAACAACAAAAAATGCGTTGCAAATCTTTATCAAATAATCGTTATTCGATTTTTTTGCGAGCTCTGGTATCTATTCTTGATGCACTCGAACTCAAACCCTTCGTAGCCTTAGCTTTTGCCACTTCTTCTGCAGTTTTGTGCAACGTAATTTTGAGATATGCGTCGGTTCTCCTTCTTGATTCGGATCTCCTGTTGCCCACACAATGCATAATACTCATCTCGAGATTAGCATCGAAAACATACTTATAGAAATCACCGGTATTGTGGTACTCGATTTCAAAAGCCTGAGAAAAATTTTACTAGTGAAGGCAGTCCCGATTAATTTACCTCCAAATTTTTAGCCGAGAACACATTTTTTCCATCGAATCTGATACCGATCATTCCCAATAAATCTCTCAGCAACGTTGGCGAAAAATAGCCAAAATCGATAGAAAGCATTGCACAATGCTCTGTATCACAAGGATATCAAAAAACTGAATGATGTGCGAGAATATACCGTATAAATTGAGTGCATTCCTTCATCAGTCCGGGTCAGTCCCTAGTCGATTCGATCGATAGAAAAAATTGAACAGTTATTTATCAGTCGGAGACAATCTACAAACAACCATTGAAGATATCATCATACATGTTCGTGCAGCGGTATACCCTACAGGTTTCCACACCGTGTTTTCGACTTCGTCCTTCCTTTGTGTTTCTAATGTTTTGTCGCTGTTACATTATGTCCCAGCACATACTACAATCCTTCCTTCCAGTCAACTGAATATAAAATATTGTTATTTACTCCCGTAACTAATATAATTTTAGTAATGCTCTTAATGTAATTGTACTTCGAGCAAAGAATCGATGAGATTTGCCATAGGGGCGCCTTACACCTCGCCTTACACCTTCTCATACACTAGTGAATCGAGAAAGAACTCACATGCGAAAAATACATTCAACATTCGTAATCGATGTTCCCCGCAGCAGCTCCGTCGGACTAACATTCGATGAGTTCGAAAAAATAAAAATTCGAAAATATCTCTTTTTTTCACGTGCTCTCTCACAGGTCAGAGAGACGATAGAGTGTGCGGAATGAAGAGACGGCGGCACGTATTTCGAACATTTATTATGTTCCTATTTATTATCATGAGAGTGTTACGATTGTATTGCAATTTTGAATTATTTCAAACAGTTTTATCTCTACTATAAAACTACTACATCGAATGTAATCAATTGGACGATTCATCACTTCGGTCTTCGAATATTTTCGTCCATTTAGAGAATTCGCTATCCTCATTCTCAACTACTTCACTCATTTCTTGCACTGCGTCGCAGATGTCGTAATAGAACTCGTTCGATGTGTTGAGCTTCGAGAGAAGAGGGCACACCACGGCTTCGATCTAAAGATCAAAGATCAACAGTGGTCCGGAGGGCGAGTTAGAGTGCATGTGAAATGGAGAGACATGACCTACCGCAGGGAGATCCCTCCTGAATCGAACTCCTCCGACATCGCGAGCGAGGGTGGAAATGAGCTCGAGGACGAAGACGTGGATGACCTCAATGGTAATGCACGTTGAGTAGAGAAAACAAGGGAAATTGATAGGCAAAAATCGTGGTGTCAGTTTTTCGGGAAAAGACTTGGAGAAAGCTCCAGATTTGAATTCCCGCATTTTCCGTTTCTGCGTAATATCTTGGTTCCTGATGAATCAATCGATACAAAAGATTGGCTCCGCATGTATTACCCATCTGAGAAAAGGTAGCCGAGATATTGGTAAAAAAAAGGAAAATGCGAGAATTCAAATCTGGTGCTTTTGCCAAGTCTTTTCCCGAAAAACTATCACAGCATAAGGGGATAATGAATACCTTTGTTCTCATGCCACAATTAGAATTTCGCAGAAAAAATCTAATTCATAATTTGAAATTTACCTCCTGTTTGCACATGACTTCTCCCGACCCATGTCAGTTCAACTAGGTCAAAACGGTTTAACGATAATAGTTATTATAAATTCGTTTTTCCATGTATATATATTCATAATTTATTGTCATAAGAGTGAAACGATTGCGTATAAATTCCCCCTGAAAGTCTCACATGTGGCTCATCCGACGGGCAATCGACGATGATTGCGATGAGAAGTGGAAGAAGATCATCGTAGTAACGAGGCATCAGATTCTGGAAAAGGGACAATTTGGCAACCCAGAAAAGCTTTCGGAATCACCCCCTACGTTTCAGGTTCACTGGAATCATAGCCAATGCGAACAACGAAGATATCAGTCAAGAGTTTCGAGCGCACTACCACCAGACAACAATCACCCATAACCTCACATAGACTACTTGGGTACCCGAATTATTTCAAGAATTTTTCATCAAATTGCACTGACTGGCGTGAGATTATCCTTGATGTGCCAACGATATAGGGCTCGGAGTGCTTGCACCCGTACCGGGAGAACGGGATCGGCTGTCAGACAGACGAGGGCACTGACAATCTGACAGAGATCAAAGATCAAACTTGTGAGCATGCAGAGTTCAAATATTAACGATCAACAACGAATCTTCTGTGGTAAATGCTCGTATCCATTGATGATGAGATCACCACAGCAAGACATCCAGGCGATCAGTTCTGCAGCGGCCGCACGAACTTTCGGATGCTGCAATGATTCAGTTGACTGTCGGATTAGAGACCGAAAGGTTGAGGTCTCTTCAATGCACATACGCAATGTTCGAGCATTTCGTGAGCGTTTTTTTTGATCGTTTTTTCAAGCCGATTTCTAATCACCTGTGCTCACCTGGTCAGCGAATCCGAGGAGGGCGTGGTCGATGAGGAAATTCACTCGTTCCTGTCCCCATTTCTTGTCGATCACTTGCGACCAGGTCGCCAGAGCCGCGACCCGACGACTCCATTCATCTGAACAGCGTTGTTGCTAATGTTTGAAATACGCAAGGCCGTCGCTTCATTTGAGAGGCAAAGGACTATCCGAAAACAGGCATGCCTGCCAGATACGCAAAAACAATGTTATTATGGTGCAGCAATGGGGTTTAATGGGTCCTAGACATTTGATCTACTGTACTTTTCTGCAAGGAAAGAATATATGGCTGTCAGGGTGAAGAATCCGTCTGTACAACTCGCGCACTTTCTCGACAAAAAACCGGCGAGAACGAGGAATGAAGAGAAGGATTGCGCATTGTGATCGCCCTAATGACGAACCGCTTTTGAAGAATTCCTGAGTGAGAGACATCATTTGATCTCCGCATCTTCCATCGCCAAGATGGTCCTTGATCGAATCCAAGAGCACCATCCAGCGCCTGAGATGAAACAGTAGAGTTCGAAATACGGGTCGCCGTCTCTTCATTTCAAACACTCTCTCGCCTCTCTGACCGGTGAGAGAGTGTGTGAAATGAAGAGACGATTACCCGTATTTCGAACTCTATTGAATAGTGACTGCGAAACTACGGGAGAGCAGTGTGCAAGAATAATCACTTTCTAATTATACTTTTGACTGTCGTTTTCGCATAATGCGCCATCTCATATTACAACAAAATATTCGCATATTATAGTTACTGGTCCGCCGTAACAAAGTTTCGAAAACGGGCATATTCGACTATTTTAACTCATTAAGCTATTGGATGAATGAAGGTAGTAATGAAGGCAATTATTATCTCCTCACCCGTCCATGAAGTCGCAGTTGGAAGGAGTGTCCGACAACCACTTGTCACAGCATGCCTTCGCATCTTCAGCAGCGTACACAAAGCTCGACAATACTGAGAGAACGGAAATGCTCAGGCTCAGTAATAGACAATAGGGATCTTCGTCCCTTCATTTACTTTTGTGAGCATAGAAGTGCTGACAAGAATCGCCTTAATAGGAAGTTCCCAGTGGTTTCCCATAGCAATCTTTTATGGTGCGAACAGTGTCGACGTCTAGACCATTTCTCTGGGAGAAAAATTTTTTTGGGAACGATGCCTCCTCCCTCAAAAAATGCAAAATAAATTTAAAAATTTTAAAAAATTAAAAAAAAATGCACTGCTGCTTTCGATACCGTTGCATACATGATATGACTGTGCCATACATGTTGCAATAGTGCGGATGCTAGACTACTTGGATGAGAGAACTCATACTTTTCTACGGATGCCTCTCACAGGCCGACCAGTCCCTGTGAGAGGTGAGACTAAGACTGTCATTAACTGTCAACATCTTGTGAATGGGGAGAGAGGTGAGAGATGGGAGAAGAATAACAAGATGGTTCTCAGTCACATGGGTCAGAGGGGGAAAGAGAGGATGACTCAGGATATAACGATACTCCTCAGCGTACACGAGTTTGTTTTTTTTTCGAGCGCCAGGCACGATTATTTGTATCGTGTAAAGTTTATCTGGCATCTTTTCCCACTGATTCCCATTTCTGTTAGTAGTCGCGAGCGGTTCCCTCTCCATTCTCTCTGATGGAGAGCTGTTTCTTCTAACTCCCCTCGTCTCTGCCAACGACACAACAAGATCGGAATCCCCATCCAAGCAGGACTGGTCGCCGTGTGATGGTTATGACCGCCTAAGATGTTTGGTCCCTCAGAATCCAGGCTCGTATCTCTCGCTCAAAGATTGACTTTCGAGTTTGGAGGACTCGAGCACACGCCAGGATTCGTTTTCGACCTGCATCTGCTAGCAACTCCGTCAACAGTCCTATCGGGAACCAGGGAGCAGGACTCTTTCTCCAGCCATTTCGACTGTGACAATGAAAGAAGACCAATCCTTTGGCCCGAGACCCCTCAAAATGGCAATCTTGAAAGAAGAACGGCCTTCTGATACCCCATCTTGATCAGCGCAACTTTGCGATAACTGATAAAATTCTGAAAATTCTGTTTCCCACTGCTCTTCCACCTCACTACCCAGTGGGAAAAGATAATGGTGCGAACAGTGTCGACGTCTAGACCATATATCTGAGAAAAAAATCGTCTAGACGGTCCCGTCTAGACGACACTTATTTCGAGGGAGAGGGGTCTCACTCGCATCATTTTTTATAAATTTCGATGCCGATTGGGATAATTGATGCAAAATAACTGATTTTCAAAAATAATTAAATTCCCACGGAATTGATCGAGAGAAATGAGGCGAGTGAGACCCCTCTCCCTCGAAATAAGCGTACGGTCCCGTCTAGACGATTTTTTTCCCAGATAAATGGTCTAGACGTCGACAATGTTCGCACCGTTATCTTTTCCCACTGGGTAGTGAGGTGGAAGAGCAGTGGGAAAAGATGCCAGATAAACTTTACACGGATACAAATAAGCGTGCCTGGCGCTCGAAAAAAAAACAAACTCGTGTACGCTGAGGAGTATCGAAAGCAGCAGTGCATTTTTTTTAAATTTTTTAAAAATTTTTAATTTATTTTGCATTTTTTGAGGGGGGAAGGCATCGTTCCCAAACTCGTGTTTGACTCGAAATAAATTCAATTTTAATCAACCATATCTTACTTTTTTTGAACAATATATATTTTAAAAACAATTGTATGTTTTGTATAACAAACTCACGAATTTCACGAATCAGGTTGTCGGGCATGTCTCGTTTGAGTAAGTGATGAAGCAGTGCACGCGCGTCCCACTCATTTCCTCCGTTTAAACAGTCCAATTTATGGACAAGTTCCTGAATGGATGCGTATTTGAAATCGGTTCCGCTTCAATTATCGGGTCTACCGCAAAATGCACGGATCTGTCACCCTTTTTTTCGTATTTCTAAAGTCCCTTTTTAATTTTTTAAAAATTTCATTACCTTCGCAGCGATCGCGAGTACTCTGGCAATGTGAGGACGGAGAAGGTCGCATCTCTCGTCTCTGCCAGCGAGCTTACACAGATGCTCCAGAGCGACGATGTGACCGTTCGCGCACTGAAGGGTGACATATAGAGTTCTAAATACGGGAAATTGTCTCATTTCACACACTCTCTCGATCTAGCGCGATAGCGCGCAAACTGAAGAGACGATAACTCGTAATTCAATCTCTAATGGCAAGCATGAGCGGTTAAAGTTCATATCCAGTCTAGTTGTTGGTAATAGGAGTGACAAGAGCAGCATAGAGTATCTAGCACTGGCTCGCCTGTCTTCAGTGGGTTTGTTCAATCCAGTTGATTACTTTGCTCACCTCGACCTGATCGAGAGCCTTGCATCTCAGACGAGGTCCCGAGCACTTCTCTTCGGCTATCTGAATTGCATATCATTCAAATTCTCATTTGTATCGTTGTCAAATATTTTTTCACAGTTTTGCGAATCGAAAAGTGCATGTCTAGACATGAATCTATTGAACGGAGTACGGGCCAAAGACGTGGAATAATACGCTGAATAATTTTGTCAATCAACAGGCCCAGCCCTTGATGCTCGAATAAATTGTGTATATTACATTTTTCACAAAACTTGACAAATAAATTGTACGCGCGTATGGGGAAATTGACGATTATCGGAAAAGGCGCCCGACCACACCAAATGCTTATAAATACGTTCAAATAGATTTCTCTGGCTCCAAAATGGAATTTAATACTTCCTAATAGTTGTTTTTAGCTGATTACAATGAAAAACATTGAAAAGTATTGACTAAAAGGCAAAGAAATCTAATCTAAACGATTTGACTACGCGGAATTTCGTTATGTCCGGAATAATTAAAAAACGTAGTACATGTACATATGAAGACGTAAAAGGGTTGTTTTGAAAGTGTAATCGTACCGCCACGATTTTCGGCAGGATCACTTTCCACTCATCGTTCTTCAATGTTGCGTATTGGAGTGCCACAAGAGCAGACTTTCGAAGGGAGAAGTTCGATTCCTCGATCGAATTCACGATAATTTTCTTTGCCTCTTCACCCCATGCACCCGATTTACAGTATCTGCAAGAAAATGAAATTGGTACAATCCGTGACATTCGCCTAATTCTTCGGTATGGATTACATACATGATCAGGTCGAGTGCCTTCAACTTCAGTGATACATCGTCCGACTCATTAGCTTCCTTCGTCATCCCGATCAGCCTTTTATATACTGAATTACTTAGAGTTGACAGATGCATAATCATAGAAGTTTTGCTAATAAAGAAGAATTCGGAATACTGGTCATTATGTGGAAAGATCTCACCGTCATTACTCCTTCGAGCAATTACTCCGATGAAATGTCCAATGAGCCTCTTGATCCACTTTCTCATTTCGCTGCTAAATTCTGCAATGCATTGCTCCGTATGCCGAGACGTTCATGCATCCTATTCGGGAAGGATCTACATATCATCCAGGATAGCAAGGGTGGCACTTCTATAGATCCCCGGGCCAAGGTCAGAGGCACAGCCTAAGCATAAGCACTGAGCACTAAGCAAAAAAGGTCGCGGAATGTACCTCGATGTATTCGTCGGCGAGTGCCTTGAATTTAGCGTCGAAACGGCGCGTCCAATAGCAGCAAGGGGGGCTGAGATGGTAGAGGGCTGTGGCACGCACCTGAAAGAGATCAATTAGTGCTCAGAAACTCAATTCGCTTCCTCAATCGATCAGTCGAACAAGGGCGATCAGATTGAAGCCTGATTCACAAGCGCGATATCGCATTTTTGTTGCAAAATTCTTAATAAGATATACCTCGAGAGAATGTCCACTCTCCATCGAGCAATGAGCTAGCAGAGGGATGATCGTCTTCTCATAGCGAAATTGCTTGAATTCTTCCTTGGCGGCGATTCTGGGCGACACTATTATCGATAGTAAGATCCAACCTATGCGGTTATTGCACCCACGATCATATACTCAAAAACGAGCACGAATCGATCTCGTTCCTGCGTTCTACAGTACGTGCTAAACACCTCATGGGTATGCAGACGCGGCGGACCGCCGCAGACCGCGGATTCCGCGGATTGATTTCACTCGAAAATGAGTATGTTGCTGAATTTCTGGTGTTGATTTTTGGATTCTTCATAAAATTTCGGATTTCTACCACGTGTCACTCATATTTTTCAGTGCTCATTTTGCGAGTTGAGAATATTCTCAAAAAATACCTGACCCAGCGAACAAAATCTGACACACCGAACTAACTCCATCAATGATTATTATTATTCCTCCTATGCATGTCTTTGGCATTCGGAAGTGCCACTGGCAAAAAATGAGTCGGAGTCAACAGTGTCAGATTTTGTTCGCTGGGTGTTTTCCGAGAATGTTTTCAACTTTCAAAATAAGCACTGAAATACCCTTTTTATTTTTTTGTTTAGCACGTACTGTATCGATATTCCTTTGTGTCACATTCATCGACAATAAATGTGCTTTACTAAGCTACTTTGATGCTAACCGAATGTTTTTTAGCATCCACCGTTGATTTTTAGCATCCACCGTTCAAAAAATAAAAAAATGTGCCGAAAAAAAGTGCGAGGAAGGGAGAGTTTTGTACCTGTCTTTTCTCATTTCATCAAATTCTTCAGGGTCATCAAAATTATCATCGTCGTCATCCTCCCTCTCAGTCGACATGCGTGCCAGTAGGTCTTTTATTTTTTCATATCGTATCTCCTCCGAACCCTAGAAGGCAAATATCTCATTCATCAAATTTAAGTCAAAATTGTACCCGTCAACCATATGAAAGGGTATGAGCTAGGGAGAATGGTTACAAATCAACTACTCGACAAAATTGTTATTTCATTTCTCCCGTGCTGGACTGATTTGTTTTCAAAACAATGCGGAAAATAGTGGCCAACTGGGTTCTGAGATAGGCGTTCATGTAGTAACAAGCTGAAGATGAACAATTCCATTTTACAAGGGAAGGGTATAAGGGTGCAGATCTACCGAGTAAATTCGTTGATGGCAGTTGAAAGGTACCCCATAGGGAAGTCCAAAACCGCTTTGAACGGATTGGATATAGGTTTCCTAAGTACCGAAAATAATTTTTGAAAATCTGGTAAAATTTCGACGGATCTTTCCTCATCCTCCCCCAGAATACTGGTCGAATTGAAGAGCTAGAGAGACATGTCTCTCTTGGCGCAGGTAGTGCGTTCTCTTATGCTTTTGGAGGTACTGGGTTCGATCCCCCGGACTGTTAGACCCTTTTGCCGTATTTTTATTTTTTTTACATCATTTTTTTATGACTCCTTTCAACCAATTCTGACATGTTTTGATGATACTTAATGACTTTTCAGAAGAACAGAGAATAGGTTGTTGCGGTTCTCCGTCCTTTTGACAATGAAATCCAGACAACAAACAAAATGCGACAACTGCTCGTCTCTCAGCTGCACCATGTGCCCTCGTTGCGAGAAGACACATTGCTTCGACTGTTTTTGGAACAAACTTCATAGATGTTAATTGCATTTCTGATTCTTGCATTGTGATATGTTAAATCTGCTTATCTGTCTAATTATTATAGGCGCCAGATGAAATTTGTCATAATTTATTGTCAAAATAGAGTGACCATATGCAAAATAATTGAAAAGAAAAAACGACAAAAGGCATAAAAATTCGGCAAAAGGTGATAACCACAAGGCGGGATCGAACCCGGTACCTGCAAAACTGTGAGCAAGCGCACTACCTACTGAGACATGCTCTCCAAATCGAACACTATTCTGGGCGAGGAGGGGACAAATTTCGCCGAAAATTTCATGGATTTTCAATATCAATTTTCGGTTCTTAGGAAACCTATGTCCAATCAGTTCAAAGCGGTTTTGGACTTCCCTAAGGGGTACCTTTCAACTGCCATCAACGAATTTACTCGGTAGATTGCACCCTTATACCCTTCCCTTGTTAGGAATATATCTAGGGTGAAGAAGTCGTTTATTCATTCCTTGTACTCTCTCATCGGGCAGAGAAACGAGAGAGTGCTGGGAATGAAGAGACTGATTCTTCACCGCGACAGCGCGCTACCCCCGTACCTCTTCCTCGTCGGTCTCTTCTTCGTCGGTCACTGTATCCGTCCCAGACTCAGTCGATTCCATCTGAAGTTGCACCACTTCGTGAAAAGGTGAACGGGATAAGTGAAGATACGGTCGAAACATTTTTTACATAACCCCATTCACTCAACACTTTCTGGAAATTTCAAAACGATTGGGACTACAGCGCAAAAAAATGGTGATACGACAAAACGGAGAAACTAAATTGTAAACGACAGCCTGGAGAGACAAGAGTTGAAGAATGAAATTTTTCCCAAATGCGTTTTTTCCTAATCTCGTTTCTCAAGTGGAACTTTCCAATGTACTTCGCTCGTTTGTCGTATCACCCATCAAGCAAATTGAAAATTAGGAGGAGTCATGTTTTGCGTGTTTTGAATCAATATCTTCATCCGTAGCAAAGGAAGGATTGAATCCGAATTTCAGGAGGAGTCATGTTTTGCGTGTTTTGGATCAATATCTTCATCCGTAGCAAAGGAAGGATTGAATCCGAATTTCAATGGTACACGAATCTCATCGTTACTCCCACTTTCTCGCAGCTAGAGCATTTAAAAGGCGCTGTTCTTCTTATTGGAATTACGCTAGCAAGATTCCTTCTCGTTGCATACCTCCTCGCCCTCGAAGTCTTCCGTAGTCTCCGCATCATTCGTCGTTTCGCTGAGCGCAGAATTCGCCTGAACTTGTAGTAAAATTAAAGGTGAATGATACGGTAATGGTATTGCTGTATACACGAATAGAATATTCGATTAATTAGTCTGACACAACTCTAACATATTTCAAATGCATAGAGTCCCGCACGGAATTCCCTGTTTACACAATATACCGTAATCCCGTGTTGTGCAATTATTGCCCTGGCCTAAATTGACTCGCTCTTCTCTCTCTTCTAGTTCTCCCCTGCCGTTTCCACGCTACTCGTCTGTAAATAGTCTTCTACAATAAACTGCTGACATCACCCGTGATTGGATCGTGCACTCAAGGACACATACACAACATGTATGAAGGGAGAAAAGCGCGCAAATATATGAACAATTTGAGTCAGAAACCTTACCATTATCGATCGATGATCATTGAAGGAAGGAGGAATAGAGAAGAGAAACCACTCAGGGCGAAGGATCAGATGAGAAATGAGGGGAGGAGAGAGACGAATAAAAATTCATTTTAATTTTTGCATAGACATAATTCATTTCAGCAAATTTAATTTTCGATGTTATTCAATGAAATGTGCAAATGTGCAATGCACTTCGGTCAAGATCGTAAGAATGGGTCTATTTAACTTTCTTATCATCAGCAACACAAAAATATGAATGAAATGTGCTTTTTTACTCCGCGTGCCTATTTATGATCGACACTCGCAACCTAGGGCAAAATAGCAATATTCAATGTTTTTGGTCTGATCATATCTGATTCGAGGGCACATCCAAAATTGAAGTGATTGGAATTCCCACAACTCGGCAGCGAATATAATATTGAACATCTAATGTATGAAGGGAGAAAAGCGCGCAAATATATGAACAATTTGAGTCAGAAACCTTACCATTATCGATCGATGATCATTGAAGGAAGGAGGAATAGAGAAGAGAAACCACTCAGGGCGAAGGATCAGATGAGAAATGAGGGGAGGAGAGAGACGAATAAAAATTCATTTTAATTTTTGCATAGACATAATTCATTTCAGCAAATTTAATTTTCGATGTTATTCAATGAAATGTGCAAATGTGCAAAGCACTTTGGTCAAGATCGTAAGAATGGGTCTATTTAACTTTCTTATCCCTTCTCCCTTCCCTTCTCCCTCATTTCCCTTCTCCCTCATTCCCTTCTCCCTTTTCTCCTTTTCCCTTCTCCCTCATTTGACTAGCTCCACCCACGTTCACACTGTGTTTAGCGCTAATCGGGCTGGAATAAATACGCGCGTACTAAAACCTTCAAAACAGTTTAGCAATTCGGGGATACTTTCGATTCTTGATTTTTCTTCTCTAAAATTCTTCATAAAAATAAAAGAACAATCTGCGCAATGGGCACTTTGCAGCGTACATTAGAAATGCGTTATTCGCCTATCCTGGACTAGTTTATCCCAATTTTGACCAACTTAAATTTTTCTGAACAAAGTGCCCATTGGCCCCCTAAAAGATGTGCCTGAGGCCTATCCAACGCGATCTTGATCGACCATTTTGGTGAAGTATTCGATTTGCTAAACCTCGGTCCCTTTTTAAGGTAGGTTCTCTATCCCTCTCAAGTGGGCGGAGCTTGCGGTCTCTAACTATACTCACAGGGCCTGAGGGTGCCTTGACCTTGCTTACAAAATTGATGATGTCGCTGCGCGTATGTGCAAAAGTGATGAAAACTCATAATTTCTCAACCAGAAAGGATAGATCTAAAAATCCTTTTGCAGTATGTTAGGCCCATGCCCAGATTACACCATACCACTAATTTCGGGTGGTCCTGATGACGACTTTTCAACCCATAATCTCTTTTTTTTCTCGATTTTTCACTAAGTGGCAAGGTGTCTCATATACCTGGGTGCACCGTATGCTCACCTACATCGATACCGCATATCGCTTATAGAATTGGATCATACCCAATTAGAGAAAAATGGACCTGAAGCGATTTGGGTCGATACTGCACCATACGTTTCTCCTGCACTCTATGATGTAGCGGCTAACAATGACTCAAATTATGATGTTTTGCAATATAATGCATTTTTATTATCATATAGGTCGATTTTGAAATCGTCATTTTTTACTTTTTTTTTGCAATACTCATAGGTAAACAAACTAAAATAATTTTATCAAAAGAAATTCGAAAGCGTCCAAAAGTATCAAAAAGCTTGATATAATTGCGTAGAAAAAGGCATTTCCAAAACGCTGATCAAAAGAATCCGAAAATGCGCGCCTCTCACAATTCCTCTCTCATTGTCATCAGTTCTCTCATCTCTTTTAATTTTCTCGTGATCTTCGTTCGTTGTCGTTGCTTCGCACTCGTGATCTGAGAAAATATACATAAGTAAAAGAAAATTCGTAAAGAATAGAAATACACTATCATACTGGACTCAACCAAAGACATAATCATTCATAATCATAATGGACTAAACTAAAGACTTCAGATTCTCTTTCACAACTTCGAAACCTTGACTCTCACTCTCCTTTTTTACAGCGTTCATCATTGTCTTTTAACGCCGTTAGAAGACGTGTTTCATCGCATTTGCCCTGTTCGGATGGTGCTTCTCTTTTAACTCTCACAAACTTCCTTGGCTTGCTGTGGAAGTGTTTGCAACGCTCTCCCCGTACGAATGGCGCTTATTTTCTCACGCATTTCGCACTCTACAATGGCCTCCACATGCGAGGAGTCCAAAATCTGATTCATAATCATTGATCGTTGATACACTAAATCGATTTCTTTCGAAAGTTCCCAACCCCGAGAAAGTGAAAAGCGTGAATGCACACGTAGATTCCACAGTTAAAACTATCCTTCTGTTTAAAAATGACATTCCAAGTCAATCCGCTTCCAGGCGGATTGACTTGGAATGTCAATTTCGGGCGGCCCTTAATGTCTTCTTCGTCTCGCAAGTCGTTCCACACTTTGCACAGTTGCTTTCTCTCGGTCGCTGTGAATTTCCAGAAAAGTGAATCTAAAATAATCGCTTTCTCGTCCGCAACGTCAAAAATGCCCAACTTCCAGTGGCCATAAGCCATGTACTGGAAAACGACAAAGTCATAGTCGTAAACGCATTCAATAGTGGATACTCAGTGATTCTTGTCATTTCGGGATGAAGTATTCTTAGTATTCTTCGTATTCTTATTCTTCGTAAGTATTCTTCGGATTCTTAGTAATGCCGGAGAAGGGACAAGAAACGCATTCATGGCTCAGAATTCTACCTTGGCGAGTTCTCGTGAAAAAGCTAGACGAAATAGGTAGAACTGTTCGTTTTATCCAGATCAGTTTACGTAGAAGAGCGTCACTCATAAACCTTCTGTGGTGTCGGAAGGTACCACACATGAATGCGTCTTTGGCTTCGTCGTTGATGATTCCCTCATGATACACTCGAGATGCTTCACAGCGTAGACTCCACACGAGGAATGACCGGCTGCTTGTGGCACTTCCCGAAAACGATTCGATCTGCTCTGAAATTCATGGCAAGCAGAGACATGCTGATCAATCGAATAGTCAACTAGTACGTCTCAGAGTTGTTCGAAGGCAAACTATCGAAAATAGTTACCGCACCAGTTTCTTTGACAAAAAATGGCAATGTAGAAGTGGGTGCGTTTTTTGTTGTTGATTATAAACACTACACGATTGGTACGGTTAACTTTTTCGATAGTCAGACCTTCCACGAAAGGCGACATCACAATGTCATGCTGGGCATTGGGATTCAGCTTCGGCGAATACTCTTCCAATCTGATTGAGAAATCATCAGACTTGGTCAGTTGAATAATGTTCTCAAACACATTGAAGAAGTCTGTCTTGATCAGAATAGTCGAATCGGAATTCCCAGACTCGTCAACAACCTTTTCTGCTGCCATGTCCACAATGTCGTTCACCAAAAGCCCATTGCCACGTAGATCGTTCAGTTCCTCCTCTTTTCTAGCGATCGATGAAGTGACGTTTGTGATCGTATCCTTGCTCTTGCTCAAATCGTCAGAATTCTTGCCTGAAGGCGAAGGAGGTATCTGAAAAGAGAATACATCGTTCTCTTCGTTCTTTCTCTTTTTCTTCTAGTCTCCTCCTGCAACCATGGCGAAGGAAAGAAGTGCCAGGGCAGCGTTAGCTTTCATATTATCCAATTCACTTATTAATTAAAATTCAAATAATAAGAGTAGAGACCGCAACGGGGTAGACCGAATCAATCGTAAGGTCATGTTTTTGTGCTCAAAGTATCCCCCTTGGTCTCAATAAGAACATACTTTTTACCGTTTGTCGATATCTCATTTTTGAACCGAGTTATGAGCCAAAAACCGTGCGATCTGGTCTCAACAGAGAAGTGTCTGAAACCAGGACGAGCCAAAAGGGGGGCGGTGCCTATTTCGAGCTAATTCCCAAAGTTCGACGGCGATAGCTTCGCCAAGTCGTGATAGACAATTTAGGAGCGAAATTCCCTCTTGTCTAGGGACGGTGTGTGCTAGTCACGACGGGATAGAAACAGCGGGGAGAGAGGGCGGATGGAGAAGGGAAGACCCTTGTCTCTCACCCCTCTTCCCTCATTTGACTATAGCTCACACTGTGTTTAGCGCTAATCGGACTGGAATAAATACGCGCGTACTGAAACCTTCAAAACAGTTTAGCAATTCGGGGAAACTTTCGATTCTTGATTTTTCTTCTCTAAAATTCTTCATAAAAATAAAAGAACAATCTGCGCAATGGGCACTTTGCTCCGTTCATTAGAAATGCCTTTTTTGACTGGTTTATCTCGATTTTGACCAACTTAAAATATTCTGAACATAGTGCCCATTGGCACATTGAAAGGTGAGGCTGAGAGCTATCCATCGCGCTCTTGAACGACCAATTTGGTTGAGTATTCGATTTGCTAAACCTCATTCCCATTTGTTGCCCCCTCCCAAGTGGGCGGAGCTTGCGGTCTCTAAATAAGAGGGTTAAATAGGTAATATAATAAAACGGGTTGATAAGATTAAGCCTGTTTAGCCGTTGATCTTATGCTTGATAAGCTGTCGCCAAGATTCGTTTGCAGAGTTCAGTAGAAAGAAGAGGGGCGAGATCTGAGAACGTTGTCATATCAAAAAATTATCAACCTTGAAGACATGAACTTGATAGCGATAAAACTCACGATATATCCACTCCGCGATTCTCACTTCAGCCGCACTGCGTCGATAAACAGACGATGAATAAAGAAGAGAGATAATTGAATTGAAATGCGTAATTCAATCAATCTGTCTGATCCTCTTATTCGCCTCTCTCTCACAATATAATTAAAATCCATCGAAATGAAATGAAATGAAAATCGAAATGAATACATCGTAATTGAATCAAGTCGCGGATTAGCCCTCAATTCGACTCTCGATAATAAAATGTCTTCATTACTCTCCTCATTTCTCCCCTCTCTCGTCTAATCCAATCTATCTGCTCGTTTCTGTCTTCCGGAAAGTCAGAGATTCCCCTAGTTGTAATAGATTTCGTTACTCGGCGGTATTCTTTCTTCTTCCTACAACAATTTGCCTGTAAAGTTTAGCAGCTTTACCGTTCATCGATATCTCACCTCTAAACTAAGTTGTGAGTCAAAAAACTATGCATGTGGGGCTTAAAGTTACCCAACCAGGACGATTTTGACGCCCCTTTTTATTTGTCCATTGAATAGAGAATGGTCGAAATAGTATTGGTCGCGCATTAAAAAAGTCGATTTGGTCCGGCCCTGAGCCAGGCAACCGCGCGCAACTCAAATATAGGGAGACTTAATTGTTTATCGCTGTGACTGTGCCCATTTTCACTTTCTGCGGTTCATTGACTCCGCATTTGTCTTTCCAGATTCAAAAATGAAATAACAATTAATCAATAAACATAATTCAATAATTTATTAAACTTAATTAGAAATAAAGTCATTCGTTGGTTGGTCGCTACTTTACGGTTTCCGGTCTCGCGTGCATTCAAACGATAATTTGCCCTGGTTGGGTAACTTTAACAGAGAAGTGACCGAAACCAGGAAGACGCAAAAGAGGGCAGAGCTTGTTCCGAGCTCATTCCAAAAGGTTTCCTAAAGGTACGGCGATAGATTGGCATTCCAGTGCGAGATAATTATTGAGGGAAATCTTCCCTTGTCTAGGCAGAGTGCTTGCTATCTACGACGGGTGAGAAACAGGATGGGAAGAGGCAAGGAAGGGGGAGTTTGCAGAGCTATGCAAAGAGGAGGGGAGAAGGATCGCCGTATCTGTCGCCGTACCTTTAGGAAACCTTTTGTAATGAGCTCGGAACAAGCTCTGCCCTCTTCTGCGTCTTCCTGGTTTCGGTCACTTCTCTGTTGAGCCCCACATGGATAGTTTTTTTGACTCACAACTTAGTTTAGAGGTGAGATATCGATGAACGGTAAAAAGCATCACAGTCATGCCAAGAGGGATACTTTGAGCACCCAAGCATGACTTTACGATGGATTCGGTAAACCACGTTGCGGTCCCTAGGCATAATCCATTTATGAGCCAAATAAAAGGCCAGAAAAAGTGGACCTCGGACCGAGCCAAGATGGTTCAGCTCCATTTTCCCTAATAAGGGCAATCCAAATTTTCGTTAGGTCAGTGGGGGATTGACGTAGTGTTCAGTAGGGCACGTTATGAAATAGCTGATTACTTTTCGAAAATCCTCTAAAGCAGGGAGAGATAGAAAAAATCGAAAAATTGAGTCAAAAAGTGGATATATCTGAATTTGATTCCAAACATGAAATATTACACCACATAGGGCATACCTAACACACCGCAAAACGATTTTTGGTTCTATCTTGTTCGATTGAGAAATTGCAAATTTTCATCACTTTTGCACATGCGCGCACCTGGCGATGTCACCATTCTTGCAAACAAGGCCAAAGGCCGATCAGGCCCTGTGCGTATGGTGGTCGGAACCGAAAATCCTGGGGCAATGTGCGGGGTGTGGTAACATATCTCAGATCAGCTCTCTTAATACAAATTTCCAGGTCCGATTCCCGGACCAAATATTCATCACCGACAAAGAATTTGCGTGGAAAGACGCTAATCGTGAACAATTACGTGACATCTTACATCTGAATAAGATGTTTCGCTCAAATACAGAACGGGATGACAAGAGCAAGAAAAGAGTTGATAAAGTGAGTTATACAGGTGAGTTGTTTATTTGGATCATCCTCATGCTTTTAGAAAATCGCGGACGGCACGATTCTCACAACTGTATATAAGGTAAGTCATATATGACGCGTCCGGCTAAACAAGCTTCAACAAGCCTCAACGGGGAAAGGGGGGAAGTTGGTATGAGGAAAGGTCACGTTACGGGCTCGCTTCGCCCGAGAGAGGGTAGAAAAGGATAACAAGTCCGCAGAGCAATGAATCCTAACGAAAAGGGGAGACACCCTCTTCTTTCCACAAGCTCTCTCACCGATTCCTACACGAACTATAACGTAGCGAGGCATTGCGAAGCATGGCGGGCTCGTTTTCCTCTCCCGGGAGATCTCCCGGGAGCCCCGGGATCCCTCCTTATAGCGAGCCCGCAATTTAGATATCGTTTATCCAACCATAATGTGGAACAGGCAAATAGTCAAAATATCTGAAACGTTTTATCTTGTGGTTATTTTTGAGCGTGCCCAGAATCGAACTATTCGTCACAATTCACGTACAGCAAAAAGTGCTCCCCGGTTTCTTTTTTTTTCTGCACCAGATAGTCTGCACCAGATGCGGATTTATTTTTCACAATATTGTTCTTTATATTCCTAAAGTTTAAATTTGTATTTAGAATTAATACCGATAACTTTTCGGAAATATAATAAAAATAGTTGAAATACAATGTTTCCAAAAAATCCACAAAAAAATAATGAAGGCGCAGTGCGTCGAGTATTAATGAAGAACTAGTTTGTTTCAATGACTCTGTTCTTTTTCATGTAAAAAGGGCGTGTGCGTCACTTGAGTGCATTTTTTTACTGCGCACTTAGTATCAGTAAATGAAGTTCACCAAATTTAAGAAATACAAAATTCATTAATACTCGACGCATACGCCCTCTTTATAGGAAATAGGGAATGAGCGTGATATGGTTGCGTAGATCAATGGTAAAGCTGTTGAATTGAAATCGAGAGGTCGTTGGATCGACCTCCGTCTCTTACATGTATTTGGCTCGAAACTCGACTCCTCATTGACGAAAGCAAAAAAACGCATAAAATTATTTTTGCATTTTCAATTTAAAATCCCATGAAAACGCATTCAGCTTCGGTTTCAATGTTTTGTAGCATTATTTTTTTTGAAATATAATTTTCGCAAATTGGAACTGAAATGGTTAAAAAATATCACGACACGCCTCATTTTTAACGTCCGCCCATCTGGTGCAGAATTTTTAGTTTACAGCGTGCTATATTAGAATGAGAATTTGGAAGTTGCATATCCGTTTTAAACCGAGATATTCGCCCTCAAAGTATCAGGGAAGGACAGGGAAAAACTGCAAAGAATTCAAAATCTTTTTCTTTTTTTCTTTTTAGGCTAGCGTAACAACAGAAATTTCAAAAAATTTCAGGCCATCTGTTTTGTCTTCTTGAAGGCCGATGAAAAAGTCGAAAAAAAAGTGCAAAGAGAAACAGTTCAATGTACGAATAAAGAGGTAAAGACTCTATACTTTTAACATAATACAGGGTGTCCCAAAAATATGGTGACAAACAATTTCCTTGATATCTCACTGACAAATGTAAACCATGATCCCTAATTTTGGCCGTGAATTCGTGAATACTACTGCTCCTAACTATGAGCTTTTGGTTAACATACATACCCTTTGACGGAATGTATGGAATGACATTCGATGTCGGAAAACGTGTCTTCGCGCCGTTGACGACAATGTACATTTCTGGCTCTGCACAATTAAACTAGTAATCGATAACTAAAGTTCAAACGCGGATTATGTAGCAGACATATAGCGCTATATAATGTTTATGTCAAATCGAATATCGATTACCGCATAAGAGTGAATTCGGTAATTGAAGTGAGACATGTCGATTTGAAAAATATATGTTCAAAAAACCAAAACCAATAAATCAATTTCAATGAGACGGTATGTCAATATAAACATATATTATGTTTGATTAAGTAGAATAATAATTTTTGAGACGGTCATTTTGAATTGAAAGTGCTGTTTAATACGTATTCCATTAGGCATGTTTTCTAAAAAAATCATGCAGTTCGCGAACTTCATTAAAATGTTGTGTAATGGAATAAACTTGCAGTACCAATTGTGCTACACAGTTATCACCTATAATGATTGTACAACTTAGAAAAAATACGAAGACCGCATGATCTCTTCTTTTTATTGAGAACGGCAATATTATGCATCCATTAATTTTTGCACGCTGTTAGTCATGGCTCATTCAAAATTTGATTAAAATTTTTGGAGTACCTTTTAAATTTTTCGAATCGCATGATAAATTAGCTAAACATAACTGCAATCTGAGAAAAATATATCCGCTTAATATTCCTTTCCTAATAGTCATGATGGTCAGTTGAAAAGATCGACAAATTGAGAGGCCGCGGAGCCACCTGAGCAGACATTTTTTTCAAAACAGCCGTAGCTTATCAACAGTGAAGATGTAAACTCTCTTATTTTTACCATTATACTCCCGCTGTCTTAGCTACATACTGAAGAAATTACGGATAGATCGGTTCACGCAGTGTGGAATTATGCTTGGAATAAATTGCCACCATATTTTTGGGACACCCTGTATTGGTGACATAACTAATATTTTTCACATAGACACAACATAGATAGACGTTTCAACAAAAAAGACGGGAGAAACGCTATAAATCAGCGTTTCTCCCGTTTTTTTTCTAAAATTCCTAAAATATTCGAATTAGTCAGAAAATTACTGCCTAAACAAAACTTTCACACTGCAACCCGTAAAAATGACCGAGGCCAATGAAGTAAATTAAGCTTAAGAGATACGCTTTTCTAAGGTCGAGTTTCGGATTCAACTTCAAAAGTTATCCCTATGTCCAGAGGCAACAAGCTCCGCCCACTTTTGTGAGACACGATTTTGCCAAAAAGCGAGAAAACAAAAGCGCAAGCTTTTTTTTCAACCAATTCGTTCATTCTCAAAAACGCTGGATAGCTACTGGCATTCCCAATCGAATGAACACTGCCTAAATTGTGGACATCTTCACTAAGTGGGTCAAAATTGAACTTAAACGATGGGAAGAGGCCGTTTGGAAGGGTTTTAGTGTGAAATTTTTGTTTGAGCAGTATTTTTCCGACATCTAAATAGCGGTACTCACATTAACAACAAGATGCCCCATTCCCATTAAACGATTTTTTTTCCGGTAAAGCCGCTTTCTAAATTGGAAAATAATTCACCCTGGTTCGGGGACCCCGTTTTACCTAAAATGTTTGGCTCTGTACGGATTTGGTGGCCCCATGAGATTTTGGTGGCTCCTTCAGATTATGGTGGTTCCTCCGCTATGAGCGCTGTACGGATTTGGTGGAGGTTTTGCCAAATTTCTCCGCTCCAGATTTCGCTAAATTAAGGCAATAGTTTTCCCGGGGTAGAATTTGATGAACACGCCTGTCTAATTCATTTTGTATGAAATTTTGTTACAATTTAGATATACGTAACTTTTGAACTACGCAAAACTGTGAGGCGCGACCTACATCGGACTGGCATGACGAGAATAGTCTACTCTCAAAATTTCAGCCATTTTGACGCCAGGAGAAAAAAGATAGGAGTGAGATAATAAGCAGAGGTTGTAGTCAAATTGGAATGGTCGCCTCGAGCCACCGGAGACTCAATATGAAAAATGACTATGCCCATCGTCATCAGCACCCTTGAGAACCCCGAATTCGAGATTTTCAGAGAATCGACATTTTTGATCTGTGCCAGCATGTGCTGTGCTTGCTCGACTCTCTCGCAAACTTCCTCATATTCATTCCAATCCATTCGAGCATTCGAGATCAGCCTATCATTCATCGCTCGAGCGCCGGATCGCTCGAGCGCTCATTTCGAGAATGGCGCTCGAGCGATGAATGAGAGAGACCGCTCGAGCGAGCAACACTAATATGGAGTAATAGGGTTGCTATACCCGATCATTGATCACTTTATCCGAAGTTTTAGTAAAAAGTTCATTGATATTTCAGGCAAGAATTAGGGTCCTGTATTCTCGTATTGATTTCATTGGATTGGCAGTCGAAAATAGCAGCAATAGTGAGCATTGCAGTCGGCGGGACTCGAATCAGCGGGTGCTGGATAGCGAGGCAAAATCACAATCACCAGGCTACAGGGCCCACATGTTTGTGGTGTCTAGACGGCCAAGTTAATGGAAATTACCGAGGCAACCCTAGTGCTGATTACTGTAGGCAGGCACGGCACGTCGCCGTGCCTGGGGTGCAGGCACGGCACGTCGTGGTGGGATTCTCCAATTTCGAATCGTGCCCCTCCCCCTTTAAAGAAGGAGAGGCACGAATGCTGACTCAATTAGCATAAACGAGCGGCGCGCGCCGTTTTGCATGAGCGGTCTCATCATTGTCTTTCTCTCTCTCTCGCTCGTTGCCTGCACGATCAGGGGCACTTGGAACACAGCCAATCGGCTATATCTCAGTTCAAACGAAAATAAAACACATGGGAGTTTCGAAAGTGTGATAGGGTGTTCATGCCACATCCGCTGGCATCGATAACTCACTTAGCCAGACATTCGTGCCCATCCCAATTTAAGGTCACATAGAAATTTAATTGGCTGAAGGGGGGACCCAAAACTCGAGGTCTTAATTTTTGCTGTACGGATAGGTAGCGCCTAACGCACTGTTATCTTGAAGCAAAGAAAGAAAGTATTTTATTTCAGGAAGCACTCAAACACCTAGCTACAATATATATACGACACATTGATTGCAAGTGCATAGTAAGTTCGGATTTATTGTGCATCGCATTGATTGGCTTTACCAATCAAATGTTTCTTTCGATAATTTTTGAGTAGTACCTGGAATACCATAGTATTCATTTGGTTGCTTTTCGCCACTAAACGAAAATTTCATTTTTGACAATCATCAGGGGGGGGGGGGGGTGGGCAATGCATGCGCCACCACTTCAACATCGTGACCCGATGTGGATTAATCAGAAAATACAAAATTCATCAAACAATCGAACATGTTCAAATAAATGCGTTTGGGCACGTCCGATTGATGCATATTTTAG
Organism: Pristionchus pacificus; assembly: GCA_000180635.4. NCBI lineage: Eukaryota > Metazoa > Nematoda > Chromadorea > Rhabditida > Neodiplogasteridae > Pristionchus > Pristionchus pacificus. The sequence goes on from CM026576.1 coordinate 21,960,280, forward strand.
ATGACTGCAGAATATTCGATATCTCAGAAATGGGTGTTTCCAGGGTTTAGCATACATTTTTCCTACGAGGAAGACAATCAATTTATTTCAATTGTGGCACAACTTCTCTACACTATGTGGGACCTGTACAAAAATGGGTTTGAATGGGCTAAGAATCACTTTTTATAAATTGAAGAATTGACCCAGAACGAAATTTTCCATTGAAAGTTTGCCCTAGGGATGCGACTTCGGTATGCGGATTACGGCGTTTCTTCCCCCTCTTCCCTCTCTAAGTAGGGAAATCGCGCACTACGCTCTTTCTGGCGAATCTCTCCCTCTCTATGCTAGAGGGAGCAAGATGGGAAAAAAGGTAGGGGGAGAGCAGCTCTCTCCCTCCTTTATCTTGCTAAAGTGAGCGCATTCGCAAATTGTGCCGTCTACTAGGGTTGCGCATTCGGGATCGGCATTCCCGACATCTCGAAGGCTCTTCCCTTCTCGGCAATACCGACGAGAAGGGAAAGGAAACTTTGTCGGTATTGCCGAAATTAATTTTGCTCGTTAACTATAATGTTGACTCAACCCTAGGATTTCGGAATCATGTGAATTTCCGCATCTATTTGAATTGTTAGGCTCTCGCCACGATTGGCTTGATTCAGGTTTGACCTTACGTATTACGGTAGTTTCGTTTTCGCCTATTTTTCGTGTTGCCTTTTGATTGAGAGGTGGCTACGAGTTCGTTGCGGCCTCTTCTCGCTGTGAGAAAGAGTCATTTTTCGTGGATAAACAACGTTCCATCTTAATTCGGATAGAACGTTGTAGAATTCTATTGATAAGATATGAGGAGTATTGGACCGAGATGCCCAAGGAAACCGAGATACCGAGATGCCGTAAGACCGACCACAGGGCCCGAATATCCACCGATTACCGTAATGTGCGCCCAACTAGATGCCAGGGATTGAGTACACCACCGTTTATCGTCCGTGTTCCGTTTACAAGTGAGAGAATATATCGGAAGAAGAGAGGAGGCGGAGCGCCGGAGAGAGAGGGGGAAGATCACTAACCTCCGAGCCGACACACATCTACTCACGCCGTCCCCTCTCAACACACACCGACGACCACGCATTATAACGGGAAGTGAGGAGGGGGGTAAATCAAATACCGACAAAGATCGGAAGAGGAGTCGGCAATACCGACTTTGTCGGTATCAAGATCTTTCGGAAAAAGATAACCGTAAAAAACTTTACTTTGAGGGAAGAAATCGATAATGAAAAAACAGGTGTCACAGCGTACAAAAAGCGTGGTGTATACAGTACATCATAGGGCGACTTTTCGGCTGGAAAGCAGAAAGGCCCACACTCCGCTAAACCTACTCTTGCGGCTCCAATTTTTCACCCATTTAAATAAATATTTCATCGTTCAATTTTTAAAATCACGCGGAATTGTGGGTGGACAAAAAACATGAAACAAAAATTAGGAATATTCGATGCGAATTCGCAGACTTAAAAAAAGGTTAAAAATGTTCGGTAATGTGGGCGATGTACGATGAGGAGCATTCGTGAGATTCATCAAAATTCTAAGAAATATTTTTTGTAAACATTTTTTAAAAAATTTATACACACCGTTGGCAACGTGATGACTATCTTTGTAAGCGAACAGAAATATTAGAGGCGAATCAATATGAAAGAAAATGCTTGAAATGTTTTCATAACTTTTAATGCTCTTTCGAATGAGCTATCGATACCATAAATTCAATTTGAATTTTCTCGAGATCAAAGATCTATATTTTCGGACCGAATTTCGAAAATCGCCTATATCGGCCCAGGGGTCATTTTAGTGAAGTTTGAGCCTTAAAGGAGGGGTAACATGAAAGTTTGAGCCACTAAGTTGACAACGTAGTGTTGCAGCTATCGACAGCCATATCAGATTTCTGAAGTCCCCATATCTGTATCTCATCTCTGAACCGAGATACAGCGAGTTGGCTTTATGACAAAGCTTCCCTCCTGACAGGAAAGGGCGGGGATTTTGAACTGTTGATTTCACTGGGAAGGGACTGCACACTGATCTACCCCAGTCTCCCCTTGTCTCTTCCCATCGATCGCCTTCCTCCCTTTCCCTATCGGAGGACGGGAGATAGGAATAGGGTTTTGGCAAAGTTCCAACTGCTAACTACGGTCGCTTTCGATGACCGGCATTTCGTTGTGAGAGTCTCTATCATTCTTTCCTGTTACTCCTCCTTTAAACGATGAATTTGAATGAGTTGTGCACTCTCATCCGCATTCTTAAAGAGAATGCGTTCTAAGCAAACGGCCTCATATTCTATCTAGTCCGATAGCCTTTCCGGAAATCTATTTCGTGCACATTACCACTCCAACTGCATTCTTTCAGTGAGCAACTTTCAATTGCAGGTTGCTAAGGAATTGCGTTCACTTTATAAGAATCATAAAAAAATAATCGTCACCGTTATCGCTCATGGATCCTTGAAAAACGGAAAAGATGTCTATGTAGCTCCAAATACGGTAAGCAGGAATTTAAAAATAAGCGTACTTTGTGAGAACGCGGGTTTTTTTTTCAATAAAAGTTGCCAAGGGTTTCAATTATGAATAATAGAATACTAACTATCAAACAATTTTTTCATTATCGAAATTAATTTGATTCGGAGTGTATGCACTAGACCACCTATGAAAGCAATAAGAGCAATCTCAGTGATCATTCTCGGCTGATTTCAATCGATTTTTCTACCTTTCTAACGAAGAAGTGAAAACTTCTTTTTTTGCGTAGGGGCCACAAGCTCCGCCCACTTTGTGCGGACACGATCTCGCCCAAAAGCTAGACAGGGAGGGCACAAGGTTCATTCTAAAAAAAAAAACCCCTCGTTCTCAATTGGTATGGATAGCTACTATTGACTGAGCCCTGCCCAAAAATTGAAAAAAATCCCTAAGTAGATCAAATTTGCATTTAATAGAAGGGAATAGGTCGTTTTGACGGGTTTCAGTGTGAAAGTTTTGTTTGGGCAGTAATTTTTTTTAACTAATTATAAAATTTTAGGATTTTCAGAGAAAAAATAAGAATTTTATCATTGTTCCCTGGCTTGTGTTTTCTGGGCGGGGGGACGCGAGCGAGAGGGCGGGGGGAGGGAGAGACACACACGAAAATTAGGTTCCGCCCATTTTCCTCTTTTCTCTCCTTTCTCTCCTCTCCCCCAGTGAGTTGCGCGCGCACTTCTTGGGCTCTAGCACGGCTCATAGATAAGTTATCGACAAACGGTAAAACGCATGATGTTATTGGGTCCATGAGGGATTGTTTGTACACGCATTTGACCCCATTGCTTAAGGTCGGCTATCTACGTTGTGGCCCCTATCTATGTTGGTGGCACCTCTTACTAATGACGCACAAAAATATTCAATTCTCAATTATTTCAAAAATCATGAAAAGTGAACTAAACAGGCTTGTTTGCCATCAAATTTAACTCGAGAAGCAAAACCCTCGTGAATTTAGAATTCTTCTTTTTATGATATTGGCCAAAAATTGTTTGATAGCAACATGAGGGCATTGTTTTATTCCAACTTCTGGGCGAACACCAGAGTGCGAAGAGAAGATGGTTAATTCTTATAGTAATGGTATTTTTTCAGTGCGAAAAAACATGCAACAAAAAAAAGTTGACAAAAGAAGACGTTATCGATACTTTAAATGTTTTCCAAAGAGAAGCAGGAAAAGAAATTATATTTTTAAGCTTATGCTGTAGAGAGGGTGAGTTTTTTTTTTGGTGACCTCATCCGGATTATCCGGTTCCGGAATTTTTTCTATGACTAGAGTGGATACAGGAAAAGATAAAGGAAAACTCTACCGCTCTGCGCAACGAGGAATGAGAGGGAGAGGTAGAGTGCGGGACGAGTTGCGCAAGTGTTCGAACTCTTGTGCAAGAGTAGAAGATGGAGTGGATTTTTTGATCGTTTGACGTCGAGATCTTTTATCGATTGATATGATATTTGCGTAATCACTACCACCTAATAGTGGCGTAGAACCATTTTACATACCATAGACCTTCTATCTACCCTCTATCGAAAAGTCACATTGGGGTCAGTAATCCATGCAATTAGAAAGATATATTTATCCTGACATCAGGAAATGGGCTTGCAGGAGGAAATATCATTTGGTAGGGGAGCGGGATCTTCGTACCCAGTATCAAAGGGCCAAGGGATGATATCTTCTTAGCTTTGAGTTGTCGGTGGTCCGTCGAATTCAGTCGATGGCTTGAGTCCAAATGTAGATCATCCAGCCGCCGAAGTCCTGACTTCCGTGGTTAAGAGTAAACTCACAAAGTACTCTTCATGAATGGTGCTTTTCTTGAACGTAGATCACTTGAGACGATTATAATCCGTCCAGGGCCCTTTTCTTGATGATCCAAGTGGGCGATACTCGTCGGGTTGCCCAAGCTGACGGACGAGGATTCTCCAAACTAGAGACCGATGAGAGCGGGGTGAGAGCCGACCGTCCGTCGCGAGCGCAAGAATGGAGAATGCATCCATGCATTTATCAAGTTTTAATACAAGTAGGGGTGCCCTATCGATTGGTGTCTTACCCCGAAATTGTAGCATTTAAAAAAAAATCGATAGAATATTACAGGTAACGTAAAAAAATCGACCAATTCGAGAAACAAAAAAAATAACAATGTCATCATAATTAATGGTGTGCAACGCGGAATGAAATATTATCATTCAGTAATGAGAGGAAGAACGTACGCATGCCATATAATAGAGGTAAGCTACCTTGAGTTTTATCTTATCTTATCATATATATGATACCGTTAGCGTTAAAACGCGTTCTCTGTAAGAACGTAGGTGAGAGTGTACAAAAATGTCAAAATCATCGCCTGGGGCTCAAACATCACCAACATGACCCCTAGGGACGGTATTTACGATTTTTGAACTTTGATCCTAAAAATTTTGATCTTTGATCTTTGATCTTTCAAAAAATAAATTTCAAGTAACCCTATCATGTTATAGCTCATTCGAAAGAGCATAAACCGTTATGTAAAAATTTAAAATTTCAAGCAATTTCATGAAGATTGGCTCAAGATATGACTAAAAGTATGACGAATTTTGTAGTTTTATCCTGACATCAGGCAATGGGCCTTCAGGAGGAAACATCTTTAGGGAGGGGATTGGGATCTTCGTACTCAGGAATCATGGGTCAAGGGGTGATAGCTTTAGCTGTCGTTGGCCCGTCGCGCTAAGTCGATGGTTTGAATCCAGAAGAAGATCATCCAGTCGCCGAAGTCCTGACTTGCGTGGTTTAGAGTAAACTCACGGAGCAGTCTTCTTGAATGGGGCTTTTCTTGACCGTAGATCACATGAGACGATTAGAATCCGTCCTGGGTCCTCCTCTTGATGATCCAAGAGGAGCACCCAGGACGGATTTGATATCTTCTTAGCTTTGAGTTGTCGGTGGTCCGTCGCGTTCAGTCGATGGCTTGAGTCCAAATGTAGATCATCCAGCCGCCGAAGTCCTGACTTCCGTGGTTAAGAGTAAACTCACAACGTACTCTTCTTGAATGGTGTTTTTCTTGACCGTAGATCACTTGAGACGATTATAATCCGTCCAGGGCCCTTTTCTTGATGATCAAAGTGGGCGATACTCGTCGGGTAGCCCAAGCTGACGGACGAGGATTCTCCAAACTAGAGACCGACGATATAATTTCATTGGATCATCAATTTTGTAGATTTCGGCGAAAATCTATGTGGCACCCCATTATGCTATGGTGTTCAAATTTTTGCCCAAAAATTAGAATATGCTGAGAGGGCTCAGAATGTTTCACCATCACTAGTTTATGCCTCTAATGATGTTTTTCCGTCATTATGAACCAATTTGCGATTTTTCGTCAACAGTTTGACCATATTTGCTGACATGACTCACCTCGAGTTTTTTGACATAAGGCCCCCTCCCTTATGTGAAAAATCGATCATATAGAATCATATTAGAATTGACCACAATAACATGTATGTGTATGGGATGCATCATAGATTTTCGCCGAAATCGGCAAAATTCGTCATACTTTTAGTCATAACTTGAACCAATGTTCATGAAATTGCTTGAATTTTTAATTTTTACATAACTTTTTATGCTCGTTCGAATGAGCTATCACATGATGGGGATATCTGAACTTTATTTTTTGAAAGATCAAAGTTCAAAAATCGTAAATACCGTCCCTAGGGGTCATGTTGGTGAAGTTTGAGCCCCGGGAGATGATTTTGAATTTTTTGTACACTTTCCTATCCAAATCACTGCGTTCTTACAGAGTGATTGATAATCCTCCCGTTGATTTTGCCCCCAGACTCAAATCCCTATATTTCTCCGAATCTCGACGGTCACTGACGGTCCCAGGCCTTTTTGTGGCTCACGTAGAGAGAAATTTAGGACAAGCTTGCTTGCATGTAAAACCGTGAGGGATTAGGGGAAAAATTGAGTGAGATCCACGAGAATGCATTCAGATCAAGATGAAAAATAAAACAGAAGAAGGAGTAAAATTAATTAAAAGAATGGAACCAAATACTATTCTTTATGAAAATAAAACATATATTATGAGCCCCGACGTAGAAGAATAGAGGTTAGTTTTTTTATTATTATTATTATTAGGTCACGTGCAAAACATTTGATTTAGGTTTGGATTAATCTTTATAGAAGTCGTCCAGAAAGCGCAATGCATTCTATTCAGGTGTCGCGACTCTTTCCTCCTACTCTTTCTTCCTTTCCTACGTTTCTCAATCGATAGCCAGAGGAATGGTTAAGTGTAATCCAACTGCCATCGAACGAGCCGTAATCTGTTCTGTATATAACGCGCCATTTCCCAATAGTCCTTGGGATCGTAACCGCACGCTCGAATAAACTATTGTATCCCTCTGAGTGAATCCTACATCGGCAATTACATCAGGATGATGCAACGTGTGCTCAACTGAGCAGACCATCTCTATCCCTCCGCCTTCTCTATCCCCTCTCTAACGGAGTGTGGGCATAGAAAACCTCAAAGCTGCCGACTCGAAATTGCCCTTTGCGTTTTTCCCCCTTTGCAGAACTTTCCACTCATCTTACATTCTGCCCGTTTCGAACAAATATCTCTGGTTTACTTCATCTCCAACTGTTTCTCTTTTTCCGATAAATGGATCATAATATTCGTGCACGCTTCATTCTCTTTCTTCAAGAATTTCACCCCGACCTTTTTGCCAGGGTCATTATTAATCCCTCTACCAGGGAGCTCTATCGAGCTTTCGGCAAAGCTATGGTAATTTTCATACATAATCGTCTATTTTTTCTCCTTATCTCAGAAACTTTCTAGACTGTTGCGATTGAGGATGACATAAAAAAGAGTAATAAAAAGAATGACTGTGAACCAATAACGTGAAAATGGTTAAAAAAAGAGACTTACTTGCATATTCACCCTCCACCGCTTCTTCCACGGAACTGTAGATTGTATCCCCATGATGAATGGGGAACTGATGGGACGGGGACAGGAAGGACATAGAATCGCTGATCATGAATGCTCGATGCGAAGCGAGAGAGGAAGACTAATGAGGCAGAAGATAGTGAATAGAGTGAACAGTTTAACATTTTTGGAACCAGGCTTGACCAGAACTTCACACACCCAGACATAGGGGGAGGGGAGGGGGTGGGGTGATTGCTTCATTAGATAAGTATAAGGAAAAACTTGTAAAAATATTATAATGTTTATTGAAAAAAATGGATAATATAAACATTTTAAAAAATTGAAAGGCAGGAAGAGTGTATGTTTCAATTAAACGAGTTCCACGACGAGCGGATCTGAAAAAGTGGGTATGTGGCAGTCTAGAAAGTTTCTGAGATAAGGAGAAAAAATAGACGATTATGTATGAAAATTACCATCGACATCTACATCTAAGATCTTCCGTCGACATCTAAGACCCCGACGACGACGACGCTTCTCAATTTCTTCACGCACTCCCAGAAGGAGACTATCGTGCCGAAGATGGCTGCAAGTGTAACGCCTGGCACGAGTGTCATTGAGAATGCTGTCCCTTCGATCACGCCTCGGAAGCCCCAGCTGCCCACAGAACAGAGAACTGCGAGTGCAACCCCTGCCACCAGTGGCGCTGCAAAAGTTGAGATCCCGAAGACTCCTACAACTCCTGCAAAGAAAGTACTCCCGAAGATTCGTATGGATGGACCTCTCGGCACAAGTAACTCTTTTAAAGACGAATTCGGGAAGTGAATTTATGGAAACACCCAAGAATGCAGCTGATGCGACTCCTTCGAAGAAAGAGGTTGACAAGAACGATGTAAGTATTCTCTTGATTCAATTGTGTAACAGAAGGGTAAAGAAGAGTGCTGCGATTTTACAGTCGTATGTACGAGAACGGTAGATGGGATAGAATTAAGTATCAAAGATCATCGTGGAATTGTTCTTCTTCAGATAATCACCCTGGACGATAGCGATGACGATATTCAGCTGGTGGAAGAGATACCCAAGTCAGAACAAAGACCAGTTATGTTAATAGAGACGGTAATGAATGGCGGTGAATGGCATCGAGTAACTAAGCTTTTTTTTGCAGATGTACTTGAAAAACAGGAGGAGCTCGAAGTTCAACACGCTGGTACGCTTTCTTGATTAAGGGGAGTTCACAGATGGTGGCGTCCTCTGGTATGGGGGAGAGATATTATGGTGGAGAGATGCTATTAGCGTTCACTGATCTTCTTGAATTCTTCTTTCGTAGATGTCTCCGAGCTCCAAGTGGACGCCGAAGATGAGAAGGAGGGCGAGGAAGAGGATGGAGATGATGCAATGGAGGGCGATTCGATGGAAGGAACGACGAAGAAGAGGAAGAGACAGAGGAAGTTCGACGATCTGTTCATTGACATGAATGATAAGATGATTGTTGATGTTGAGTGAGTCTATTTTGATTTCCGTTATTTTTTGAAAGAAATGTGTTGTGGCTGTAGATTATCAGTAACTTGATGGTATGGAGGAAACGATGTCTGACAGTATCATGTAGATTCACTGCAACGTGGTATACATATATATAGGGCCGATGGAAGATATTGATGGAGCCCAATTGCAGAGACATCGAAGAGGGGAGGATGCTTACTCGAGCGGTTCGACGAAATGGAGGCCTCAATACGTCAAATCTTTTGAATGATCCGCATGTCGCAGGTATTGATCATGGCTTGCGTACAGCTCCGAGTGTCATAACGAACTCACAATTTGTTTAACTCGTGTGATGGATATCATCCTGTATGTCAGGTAGTTCGGAAGAAATCGCTGCATCTCCCGTGAAGAAGAAGACGAAGAGAGCCGCTACCACGAGCGAGGACAGTGAGGCTGAAGGGATGAATGATGAGAGCATGGAGACTGCCACGGAGGAGAGCATGGACGAGGCAGATGAGCGCCTGCCGAATGAAGTCTCCCACATCTCACTGGAGGATCGACACGAACGTAACGTCGCTTTGATTGTAAAACAACTGAATCTTTGGAACCAATTGGTGAAGAAGTTTTTAACGACTTATTTGCAGTTGCTGCGGTGGCCGAGCCAGTCGTAGACACTCGTGATCGCGAGCCGAAGGCACATCATGGACGAGGAGACAGTGAGTGAGATTTCTTGTTAGTATCATCTTCAGTTTTCGAACCACTTGGGTGCGAAACGTAGTACCCTTATTCACTTCGATCCGCTGCATTAAGGAAATAATTGCAGTGGTTCGGGGGACGTGTGGCGACAAGAACTGCACGAGGGCCTTCGGCACGCACGCCCAGGTGTAGCAGCACATGCTGTAGTGAGTTCTCAAACCACTTACATTTAATGTCGCTAGGTATCTGCCTGATCTGACATTCAAGCGTTCCTATAAATTGTGGAAAACTCGCCAAAATTTCAGCGACCACCCACTACATCCCGATCGCTCCGACATCGTTGGTGTATGCGAGTGTGGTCTGTTCGCGGATTTTCCGGATCTGATTGTTCATCGACAGAAGGGCGACAAGGTGTGTTTTCTTGATTAGGCTTGAAAAATAGTAGTTGATTTCAATGGTGATCCGCAAAAATGGACGAATGAATTGATTTCTCACGAGTGAAAAGTGATGAGAAAGGTGGACTTTATATGTTGGATGCAGGCAACGTGTGGTGCTCCTCATTCTACGCTCGTCTACTGGACAAATGATGAGATGAAAGCGGAAAAAATGAACGAGGAGGATAAGGCGAAGAAGGATGCTTTCAGTGATCTTGCGGTCAGTTTGGCTTTCATTCCAAATTATTTGTCTTGTTGATCTTGAGGGGAGGCGTAATCAGTTTCATTGAAAACACGCGAATCTTGGACCTTCGAGGAAAAGAGCCTCCAACCCCAGATTCTGTAAAGCGCCAGGGGCATAATAGTTCCAAGCATTGACTAAACTCTACTCCTTCCAGCAAGAGCTGAGACGCTGTGTTTGGCGAGAGTGCGCGAAGCACAATTTCCTCTTCGACACCTTCGAGGAGATGGAGGAGCACAACGCAAAGTGAGTTTGCGCTTGAGACGGCTCCGATATTGACCAGTGATTCTACTCTAGTAGTTAGTACAAGAACATGAATATTCACCGTGTGATACGAGAATATTCACTAGACGATGTTGTTGGTGATCAGGGCTACAAGTGTGTAAATCGGTGAGTGAATCAATCAGCAACAATTGAGCACTTTCAGACAGCACAACATCAAGCTGCTCTACACGTGTCGCGTCGATCATCCGGATGAGAAATCCTTGATCACTTGCCTATCTGCGCCTCTGTCCTCGAACACGAGTGGAAGGTTGGTGATTTGAGCTCTTTGAATGGGGCTATCAATAATCCATCTCTCTCTGATACTCTCTCACAGAATGAACAGTCCGATTTTTCATACTGTCAGCACTTTTCCTTGTTCAATAAGACCGATCAATCAAAACTATATTTCAGTGCAAGTCCTTCTGCTTCCCATCTATCACGAAGATGTACGCGGACAAAAAGAGAGCTAAGAAGGATGCACAGGAAAGGGATTCTGCAATTACTGCTTCATCACCGGCTGCGGCTCAGAATAAATAGTCGAACTATTGTTCCGTAGCAGTTTCCGTTATTATAGGTGTTTCCGATATTCATTTCAATTTTCCAATTCTGCAAACCTCGCTTTATTCTTTTCGATCTCATTTTGCCATTTTACTGGTTACTATCGCAATACGTTTCCAATTGCTTTATCGTGTATGTTTATGAGATAAATATTGATTTGTGCACTCTGTGCAATGCGTTGATCCATGTTTCAATCGCACCTGTAGCCTTGTTGATCATAATAAAGGAATGGAGGTTGTGAAATCTCTCCCCCCCCCCCATGCGCCATTGGCAACGCTCTACTTCCTTCTCTTGTCTACACTCCCCCCACAATCTCTATTCCTTTCTCTCCCTCGCTCAATCTCCCCTCTTCACTCTTTCTCATCTCTCTCTCCCCTCGCGCGCTACACCCTCAGTTTCATCATGTTGCATCGCCTACTCCTCACATCGGCTACAATTGGTGGGTTTTAGCTTTTTATTTTCTTTACTATTATGCATCCTTTGCAATTTCTGGCCAAAATCTTTATGGATGAATGAATGAAGGACAGGTGATTTGAGTAAAATGGCTTACAATTAATACGAAAGTGGAAAATATGAAGAGACGGTTTCTTCACCTCGACAATTCTCGTCGAGCCACATTTGATTGTTAGTTATCCCCTTGCAGGTTGTCGACTATACTCCGCCAAGTCTGCCTCCATCTTAAACCGACGAGACGGTGAGGATGAATATCGGCAATAAGCTCAACGTGTACAAGAGAACGCAATCGCCGCAAGTGAGAAAACTTAATTTACACATAATTTTAACTATTTGGATTTCACTATTCAAGTATGGCTCACCCTCTGATTTCTCTATTGTAGGCTTAGTAAACCACTAGGCGATTGCATCTAAGTAACAACGGCGGATTTCCTCACATTGTCACGAGCGCGCCAAACACAAATTACACAGTGGCGTTCTCACTATCTATTTCCACGCCGCCTTTCGCATTCGCTCACGCTCGCTGGTTTGGCCATACTGGAGACGGGTTTCTTTGAAAAATCACAAATTCAAGTTCGTGCAAGTCTCTCAATTTCAGATGCACTACCTCTCTACACTTGCCACCGGTACCGTAGTTAGGGGCCGCAAGCTCCGCCCACTTTGGTGTGACATGATTTCGCCAAAAGGCGAGACGGGGAGTGCACAAGGTTCATTCTAAACCAAATCACTCGTTCTAAACTGCTATGGATAGCTCTTAGTATCCCTAATCGATATAGCGCTGTCCGAGAAATGCACAACTTCACTAAGTGGATCAAAATTGGACATAAACTAAGGGAATAGGGTCGATCCTCGACGAAAAGCGACTTTTTTTTCTGCTCGGACAAAGTTTTTCTGACTGCTTGGAATATTTTACGATTTTTAGAGATAAAATTAGAATTTTAGCATTTTCCCCGGGCTTGTGCATTCACGATTTATAAAGGACGCGCGAGAGGCGGGCGGAGGGGAGCGAGAGAGGCGGGGGGAGGGAGAGAGGCACACGCAAATTAGGCTCCGCCCCCTCCCCTCTCGTCTCGAGTTTCCCTCCTCTTCCACAGTGCGTTTCGGTCGTACTTCTCGGTCTCTAGTACAGCTCAGAGGTAAGATATCAAAAAACGGCAAAAAGTATGATGTTATTGGGACCATGAGGAGTTGTTTGAACCCGCATTTGACTGCATTGTGAAAAATCGGCATCCTGGGTTGTGGCCCCTAACCGTAGTAGCTTCCGCCTTCTGGATCACCTTGTTCTATCTGACCGACACCTTCCAAAAGGAGAAGAAGTGAGCACATACATATAATTATTATTTCATTTCACATTAGCTTCGAATACGATGGAGATCAGTGGTTTGTGAATTGTTATTTTGATTTTTTATAGCAATTCGACCCCATTGCAGCCCATGAGACGTCGAGATCGATCCGGGAGCGATTGGATCGGAATAAAATGACGATCTTTCATTAGAATCCGTAATCGGACTGTAATCCGAAATGCTCTATTAGTAATCCTAGTCCTTTGTAGTATCCAGAACAGTTTCAGTAATTCACGCATTAAATTATGCGGGTGATTATTAAATATAATATTGTTTGATTTCAGACTTTCACTCATAAAAACATTCCATGTACTAACCAAGGGCCCATTGTGTATAATATTTTTCACATGTCATATCCCACTTGTGATATCTCTTTGATTTTATTGTGTACTTTCAATTGATCTTTGATAAATGTTAAAATTTTAGTTCGGCATTAAAGCACAAAATAAATATGTTCTCGGCTCGTTCCAGAAACGAATTTATCTAGATCATCATGCGCTTTCCAAGAATCCTCAAGCACTGCCAGAGGATAGCAGTAATATCCCAGAGTATTCTCCCAGAGATACATCAGAAATAGTGAAAAATAAGATTAGTGCTTTGTCCCAACTGTGAAACTCATTTCATTTTTCACTCAAAGCCCCCACTGAGCAGCGGCTTGCGATTGCGGAAGAATGAGAAAATGCGGAAATTCCGCAATTTCGAAGAGTTCTTCATTCAAATTGAGAGGGGCGACCGCGTTGCGGAAAGAATGAAATCGAGGAATGAGAGGAGGGGAATTCCGCATTCCGTATATCACATTTTGACGCAAAGTTGTTTCTTGTTCCGCGCGTAACGAAATTGCTATTAAACTAAGGCCGCGCTTAAAATTAAGCATTAATTATATAATTGGTGCTTAATGAACGCGAAACCATCCTAGAAATCGTGTTTTATCATTAAAAACTAAGAAAAAATGGTGAAAATAGGCGAAAAACGCGCAAAACGAAGTGAAAGTGGGCGGAGCTAACGCGTTTGCCGCGCGGAATAGTTTAGTAGGTGTGCAATTACAATCGTATCATTTTAAAAATGTGATAGACAACTCTACTTCCCATACATAACTTTAGTACGTATTAGGGTTGATGAAATCGAGAATACCCGATACTCGAGGCCTCGACCAGAAAATACCCCTCTATTCTCGATCGATCACGAAACCCGACTCGGGGACCTGAGCTCTCATGGAAATCATAGGAGACTGAATCATCTCATGGATTCCATATCATCAACACCTCCGCTCTCCATTTCTTACTGAATATGTCCGAATTAGGGTTGGTGAAATCGAGTCGGGTCAGTCGAGGCCTCGACCATAAAACTCGATCGGGTTTTATTAGTCGAGTAACTCGAAAGTTGTAAAACCCGACTCGGGTACTCGATGTTGAGAGTGAAGGGTCGGGTCAGACTCGGGCCGGCCAAACCCGATCGGTCGGTCGGGTCGGGTCGGGTTTCTCAGTGAACAAATTCATCTCGTTCCCATCATCCTACTCAGAGAGGCATCGAAAGTGTGCTGCGATAGCGGAGTGGTTACGCTTTTGCAGTAACAAACATTCGGCGCGAGTTCAATCCCGGGACAAGCCAATCATTTTTGCCTCTTATTTTAAATCATGTAGATGCAGCACACTATTCATTTTTCGATTTTGTTCCATGTTTTATTGCGAATTTTCTGTGTTCAACATTTCAATTTGTTCAGAAAAAATATTGCGAATTATTTATTATAAATAATTTAAATTTAAATAGCAATGACCTATCAACATCATCGTCATTATTATAGGAATGTATAGATTATGGAAAAAAAGGAAAACGATAATCAATTAGGAACAGTGAAACCTTATGTACAAAAGTGGCAAAAATGATTGATACTCCGCGGGATTGAACTCACGCCGAATGTTTGTTACTGCAAAAGCGTAACCACTACGCTATCGCAGCACATTTTCGATGCCTCTCTGAGTAGGATGATGGGAACGAGATGAATTTGTTCACTGAGAAACCCGACCCGACCCGACCGACCGATCGGGTTTGGCCGGCCCGAGTCCGACCCGACCCTTCACTCTCAACATCGAGTACCCGAGTCGGGTTTTACAACTTTCGAGTTACTCGACTAATAAAACCCGATCGAGTTTTATGGTCGAGGCCTCGACAGACCCGACTCGATTTCACCAACCCTAGTGTCTACGATTCCTCCCCCCCCCCCCCCCCCTCTAGGATACATCGCCCTCCTCGAAGCGCAATGCGCCCGATAGTAGTCATGGACAACCTCCCCCTCCTCTTCTCAACTGAGTGAGAGCCGGAACGGAATACAGTAAATACAATGCACAGCTTTATCGACCATGAGCATTTCAAATCGAAGTGAAGAAAGACGTTTCTTATCAAGTTCTCGTTAATTGTTTTTGTACGAGTATAGCGACGACTCGATATCCACCTGCATTTTCTCAGTTCTTGGGTTTTTTTTATTTTTGGTAAGGAGTGATGTTGGGCGGAAGGCACAATCAGTCTCTTTGTAATAAATTCGATGTTTTGGAGATCGAGATACATGTGCGCTGGAGGAGACAACTGAAATGATATGATTGAGGTGCATGAAAAATTTTAAAAAAAAAGAAAGATAATGCGGCAATATTTAGAAAGAGGGAAAAAGAAGCCGAGTGGGAAATGGGCTAGCTGAAATCAATTCCCTTCTCCGTTGCATGCTCACTGCTCCTCCCAATCGTCAGGAGCAACGACTATAGCTGGCTTCCACATCAAGCTGATTTTTTACTTACTTTTAATTTTTAAATTACTTTCTTCCTGAACGAATTTCGCATAGATTAATGATAGGAAAACAGTTGTTTATCAGCATGACATAAGCAACAACACATAAATTTGAATAGGTCCATTGCGTTGTCTTCGTTGTTCCGGCACTTGATGAATCTGTAGAAAAACAGCGGGTCCTATTAGCGTCGTTCGGTTCGCGGATGTAGAGGCATTTATGGAGGTAATCGAGGATGAGCAATATAATAATTGACACTGGCGAACACTCGAGAGAAGTCATTATGAAGAGAAGTTGAGGTATGCAACTGAAATGCATCAAAACTATTCTTTGAAAGAACGAAAGGCGAAAAAATAAAATGGATGAGACAGAGATGAGAGAAGGGAAGAGTGACTATAGCCAGTATCCCCCACGTTTGAAGCTGTATTTGAAGCATCGCCATGGACAACCACTATAGTCGGGATGTGCCACTCTCACTTCGAATGCTCTCTCGTAGGTCAGGCAAAGGATGCAGTACGTAAATCGAGGAAAAGACCCATGAGAAAGTCTCATAAACACTAAGGTCCACTCCAATACTTCCTCGATCTTCATAATCGTTCGCTGAATTTAAGCGATTCGAAAGTGTGTTGTTCTTTCATGATTGTTAAAGCGTAGATTTTAAACGGAACAGTTATTTATCAGTTGAGCATAATCTACAAAAAAAAATCGATGGCCGTAGAAATTGAGATGAGCGTAGAACAAGAGCAGAGTATCCCAGGTCGTTCCTTTCTCTGGATTCTTTTTCCGAATCCTAGATCCTTTTTTAAATCTTAGTAGAATCCTCGGCAGTGGTCGTAGCCTCACACGCTCCGTTCTCTGTATAGTGGAAACGACTACCAATCAAACACTTGTTGTTGAAGGCAAAGAGAGAGTAGGACAGAAGTGTGAGCATATTCAATCACAGAGATGAGAAGAGTTGGTGTAGGCAACTGAAATTGTATCATATTTTGTAGGTAACATGACCAGCAAAAAAGGAAGGAGGTGAAAGAAAGAAAAGCGTGAAGGGTATGAATAAGGCCCGCTCGCTCCCCTCATTCGAAGCAATATCCTCACAATCGCCATGGACACCCACTATAGTCGGGACGCGCCTCTTTCATTTCGAATGCTCTTTCGTCGTTCTAACTAAACAATACTGTATGAAAGTTTGGGAAGAGAAGGCAAAGGGTGATTGATCAACACTAGTGACCATCCCAATACTTTCTAGATCTGCCTGCCTCACGATCGTACACTGAATGGAAGTGAAATGATTTTGTTCTTTCATGAAATCTTTTTTTTCAGTCAGACAACATATATATACACAAAAATAGTTGGCCGTTGATTCAGTCTCGAGGATAGTGTTGTCAGCTCCACACAAGAATAGACGAATCGGAGCATTCTTTCCCATGTTTCTCCTGGTTCAAGATCTTACAGAATGGCTCGAGTTCATTTTCCAGTAGCGGTCATAAGGAGACGAGGTCCGTGCATCAGTCGATAAGATCGAGAAAAAAAACATAATAATAGGTATCGGCGTTCATAGAGAAGAAGAGTTGGTGTAGACAACTGAAATCCAGCATACATTTTGTAATAACTACTCAAACAGAGCGAGAGAGAAAATGAATTTATCGAAAAGGAGAAAATGGAGGGAAAATAGTGACCCGGCCCAAGTCATCGTCCATTTGAGTTGTGCATTGTGATGTCTCCATGTGCAACCAATATAATCGGGCTCCGTTCGGCTGAGATGAGTCACCATATCCTCAGCGGACAAAAATGTATCATAGCAGAAAATGTAAATTATTGATCACTCTTCTCAAAACACATTTATCATTTAATAAATTAATTATTAATTGCTTCGAAACTTCGAACAGATTCACAAAATCCAAAGGCCTTAACAGTGGATTCCTCGTTCGAGTCACTGGGTGTACTTCTTCCGAGTAAAATAGTCGATGTCGTTCGGCCCATGTTGTAATTCCATTCGGGTCGCCACTTCGGATCGAATCATTGAATTAATCATTCAAAGGACAGCTTTCTGAGAAATGATCGCAAAATATGTTTTTTCTAGTTGACTCATTACTGTTGGTATTGTGGGCGAGTTGATGCAGGCAACTGAAATAAATGTTTGAACTTAAAGATGACGACAAACATAGAATAAATACGGACTGAGAGATAGGTACGAAGAAGGAAAAAGAATGAAGTGAATCGAGCCTACGATTCTCCTCCCTAGATACTTCTTCCTCTCTTGGATGAGCAATACGCCACCGCAATCGTCATAGGCAACCACCTCTCTCGCCCCTCGGAGTTCCGAACGGTCTGGAGTAAATAATGAGCATCAGAAAAACGACTATGAGTAGAGACCGCAACGGGTTAGACCGAATCTATCGTAAAGTCATGTTTAGGTGCTCAAAGAATCCCCCTTGGTCTGAATAACATCATGCTTTTTACCGTTTGTCGATATCTCATCCCTAAACCGAGTTATGAGCCATGCGAAAAACCAAACCATGCGATTTGGGCTCAACAGAGAAGTGGTCGAAACCGGGACGAGGCAAAAGGGGGGCGGAGCCTACTTCAAGCTCATTCCCAAAGTTCGACGGCGATAGCTTCGCCCAGTCGTGAGAGACAATTTGGGAGAGAAATTTCCTCTTGTCTAGGGATGGTGTGTGCTAGTCACGACGGGAAAGAAACAGCAGGGAGAGCGAGACGGAGCGAGAAGGGAAGAGGGTCGTCTCTCTTCCCTTCTCCCTCATTTGACTAGCTCCGCCCACGTTTACACAGTGTTTAGCGCTAATCGGGCTGGAATAAATACGCGCGTACTAAAACCTTCAAAACAGTTTAGCAATTCGGGGATACTTTCGATTCTTGATTTTTCTTCTCTAAAATTCTTCATAAAAATAAAAGAACAATCTGCGCAATGGGCACTTTGCAGCGTACATTAGAAATGCGTTATTCGCCTATCCTGGACTAGTTTTTCCCAATTTTGACCAACTTAAATTTTTCTGAACAAAGTGCCCATTGGCCCCCTAAAAGATTTGCCTGAGGCCTATCCAACGCGCTCTTGATCGACCATTTTGGTGAAGTATTCGATTTGCTAAACCTCGGTCCCTTTTTAAGGTAGGTTCTCTATCCCTCTCAAATGGGCGGAGCTTGCGGTCTCTAACTATGAGAGATAACGAATCGACTTCAATGCCAAAATGCCCCCACTTTATCGATCATAAATATTTTATATCATGAGTGCGGAGTATTTATTCTGATCCTTGACTGTTCCAGTTGAATTGATACCTGAAGCAACATCGATATGAAATGGTCATCTTCGAACATTAATCGTAACTTTTTGAATCAAGGATGCTTTCGTTATGAGTTCGAGTGAGTGGTCGGAAGTGTCGTTACGGCTCCACGATAATCAGTTTCGGTTGTGTGGACTGTTGGGTGGAAGAAACGATCATCGATATTCCAAATTGATTCCATTTCAATGAATGCGAGATAGATGAGAGTTGATGTATGCAACTGGAATGATGTCATTGAGACGAATTAAATTGAACAAATCAAAATAAATCGAGAATATGGAGTGAAAAGAAAGTAGAAGAGGAAGAAAGTATAGTGAACTGAGCGTTAATCGCTCCACATGCACTCAGCTTGTGCAAACTCATTCAGATTATCTTCTTTTTAAATCTCAGAACTCGTCCTTCGATACTATATATTTTGACTTCCAGAAAGCGTTCGACAGCATAGACCACCGTTTCCTCCTCCACAAACTTTACCTGCTTGGCTTTTCTTCTAATATTGTTTCTTGGATTGGTGAGTATCTCTCGAATAGGTCTCAATCCGTTCTCATAGGTAGCACTCTATCAGATCCCACTCCCATTACTTCTGGTGTCCCTCAAGGCTCATGCATTGGTCCTCTCTTATTCATTCTCTTTATTAACGACCTGTCCAAATCCCTTCCTGCTGATGTCAAGTACGGTATCTATGCTGATGACTTAAAAATTTATGCCAAAGTTCCTCTACACTCTAATATTCTCCAGTCATCTATTGATTCCGTATTTGAATGGTCGAAAGAGTGGAACCTGCCCCTCAACGAGACGAAATGCACTGTGGTACACTATGGGAACCTCTCTCCTCGAGCTCAATATCTGATTAATGGGACTCCCCTTTCTGTTTCACCTTCTATCAAAGACCTTGGTGTTCTTATGCAATCCTCTCTTAAGTTTAACGACCATATTTCTAGAATAGTTTCTAAAGCAAGAGCTAAAGTAAACCTCATTTTTAAATGCTTCTTTTCTACTGAGCCTGGCTTATACTCTCGCGCTTTTAGCACTTTCGTTAGACCTCTTCTTGAGTACGGTTCAGTTGTTTGGTCTCCGCATACAGTAACCTTAGCAAACCATATAGAAGGAGTACAGCGCAATTTCTCTAAGCGCTTATTCATTCGTTGCCGTATCCCTTACTCGCTGTATCCCGATAGAATAGCCCAGCTTTCCCTTCCCACCCTTGAGCATAGGAGGCTGATCTCCGATATTCTCTTCCTTCATAAATCCATTCACGGCTTCTATTCTTACGACCGCACCAATCTTTTTAAATTATCCCCTCTTGCTCGTAGTCTTCGTAGATCTCATTCACTACGCATAGTCTTGCCACATTCTCTTCCCAAGTCTCACTCTAATTTTGTAACTAGAGCTATCGATCGATGGAACGTGCTATCTGCTGAATTCGTACATAGCTCTCCTTCCAATTTCCGATCTCATATTCTGTCTCTTCCTTCTATCTCATTTACCTCTGATTCTCTCTTGCGGCTCTAATACCAACCTGCTGCTCCCCCGACGCCCCACGCCTCTAAACCGAATCGTCAACATGACGACGGACCTCCACCCAAAACCTAGAAGATCAAACGTAAATCTAATCTCCTTCATACCTTGGTGGATAAAATATTTGAATTTGAATTTGAATTTGAACTGGCTGAAGTCAATCCCTCTCTTTTGATACTCCCTGTTCCTCTCAATCGTCCCTGGCAACCACTATAGCCGGCATTCAAACAAATCGGGCCCTATTATTTGACTCGCTTTACCATTCTAAATGAATGAAATTTAAAGCAATACTGATAAAGTCATTATTTAATTATTTTTTCTGCACGATATAAAATATCTGTTTATCGGCAATAATTATTACGAATTAATTTTTACAATATCTTTAGCAATGTGTCTCAGAATTCCTCGGAACGTGATGTGCGATGCAGGTATCGCGTCCACCTGGAATGTAGAACATCGTTTTGATGGTATGATTTCCCGAGTGGAATATCGTCCATTGATGTCAACGGCTGGTATACTCAGTAGGTTGAAGAGGTTTGTAGTTGAGCGTGGGTCGATGATAAAGAGTGCGACTCGTGGGGCCTCGGTCGAAGGCTCGTGGGGCCTCGGGCGAGCCCACGAGCCTTCCGCCAGGGACTCGCAGGTTAGGCTTTCAAACGCCGGGTAACGCATTTAGGACATTAGTCAATCCTTAAATGGATAAAATATTCACAGTCGCGGACCGAGTTGGCATCGTCCCTCGCGAAAGGCTCGTCAGGGACTCGCAGGTTAGGCTTTCAAACGATGGATGAGAATGTGGTCAGAATAGATCAAAATTATGACGATATCCCGATCACAGTATGATGGTGTACAGTTGATGTAGGCAACTGGAAAATGAACTGTAAGTTTCAACCAAAAAAAACAGAGTTGCAAAAGCATGGGAAGAGTTGAGAGCGGAAAGCTGAACGAGAGAGGAAGAAGTGAGGGTGAATGCCAGCCCTTCTCCTTTCAATGCACTCCGCTGCTGTCATTGGCAACCATGAATTCGTATCGACACCTCGCCCAGCAGTCGCCATGAAATCAGCACGACTGAAGAGTCTCCGGCCTTAATTTTTGTTCCTAATCATTTCCTAGAGGCATTGGTAGCGCTCATTGAGAAAATGAACATTATTGAAACAATCAATAATGAGCTAGTGAATAAAACGTTCCGTATTATGCGCATCACGATCACGATCAAAGTATCACGTTTTGCTGATACAGTGTCCTGCAAAAACAGAGCTATTGCAGAGCGACCACCTACAACGATTTATGTTCTGCCGCCGAATGCAATGATTCATGGAGCGAAAAGGTAATTATTATATAATTATTTGAAATACCTAAAACAATTATTTGAAGAGCTGCTCCTCCTCCGCATATTCGAATTGTTCGACCAGCAAATTCTTCCGTCCGCCCAGCCTATCAAACGGTTTCTCCTGCCTACAGCACAAAACGGGCCGCTCCACAATTCCAGAAAATGTGTGTTATTCATTTTTAGCTGATCTACGAGTAATAGAAAATTAACCAAATGTTCTTCAGAGCGACATACAGTGCCAAGGCCGGTGCAATGCATATGAAAAGGGTTATCGTCAGAGAATGAAAGGTAGGATTATTCACTTATTCACTTGCACCATGCACAATCACAATCACAAATCGGGCAAGAGTTCGCTTCTCCTTTCTGACTGCCCACCAAAGTACTAGGGGGATGACGAGACGGATTGTTCATACTGACAGCCCTAAACACAAAATTTCCAATATAAATAATCAATTGTATATTTCCAGCCAGTAACCACCGTCTCGACCGCATCCTTCCAAGGCCTGTCCCTCACCCAGATCAACAACGGTCGTGTCCAATGGGTCGACGTGAAGTGTGACTACTGTTCGGCTACGTTGGATGAGCAGGGGATGGGCAGGCACGTGTGTGGGGAGCCGTGATGAAATCCCAGTTGATTAATTTGACGGGTAAAACTGCCGTAGTTGCTAATTTATGTTTCACCATGTGAAGATGATAAAGAAATATTGAAAAATTGCTCGAGGGCAGATAAGTTAGCAGTTATTGAATGTCTCGAATGCAGGAGATTCTGCAACTGGAAAGCGAATCGGAATTCTTCAGCCCCTCGCGAGCTATTGTCTCTGCTCGAGAGACGAAGCAAACTGCTCCGATCTTTGAACATCAATTGATTTCAAGTGAAAGATGGGCAAAATTGCTTCAGGGAACAGTATCCACAGCATCATAGTTGTACGATTTTCATGGTTGAGCAATTCAGAGAAGAATGGGCTAAAGGGTCATCGAGGGAAGAAGGAGTGCGTTGCTCGGAGATTCCCTTCACTTTGAACAGCTTGGAATGGTTTACTGAACTAGAGAGCGAAGGAAGAAGATCTTGAACAATAAAAAAAATTAAATGTTGAGTACTAAAGAAAAATGTTTCAAATAGAGATTTGAAACCCCGATGAAACGTTGCCACTCTGGTAATTCCCATGCCAGTAACGATGGAACATTTGTGCTGCATTCAGTGTCGCACATTGATCAAATTGATCGCTTTGTCCCCTTTTCTTCACCCCCTCTCCCTCTAATTCATTTCTCTTGGTTTCGACTCATCGGAGTGGGTGAATATATAGGTGAATAACAGGCAGAGAAGCGAGGGAGAGCGGACTTTACATGCCAATGAGGATTGAGAGAGAATGGAGAGGGAACAAAATGATGAATGAAATCGGCCCATCAAAATGATGACACTGAATTCAGGAAGAACTGTCCGCTAACAAGAGATTGAGAGAACAATGGCCGAGTTGAGAATCGAGAAGAACTATCCAATTCTGTCTATTCTGCTCCTTCAGCGAAAGTCGATACGAGAATAACATCCAATCAAGAGTCATTTATTCGTTTGTGGTTAGTCGTGGGATCGAGTAGGGGACGGGGCGGGGTTCGAGTCAAGGCAGGCCCAAGAAGAGGGGTTTTTTGGAGGGGCCAGCTCCGCAACACCTGCATTTCTTCGCAAGGCCAGTGATCAGGCAGCAGATGCAGCCCACTGCCCGCTCGATCACAATCTCATTCGGAAGGGCTCGAGATGGCACCTGCAATGAATACAATGAAAAGGGTTGATTGGGGGGGGGGGGTCACCTTTCGAAGAGCGTATCCACCCTTCATCACGACTCGAGATGGATTCAGCGTGTCCCGCCGCTTGCTTTCCTCAGAAAAGACAGCTCTGAATGAGGGTTAGAGTTCGAACTACTGGTAATCTTCTCTTAGTTTTACACACTCTCTCATTACTCTGGCCGACGAGAGAGTGTGCAAGATGAAGAGACGCGGTAACGATACGAGATCGACCTACAACGGGTACGGTATCTAGAATGAGGGGGGGGGGGGGGGTGGTATCGGTGTTTCGTCCATTAGAGTTCCAAATACGGGTCTCTTCGTTTCACGTTCTCTCTCACCGGTTAGAGTGACGAGAGAGTGAATTGAAGAGAGGGCCACCCGTACTTCGAACTCTAATCGGAGATTCGTCCATTACCTCTGGTAGAGTTGACGCCGGCCATCGAGAGAATGAAGGAGAGGGAGATGAGAGTGGACTAGGAGAGAGAAGGGGAGGGAATGGCAAGGAGTAATGGAGGAGTGAGCCTTTTATACCCTTTGAAATGAGGAGAAGTGAATATTCAAAAATCAAATCAAATTATTGATCACTCGAGAGAGGGGACATAATCAGGTTATTCTATTTTCATTTTTTTGTTGATATTTTTTCGTGCATTCTCAAATGCTAATTAGAAAGTGACCACTGAAGAAATTACAAATTTTCAGTAACGCACTTTCAATAACTAATCCCTTTGCAGATTCACGCAGAGGGAGGGCGAGCTCGTGTGGGTCGGGCAGGGCTGCATCCACTGGGTGCAGGCGCTCGGGTAAGAATTTTTTTATTAATTTTGCTGATTTTTTAGCTTTGACATTTTCATCGTCGCGCTATCGTTTTGCTATAATAATCATTCTAAATATCAATTTTTCGATCAGACAGCTTGAGATCAGACAGCTTGAGATCAGACAGCTTGAGATCAGACAGCTTGAGATGATGAAGTAATTTGAATTAGATTGAAATGAAATATTTTTCAGCTACTGCAACAACGTAGCGTGGAACCTCATCCCGAACACACATGCCCAACTTTCCCTTGCAGCCCATCAGTACGAAATGAACAAGTTGAAGGTATTTTTAAATGTATTTAAATAATAATATTTAATTATTTTATAATTGAGAAAAAGTCATTCCCTCTAACGGCTATTTTTTCAAGGGCTACCAATCCGTCGTTCCGCTTCAGAATCTGTTCTGGGACATCGCCAAGAAGCAGCGGGTTACGGATGAGAAGGTACAATATTTCTTTTGTTTTCAAAATATAAAAATATATTATTGTTTTCGTTGTTATTTTTTAAAAAGCTTCCAGATCCACTCGCTGGTCAAGGGCATGTTCATTCGCTCTCTGGCCAACGTGAGAATGATCGCCCAATGGGCCGAAGACAAGAAGGGATGGTCGATCACGGAGCGGGAGAGGGAGGAGGGCGAAGCGGCTTATTATTGCGTCAAGTGCCAGGTAGGAAATTGTGTGCAGTTAAATGTCTTTGATCGTGGGAGCAAGAAATTGTAATACCGAGCCAAGAAATTGCAGGTCGAAATCTTCAACATTTTTTTCTGCAAAGAAGAGAAGCAGACTGAGGAAGGGATAAGATTGTCGACCATGGTAAAGGTTATCGATTTTTTGCGGAATTAATATACATATACTATCTGTATTGATATTTCGGAATAATTAGTGAATGTTTATTGAAGGAGCAGCTCGAGGAAGCCCGTAACCGTGCAGAGAGTCGCAGCGACTAACTCGTGTACGGCTGAACGCTTTATCATTATCGTGAGATTATTTTAGGAAGAGGCCGGGAGGAGGCTAGTGACCTGTCCTCCTTCCTCCTTCCTTCCCTCTTCCACTCATCCGGGGGATCAATAGCGTAGTCTCTTCATTTCACACACTCTCTCGATCGGTCAGAGTGGTGAGAGTGTGTGAAATTAAGAGACGGCGACCCGAATTTCGAACTCTAACTTACACAGAAAGAAGAAGGTCGAGGATGTCGAGATCGAACGTTGTGATCGAGTCAGTCTGACGAAAACGACCGTCCTCCCCATCGAATGATTCCTTAAAAGTTGTGATACTTCCCTGTTTTTTTTTTGGCTCAGCCTTTTCT
Organism: Pristionchus pacificus; assembly: GCA_000180635.4. Classification (NCBI taxonomy): domain Eukaryota; kingdom Metazoa; phylum Nematoda; class Chromadorea; order Rhabditida; family Neodiplogasteridae; genus Pristionchus; species Pristionchus pacificus. The sequence goes on from CM026576.1 coordinate 21,985,955, forward strand.
CGCAGAGTATTCCCGCCCTGTCGTGAGCTCACTCCATACCCCCTCCACATTCAGAGTGGTCTTAGCCTGGGCCAAAAAAGGTAAAGTTTTGTTTCCTTGACACGCTTTCAATATCACAGATTTGTCATTGATTGAAATATCGATGAGAAGTACTTTAAAACACTTGGAAATGAGGCACTTCTTCACTTTAGTGCCCAAAGGTAGACGACTATTGTATTGCTCGCTCACTCGATCGCTCGCAGTCTCATTTCTCGCTACTCACTAGTAAGAGTGCGGCGGTCTTCAGGCAGAAAAGTAAAGAAGTGCCGGAAAAGATGGGAACTTGGAAAATTTTGCTGACCACGGTGCGGAAATTGCCGACTGTGAATATGAATCGGCCGTCATCGGTGACCGCGCTCATTCATGACAGGCATTCCATCGGAGATCACGATCGAATCCTGAAGGCAATAAGGATAAATCGGAACTTCGTTGTTGTTTTTTTTTGGCTCATGGTGCAACCGCTCTGAATGTGGAGGAGGTAGAGATTCAGAATGATAGGAAAGGAATAATCTGGGAGAAAAGTATGGGCCAATAAATCGACCCGCTTCTGCTTGTGCCCGTCTACTCTGGTGTTTTGCCCGCATTGGGATCCCGTCGACACCATTGATCTTCTCCCGCAGGGCAGTGACCAGTGAGAAATACCAGAGTAACGAGCACCGAAAAAATGTCAAAAGAGATTGCACTATCATGGTGGTATAGGCGCAGTGATGGAAGCCCTGCTGGTAGATAAATTGAAATATAAGTCCATACCAGTATATTTTTCGACGTCATCGTCGAGGAAGGAAGAGGGCGAAAGGGAAGAGAAGGACGAGAGCGCTCCCTCACTCGACAGTCGACCAGTCCTTGTGACGGGAGAAGGGTGGAATGGAGGGGAAAATGAAAAGAAACAAAAGAGTAATTGAAAATTATAATAAGATTTCTTCTTTCCCTGTGCTCTCTCGACGGTTAGAGAAGCGAGAGAGCACACGAGATGAATAGAGTCCATGAAGAAGTGTCCTCAATATAGAGTAGTCGTGCCCGTATGGATCGGATTATAGAGGAGGGCCTTTCACTTCGGCTTACGCCCTCAGATCCACCCAGACCAAGGGGGTTAAGAAATAGGTCAGAAATCCCCCACCACGTGCACACAACACGGGCGGATAGTCCTCTGTGGGAAGTCGCTGAGTTACTCAGGACAGACTAACCCCGCTACTCGGACGCGGGGGCGGCACAGCCAGCCTTGTCTGGATAGCGTCGTAATCAAGCTTTTACAAGGCAGATAACAGGTAGCAATTACCGGCTCTGAATGGTCTAGTGCTTTCACACTCGGTTGTCCTCACAATTATTTGTTTTCAGCCACAAAAAAAACGACATATACACACTTTTGAGCCATTCTTCAAGAAAATTCTCTTCGATTTACTAATCTAATAGGTTGTGAATAGATTCTGAATAGGATACGTAGCATTGCTGAAATATGTTTGCCCTATGCTTTCGTAGCTTTCGAAGAATTACCTGTATGGGAACCTTTCGACAGTTTGCTTGCTCATCATACGAAGAGGGGGATATTGAGCTATACGAAGAAGGGATACGAAGATATTGAGCCAATCGTCCATGAAAATATGATTGAGCGAATTGAATGGGAACATGATCGCATAAAATGACTTGTGAGAGGCTCCTTTCTCTGTGTCTCTCCATTTCCCTTTGTCTCTCGCCACTCTCTGCCTTTATCCGAGTATCGTTTATCATTACTACTCGCTTTCCCTCTTCTTTTGCAATCCGATAAGATCTCGAACATTCAGTTGGCTTGTAGAGGCTTACTGATCTGCTGACTAAAAGTTTGATTCTGCTCAGCTGATGCGGCCAACATTTCTACAACACTTATTGTCTTCACTCAATCTCCTCACCTATCAGCCAGAGAAACTAATATCATTGCAAAATGAGAGAGAGAGACAGGGAACATCTGACACCTCTCATCTCAATCAGTTTGACCAACTAGACATCATGGATATTTGAGCGATCATTGCGCCGTTTTCGATCAATCAACACGCGCAGTCATGCAGTGCAGTGCGCGATAGCGACAAGAAGGGGTGGCAATAGGGGGTGGCAATACTGACCGATTTCATTGCGGTCTGCCATTTGTAGCAATTTGATAGACAATGTGATGAATCTTGCCCCAGTTTGTGCTCTTTCATTTTTAGAACACAGATTTTTTGGACATATTCCCCTCTTCTTTTGATGAATCTATTTTTTTTATTTTGTGCCTCTACTCCCAGTCGAGAACTGATCAAAGTGATCGCTTTCGTGGCGCTAGGGGAGAAGAGTAAATGACAATAGTTGCCTCTCCTTTCTCTTTCCCTGACCACCACTCTCTCCGCCCTTCTCTTCACCTCTCTCCCCGCTAGTTCTTTTCACTACTCCCCCTTTTCTTTCGCCACAAACAATCGCGCGCTCCCGTCCCAACTTAGGTGTGAGTTGACCATTCTCCACGGTCAATGGGAGAGAAAAATAGCGCTCATCGTGCTTTTGCTTTTGTTCAGTTGGAGATTCAAAGACCCAGCGACTTCTGATCGCTCTGAAGAGCTTCGTGCTTCGATGAATCTCCGTTTCTACGAGCACGCATTATGTTTTTAATGAATTGAATCCATCCTCAGTGTTGAGATGAAGCTCGCCCTTGTCCTCGCTCTCGTGGCGCTCGAGGCAGCTCAAGCATCGCCCTTCGGCACCGTCCAGTCCGCGTCCGTCAAGGTATTAGTTTTAATTAATTAATTATAAAATTTAAAATAATTAAAATTTGAGGGCAAACTAACGTGCAACGGGCAGCCGGCCGGCGAAGTCAAGGTCAAGCTGTATGATGTGGACACTTGTGAGTGATAATTTTGTGTGTCTTAGTCTCCAAGAGGAATGTTCCTGTTATCCTCGGTAAAAAACACAAAATGCAATGGAGAAAAGCAGTGATTAGGCGATGGAAATTTGTTCATATTATTTGCTACATCTGTTGAACGTTGAGTAGAGAACAAGTGATGAAGTACGATATCTTCACGAAAATATTAGAGCGCTTTTTTCAGCCAATCGGTTCGGATTATTTTATACTCGAAAATGCTAGACAGAATAGTAACAAGCGAAACGCCAATTCCTTCTCAGTCACACCACTTTCTGATCGCGCCGACCCAATTTCAGTGCAGTAAACGTAGCTCATCAAAGGAGCATTGAGAGATCAATTTGGAAGAGTCTAGAGAAGCGAACCTCAAGGACCTTGATGATTGGTGAAGCTGTGAATGCAATGGAAATTGTGCAATTCTAAAGCAGAAATACAAAATGTGAAACGTAATCGAACGCAAGCCACAATGTCCAGTACTGATAGCTTTAATTTCGAGCCTCATTTTTTCAATTTATTTGACAATTAAATTTCCCTATTCAGTCGACCCTGATGATCTGATGGCCGAGGGCGTCTCCAAGGCTGATGGCACCTTCACGCTGGCTGGATCGGAGAAGGAGGTTCTTTCGATCAATAGGCAATTCTAGTCATCTAACGCCTGACACATCGTCGCATGAATTCTGTGTTTTTTAAATGAAAATCTTGTAATACATTATTATTTTGCCTATTTCAATTTCCTATTTTTCAGAACACGAAAATCGACCCGAAAGTGAACATCTACCACAAGTGCAACCACAAAGGGGTAAGTTTTTTTTGTTTTTCACCAATTTGTATTATTGTTTTTGCGATCTAAACTCTAAAGTTCATTGTAGATCTGTCTGAAGAAAATCGCCATCGTCATTCCCAAGGACTACGTTTCGGAGGGCGAGGTTGCTGAGAGGGTGAGTTATCATTTTACATTTATTAATATTTTAATAATTGATTCATTATCATTTTCAGACGTTCGACATCGGAGAGATCAATCTGGCCGGCCGGTTCTCTGGAGAATCGGTGGACTGCATCAACTAAACGATTTTATTTTGGCAGAATTCCACGTTGCTTGATAAAAACTTGGAGCGAAGTTTCCTGTTGTTGTTTTTGTTTTTTCAGGAGGAAGAACCAGTCGAAATAGTGATCGGAATTGGCATGGCAACACGTAGCATTCCTGAATGCCGGAAAGGCGTTCAAACTTTCAGAGTGGGGTCACGGAAAATAGGAAGAGGGACTTTGACCTAGGCCTCAGTATTCAAGACATTCTCAATGCGCGAGATTTGATTGACATATTCTAGTGGGAAAGTCACATATTCCAGCAACAGGGAAGTCGATTCGCCCCGATCAAAGTACCCTTCCATTGTGAGAGCAATAACTGGATAATCGCTACGCACAACCGTTTCGCAGTGATGGATCAACCATTTTCTACTGTCACTAATGGAAGTATTGAAATTCTCGACAAAGGGCTCACTTCTTCATCAACCGAGCTAATAATTCCGTTTGTACTCTGACATTTCCATCCCGGAAATTCTTCTGACTCACAAATCGCAAAGGGTCACTGTGTTTGCGCTGTTCGGACAACAATAGAGTACGCGCGACTTTTGTTTTTGTCCATCTTAGAATAGCTTTGATGAGTCAACAGTGACGGCTCTATCAGTTTCACACAATCTCTCGTTTCTCAAAAATGATTTCAAAATCTGTTTCGATCAAATGAGTCAGCATATGTCTTGATTGAAATCGGATTCGATCACAAGGCGTGAAAAGTCTTATTTCACGAACTAAGTAGTTCAACCTCTAAAAGAGCCGGTGACGACCAAACGCTCAGTTCGCGAAATTTCGATGACCTTCGAGAAAGGTTTTGCGTGAGTTTTCTCGAGGCCGCGGCTACTAGTCGGTGATCGCCCAAACTTTCTCTGACACTCTCAATATCGCTGGCTATTTCGCCTTCTCTGACCAGCAAAAGAGTCTCTTCGCCCCACTTAGCAACTTTTTAGGCGCCTTTCTATCGCGCTCAACATTCGAGGAGAAAGTATCACTTTCCCCCTTACACTTCCCTTACGCTCGAAAACACTCGCGCACTGCTGTTGTTGTTGCTCTGTTTTTCACAATTTTATTAAATTAACAGCATCAAAATGTATTTATTTCAGTGATTCCATTGATTTGTTTACCTAATTTATTTGAATTTAAAAAACAATAATTAATTACAGAATGCAACTTCTATCCATCCTTCTGATCGTGCCTCTGGCCGCAGCTCTGCCGACTCTCTTCGAGAAGAAACTGCAGGTGATTGTGTGTGCATTGGCGACGAATACTAACCGCTCATGCTGCTGTTGAAATTTTGACAGGCGACGTTTCCCGCCGACCACACCACGCCTAATTTCAGGTCGTCTCCGTGACCGGCAAGTTGATCTGCAACGGCAAGCCCTACGAGCACGCCAAAGTCAAGCTGTACGATGAGAACCTCGGTGAGAATTGTTGAATATTTTATAATAACAATTTTTTTAAATAATTTTCGAAAAAAAATTTTCACTCCATTACCTCAGCGAAATCTTTGCCCCACCAGTAGAGACTGTGAAAGTTATGTGGAAATGAAATTCTGCAATTAGAAAAGTAATAGCCTCTTCAGCTTATGATTTGCTGGAATAAAGTAGTAATGTACATAACGAATAATGTTATTCAGCACTGCCCGATCGTTTCCTCGCTGAGGGAGTGAGCAAGGCCGACGGCAGCTACACGCTCACTGGAAACACTACCAGGGTGAGCGAGTCGCACTATTTGACAATAAATGAACTATCAAATGAGCGATAGGAAAAAACATCTCTAAATCTCAATTATAAACGGATAGAGGACAACGAGAAGAATTCCAAGTTACCCCCACTTCCAATCACGATGTCATTGTTACATTTAGGTATTTTACCCTACACTCGTTGGAAATAATTTGGAGAAAGAGTTCTATCGAGCTGTCAAGTCCAGTTCAGGAGCATGATAAAAATCAAAATTTTACTCGAATAGAATTTTTTGACCGGCAGACGAAACAATAATACTCCGAGCAGATCAGCAAACACTATCTAGAACCAGTGAAACATATTCGATATTCGAAATAATTTGCAGTACTTCACTATCGACCCGAAGGTGAATTTGTACCACAACTGCAACGATGAGAAAGTGGTGAGCATTTCGTGGAATAAATTCATTATTTACGTTTTTACACCTTTAAAAAATTGAATCAGAATTGGTAATAAATTTTAAAAATATTAATCTTTTTTCCAGATGTGTTTCAAGATCAATACAACAACTATCAACAACGAATTTTTTCGATACCTCTCTCCCATCCTAGAAAAAAACAAAAAATATATAATTTATCATTCGATTTCACGTGGCGAATGTTTACAAATCGCTAAGCGTGGTCGTCACATGACGAATGCAGAATGGATTTGATTGAGGGCGCAACTTTACCTTCTTCCTAACAGCTACCAGCTGGCCTTATCAAAGCGTCCCACCTAGCATTGTCATACGACGTAAAATCGCTTGACGTGGATGCACCTTTACCTTGTATCACGCTCATCTATTCCAGGAGGGTTGGCGCAAGGTGCAGATACGCATTCCTAAGGAGTACATCACTGACGGCAAGGAGGAAAAGACGTTCGATGCTGGAGTCCTGAATATCTCCGGCACACTCCCAGGAGAGGAGAGGGACTATATCAACTAGATTAGATCGTAGTACCCAAATTACTGTATCTATTCTGCCACCATTCATTCACTCCTCCTTGCTGTTTCCTAGTGAACTGTCGACATTGTAAAATTGACAAATCGACTTTCGATAAAGATATAATTGTATCTAGAAATTTACAGGGATTGAAATGTATATGATTTGACAACTTCCATTGACTTGTCCAGCGAATCCGTTGAATGTGTGCTGATTGCACCAATTTCTGATAATTTCATCATTTATCAAAGACAAGATAACAGGGCTACGGACAGTGGCAACCTTGCGAACGCTTTTTGTATATAGAGAATATGAGTTTTGTATTGTTCGATTATTAGGCTAATTTGACAAGAGTGCGAGGCGTTTCTCACTGAGAAATCAAAGCGGAGAAATGCGATAATCCGGAAAACAAAAAAAAAGGAAAATAGGACAAAATCTTGCACGGAATACTATCGGAAATGAGATCAAACCAGGGAAATCATATAATATTTACTTACAAGGAACATCTATGCTTCAATTCTGTGCGGACGTGTCATAACTGTAAAACTGTCAACTGGGGTAGGGAGGGGATGTCAAAGAAAGGAATGAAAGGGCTGAATAAACTGGGGCCCTTACGGGAAATGGATCGGTATTTGAAATATGGCTTATTTTCGAAAATATGAATTATTTTCGTGCTGCGAGGAAGGGCTGGATTGCGTGGAATGCTGCTAATTGCTCCGAAGGGGATGGAGTGGTGGTCTCTACGAGCGGAGAGCACTTGCCGTGGCCTGCAAATTGATAAATAAAGACAAATAATAAAAAATAGTTTGAATATTTTTACAACCAAATCGCTGCACAAATCAAACAAGATCGAAATCTCCATTCTTTTGAAGTTGCAGTGAAACATATCTCAATCCTCAACTTTTTTCGCAGTGTGTTTGTTTTTCTCATAAAAAGTATTATTTGGCAAGCCGATTAAAAAAACTCTAGGCGAAATTCTGACCATTGGGATGGGCATTCTGCATGTCTTCCCTCTTTACGAGGGCATTGTCCGCCGCCTCCTTCTTTCTCCACTTGGTTCGTCGGTTTTGGAACCACACCTGAAATAAATTTAATTGTTTTTGTTTGTTTGTTTTTCCCTCTCCACACCACCAAATGATGACGACGTCGTGAACTAGCTACAGTAGCCATACCCATCCAACTTCTCAATGCCCCCCGTATTTCCTCTTCCCCATCCCTCCTTCCTTCATATTATTCCTTTATCCAGCTGAATACGCCTCTCAAAGCCCATCATCCATATATACAGAAATTGGAAATTGAATTCATCCCTCGAGAATCTCGAAAGAAGTTGAATGGGAAGGAGAAGAGGAGATGAGATGAGTAGATCCTTTAGAAGAAGAGAGGAGGAAAGACGGGCCTATTCAATGTAAATGTGATCGACTTATGTGATGAGCTTGTTGCTCTCTCAGTCGATGTCATTACAATGATGGGATGCCTCATAGAGAACGGTAATGGGCGAGAGAGCACGTGAAATGGAGAGACGGCCAGAGTCCAAGAACATTGCTTGTTAATGGGCGATGACAGCTCACAGCTGGCTTGAAGCGTATGAAGATGCATGAGCGATGTCTAACTCTCTCCATTTCCCATGCTCTCTCGCCTTCTCTGACTGGCTAGGGAGCACGAGTGAATGAGAGGGAGACCTATGAAGATGCATGGAATGATCTACTCCCAATTAGCCATTCAACAATTGAGTCATAGGCATGATGGCAACTATGAATCCATTAGGAGAGGCGATCGTTCTCGCAGCTGGTGCAAGAAATGGCCAAGATAAGAGAGCAAGCTTACAATGAGGATAAGATCACAAATATTATAGAAGCAGCCCGCTAAAGGAATGTGTTGCAGTATTGCGAGCAGTCTAGTGCCATTTATCCAACTCTTGCTGAAATTTTTGTTTTTTGACGTTACGTTTCCACACGCTCAGGGATCGGATTGCAGTCTACGGATCCCCATTTCGCACTATACTTCCCAGGGTAGAAACTCATCGTCCGTTGTGCCAAATGATTGCCTGCTCGCTCCCATCAGAGTGAGAAGCTCCCTAATGAGAGGTGTGCCCCGTGCAACTACGGTCCTCTCTCCATCCATAATAGAAGACCAGGGATCCGCTCGCGCGTTTAGCGCCCAGGGCTTCAATAAGGACCCTAATGGCGGCGCAAGGCCGCTGGCACGAGAGAGACCTTTGATGCGAATCTCTCCATTTCAGGCGATCTCTATATCGGCCAGCGAATTGGGGAATGATAGAGTCCTAAACACCTCCAATTGCAGGCGAAACCCCGCACAACGGGTTTGATATTAGCGCCGGCTTAAGAATGGAACCACCAAATAGAAATGAATCCCGGTTAATCCGGAAATTCAAATTACCTTGACTTGGCTCTCGCTCATGTTCAGCTCGTTGGCGAGCTGCGCTCGGTCGGAGCCTGCGAGGTACCTGAATTACAATTTAAAAGTATGAAAACAACAACAACAACAACAACAACAACATACTTGGTCTGCTCGAACTTTTTCTCCAGCATGAAGATCTGGTGGCCGGTGAAGGTCGGCCGGCTCTGCTTCTTCTGCAAGGAATTGTCATTTTCATTTGTCATTGCCGTTCCAGGGGTGCCACTATCACTGCCATAGCACATCCCTGTCATTGGCATTTGCCATTTATATAATTGACAGTACCTGAATCATTGAGTTGGGCGACAGCCTCAGGGCGCTATTCGACGAGTTCATTCGCATCTGATTGCCAGCAAGGGATTGCAGGTCGGTGAGCAGTCCGAAAGCGGCAAGGGGATTGCCTGAATCAGGGTGATTACGGTAATCTTCTCCTGGGGACTCAATTCAAAATTGCACTTTCCGCTATAAAGGATCGTCTAAAGGATTTTTATGCACATTTGATTCTTCGCTCCCTCAAGATAACATCTATCCACCCCATCCCACAGGGGGCTACCGTATCCCATCAAATGAAAGGCTCTCTTTCTCTTTTCCACTCTCATGGCTGGACCCCTATTCAATATCCTTACACTCACATTCTCGCCTCTCCTTTCACATTTGGCGCATTCACTCGGGGGCTCACGCGCGTTTTCAATCACTTGTTCCCTCATTCACCCCTCCTTTTCTGTCCTTAGGTTCTCTCCATTTCACAGGATCTCTAATCCTCTGGCCCCTGTGTCATTGGTCCTCATTGAGGGCGGCTGAGAGAGGGGGATGGCAAATGTCCCCCATCGTCTCTGCCAATATTCATCCCATTCCATCCTCGTTCATCGGACAATGGAAAGAGACACGAGCTGTGGGCCACAAAATACTCGGGCAGTAAAGATTACAGCCGACCACACTTCTGTACCCTCTTCATAGTTACACTATTTCCCGGTCAGACAGACCAGTATGGTATTGGAATTGAAGACGACAGCTATCCCCCTATTCCCTCTCTTTCATTTCTTCTTATTCTTCGAACAATCAGAGTCGATGTCGTATTGCCATTGAGAGCGAGTAGGAGTAATAGCCGTATCGGCCGGTTAGGATATATGATTAGGTCTAGTTGGCTATTAAATCTCTCGAGCGAGAGATTTGTGTTATTGCTTTTCACCGAGAAAGAAAGAGCCAAGATATTACCTCCATCTCCCATCATTCCCCGGAGTTGATTGGAAGCTGCGTTATTGAGGAGCAGTGAGAGATAGGCTTGCTGAAATCATTAAGTTTAATTAATTAATTGTTGTTAGCCGATTAAATATGTTCCTGATGAAGTGACAGAACGAAAGTGCAATCAGACTCTAGTGCAGAAGGAATGGAAAGAGCACGATGATATATAATTCATAATTATATTCTGCTTATACCTGCAATTGTGCCGCCTGTGCCATGTCAACGCCATTCTCGGAGGAGGAAATCTGCAAATTATTATCTAATCAGCGTGATCTTTGATCCTTGATCTCTTACCGGAGTCGGGAACGCGCTGCCGGTCTGGAGGAGGAGCTGTGATAGTGCGGCATGGTCCAAACCGCCGGGCCTGAAAATTCAATAATCCAGTTTCTGATACCGAAATCCTCTTCCTTCTTCATGCTCCTTCACAAAAAAGAGACGAGAGATCACTCAAAAAGGAGAGACGGAATCTTCATCTTTCTCATCCCTCAATACCATCTTCCCTCATACGATTGCCATCTCATGTTTGCCGCGCAATTATCTCGCGCCTCAAGACTCTTCGCGCTGCCGGTCAAATGATAGGTGATGAAAGGCCGTAATCTATCCCCATTTACTCCCCTTTTCCCCCCTTCTCTACCCAATTCCACTTTCACACTCACTCAAATATGAGTGTGTATGACTAAACGACGTAGGATAACTACTACACAGCTGCAATGGGCGACTGATTATCGGTGTTGCGGGCTAATCACAGCGTCTTCGAGTTGGTCCCGAGTTTGATCTTTGATCTCTGTAAAATCCAAGGACAAGGATCCCATTACAACCCTACTACTCCCCGGTCTCCAGGGAACAATCCTCCCCTGTCCACGCTTCTCCTTTTCTCCCGATGAAATCGTCTCGCTCTGTCTAGCGGGGAAGTGGCTAATGAGCTCCTAGTACGACGATCTACTCAAATATAAATCATCCAGGAGGACCAAGCCGTTACTCCATTACGGCTGCCTTATTGGTGGTCAGAGAAGGGCGAGAGAGCATGGGAAAGTGAGAGAGTCAGAGAGATCATTGGAGTGGGTGGCTCAATGAGTGGATTAGGCTATGCGATGTGACAGTCGGCGGCCGGGATTGCCAACGGGGGAAGGGGAAGGGGGGGGGGGTACTTGAGGGGATAATGGATAGGAAAAGCTACGGTATTGGCATTTGGCCACGTGTCTAATGTTAGTAGATGAAGAAGATTCACTAATTCGAAAGATCGAAGATCAAGCACTCACTTCATGTTATCGTCCGTGTCACAGCCCGATTCTGCATCATCATTCTCGCTGGCGGCCGAAGAAGATCTGCGAAAGATCAAAGATCAACCCCGATTTTTCGATTCAGTTCATGCGCCTTCAGTCTTTCTCCCGTCACAACCCCCGCTATTATAGAGGCTATCATCTTCAGAATTCCCCCCAGTGGACACTTACTCCACTTGAAAACAGACGCAAGAACGAAGGGAAAGAAGGAGAAGCCGTAAGATGATGATGGGCTGATAACGAGCCCATCTAAATTGAGCGATGGCCGAGGAGTTTCGCGCGAATTGTGAGAATCAAGGATCGTGAAATACGCCGCTCAATTGCAAGCCCTATGTTTCAGGGAATCTCCTCAAATCAGGGATCAGAAAAAGGGCAGTGCGCATAGTTGCAGTTGCTAGATTACATGTGAAATGAAATAGCAAAACGTAGCCTCGGCTTGAAACACGAAACACATACAGTTGTAAGTAAATAAAGCAAAAATGAAGCGATTAAAAAAAGTGTACCCTGGACTCGAGTTTTCCTCCTTCTTCTCAAGCAGATTTGAAATGGAGTAGCTGCCAGTCTTCATCGTCGAGTCCTTGCGCGGCTGAGGGGAGCTCTTAATAGGACTTCTTAAAGCCTTATCCTTATGTTCCAGGCCTTATCCGCTTTCTCCTGTTTTAGAAACAATTGAGCAGCTACTTTTGCATCTCTTTGACTCATTTCTCGAGCGCATATCGAAATAGGATGGCTCACCGGTTCGGGCGATGGCGTCAGCTGGACGGTGTCCACTTCCTTGACTGGACTGTGCGAGCCGCCGATGAGGCCATTCAGACTGGGTTCGGGCTGGGAGCTGAGCGTGACAGACGTCATCTGCATTAATTTTGTTTCAAAATGGCCCAAAAACTCGACGATGAATTATAACAGAGAACCGCGAAATGGTGATAAGGTAGTTAAAGTAAAGAAGGTGGTGGAAAAGTGCACGCGATAGAACTGAAGGTTTAGAACTCATGACGTGCGGTTGTCAGAAAAAGCAGGGAAAGCTTTGCAAAGGTCGGAATTTTAATTGTAATCTGCTTCGACTAAAGGACGAGCTTCACTATGCCAACCTTATGATCGCAAGTACGCAAAGTCAAAGTCAGATAATCAGACGACGATTATAGCCAATGAGGGGCACTTGTTAGTGCGTGAGAGAAAAGGACAGGCTATAGTGATTGCAGCGCGACTGACTCTCTCGATTCCGCACGCTCTGTCGCTCCGTCTAACCGGTTAGAGTGCGCGTTACCTACGGAGGGAACTCATACTGATTGCAGACATGAAATGAGCAGAGGCGAGAGCCGAGGAGACTTCTCTCCCTTCCCCCCCCCCATATTCCCACTCACTCAAATGTAATATCATGGGGTAATGGGCGCTGGAGGCAGGTGCAACTTTTTGGCGTGGTGTGAAATCGGGCTAAATTCGTCTCTCAAGTCGATTCGTGATGTTTACAGATAGATATACGTAGAATTGATACGGTAGCGCGCGGCACAGGCAATCAGAAGCCTGCGGTTATTAATATTGTGAATATATTACAGACCGAGAAGTCCTATTCGGCGGGGAGAGTAGAGACACTAAATGAGAGGGTAGAGAGAGGCAAGGGAGCGGGGGAAAGGGAGAGGAGGAGGAGGCAGAAGAGGTAGGAACAGAAGAAGATGAGCACTGGCTCTGACAGATTCATTAAATATCGTCGTCTTTTCCCCTCCGGAGAATGAGGGGGATGTTATTATTATTGTTTGACTGAGAGAAAGAAGCCTTTTTGGGCGAGATTGGATAGGATATTACGGAAAGTGTGATCGGGAATGGTTACAGTAACGCATTCCCTACTTTATCCTTTTGATGAGGTAGGAAAACGAAACGTAGAACGAGGTTTGAATTAAAGGATCAGTTATGTTTCGCGCATGCCTGAAAGGTTAGGAGGGAAGCCCTTATTCGATTTTCGACTCCGGTCTAAGTCTAAAACCAAAAAAAAAATACAAATACAAATACAGGAATCAATATTATTTATTTGCGAGCGATCATGCGATACAAACATGACAAACTTAGACAATATACAAAGAAATAAGTATTGAAGCACGAGCCGAAGAAAAGACTGAAGAAAATGGCACGGCTAACGATCTCGATAAGAGTACTATCTTCTTCCTAATTCGCTACAAAACACGTCCTCGCAGGTTAATATTCCCTCTCGCAGCCGATACGTCACGGTAATGTCCAAGTCCGTGCTAAGACTTGCCATTATCGTTTTGCGGGGGTGAAAAAGAACTACATACATCGCTATTGTTAGATAGACTCCTACAGTAATCTCATAGAGCAGAGGCGGAAGGGGGAGAGGAAGGGAGGAGGAGGAGGTAATATTGTTCCCCCCCCCCCTCTCCTATTCTCTCCCTCCCTCCCTTCGCTCTCCGCATTCTCTTCATCTTTCCTCATGAAAGAGGGGCGGAGTCAGGCAGGGGGACCGTCCGATGAGCCAATGGAAGAGCGCGCTATTGCATTGAAACGATTATGAGAAGGAGAAGAGAAAGAAGAAGAAGAAGAAGAGGTGAATCAACCGGACGGAACTTATTGGGAGGAATCGATGATGAACACTGAGGAAAGAAGCGAATTTTATTTATTTCTCCCGCTCGAGAAGGACTCCTTTAATCGTACTTGCAGAAAAAAATGAAGCACCATTTTACTTAATCTTTTAACGACAAGACAAACTGATCGATGGACTCGATTCCCCATAGTGAAAAAACCCTTGACGGAAACTGGTCGATCCACCGTAGTACTACTGCTAGAGTGTAATGGATTGATGGACCCATTTCCAACTACTCCTCATTAGTGGAACTCATCAGCAATGAAATGGATTGAAATTGAGAGGCAGGGGGAAGGAGAAAGGGGGAAGAGGTAGTACAAGGTTGAATGAATGTCCGGATTGATTGCACTCAGGACTATAAGGAGCGGGTAATTACGAGTAGTAGTAGTAGTACTACTCACTCACTCAAATCACCTAGAGCCGGCCACCGGACCGGGAAATGTTCCGGCCGAGCATTTCCAGGTCCGACTCAGCGAGAGAGCATGGAAAATGAGGAGACGCAGGCTGATCGGGAGCGTTCCCAGACGATAATGATGAGCAAACTATGCGGACTCGGATGAGGTATTCGGATGCAAATTGAGGAAGAATAATAGGATCAATCGAGGGGATAAGGACAGAGAGAGGATCGATGCCCTTCAGAGAATTATCTGTATAGCGAACGTGTGAAGTAAAAAGTAAAATTTGAAGAAACAGCCAATTTTCAGCCAAAATATCAGCATTGATCGCGAAGTCTCCAAGTTATTTCAAAAGTACAGCTGTTTAGTCTCTTGGTGAACAAGAGTTGATATTCACTCAGAACCGTTGAAAACAACGCGATAATCAATGGCAACAATCCAGAAGATTGTCGGAACCAAGCAATATACACCCTAATGATACTAAGAGATAAGGCCGGAATAAACTAGAAATGAAGCGAACGAAGAAGAAAGTCACCGAATCGATCACAGAATCGACAGTTTCACAGTGCTTCATCACCTATTTCCTCTCCGAATGACATCCTACCCCCACAATAGACATACTCAAATAGAGGAAGAGGGAGAGGTGATACTCACAGCGCACACACAATATGAATAGATTGATGGCTATAAACGATGATGTTCATTCAGAGAAGAGTGTGTCGATTCGAGGAATGATAGAGGAGGGTAGGTGAAACATGGGAGTGCCGGGTTCTTGAGGACCGGAGAATAGTCGGTGATTAACCGGAACTCTCAGGACCGGCAACTATCAGGCATATTGATTAGACTCACGTCTGGTGCGGATAAAAGATGAAAGAGGACACAAAGCGACACGGGCCTGATTGGATAATGATCCATCATCACTGATTACAATGGGGGCGGTCTGTTAGGGGGAGTTATCGGATAAAGACGGGGATGAGTGGTAAACGAGAGCGGATAGAGCAGACTGCCAGAAGGGGGTGATTGGAAAAATTTCTTCCCCGATGAATTTCGGACCTCGGCAACTTCAAGTTGTGTTTCACACTGACCTCAAATGCTTGGAGCAAGGGAATAATGCAATATTGCCTCGATATCTTCTTTAATAATCAAATTAAAAATTGCAAGTCTTGCTGTCCATTCCCTGAGGCGATCGAACCGATCCCCGAGAGTTGAACTCTCACTTACCATCAATCAATCCCCCTCTTGAGTCCTTCACCTTCCCCCCCCTCCCCTCCTCTTCCCCCCCCCCCCCCCAATGCTAATATCGCATCGTGTCGCTATGAGTGGTGGTAATAGGTTATGTGAACAGGAAGTTTCACAGTCTCTGACCGGCTAGAGAAAGCGAGAGAGCATGGAGAATGGAGAGAGCGCAGAGATGACAAAGGGAAGATGAGTGGTCTGCACGGTAAGCAGTCCGGCGCCATCCCTATCATAACTAAGGAGAGGAAAATGATGATAGGCAATTTGGGTAATGGCCTTCCATAGTAAGCATGTCTTCTAGCTGGATATGGTAAAGGTAAAGGTGTATCCATGTCAAGAGATTTTACAGTCGTAAGACAACACTGGTTTAGTTCCCACTGATAATGCCAGCTGTTAGTTGGAAATAGATGGTTGGGAGATTATTCGGGTAGTGCGTTGACAGCAATCCAAGGGAAATGGTGAGGCGAGATCTCATTAGCATCGGATCAGTAACCTCGGAAACGATTAGCAAACCTTGAGGACACGCGAGAATTTGATTACCTGATTCGGTCATGGGACCCCAACGATGGGCTTGAGGGGTCCAAAAGGCTCCAAATACCACAAAAAAAGCGAGCCGAACGCTGGCTCTTTATCCCGGCTGCTGCAATAGGGAAGCTCCGGCCGGACTTCCCGGATTTCCTATTCACCGGATATGGGCAAGTGTCAATGGCGGCTTTGATTGAGGTTATCCGGCTCCCTATCATCATTTTCACGATGCGCCGCCGCCAGAAACCGACGAATACTATGAAATTGGCGAGCGAGTAAAAGCGCGCATCTTTTCCCACAGAAGTGTCCACTTTCTCGGCTGATTCTCTTCGTTTGCCGTGCTATCTAGCACTCTCTAACCCTCGAAGAGGATGCGAAATGGAGAAAGACAACCCACTTGACGATCAGCCGCCGACAAAACGCGATTGGCTCGTTTGAGTGAGCGTTTGAGGTACCGTAATCAACCGAGCGAGCGAGGAAAGAAAAGGAGAAGATTGGATTGAGTGTGCACTTGTGGAGGAGTCGCGCCTCGAGAATTGAGTTCACGTTTTGCGTGTAATTTGGCGATACTCTCGACAAGTGCCTCCGAATCTAATCTGATGCTTCCTTAGAGTTTCCGGATCGCTTCTTACATTGGCGAAAATTGATATAGTAGTTGTTCAACCAATAATGATAAAGTCAAGGGAAGCAAGTTTACGGTAGCTAGGGAGTCCTGGCACGAACGCAGAGGTACGGTAGCGTCGCTCCGGGTAATCGATACATGTGCAATTCTCTCCTCCTATCCCAATCAAATGATCTCAATAAACGAGCGTTGCCTCCGCTGTTCAAAGGGTGTGAGAGGAAGTTAAAATGTGAGAGAGAATCGAATTGAATCAACACATCTGGTGCCGATGGAAAGCTATCGGCTCCGAGGGAGCAGAATATACATCGGAAATGATGGCGCCTCTTAGCGCTAATTGGAAGAAAAAGTGATTGGGGGGAGATGGGCTATAAGGGCGCATGAATAGTTATGCTTAATGATTCACTATTGATTGGGAGAAGAGGTTCCCTCTCACTTTGCTCTACACAATAACCGGTTAGAACAGGTGAAAGATAAGGGGAGATGAAGAGAGTCCGAGACGCGTGCCGATTTATTGCTATTCCTCGCTGATCATCAAAGGATGAGGAGGGGAGGAGACTAATCAGGGACCTATACCCGGGGTCGGGGCCTCATTTCTGCGGAATTTTGTCAAGAAATATGAAAGTGTTGCGTAAACGAGCTGCCGTATAGATTTTAGGAGCTGCATAGCCCCAGGGCACAAATCCCATTCCATCTATTCTCTATTCAGGTGCTAGTACCTGTTGTAAATGGGGGTGAATGAGGTCCATTCATTGGAGCTCAGCCCTTAGCTCCCGGGCCATAACCCCTATCCATAGCCTTCCTATTCATGATAGTTGGCACGTGTGAGCACGGTTACGTCATGGGTAGCCAATGTGAGACAGTAGGTGAATGCGTTCGATGATCAGAGTTGTCTTTGAGGCGTTAGGAATTATGGATGGATTGTGGATGGATTGTCGATTTCGAGCACTATGAGAATAACGAGGAGGTACTATAGCATGCCACTTAGGGGGGGGGGGGCTACCGTAATGGTGACAGCCCGCCACAGGTGCGTAAAGGGGACCGCGCCTATAGGAACACGGACTCATTGGCAGATCAAGTGTTTTATTAGCGCGGATTATCCCCCGAGGAAGAACACGGGTGTGAGATAATAGGCAAGCACATGAAAGAGATATGATGAGGCTATTATTCCATCGATTGAGTGTCATTGATGGAATAATAGATGGATGGCACAAATGATGTTTCGGGAGTCCTAGTCTCTCGAGCTACTTGTTGTGATAGGAAAAATCAGAATTATTGCCAGGAATGTGGATTCGAACCCAGCTCAAAGCTAAAATATCGATAGCCAGTTATGCGCATGATTTCCCATCGTACTAAGTGAATCAACGGCCTATCGATGGTTGTCGATACCTCTAATTATGGCTGGCAAATTATACGCTTAGATATCAGCCTCGCGCTGTCTTACGCCATCAGCGGCCCAAAAGGGGGCATTTTGGCGTGGAGAGGAGAGGAGGAAGAGGCAATTAGCTCGAGGTGTGATGCGGAGTAGTAGTCCTTTCTGCACTGATCATTGGAAGAGATGAGAGGGGGGGCCTCTTCCATTCGCCTTTTCTCTCATATCGGACCTTGCATCATCATTGGATGCGATTGGATGGAATTGAGTGGACGGATACGGTATGAGATGAGAAATGGAAAGGAGAGATCGCTTAGCCTCGTCTGCATTAGGAAGAGTGGACTCAATCTCTCGAGTAGCGCTTATAAATTAGTAGGAGATGAATGGGAGGTGTATAGGAAAGGAAAAAAGGGAGGAGTGAAGAGAAGGAGTGGATGGTTGGATGGAAGAGTAAGTGTACACTTAGGCAGTTGTCCGTAGAGACCATGCCTGCCTGCTCGCCTCGTTTACTGTTATTGTAAGGGAAAAGGGCCGATGATATAGTGCCAAGGGCTACCGTATCCCGAAATGGAAACGCACCCTACCGTAACGTGTCCAGAGTAACTAAGTGCCAAAAGCTACCGTATCTGAATAATGTCCGCTCTACCGTAACCACTTGCGCGCGATGGGCCGCGACATATTAGATACGATAGAGAAGAGATGATGGATTGGGGGAGGGCAAAAAGTGGAGAAACCTCTCTCTCCTCCTCCTCCTCTTCTATCTCCATCGCACAATAGGAACCAATCTGAGTAAGACGCGGCTGTGTATGTATCAACAGGAATGATTGAATAAAGAGAGGTGGATGATAGATATTGATTGATAGAAGGGAATCTATTCAAAACGATAATGGTATTGCGGTCGGGAAAGCGCGTTTTGGAAACAAATCAATCCGAGGCAAGATAAACACAAATTTTCGAAATTCAAATGAAAAGTAAGTAATACGCGGAATAGCTTGCAAAATGAGATGGGGGACTCGCTCATTAACCAATCGGAAATCGGAGAACTTCCATCTGTGTCTCTCTCCCTCACTAAACTTTTCCCAAACGAGGCCCATCAAAGCGGTCGGTTTGTTCCTATAGCAAAGACGGGCGATTTGGACTACTGCCGATTAATCTAATAATATTACCACTTTTTGCCGGTCCATGTCATTACACCTATTCAGTGACCGATGTCCCACTGCGCGAAGCGATGCGATCCAACCTGAGAAAGGGAAGGGGCGGGGGGAGATCAAAGGGAGGCGGAAGGTGAGGGGAGTTGTGGAGTTGACCGATCGAAATGAATACATATGTTAGTGAGAACGACTGAGCGATAGCCCCGGCCAATTTGAACTGCGCAATGGCTGGGAATTCGAAACAGTGTGAAAAAGACTGCGAATGGACTGAAGGGGGAATCTATACGAAGGGGCGTGGTTCGCTTGGTGAGCGAATTCAGTAATTCTGATAAAAAGGAGTCTCTGTCTGGTGAGCCTGGAAAAGATACCGGATTTTTTTATCGCGAATGACACCAAAAAAAGGTTGAGCAAGTAATTCAAACGCATCACTCACATTGTCATTCCTTCCGGTGATCGGGACTCAATCCAATCATTTACCTGCCCCATTAGTCACCGCTAATTGACTATGCCAATCAGGGCAAAAAAAAGTGGGCCCCGAAACCGATTCTCCTCATTTTCCATGCTCTATCGCTTCCACTTACGATCTGTCCTAGGGGAGGCACTGTGCGGAAATGAGAGACGCACTCGAGTCTTCATTAGGAAGGTCGAAGTTTTTGCGCGGCCAAGGTATTTAGAAGCCAGATAGATACCCACTAAGTTTTTGCATTGCATATCGTATCCACCCAAACAGCAATGAAGCGCGTCATTGGTTCGGAGGAGGATAGGGGATTAAGAGGAGAATAAGGAGAAGTAAAATACCCATATTGAATGCAATCATATCCACGCTTGATGCGTGCTTTAAGATGGATGATTTGCCTCTCTCATTATTACTCAAGGCAAAATGACGAGATATCCACATCACCTCGTGCTAGGAAAGGAAAAGGTAGGAAAAGGAGAAGAAAGGAATAGCTAGAGTCAGTAAATCCATAGTGACACACACACACACTGGCTCAGCGGACAGTTACACACAGAGGAAAAGGGGAAGATGATGAAGAGGTAATGTCAGAAACACCCTTTTAGCCCTTTAGTACTCTTCTGTTTAAAACAAATACCAACAAATACAAATATGAGTCATCGCGCAAAAAGAATAGCCCACAACAACTTCCGACACTCATTTGCACCATGTGGCGCAGCGCTCGGTCATTCTTGATTCCCACCTTCGATTTAATGAGATACGGTAGTAAAAATGAAATAAAGGGGTTACCTTTACCATTGACGGCGGTAGTAAATGGACACAGAAACCGTTGAAAGGAGTGGTTTCAAATTATGGAGCGATGATAAATCGCCCGGGGGGATGAATAGGGCGAATCGAGGAGGACATTAGGGAGACATGATCGGGGTCTCTCTCTAATTGTCATGTTCTCTAGGAGGTCAGAGAGGGCGAGAGAGCGGGGGAAACGGAGAGAGCGCAGGCAGAGTCTAAGTAGGCGCCCCCCCCCCCCCCCCCCCGCAGGTGGGAAAGGAGGAGTATAGACTGTCAATTGGCACAGAGAGGGAAGAGTCCATTCTCACCAGCCCTCTTATTCAAGTTCATTGGCTTGGCTCAATGAAGTGCAGAATGAATTGATGTGCAATATTCGAGACCAAAATAGAGATTCTATAGTGAGAGACAGTTTTTTTAAAGAAGTGATCAGGCAATAGGTAGCGCCAAAATGCCAGTGACAATGCCACATACAAGGCAATCAAAGGCAGCGCCGAAAGGCAAATGTAAATCAAAGCAATAGTCGGACAAAATATAATGAGAGAAGCGGGGATAATTCCTTCCCCTTCCCTTTCCTCTCCTAACTTCATCTCATTATTTTGATGAGTATCCACTTACATTAGACGCGACAAATAGAGGCTATAGTTATTAGCCGATGATGAGAAATCGTCTCCGGATATCAAAAGATTCTTGACTGAGAGAAGACAAAGCAGCGAAGAATCTGATATGAATTTTGAGACGATCAGAAGGGAGAATATGTGTCTCCAAACAGCGTACACTCATTGAGCGAGCAGAACGAAGAGAGAGCTCATACTTCTGACAGTCTTATCGCTCAAACAGTTCGCTGAACAATGGATAACGAACATGCTGCACAAAACGAAAACATGGAAAATAATATCCGTGGGCAGTTGCACAATATTAGATGATGAGTGTGCACCCATTTACCCAGCTAAAATCGAAAACAACGTCAGAGGTGAGCAATAACCTCTTCTATTGTTGCTCTGTATCTCACTAGTCAAAACTGAAAGGGGCGGGCCGATTTGCTGCCTTTCCCTAGTTCACACGCACTTCTTGAACTGCATAGATATAATGGGAAATAAAGAGGGGGGGGCAATGTTATAGTCTCTGCATTTTCCCTTATCTATCATCGGTCAGAGAAACGAGAGACAAACGCGAAATGAGAGAAAGACAGACTATCCTAGTGAAGATATTCCGTCTATTAGCCAAAACAGTCATCGCGATTGTAAAAGTCGCGGCGAAATCGTCTCACATTTCTGTGGGGCGAATGGGATCTCTCCATTATGAGTGTTCCCTCGCACTGTCTAACGGCTAGACAAAGAAATGACTCTCTCCTTATTTCGCGTGCTGTCACCAATTTAGCCGACGAGAGAGTGTGCGAAAAGAAGAGACCATTCCCAGCACATGAGGAATGGAGACAGTGACTGCCCAATCCTCACTGCCCCCTCATCAAAACATTAGTAATAACAAAGGAGAGCTGTTATGGTCCATCCATCGTTTTTCCCTCTTACTCCAATATTCGGACAAAGAAAGAGGTCGGAATGACACCATCTCTCCAATTCGCGTTGCACGCAGAGGCATTGCACTCGAAAGTGCAGCGAATGCTACAGTATCCTCGGTGAGGGAAGTGGCAAGTTGCACTGATCATTTTCCTACAAAGGCATGGGAGGATAACTGGCTTTTCTTCCCTAAAAAAGTCAGAAAGCGGGAAATCTATGCAAGAATTAGGAGGAGCTTAAGAAAGAAAATATTGTTTTTTCATACAAGCAAGCTCGTCTTAAATTGAACCACAGCATCTAACTTGAGTTAATGAAACGAGTGAACACAACTGAAATTGGAGTGAAGGGTTATAAAATTCAGCACCAATCGGGAAGTTGTTATTTGCCGACTGTACTCATCGAACCGGGGAAGAATGGAATCCGTTTTCAACTCTCGTAATAGAGGCCTAAATCGTCATTCAATCCCATCAAAAATGGGCGAAAGTTAAATACGAGATTATCGGATTGCAGCGAGGAGAGGGAAAGCGAGTAGTAATGACAAACGATACTCGGATATGGGCAGAGAGTGGCGAGAGACAAAGGGAAATGGAGAGAGTCAGAGAAAGGAGCCTCTCACAAGTCATTTTATGCGATCATGTTCCCATTCAATTCGCTCAATCATATTTTCATGGGCGATTGGCTTGTGTATCATCCCCCTATGACAGAGAGTAACTGACAAATGGTTCCCAATAGGAAACGGATTGAGTTGCATGAAACTACGGTAGATTAGAGTGGCATAGTGATGGAGGCTCTTATTTCGAGTTCATTCTCTTCTCTTTATCACTTTATCAGGCTCTTTATCAGAGTGACGAAAGGTTTCCAAGAGGAAATAGTTCGAAAACTACGGTAGCTGTGGGCGATTTCATCCTCTACTCATTAAGAAACCGCTGATATTCTAGAAGAATAGCGCAAGAGTTTGTAGGGGAAATTTAAAATCAGTAAGTGACAGAAAATCGGCAACAGGAATTAGCGATTATTTGTGAGAAGAAAAGCACGTATGAAAGTAGAAAGGGCTTTCAAGCCGGTAATTACGAGCCGTCATCTGCCTTTTAGGCCGAGGTGAAAGGACCTCGAATCCTCCTTCATAATTCGATCCGTTCGGGCCCGATTACTCTATATTGAGCGAGGACTTCTTCATCGTCTCTCTTCATTCCGCGTGCTATCTCGTTTCTCTAACTGATTGTGAAGAGTGGGGAGGTGAAATGAAGAGAGAAGCTTCGATAGTCCTCCCTGCTCTTCTTTTCATTCCACGTGTTCTCTCATCGGTCAGAGTGACGAGAAAGTGCGCAAAAATGAAGAGACGATTGCCCGTATTTCGAACAACTCTGCTCGTCAGTACAGCGGAACTAAATGGAATCAGGCATGGAAGAGCGTCCACCGATAATGATGCCAACACTGAAATAGAGGGATTGAGAAACATAAAATGCCGTGTATTGAATGCCCACAGCCATCGATGGCATCAGAGATGGCATCCCTGAATAACGACGAAGCCCTGCACCGAACTGGATGGCTGGGCGATTTATGGAAGCGATCTTCAATCGAATTGTTCGGCCCAATACGACGAAGATGAATACTCCCGCATTACATATTGATGATGTATTAAATATACGGAAATCATTCATTCGTTCCTCATCTGTTCACGCTAGGCCTGCGAAATCGTTGTTTAGGTTCTTTCGATAAAAATTTCATCGAAAAAAAATAATCGGATGCACAGCAATGTGCTGTTTCCCGAGAGTGTGAAATTTTTTGAGGCAAACAATAGAGTTCGAAAAACGGATTTATCCCGCCGAAGCCGTTCGCCTAAGAATCAGACAAATCTAGAGGAGTTTTCGCGTATCTTCACAAGAAAGGCATCGTTCATGGCGCGCTGTCCGCTCGAAGCTGTCTCATAGCCGAAGACGGCGCACTCAAGATTTGCGATTATGGTTAGGGGCCACAACGCAGATAGCCGATTTATCGCATTGGGGCCAAACTCATGTCTAAACTGTTCCCTGTGACCCCAATAACATCATACTTTTAGCCGTTTGTTGATATCTTGTCTCTGAGCTGCGCTGCAGCCCGAAAAGTACGAGCGAAACGCACTGTTGTGAATGGGGGAAAAGCGAGACGAGAGGGAAAGGGGGCGGAGCCTATTTCCTACTCATTCCCAAAATTCGGAGGCAAGAGCTTCGCCATGTCGTGAGAGACAATTCTAGGGAGAAATTGCCTCTTATCCAGGCAGAGCGTGTGCTAGTCACGACGGGTTAGAAACAGTAGGGAGAGGCGAGGCAGAGGGGAAGGGAAGGGGGTCGTCTCTCGCCTCTCTCCCCTCATTTGACTAGCCCCGCCCACATTCACACTGTGTTTAGTGCTAATCGGAATCGAAAAATACGCGCGTACAGAAATCTTTAAAACAAAGTCACAAGCTAATGAAACTATAAAATATTGTTTTTTCTTCTTAGCTGTGCTCGGAAAAATCAAGCCTAAAAATAAGCCTTGGTCCCAGCGAAGTTTGTGCACTGGAAACCGTAAAATCACACCTCTCCCTGACTTTGAACTCAACTTTGACCTTCTAATTATAGATGCACATTCCTGGGACCAAACTCGACTGTTAGAGGAATATAGTAGCTATCCATCGCGCTGTCGAACGTCCGATTTGGTTTAGAAATAGCCTTGTGACTTTGTTCTGGAAGACCTCTGGAAGATCAGTGCTTCCGCCGTTCAAGCGAGGTACGGTAGATCGATTAGCTATCGTACCCGACCGTCCGTATCGATTTTACAGATGGCTCGCTCCGGAACCTGCAGACCCGCCCTCTTCGTTCAGTGCATCCACGGACATTTGGCAGTTCGGCTGCCTCACGTACGAGGTATATACTGTAATTACTATACTGTCCCCTAGGACCCCTGTTTTCCATCGTGTCCTTCGCGATTCACGCTGCATTTTGAATAATGTTAAATTACAGTGATCCATCGTATTCGCTTAGCACTACCCTATCCTACCGTATTCTCTCATGCAGATCTTCGCTAACGGTGCCGATCCGTGGCCGGGCCGCCCAATCGAAGAGCAGAGGGGCCGCGCTCCCGTCCTTCCCGACCTCACTCCATCATCTATCGTTGATCTGGCGGAGAATGCTGTGAGTAGGCTTTTTGTTGTTCAAATTTCGGAATTCTGATCGCATGAGATAATGGAATCCGATCAAATTCTGAAGAACCGAACCTTGGTGACGGCTAGGGTATAGGGATGGCGAATGAAGAAGTTATGTGACAACTTCATTACCCACGCGCGCTCATGGAATGAGTATGATTCACTTCGGTTCGAACACAGAATGCAATAGGACATTCGTCTTGATTCTCGATAGAAATGGTCGTTCGAAGGGGTTTCGAGTATTTCTCCACTGGTTCGAGTACCATCCATCTAAAATGCAATCGATACTCCATTGAAAGTGAAAGTTTCAACCTAGGTGAACTCATTCTCTGGTGTTTCTCCTATGATTTCCTCTTTCTTCATCATTGCAGCTCTCTTTCCATTGTCTTCCACTGACCTGAGATAGAGAGAGATAGTTAGCGATAGAAAGAGAGAGAGAGAGAGAGAGACCCCCCTCTTGATCTACTCCATCCTATTGATATTCCCTTTACTCACATCATTGATTGGACCACTCGACACGAAGAGAAGGAGAAGGAATGGATGGAGAAGAGAGATGGTCAAACCAAATATATTAAGCATTTACATATTCTTCAATTCAATTTACGGTCTCTTCATTTCATCTTTCTCTCATTTCAAATTGATCTCCTCAGCAAGTGGCTTACAATTCACCCAACCAGTTGCTGATTAGTTGCTAGCAACTGGTCAGCAACTGGTTGGTGCAGACTCCGCCCACCCCAACGTCTATGCCAAAGAAATTCTTGATATATTTTGCATTTAGATCGAAATGTATTATTATTTATTTTATATACATTATTTATTTTATATATATTTACAGTAGTATTTATCCAGTACGATTAAAACTTCAGAAAACAACAAAAAAACGTGCACAACATCAACAAACGTCAACAACTCTGGATAGAAACTCTGCGGAACAATCGAGAAAACGAAAAATGACAATTCAGAAACAACGACTAAATAAATCGATAAGGGGAGATACCAAAAATTGAGAGAAACAGCCGAATAAAACAATGGATAACTCGGGAAAAATCTAGCCTATTTCGGCGGAACAAGCTATCAAGTGAATTAGAGAGAATGGGAACAAAACAATCAATAACTCGGGAACAATCAATCGATAATCATAGCCTATTCATGCTCTCTGCATGGCTAAACAGTGCGAGATAGCGTGTGAAACAGAGAGAGAGTCCTCTCTCACTTCCTCTGTTCATTCTCGTATCCGGCCGCGCGACCCTTGCGACCCTCGAGAATCGCCGTCGACGACTCGCATTCCTGCAATTAGCATTATTGCATAAGCAATACTTAAAATATTAGGTTGGTGCATAAGTTTCTTTCTTTTTCTAAACTCAAATAACTTCGAGCTTGCTTCACTTGAGCCGAATTCTTCTATAGTAGTTTTTGGGGGTAGGGTGTGGGGTCACAGTGGTATTTTGGAAATGGTTTGGGTTTGCATTGAAGGAGAGATAAAAATTTCTAAAGAGCAAAGAGTGAAATTTTCAATAATTTCTGCACTCTGGATGGTCCCAGTTGATAACCTATCCTATCAATGCCGATCAACTTTGGATTATGCCCTTTCAGGTAGTGATAGGGGAAGGGTTTATTGTTCATTTAATCACAAAATAGCCGGGTCTCAATCTATATGTGAGAAGTATTCGAAAAATGACGGTTTTCGATCACTAGATTTTGAGGTCACTTTTTCAAAAAATACAGCTCATGAAAGAAAAGTTGAAACCAATCCTAAATAAAAGTCAATGCTTGGCATGAAAGGTACTTTAATTTTATGCACTTTGAATATCGATAGCTGAGCCGTGACTATTACAGTCTTGCCAAAAACAATTTCCATTTTTTTCAGATATTATCAATTATGTATTTGGGGCTGGCCTAAAATAGGGAAAACATGTCAGACCATTTCAATTACAAATAAATGTCACATTAGTATGATAGTCTTCAACGCTTGTCTTTATTTGGCCATAATTCGTTCATCCAGGAAATTCCAATGCGTTGAAATACAGGCGTATTTTTCGATAACATTGACTTTGATCGTCTACTGTATCCGTCATAATGAGCTGACTGAATTAAGCTAACGGGCGCTGTATAGAGAATCCAAGCACTCATCGATGAAAAAAATACAGGACCTTTTTGGACTATTGTGAAGAAAGTTATGGGCAAAACTTCCGTGTCCAAAAAAAGAAAGAAACTTTTGCACCAGCCTGATAAATACAATCCCAGATCAAAGTTACACACGAGCATTATTTTCAGAATACCCCCCCCCCCCACACACTTCATCCAATCGCGGTGAAACACAAATCAACTCAATTTCCAACAGAATGAAGTTGCTATAGATGCGAAGGAGATCATCAATTGGACACGTAATTACCAACGACTTGTCATATAGTCATGAAACATCAAATATCTCAGTTTCAAATATCTCTGTTTTTTTTCTTCTTCAGAAACCAAGCAAATACTCACCTGATTCTCCGCGACCGAATCGTCCAGTCCCCTCCACGAGCGCGCCTCGAAGTAGTTGCCTGCACGTATTCATTATTAAATAATTAATAATTCTGTAAAATAATTTTAGAATTATCGAATGCCTGCTTCATTGCATTCGTCAGAATATTGGATAATATACATTTTAGAAGACCAGTGAACTGACAATCGATGAACGAATAAAACCACGACTATGAAACCCTGCTGCATCGCGAATCCTTCTGGTCAAAAGTCAATGTCCAAATATTTAAAAATATTTTTGACATTTTTTGACAATTCAAGGTGCCTTCAACATCGTTCGAAAACACTTTGCACAGCACCTCAATGCCAAAAAAAAATCACAGGAAATAAATCATCGACTAACCAGCCTCCCACAGTGCCACGGTGCTCACTCCTCCCTCCGTCTTCTCCTCCTCCTCCACTGCTCTCACTCTCACTCGTCCACTCACGAGGGACACATCGGGAGCGTCGTCAGTGCGAGTGGAGAGGGAGATCGTCGGGTCTGCAATTATGGACAAATACAAATTAATTATTCTTTCTGTGCTGCCCAGACAATTTATCCCCGGAGAAATTGTCATTTCAAGTGCGACCGGTGTTTCATGAAACGTTAGTTTGCTTCGAAAGGCAAGTTCTGAGATAATGGATCGATCGGTGCTATTTTAAGAACAAAATGAATTTGCGCGCCTGTGAACCTCATGCTTCACCAACTATTCACTACGCTTGCAAAACAGTGGAATATGATTGTTGCGGGGCAATGAGCTTAAAAAATAAAATAATTTTAAAAATCCATATAATAATAGTTCATCATCGATTTTGACTGTACATACTTCAATAGTGAAAAGTAAGAGCACTATTCGGATATATCTTCAATAGAGGAAAGTAAGAGCACTATTCGGGTTTTTAGTTTAGTTTTTAGTTTTTAGGTTTTTACCTCTTTCCCCATACCTTTGACATACAGTCCACATTCAATAAAGTAAACTAATAGTATTAATGTGATACACTAGTAGCTCACCATTGACGAACTGCGTGTAGTCGCTGGTCCAGCCCGCCTGCGCCATCCACTCCCTGCAGAAGGAAATATTCAACAAAGAATTCATGGATGGGCCTGTGAACTAACTTTCTCTTTCCACACTAGCGTGAATAAAAAATTAGAACACTTCAAAAATGGTCGGACTATCTCCATTCATTCCTCTCTCACGCCTTTTCTGATCCGCGAGAGATTATGTGCAAGGAAGATATTCATGCTTGACAAATAAGGTTTTGTTATTAAAAACGGTTGATGTCAAGGTATCATCGCAGAGCGCCACTCGCGAAACTCAATGACACTGTGCAACCGCAAACACGATCGCGATTGTCGTGAACTTTTTACACAGAAGCACTTTCTCAACTTCGATACCCGTCATCAAATATCAGACGTATAGGTTCAGCGAAACGGTGAAGTGACAAGGAGAATTACCACTTACCGAACGCTTTTTATCACATTTGGCGATTGATACTCCCTAATTACTGTATTCGAAGTAAACTACCGTACTCACTTATTCTCATTCAACGCGATCTCCGCCTCAAAGAGGGACACGACGGGTTTGTCGAAGGAGGAAGTGTCGAGGAGGACGCCGAACGGGCACGACAGCAGCACGAATGTGTCCACGTCCGCCGAGAAATTGGCCAGTTTCGCCACGTTTACCTGCAGAAATGGGCATCTCATTATGATCTACTGAGGTTGCGTACAACATTAATCCCACTGCCTTCCCTCTCGCAACATACTCTCCATGAGGCGCGCGATCACCTGGCAGTTACGAAGGACAGTGATTGGCGCATTATTGTTAGCACCGCGCTGATCATTCATCTCTCTCATTCAATAGGCTAGAGTAATCATCTCTACCCCGTCAGATATCCTTGATTATGCGGTGAATACAATTTGTTTTCCTACACAGGGCAGATACCATTATTTCCAACAGATACTGCCTAACCAAAAACTCTTGATGCAGCGCGGGATCACCTGGAAAGTCGGAACAAAAATCAATCAGCTCAATGCACATTCACTTATTAAACCACATTATTGTTCGTGGCTGTCAATCCAACATTTTAAGAAACCAGGTGCTCTAGCGCTACTCGCATCCCTCATCAGACTACCATTCTGTGAATTGTGATAAACTCATGATTCCTTGTCAGCACAACCACAAAAAATCTGAAGTAATTACAATCCTACAAGTTTAAGAATTAAACTTCACACATCTTTCCCGTACACCTTCTTGCCAGTCCCTTCCTATTCTAGATAATGAACACCCGGTGCTCTAGCGCTACACGCATCTCTTATCAATCTACCTTTCAGTGGAGGGTAATGGTCTTTATTTTCTCTACTCAATAAATATCCCCCACATACGCTGCCTATTATTGTGCAACAAATGCCAAAAAGCAATTTTGTATTGAACTTGACCCACCTTTCCGACCGAGATGACGTACACCTTCTTGCCGGCCGCCTTGGCAAGGGCGCGCACCCGGTTCACCGCCTCGCGATGCCCCGCCACCGCTACCGTACCTGCAATGGCATAAAGATAGAAAGGGATACGTTACCCTGGAGGAAGGGATCGCTTACAGGAGGTTACATTTGATTATAGTACATTTAATTATCGATTAGCACAAGGCTAGGATGTGATGTGCGTGAGTTCTACGAAAAAGTGATTGCGAGCAATTTGATTTGCAGCAACTAGGTGAACCGAGGTTCCCTCGACAATTCAAACTTCTGCGTAGATCTCAAACATCAATTCGTCGATATCAGTAAGCGAATGAAATTCGAGTTCCTCAGAAGTACTATCCCCTGCTACCCTCGAAATCAGCGAGGCCTGGGCAGTCGTCATGTTTTGAATTTAAACTACTAGATGATCACAGGTTCCAATAAGAAGAGAAACTCAGTGAGAAATATCGGGAATACCTCTTCTATTTCTGTATGAAAATTAACTACACAATCTCAACCAGCCCGATGGTACCGGCGTACTTCCTCACAAGACCAAAAAAGATATACTCCACAATCAATCCGATGGTAATCCCACGATGCCAACATTACTATCTCCTACACTTCGTACTTTCCATAAGACTCTACGTCTCTACGTCCTATTATATATCGTCTTACCATACAAGATACGGTTTCAGGTTTCAATAACTAATCTCAAGCAAATGACTCACCCACAACCAGCCCAATCGTATTCGCGTCGCGCACCTTCTCCACCATGAACAGTCGACGGCGGAGGCCGCGCCATGACGACGGCCTGTAATGAGAGGAATTAGTTAATTAATTGATTATTCATTACAAATCTTCAACATGATGTTTCATAACTTTCCATAAGGGAGCAATTTGGAGGACTTGTAAGTGGAGAGAAAAATTACCTGATTAATTAGTTATTTTAGAAAATATTTCTTAATAAATTAGCCTAGCAAGTTATTTGCGAAATGAAAAAGAATAGTGAACGGTTATTTTATTTTTGTACTGCGCGCGCATCCTATTATCCCATGCGATTCGAAACCCAATTTGAGAATCCTCCGAAACACAGCAACACCTATGTTATGTTTTGCCCACGAATTCATTTGAAATTTTTTTATGATTATTTTACTCTTCACTACAAACCAGAATAACATTATTCTTGGCTGCGGCAACATTGTATTGAACTTCCCTCGAAACCTAGCACCACCTGGTCTCAACACATTTTTTTAGCAAAACTTGCACAAAGTCCTCTAACTTTCGATCTAGTGCCATACTGCGACCATTTCTCGAATAACCCCCATCGCCCTTTCCCTTCCATTACATCGTTGGCCATTACTGGCACTCTCGGAACATAGCCGAGAGCGAACCAGGGAAAAAAAGACGAGAAAGTGAAGGAAGGAGGAGGGCATGAGTAGAAAGGGAAAGGATGAAAGTTAGGGAAAAAAAACGCACAAGGTCAATCGCTCTCGGGATCGCCTGATCACAAGGTCAATCGCTCTCGGGATCGCCTGATGAGTAATAACTGTTTAAAAATGTTCTAACAGTTCGAAAGCGCCTCAAGAAGTGTACAAATTAATGAGGAACCAGAATTGATTCTAAAAAAGTATCTGTAACTTCTACGCTTCACTCGATCCTTATTGCAAACCTTACGAACGAAATTCAATCGAAGTGCCAAATTCTTCAGACAAAAAACTAATTATCGTTTCTATTCCCACTCCCTCACACCCTGAAAGATCAATTCTTCCTGCACTAACGAACAGTTCACCTAAATTCTCTCCTGGTCATACAGTGCAAGACACCACTCATCTTGAGAGCCTCGCTCCTCCCCTCCTAACGGTTCTGCCATTATTCCCCCCCCCCTAAGGGCAGTTGCCCATTGGCAGTATAAAAGCGGGGCCGGTGCCCAGTCGGGAGTACACTGCAGTGAGCGACCTTCACAGCCGAGTTAGCACTGCACTCTCATTCCATCCTAGGAATTGTTCCAGCGATAGCCTGCTTATACCAGTACTCAGTACTTAATTCCCTGCTACTCGCCTTCGATTTCCCACTATCAAAATCACGCCTATTTTCCAGAATGTCGGCCAAGCTGGTCATCTCGCTCGCCCTGCTCCTCTCCGGGGGCGCCATCCTTGCCGCCCTTGCCTCCGTCGGCCTCATCTACTCCGACATCAACGACTTCTCCGACGGAGTGATGGGAGAGATGGGCGAGTTCAAGGTATGGAACAGTTCAGGGTGATTTCGAACCAACAGGGTCGGTTATTTGGCCTCTTTCTTACAATTTTATTCGGGATAGTGTTGAAGGGAGGTATGCGAGTGGAATCAATCCCAGCTCATTCAACTCCCTATCATTCCCTCCCTGAAACCTAACTCTACCAGTATCGCGCAGGCGAAGTCTGATTGGGATCTAGATCCCACATTGCACTGTTGCTCCATCAAAATTCAGAAGTACTTTTTAAAGAGGAGCCGTCTGCTGAATCAAATTGAGCACATTCCTTTCCCTACCATTCCCTCCCTGAAATCTAACTCTGCCAGTATCACCATTATCTCTCAACTACAACAAATCCAACACTCCAATTCCAGATCTACGCTAACGACGCCTGGTTGACGATGGTGGCCATTCCCTCCGCTGGATCCGCCGCGCCTACTCCTACTCTCGCTGCCGACTCCCTTGCCAAGGTACTGGAGGCTATGTTCTCGTCCCTTCATTTTTCATTCTCTCGACGGTTTGAGAATCGAGCATCTCGCAATGCGAACTATTCGGATTAGGTCGCATTCTAATAGGAACAGCGAATACGAAAGTCCATCGACATTCGGCAATGTCTGCATGCAAGCCGGGAAATTTCCATGAAAAACTCCCTGGACAGTAAGTTAGTCGCATGACTCCCGGTCAAGGACAGCGGGTAGTGGAACAGATGCAATAAGGGAAATGAGTGAAAGTATGCCCACTAGCAAAAAAAAAGCAAAAGAAACTTTTACACAGATATGCGCCCCAGGGACGTTTCGTGATTCATCACATCTCAATGGTTGATGTGATACAATCAGGCGCCCTCGTAGGCAAAAGCCGCAACAGTTTGCCATCAGAGAACACAGCTGCGTTCAGAAGTTGATGCTAAACATGACGCAAAACCTTCAATAGCTTGCCTTGCCAATTATCCTCCAGTCAGTCAAGCGAGAAGGGGAGGGCCACACACTGATCCCATTAGTGCAGGCAAAACACTGTCAGGTGGAATTGGGAGAGAGAGCGGGCAAGAAGCGATGATGGGATGAATAACCTTGGGCGCGGTTAGTTCCACACTATCACGTGGAAATGACAGTAATGGCGCACATTTATCATTACAACAAATATAATTTGTTTGGAACAGTCAATGTTGTGAAGCAGCCGGAAAACCTTCTTGAAAGGTTTATGGAACCAGAACCTTCCTTGTTTGCGAGACCCTTCACCTTTCTGGACATTTCAAGGAGAAATTCACAGAAAAGCCAACTTTTCTATAACCCCTGCCCTACGAATGCTCACAGTAGAATCACATGCAAGAATCGGGTTGAATCGATCTACCCTTTGCAGGCGCTCTTTCGTGGCAAGCGTGCCTCCGGAGGCTCGTGTTCTTGCGGCGACCAAGCCAACCACTGCCCGCCCGGTGAGTTGAGGTTTCGCAGTTTTTACTTAAAGTATCAGAACAATTGGTTGATCGATACGGAGTACGAGGAGATAGAATAGGCCAAAATAAACAGAATTCCAGGTGATACGTACTTCTGTAGAATTACAAACTAGCATCAAAAAATAATTTCGTAATTACGCCTCGACTGAGTTTTCAATCCATAATAATCAATTCGTGCTACAAGCATGGGATGTTCTTTCTCACCCTTAATCGCCTCCTTCCAGGTCCTCCCGGTCCTCGCGGAACCCCTGGCGAGGCCGGTTTCGACGGTGAGGACGGAGTGGACGGCAACCCTGGAGGAGTGTTCGTGCCCGAGCCCACCGCTTCTGGCTACGAGGCAGCGCCGCCCGCCTGCATTCAGTGCCCCGCCGGTCCTCGCGGACCTGCCGGCCCCGATGGTCCGGCGGGCGCACCGGGAGCCGACGGCGCCCCCGGCCCTCTTGGAGCGCCTGGCCGCGACGGCCACCGTGGCGCGCCCGGACCCGATGGAGACGCAGGTCGCGATGGGCTTCCCGGCAAAGACGGCCGTCCCGGCGCTCCGGGCCGCGATGGCAAGCGCGGCAGCGGCGCGCCTGGCGCGCCCGGTCCCGTCGGTCCGATCGGCGCTCGTGGTGCGCCTGGCGCACGAGGAGTGCCGGGCGCGCACGGCGCTCCCGGTGAGGAGGGTCCGGAGGGTGCTGCGGGCCGCGACGGAGCCTCTGGCGAGGACGGTGAGCAGGGAGGCGAGGGCGACGCCGGGCTTCCCGGCGCCGATGGCGCCTACTGCCCGTGCCCGGCGCGCACTGCTGCAGCCGCAGCGTACGGCGAGGAGGCACCCCTTCCTCCTCCTCGTGCTACCGCTCCCGTCGAA
Organism: Pristionchus pacificus; assembly: GCA_000180635.4. NCBI lineage: Eukaryota > Metazoa > Nematoda > Chromadorea > Rhabditida > Neodiplogasteridae > Pristionchus > Pristionchus pacificus. The sequence goes on from CM026576.1 coordinate 22,020,816, forward strand.
TCGATCGGATACAGAAGAGCCGCAAAGAGAAGCTAAATTCGCAAATCGAATGAATACTCGAATAAAGAACTTCTCTTTTTTTTTTGTGTAAGACACAATTGCGTAAGCTATTGAATACGTTATGGCATCACAAGGATAATTTCACCCTGGATCATAAAACCACCTTCCTGACTGTCACTAAACATTACAAAGTATTGCCGTTGTTGCAGATGGACAGACTGGTTCCGTAGCTCCCCGGGAGAGTGGGAGAACGGATGAGGGGGAGCCGCACATAGGGATGGCGCCCTCCTCAATACCTCTGCTCTATCGCATCTCTCTCCCGAGAGAATTCATTCGAAATTGAATCATCCTTTCACAATCCCTCTACATTCAATCGCACAAAAACGAGGGTCAGGCAGTGCTACCGGGATGTCACGTAAAGTAACTCCCTTGGCACAAAGAGAACTCGTAAATAATAGGGTCATGACACTGACGCAGTTGGGGGCAGACAATCCGTTACTGCTTTTGCCACTCTGCCCAGTATAAAGAGAGCTTTCGAGTCACTGGAAAGTATCTCCCACACTTCATAGATATCTTCTTTCTCTGCATTCTCATTTTGCACTGGTGGTTTCCACAATTTTTCCTGGCACTAGCACAGTTGTTTCGCTGTATCGGTGTTTTGCTGCATAGATTCAAAGCACAGAAAATATGGCAGTGTCTCAGGAAATGGGCGTCGACACGTCTCATCTTCGCCTCGTCACATTGGCCTCGCTACTCTCCTCAGCTATCATCGTCGGTTCACTTCTTGCCATGGGCTTTCTCCTGCACGACATCAATGCGTTCACAGAGGAAGCCGCGGCGGAGCTCCAGCAGTTCCAGGTAAATATCAATCCCCCGTGATTTCGTGTATCTGCACGTTTGTATCATAGTGATCACATCTGCAATGTCAATGCAGCGATTACTTATTCCTGAACAAGAGCAGTCCACAACTCATCAAGAACACCCTGTCCATATCATACCTTTACAGTCCTTTGCCGACGACGCCTGGTCCACGATGCACGCCGATGTGCCGGCCTCATCCTTCGCCTCTTTTCAATCCACACCTCGCATTCGACGCTCGTTTTATGGTACGCTGCATGTTGTTTACTAGGAACTCTGCTCCTTGTACATTTATTCTCACATCCAGAGATATTCCATTTGGCTTCAGGATCCTCGGACGGCAGGAGCGGTGACTGTGGGTGCGCAGCGCGCTCGCAGAACTGTCCCGAGGGGCCGCGTGGCGAGCCTGGCGCACCAGGAGCCCCTGGCGATGAGGGCGAGCCGGGAGCACCAGGAAGGGATGGACTGACTGTGAGTTGATTTTTTTAGACTGTTGACTAACAATCACCAAACTTGCTCTCGTTTTGCTACTTTTAGAAGCACAAAACCTAGAGGTTTTCACAAAATCTGCATTCCACCCGTTCAAGCAAAACAATTTACAGGGCATGATGGTGCTCGTCTCCAGTGGTCCCTCCGAGTGCATTCGCTGTCCGCCAGGCCCACCTGGCTTCCCGGGACCTCCCGGATGCTCCGGTGAGCCGGGTCGCGGCGGCTTCCCGGGGCAGGACGGTCGTCCTGGCCGGAATGGCGAGCCCGGACGACCGGGCCTGCCTGGCAATCCCGGACGGCCTGGCGATAACGGCGGCGACGGGCACCCGGGCAGGCGCGGAGAGAACGGCACGCGCGGTCGCGGCCAGCCCGGCATCACCGGACCGTCGGGTCCGCTGGGCGCCGTCGGTCGCCCTGGCGATCAAGGCCCCACGGGCGCGCCCGGCGAGCCGGGCCCGCAGGGAGAGCCGGGTCTGCCGGGCAACGACGGCGAGCAGGGCCCGACTGGATTGCAGGGAGTGGAGGGCATGCTCGGACGGCCCGGCATGGACGCCGGGTACTGCAGTTGCCCGAAACGAGCTGGCTCCAGTCTGGGAGTTGAGGCCGACTACGTTACCGAGCAGGACGTTCAGCCGGACTATGGAAGACAGCGCGCTCGCAAGGTGCTGTTGCGCACAAAGGTAGCGCTATTGAAAAAGCGACTCTACAACTGAGCCTCCGTATCCTTCCGTCGATATTCATATTCACACTTCCCATGTGCTACTTTACTATTGATAAAGTGCTTACAATTCACATCGACGACTTGCACACATTGAATACATTTCATGAGCCCTGCCGAATGCTTCACCAACGGGGTATCCCTCTTCGATATGTTTCAAATAGGAACAGACCCGTTCTTTCCCCCCAAGGTACTTCTAATCGGATGTGCCGGGGCGCTCAATTGAAAAGGGCTTACGGACTCCCGCTGCGGGAGTTCCAAGGCGGGCAGCATGCCTTGACTGGTTTCCCTTTCAATGCCCAGTATGCCGTTATTCCTTGCCTTTAGCCCTCCAAGGGCATCCAATCACCATAAAGGTGTTTCGAATGGCGGATCCGTGCCTTGAAGTAAGAAGAAGGCGAAGAAAAAGTATGTCAGACACCGTGTAGCAAATGAGTGTAAATCACTCCGAAATACGACCGCTTTAGAACCTTCCTTCTCCCATAAGGGAAGGGTAAATCACCCCATTTAAAATTAGTGCCTTTGAGCCATCAAAGTGTATTGTTCCTTAGCGGCATCGAGAAAGTGCACTATGCAAATCATAGGCATTATCCATTACACTTCCTTTGTTGCTACATACTTTTTCCTTCTCTAACCTCTCCAAGAGAACATGGATCGAAGGAAACCATTTCTGAGCACCTGGTGCGTGTGTGTTAAATTTCGTTCTCAAAGTCGCCCATTCTGGCTTACCGTCGATTTTTATCGGATATTGGACGAGAAAAAATGTTAATCCACTTTCCTTGTCAACCATTAAAAGTACAGTCCTTGCCACACTTCCTCGTACTTTGTCCCATTACATTAGCAGCCCTCGCACTACGGATGAGCGAGCTGTAGGTGAAGTAATGCTCGCAAAAAAAACCGACGAAATGGATATATGTGCGGTGTCGCGACCGGCGGTCAAGAACTTGTCCTAATACATTTCCACCAGAATGAATTGCTGGAGGAGGGGAGTGGGGATTCTCTCTCCATTCCTCACGCTCCCTCTCCTGCTAGAGACCGAGGGGTGGTAGGTAGGGGGGGGGGGGGGGGGGTGAGAGTAAGAGGATCAGGGGGGAAATTGGATGAGACACCTCAGGCGCCTCCTCCCTTCTCCTCCTGGTCATTCAACCTGTCTACCCCTCACAGTGGCAGCCCCCGCCCTTCCTTAGTCCTTCATTACTTTGCCCTTCCTTGCTCTACTTCCCGTCTGACTGGATCAAGTCACTGGTGAGCTTGGGCGTACTGATTTCTTTAGCTAGCATTTCGATTTAGTGCTTTCACAGCTTTTTCTTCATTTTTCTACAATCATCAACCAAGAGTCTGATATGATTTCGCTTCGAATCCCAGCAAATTGATCGCCTACTCCAATTTACTGAAATTCAAGCACATTTGCAGCTCACCAGCTGCCCTAATCCGGCCTGGAGCCCCTCATGATGGTCAAGTCATCATCGGACAGCCTGGCGCTGCCGGCAGTGCTGCTCGGCTGCACACTCGCCATCACTTCGTCACTGTTCGCTACCGTAACCCTCATCGTGGAGATCAATCGATTTCAGGACAGCGCCTACGCGGATATGGACGAATTTCGGGTACGGTGATTCAGTATTGTTTATATTTTTTCCTATATCCGAACATTTTACCATTGGATCGCAGAGTCGGTCTATAACAATAGACCATTGGAACCGCAAGCCGCCATGAAGCACAAATGATGGCTGACCGGAAATATTAATGTGCAAATGGAATCACTCAGCTTTTGACAACCCAGTTCAACACCTCTCTTTACCCCTCCCTGTAACTGAAAGGTGGCATGAACCTAATAATTGTCATGAACCTAACAATTGTAAGATCAACCAAGTCAGTTCAGCAGGGTATAATTGTACAGTCCACCAGTGCACTTCCGTGGTGCACGTGGTGCACTTTCAGTGCACTTCCGTGGAGCTCATGTATTCAATAAAAAAACGTTCAATCCATAAGGTCGGCAGTTACTGTAATCCATACCCTCTTACAGATCCTCTCCAACAACGCATGGGACGAGATGATCGTCGTTACGCGACAACCAGTTGATTCCATATCCTACGATCAATCCCGACCGAGGGAGGCGCGCGCGGCTACTAGGTGAGCAAGGACTATCTTAATTTCCTATCAGACAATAGCAATTTTAACAACCGATTCCGCAGAAACAAATTGTGATTGGAGATCATACTCAACAAACTATCAGAAGTGTTCAATATCGATTAGTTTCGTAACCTCAACAAAAGCCTAACTCCTCCAGGTCATACGGCGCTCCCTCTGTCGCGCCCTTCGACTTCGTCGAGAGCATGCGCTTCTCCCGACAGAACGAGGACGGAAGGATGGTGAGCGAGCAAATAAATTAGGAAACGATGAACAACGCGTATTGAACAGTACGAGATCGTACCCTAGTAGCAACGAACAGTGAAGTTGCTAGGTTAGAAACGTCAACACAAATACCGTCAATTGAAAGATGTCGACTTATCAAACCCTTCTACCTACCATGAAAGATCACAGTCGCTAGATCCGGAAACCTAGATTACAGGCGTCACGAATTAACTATTTGATCAAATTCTTCTCAGGACGACCCCTTCTTCTCCGCGCCAGTCGCTTTCTCAACCGATCGTCCCGCTTGCTCTCGATGTTCTCAACACGCAAGGGAGAATCTGTGCGAAGCCGGACCGAGAGGCCCACCCGGTGAGTGTGGGATTCGCGAGCTTCTCAAAGCGCATCACTCTCACCACTTCTAATTCTGCTCACGGTTGCGAGACACAAAACATTTTTAGAGGTCCAGCCGATGAGTTTTCGCTGCTCGTACTTATTAAAGCGCAACTCCTTTCACCATTTCTAATTCTGCTCCCAGTTTGTCTAGAATCCAGAGGGCCACCCAGTGAGTCTGGGCTACGACTTCTGCTCAAGTTATGATAGATCACCAATTTTTCAATACGAAGTCGTTGGATACTACAATACTACTTGTCAGAATGAGTCGATGTGAAAATATACAACACAATTGCAGGAGAACCGGGCGAGGCCGGCTACGACGGTCTGCCGGGTGTCGACGGGCAGGACGGAATGACCTGGATCGCAGCTATGGCGCAGGCGCTGCCGTGCACCCGCTGCCCGCCCGGGCCTCCAGGAGAGGAGGTGATCGAATTATAGCCATCAGTCTTCTCCGATTTACTGGCCTTACTGAACAAATGCTAGACATAAAATTTGCACGAAAAAAACAGAACTTAATAAAAAAGAAACTAGTCATATTTTAGCGAAAGTCAAGCGTATATCCTAGCGAGAGATTCACCTGCAATATCTAGAACATATGCGCCCCAAATCCGCCTAGTTGTTAAACCCAAACATTCCAGGGTCCACCCGGCTTCGCGGGTCCTCTTGGTCCGCCTGGAGACGAGGGCATGCCTGGCCGACGTGGATCCGATGGTCGTCCGGGTCTCACTGGTTCCGCTGGTCCAGCCGGGCCTCCTGGTCACGACGGGCAGCCCGGGTCCCGGGGACGCAACGGCCTACCCTCTATTCGGTACAAGGGGCTGCCGGGCACTCCCGGTCCCTCGGGTGTGCAGGGCGCGAGCGGGCCGCCGGGCTTGCCCGGCATGCCGGGACCGCGCGGATTCGCGGGCGAGGCGGGCGGACGCGGCGTCGAGGGCCGCAACGGCACGGGCGGCGCGGATGGCGCGCCGGGTGCAACGGGGCGCGCGGGCGCGCCAGGCCGCGACGCCATCTACTGTCCGTGCCCCGGGCGCGGCTACGTCACGGAGGCCGCGGTGGTCGAGGCGGAGCCTCGAGACGACTACCTGGGAGCCGTGGCGCAGGCTGCGGAGGAGATAGAGAACGCGGAGCAGGAGGAGGAGGGATACGGAACTGATGGGTACGGTATCGAACCGACACCACTGCCCGAACTGGCCGTTGTGGACAGTGACCAGGTAAGGTTGTTGTTACGCACCGGAACTCGAGGACACAGTGAGGGGGAGTGCAACAAAGAACATACGAGCAATGGGTGAAACCTCAGTGTCCCGTGTTGAAATCCTATATAACCATTAGCCAGGGTTGATGAGTTAGCTATGAGACAATTACTGTCCATAAATTGGAAAATATCCATTGCAGACCCAGGTGAACGCCTCGAACCGCATAGTGGAGGAGTACAGGACGCGATTCAGGTATTAGCATTATTATATTTATTACCGACTATCGTAGTGAGTCGATGCAGTCTATTTATGGCCTAGCATAGAAACCGCAATCGGCATGGCGAACATTGAGCAGAGTAGCAGAGTAGTATACGAAAACGAGAAATAATCGAGAATTCACATTTTTGCCAATGAAGGATGATTTGCCAACCAAGAACATCTCAAATGTATGAGGCCTATATGAAGCCTCAACTTCACCGGACATGAGTGAACTCAAACCATTTCCTACTTCAGAGGTCTGTTGCGCAAGTGGCGGACTAGGAGGCGTCTGCTCAAGCTTCGACAGGCCGCTGTCGTCTGATCTACGCCTGGTTACACCGTAATTTATAGGCCACTAATCTTATCTACAGTACCCCGATGCCACCATTTCACCGATTCGCGATAATTATGTGCAGATTCTATTGGTTCCCATATTGGGCTGGATAAACATTCTCGTTTCGCCGTTTCGTCATGCTCCAGGTGCCGTACTCAGGGCTGGATAAGCATTTTCGAACATTGGCGCCACATTTCCCAGCCACAATACCTCCGGGAGTGTGCGCCCACAGCAGGATAACAAGCTACGGTAATCAATCAATGAATCGATAAGTACTCACTCGGCTACCGTAACCAATCAATTTATAAATACCCGCTCGGCTACCGTAATCTATTCATCAATCAATATACTCACTCGGCTACCGTAATCTATCAATCAATAAATCGATATACTCACTCGGCTACCGTACACTCGACGGGTGTCGTCGTCGCGGCGGGATCGTAGTGCAGGATGCGCGCGCACTGTGGGTGCGTCAGCAGCCACAGCGGAAGCAGAGCCGAGTCCTGAAGGGAATGGGGATTGAGGGAGGAGTACGGTAGATTCAAACTATATTTCGAATGAACGTTTGAGGAGAGCACCAATCCCATTGAATCTCTCACCTTATTACGGACAACGAGAAACCTAGAATCGTCATGTAACCAAAACAATAAGCAACAATGAAAAAGCGTTTGAGCTATTTATTTTATTACGATTAACAACAGCCAGATCATCACTGTCAGAAATAGTTTATAACTATTGGCTATAAGCTGAAACCTGAAACATCCTAGAGAAAGAAGAGATGCAAATAAAATTTGAAACCTACCTGCGATCCGACGAAAATCAATTGTACTGCTTCCTTCTCTGCGCAGCCCTCGGGCAGGATTCGGCCGAGTGAGACGCGAGAACTATCGACGCCTTAATAACTAATTAGATAAATTAACCCAAAATTTTCGGAGCATTCCAGTATATTATATGGACGCTGCGGTGAAGAGTATTTACTTTATTTTTCAAGAGTTCATCCTGGCTATTGTTGCGCTGCGAAAAGACCGAAATTTGAATGGATGATGAAACAGGAGACTGATAGGTCGAAAAGATTGATATTTCGAGCTGATAAGTATAGAATGCTAGATTCTACTTTTAAAATAAATAAATGAAATAAACGAATCTAACCTTCGGCGACGTCTCCATTCGGCGTGGCCGCCAGCAGGCACGCCTCAACTGGTCTGAAATAAGAAGACAATTATTTAAATTGATTTATAGAAGACACAACGTCCGACAATCAACAAAGCAGATCATCACAACACTAGTATTGGGGATGGAGAACAGAAGTGCATGGTTTGATAGGTTTGATGAATTTACTGATTGTTGACACTGAATTGTTGACTCTGTTTTTTTGTCGCTATAAATGAAACATCGGAAACATAAATCCGCATGGTGTTATGAAAACACTTTTGCAAATATTATCTTTTTGTCTTTTCAAATATCTTTTTGCGTCCCTCATCACCGATCAATACCTGTGAATGGCGGTGGAGGTGGACGCGGCGGCCGCTTCGGTCGCGTACGCGTACTGCGTGTCCGTCAGCAGCACGAGCGGATCCGCTGCAAATAATACATTTTAAACGTAACCCAGTACTAATACCGTGTTCGGAGCGAACAGTAACTTCAGAATGCCGTGAAACCAGTATCTCACCTGACAGTCTACCCGTATAAAGCGCGACTTTACTGTGCTTTTTGATAAATATAAGAACCTAACCGTTAAAAACCCTTAAAAAAATACGGATGATATTAAATCTCACCAGTCAGCTCCACAACACCCAGCGCGGCGCCCAGTGCCGCCACGTCCAGTGGGAAGCGGCCGAGCACGTATCTGGAAGGAGGGAATATCGATTGTCAGAGAGCTACCGTATTATAATTACCGTAATACTCATCGAGCTCAATAACTACAAGAAATTCGTTCACTTCACTATTTACATTGCACATCCGAACATAATAGAAAAGAAAGACGATGAGAAATATAGAGCACCATTGAAACCAAAACCCACCAAATCGTCGAAGAGAACTAACGATCGGTACAATTGTAACGTGATAGCAACGGAATACCCATTGAATTGAATCGAAATCTCGCCTGACGGGTATTTTCTGGGTAAGAACCACTGATGAAACAGGGTCAAGCAATACCGTAATCCCACTTTACGTAGCCACACCTGACAGGTATCTTCTGGGTGAGGGCGCTCAGACAGGCGTCGCCGTAGTGGACGATGGCGTCGCACGAGGCGTGTCGTGCAGCCACCTCGTCCACGCAGCAGCTGCAGGGAATATCATATTTATACACTATAAATTTTTGTAAATGTTAGGTCAAAGTGGAGCAGCGAAATTGATGTTTCTCAGTCAGTGTTTCTACATCAATTTACTTCGGAACTAATGATGCTGAATCTCCTGGAGGTAAATAAACAACAAAAAAATATAAGACATCGAGTAGCTGCCATATTTATAGACGCGGTATGTTAAAAAAATATTCATTTGCCGTTTAACTACGACGACGGACTTCCTTACCTACGCCCCACCATTTTGTCAATGTTTTCGTGATTGAATTCCCGTAACGGAATATGCATTGATTTGAATCGAATCGAATACCTTCTATACGACGTATCAGCAAGGATGAACACGAGCACTCGCTCAAGTGCCAGTTCGATATCCCTCGACACGGGCACCGCCTCGCCTAGCAGGGCATCGGGAAACTGCAGCGCGATACGAGTGTAGCCACCTGAATTTAGCAAACGATCAAATGAAATAGTGCAAATGTCGGTCTAACAAGGAATTTCCTTCGACGACTGTGAAATCTCTCCGATTGTGAACGCAACGATACCTTTACAAGAACGAATATTTTGTCAGAGCTAAAAAAAACCAATCGAAAGAATCGATCTTGCACCTAGTCAGTTTCGTGATTCGAACAGGGAACAAGTCCCAAGAGTTTGAAGCGCTACAATTTCAACCAGGCGGTGTATTGAAAATCTTAGACAAATACTCTAGCTAAATGATCAGTGCTGATGCTGGTGAATAGCTTGCAAATGTATTTTTTACTCACCTTCGCGAATCCACTCAATCGTTGCTGGCACGTCAAAGTGCTCGTGTCGAATGGCATCGGGGAGATTCTGAACGAGTTAAACTCATTAGAAAACTGAATCGTCCATTCAGCTCGTCGATTTTATCAATTAGCCTTCGTGAAAACTGGTCAAACAAACAACTTAGGCTTCCGTCACGGACACGGTGTCAGTATTTTCACTAGTTAGCAAGGGAAAATACCTGATGTTTGGGCGTCGTATCGGCGCCGGCGACTTTGGAGGGCGCGTGCACCGTGTAGAAGAGGCTCGCTGAGGCCGCCGGCCCTTGATCCATCGCAATAAAAGTACTGAAAGCAGCAAAAAAAGCGAGTTTAGTCGGTTTCGAATTAAAATCGAGCTGTACGCAGCAGAACATGATGAAATAGCGCCAGGGTCCTACTTTAGAAAAAAATACACAGCTAGCTAAAATCATTGAATCAAATAAAATTAGCAAAAATAAATAAAGTTAGTTGTCGAGCATTACCTAAACTACGGTAAATTAGCTTTTTCGTTGTCGCGCGGTCAGATTATATATTCTATTTTTTGTTCTTATTTTTATGTTTTTGATGTAATTGTTTTTGCATGAAAATTTTGCTCTACAAATATTTATTCACCGTGTTGCAATATTACGGTATTGCTCACAAAACTCCATAAAAAACGAGAATAATTTTAAATATTTATCTCAAGTTTATTACATTAGTACATTGCGCCAAATCATGCATCTGAAACGGTAATAACAACAAGGACACGAGCAACTAATTAAGAATACATCAATATGAGATTAACCTGCGTGCAAATATAGATCGTTAATAAGTTCCTGGCAATGAGATCAAAATTACAATTATTTACAACCAAAAATATGAGGCTCAATTAAACACAATAGCTCAGGGTTATTAATAACAGTAGGAATCGAATAGATACAGAAAAAAACGTGATATTTAGAACCATGCATGCCAATATGCTGGCATTCTCGATAGATTTGATGGATCTCTGGCCTTCTTCAGTAGACCGAACGAATCTTCTTCTGAATTCGCTCGATTCACCCCTGGAAATAGATACATTTGATGGAATCTTGTATTGATATTGTCATTGGATTCCTTTGCTACTCACTTCTAACTCTGTCCATAATATTCTTGACAACTTCCATCGATCTTTCGTTCACTATGGGCAATCTACACATATCATTCTCTTCTGCGATGCAATCCCACACAATCGGCCTGCAATTTGAGATGATTTATGAAGTCTCGGAGTCAAGAATCGAATAGATCGCAGATAGGGAGAACTCAGAAGACAGAGAACTGAAACCTAAGAACACCAAGATATTCTCACCTCAGATACATCTCGGGCTTTCTTCTATTCATCATTCCGAGTGTAGCTTGAAGAGCCCAGGCGAAGTGACCTTAAAAATGAAAGATCAAATACCATTTCACGTATTCAATCAAATACCGTAACCTACCGTAATGGCTTACCGTCTTTCGTGAATCCCATGTAGCGATCCAAACTGTCCGAAACTCGGAAGGGAACCATTCGATCTTCATTCGAAGCGCCTGCAAAACATCATTATTAAGGATCGAGATGGGGCTTCGGAAAAAGATAAACCGTAGATTACGGTACCTTTAGTAAGATCGATTCTGCTGTTTGGATTAGAGGATCGTCCAGTGCCGAAATCGATGAGAATCGAAGATGGAAGAGTAGGGGAGAGATTGAGTGCGAATTCGAGACCAGCCAAGAGAGCCCATTCAGATACGAGCTACAAAAATGGAGATTTAGCGGGTAATTGCAGGTTGCTATTATATCAAATATTTCATTAAACTTTCAAACTAACAATTGACCGCGGTCATACGGTAAAGAAACGGTAAAGAAATAAGGTTAAGTTACCAATTAACTAACCGATTTCCTCATGAGATAGTAATTAGTGGCATCGGGCACTCGTTTCTGCATCATTTTCAGTAGCAAATCGGAAGGAATTCGAGATTGGAGGGATCTGAAATGGAAATGTGGATGAACGCCCATATCAATTTATTAGCAATAAATAGTTGAATACGAACCTGTATACTTCCATTCTGGCCATATCTTCACCCATTCCTTCATTCATCAACCTTCGTCTTTCTTGTTCACTTTCAACTACCAATTGATCAGTTCTCACTTTAACAACAGAAGAAAGATGATAAAGTAGTACCTGAGTATTAATGATAACTATTAAACAGGAGAGAATATCGTACCTCATCAAGGAAGAATCCACATTCCTTCTTATTCGTGTATTCCACTAATTCCGAATTTCCACAATGAACAACGATGGGAGGAATAAGTTTGAGGAAGCGTTGACACGTCCCCTAAAATATATTGCAGCACTATCACAATACTTTGTTTACACACCGTATCGTATCCTAAATCTACCATAATCTCTTACCCTATCACTTTGCACCAAATGATCCATCATTCTCATCAACTGGGGAACTCGAGAACTGGTTTGTCTTGATCCACATTCTCGTCGAAGTTTGCGTATAAAATACACAGAAGTCTGAAATTAATTATTGATATTTGTAGACATAATCAACTACATATTCTATCATTCTAACTACCTAACTACAACCACCATTCTAGTCAGTGAGTTTATACCCTAAACGTGCAACAAAAAACCACCCGGGGGACATAACTTCGAAAACTATTCTGAGGAGCAAAAAAAGGGGTGCACGACCATAAACTTCAATGATAAGCTGACGAATGAACCTCTTCCTTACCTTTCCACTCTGTGATCGTATGCTGATGCCCTTTACACATTGATCGCCTTGCAACGAAATCTGATACTGAGGACCGAAGCGAGAAACCGTAGACATGTACTGCAGATTCTGAAAGCAAAGAAATTGTTTTACAATTACCCGCAGAGTTCGCGCTATAGCACTTTACCAAGTACATAATGTGATCAACGTAGTGAAAACGTATCTAAACAGAACAAGCAGAGCTAAAATACTCACCTTCAGTGCGAATAAATCTCCTGGGAGGTCGATGGTCGCTGTTTGGGAGCAGAATGAGGCGAGGAAAGGAGAGCACAGACGGAGGGGAATCGTCCTGAAAAAAAAGTAAAGTTATCAATCATCTCTAAACCAGTTGAAAGATCAAATATCACTCACTTTGGCAACTCTTCGATTCTCTTCTCGAGTGCTCTTCTCCATTCAACAGTCATTGATGCCAATTCAATCGTCGATACATTATTTCGAGCGAGGAAATCGATAACGGATGAAGAGAAGGAATGAATGAACTGAGATGGAGATTTATAAGCATGGGTTCGTTGAGGGAATTCCTTCCTTACCTGAACCTCTTCATTTTCTCCTTCATCCTCATTCAATCGCTCGTCGGTACTTCGTTTGATGTCAATCTCACGCACGTATTCCTTAATATTTGAATATATTATCAACAGCATCACTCATAAAATATCACTGAAAATGCAATCATTAGTCCCATACATTTCTGCACAATCCGTCTCTTCTTTCCATTTCCAACCTTTCCCTCCATCTTTTAGTTATTTCAACCACTGGTCGAGTCGAAAGAGTGTTAATGTTTTCGTGAAGACATCTGAAGAAAATGATTGTGAATTGAACGGCCATGTATCACACTATGATTGAGTTACCCGAAGCCCAGTCCCCTAAACAGAAACCACGAAACAATAAACTCACTTGAACAATTCCTTCTGTAGATTGATTACAGTTCGCAATTGTCTCTCCGCCCATACATCCTGAATATAATCGATTGATTCCTGATGTACCGTAATCTACCGTAATCCCTAATCACTACCGTACCTTCATCTCATCGATCGCCGTGAACAATCTCTCCATTGCGAGAATGTCCGAGGGGCGGCGCTCCGCTGCCAGGCCTGAACATTTATTTATTGTATTTTTACCAACTTGAGATGGAACAAACAATGTTACTATGCCTAATCGTGTCACTTTAAGGCAGTGGTGAAACCTCATCCTCACAATTTTAATTTTGTTCGAAAACAATAACAACAAACATGAAAATAACTCACGACATAGATCCTTGATCTTGGGTAGAATAAAGTAGTCCTTGCTCACTTCTCCCTTGTCCAATTCCTCCAACAGACTGCAGTTCGTTTGCGGGTTACGGGCGGCTAAAAACAATATTCTTTTTATTTCGTTACATGAAAGCAAACGAAGGCATAGCATTTTGAGAGCGATTGTAATGGCGTAGAAACATAAAAAGTGCAGCTGAAAAAACATGGACATGATGCTACTTTCTCTCCCTACAAAGCAGGAGCAGTAGTCGTGGAAACTCCCTATTCCCTATACCGTATCCCCATCGCTACTCACCCTCCTCCACAATGGCCATCCGCTCGCTCTTCTTGCTCATCTGCTGGCGCATCGCGTAGTACGTGTGGATCGGATGGATTCTGCAAATTATTGATGTAATCAGAGATTGCTAGATTGTTGTTGCGTGATATGAAAATAACGACCAGTGAAACACATGCTTCACACATTCTACACATTGACTTGCAAGTGTCGTCTGGAATAGTAAGTTGTTGTTTGTTATCCAAACACATAAATTCCAACTTTTTACTCATCCTTAGCGTGGTTGTCAGTCTCACATTCAAACCATCATATTTTGGACCCCGAATGGTAATAAAAAAATTAGTTTTTTTCCAAATCAATCCTTAACGTAAAATCGCCCCTCACCTCGCACAAGTGGCCACGAATCCTCCCAGATTGCCAATCTCCTTCTTCACGTCCAGACACAGCTGAGGAAGCCTGCGAATTTGTTTTACATTTCATTTGTTTCGGCCGACACGCTGGTGTTTCACCATTACTCGGAAGGTTGAACAATGACATCGCACCTGATTTTGCCGTCTTCGACGATGGAAACAAATATTTCTCAGTAGGTTCTAAGTAACTCCCAAAGAGCATGTGGTACACAACCAAATGTAATACTGACCACTCGATCCAGTAATTGGTGCAGCAGGACCGGGCCGCCTTCTCCAGCTTGACGGGCAGTTCGAGCGCATCCCGAATGGGGGTTGCCTGTGAGGAATTTATGAATTCATGGCCGCACCCTACAAAAACAGCAGAAGAAATTAAACTAAAGTAATCTAATCGTGACAGTAAATGATCAAACGGATCAGTAAGAAAGTACCACGAATAGATCAAGAATAAGGTAAACATATATGTAAAAATGAAATGCCTCACTCCCTCCTTCCATCCCGTCTCGGAGACGAGTCTCGACAGCCAGATGGCTCGAGCGATGTAGCGACGCGCCTTCGAGTCGTGCTCGATCCTAAATACATTATCCTCGAATTTATAACCATTTTTTTATTATTTATTCATAATAGAATCTTATACAAACATACACTACGTAATTGAAAAAAAAGATCCATCGAACTCACTTTGCGCCCTCGACGTAGCACAGAATCGCCTGGACACCGTACGAAACCGCCTGTTCCCGGTCCGCCTCGTTTACCCTGCAATCGATATTGATTCAGTTCCTGATGCCTTGCTACCGTATCCACCTCCTAGTTAACCTCCTAGTTGATCAATGTTCAATCAGTTTCTAATTCTTCCTTGCTCCCGTCAAATCCAAGATAAATATCCAAGAAAACACCATGACTTGAAATAAAATCAGTGATATCTACAGTAGTTGCAGATACCATAACCGATATAAACCCAGTTCCCGATCCCACCGTATCTACCGTACCTCAGTCGCTCGAACATCTTATCCAGGTGCTTGGCCCACGCTGCGTACGCGTGACACAACACGAGCGGGTCCTGCATGCCCACAGCCATCTCGAACGTCTTGTACGCGTTGTCGGAACTGAAATGGAGCGGGTTCAATACACTGACATGAGATCGAAAGTGTGGAGATCACACCCGCTGAGTTTCCTAATCAGGGATTAGCTATAGTGGATGGAGGCCCGGAGAACACCGAATGAAAGATACCGTTCAACGGCAGGCTCGCAGTTATTTAAAAAAAAACATAAATGTCCACTGACTCTCGCAAGTCGCTGAGGATGAGTCCCCGCTGGGCGTAGATGCGCGAGAAGAATTCCTTGCAGACATCGTCCATCTGCACCTCTTCCGTCATTTGCAGCGCCTGAAATCACTCAATTATCGAATTGTATTTTTTGCCAGGCGCATCTCCGTTTCTAATCAGGCTCAAGTTAGATGAGACAACGTGAAATTAATAATTACTTTATCTACGATATTCTTTCCTAAAAAACTACCTTATCTTGAACATTTTCACTGCGCATCTTAGTTTCGCTATTATGCCAAAAGGAAGTGAAACAACCCAAACGCAATGCGTACAAGGCATTGTTCAATAGCCCTCTACTCACCCTTCTCAGCAGAATTTCCTTCTGTTCTTCATTCGTCGTCATTTCATCATTCGCCCATTCCCTCAGAAGCTTCACGTGCTCCACAATCTTCGCTACCACCGAAGCGACGGGCATTGACGATTCGGAATGGATTCTGAAAAGTGAGAGATCGTTTAAACTAGTTCGCACTTCTGTACTTCCTTCATAATTGACAGCATCATTCTGAACAAGGACGTTTAGTTGTGCTCCGCCTGCTACATCGTTGTTACTGAATCTATAGACAAGAGCAAGTACGGATCGAATGGAATCTCTGATTGACATCGCGTGAAAAAATATAGGCATTTCAGCTACAGTATCCAATTCTAGGGCTACAGTAACCATCCCATCGATATAACTCACAGATTGAGTGCATGCTCCGCTTGTTCGTACAGTCTCGCGGATCGGAATGATCGAGCTGCGAGGATCTGAAGACGATCATTATCATTCAATTACTGTGCTTTAACAGTTTTGGAAACATTTTTCAGATACTTTTTTCACTTCATTACCAGCCGGAACCACTAACAAGATAAAACAGAGCAAGTGAAACCTGAACACAGCGGTTCTTCCTACCTCTAATATAGTATCATTATGAGACCTTACCTACGCGTGTGCTTAATAGCATGTAATTCTATGATTCGTCTAATTTATTAAATTAAGGCTAGATAATAAGATCCCTCACCTGGGTGTGTATCAACGAGTGCATCGGCAGCGGCAGATGGCCCATGTTGATCTGCGGGTTCTGCTGCGTGTGCTGCTGAAATCAGTTTGCGATTGGATTCTGAGATAGCCTACCGTACCCTCCCAAATTTCCCGTAACCCGCATTAGCACCTCCTGGAACTAAAAAACAATCAGTACGTGATCGACTACCGTATTCCCGGTGCCCACTCAAACTACCGTACCCCCTTGGCGACCCAATCGTCGAAGACACGCGACAGCTTCACGAACACGCGCTTCCTGCAATGATTATTGTATTATTGAAAACAGAAAATACATATATTACACATGTGGAAAAGCTGGTGTAGTTAGGCTCCCGGTGAAACATCGATAAACCAGCATAATTATAATCATCTTTTCAATGAGATAACTCAAGTCTATCAATACCATCCATTTACAAGATGCTACATTCAATCACTGAAGCACGATAACACCATGTAAGTCTGTTCAAATCACAAGTTCAGAATTACGTGTTCCGAGGCGCGATTCAATGAATGACACAGACAAATATAGTTGACTGAACCTATTTTGCGCCCGTTCGATCCCACCAGTGTCCATGATCATACCTGATATTCAAGAAGTCGCCCGATACGGGGAGATCATCGTGGAGGGACGGCGATCGATAGCAATTGTACGTGCCTCCCTGGGCGAAGAAAGCGCCGTTGTTGTGGCTCCTGGTAATTATCGATTATATTTAACACCGGGAAACGGTATGCATTGATAACATAGGGTTTCCTTTCCTATGTGGGGGTTTCTATAGATGGCCTGATCTGATATTTGTATGATTGACTCGTAAAAGGTTTACATTCATTTTACATTCATTGCTCATCCCTGAATTCACAGTGATTTGAAGGAACCGCGAAGCAGCAGTGTTCCTAGTCAACGCACTGTTTCGAGAACAGCGTTCTAACCAATGGCATACAAAATATGTAATAATCAAACGAAAAAGCCGAACCATTGGCACCTCATGCATTCCTTCTCCAGGTAATTGGCTAGGAAACCCCTCCCCCCCCCCCCCAGAACAATCCAATCTTTAATTACAGATTTATCCTGATATCAGGAATCTAATCCAATCTTTAATAATCGAGCAAAATCACCAAGTTCTCCACGTCTTGATCACTCCTTTCAGTTCGACGATCAGTGGCTGGCTGAACGGCGGATTGGAAGGATGAAGGGCGCACGTGACATTCGCAGCGTCGCACAGATCTTGCGTCAGGTGCGCCATCTGGAAGGCATATATATTTTGTTGTGGAACTGGACATTACCAAAGTTTCCCGAATTCACGGTGATTTAGAAGATGCGTGAAGCAGAAGATTTCCTAGTAAAGAATTCCAATAATTCTGATCTTAGGATCGCATTCCGGAAGACTAATGTATCTGTGATATACGCGGAAAGCTCATACAATTATAGATCTCCCAGTTCACAGGGATTCATGAGATTAGCGAAACGAGACTTTCCCTAGTAACAATTTGACAAACATTTAAATTCTCGAACAACCTTTTCAAAGATCAAATATCTAGCCCAACCCGCATCCGCTGGATACTCTGTACCAACAGCTACTTACTCCTAACCTCCAAGCTCAAAGATCAAAGATCAAAAGATACCTGTAGCAGTTTGAGATGGCTGACGCCGACAGCCGCGGGCAGCAGTCGCCACTTGCTCACTCCGAGGGCGAATGATTCCTCGGTCGCTCGCTCGGACACTTGCTTGAACTCGGCCACCGTATCGCCCATTCCGTCCATTACCTGACAATGGGGGTTGTAATTCAAGAATCGAGGCAAGACTACCAATTGAGAAATCTCAAGAGGATATGACAACAATGTGAAACGCAAAAGAATTTGGATGAATTTTATATTGTGTTCTAATGGAATTGCTAATGCATTGCCTGATCCCTAGTGCAAGTGTATATACACTGGTGAGCTTCGATGTCATAGTTTCCCGAGGATCCGCAAAAGTGCGGGTCCGGGGATCCGCAGTAGGAAAAATTCACACTACGCAGACCCGCAAACGGCGCGAAGAGCCGAATTTTTTTCAAGAAAACGACTCCGCCGATCCGCAGCCCAAAAAACTATGACATTATTAGCTCATCAGTGTGGATATAGCAAAACTGTGAAGCACGAAACTAAATGGGAGGTCCGACTACAAGTTGAGAGACCTACCGCAATGAGAGCCGAGTACTGGTGATACTGCAGGACGAAGTCGGGCGGAAGACAGGCGGACAGCTGCAAATTGATAATTAGACATGGGTTTACTTATGAACTGCTACTTCCCGCTGTGTGGATTTTGGCTACGTCAACTCAATGAGAGCTGATAAAGGGCTATTGTGGCAATACGTGCAACTCCCGTAGCGCAACAACAATATCGTACAGTGATCTCTCATACTCTCTCCTTCTGTTTCTAACCCGGCGCTTCTAGCACGCGCCTTCTTCCCATATCATACCTGTTCCTTGCACTGTCTCATCATGAGGAAGGGGTCCTGCCGATGGCTGGCCGCACGCATCAGCACTTTCGCGTCCTGAATTTATATTATATTCCGAATAATCAATGTTATTTATTCTTTGCCGAATGAGATAAATTGCTCACTACCACATCCTCTTCAACATGTAGCATTGGTGAAACACTAATCGATATAAGCAAATAGTAAAAAGACAAATTAAGTTTTATTCGTATTTGGTACTATGATATAAAACTTCACAAAAATTGGTCACTGCCGCATCCAACTCAAGGTCTAGTAAAGTTGAAACACTAATCATGATTGCAACTTAGAACGTGAAACAAAAAAATTACTGCCTGATTCGGGAGATTCGCCAGTTCTTCCACATCCGCCCAGTGCCCGAGATTCATGAGGCATCTGACATTGTTAATATTATTTAGGGACATCTGTCTACGACTCAATCAATCCCCTATCCCCGACTCTTTCTTTAGCTTCATTCAGCAGAGCCAATCCACCGGGGAACAACTTTTTATTAACGACCTCTGCCTACTTCTCGAATTACATTAATTATTAATTAATAAAGTATTTCGACGTACTCCTGATGCATTCTCGTCCATGCATCCGTCTCATACTGAGCTACAGCCACTGCCATGTGCGACTCCCCGTCCTCCTCCTCCTTGATATCTGCGCCCAACTCGCCTGCAATTACCAAGTTAATCAGCAACCTGAAGAGAGATCTGCTTTCTCTATCTCTATGTCTATGTCTATGTTAGATCTGTTATGTCTGAAGATCTATGTTGATACTATGTACTTGAAATCAGCGTCCAATTCGCATGTGACTAGTAACTGAATTAGCGACCAGGAGTATACTCCGCATTTCCGATAACACTATTCCAAGTTGTGTTTCACGCAATCTACACATTGCCAACGGGACAGGTCCAGCTAATGAGTCTGGTCCACGCCATTTACTAAAAAAAGGTCAAAATGTTCCCATTAATTGCTAACTAGTAAATTAAACTTCTCAACCAACCTTCCATCCTATTAAACGCGTATTTCACGCATCCTACATATTGGCCCACTGAACGGGCCCCGCTAATATCAACATATTTTGCCCTTTTTTTCAACAATCATACTAAGAACACACATATTTCCACATTTCCAAAAATATCCTACTCCTATCTAAATGACCCAGCTCACCTTCCATCGCATGCTTGCTCACGAGCCTCTCCAATCTTTCGAGATGTTCAATCTGCAGTTCCTCTAGTAGATTGAGCGCGAAGACGTATTCGCCCTGAAAGAAATAAAGCCCATTTTAGTCGATTGCCGGAGCCGTAACATTTCAGTTTCACACATTCTACAAGAGTTGACGTTCTCGGTTTCACTCAATCCTCCTGTCACATACCTTGGAAATCCGTAAATAATCAATCCCGGAGATGCATACCTTTGCCATAGCCTCAACCGCCCTGACAGTCTCAGGCATGAATGCTCTCCTCTGCCAGACTGCACACTGCTGATCGTATTCGTTCATGTCCGTGTACAGGGCATTCAGTGATTCCAGCGCGTCCTGAGTGGACAAAGTTCTTTGATTCGATTACGGTAAATAATCGATAATCTATATTCTCAAAGAAATGAGCCCAGCGTAAACAATTGAACCAGCAGATCCTCTCATTCAAATAGACAGCTTCGGGTTGAATAGCTCAATGATACCGCACATACTCAACCGGTTATTTGGTTGAGACTTATTTGCTATTTGCTCATATTTTCATATTTGCTGGCGCTGCTGAGGAAGCTTATATTTGCTATCATTAGACCAACTGATGTGAATAAAAAAATACAAATGAAAAACAATCGTCTAATAGACTAGGCGGTTTCCAACTTCCTAATCCCAACATCAAGTCCAAATTGTCCACGATTATTAAACTGACCAACTGCTTGGCGAATCTCGTTGGTAACTCCGGTCCGGCGACTTCCTTCATTCTCTCGGTGAGAGATTCACAATGGGACGCATCCTCTTCCAGCATGAGCATACCGAGGTAGAATGTACGATGGCGAGACGAAACGTACTGCGAAAAGGACATTGATTTTTATTGTGCACAACCTATCAACCAGATATTGATGAAGCATTCAAACGACATATGATATGCAGTGCGTGAAACAGCAAATGTTATACCTGGCATCTCGCCACTCATAATATTGTTTTTGCAAGCTTAAAGAGAATCCACTAGGCCGGACAGGATGTTTCCACATAAAGCATCCTCATATAGCATCAAATACCCAGGTGTCTACTTGCACAACATAAATGATCTTGAGATAACATAAATGATCACAACATAAATGATCTAACCAAATGTCAAATTTAATTACGAAAATACTCACCTTGACGAGTGCGGGCGCGAACTGGAATGGTGGCTGGCACTTGCTGAGTGCTTCGATGATCACGGAGAGAGCGGACACCGGCTGATTCGCCTAAGGCACATTATTGATTATTATTTCGTAAGAAAAAAAACCCCAACTCGATCAGGTATTGTGCATATTGCCAATGATATGAACACTTGATGAAACACAGAAGAGTCTGCCTTATTCATTGCTGCTTTTTTGCATCATTGTGAGCCATAAGTTGGTCCAAAACGAGATCATCGGTGAAATACAACCACACCAGCTCCAAATGTTTGATTGATCAGGCAAACATCAAAGTAAATTCGAACCTGTGCCATGTGCGTGGCACTGCTGAGGAAGTTAGGAAGGACGGACTGCAGTTGGTGACGCTCCTGAGCGAATTTATTTATACAAAATTCAATAAGTCATTATTACAAAGTAATTCTCATTTGAATGTGTAGAGAGGAGGGAATGATCGGTATTGAATTGCTGTCCAAAAACATATATACAATTAAACACAGTACCTGAGGATGCAGCTCAGTCCAAATCGATGTGAGTAGACGCGTGAACAGCGAGCGAACCATTGAGGGATCTACGAATTATTTGGGTTTTCTTTTATAGGCTACGATCTCGTGGACCGATTAGCTCATGTGGGAAAGACATGTTCATGTAGCAACGGTGAAACCGGAATGCTCAGTGAAAGAGATCTAGAATAATATTTTTTTATACGAGCGGATTCCGTGTCCCCATTAGATTCCGTACGAAAGACATGTTCATGTAGCGATTGTGAAACCGAAAAGCACGTTGAAATTTTAGCTGAGAAATAAATCTGAAAAATGCAAACCTTGCACGGCCCAGATCAATCCCATCAAATGGTTGAGGATTTCCTTCTGGAGATTATCCGATCTCGATTCGGCCAGCAGATTTCGTCGCTCATTCAGCAGTTCCGAGAGTCGGTGCTGAGATGACAAATCAATATCGCTTACCGTACCTCTCGATGTCCTACCGTATCCCTTATCTACCGTACATCTTGATTGTCTACCGTACCCTATATCTACCGTACCCCATCCTCACCTTCTCCTCATCAGTTTCCATTGGTTCATCTCCCCTTTCCTCATCCGCTGGTCCATCTTTGATCAGCCAATCGATTGTCGCTCCAAAAGTCGCCGTTTCGCGCAGATTCAGCTTGTGTCTCGTTTCTGTGAGAGGGAATAACGTAATACCATGATCAATTGTCAAATGCTCGATATCTTAGATAACTTAACTGTTGAATTGTTGAATCAAAAAAAGAGAGACGAGCTATTAGAGACACAAGTAAACGATGATTTGAAGATATATTTCGGAAACGGTAAACTAACTGGTCGGATCGGCGGGAAACGCGCATCGAATGATGAGGAAGAGGGCGTGCTTGATCCAGAATGTATCACGCATCAGGGTCCTGAAAAATGAGAAACAATTATTTTTGGACCAGGCAAGTGCTGGTTTCACTGCTTCTCCTAGTATGATGAAGTGCCATAGATACCAATTTTCCTCATCTTGGACAGTTAAAATATATGTTTGTGATCCAACTACCGTATCCCCACGTTCAGATTCATGAAATTGAATACTTTAACCCAATCATACCGTATTCCCCATTTCTTCGACTGGCCAATCAATACTACCGTACTTGCCCTATACCGTAGTCTACCGTATCCCCCTGTGTTCGACTGACCAATCATGCTGGGCGAATATGTACATCAATCTGGCTGGAAGTGTGGACGGAACGTGCTTCTCGAAGGCATTCAAGAACGCCGTCCGCGTCGAATCGTCCATCATTAGCAACTGAAGACATTATTTGTTTATTTCGACTCTCGACCTACGAACCACTGAAACACAATGCAGATTTGGCAATGTATGTGCACAGTGAGGCACCAATTCACCAATTTATAACGCTTCTCAACCAACATGAAATATCACCCAGATTTTGACGATCTATAGACACAGCGAAACCGCGAATCTACAAATAACAAACACGTACCGGATTGGTCAATCCCCAGTAATACGCATCTTCCAGTTTCGCCGCAAACTCTGTCCTTCTCAACACATCGTGTTCGAAGATGTACAGGACCAATTGCTGAAATGATAATGTAAAACTAATAATGTAACCGATAAAAAATGTAACTGTAACAGATAACCGATAATGTAACCCATGAAAACTCTATCAATGTATCAGTTCAATCTACGAGATATGTGCAGATTGAAACACAAAAAATCCGACTGTTTTCAATTGCCCATCAAACTCTATAAATGATGACAAAACGTTCCAAGAATCCTAGTTACAAAAAATAACACATAAAAGTGCTCACCTGTAGGTACATCTTGGACAGCTCAATGTAGGCGGGGGTCTTCGATCGGAATCGCGACCGAATCACTTGACTGAGCTTGACGACGATGCTGAGACCGGGGTTGGCAGTGAGCTGTGAGATAAGTAAGAGATCAAAGATCAAAGATTAGATGTCAGTTTATGTTATAATCCTTATAATTTCAGTTCACAAATAACAAGAACGTTAAATCGACCCAACCCCACCCTTCCCTCCCTTATCATCCCCTCGAAACCCCCGTTCACCAACCTCATCCGTGTGAGTAACAATCAGCTCCCTCGTCAGTTTGATGATCATATCGAGCAGTTTCTCGTGTGTCGATTCGCAGAAGGGAAGAATGACCTGAAACGGCGCAGTTTAGTCTCAGAACAAGACCTGGCATTTTAGAGTTATCAATCGTCCTCAAGAACCCCGGTTTACCGTAATGTTAGTGAACTTCCGATAGATGTTTTTTTTAAATAACATGATAAACAATCCAGATAGTAGCGTCAGCCAAATCCACTCATTGTCTCGCAAAAAGTAAAGGATAAAGTAGAATACGGTGAAAGTTTACTCAACGATCTATAGTCTGTTAATGACAGTTCTAGCATCGTCTTCTCTACGAATCATGAATTATCTTTCACATACCATGCCTGCCAGCTGTCTCCTCTGATCCGGTGTCATATGGCCGACTCGCGGTCTCAGCAGGTCCAGTGCGAGTGTCGCCGTGTCACAGATGCCCGAGATCACTGCAATGGTAACTATTAGCAATCTAGGATTGTTTGAGTTTCACGAGTTCTACATCTTCTCATTTATGAATAAGTTTCTGATTTCCCCTTGCAGCATTATAGCAAACAAACAAATGTTGAATTCGAATAAATTTAAATAGAAAATGCCGGAATTCACAGGGAAAACACCATAAAAATAATAATATCAAACTCCTCAGTGAGTCCTCACTCTTCTTCCTGGCCGGTTCGCTTCCCAAACACCCAAAAACTAGGTTAAACATACTATTGACTAGCAAGTTTATAGTTTCACGAGCACAACACCTTCTTACCGTCATTGGAAGGTAAATGCCACGTTGATTGCCCATCCCATAAAATAAATATAAAGTCAGTTCGCTCACTCTTCTGCCTGGCCGGATCGGTGGCCAAACATCGAAAATTCTAGCCAAGCTAAACAGATAATAGACAAGGAAGTTTCTAGTTCCGCGAACGCTACGACTTCTCACCGTTATTGGAATGTCAATTCGGCATGGTCTTTCTCATCCCTAAAACAAATTCAAATCAAAGTACTCACTCTTCTCCCTGGCCGGATCGGTGGACATCGTTGTGAACTCGCGCGCCGCTTTCATCAGCACCTCAAATTTAAAGTTCAGCACGGATTTTTAAAAAAAGTGACGAGCTGATCCGCAGCTTCATCGCGGGCAAAAGCAAAGAGCATTTTATTTGCCACTAATCAATCTTCCATACCCCTTAATGACCTGTAACAGCCGCGCTTCAAATGACTTATGCAAGTCGAGCAATTTTCTCAAAAATAGTGGTTAGCACGCTTCGAAAGAAAAAAAAACAACTAAACGCACCTTCATTTTATTCACCCGAAATATCTACGGCACCGAGTTCGAAATTACAAAGATGTTGCTGCGATGTTGGCAATCCCTGATCGTCAAAAATTGGCAAAAAAAATCCAGATTGTTATGTATTGGTCTATCCTCACTCCAGGAATAAAGGAAGAGAGCTTTATCTACAAGCAACCAGTCAGGACGACTGCACAAACAAGAAGGACGAGCAAGCGCTCGAGAGGGGAGAGAGAGATGGTAATTATGTAAAGTGCGTATGCTAATGAAATTACCAGACCGTTGCTAGACAGAGGGAGAGGGGAGGCGGCAGAATCGCACGTCGTCGATATGGTAATTGACTAGAGAGGAGAGGGAGCGTCCCTCGATACAACACCTCCCTCCAAGATTCGAACTTGGGGAGAATCTGAGCAATGATACAGTCAATTACTGTGAGTCAAATAACAATGGGGCCACGATCGAAGCACTTTGGTCTGGGAATTATTCTTCGTCGTATGTCTTATTCTTGAAATTGATATTGAGTCGCTTCGGTTGTGCTCGCACTCTCGTTGATCTTCTCGGGGCGTCGTTGTCATCATTGGCGATGTCGTTGATCGATTGAGTCTCCACGGCAGTAGTCGCATCCATCTCGTCGTCGACGTCGTCCACCAGACTTGGCTCCTCTTGAACCAACGAATTTCTGCCATCAAAACCTGTGATCTCAATCACTGGTTCATTCAGATATTCGATTTCCCGATCAGATGACATTCTCTTTCTCAACTGATTTCCATGAGCTCGCACAGTGCGATCTTTCAACTTCACTTCATACATGGTCTTTCCGATTCGACCATCTACAGTACCCATGGTCCACTTCCTACCATTGGGACCGACTTGCATGTCATACAAGACCCGATCTCCGATCTTGAATGATCTTGCCTTCGCTCCGTGTTTCTTATCAAATTGATCTTTCATTCTATCAATCCGATCATCTTTTCCATCAAAGACCTTGATCGGAGCCATTAGATCAATCTCAGATCGAATATTCCTTCCGAACATTATCTCACTCGGTGTCTTCCCATCACACTGAGGGTTCGGAGTCTTTCTGTAATTGTACAGAAACAGTTGCAGTGCCTCCTCGAGAGGCCGTTCTCCCTTCTGTTTCAGCAGACTTCTCTTCACTGAGTCCACAAATCTTTCTGCTTGCCCATTGCTCTGGGGATGGTAAGTCGGTGTGTTCACATGAGAAATTCCTCTTCCCCGACAGTACCGATTGAATGCATCGGAATTGAACTGAGTGCCATTGTCAGTGACAATCATTCTTGGCAGCCCATTTCTGGCAATTGACTCATTCAAAATTCGAATGGTTGCCCCTGCCATCATCGACGGTGTCGCAACAATCTCAGGCCACTTCGATAGTGAATCCACAATCACCAGGAGGTACTTCCCTTCCACTGGCCCACAATAATCCATGTGAATTCTTTCCCATGGTTCCGCAGCTTTCGGCCATGGTTCGAGTGGAACTTTGATCGGTCTCTTGAGCGCCTGTGCGCACTGATCACAAGATAGCACCACTTTCTCGATGTCTTGATCCATGCGATACCAGTAGCACGCCTGCCTGGCTATCGACTTCATTCTCACGATACCTGGGTGTCCAGAATGGAGCATCCGAAGTACTTTCTCTCTGATTGAGTGGGGAATAATCACTCTATTGTTCACCATAAGGCAGTCGTCAACGACTGAGATCACTTTTCTCATGTGGAAAAACGACTTGATCTGCTCAAAATCGCGATCCTTTCGCATTTTGCTCTCATCAGGCCATCTCGTTAGATGGAAGTCTCTCACCCGACACAGCAGAGGATCTCCCGACAGCGCCTCTCTGATGTCAGTTGCCGTCACTGGTAAGTTCTCAATGCTTGCACTTATCATTCTAACAACTACAGTTTCCACTTCTTCAAGCACCTTTTCCTCATCTCGATCATCTCTGGAATCAGAAATCAATCGAGATAGTGCATCGGCATATGCGAAACTGTTAGTACTGATGTACTCCATTGAGAAATTGTATCCGAGTAAAATTGTAGCCCAGTGAAACAGCCTTCTTGCTGTATGCACAGGAATTCCCTCTTTCGATCCGAAAATCGACAACAATGGTTTGTGATCAGTTTGCATCACGAATCTCCTTCCAAACAAGTATCTGTGAAATTTGGTCACTCCAAAGATGAGGGCGAGCCCTTCCTTCTCGATCTGAGAATACTTTATCTCTGCATCCTTGAGTGATCTCGAGGCATGGGCAATCGGCATCAGTTTTCCATTAACTCGATGCGCGATTACTGCTCCGATGCCCTTCTCACTCGCATCAGCTGCGAGCACCAATTCCTTCTGAGGATCGTAATGAATCAGATTGAGATCAGATGCAAGGATTGATCTGATTTCCTTGAATGATCTCTCACATTTACTCGACCATATCCACTCAACATCATCTTTCAAGAGGTTATCAAGGGGAGCTCGTATCTTGTGCATTCCGTCAATGAATGGACCATAATAGGACACCATTCCCAAGAAACTCCGCAATGATCCTTGATCTTGTGGCTGTGGCATTTCTCTCACAGCCTTAACTTTCGCAGGATCGGGTCTTCTTCCCGCCTGATCAATTATAAATCCGAGATACTTGATCTTGCTCATTCCGAACGAGCACTTCTCAGGACGGATTCTGAATCCGTAATCTTTGATTCTTTCCAGAACTTTCTTCAGATTTCTGTCATGAATCTCCTTCGTTTTCCCACCAATCACCACATCATCCAGATATGCCTGGGAATTTTCACATCCGGCCAGCATCGTATCCATTGCTTTCTGGAATATTCCAGGAGCGACACTCACACCGAATGGCAGTCTCTTGAATCGGAATAATCCCCGATGAGTGCTCACTCCGAGCAAATCTCTACACTGCTCATCCACCGGAATCTGTAGATAAGCATCACTCAGATCGATCTGACTGAATAGAGTGCAACCTTCCAATCGAGTGAATATTTCAGCCATCAGTGGCAACGGATGATTATTCGGTTCGAGACTTGCATTCAATCCCGTTGAGAAATCGACACAGACTCTCAGCTTTCCGTTCGGCTTGGGAACCACAAGAATCGGAGCCGCCCACTCAAGATAATCCACTGATTCAATAGCTTCCATAGCCAGTAATCTGTCTATTTCTTCATCGACTTTAGGAAGGAGTGCCAAAGGGACTTCTCTTCTCCTGCAGAACACGGGATTTGCTCCCTCTTTCAAACAGAAAGTCGCCTTTGCCTTCTCACACATTCCCAGTCCTTCTTTACAGATCTCACTGTATTCTCCCTTGATCCAGTTCACATAAGAGTCATCACTCTTCACCATGTTCACCTTCACATCTTTCGGAATCAGTCGAAAGAAAGTAGTTATGAAATCTCTACCCATTAGATTTTCAGTCTCATCTGAAGTATACACACTGCCTTGAGCAACGCTTCCATTCAACTCGAGGGTGAGATGGCATTTACCCGATAGGCTCAGGGGTGTACCATTTGCACATCTAGGAAACGCATCCTGTTCATTTCTCTCGGGTGCACCGATCCTTCTCCATGTTGAATCAGAGATCAGAGTGATATCGGAACCGGTGTCTACGGTCATTCTGATCACTTTACCATTCATGATCACGTCCGTTTCAAATCTCTCAAGATCCTCAGGTAGATCACCCTGTACGAGGTTCACTCGATTTTCTCTTCTTTCAGGAGATTTCTTTGCATTCTTGCACACAGGTGCAATATGTCCCGTTCCAAGGCAATTGAAACAAGTGCTGTTCACATGAGGACATTCTCTACCCCCGTGGTCCCTTCCACATCGGATGCATCCGCCCTCTTCTGGTCTTTTCGGAGGGAACTTCCTGTATGAGTACTTCCTCTGGCTCTGACTCCGATTACCAGTGATAGCATTTACTTGCAAATCATTCTGCTTTGACACAGCAAGTGAATCCGAGTACACTTCTTTGTACGTATTCACCACACTGAGAATCGAATCAATAGTAGGAGAATCGTTTCCTTTCATACCATTCATGACATGGAACATTGTTGCAGCGTGTCTGGGCAGATCCATTCCAGCCAGCATTACAATCGCCTTGAACTGTTCTATAGGCATCTCATTGATATTAGCCTCTTCTACCACTCTATTCACGATCCCTGAGAACACTTTGATGTCATCGCACTTCAATCTTGACATCTTGAGACTGAACACATCCAGTCTCTTCTCGAATACAGACTTTTTGTCACCAAACAAGTCCTGCATTATCGTGATTATCTCCTCAAACTTGAGGTCAGATTTCTTCTTCGGTCTGATGTGATCTACTAACTGCTTATACACTCTGTCATCCACATGACGCAGTAGTAATCTACCCTTATCACCATCAGCCATATCCTTCAGATCATTCTCGAATATCTCTCTGTGACGATCGATCCACGTGTCAAAAGTCACCCCATCCTCTGGGTAATACGAGAAGTTGCTGATCTGTTTCTCTAGAGCATCGATACTTGGTCCTCTGTGTCCCAAACTCTCGGGCTGCTCCGACCTCGTATCCGATCTCTCTGTTCTCTCAGACAGCAGTGCCTGAATGGCCTCATTCTGCTGTTTCATCGCTTCCTTCTGAGATTCAATCAGTCCCTGTTGGCTCTCCATCCTCGCTTCAATCAATTCATTCTGTTTTCTCTGTGCTTCCATCATCTTTGCCATCATTTGCATGAAGCCAGCAGTCGCATCTTCACCAGTCTGTCCCATCGTAATGACACGTGTACTTGAGATCGGTCACCAATTTTCAATCTCCTGCCCTGGATATGAAGAGTTATTACCAAACAACTCTTCGCCAGCGGTTCTCAAACTGCTGTCTTCCAGTACACAAGCTGATTCTCAAACCAACTTGTGACGTGATTCTCAAACCACGGTTTCCTCAGACTCAGACAAGCGCGCGATGGAACACAAAAAGAAAACACGAGGAGAGACAGACACAAAAGTGAGTACTGAACGCCAATGTTATGTATTGGTCTATCCTCACTCCAGGAATAAAGGAAGAGAGCTTTATCTACAAGCAACCAGTCAGGACGACTGCACAAACAAGAAGGACGAGCAAGCGCTCGAGAGGGGAGAGAGAGATGGTAATTATGTAAAGTGCGTATGCTAATGAAATTACCAGACCGTTGCTAGACAGAGGGAGAGGGGAGGCGGCAGAATCGCACGTCGTCGATATGGTAATTGACTAGAGAGGAGAGGGAGCGTCCCTCGATACAACACAGATCTTCTACATTCAGACCCATTACAGCCGCGTTTCAAGTGCCCTATGAAAGTTTCAAGAGTACTCACATTCAGAGAACAGTGATTTCATGAGTCTGTAGAGAGAAATTACCCTCACCTTCATCATATTCTGCATGCATACGGTATCGAGATAATCGGGCTGGGATTGGCACATCGCCCGCAGGAGATTGAAGGCCGTGTACACTGTTGTGATCGAGGCTGACGGGTTCCTGCAATTAATTCGATATGTTCAACGTTGTAATATCAGTAGTGTAACGTTGTAATATCAGTAATGCACATTAAAGCCGGAGTTTTCTCTTTGCTACTTCGAACCAAACAGTTTTCAAAGTTCAAGGAAGTTTCGTGCCGCGCTATGGCTTCATCACTAGATACCAAAAAGAACGGAGATCGATCCCTCATAAAATCTCACAACATAACTTATTTAAAAAATTGAAGTACAGTCATACTATGTTGTTAGCATTAGAAGAATCAAAGTTAACTGACTTATCGTATCCCGTGAAGGTGTCGTTGATGTACTTGCCGACGAACTGACTGAGCGACTGCAAGGTTTGTGTTTCCTCTATTTTATGTATTCCCCACGTTGTTCGATCCATCAATATAATGTTCATCCCGTACGTAACATGAAATTTCTCAGTTCCCTCCTTTCATTCAACCATCCCATCTATTTCCATCCCTGTCATTTCCACAGGCTTTCAAGTCAATCCAATCCCATCGTCCCCCTGAATGTGAGTAGGCCCTCTCCTCACCTCATACTCATCCAATCCGCAGCTGCTCGTGCTCGAATTATCCATCAGTCGGCTCACGAGGGCAGTCGCCGCTCGCGTCAGCTGAATGCACTGAACATTCGCATTTTACCCCCAAAATAAACGGACGAAAACATCTTGATTACGTTCGTTGCAACCAGAAAACAGCGCCAAATCGATTGCCAATTCTGACCGAAGTCGATTTAACCCAAGACATGAAACCAGAACCCTCCAGCACAATTGTAGCAAACCGGCAAAAACGACTATATACTGACTGATGCTGCGCTGATTCTGGGAATGCATTGAAGAACCGTTTTTACTCCTCACTTAGGTCTGACTTGCTCAATTCCGCATTACCCCTTACACTGTCTGCCTAACGAGACAGCATTACCAAGTGAGAGAGGCCTTTCTAAATGATGTCAACTCACCAGTGCCGATTGTACTTGGATGCATGTCTTGAGTGCGTTCTGCAGTGGATGAATCGTCGCCAGCGCCAACTTCTTCGGCTGCAAAGGAAATATTGATATTTTCTTGTATTGCATGGATAAAATGAGTTGCAAAATCAGAATTTCTGTTCTAAGAGCTACAGGTAATCATTGAAAACCGATAGTTTCCTAAAGGCCATAAATGTCTTTATTGTTAGTGAGAAAATGAGCGCCAACTTCTTCGGCTGCAAAGGAATTATTGATTTTCTGCATTTCCAGAACAGAGTGGATTGTCACAACCCGCTTCTCACTACTGATGAGGTTGTGCTGCAGCACAAACTCGGCTGGCAAAATGTGTTTTTAAAAAAATGTGTAACAAGAATTCAGGCTGAATTTTACGCGATCCCACCAATCAATAACTGTATATAGCCTACCGTAATCTCATTGATAAATATCCGCACCCACCATTATAGTAATCAGCTACTACAGTAAATTGTTAGATATCGCTTTATACGCACGAATCTCAGGCTGTTCAGACTAGTGATCAAGTAATAGCAGTGGAGCACGAAACATGTGGTTGCAAAACGACATCTTTCAGAGGGTTCATCGGCAAAATGTGCATTTCGAGGTCATTTAAGAAGAAAAAATCTACCATAATCTTGTACACAACTTTACCCCGAGATGGATAAAGTTGTGTTGGTTTGTGGTGTGAAGTGAAAGGAACAATCAACAATAATATTTATTAATTGCTCTTACAAGGAAATACTATGAAGTCTATGATGAAATGGGGAAATGAGTGGGGAATGTTTGATGGATGGAATGACCAACCTTCAACACTGTGGAAGCCGTGTGATAGGCGTAGTAGTTGATGGCTGGCGAGTTGAGTGACCGATTGAAGCAGAGTAGGGAATCTTCCCCTCCACAACTCTTCTGAAGTTAAAGATTGACGTGTGAAAGTGATCGACACGCAATAATGGGTGAAATGAGTTACGAAAAGGACTAACGGCAACGCACCACTAGTAAAAAACTCAAGTGAAGTAGAAAAAAGGAAAAGTGGCCAGTGGTGGGAAAATTTGGCCGTGGTACGGTAGTTGTCGTGGTGAGACCAATATCACGAGTAATGGTTTGAATTAATTCAACCATTTTCTGACATGTGTGATTTGAGTGATAACCATTGTGTGAATGATTATTTAATAAGATAATAGGGTTTAGGTATAATGCAAAGGGAAGAGAGAATGGAATGCGCCGAAACGCACCACAACTAATGCCTTGGGACGACTAAGAACATGTTGCAGTACGGTAACTGCACATTAGGGGGTATTGAGAACTGACTTTATGAATATAGTGATAGTAATTAATGAATTATTGATTGCATTTGAGTATCAAATTGATAGAATTTGGTACAAATCTTAAGGTTACCAATAAATATCTCACTTACCATCACAGTAATCAGCTGGGACAGGACCTCTAACGTATTGCTCGCGGTGTAGAAGTGGCTGGAGATGGCGTGGTACTCGCGTTGCTGATGGCCTAGGACTGCAATATTATTCTATGGAAAGGGAACAAATACTAATAAAGCCCACGAGCTCCTCGCGTCATTACGGAATTAATTTCTGTCAAAGGTAAGGCCGAATCACAACTAACTGAGAACACTACTAATGACACAATGTTGAAGCGGTTTGCCACCTAGCAATGAGGAGCGCTGGGTTGGATATAGGATGGTACCCTCGATTTTGCGCCATCTTTGGAGCCTACAACTCCAGATTTGAGAAGCAAACCCCGGTGATATGCAAGATAATTTACACCGAATACCCGATTTTAGTTGTTTGCCCGAGGATGGTCATCACTACCACCTAGTTAGATTCCCCCAATACAAAACAATAACCGAAAGAAAAATGCATGTACTCACCAGCTTGCAGCGCGGCAATTTGGTCATTGGTGATCGTCAGCTGCTTCTCTAGCCAGGCAATCTTGATCGACGCCAGCTCTCCCCATAGTGCCGGCTTGAGCGCGGCACGAAGCAGGGCTGCAAGTGCACACTGTTAACTTAGATATGAAATCACTATTCGATTCAAGACCTTCAGTTTATCATATCTATTCTATATCTAGTCATATCTATAACGCCTGAAACGCGAGTTCGCAATGTTGTAAAACACATTATTCAATAGATAAGATGAAGCTAACAACATCAGCAAAATATTCCATATGTTTGTAACCCCTGTGGAACACACAAACACCTTCAATCACTTCTTACGAGCAATCCCTTCCACACATACGGCTGAAGGGTGTGCAACATTTTCTGTATTTTCTCCAGCACTCATAGCGCAATCATTCCAGACCACCCATTACTGTGCTTCGATTCAGGAACCCTGAATCTCCTTGGATCCTCACCGATGCTTCCTTCTTAAAGATGGGTCCTCCTGCAGGAGGCCAATTCTCTGACGTCAGTCTAAATCTATCTCATACCCCCCCCCCCCCCCCCCTCCTCCCTAACCCCTTAAATCTCACAACTCACAGATGCTCCTTCTGATGAATGTTGTTTGCTATTTCCTGTACGTTCTCCGACGCTCATAGTTTCAATCACCCCCCCCCCTTTATTCTATGGGAGGTGAGTATTCTATGGGAGGTCCCTGAATCTCCCGTAGACTACTCACCGATGCTCCTTCTGCTCATCTCGGCCGCGGCTTGCACATGCGCGGGCGGAGTGCCCGGCAGACTCTGCTGCTGCAAGGAGGGTAGTTATTGTTACAGTATAATCCATTTATCGCCCCCGCCCCCTGGTCTACATAGCCTTACGGCGCATTGAACGTTGCTGTATCATATCCTTATCAACAGGTAATACATGTGGCTTTTCGTATCATTTGAATAAATTTCAAATTTTTAAATTAAAACGACCAAATATTGCCCACAGACACTAGATAGTCGCTTTATGAACTTGCTAGAGCCGGAAACTACCAAGCGAAGATTTTGTATTTGCTTTTCACACCAATTTATCAAAATCATATTAGCTACAACTGCCTGCGACATCTTATGACGCGGACGCGAAACCCCAAACAACATAGTGAAGAAATGCACTCGGAGTTGGCCATTGTCGCTATACTATTCATTAGAACGCACAGGGAAAAGCCTTTTCCGAAAAGGGCAATCAGGGAAAGGTCTATTTATATCAGCATCGTGAAAATCGCATTGTGCAAAATGGCCAAAATCTCACCGAAGTTGCGATCTTGAAGAGAATATTGACGACTTGGTCCATTTGCTCCTTGGGCATCGGTCGCATCTGCTCCTCCATCGAGGGCATTGACGAGGGTTGAGGAGGACGATCGGACTCTGAAATAATGAAATGACTAACAAACAAAAACAATAATAACCAAAATATGAATGTGTTGCTATCCCAATATACGACCTTATCCCATTCTGGGCCCCTATAAGATCCCAACCATTACTTGACACTAATATTTCTGCTAGACTGTAAGAATGCAAAGCCTCCTATGAGAAATTGCAAACGCTCCGCGGAGCACCCGAATAGCACATGATAGATGTATGCGGTGCCCCACAAAGCAATCTCACAAAATAGAGGAGCCCGCCACATGGCGGATGGAATGACTACCAATCTCCTTACCATTCATTGTCTCTCCCCCTGCCCCCTCCTTCTCCGTCTTCACTACACTCTCCGCGGCGGCTGCAGTTGTCGTCGATTGGGAAGACGTCGTCTTCGACTGCTCCAGCCGCTTCAGGCCCTCCAGCACCTTCTCCACCTGGATAAATCAATGGGAATAAACCCAAGCTTGAGTTAACTTGTGCCGATGACTAGAGTATTCACTCGGAACAAAATCAATTGCAATCGCTACCAGGAACTAATTATTCCCGGTGAGTTCAAGATACGTGATTGAGCCAAAATGGAAGAGATTCCTCCAGCACCGATTCTATTCCCAGATTTGTTCTCAACAAAAAATACTAGAGTACTCATACAGTGCTCCCCTCCGACTCATACAGTAGTCCGTATGGTACCCCTACAGCTCCTACAGTACTCCCCTCCTCTCTCACCGTCATTGGAATGGGTACTCCGTTCATCTTGTCAATCTCCTGCTTGCGCATGATATCCCACTTCATCACCATCTCACACACCTGCAAATTTCGAAATTATTTTCAAATAAATTTTCGAAAATAGCAAAAATTACCTCCACAGCGAGTCTCTTTCCGTCCGAGAACCCGGTAGCAGCTTGGTACGACAGCAGCCTGGAATATTATTATTTAAAAACACGGCCTGGATCGGATCAGTATGTCCCTTCACCACGCCAACTCATACCCACATCGAAACCCCGAACCATCTGGGCATAATTTGAAGAAAAAAAAAGAGAAACTCCAAACCCTAAACTCTCAAGCAGTTATTCCGATAGATGTTTAATTGCGAACTGATTCACGGCATGGATCAATGAGTATCCTTCCCATCTCATCTCATAGCTACTGCGTAACACTAACGCACCAGGACATTTCATTGGAGAAATTTCATGGCCTATGTACATGTATCTTCAATAAATTAATGAGTTCCCTCTTTATACCATCTCGTAGGAACACTGAACCTCCCAACCACCTGGATATACCAATGAGCAGGAGCAGCAGCATTATGTCTGCATTTCTCTAATTGGAAGCCCATGTTCCAGCGGCACAGACGAAATCATGAACCGTCTCGAGCACCTCTCTCTATGCATTCTCACCCGGTGCAACTAGCACGCACCCTCTTCTCAATAGCGATCAAGAGTCGCTGCCCCTCTCACCTGGATATGCCATTGAGCAGCAGCGGCAGCAGCTCGTGCCTTATCGAGAAGTACGTCTTGAAGTTGCGCGTCACCGTCTGCCTGCAAATGAAAACCATCACATTTCACACATTATATTTTCGATTTTCTGACTGACAAATGGTACAGCAAAAAAGGAGCACCACGAAAATTTTAAGTGGTAGTTTGTTAAATTCAAGACCGTCGCGGGATCAATGTAAGAGCTTTCGTGGAACTATCATAGATCACCACAACGCAAGTGCACCAGGTTTGATCATTGAAAAATTATAGACCCGCTTGCGGATAGGGCATTGTGAAAAACGTCTATTGGAAAAGCACTGATCACATTGAGTTTACATAAAAGTCTACCACAGATCGAAACATGCATGCATTAAGAAATTATACAATTTTGCCACAACTCAAATGCACCAGTTTCGATATTAGTACAATTCTAGGCTAGATAAAGTATTAGAAAAGAGAAAAAAGTGCTCACAGGCAGTGGAAGACGTTGGAGACGTTGTGGCTCTCCTCGCACAGCGCCTTGCGCACCGCCTGAGCGAATTTATAAATTAAAAATTGTGATTCAAAATCATATCCCAGAACCGCTTCAGTCGCAGGTATAATGAAAGTGAGGTACAAGAATGCGCCTGCTCGATTTTATCGCAAGGCGTACTCCCATATTGCCGTGTACACATACTCGATATAACGACTCAATTAATTATAAAAAACAACAATAAACAATAATATATAAACAAAAATACCTTAACCAATTCGACCAGGCCGTCCTCCATGCGGATCGGCAGCTGCGGCGTCAGAATGTCAAGGGCCTGGAAAAGATCAATGATCAAAAAATATACAATTGTTGTTGTGTGTAAAACAATTGTGCTTCATATACTATTTGAAGATTCAGTGTGGCCAATACTTGGTGAAAAGAGTTGGACACTCAGCGCTTCACACTCTCGATGTATTCCCGGAAGTTTACATCGAGCAATGTGCGAATCAGTTCGTTTATAATAAAGAAACACACAACACCCACGATAAAAATAGTATTGCAACATTTGCGTTTCACGAATTCTGCATAATCTTAGAATTTCTTATTGAGCAATGATTGCTGCATCTCATTTTTAAATACAAATAACTTCCTTCAATACAGAAAAATGAATTGTATGCTTTGCGTTCCACGCATTCGATGTAAGTTCTTATTGGGCAATATTTCTTCCACTCCGCTCAATAAAAAAAAACAAATAATTGCATACCTTCTTGACGATATCTCTACTGTCCTGCTGCGAGGCGCCCGTCAGCGAGTTGTACACCTGCATTTGATTTGTTTGATTCCATTAAGGAGCTGAAATTGAGAACCTGCTCATTCTGAGGAACTTGTAAGACTCTTGAAGCGCGAAACAAGGAGTTGCAAACCAATTCGAACTTTTTAATCAGCTTCACCCCATTCATAGTTCAATACTGCCCGCTACCGTAATCACATATCTATCAACCGTAACCTCCAATACATCATCTACCGTATATACCTGCAGTACAATCTTCCTGTTTATCGTGAACTTCTCGATGATATGGCAGAGGAAGAGATGGCCCATGAACTTTAACGTGACGTCCATCGAGGACGAATTGAGACACGGCCACGCGAAAAGCATGAATATGCGAAGACGAGATGAGTGAGAGGTGCGACTGGAATACGGTAGGATTAGGGTACCATTGACGATTGCAAAGTGAAGAATCACAATTCTCAGTCGTTCTAACTCATAATCAAGATTGCGTAAAATTTTTGATCACCCTTGCACGAATAGATATGTGCAATGACACAGCCTCTACCATTAAAGTTCAAAGATCAAAGACCAAAGATCAGCCACTCACGTGTTTACATGTATGTAGTTGGGCGCGTGTATGACGATGAGGGAGCTGAGATGGTAGTAGGCGAGGGTCATCGTATCGGAGAGCTGCTTGCCCATTGACTGCAAGGAATAGATGAGGAGGGTGTATCACTCCTGACGATGCGTGCTAGAAGCGCCGGGCGAGAGAGCGTAGAGAGCGTAGAGAAATGCGCGATCAAGGGGTTTATCGCGTACGCACGAACTGGATGGTGGTTGTATGTGACATTAATTGATAAATGTACAGCAAGGGAGTCAAATCAAATTCGAAGCATTCGAACCCAATTACTCCTCGCTACGAAACACTACATCATATGACGTCTTGTCAATCGAGAGAAATTGGATGAGTTATGATTGAAATCCATAGAATGTGTCTTATATCGACTTTTTCCCAAACTAGCAAACTATGAACTACCTATGAAACAGCAGAGAACGAGTTGTGATTATTGTATATAGAACGTCTGTCGATGACTGTCGAGCAGCGTTCTCTAGTAAATACACGGGCTCGTTGACATCCAGAATCACTTGGGCTCAAAATCACAAAATCCTCCAGTTTTTCTCTCACCGTAATGATGTCACTCAGTCGAATGACGAGGTTCTTCGGCTCCGTCTCGCTGGGATCTGTGCGAGGGCCAAGGATCTGAAGAGACAAAGATCAAGTAAAGATCAAAGATTATAGATTATAGATCAAAGATTAGGGGAGGTGTAAAGTAGAGTTCCATCCGGGCACAGCTTGGAAGTGAATTAATAAAGTCAGTAGTCGATATACCTCCTCGACGTCGAATCGCTCGAAGGCGTACTGTAGGACGGGCGTGAGAGCGTACTGCATCACTCTGACAAGGCATTTATTAATTCCTATTGTAGACAGATCTCGTTCACTGTTCAACATTCGCTCTTGCGGCAAATGAGCGCACATTGAAACAGGAATGTTTCTTGCCCAAATTTTGAGTTAAACTTCAGAAATCACCAGGAAGCACTATTTTCCGCATTTCTTAATGTACATTACCCTCCGATCTTCGAAAAAAAAAAGAAGAAGTCATACCGTGCGATGTGTAGATTGCCCACTGCCGTCTCCTTGTCCTCTTCGAATTTGGACAGAACGTACGAGAAGAGATCACGACGCCATTTGAGAGGATACGTCTGGAATGGCAAGGAGGGTTACGGTATACATTACGGTGATCACAAGAGGGTCATATCCCACGCCTTGAACACTACCCATGCACTACTATCCATACGATATCGTTTTACTATTAGTGATGGGTGTCAAATCACTTCAGAAACATCCACATAACTATTATCAAACCTAAGAAACTTAAATCTCACCGGAATGACTTCAGTCGTCAGGTAATTTCTCACGAAAGAGAAATCGGTTGCGAAACTGCCGATGAAAACGAAGAGAAGATCCGTGAAGAGATCCAGATTATCGTAGTTTTCTCTGAAAAAATTTCTTTCTTCTTCTTGAGAAATTTTATTTTCAGACTGATCATAAAGTCTCACTCTGACAGAGCGGAATGATGTGGTAGTGAATTCCGTTAGAGAAAAAAAACAATATATCGGTAGGTTAGAAGTATGTTTCGGTATCATACAATAGTCATTTTCAACATCTTGGATTTTTATTTGTCTCTTAAATTCAAATAGCTAGGTTGCACACAGTTTCTACCATCCTATTCAAATCGAATAAGAGAATGCAGCTCTTACCTGAGATATCGAATGAAGAAGGAAAACAGGCTTAGTTTTTCAAGGATAATTGAGGTTTCAATGTCTTTTTATCCCATCTAATGTGCTGACCTTAGGTATCGAATGAAGCATGACGCGAACAGCTTGGGCACCTCGTACTTGGGCGTGTTCATGAATTGCTGCAATTATTTCTTGTTTGCCGTCACCGACCGACAACCAATCAATGAACCGACCTCCACACTACTATACTAACTCATTGCAACAGAATACTCGCTGCTCGGAAATTAGTAAAAATTGCGTCAGAAAACATTCGTTTTTATCAGTTTCTCCTGTCCATCGCTGTTAAGCCTTCCTTTCAAAAAAAAAATTATCCCCCTAACTCACAATTCGAATGGTCATGCACAGCTGTTTCTAACCCGGCGCGGTTAGCACACGCCTTCTTCTCCCCTCCCATCACTCACAATTCGAATGGGCGTGTAGTCCGACGACGATTGCTCGTCCGTTTTCACCATGTAGCGCGTCTTGAAATCGTCCGACCTCCAGATCTGAAGAAAAAATATCAGTTTGTTTTTTCGCAGACATCGCCGACAATCGCCGACCCCAATTTCAACTGATAGATAAGATCAATGTGAGATGCGAAGTCGAATAGTAAGACCATATGACCAAGAGAAATCATCGATTCAAATTCCACTCCCTTATCAACCACCTATGAAACATAAAACAACCAGAGAGCAATTGTCACATTTTCTGCTCTTTCCTCCCCATTCCTACTCACCTCCTGCAGTGTTTTCACCAGGATCGATCCCCTCTTACAGTACGCCTCGACGTCGTTCCGAGACCACACGTCGATCATCCACACGGTAAGCAGCCTGCGAGATTGACCTTTGAACTCCAGGAAAGTCTAACTGCAAAAGACCAAAGATCAAAGATCGCACTCACTCATGGTCCATCGTCTTATCATCGTACGGCGAAAGGGGCTTGTTGAATTCCGTGTCCGACCACGGGTCGTTTGTCGATGACGGCGACTGAAATTATGCATAATTATTTGTTTTTCAAACCATTTTCGAGCTTTCCAAATTGAATGTTATAGTAACTTTCATCTTCACGGGGTCATTGGAAAGTCCCAATTTTCACAATTCAATAAAGTTCAAACGAGGTTATACCCACAAAACTGCAATATATTACAATATATTACAATTAATTACAAATATTTATTAAAACATTAAAAAATCCTTACTAGATACTGCAGCTTGAGCATGAATCTCATCAGATACGGCGATTCGGCGGCCGCTTTTCTCAACGGAGCCGCTCCTTCAGCCTCGAATACTCGCTTGAAGAGAGAACGACGAGCCATCACCTGGACGAATGAAAATGATAAGACGTGACACTTTGCTGTTTCAGGATTATTATGCAACTCGGGCTTATCCACTACATTCAATGTGTTGGTTACCTATTCGCAACAACCATAATTTTAACTAACCGCAAGCGAATCGCTCGATAGGAAGAATCGTAGGGTTCGAATCGGATACGCAGAAAGGAAATCGACGAGGGCACCAGAGGAGAAGAACGTCGATCGCTGCAAAGGAAACGGATTAGTCAGCGGAGTCCAAAGTGGGCGGAATCCAAAGTGGGCGTGGCATCCTCACCGATATGCAGAATGCAGCGTGCATTGTGCTTGCGAGAGAGGCGACAACGGGTACGAAATCGGACGGATCGGGACGAGCCTCCAGAAGGGAACGTATTGTTGAAGCTGCAAAGGAAAGAGAAGGATGGATCACTCGCACAAACAATGTTATCAGCAGAATTGCTTTTTCGTGTTTTGAATTGCACTGTTTATGTATACTCTCAACCTTTTCGATGTTCGCTAATTGCGTCTGATTCCGTCTAAAAAAAATCTCCTCAAAATTCCATCGAATCCCTCCAACTCGTTCCTCTCACCCCCCCCCCCCCCACCACCTTTCTAACCCGGCTGGTCTATCACTCACTCTTCTTTCCCTTTCCATCATCCTCCTCATCCACTTCCATCTCCTCTTCCTTCTTAATAATCGACTCGACCTTCTCGTCCTCCGTCATATTCTTCACGTTCCCGGAAGGCACGCGGGGTTCTGAAAAAATAATTTTTAAAAAACTAAGTAAGCCCAGGTGAAGTTGTGCAACGAAATCATTTCAAAGGTGAACATTTTTTCCGGATGCTAATTAGTCGCTTGTTGCAGTGGAATAAAGTATAGCTAGCTCTTGGTAATGCACACACATGAAAAAGTTAGGTGACAAAATCCTTCGAAAGCGGAGTATGTTTATGAAAAAACTTCGAAACTGACTGATTCTGTGAAAGCGGGGTATGCTTGCGAATCGTAGGTTACATGCATTGTTAACGGAAACCTCGAATGTGGGGTATGTTTTCAAATTCCAGGTCGTTTTCGACTAGCTTTTTCATGTATGCTAATGCATGATTGTGTGGTCTACAAAAGGATTGTCAGGGTGAGCTTGCGTCTCACGAGCACATCATGAGCTCAAAAGGGTGCTCGGATATTAATCAGCAAATGACAAGATCAATACAAAACTCTTGAGAATGCGAGGATGTGTGGTCATTTGTGGACTAGGTGAGGTTGTGCTACAAGGTCATGTCATAGTGTTCACAGAATAGAACACGCTAGTAATCTTATCGATTTTTGGGAATTAACTAAATCCTCACTCTTGGGAATGTGCGGCAGCATGAGTAGTACACTGTCGATCGCTTCCACATCAGACGTCGTTCGCTGCTTGAGATCGGCAGAGGAACGACGAGTCCGCTCGTCCCATGAACGGAGAATTGACTGAAATCGGGAGGGATTATTGGAGTTTGGGATAGTCACGATGATCGGTTCTAACAGCTCGAGCTGTTATTTGTAATGAGTATGAAACTCAAGACACGCGTGAACTGTGAATCGACTAAATAAATTTTGTTTAGTGAGCTATTGGATACTATTAGTGGTCCGTACTCGTCAACTGTCACTATACTAGGTAGAAATTGGTTGTAAGTAGACCACAAGGTGCGTCGATTAGTTCGAATGTCAATTGCAAACCCTAGTATTAATCGTGAAACCCAAATCAACCAAGGTTCACAATCTAAAAATATTCTGAAAATTCAACCAACCATAAGTGCGGCGTGGCATCGATCGTCGAAGAGCACGCCGTTGATCTTGATCAGACAGCAGAACAACCGGGCGTTCACGTTGGAGAGCTGAGCAATCGATATTTATATCAAAATACACAAAAATTAGAGTTCCTGAGCATATCGTTCACATAATTATCAATAATTCAACGTAAATTTAATTCAAAAAATAATACTAATAACAATAACATCAATTCCCCACCTCCTTGATCTGCTCGATGGCCTCTATCAGCTTGTGCAGTTCCGCCCTGATCACTTCGTCCGGAAGGGGCCGCAGCTTGTGCGCCTCAATGATTAGTTTTGGGTAATGGCAGAGTCAAACAAATTGAGATCAACCACAAACACCAGACTATGAGACAGAGCGCTGAAACTTGAATGCTCATAGATTATAGAAGGGTACTTTCAGATATTGAAATCAGCGTCAAACACCGGGCTATGAGGTAACGTTGAAGCATGTTGAAGCATCAGTGCACGCCAAAGAGGTGTGATTTTATTTGGGGATTCCCTATCTCGGTTTTTTTTTGTTCTGCCTTTTCACGCAGACTATTTCCTTCCTACCATTGCCACGACTATTGTTACATTGTAGCTGTTCTCACGGATCTACGAAAAAGCAGCTGACCTCGAGTATTCCCTCCACCGCAGCATCTCTCAATCCCTCCTCCTTCTTCTCTCGTCCTCTCAACGCATCCAAGACCGTGGTCAGAATCCGATCCGCCTTGAATTAATAGAGATTATTTAAGAAAAATTATTTAAAATGACTCGCTCTCATCTTAAAACGCGGTCCGCGTAAGAGCGGGGGAGGGGGTGGCACAGTAGCCAAAAATGGTCCCAGGGGGTTCATACTTGGTGGTTAGACTCACTAGGGGTGGGATACACTTCAGCCAAAAATTTGACCCCGAAAGTTGATCTTTGATCTTTGATCTCGAAAAAATTCATCTTCATTTTACCCCCTCATGTTATATACCATTCGAAAGAGCATCAAAAGTTATGTAAGAATCCAAGTTTTCGTGGTCCTAGCACTTTCGGTTTTCGAAAAAAATCGATAAAATTTCGATTTTTCGTGCGTTTATTTTTTTTTCAAAAATTCAAAAAATCAAAGCAAGGGACTATGCAAGGTGGTCAGTACGATCCATGAAACAAGAAACTTCTACTAATTTTCATTGCCTTGATTCTCAAACAAAATATGATGCTATATGCCGCTCAAAGTAAAATCAATAAGAAACAAATTCTCCCCATTTCCCACACTCTCTCGCATCTCTGACCGATGAGAGAGCAGGTGAAATGGAGAGAGTCAACCATCCTCACCTGCAATCCCTCGATCGTCTCTCGTCGTGGGAGCACCGCGTACGCGAGACACAGCCCGCGAATCGCTGCTTCACTGAAATACATGGAGC
Organism: Pristionchus pacificus; assembly: GCA_000180635.4. NCBI lineage: Eukaryota > Metazoa > Nematoda > Chromadorea > Rhabditida > Neodiplogasteridae > Pristionchus > Pristionchus pacificus. The sequence continues at coordinate 22,065,629 of CM026576.1, forward strand.
TATTGATTGAGAACCATTCGAATAACTCTATTGCTTTGCGTGAGCATCTTCATGTGTTTTCATGTGTGTTTTTTTTTCTCAGAACCTAACGATCAGCCTAACAGAGCCTGCGCGAACCAAAATGTTCAATGATTCACTAGCTTCTCAAATGCAGAGCTTAGCTGTATTGAATGATGGATAAGACGTGGGGAAAGGCAACTAATAATACGAACCGAATGAACAACCAATGGAACGGAAAAGAAAAAAAGATGAACCAAAACATTCGAAGTTTCAGCAGTTTCACAAAGACTAGGCTTTGCTGAACTGGATAAAGACCGAATAAGGTTGATTTCATAAAAAAAAACAACGAACCGAATGAACTTGGCGGAGACTGCGTGGGGGATCGTCGGCGAGCTGGCGCCCACCTGAGAATTGATTTATGTTTTCGTGAGCGATTTCCCAAGATTACTGGTGACCGTCCCCCCCCCCCCTTGAGACAGTATGGAAGATGTGAAGCATCAAGTCGACAAGTTTTTTCCACCAACTCGCACTATTTGAAATTGAGCACGGATCTACTCACTAGCCATTATTTCTCATCTTTTTCAATGAAATTACAAACAAAAATAGTTTCCTACTAACCAGCATGTACGTCTTCCTCGTCAGCAGTTTCTCCGAGCTCTCCCTGCAGATTCGCGACAGCTGCTCGACGTACACCTCCAGAACCTTCTGCTCGTCTGAAATGGAGGCATTATTACGTCATCACTATGCAATTCTGGGCCTTCCGGTCCAACCTGCTCTCACAGAGTCAGTGTTCGAAAAGTATGTCTAAAACTACATGAGGCGCCCGACGTCGTTTTATGAATTATAATTGTAATGGTGGAGCCCAACGGAAAACTTGAGTTGGCCTGACTTTTCGAACACTGCACAGGGTACACTTTTATCGTCCTACACCCTCCACCTTCAGGGTGATTGCTGTCTGGGAAGAAAGCAGAGAAAATGTCAATACCGTAATCAGTAAACTACCGTACCCGTTCCGGGCGGGAATTCGAACGGCACGCCGTTTCTCGTTGCGAACGAGACCGCATTCAGCACGCCCAGTTGCTTCCAGAGGGAGAGACCGGGGAAATCACTGGAATTGGAGAGTTTTTATCGTAGATCTGCACGTTATCAAAAAGCATTCACAGCATTTCAAGTTATCCAAAAGCTGAAACATAAAACCAATCCTTGAAACAAGCTACAATCACGACGTAACTCCGTCATTACTGATTTGTAAAGCACTTCGCGCACTCTTTCGCTACTCGAGCCGGGCGAGATAGCGTGCGAAATGAGGAGTCAGATTTGTATCGGCCACGACCACTTCTCACTTCCTCACTTCCTACCTTACTGACGAACGATAAATCCTTGCCTTCATACTGCCTTTACTGCCTTATTCACACATTGTATTATTATTGACTGATAGAACCCCGACACAAACTATTTACTCACCTCAGCCCTCTCGCGCACATTCTCGACAGCTCTCCGTCCGTCGTGAGCTCGGCCACGCTCACGCCCGATAGAGAGGAGAGGGTGGAGACGAATTTGACTGCCTGAAGGAAAATTAAATTGTTAGAAGGCTGAATCGTGTTTCAAGCGCGTCATAAAGGTCAGTTAGTTTCTGTTGAATGATGCAGTCGACTGGTTGAGACGAAATTGAAACTAGAAGGTGGAGTAGTGATTCAAGCACATCATAAAGGTATGTCAAATTGTTTAAGAGAGCGGATCTGAGAAAAATTAGCTTTTTGGCCTTTCTCCGGACATTCATCCAGGATTTTCGATTCCGGCCACCATACTCATAGGGCCTGAGGGGCCTTTAACCTTGTTTACAAAAATGATGACGTCATCGGCCGTATTGCTAAATGCGGCGCGCCAGGTGCGGGCATGTGTTGAAGGGATGAAAATTCATAATTTCCCAACCGAATAAGATAGAAACAAAATTCCTTTTGCAGTATGTTAGGCATGCCCTAAGTGTGCTATAGCACCATTGGGATCAAATTCAGGTCGACTACTATGCCGATTTTCAGACCCAGATTTTCACATTTTTCGAGTTCTCTGTATCACGGAGTAATTTCCGACCGACTAAACTAGGTATATGGGTATACCCCATTACCACCTCTATCGATGCCACTACTAATGGAAGGAATCGGAGCATTAACATTTTTGAAAAAGACATCTGAGTGATTTATCACCATAGGAGTTGAATCCGCGACAGTGATTTTTTTGACCCATGACCCGGGGTTCATGCTTCAAATGTGATCCGAGACCATGAACCCGGGGTCATGGTCCGAAATGGACCGAAAAAGTCATGACCGAGGAACTTCAAGTTTTATATATCAATGTTTGCTACAGTAGCTCAGTGATACATAGTAACCGAAAACTCCGCAAAACACGTCTCGCAAACAGGATTTGTTCGAAATTTTACTCAAAAAGTGATTTCTCGCAAGCTGCTCCCTCCACAACAGCCGGAATACGGTGTTTTCGGTTACTATGTATTACTGAGCTACTGTAGCAAACATTGATATATAAAACTTGAAGTTCCTCGGTCATGACTTTTTCGGTCCATTTCGGACCATGACCCCGGGTTCATGGTCTCGGATCACATTTGAAGCATGAACCCCGGGTCATGGGTCAAAAAAATCACTGTCGCGGATTCAACTCCTATGGTGATAAATATTCGTAAGACGGCCTAATTATATTATTTGAGTGGTATGTTGGAAAAATTTCAAATCGAGAAGGTCGAAGACACAATAAAAATAAGACCATCGAGCGACCTCAAATCACTCAGATGGCCTTTTCAAAAAAGTTAATGCTCCGATTCCTTCCACTAGTGGTGGCATCGATAGAGGGGGTAATGGGGTATACCCACATACCTAGTTTAGTCGGTCGGAAATTACTCCGTGATACAGAGAACTCGAAAAATGTGAAAATCTGGGTCTGAAAATCGGCATAGTAGTCGACCTGAATTTGATCCCAATGGTGCTATAGCACACTTAGGGCATGCCTAACATACTGCAAAAGGAATTTTGGTTCTATCTTATTCGGTTAAGAAATTATGAATTTTCATCCCTTCAACACATGCCCGCACCTGGCGCGCCGCATTTCGCAATACGGCCGATGACGTCATCATTTTTGTAAACAAGGTCAAAGGCCCCTCAGGCCCTATGAGTATGGTGGCCGGAATCGAAAATCCTGGATGAATGTCCGGGCAGTGTTCACTGTTCTCAGATCCGCTCTCTTAAGAGCAATCTTAGGTTTTTCCGAACAAAATCAGCAATTCAATAGATGATACTGAGTAATTCTCGGCATGATGAAGTATCCTGTGGTGTCTTTTCATGTGTTATTCCTGACTGATCATGCGCCGTTAGCGCGAAACGTCTCACTGATGATAAAGTCACCATCGTCAACCCTTCCCCTGCTCTCGCGCAATAACAAGCACTACTGAGAAGACACCACAATCAGCAATTATATACTGCTTCAGTTAGGTTTCAGGCGCCAACCAGAAGATGGAAATATCGTTTCACGAAGATTATCCATTCTAAATTCAAATTTATTCTAAAAGAAGATAGTTATCCTCTAGTTAGATAGAAGATAGTTAGATAGTTACCTCCCAGACCTAGCCTCTCACAACGTGGAAACGGTTAACGAGATTAAAAATAGGTCAACCCACAATGTTGTGTGTGTACGTATCGGCCGAGTCGAGCAACGGCACGAGGATGCGCGCCATTAGAGAGCGAATGCTGAACGGGTGAACTCGATAGAACATTTCAATTTGAAACGAAACATCCCGCAATTTCTACGCTTCACATCCTTCACGAAACAGTGAGTATGATGTCAGAGCAATTGTAGCAGTACGGACAACAACAAAAAAACATTCCCCAGTGTCAATCTACAATCTCCACCTACCGTACTTGAATGCTGAAAGGCGTTCATCATCAGCACCCTATACTTTTATGTTTCACGTTTCTCACATATTCCCCAGCAATATGAGACATGCGCAATAAATCAGCGTCGAATGGTGCATTACAGTATCCCTTACCCTACCCACTGTCTACCGTATACCACCTACCGTATCTTCTCCCGTTCATCGATCACATCCTCCTACCGTACCCACTGTCTACCGTATACCACCTACCGTATCTTCTCCCGTTCATCGATCACATCCTCCTCATCATTCGCGGGCAAGACCATCCGGATGGACGAGTACGCCTGCGAGGAGGAGGCGCCCTTCTCGTTCTGGAAAGAGTACGGTAGGTTACTGATTGATTCTTCTATGACATTTACGAACCAAATGGCTACAGTTTTCGTTGGAGTTGCAAATCAATACAATACTTATCTATTATCTGTGAATCTTTCGGGCGCTGATTACGTTACCGTAGGCAACATGGACTTACTGTAGCACAGATTATCGATCAATATCGATGGACCTACCGTATTCTGTCCCTTGGGATCTCGTCCGACGAAGATGGTTACGATCAGTCGATCGATCGCCCCAACCGCAGCCTCGACTGCTCCAGATGACACCTCGTACGCGAGGCCAACGATCGTCTGAATGGGGTTGATTTAGCGTATACTTAGGGTAGTGAAGTTTCATCGAGATACTATAACGGTAATGAGGACAGTAGTGTAGAACTAATCATACATTGTGCCATCGGAGCGTTTGAAACGCGCATGTGAGAGACTCAGGGAGGATTTGCGTTTCAGCAGAATCATAGCCCCAATGGGAAATTAGGCGAACCAATGGGACATGCTCATAGGTTTCAAAAAAAAACACTTGGAAAAAATGCCTCTTCCTGGTTGAATAGTTATCATGACAACGGTCATTCTAGAACAGTCAATGAGATGGATCTCGTGTTGCAAAATCAAAAATTTCAGCGACTTCGACGACTTGCAATTTTTGAGTTTCACAGTGATCATATAGGCATGAACATCTAGAATAGCCAGTACAAAGTGAGTGTCCAGATCACAACATATTAAACTCTTGCCAATAATCACCGCAAATGTAATATTCCAGTTTCGCAGTAGTTATAATAGCAGAAGAGTGCTGCATTTCCAATAGGGGACACTCTCTGCAGGAAAAAAAACGACCAACCTCAACAAACGCCCTCAGTATGAGTACTCAAATATTTTTTAGTTTCAAGGTTGTTATAATTTCATGAGATTCGCTTATATCTAATACGAGCTTGACAGTCGGTGCAACATATATCAAATTCTCGACCTACCTAAACAAACGCCCTCAGTATGAGTACACATGTAACTTTCGAGTTTCACTATACCCATAATTGCAGAAGAATGGTACATTTCCAATTGGAGCCACTGTCTCAATCCTAAAATAACCAGCCTAAACAAACGCCCTTAGTATGAGTGCACATGTAACTTTCTCGTTTCACCGCTATCATATGTGCAGGAGATTCTCCTATAGCCAATGCGAGCTTGAATTTGCCAAACAATAATATACTCGAAGTACCTCAACGAATGCCCTCAGTATGACCTCCAGATGCTTCCTTAGGATCATACGGGGAAACTCCTCAACGACGTACGCGAGCGCCGTCGTGCCTGACAATGAAACAGAATTTCTACCGTACCCATCTGCTACCGTACTCAATGAGAAAACGGAAGGATAATTACAGTATCCCACCGTATTCTACAGTACCCTACTATTGGCACTTGCGGTCGTGCCTGCGGTGGATAGTTATTTCATCTATAGTTTTCATCATGTCAGCGATCGATAATCTACCGTAAACTTTCAGTATCCTAGCTTCTTCTTCCATCGTATTCTACAGTACTCATCATTTACAGTACTCAGTTTGGACACACATACACACACCTAACCCTATGGTGCTTCCGTACCCCTCGGCTTTGAACTACCGTACTCCTCACCTCCCAGCTTGCTGACGGCGCTGCTCGCGTAGCACAGCTCGGCCAGCTGCGTCACGATGTGGTGCAGCAGGGGAAGGGCGCAGAACTGAAGTATAATTTTTGTTTTAATCCGACGCTCTAGTTCACTATCAACGAAATGATGACTAGCCACACTTATCTTATCAACTTATCTTATCACTTATCTTGTCAAAAATTTTCTATTTTTCTAATTCATCAGATCAGATTTATCAGTTCTGCTGCGCTTCACAACCATTTCTGTTACTGCCTCAGCGCAAATCTACCTAGTTCAACATGTTGGACAAACATAAAGGTTTGGTAAAGTGCTTTGTTATATCTGATAGCTTATCTTTCGCTCAATCTCAAATATAAGACCTGCCCATTCCACCCCCCCCCCCCCCCATTCTGTCTTACCGTGGGCACATCCCTTGCAGCTTGGTAGCACGTGTCGCACATGATGCGCAGCATCACCACAGCCGCGTGCCCGAAATCGTGCTGCAATCAATTTTTTTATTGTACTCCGTCACCGAAAGCGACCCATTGTCACATGCTCAGTTAGGCTAGGTTATAGCGAACATGTAACACGAATGTGACCGGTTTGAAGCATAGGTGGTAGGTGCGACAAAAGAGCAATGATATGTGCTCTGTATTACGCTCAATATCTACAAGTTGCCGCTCATAGAGCTCGAAATATGAACCCCCATCTCTGCAATGCGCACATTTTACGAGAATGTAAGTACGAGGGGCTCACATTTCGTGCTCTAGTCACTCATCGGCACTGGATCGGATGAGAACATCCGAATAATAACCACCAATTTTTCGTTTTTTTTATTATTTCGCATTTCGATCTGACAACACACTGACAAAATCATACAATGCGTAAAAATTAAACGGTTTTCACTGTAGGGATGTGCAAACGATAACGATAACGATATTTAAACGATATTTTCCCTCTCATTCCTCACTATCCGATATATCGGAATCGGTCTCTGCCAAAACGATAATTATTTTTTAGAAAGAGAGTGGAAAATAGGCGAGGGAAGATCGCATTTGCCTGCGCCGAGAGGACGAAATGAAATTAAAGAAATCGAAAACGATAAATATCGCATACGTAATGAGGAATGAGAGGAATATCGCATATGTAATTTCATTTTATTCTTCGATTCCGATATATCGTTTATCGTTTGTACATCCCTATTTCACTGAGTGAATGTTCTCATCCGACCTAGTGCCTACTCATTTATCATTCGCACCTTGTCTGAAAATAGTCCCACCTTGACGGGATCGGCGAGGGCCATCGTGATCACATCTGACACGATGAGACCATCCATGCACGACGACGGGTCCGAGGGAGGCTCTCAAAGTCGAAAGTTAAAGTTGATTCCGCAATCAAGGCGATTCTACAGTTGTCATGGGACAACAACGCCTGGTGGGCAACAGAGGTAATGGTACGTTAGCTCTGAGAGGAGGGATAATTCAGACCGAGCATGGCTTAAGATACGGTTATCTGAGATGGAAATCGGTCTACGGTGATCATTCTTGGAAACCAAGTGGATTGCAGATGCACGATCCCCTCAATGAAGATAGTGACAAGAATCCGTGATCATCGTAGTTGTCGCAAATAAATTCCCCAATTCTAATTCCGATCACCTAGCAAGACAATGAATTCAGGAAAAAACATAGAATCTAGATCAATCCAAAAGATGGAGAACTGCTGTTTCACCATCACTTCAAGTGGTCTTGGATTCTGCCTATCAGTAATGTTTCTTACGTGTATCTTCTTGTTGTCAAAATTGACTTAACAATAAATAGTTCAAAACTACCCCTTTATGAGGCCGATACTTCTAACCCGGCGCGTCTAGAACAGGGGTCAAATGCTTAGGTCATGAAACCCAAGAAGTGGCAAGCTTTAACAAATTTTGAAAGGCTATTGCACTTGCGGTGGTTAGGTTTCTGGTCAAATCCACTGTTTTAGTCGATCGGTGGCATGCTTTTCTCTAATTTTGCTCAAATTGTCCTAAAAATGTGTCATGCATAGGTCCTTTCGAGGGTAGCATTTGATCTCTGGTCTAGAACAAATAAGAGCGCTCAAGTACACAGCGTTCTTGGCAACGTTCTCTCTCTCTCTCTCTCTCTCGCTTTTCTCTGCTTCTATATTTATATGCCACTGACCCATCTGCTCCAGCAGTGCCTGTGTCGTCAGTTGTCGAACGATGGCGGAGAAGAACTTGATGTGCATCTGTCGGAGGTCCTTGCCCGTCACGGCGACTGAAATATTTAAGTATTAACAACATGTTTAATTAACTATTTAAATAATGCTACTGGGACATTCACAGCATTATTAGCAGTAGATTGCATTTTCTGATAGAAATCCGGAAAAATGTAAAATGTGCACTCGTGCTTCACCTAGCTTTCATATGCAATTGAAGAATCGGAGAACCAGTGATGATGCAGGAAATTGATAAAACAGTAAATAAACAAAACGTACTAGCAATGCCCATGAGTGCGTTGACATACATCCGTCTAGCTTGTTCATTAGTACTTCTGTAGATGGAAGCTGTGCGAAGGGAATCCGGACTCATCGACTGTAAAAAATATTTGTTTGACCAGGCATATCTATGCTTCACGTGCTCGCCATATGCTACGGAGAATCTGATGCTCAATCGTTGGCATACATTCTTTTCTTGGTACGTAGTAAAAAAAATATGCGAACTTCCCATCATTGACTGCATTATTGGACAAATTTTTGTCACCCATCAGTTAATTGTTTCACACCCATCCAATTCGCGCTCAACACGTACCGCATTTTGTGATACAAATACTTGAAACCCTATCGTTGAGGAATTTGTTTCACCCATGAGTTCCCTGTTTCACACCCATCCACACCCATCACACCCTTTTCTCAGAAAAAAACAACAAGATATTCCCTAGCTCACCTCCAATCTTCTCCTAACTCTCTCCATATTTCCCTCGATCGTCTCTCCTCTTTCCTCCACTGCTGCCATCAAAATCATCCTACACAGAGCAGCAGCGTGTCTAAAACATAATGAAACATCTAAAAACATTATTTTTAAAAACAACGATTTACTAGAGCAGGATCCCAATCATTGATGAGTAATCGTCAGCCTCTCGCATCTCTAACCGACGAGATACAATGTAAAATGGAGAGACATTGTTTACCAACCTTCTCATTCCCTCCTGATTGGGCGGCGGAGGGGGCGGTTGATTCGGTCCGGCCGAGTTGAAACGCTCATCCGGCATCGACGTCCATCTGAAGAGGAAAATGTATGTTTCAGTTTCAGTGAATTGATTTGGATGTTATTGAAGATCGCTAGAGACCTAGAGACCGATGAAGAATATAGCCTGGCGGATTCAAGTAGCTGCGAGTTGTTACAAGTGCTTAGGAGAGGTTAATCATAATGTTGCTCTGGAGTATTTGGAACTAGCATAACACCGTCAGGAGTGGAATAGGCACGTTTGAGTTTCAGTGAATTGATTTGAATGGTATGGAAGAGCTGGCAATATCGCTAGTGAACGAATGGGAGAATAGCCAGGTGAATTCAAGTAGCTGCGAGTTGATACAAATGGTTTGGTGAAATTAGTCACAATGGTTCAAAGGAATTCATTAGGAAAATAACATTAATTCTTTGTATTTGACTCACCTGTGTCTGAGTGTCAGATTTTCGTCACCCTAACTTCAACCCCCCCCCCCCCCCCCCAATTCCACACTATCTAACCCGGCGCGTCTAGGATGCACTCACCTCAGATTGTCGAGTGCCACCTTCACGGCGTCCGACAGGCACAGCTCGCCCACGATCGGACCTGAATTCAATTAATTATTAAAAATCGGAGAGCGCATTTCTCATTTCGGACGCCTCAGTGATACATTGCCAATACCAACATCAGTGTATTAATATTGTGAACAAATACTCATATACCTTTTTTTCTGTATCCTATTCCATGCAAACACTAATCGCTTAGCCCGATCATCCTATTCGTAAAACTGGTGATACGCGAGACCACCCTGTTCCTGAACACCCGCTCCACTGGCACAGGTGACCTCTATTTCAACGCTTTCATGAATTAGGAACCGCTCAGCCCAGGTCACATTGAACACGCAATACTTTCATTATCACATTAGCGCACGCCTTTCTTGCATCATTGTAAGCGGTTCACCTCCGATATTTCAATGACAATTGCAACCATGGCTCACCAGTGGGCACACTACGGTTGTCCTATTCTATCTACTCTTCGATCGATACATTGGATCACAAACACACACACACACACACACACCCTGATCATCATGAAACACCTCGGCACTACGCACCATATCTACAGCAAGTGGTTCGGGGAATCCCCTAGATGTCACCAGCTCACATCGTTCAAACTACTCACCACTGGGCACACTCATCCTCTCTCTCTGTCCATTCTCCGTCCTCTCCTGTCTCATTCTTTCTCCCTCTCTCATCGACTCCGTCGACGTCGTTTGCTGATGGGACGACGGCGAGGCGTCCCGGTCGTCATCGATCTGAATTAGAGGATTCTGAATAGCGGTCCTTGAGGGAGTTCCCTCAGGGAGCATCGAGGAAGCTTTGACGCCTCCCAAATGAAAATCTCCGTAAAGCGACCTTGTAAATCGAAACCAGGTGATGTCGAATTCCACCATCACTACAACTATTCTAGAATTATGCATGTCATCAGTAACTTCAAAGAAAACAATTCCTAACTTTCATATTTTCCAAATAGACTCACACCAGGCGATCTCGACTTTCTCTGAACTTACTAATATCCCACGATTTTGCCTGTTGCAATAATTAGACTGTTAGCAACAATAGACACTACAAAACATTGTTCACCTCCATCTTAATCACTTTCTCCTCCACACTGCTCATGGTCGCAGTGTCCCTCTGCTGCTGCTGTTGCTGCATCAATCCGGCCCCCGGCAGCTGCAGCTGCGGCGGTCGCTCGAAGACCACCCGCAGACAGAGCGGATCCACGTCGGCCGCACGCAGCGACGCCAGCGGCTGCGGCTCCGATAGCATCTGCAAATTAATTATTCCTTTTTATTATTTCTGGGCAGGGTATGATATCACAAAAGAAGTCCCATGGACATTGCATCGAATATTTACACTTTTACCTTTATAATGTATTTCAACTATTGTTATAGAAAAACCAAACGACTATTTACACAATTAGTGATCAATTATGTTCACAGTATCTTGATCTAATAGAACACTGGTGGCACCAATTCACTGGGTTGAAAAGACCTGCTCACTTTTCGATTCGTGCTGCCGAACTTGCCGAGGATCTTGAGGGCGAGCATGGCGGACTGCTGATCGGACGACTTGGCAACCACGCGCCACAGACCCTGTAGAATGACATATTTAATGAAGGTAGATGACACTATTTCACGAAAATAAATTATCAGTAAAGGCATCAGCTGGCAAGAGAGCATTGCGAAAACGGCTAGTCAAGCCATTGACCGTTTTCAGCGACGCGAAATAACCTATTCGGTACCCTTGAAGAATTATTCCTATTTTACCTTGCATATGGCGAACTTATCAACAATGTCCTAGCATCATTCGTCTTATCAAACTCATGCGGCATTAATCCACATGGGGAATTGAGCCAAAAATCAGAAATAACATGGTTTGAACTTAGGCGTCATTCGTACAATAAATACGCGTATCAACGGTGTCCAATTTTTTTACTACCGAAACCACTCATTTTCATTTGTCTTAATGACATCTATAAATACCTGGATAAAAAATAGCCAAACAAATACCTGTATGAGACTGGCTCTGACAGGTGCGATGTGTTCGTGCAGATACTCCGGCTGTAGATTGTCCACGCAGAGCTCGAGCGTGCGCAGACCGGACACTAGATAGACAGAAAAGGGTATGAGGTGATTTCACGTCACAACGATTGCCCTAGAGAATGCCGGCTACTTGTAAACTAGTCATGTAGGCACTCTACACATACAAACGTGGACCATCTAAATAACACGATTTCCAATCGGACAATGTTTTGGGTTACGATTAGTCAGCTTGTAAGCTAATAAAATACTAAATAAATACAACGATTGAAGTTGCTATTCACCTCTGGTCGACGTGCTGGGCGTCACATTGTGTGCTCCAGACAGTGAGCAAACGAGGGGGTCCATGAGGAGGGGCAGATGAGGAAGGAGGGAGGAGAGACGGACGGGCACCTGAGAAGGGTAGTTTAGAGGAAAGAGGGGTTGAGAAAAAAACATATTGATGCAATCAAATTTGCTTCCGATGTCATCATATTTTGAGGAAAGATCAAACGACGGATTATTGAACTAAATGGACTATCCTCAAATACAAAAGTAGGAACTCGAATCTGTCAGGTGCAAAGTAGCGATGCAATTTTGATAGCTTTCGACTTTGCGCGCGTCGCGCGCGCCGATTTGACCATTGCTAGTGCAAAAGAGTACCATAACCATTATCTCGACGAATAGCTCTAACTTCAATCCTATCTAACCCGGCGCTTCTAGCACGCGCCCTCTCCTAAACCTCTTTCCACTGACCGTGAGACACAACTCGACGAATAGCTCCCGCATGGCCATTCGATGCTGGCCTGCTTGCATTCGATTGAGGAAGGAGAGCAGGGAGGGAAGGAGGGGCAGGAACTCGTGATAGCTGCAAACACGATTATCTGTTCCACTTGAAGCATAAATACTTCTGGAAGTCACGTTCAGTTCGAGTTACGATACCGGGATCAACTGATGTCTACTGAATTGACAGTGATAAATTTAGCGTCAGTCCCCGATAGCTTTCAGCTCTGGTAACCTACCGTACTGACATCGATTCCATCTAGGGGAAACTACGGAATAAACACTGATATTTCATCAGTTCACGATAGCCTTCAGATACTGTAGCCTAAGACCGGATACTGTACTCACATGGATGCCACATCCTGACTGCCTCCTCCAATCGATCGGAAGAGTGCTCTCAGCAGGAGGAAGTAATTGGTCGGTTCCCTCCCTCGAAGGGAGCAGTACATCGAATCACGCACGATCTGGTGCAGCCACGGCTGAAATAATTTATTTATAATTATTACGATATTTATTTATACGATCTCCATCATTAGCTCCATTGGGCCGTCACTGTGAGCTCGTGATTCATAGAATGCATATAACCCGAAGCCACTAGGAGACATGTGAGGTGAGATTTTTTTTTCATTTTGAGGTTCTCATAATCTATTATTTCGAAAACTCAACATTCGACGACAAATTTATCTCTCCTAAATCGGCACCCTACATAAGGACGGTGAAACACGAAACTTCGTATCGAACCTGTATCATCGACAACAGTTTCCTACCCTACCAGATCACTCCATCGTATATTTCCCTACCGCGCGCACCAGCACACACATCAATAAATACAATCCTGAGCCCAGCCTACCGTATCCGCCAATGTAGTCATTTATCCTTTCTTCACTACCGTACCCGATAACTCTACCGTAACCATTATATTCTACCTCACCTTCATCATATTCTACCGTATCCGCCACCGTATCCCTCATTCTCTCCTTCCTCTACCGTACCTACCGTACTCCTACCTTATCCCTCCCTCCTACCGTATCCGTCATTCTCCTAACTCGCATTGATCATCTACCGTACTCCTACCGCATCCCCCCCCACCGTACCCTTGCTCTACCGTACCTACCGTACTTCTACCGTACCTTGATCATCTTCTCCACATTCTGTCCGGCGGTGTTCTGCGCGGAACTCTGCGTGCACGAGATAGCGGAGAAGATGAGCTTGAACAGCTTGAGGTAGAGATCCGCACGAGGGTTTGAATCTGAAATTGGAGAGGAGATTAAAGATCAAAGATCAAGGATCAGAAGATCAAAGATCAGATTTCATGCTTAGGATGGATAGACAACAGTGAATTCTTGTTATCGCGTTAACCTTCCTATCAATTACTATTGCCATCACTAGGATCATTCACGCTTCACTGGTAGATCATGTATTCTCGTTTTTCATGTAGGTAATTTCACCGTATGATCTATGGAATCATTACAAAATCCGAAGATAAAAGATTAAATATCAAAGACCAATTCCAACTCACAGGCCATCTCGGGCATTCGCTTGAGCAGGTACTGCGCGAGGATGCTGCCGAAGCGCGAGCACGTCTCCTGCAATGTTTATGTTTCATTCTTATGATAATGGGGACAGTGACGAGTAAAAATTACAGATTTTCCAAATACTAAAATAATAAATATAGAATGAAACACAAGACTCACGGGATTGACGAGGAACGTATTGCAGATGATCTGCAGACTCGGATTGACGGCGATTCGCTCGATGAGAAACTGCAAGTTAAAATATTTATATTTATGAAAAAAATTTCCAGGCAGATTCCCGTCCCAGCACGCTCACATAGATCATTGGTAAGTGAATATTCTTAATGAAGGCTGTGTTTGCTTCTTGAACGATCAAAATATCGTCTACTGAAAAAGCGCATTCCCGGGAGATTCTCGTCCCAACAGGGTCTTGTAATTCATTGCACACAGAACGATTTTGATTACTTTTGATACGGCGGTATAAAAATCAAAACAGAATCCTCTTCTAAACAAGACTAATTCCAGGCAGATACTCGTTCCACCATTTTCATATCACCCTTTGCTAATTGAGCAATTTTGATATCTTTGCCCTACGCAGTCGTTTTAAAAATACATTCCATTCATATCCCGGCTTAAAACGAACAAAAACAAAAACAAGAGCTAGAAAGCGTCACGAACCGGGGTGTAATTGGAGAATATCTCGTTGAAGACGTCCGGATTCACGAGAGTGAACACCATCGCGAACGTCTCGATGCACTCTTTGTCGTCGCGATGACTGCGAAATTAATATTTATTTAAATAATAATAAACATTTGTTTTGACAGGCAGATGCTTGTGACATTTTTTTAACAGGCAAAAACAGGAGCAGGATTGGCAAGAACAAAATCCGCCAAAACAAGTAGAGCTTACTTTAAAAAACAAGTACTTCAAACTTCCAATTTCTCAACAGGGCACTAACTTGTAGAAACTATATAAAGCTTATTGATTTTTTTCCCGTTTTGCGACAAAAGAAGGGAAACTTGGTAAGAATGAAATCGATTCAAACTAGTAGAGTGACTCAACACTTCTTTCATCACACCTTTCCGGATCAATCAGACCGGAATTCCCAGCATTCTGGACCAGAACTGGACCAGAAACGTAAGACGTCCCCTGCGTATTACTGATGGCAACTCGGAACGCGCCCTCCTCAATTTACATGCTCTCTCGTCGGTCAGACAAGCGAGAGAGCATACAAAAGCAGGAGAGTCATCACTTCTGCTTACCTCTGTCTCATGGGCATTCCACTCTGCGGGTTGATCATGTACACGTCGAGCGCCTGCAGTCCGTACTTGAGCAGTCGCGCGCACGTATCACGCTCCTCCGCCGGAGTAAGCGCGCCTGGTAATTAGTAAATTAATTAAATTAATAATAATTAAAATACAAAATTCATAATTAATATTTAACCATCTAGAATGGCCTGCGAATTTGCTTATTGATTTACGTTATTTATAAGCAAATTTAATAAAGCAGGTCAATTATGTTCAGTCGAAGTGGGAATTTCCCACTGTGAAGCTACATGTTTCATGGCTAGCGTAAGGGATCAAATACGCATCGAATCTAATAAATGCGTACGATGTTTATATTATCCATAACAAAAATTTCCAAAAAAATAGCAGAAAATTAAATCATGAAGTAAAATAAATAGACTAACGATCCGTCTTCTTCGTGTCTTTCAGTGCAGTGAAGATGTACTTGCACGATTGAATGAGGAAACGAATCTGGAAAACAAGAAGATAAAACAAATTAAAAAGGAAAGGATGAATCATGTATCACCATGCTTACAAATAGCCACAGAAAGCACAAGGACAATTTCATCCATTTGTAACCTTCACATAACAAAGCTCATCATTCGTGTTTCACCGAACCTTCAAAGCAGCTAGACCATCATTTTTGCAATCGCATTCCAATGACGTTGTGTCACATTTTCTAAACATGATGACCTGTCCATTCTTTCCCGATCATCCTCGCAGTGGCTATTATCAAACTATTTCCAAAGCAGCAGTGATTGGGAGCTACTGTCTCCATTCAACAGTATCACACCTCTCGTCTATTTCTAACCCGTCTCGTCTAGAGCACCCCCATCCCTCTTAATCCTCACCATGTGTCTCGCTTCCTGTACGGGCATGGGTGGGCCGGAGGCGGTCCACGTCGCCGCCAGCATACTGTCCACGGACGAGTATCCCTGAATGAGGAAAGATTACGTCATTATTAGGCAATATAGACACGCGAAGAGGAAATCTGTATTCCAGTTTAAAAATAAGAGTTTGTATTGTATCTACAGAAACCGAGCAGAATTGCTAGTTTCAAATTCAACAACTTTAATGAGATCTGTGAAACCCAAAGCTCACAGAATGTTATAGACTAGAATTTTGTTATAGACCAGAAAAGAAAAAAGATTAAAGAACCCTACTCAAGCAGCGCAATGAACGCTTCGTGAAACACCAACTCACCTTCTCTGGGGGCTGCTTTGTTGGCGCCGAGAGGTCGGGAACATTGGCTGAGGGGCGGGGCTCGAGCTCTGTACAATCATCGTATTGATAAATTATTTTTTTAAGAGTTATTACGAATGCCAAAACCGACTAATACTGAATGATTGCATATTTCTTCACATACAGGGTTTTACTCTTTTATTGCACTTCGGAAGAGAGTGCCATTGAATGTTTCAACATTCCCAGAGAGGTGACTGAAACTCAAATTCACCTGGCACGCCCTCCACAGTGCAGTGCAGCGACGGGTCGTCGAGGTCGACAGCGGCGGGATTGGGCACCTGCAGATATCAAAGATCAATTCAGTTTAATTCGGAGATCAAAGATCAATAAACAACTCCTTCATAAAAATATACTCTTTTTTAGCAAATGTCATGTAATCACTGAACTCATCTCCAGATCCTTTGAATTAGACATTTTCGTGAAATTATAACCAGACAATCTCAACTGACCGCGGAAATCACTGATTAGAGATAAAAGATCAAATATCACATATTTTTATCGCGGAGATCAAAGATCAATCCAGTCAGACAAAAAGTAGATAAACTAACCGCGGAATTGGAGTGTCTTCGCTCGCTCGCGATGATATCCACCAACTTCTGCCGCTCTTCCGGGTGCCTGCAATGTTTTATCATTTTTGTAATTGCTACCATTCAACATATGAATTATTGTACAGGAACAAAGGTTGTTATCATAAACCCTAGCATCCCACTCAACTAGTAGCCACAATGAAGCTTACATCTCACTGTTCCAAACAAAGACATTTTTAGCTATTAGATCCTAGTTTATCACGGTATCAGAACATGAACGCGATCCTAGTTTATTCGAACAATAATTGAATAACATATCACTGCTATCAATCATTGAACAACTAATAGCACAGCGTGAAACATGCGTCTCGCAGGACACTCAAACGCGTAAAATCTAAAAGAAGGAGTAACCCTAGATACCATTTCCTAGCCATCGTGGCCTACCACTCACATATTTGAAGAGCGATGAACACTCAACTAAATAAATAAAAAGTGTGAAACGTACATCTCGCTGGCTGCAAACTCGGTCCCTCTGAATACGGTCGTCTCTCCGGCAGCAGCGAACATCAACGGGAGATGATAGAGAACGAGCACGCGCAGTTTGGAGATCACACTCTCGAGCACACCGAAGAAGAGATCACGAGACTGTAATCGATGGGGATAGTTACGGTAGGGTGGGGATAATGTCGGTAGGGTGGGGATAATGTAGCGCTTTCGTACGACAAAATGGCGATTTGGTGTTTCTAGGTTACTATTTCTGGCAAGTACAATTCTAGCGGCAGTTTATACCACCCCTTTGTCGCAAAACACAGTAACAATAAAGTAGGAACTTTTTTTAAAAAAAACCAAACTCCGCCCCCAGGGATAAATCAATAAATATAAAAACGAAATTCCGTACCGGCTCATTGTTCTTCTTTTCGCACTCGACGAAACTATCGCAGAGGTTCATGATGAGTCTGGAATAGTATTTATTAGGGAAGAACTCGACATCAAAACTCTTTTATGTTAATGTGAAGACTTTTATGTTAATGTGAAGCGTGTAGGAGAGCAAAATTGAACTACCGGGAACACATGGATATTGATACACGAGTGAAGCACCACTCCACTTGTTAGTCTATTTGACAATTTTTAAACGTTTTCGGATGAATTTAATTAACATATTTTCGTAAATACCTTATGGACATAGCCTGCATCGACGGCGGTAGTAGAGGATCGTGCAGGCAACGAGAGAAGACGTACGTCGCACTGGAAATTGTGAATTGAGATCTTTTTTTATTGTATGGCCGAGAGAGAACGATTGCATTTCAAACAGAATCTCAGCAATAGACGTGCTCGTGAAACCGCGATCTAGTTCGAACAAATTTCACTCGATTATCATTTGCGTACATACCATTCACCTATTCCATTGAAATCTAAACTGGTCCTTGGCAAACAACATACTGATGAAACTGTGACCATCCCCGTCATCAATCTATCATCACCGTACCCCTTCAATCTACCGTAATCACTCACTGGCATAGCACTGGGTAGGACAGTTGAGCACGAAGATGATGAAGGAGATCGGCCAACTGCTCGTACATCATCTTTCTGCAATATTAGATAATTATGTAACTGATAACGCGGCAACATTATCCCCTGTCAAATTATCACCGAGTTAAGATGATCATGAAACGCTGAACAGCCATGTATTAAAGCTATGTCAGAACAAACAGACAACTAACACTGTGCACATTTCATCACAAGACACAGATAGACCCGATAAAATGAGCATCATCTTGATACCGTACCCCTACCGTACCTCAATACTCCACCTCGATACTGTAATCCTACCGTACCTCAGGCAATCATTGGCAGTGAAGGCCGGCCCGATCATCAGTTTCTCCGAGAAGAGACGAGGAATGTAGGGAAGAAATTTGACACGGAGCGGCTGTAAAACAATTACATTGTCCACTAACATTTCAACAACTTTGGTACGAATCTAGTTAACTGTAAATGAGCCCAAATATCCACTCATTTCAACCGTTATCTCATGAATAGTAGCAGAATATCGAAATCCTGGCTAATTGTAAGATTAAGTAGTAACATTTCGACCTACCTCAAAGCTGAAGAAGATTTTCGTCGCTCCAAGCAGTTCCTTTCTCTGATTCACAACGAGAATGGGGCAGGTTTCGAGTAGGAGAAGAGTACCCGAGATGATTCGCTCCCCCGAGCCAACCAGCGCCTCCAGAATGGGATTCTGGAAGGAAATTGCATTATTATCTTGGTCTTAAAAGCCTTTCCTTGTGGTCCAAACAGTGAAGACGGAATGCAAGTCGTTGCCGAATGTTTTGCCATTTTAAGATTCTTCTTTTTTCTGCCAGGCAAATCGGCAATTATCAGAGCCGTCCAGTCACTGGAATCCTATGTCTATCTCCTGTAACCTTAGTCATCCTGGTAGTTCCGGATGAGATGGGAAAATATTCCGGTCAGAACGAAAAAAAATACCTAGTTATATTACCCCCCATTGCTTCCAAGTGCGATCACCAATATGTTAGGGATTTTTTACCTATGAATACGGAAACGCATCAGAGCCAATCCATCCCGTCAATGCTATGTCCACCCCCTGAAACCTAACTCACCCTGGTCGTTCCGGTGCTGCGGATGAGGTAGGAGAAGAATCCGAGCGCTTTCACTTGCGCATTGTGGAACTCGTTGAGCAGCTCCTGATTCCGCGTCTCCGATTGGGCCTTAAATTTTAATTTTATAATAATTTTATTATAAAAATAGAACATTTTATTGAAAAATAATGCAAAATTCTATAAAAATTTCCTAGTGAACTAGTCGATCAAAAAGAACCGAACCTGCTCTGGTGGCACTCGAACATTGATGAAGGTAATGAAGGATTGGGTGAGGTCCAGAATCTGTATTTATTTGCATTTTCAAAACACAAAACACAAAACGCATATTTTAAAAAAAAACTAGCAGAAGTTAACTAACGGATGAACTAACCTCCGCATTAATGGCCATTTTGTACTGTTGGTAGATGAGCATAATGAGGTGGATGATCTCACTGAACACTTTTACGGACTGTGAGGCGCGAGGAATCAGTTGGAACTGAATATAATAAATTTCGGAGCGGAAGGGGAACCCGGTGCATGCGCGCTGCACTTGTATATCATTTTACTGAAGATTCCCTGTCTTTCGATATATAAAAAATGCATATTTATATCTACCAAATAAGCCACGATAAGCCAAAAAAAATGATCAACTCTTGATATTATCGTATTGCTAAGAGAATGATAAAAGCCATATTCAGAATAACACTTTCATCAATATCGGATAATTCACAGTTTACGCCATCGCTGATGAGTTAAGAAACACGAACTAACCAGTAGCGCTGAACCCTTCGTATCCAAATTCAACTGGTGCTGTTGGAAGCAGACTTGTAGGGACTGGAATAGGGAGAGTTGAGTTTCAGAAAACGAATATCAAATGAACATTAGTCACTTCGCTCAATACAACATGCCCTCAATACTGTAAGACAGATGCATGTGAACAGTTGATTGTTCTATCAATAGGTGGAGAATAAAGACAAAAAAAATAAAATAGAAAGAGTAAATACCGTTTCTATGACCTGTTCCTCTCCTGCGATCCCACTGGGTCGAGTCGTATTTTGCGTCCTGTAAAGGTTTAATTAATTGAGTGAATACTAGGCACTTACTATGTATTTACTAATTTACCAAAACACGAATAGCCATGATTTCCCTGATACGATAGTTTCCTCCGAATCAATTAAGAACGAATAGGATAATTGTATATTGCCGAACCGTATCCCAGACAACCGTATAAATCGATCAACTATTGAGATACTGTAAAAACTGACCGTTGCTCGAACATTCTTCCTGTTCGCACGTGCATTTCCATATCGTTGAAGCATTTGCGAACAAATGAAAGGAGGCCAGTCACTTGGGCTTGCTGGAAATCACAAGATTGTAGTGGTAGTAGCAATTTATAACACCCAATTGACCAAAACATCCAGCCGCGTTATTTTATAATGTATCTCTCTGTATCTCGCTAATTGTAAGCAAAACCAAGATTGTTACTAAATTGACGAAATACTACACCGGAAACTCATTTAGATAAAGTTTCCAGAATACTATGAAAGATATCTTTTTTTAAGAATAGTTTTTGAAGCTATACCTCGCTGGATCCCGTTTGTACTCTGTTCAGCTTCAGATGATCAATGAGAATCTTGATCGCCAGTACTCCATTCAACTAAAACACGATGTTTGTTGAGACCAGGTGAACAGATAAGCAACGAATACTAGGCAATTATTTTTTCTAATATTACATTAAATTACCTCATTATCTGACTGGATAATCTTCATCATATGCGCTTGAATTTGCTTCGAGAAGTTTCGCATTGTGTCGACGCCACTTGTACGCAGGATGATTTCCAGCATCAACTTGCGTAATTGCTGAAGGAAATCACATATTATATTAATATTTCCAACAGTAACATTTTTAATGGAATTCTTAATGCTATTAAATCGCAGCCAACTCTTCTAATAATGTTATTTGAGTGCTACTTCTACTTCAAATTTTACAGTATGGTTTACTAGTAAGCTAGTGTCTCACCTGTGTATTGTTCTCGGCGATAAACTGTGCTGTTGTCTCTGAGAAAAGCTTCATAAAGCACCGCAGAAGATTGTCCATTTGATTGGAGTACTGCGGTAGGGCAGTGAAAGCATCGAAGCTTTCCCACAACTCCTGCAATTAGTTGATTGGTATAAATGCGACAAAAAAATGTAACCACAACTGGATTTGACATAGAAAAAGGCGACGTGAAAAAGTTTGAGTAAACCAAAAATACATACCAGAAGAACTTTGAGCTTCGTGTCGTCTCGCTCATTCTGATCCTGCAGTTTCCGCATGAGCAGATCGAAGTCGTTCGAAATAACCGAAGGACCAGGCATCTGAATGGGTAAAAGTGTTGTTGTGCTTCAAGTGTTGCTTCAATTGTTGTTTTCTTTAAATTTAAAGTTAGTAGTACGTTCTGATCGTTTTACGATGGATCATCTATACCAAATTAAATAATGGTTCTACTCAACAAATTTCTGATACAGTGGGCCATTCCAGAGGGTGATTCATTTGTAAAAAAAATGAAATTATCAGAAATTCCTTAGGAATTATAGGAGCATTTGTTCGTGAAACTGACCATTTCCCTTTGCAGCGAAGCACCCGGAGCGATCGTCAACAGATTGCTTGAGGAAGATCGCGAGGACGGAGGGGGCACGCTCACCGATATCGAGTGATACGGTGAGTTGGTCGAAGAAGTGGGAGGACCACCCAGACTGTCCTCGTTTCCGCTCATTTCTAAAGTATTCAATCAATAAAATTATCGAAAACTCAGCAGCGATAACTTGGGTACAGTTGATCTATCATGTGCGAGATTGCAGGGATCACGTTTGGAGCGAAGCAATGTAAGACTAGGAGTGTGATATAGTGCAAACAGTCAAATGGTCTTCACGGAGCATTTTGGCAATGAAAATATATCAAATTGAATTATGGTAGCGCAAAAAGTTGCATAAAAAGACGCTTGAAGACTACGGTAAGGCAAAAAAGGCAATTCAAAATCGGGCCTGATCAGGCATCCTTGCGTGTGGTGAATTCTCGGCTACCCTATTTTTACACAATATTTAGGCCAGAAATAAATAATTTTCTTGAGTTTGAAAGTGCTTCAAGTGTTGTTTTCTTTAAATTTTATAGTTAATAGTAAGTTCTGCTCGTTTTACGATGGATCTTCTAGACCGTTGCTTGAGTCTAACTATGTATTTGGAACGTTAGGTCACCGGCCGGTCTCGGCTTTCCCGTAGTTTCTCTAATAGTATTTTTTCTTCGTTGATGTCGTTCCCTTTTTTTGTTGAGGAAGGGCGCGTTATGTTTGACGTGCTATAATGCTTGAATGGTTCACTGTTCCCCTCTTCTTGCGCTCACACAGCCCTGGGTATATCTAAGCGCACCAGTATTCCACCCTTCCCTTCCCTCCCTTGTTTCCTAACTGTGCCAACGCGGTGTTAGTAATACCCCTCGTCATTTACCGAGCAGTCAATTCCCTTTTCGTTCGCTCCACATGTCAATCGTTGATTCGAGTACGAATGACAAGTGCAGATGGCGAGAAGGTAGACTCCGGTGAACTTGTTATCCTCCTCGCAGCAGTCCTCGCATTTAGTTGATGATATCTTCAGACTTGATCTAGTTGGTATCATCCCGATCCACCTCCTAAAACTATCCGTTCTTATTTATCGTTCTCCTCCGTCATCACCCAAAAAATATAGCTTTCCGACCCTTGCCACTCCTTTCCCCGCCACAAACCATACTCCCACCCCCTCCTATCCTGGTTTCCCAACTGTAGGCATCCCCCCATATCATTCACCGAGTACTCAATTCCTTTTTCGTCAGCTCCACATGCCAATCGTCGATTCAAGTACGAATGGCAAGTGCAGTTTGCGAGAAGGAAGACTCCGGCTACATGCTTCACGGCTAGAGACCCTTCTCCTCTCAATCTGATCCCTTTAGCCCTTAATTCCGCCCGTTAGTCGATTACTCGTGGTAATGTACACTCGCATAACCTATTCAAATAGGTTTGATAATGCTCTGCCTCCGAAAACTCTCCATTCTTACTTAATGGTCCACAATCATGAGTCATGACCCAGAAATATTGAAATATAGAAAGGCTTCTCGAAATTTCCCTTACATCCTTGAAACTTACCTGTTCAACACGGCGGCTTTAGCACTGCCATTCAGCGACCTTCCATTGCCCCACCTTCATATCCTATTCCTGGGTTGTGTGTTCTGCCTCCTATAGCTGGTCTGCCCTTGGCTTTCACCGAGCAGTTAATTCCCTTTTCGTCAGCTCCACATGTCAATCGTTGATTCGAGCACGAATGACGAGTGCAGATGGTGAGAAGGTATATTCCGGTCGAATTGTTCACTACTTATACTCTGCATCACAGACAGTCACCTTTTAGTCGATTATCACTCACATTATTACTTCGGGGTTGAAGTATGGTTCTTTCGAGATTATTACGATAGGGCTTCCTAACGCTTGAGGGTAAGCAAAACGATATATCGATTCGGAAGCATACAGACTCATGAAATATTGTCAGAGAAAAAATACAACGTACGGTATTCAAAGCATGAAAACACAGATAAAGTGAAATTGATTCACCTAACGCCAACGTGATATCGGAAATAAAATTACGGTAGATGGGATACTGTAGACGACCAACGACGATCTATCTGAAACATATCCGAAGCAGAGGGCTGAAAAATTCGTTGGGCTAGCAGAACCGATCGTAATCCGAAACAGTACGGAATAAGGTAGAACAGTGTAGACGATTAATTTCGGATAAATGTAATTGAAGGACTCATTCGGATGCATTAGATAAACAGACATTCGCTGTGCCATATATCTCTTTTGGATACGGTAGATACGGTAGAAACGATCGAAATCGGAAATAGATGATTAAAGAATTCAGAAGATCAGCATCGAGCACGCGCAGAATAGATATAAAAATCATTGGTCATCACCGTCTTCCCGTCACCGTCGTCTTCCGTCGTCCGTTTGCCTTCCCAACGTTTTCTCACGTTCGGAGCATCAACGTGAACGATCGATCTCGGATAGAGATAATTATAGGATTCCTGAATACATTTGATCAACGAAAAGTGTCGATATCCGACAAAGAAGATTCAGGATAAGATGGAATACGGTAGTTCAGCACTGATGATCGATGTCGGATGCAGATAAAGGTAAATGGCAAAGGTGTTGTGTTTGAATTTCAATTTCAATTTTTCATCCACCAAGGTGAGTAGGTCGGAAGAGAGCATCAAATAATAGTTTAAATATAATCATATTAGTAATTTATTGAATAATAAAATATTAATCAAAATGAATAATAATGCAAGAATACTGTAAACAAAAAATTCAAAAATTTAGGTTACTGTAGTGGCATATCGACTTCTCCCCGCCAAGTGAGCGCCACGTCCGCCTTTTCAGCACTTTGCGCAACTTACATTTTTTTTGTTTTTTCGCGCGCTCTTTGTTTTTACATTGTTTTTTTTTGCGTTTGTAACGGTTTGTTCTGTTTAATTTTAGCGAAAATCTTTCTGGGAATTACTAATGGGCACTTCGGTTCAGCGAGTTCTCATTTAGGAGGTTGCGCCGCGCGGGTGTTGCTGTGTTTCTGACAAGTTGCTATGAACGCTGTAGTTTCCGTTGCTAGACAGCGGATAAGACTTGTAGTGATTTAATTTGAATGTGCTATCATTTGTGATTATTTAATATTAACTGTCGGAGCGAATAGCTCGCTAAACACTTGCTAGTAGTAGATTAGCAAGTTTCCAAGTGCTCATTTTCACTTCAATATGTTGCTAATATCTTTCGATTTGTATTATTTGTTGTAAGTATTTTCAATGAAAAATTTTTATTCTAGAAATGAACGGCAACGATGACGGCTTAGGGGTGCTGACCGTCGTAACGTCAAGCCCGCCTTGCCAACCCGCCACCGTAAGCTTACTTTTGACTGTTTATTAGTTTTAATTACTCTGGTGTGCTGCTTGAATCAATTAGATAAGAGATTCCAAGTTCGATTCAAGCATTTCAGATAAGTTGTGTGGAATGGCTTGTTCTCAACTTGTGGAAGCTTACTGGAGTACCTAAATGTGCTTATTGCAGGTAGCCTACCCGAGTCCCGTGTGCTCGAGTGACTTCGAAGCGCTTATTCGGAAGCTTCAAGACCAGAATGAGCGGGACGACACGAAGCTCAGGGTGTTGC
This sequence comes from Pristionchus pacificus, assembly GCA_000180635.4. Taxonomy (NCBI): domain Eukaryota; kingdom Metazoa; phylum Nematoda; class Chromadorea; order Rhabditida; family Neodiplogasteridae; genus Pristionchus; species Pristionchus pacificus. The sequence goes on from CM026576.1 coordinate 22,091,483, forward strand.
AGGTTGACCAATACTTTCTATATTGAATGCAGTTAATTGTCTAGTTATTCTAAGTCTGAAGTGATGCTCTCTCAACTTGAATAATAGCACATCAAACCCCCTTCGCTCACTTATCCTCTGGCTACACAAAGTATCAGCAGTTCATAACCCAATATAGAGCGCCCAATATACTTATAATTGCAGGAGTTGTGGGCGAGTTTCGGCGACTTCACTGCCCTACCGCAGTACGCGACGTTGATGGACAGTCTGATGAGCTGCTTCATCAAGTTATTCACTCTGACGACCGCCCAATTCATCTGCGAGAATAACACACAGGTCATCTTTCTTTTCCTTTATATTCGTTGCACGAGGCACGCCTTTCCGGAGGGGGGTTGCTTTATAGAGCGCTGAAACAAGAATGTTCCATCGATGTGTATCAACATTTTTGCACTATTATACTTGACAATCCCAATGTGGGATAATGCTCGCGCATCCTAAACTAAAGCAGTGTATACGAACATTTTCACACGGTAAAAATGTGTTTAATTTTGCAGCAGCTGCGTCGGCTGATGCTGGAGATTATTCTGCGCACGAGCGGCGTGGAGACGATGCGACTGCATACGGAGCACATCCAAACGCTCATGATGAAGATCATTCAGACCGATAATGAGGTGTATTTAGATATTTCACGCTACTATAGATCAGCCTCGATTGAGTGCGGAATGGCGAAAACTTTATTAAAATGATGCTCAAATGATCAGTTTCATAGTCTTTAGGCGTAATCTGATGTTCTGTAGAAGTGCCAAATATTCATAATATTTATGCCTTTCGTATCAGGCGATGGGCATTCTGGCGATCAAGATCATGATCGACCACATTAAGTTGTACCAAGTCCAATTATCGGATAAACCGGTAAGTGCATGTTTCTGTGGTTCACGATTATCTAATGAAACGTGAAAAAGTTGTGTAATTAAAAAAAAACTTCGAAATCTGGAAATGAAAATCCTTTCAAAGCAGCAAAATTTTAATTTCTTGAAATCCTCATCTGAGGATTCTCATCTAATTGAGAGCACTAATGCCTGACATAATTAAATTAATATTACTATTGTTAATACTGTTATTATTGTTGCTTTTATAATATGTTCTAACTTCTTGCAGGCAATCCACGTGGCGAAACTTGTGTCGTTCTTCAGTTCGAGCTTCCGTGAGATGGAAGGACACGGACGGACGGGCAAGATCTTCGAGCAACGGTGAGGGCTTGGATAACAACTAGGAATTGCTTGACAAGAAATGATACTCCTCATTTCGCATGCTCTCTCTCTCTCTCGCCTCTCTGACCGGTGAGCGCGTGAAATGAGGAGATCATTTCTTGCCAAGCCATCTCTAATAACAAGCTGCATTCCTAGATAACGAGGCCGTTGTCCTGAATGTTTTACAAGAGTTTTTTTTGTAAAAAAACAGGTACTCTAGTATTACCAACCTTGGGATCATATCTGACTGCAGCACCATTGTGCCGGGTTTATGCTTTTGGATTACGGTACTATTTGCAGATCGAAAAACTCGACCCAGCGTTGCGGGAATACGGGCGAGGATCTGGCCATCGAAATGGTACGTTTTTGAAATATGTATCTGTTTTCTAAAACCTAAATATTTCAGGCACTTCAACATTGCTTCTATCAACATCAAATGCTACTGGAGGCGAGGGGCTCGGAGCTGCAGGTCTGTGGGAGTTTAAGTTTGCGATTATGTCGAAGCCCAGATTGGCCAGGTTTACCAGGGTTTCATGCTTCGGACGGCAAATAATCAAGCTGGGCAGGCTTGGAGAGACTTTGGGTTATGACTTGTTGTGACTAACTTATGAGCATATTTCAATAACGTCGTACTTTAAACTGATACATTTTGTGGCAGCTCACAATCTCATTCCTAAATCTTAAGTTTGATGTGGTCATTCCATTTTCAATAGAATTCACACTTGTCACGTAAACAACAATGGCAATTCCAGCTGCAACTCATTCCCCGTTCGTCCCATTCGGTCAAAGTGTTCGGCGAAGCGATCCATCTGATCACGCTAGTCTACCAGAAGTACTCCACCGTAATCGTTACTGAGGTATGCATTCACTTATTTTTGGAAGAAAAACTCGATATTCTCATTTTTTTTTGTTCGTTGCTCAATTTGCTCAAAATACTGAAGTAAATTCGCTGATTTTTGTAGTAAAAACGCAAAAAATTTTTTTTGGAAATGGAACACTCGTGTTTCATGTTACCCTCAAGTTAAATGTTGTTTTTCCAGTTCCACGATCTCGTGCAATCGATGCTCACGTTCATCAATGCCCGCATGCCGAAGGATCAGGTTTGTTTTAGCCTTTTTTCGGTATATAATAACAACTGATGACTCAATGCTTGCTGCGTTTTTGCAGTGTTTATTCTCTGTGGTAGGCCATACATAGGTAGAATCAAAGTGGGGAAAGCAGGGGCAGGTTACATATCGAAAGCGGCCAGGGTCTTCTTCATTTCGCTGAGGAATGTAAAGCCCTTGTGAATGAAGGGAAACTGCGCATTGATCGAAGCCTTGGCTTCGTCCGAGATCGTCTCGTATCGAGCTGCCACCTTGAAGCCCTCAAGTTGATTGAATTCCATTGATTGTTCGGAAAATCGATACTCACGACAGTGGCAAGTTGCTCAATGGACCGGCGGCGGCTGCGAAGTGCCCCAATTGGGACTTTTCTCACCCACGTAGTGGAAACCTATGAGAGCACCTCTTTTGTCCCTTAACTCGGCTCGCCTCGAGCGCATGCTTGCTTGAATACTATATCCCAGTACCTTCTCGTACGTCTCGGGCGCGTCAGCCTTCATCTTGTTGAGAAGGTCGTTGTCGTCGGCGTACGCGTCACGGTCGATCACGACCTGAAGGAATTACGGGCCTGTTTGGGCAGCTCGTATCCCCATGAACTTCGCTGACCTATCGATGTGCTGCGTCCTGAGCCTACTTTAATTCAGCACCTAGCGTAAAATACGCCCAGATTACGTAAAGATGTGTATTCAGTAGGCGGACTACATAGTGAATGAGTAGTTGTTGCGGCACAAAAATGAGAGAAGAGCTGCCGACCTTGCGAAGGTAGGCGATGTCGGCGGGCGTGAACTTCTCGAACTCGTTGAGCAGCGACGACAGCTCGCCCGTCGCGTCTGACAGTGAGTGAGAGGAATTATAAGTAGGCTTCGTATTTCGAGAGAGGCTCTGCCTCCTTTCTCCTCCCTTGAAGGATAAACCGGATGGACTCTTTATGTGTCGGATAGCTATCCCCCCCCCCCCCCTGCCCCTTCCCCATTCATAACGGACGATTGATGGATTGGGATTCCCCTGGAAGGTGACCGACGAGCCATCGTACCATTGGTGATGAAGGACTTGAGCGAGGTGTCGTCCACCGGAGCAGCGTGGGCAGTGGAGAGGAAGAGCAGGGAGATGAGGAGGAGGAGGATGGACGTCATCTGGGAATGGGAAATACGGTATCGAGGCGTGAGACAGTGATTACGAGTCTAACGAGAGGGAGAGGACATGCGGGCGCAAGCGCCTCGAAATATAACGCAAAATCTGGGGCGCGCTGAGCGTAGTTAGTAGTGATAGATCTGAGGAAAATGGGTTGTTAGGCACTGATGATGCGACTAGGTGCCACGGAGCGGTGATGTGGTCACCGGCCAATGAAAGGGAATTCCGACGGGAATGAGAAGAAGAGCGTTTAGACGAAGCGAGAGTTTACATTGAATATTTGCGTCCTTGGGAGTCTCTCAAAGTGACGCCGTCTCTGAGTAGCAGAGAGATGAAGGAAGAATGCGAATGCGTGAAAGTATTAAGGCATTCGAAGGCAGTGGACAGCGGTAGTTTACATTTGCGAAGGGGGGGGGGGGTGAAAAGCGGGGGAAAAGTAAAGATCAACGGATCGCTAATTTTTGATAAATATCGTAGTTCAAACGACGACACATGAATTTCGAATATAGCGGAATTTCAATGATAAAACTGCTGTATTCAAGGACCATGTCGAGAAGAGGACGACGAAGAATCAGGAGATGTACAACGAGTACCACGGCGCGCAGGTGAAAGTGCTCGGCTTCTTCGCGTATCTCATCAAGACAGCTGGCAGTGCCAGGGTGAGTTGGGTTTCATCTGTGACATGTGGAACGTATACGACGGGAGTACCAGGGTGAGAAGGGTTTCAATGCGACGGTATAGGGTAATCGAAGCTGCTTGGTTCTGATTACTGATGAATGGTGAAATTTAGAGCAGTCATCGAGTTGTACCCTCCTTCAGTAGTACGTTACAGCGCGAGTTGGGCTTTCACCTTCTTTTTTTTTCTTTTTTTCACCCTTTTTGATATTTTGCGTTGCCACTCACTTTATCGGCTGATTTCGACATTTCTGATCAAAAAGCGTCGGAAATGCCAGGCACTGGTGAGCTTCGATGTCATAGTTTCCCGGGGATCCGCAGTTGGAAAAATGTACACTACGCACATCCGCTCCGCGCCGAATATTTTCACGAAAACCACTCCGCCGATCCGCAACCCAAAAAAAACTATGACTATGGTAGCTCATCAGTGATGCCAGGATGAGTTGGGTTTCTGGTCGGAATTATAGGGTAGTTGAGGCGTCTTTGATCTAATTGTTGATGGGTGCGCGAAGTCAAAAAATATCCTTTGCAACGCGTTTACCGTGTTAAAAAGTGATTTTGATCTCTATTTATTTTTTTTTCATTAGGAAATGAAGTGGATTGAGCAACTACACCGCTTTTGGTTCCAGGTTTCAGGACTTCGACATACTTTCCAGTTTTTAGCTTCAGCCTGCATCAAATTGATTGCAGAGCCCCATTGTGGAGGATCTGATCTCCGGCTCTGGTGATCGGGTCGTCGCGGGGACCCTCCTGCTGCTAGAGACGTGCCCGGTGCTGGTCGTCAATCAGAGGAAGGACCTCCTCACGAATACGAAGATCATCTTCGGCTGTGATGTAGGTAGACAGTTTCATTACAAAGTGAGAGGTAAATATACATTGGTCTGACTGGTAACCACAGTTGAAAGGGGAAGATAGGCCGTGGATATGTAGCGGTCGGATAGCTGGATCAGTTAAAAAAAGCCTGATACAAAAATATTCGACAGGATTTTCCGACTTTGATTAATTGGGATATTCAAACATGAACCCTCTTTCCAATCTAAAAATATAAACTTTTTAATTACGGTAGAATCAAGGTCGGCAAAACGAAGCTGATATAGAATTAAATCTAAAACTTCGTACCGCCGACCGAGTATTATGCAGACAATTTTCAGCCGCTCCGTCTCAAATTCCTTCCCTACATTCCTCGTCTCTTCTCGGAGAAACTGATGATTGGGCCGGCGTTCACGACCAATGACTGCCTGAGGTACGGTAACGGTACGGTAGGGATACGGTAGCGAGATGATGTTCATCTTATCGTGTCTATCTTGTGTCGCGTTTATTATTATTAATGCGTGCAGTGAATGGGGTCTCAGCAGGTAGTTATCGCTCATAGTAATTCACGGATGATCAGTGTTTCATGAGCATCTTAACTTGGTGATGTTCTGTATGGGATTAATCACTTGGCTCAATCGTAGCTCAAATAACTATTCAAGATATTACAGAAAGATGATGTACGAGCAATTGGCCGATCTCCTTCATCATCTTCGTTCTCAACTGTCCTATCCAGTGCTCTGCCAGTGAGTGATTACGGTAGATTGAAGGGGTACGGTAGGTGGGATGAGCAGATTGATGACTGGGATCTGAGTTTCACCGTGCCATTAGCTGGCACTCTCTGCTATGGATTTTAATGGAAACCATTTGTTGGTGAATTGAAAAAGAAACAAATGGGGCGTTTTCGGTCGCGGCAGATGTCGGTTTCACGAGCTATTCACATTTAGAGACTTTGTTAAAATGCAATAACACAGAGACTTCGGATGGCTAAAAATGAAAATTTTCGTAAAGTATAGTTTCCAGTATTCGTTCGCATTAGTTTTCTGTTTCAGTTTTCAGTTTCAGTTTCAGTTTTCTGCTCTTCACATGCTGAAACGTTGTTGAAATGCAATAGCCCAGGGATTTTAGTGATTAACAATTTAAATTATCCTTATGCCCAATTTGCAGTGCGACGTACGTCTTCTCTCGCTGTCTGCACGATCCTCTGCTTCCCACGGCGATGCAGGCTGTATCCATCCGGTATTTACGAAAATAATTAAGCTAATTGCTGAAGATTTTGCATTCAAGTTGGCTTGTTTGTCAGTTTTCTAATAATGAGGCAGATCAGGATATGTCTTCTTTTCACTGATCGACAAGAAATTTCGATATTATGAACAAGACTGCAATCTGGTGCAATGATCTCGTTTACAAACTGAGTAGTAACAATTGCAGACTCGTGATGAATCTGTGCGAGGCGTTCGTCATGTGTGAAATGAGAAACACGGAACCGGTAGGTCCCAATTCTACCACTGCTCGGCATCGGGATCCAAATAAACAGTGTGGGCGGCTAGACGTCGTAGATCAGAGAGGCTATCAAACGGTTTGTTCGGTGGTGGGTTCATGCATACGACACATGAGGACCGCCCTTCTTCCAATGCACAATCCTTCTTTCGTCAATAGTTGCTCTATTCCGCCGCTTCATCTTAGGCCATGAAACTGTTCAAAGTTTGTAAATATTGGTAAATTCAGCAGACGGTGTGTTGCTTCGACTAGGCTAAAATGTCAACACATTGTCTATTTAATATCAGTTTGCAGCCAGCGGGATGCGCGTTTCACAGTTTACTATTATTTGCATTCAGCCCACGCCCGCGCTTTTCCTTTACAATTACCACTTCGTCCTCGAGCATGAAATTTATGGCTTTATGCGAAAAATAAGGAAAACCTTAAATGCAGCCCACGCCCGCTACTGTCTACTATTCCTCTATAACCTACTTGAATTGTTGCTCTTAAAACCTGTGAGGTTTGGTAAATATCGGTGAGTTCAGCCGACTCCCGCCCGTGATGTGCTCTTCACCGTGCTCGAGAGTGCCATCTCCAAGCTGCGCGTCATCGTCCTCTACCATCTCCCGCTGTTCTTTGCTGCTGCAGCTGCAGCCGGCGGAGAATCGACCTCCTCCTTCTTCCGGACCACCGAGTTTGCGGCCAGCGAGATGTGCGTTTCACCGTTCCACCTTTAACGGAGTGGTTGGGGTGGTGCTCACGGCCCTATATATTGTCACGATTAGAAAACCAGTGACATGTGCGTTTCACAATGTGTATTTTGGGGGGATTTTGCTGGGTATTGCTTCGATGAGGCTTGAAATGTCCACAGCAAAAATGTTCGTTTCACAATGAATCTAATGGAGTGATTGGTGGTGCGCAGGGGACTTTAGTTCGCATAATTGGGAAGCCCAGTGAGATGTGCGTTTCACAATGAATGTAAGGGGGCACTATGTCGGATGAGAACGTTACCACCCGAGAGATAACTGTTATGTCAGAGAACGTATTGCAAAACAGTTCTCATCCGGCATAGTGCACCTAACACTAAGGGGGCATAGCGCTCACAATGGTGCTTGTCAGGGCTCTTTATTTCGCACGATTGAAAAAAACCCAGTGAGATGTGCGTTTCACAATGGTGAACTTGTAAAGGAGGGGAGCGGCACTCGGAGCACTTTGATTTTACCTGGTTGGGAAGCTCAGTGAGATGTACGTTTCGTACTTTATTTATAATTGGTTACTGGGCGATAATTTTGATTCGTCCGATTGAGTCGAGTGAATATAGAAATGGCTCCTTTCTGTCATTATCAGGAACAAAAAAAACAAAGGAACAACAAAAAAAAGGAACAACAAAAAAAAGGAACAAAAAAAAAGGTGCACGATTATTGTTAACTGGTGCCTACGTGCTGGATAATGGAGAACGTTGTGAAAATTTGTAGTTGTGAAGTGATGTGAAGTGAATAGAATAAGAGAGTGAACGAATAAAGAATAAAGATTAAAATATTCAAATAAATGTTTTTTTTCATCCAGGCGTCCCGACGACAGGGCGAAGCTGGCAGACATGATCGCGCTCGAGCGCCGACACTCGAGTTCCGCCGTACGTTTTATTTATTTTTCGTTCTTGTCGTCCGTTCCGCCGACTGTAACACTCATACCTGTGTCAATTTTTTGCTACCTATAAGAACGGGTAGCCACAAGTAACTAGGATTTTTTTCTACGGGTAGCCGACTTATTCATCTCAAAAACCATCATATTTGAACAAAATCCTTAGAAAATTCAAAAAAATTTTACGAGTAGCCGACATTTTTCTACAATTTGATTATTTTTCTACAGGTTGCCGCGTGCTTAAGTACAAAAATAGTCAGGTATGGTAACACTTTTATAAGGGAAGGGAGCATGTAACTCCGAATATATAAATATAGAAAGCACTACCATGGTCCCTCTTTAGTATTTCCGCTGCCGTACCTGCTTCTGCTGAAAGTATATCGGGAGTTATCTCAACAAGTGATGGGGTTCTTTCGAAAGTCTCATCCCGTACTTCACTTCAGCCTTGTTGCAAAGCAAGAAATGAATTGATCTATGATCTCTGCAGCCCCTCAACGCTGCCGCAGTCGACCTCGACGACCCGGCGCTCCACTGCCCGGTGGATGGAGTGCCTGGTGAGGAGCAGTTTCACTGTTTATCCACCTGAATTGGCATGTAACTCGTGCAATACCGTATACTCATGTTGTTTTAAAAAGTAAAAAGTGCGTATGTGAAGATTCCTTGTGAAACGCTGTTTCTAGGAGCATTCATATTGATTGGAGCGCATCTCTTTTGATAGTTTCCATGCGATAATTATAATTGATAAAATTAATTACAGCAAAAGCAATGCGAATTTAAGGTTACAGACACATAGAAAAGAGGTTGACATTCGATTACCTGCTTCGCTAATAATTTCACGGTATTGGAAAGTATCTCATTCAACGGCACATTGTCTGACACGTGATAAGTATGCAAGTGTAAGTCGTAGATGTGAAAGTCTCAGGAGAACCATTGTTTCATTGTCCATTCACCTGACTGGGAAAACAGATCGTTCATTGAACACTTACTTGTCCGGCGCTATTATAATTAATTATTCATTATTAGTACATGTGAACGCGCCAAGTAAAGCACTGTTTCGCTATCCATTTACCTGACCGGGAAAGTAGCTTGGTCACTTAATTGATGAACGCTGAGCAATAGTTGAAGCAAGAGTCCATATAAATAGAAGTTGAAAAGTTTACAATAGAAATTGAATGAAAAGTTTGCAATAGAAACCAGGTTTGCTGTTGTTTCGCTATCCCTTCACCTGACTTGTAAAGTATTTCGTTCAATTGAAGGACAACCAATAAGTAATAATACCTTTGTTTAGAATTGAAGTTAACAAGCGATTGACTGTTTTGGTGCACACTCATCTGTATTGGAACGCATCTAGTTGAATGGTACCGTCGACTTCAAGACATGCTAATACTTAGAAAAGCAATAGCGCTTTATGCGAAGCAAACCCCGTTTCTTAATTCTATCGGTCTGTCTAACCGGAGCATTGCAAAAATATTTAAATTATGAGGTGGGAGAGCGTTCGCACAGCCCTAATTGTAAAGTGTAACACCCGGCGGGCATGCGCACCTGCAGGTTCCTACAGTGGTTACTATGCATAGTTGAAGCAAGACGTTGTTTCAGAACTGGAGCCGTGTCCGTCGTCCGGAGTGCCCGCTCTGCCCGCTCCCACCGTGCAAGCGCCGCCCAAGGTGAGAGGTGGTTTCGCAGTGGGGGGGGGGGGCTTCAATGTCGTAGGCATTGGTGAGATCATAAGGAAACAAAGAAGGGCATCCGCAAAATGGCTCAAAGCATTCCTTCGCCGAGGACCTTCGGACCTTCGGGCATCCGCAAAATTAAATATCATCTATCCGACCTAGTGCCGGTGAGTTGGGGTTTCCCAGGGGGTTTCAAGGCCGTAGGCCAAGTAATCTGGTGCTGAAACTTGAATTACTTTGACTGCATAATACCTTTTACAAAAATAGTTCGTCAGTGGAGTTTCAGCACGCTTTTTTCTTCTGACTTTTTGCTTAATAACGACGAAACCCTCACAATTCCCAATTGCCCCCCCCCCTCATTCAGGGTTACTCGTCCGTGGACAGTATGCTGGCGGCGACGTGGACCGCCTCGGGCCCGCCCATGCCGCTGCACGAAACGAGGAGTATGGTGAGGAGGGTGTGTGCTATCCGCGCCGGGTAAGAGATGTTCGGTCCAGGTAGCGGAAATCCATTTGTGGACGCACTCGTGAACTAGATTACTATTGATTTTGATTGGAAGCGATGGTGCAAGGACATTGTGGGATAATCAACTCTTCCCTTTAGCGCATACGATGAAACGCTATCATCCCAGACTCCACATTTGTCCTCTTTGCAGCATTTTTGTAGACATTTACATTGTCTTTTTTTTCTAGCACATTTAGTGAAAGCGATGGGACATAAATATTCCTTTCTATTCCTACTATTTAATAATAATAATAATATTAATATATATATATTATTATTATTCATCTCCAGGTTCGCTCGCTCATCCAATCGTGCAAGGTCGTCTTCATCTCACTCAAGGACACCAAGAGGACAGATCGTGAGTACTTTGTTTTTGTTTTGATCTCATTTTCTCGGGCTCAACGATATCTCCAGGGCATATTTGCTTTTGGCTGATCGTGAAACATGTAACCGAATTGAGCAACTTTCAACCTATATTATATTAAAGGCAATGTTGCTATTGCAATCCATTCAATTCAGTTTTTTTTTGTGTCCAGCAGGGATAGAAACAGCGTCTTTATGGCTTTAAAATAATTAATTAATTTGTATTATTTAATTAATTATTCGTCGCAGACGCTCTGACTCCGGCGGAGGAACGTGACCTGTGTGCGCGACTGTTCAAGTACGGCGTCCAGGCGCTCGATGTCTTCATCGTACCGTGCGCCGGAGCGAACCGACCGAGGTGAGCATGATACAATATTGAAACCGTTTCGCTCGCGATTCATATCTATCTTTTCGCAAATTTGGTTTTCGAGAGGGAATAGCGCGCTCAATTACTGTAGGAAAGAGCGACAAATATATTTATTTATGTTACATTAGACCACGGCGTCAATGTTTAGTAGAATGTAGCGCGTCGAGAATAATAAGTGGAATCTATGAAACATGAACATACGGTCGAATCAATCTTGATTATTTCTTCAAGCGTAACTCTCAATTATTGTAAAGGGCGTATAGAAATTGAGTAAGTAAGCAATACGAAATGTGAGAGTATGAAGTCACTACTACTAACAATTAATGACAAATATGAGGCATTTTTGCGATTCCGAGTCTTGCGTGCTATGAATTTCGTTAAAGCGTATTATTTATTTCGGTGTTACTTACCTTACCTGAATGGCAAATTTCTCAAAATTGTCCGTTCTAAATCCTGAATGTCTTATCTTCCTAGTTATCGCGAGGAGAGCAAGGAGTCGCTGGACGCGTTCGCTGCCGTCATGGCCATACTGAACCCGGACGTCTTCTGCGAGCTATTCGCCAACTATCTGCCCGTGCGTTTTTTCTCTGATTTCTTTTGGAACAGCTCGAAACGTATTATCATCATCCTTCCCTACCTCCTATACAATCGGTAATCTGATCAATATTTTTTTCTATTCTGATGAATGCCAAAAAAATGTTCTCTTTTTCTTCTTCTCTCTCTCTCTAATCAACCTGTTATGGTTTTCCTTGGTTCCGATCGCAGGGAAAGCAAAAGAGGGTGGAATTGGGAAGCTTATTTGCAAATTTATTTGTAATTTAAGTTCTTCGTCGATCGTATCGGCGCTAATCCGAATCTGCTCATCGTCTGTAACTACTTCCTCGTACAACCCGTGAGTTTTGCGCTTCAAATTTGATTATTTATTTTATTTTATGACCAATATTAATTGTAATTCTCAAGGAATATCAGGAGTTGGGGCCGCGGTTCGGCAGCATTCTCATTCAGTATCTACTGCAGAAGCTGCCCGATCTCGCTTGTGAGTTGATCTTTGATATTTAACATCTACGAGAAAGTTACGGGACAAATTTAGTATGATCTCTGATCTCTGATCTTTGCAGACTCGAACACGCGCTCGGAACTCTACCTGAAGCTGTTCAAGCAAGTGTTCTCGGCCGTTTCCTACATCCAGACGACGCACACGCACACGGCGAGCGAGAATGTGGAGAGAATGCTTACGGTGCCGTGGGGGGAGGGGTACGGTAGATGGTTACGGTTGCCGGAAATCGATAGGGATACGCGCGTTACGAAAGGGGGGAGTTCGGCAGATGAAAACGATAGTGGGTACTGTTGAAATTGAATATTGCTTTTTCGTCCTCAATTTTTATTCCAGATTGGAATTCAGCCAGGCGCATTTGAGTTTCAGACATGACTCTAATTCTACTTACTTCCATATCTGGTACAAATTACGCTTGCAAATAGCCAATTTGCAGCAATTGCTGCCACAGCTGAGCTCATTTGCGTTTTTTTCTCCGGAAAATGGGCCTCCATTGTTATAATAGTAACTATATTTGAAATGTTGCAGCAATGGATGCCGCAGCTGATTCGTGATTCGATGAAGTGTGCGATGCGCGGGCGGGAGCCGATGAACTACTTTCTTCTGCTGCGGGCACTCTTCCGCGCCATTGGAGGCAACAATCAGAACGTCGAATCGCTGTGAGTTTACAGTATCCTGATTGTGGATTACCGTAAGGGGAGGTGATCGTGAACTGGTAGTTTTTGTTAAAGTTTGTTGGATGCAGACACCGAAGTATGTAACGTATTGCTAGGGAGATTTGTGTCGCAGTGTATCGTTGAAACGGAGTTTGAATGCAGTCTTCGGTGTATTGATAAGCTGGTGTACGCATATAAAATATTTAGCCTTACCATTTATGTTTGATACCTGAGAAGTGTGATCAGAAGTCAAATACTCAGGTCATGAAAATTTTGAAGTTCTGGATTTTTTTAGGGGTCGTTTGAACCCTGGCTGCAATCCATGCTCTTGCAGGTACAGAGACTTCCTGCCCCTCCTGCCTCCTCTCCTCTCCTTCCTTAATCGAATGCAAGCGTCCGACCATCGCATGTTCATGAGGGAGCTCTTCGTCGACCTGTGTCTCACGGTATGTTGTTGTTATTGTTTTTATTGTTTTGGTGTTGTATTTGTTGTTGTCTTCAGAGTAGAATAATTCAGCGATAATACTGTAAATGCTAAAAAATTCTTGGATGTTTGAAGTTTCGGTGATTCAAGATAAACATTCAAAAGCGTGGGCTGTAATTAATGATTGGTATTTATCTTAAAACATTCCTGATATCTGCACATTTTGTAATCTATCCATTTGACTGTTGCTGTTTTGTCCTTGTTGTTGTTATTGTTTTGATCTAATGTCATCTTTCCAGCTGCCGGTCCGCCTGTCCACGCTGCTTCCCTACATTCCGCTGCTGATGGAACCGCTCATCTCGTCGCTGTCCGGCCACTACAACAGTAACGAGAACACGACTTCGCGAGGTGACGACTTGTTGGAAGGGCGCGTGCTAGACTAGGCGGGTTAGAGGTGGGAGAAGGGCGTTTGCTAGTCTGCGATTGGAGCGTAACCTAGTTCAAACAAGAAGAAAAGTTCTTTGATCTCCTATTTCTGGTACTAAAGCAGCCGATTTTGTCATATTTTATGAGAAACCCCGGGTTTAAGAGCGGCATCCCTGGCGTGTGCTCATCAATGATTCTAGTCTAGGCGGGTTGAAGGGAGTAAAAGGTAGACGAGATAAACGGGCGGAGCTTCACGGAAAACCCCTAACAAAACGCGCTCTCATGACAGGCCTGCGCACGCTCGATCTGTTCCTAGACAAGCTGCAGCCGGATTACATGCACGATCACATCGAGCCAGTTAGGGCAAAGCTCGTTCAGGTAAGCAGAAATCATACAATAAATAGTTAACTGCTCCGTTTGTTTTGACCCAGTAATATCCGCTCTGAATGCGAATTTCCCACCTGGCGTATTGGTGCCACTTGCAAGTTACTTGATTGTGTTGATCGGGTATTCAATGATTTCTCCACCACGTTTTACCTTGCAATTAAACGTATGAGTTGTCGAACATATCATGGTCGATTTTTCTGAATCAACAAGAATCAAATATTACTAAAAATCTTCTTGTTTCATAATTATTGGTGTCTAAAATGCCTTGATTACTCGACCCCGTTGGCAGCCGCGCCTCCAACTGCGCCCACTTTTAATGGTTACCTAGTAATTGGAAGGAACCAGACCATACATTTTCATTGCCAACCGGGGATCGGAAATATATAGTGGTATATATATAGTGGTCTACTTCTAAAAACCCGATTTTATAGCGGATATATTGTGGTCTGACGATAGATTTCATTAAATATATAGTGGTCTGATTACCGGCCCGGTAGGAATGAAAATTTATGAACCAGACTATCTTCTCATCGTCAGGCGATGTGGCGGGCGGTGAGCAAGGCAGCGGACCAGGAAACGGCCATCTTCGCCCTCAAGATACTCGGCAAGTTCGGCGCCACGAATCGAAAGGTGCGAAAACTATTTTCATCGATTAACATCACCCCTAGTGCTGCTTGATTTCGATTATGCCAGTTGATATAGTCTCATTTTTATGAGAATTTTACACATTTTTTGCATTGGGGCCGAAGCCGGAGCATTGGTGCAGCCTGGTGTTGATATCTCCAACTCGAGAGATAGTATTATCGAGATATTATTATATTATCGAGAGGGAGAGATATCTTATTTTCTCTAATTTTTAAAATAATAACTTTTTTTTTGCCTGAGCTCCGTTATCACCGTGGCTCACATACCTCTCATATGTTCCGATTACTATGGTCCTGCTATGGTTTATATAAATTACTGATTCAGATGCTGTCGGAGCCGCAGCCGCTGGCGTCGCTGTGCGCGGCGGACGTGGATCCGCTCTGTCTGCGGGTGGTCTTCGAGCGAACTACTAACGGACTGCAGCAGCTGCACATCAAGATGGGGGTACGGATATTTTTTGAAGTATTAAATCCCGTGATATAATTGAAATTAAGCGCTCGTACTGAACCTTGTAGTGAGCGCGAAACCCAAAATCAGCGGGTTGAGGACTTGCTTGGAAACCCGGAATTGAGAGTTTTAAAGATAATTAAGCGATCTTAGATCGACGAGAAGCCGTCGACGTCAGCGTCGATGACGTCGACTGCGCCGCCTCAAACTAACAGCTTCCAGAGTGTGCCATCGGGTGAGTTGGCGTTTCGCTTTCTGATCACTGGTGAGCTAGGATAGATGGCTAGTTTATAATAGCCGTTAAACAATTTTTTTGTCGAATAAACCAGTGCACTTCATCATTGCAGTGCAGAATGCTATCGAAACGTATATGTGGGGGCGATAGCTAAAATATGTTATTGTCCTTTGTCTAAAAAAACTGTCTCTCTGCAGGCCCGATTGTGGGCGAGCTGTGCCTGTCGGAGGCTGTGAAGGTGGCACTCGACAATCTGAGGTGAGTGCATCCTAGACACGCCGGGTTAGACAACGTGGGGAGAGGGGGGGGGGGGCGTAGGGAAGGGCAAGTGACAACGATGATAGGTGTTGCTCAGATTGTGGGAGGAGA
This sequence comes from Pristionchus pacificus, assembly GCA_000180635.4. NCBI lineage: Eukaryota > Metazoa > Nematoda > Chromadorea > Rhabditida > Neodiplogasteridae > Pristionchus > Pristionchus pacificus. The sequence goes on from CM026576.1 coordinate 22,107,098, forward strand.
GTAATTGCAAGGCAGCTTTACCAGAATATTCTTTGCTAAGAAGTCTACATGATATCGCCAGAAACCTGAAAAGCGGACGATTAGTTGATGGAGTGAAACCCGAATGTAACTACTGTACACCTCTCCAGATGGTCGATAGTGCCGGAGGAGCGGCAGATCTCGATGGGACCCAACGCGCCGCAGAATCCGCCCAATCAGGAACCGATGAGAAGGTACGGTAATTGATTTTTTTCTAGCTTTAAAAAATAACTCAATTTCTTAAATCCTTGTAAGTCGTAAAAGTTAGTCGGAAACTACGTATCTTCCGGATTCAAAAGACGTTGTCACCTAACTTTTTCAAGTATGGGTCCGATATTTTGGAAATGTTCGTTATGACATGCTATTTTTATTTGATGTTTACGTGCATCTTGTGAAATTTGAATTAATGTAATACCATTTATGTTAAGACACGCTGCTGCTCTGTGTAGGACAATTCTGGTGGCAGCAGTGGAGGAAAAAGGAGAGACGATCGAGGGAAATATGGAGAGAGTGAGGAGAAGATTGGAGGTGAGGAAGGGATTATTTGGTTATTTTCTACTATAGGAATACAGATAAACGAACGTGAGTGTCACTGTGTCTTAAGGGCAGTGTGTGAAACGAGGAAGTGATGGGTGAAAAAAACCCTGATATTCAATGATTTTTTTGCAAGTATTTTCATAGTAAATACGTTACAAATTAAAACTGAGCAAGGGATTTCTATGGAATACGGACAGGGTGTGAAACAAGGCACTGATGAGTGAAAAAATGACCATTGAATCGCAAAGTCGGGTAGAGAGAGTCATTGAATAATATTGGAGTGGATCATGGATTGCTTGCATATTGTTAATACTACGTAGTAAGTACCACAAACTGAACATTTCTGTAGCATATGGCAAGCACGTGTAGCATAGATATGACAGGTCAATAAGTGCATATTTCAGTCGATGAGTCCGGATTCCCTTCGTACTGCTTCCATCTACAGAAGTACGAATGAGCAAGCGCGAAGAATGTATGTCGACGCACTCATGGGCATTGCTAGTACGTTTTATTTAATTGATCTTTTTATTCACGGCAATCCACAGGCCAACTAGTTTCGCAATCGTGCAATAGGTCATTAACGCGTGGTGAAGCACGAGTGGACCTGCCTTTTGTTTCCCTGATATCTGGATGTACAGCATGGTAGAGCCTCGAGCACACGAGTAAACTATTCCTGAGTGAAGCGGCTCCTTCCCTCGGCCCGCCCTAACCCGGCGCGTCTAGAGCATACAAAATGTGCCGTATTGCAGTCGCGGTGACGATCAAGGAACTCAGGCCGGTGCACATCAAGTTCTTCTCTGCCTTCGTTCGACAACTGACGACACAGGCACTGCTGGAGCAGATGGGTCAGTCAATTAGAATAATGATTGAAACAAGGATATGCTGGCCTTTATGGTAGTTATTACTCTATATCGAAATATACCCCGTATTGGAGAACCGAATATTTTTCCACCCTTGAAGTATTTGTGAAACATTAACGTGACAGACTGCCAATTGATAAAGGCGTCCGGATCTTTGTTCATTCCATACTCATTATTGCAATGTGTTGTGTGGTTCCGCACAAACTTAGATAGTTTAGATAGTGATATCCCGTATAACCGACAAATTTCTCCCTCTCAGATCCCCCTGTCGATCGTTCGTCGTGCATGGATGGCCTCATCGTAGTGGACGGGGTCACGACCGCCCTCGCCGACCCGGTCAAGGTATGTTAATTTTATTATTTTTTATTGTTATTATTTATTTCTTAAATAGCACACAGATAGTTGTGGATAGCCGATAGATTAGATATCCGTGTCTTGTGTGGCGCGGATCCCCATTTATTCTGGGCCGTCAGATCGGTGTTTCGTGTCCGTAGTTAATAGCGACGCCTCAATTGTTTTTCGATTACTGGGTGTTTGGGTTTGTAAGAGTGGGTGTTTCGCAAAATTTTAACTTGATTCAGCCCGATTTCGGTCGCTCGGGAGTCGTGATGCTGCGCATCATTTGCGACACGTGCAACAAGGCAGCCGGAGACCCGCGAACGGTAAGGAAAAGAGGGGGATTACGGACGTACTGTCTGATTCGACGTACTGGCTGACGCGACGTACTGGTGAGGGGGCGGGTGCGCCCCCAAAGAAGACGACGCCAGGAAGTGAGGGGATGGGGGGGGGGGGGTGGTGGGAGATATGACAATGTACACAATATTCAGTTCGCCGCTCTGCCCATAGTGCACTACCTCGTGCAGCAGCTGGCCGAGCTGTGTTACGCGAGCAGCTGCGTGTCGAAGTTGGGAGGTGAGGAATACGGTATTCTCTGGGTTGGGTACGGTAGTCCTAAGTACTACGGTGGTTTTGATGGGTGCCCAAGTCGGAGATACGTTGTTTCCGAAATTCTAGGTTCTGTAACCAGGGTTGCGGTGGGTGAATGGGTGTCCTAGTCGGGAGGCCTCTAAGCTTCTGGGTACGGTATAACTAACGAGTGTTCAAATCACGTGATCTTGCGGTATTTCAAAAGCTCGGCATACTCTAGCCAGGAATATATGTGTGTTTGATGTGATATCGATATGGTTCAAGTTGGTTAGTGAAGAATGGGGGAGGAGACGATAGATCGATCGATTGATTGTGTTCTGCCAGGCACGACAGCGCTCACGTACGTGATCGAGGAGTTTCCGCGCGTGCTGCTGAGGACGCATCTAGAGACGATCCTGAGGGCGCTCGTTGAGGTTGGTCGAGAGTTTTTAGTTTCATAGTCCTTTTTAGTTTTCTAGTCCTTTCGAGTCAAGTATTGCTGATTCGCGATTCTCCTGCCTATATGATATCTGTGAAACATGAAAAAAACAAACTCCAATTCGTGTGTGGACGCTCTGTAGACGACCCTGAGGGCATTTGTTGAGTTTGGTTGAGGGTATTATTTTTATTTTTATTCTGTAATATGCACGCAAACATACTGGAAATTTTCGATTTTCCTACATATATGATATCGTTGAAACATTGAAATTGCTCGTGTTTTGGTTTAGTAATCAGTCGTTAACAATAATGTGAAAGGTCAAATGATTTGTGACTGCATTCTATTCTTCACATATATTGCCTTTTCTTTTCGTCAGTGTGCTGATCGATCGTTAAAATTGCAACGTGCCATGTGATCTTATTTTTGAGATGACGCCACCTTCCTAGTTGCTATCACCACGCTCCCTCCTTCGAGACTTTATCTTCGAGACGCAATGATGTTCATATTCAGACGATTGTTGGTCTCGCGTACGAGGTGTCATCGGGCGCTGTCGGTGCTGCTGCTTCCGCCATCAATCGATTGATGCGCATCATGTTCCCGGCGAGACAGGGACAGAATACGGTAGGTCGTCGATCGATATCGATATGTCGGGTTACTGTAAAGAAAAAGTGCGTCGACGTCAAGCGATTTATATTCGGACGACAACACTAAGTGGAACCCACCGATTAGCTCGAAAATAGTCGGTGCGCAAAGTTGGAGAAGTGTTAACGAGCAACATGTATTTATCGATAGTCTATCAATAGCGTCGATACAAGAATCGACGATAGTCATTACCGCAATCCATTTCTAGGCCGAGGAGGCCGCCTCAGCCTCCTCTCACCGAAAGTCTCGTCGTGCGTTCGATGATGAAGATGTGATCGATGAGGATGAGAGCATACGGTAGGTAGGGGAGGTTATGTTGGGAGTGGTTTTGAGAGACGGTTGCGAATGAATTGTTCGATTTGAGTATGAGGTGAAGCCTAAACGTTCGTGGGTGCGACATTCCATTTCTTCTTACTAGTTGACTTGGTAACATTAACGTGCTGAGTTGATTCCTTCAGTAGAGTTGTTGAATGGCACCCGTCCAAGAGCATGATCCTATGATGACAAGAGAGCAATTTAATCGGGCGAAGCGCGTGCCGAATGAAGATGATCCCTTTGCAGCATTCGCTCTCTAATGGCGCGAGTATTCGTGCCGCTGCTCGACTCGGCCGATACGTACACGCACAAGACGGTCGTTTTTTTAAAATATTTATTTGTATTAAAAAATTAATCATGGGTTTCAAAGCCCTTGAAAGACGAAATATGCTTTTCAATATACACCTGAAACGTGGAATTTTCTTAATCTTTTATCGTGTATCGTACAACAGAAACTCACTGACATTTATGTTGACCTTGAAACTCGATTTGGCAGGCCGTCAAATTGATCTCGTCCCTCTCCGCGCTGTCTGGTGCGAGTGTGCCGGAGCTGACGGCGGATGGAGAACTGTCGAGGATGTGTGGGCGGGGATTGATGTGCGTATGATTCTTTTTATTTAAATTTAAATGTAAAATATTAATAATAATTTAAAATTCGCTAGAATTGTGAGTGGTCACTTGAACAGCGGAAAAAAAACATTCAGGAAAAAAATGAATGTTTTCCAGGGGTTGATTATGTGTTTCAGTGTTTGGGTGCTGCCCAGAGGTGCTGTGAGAGCCTATCAGTGAGTTGTTGGAGTTTGTTTTCTTAAAAAAAAGATTTATAATTAATTATTCAGTTTTTAAATTAACATTTTCCAGTGATTTCCCCGGTCTCTCCCTCTGGCGACAGCTCGGTGCACTGAATGTGGTCGGATTCGCAATGACGAACGGCGTGCCGTTCGAATTCCCGCCCGGAACGGGTACGGTACTTTTTCTGATTACGTTATCGATTCTCTGATCGGCGAGAGATCAGGAAGATTAGAGAGGATTAGGCGGTGAAATCTGCTCATAAATGTAACGCGCTCCTCATTTTGCATGCACTCTCGCCGGCCAGAAAGAGCGAGAGGGCATTGCGAAATGAAGAGTGCGTTGAATTTTTGAACAGCCCTGGTGATGATTATCGACGTCCGTTTTAGATGAGAAGAGTGTGCTCGAAATATACATCACTCAGCTGTGCCGAATATGCTGGGAAAGCTCGGATGAACTGCTGACGAGGAAGACATACATTCTGGTTAGTAATAAATGCTTCAAATTCTGAACTGTTCCTTTCTGACTATGAGAAGCATGTAATGAGCATTCGAGTATGAAGGATAACATTATTTTTATAAGCCCCTTTTAGAAGTTATCAAAGTTGTCTCAAGTGGTTTGATGCGCTAAGACAATATCGAAATGAAGCATCTCATCTCCATCTTTTTCCTCTAATCACTTGAATGTTCGAATCCAGTGCAGATGAGACAAGAACATTCCTTCGCAAGAATATAAGTATCCACTATCAGGTCGGCACCAGCTCCGCAACGATCCCCCATGCAGCCACGGCAGCCATCATTCGGTGAGTTTAGTGAGTTAATTCTTGCCGACGTCTTTCAATGAAATTGCTGAGTCCGTCATTTTCCCACTTTGAGCAGTTGCTGAAACGTGAAAGAATTGGTTTGAAATGCATCAGTTTTTTTCCAGTTTTTGCACTTTGCAGCGGTATGCAGCGCTTTGCAGCCCTTGAAAGTGAGATAACCAACATGCCAATATATATTTTGCAGTGAAGAATCGATGCGCGCGCTCTGTCTTGCGTACGTCTACCTCCCGGGAGGCGGCCTCGACGGTCTGCGGGTGAGTGGAGGCGTTGATGACTATCCTCGTTTTTGTACAGTATCTAGCCAGATAATGCTTGCGGTTATGGAAAAGAAGATTTTTTAGTTAAAAAAATAGGAGAAACTTATATCTTTTTCAACTTTCTGTGACCTGCCAAATCCTTAGTTTTTTTTTCTGGACTCTTTTAGATCTAACTGTGCGAAATAAAGCTCAACTTCTTGACAGGATGAAGTTGAATTAGCTGAAATCTCTAGTGAGAAGACACTACAGTATCTCCGACCATGACGAGAATTATCGAGAGTATCATTTATTGATTGGATGAAATGTGTTTCAGGCGGAGCGTATCCTTCGTACGGTGACGGATGCACTGCGCGGAAGGGATCCGAAGGAGGAGGGATTGAGGGCGGCTGCGGTGGAGGGAATACTCGAGGTACGGTCTTTGTTCTTTCCACGAGCTATGAGAATAGTGACGATAATACGTACTCATTTTGAGTTATCAGCGAGTAGAGGTTTGAGTAGAATTTCCAAACCTAACAGGGAACATGCTGGTTTCGCAGTATCCTCATGGCCTGGAAATGAAGGGCTATTTCGATCTCGTTCTTTTTGGTCATCGTAAACGATAAATAATATCATAGTTCTGACTCACAAACTTCGCACCTTCCTTGAGAATACAAGTTTCAGTGGTTCCTCATAGGCTGGTGTTTGAGATTGATCTTAATTTGACCTCTTTATCGGCTCTAGAAATATCGAATATTCAGGCGCACAAGCTTCGTCCACTGCCCGATGAAGTGATCAGGGCGCAGTTGCACAAGCTGGTAGAGGGAATCGAGCGGATCAAGGAGGTTGTTTTTTTAAAAAATTAAATTAATTATTTAAATATTAAAATTAAATATATATATTCAGCTGTCGAACGTGAATGCGCGTGTGCTCTGTCTGCTGATCCGACTGAACGGCGCGCTCTTCGACGATCGATGTCACGCCGCGCTCATGGTTCGTTGAATTTATAATTATTTCAAGATTGGATACAAAAAAAGAGGAACTTCTCTGTTTTTCGGCCCACCCAACAACCGCGCTAAAAGCTTTGGGGGTAGAGAATGAGAATGATAGGGAGGGGATACTCTGCGAGAAATGGCTGGGCCAAAAAACAGAGAAGTGCCAAAAAAGATTTGGGTTTCACGATCAGTACTAGTTTTTGTTCCAAGCACATAGTGACGATCACTGAGAGGAACAGTAGCGGATTACAATAATTTTTATTACACCTCTCCTGATTGCTTTTGTAAAACGGCCATGGTTTGTCTTAATTTTATGATAGAGTTTCATACCCATTACTAATGGCTGCTCGAGCTGTTACGGCCGATATGTTCCGCTTTCAAATGCTAACCACTCTCAATCGCCACCGATTCCAGTCGGTTCTCCTTTCGCCCCTACCTTGGGTTTCATGCCCGATTTCATTGGTTTCATTGTTGATGTTACACTTTGTTCCTAACGGTCTCCAATAATCCCTCCCGATTTCAGTCAATTCTCCGTGCATGGGATGAGCGCACTCGTCGGTCGTCCGTTGATCTTCAGGAGAGGACGACGTCTGATGTGGAAGCAATCGAGAGTGTACTACTCATGCTGCCACATATTCCCAAGAGTGAGTTTTAGTGTACTCGTAGAAAGCTCACCTAGTATGATGTGTTTGTGAGAGACAATATCACCCTTACTTGTAGTCCTCGAAATTTTTTGTTTAATTTGAATTGATATGTGACAACCATTAGATTTATTTGTTCTATGAAAGATATGACCTGGTCATGTTGCACAAAGTCACCCTGATAGTTAGTTCCCAAAAGGCCGCACAACATTTCCAAGAGTAAGTAATATTTTATATCGACCACAACTCCAACACACATTAGGATTTGGAAAACTTTATGCCTATGATGCGTACTTGTAGCACAACTTCACCTTGATGCGTAGTCCTCCAAGGTGTTCACTGACACCTCCAGACATTAATGTCTCACCGTTCAGGGTCGTATCCTGCTACCGATGACGACGCGATGATGGGCGAGATGCAACCCGAGAAGGGTGAGACACTAATTGATTGTTTTTATTGACTTGGGCACGGGCTGTCTGCTTCTACTGGCAATTTGAGAAGGGGGTGTGCGATGGAGAGCTTCGCTAAATTTGTACGTTTTTTCTCTGGAACCAGCTCTTTTGCAATTAGCGCTCATCGAAATGATTGAGATTACATAAGTACCGTGAAACATAACATCACCATGAGAGTTTCCATCATTTGACTCCTTCATCATTGCAGCTTCAACAATACGTTCCCTTCTGGAGGCTCGTCCCGATCCGTCCGATTTCGTGCCCGTCGTCGCTTCTCTCGCAAGCACAATGCACGCTGCATTCTGCATATCGGTGAGGAGGTCACGCCCACTTTGGACTTTAGTCCAATCTAATTTTCAGCGATCAACGTTCTTCTCCTCTGGCGCCCTCGTCGAATTTCTGTCTGCGTACCCAATTCGAACCCTCCGATTCTTCCTATCGAGCGATTCGCTTGCGGTTAGTTAAAATTGTGATTATTGTACACCGAAAGAGACTCAAATATTGACTGGAGTTGAATAGATCGAGTTGTATCGTATTCGTGAAACCGTAAAGCATCATGCCAACTTACTCACGGTTAGTGAAAATTTTGATTGTAGATAGAACTGATAGTGCCCATTAATGGAATAGATTAGCCCGTGTTATATCGTAAACGTGAAATCGTAAGGCGTCATGCTAATTCATTTGAGTGATGGGAATGAGGGTAAAGACAAGGGCATTCTTCTCCGAAATCTCTCGTTTTGTTTTCACTACATCGACGACAAGAATAAAGTGATTGGAGTTTATTAGGCTGAGTCACATAATAATCGTGAAACCTCAAAGTGCCATGTAATAACATTTTCAATTGCTCAGGTGATGGCTCGTCGTTCTCTCTTCAAGCGAGTATTCGAGGCTGAAGGAGCGGCTCCATTGAGAAAAGCGGCCGCCGAATCGCCGTATCTGATGAGATTCATGCTCAAGCTGCAGTATCTGGTAAGAAGTTGGCAATTTTTAATTTTGGTTGAGATTGGCACAACATGCTGTTTTGTGTTTCATCCTGCACGGTTCTAAACTTATCTGATCGAAGACAATCCACCTTCGTTACGTGCTTGTGCGCATTTGTTATGCTGTTGTCGTTGTTGTTTTTATTCTTGGAGACGATGTTTACTTCAGACGACGTCCTCGTCGAATGAGCCCATCTCGGAGGCCGACTTCAATCCGCCCCTCGCGCCGTGTGATCCGAAGACGATGGACCATGAGTGAGTGTGATCTTTGATCTTTTGGAGTCTTTGGGACATCACCAGATGCGAATACACATGTTGCTATTTTTTGTGTTGAGTTCTTATTCACTTGATGAATCGATAGGGTGAGTGGAACTCACTTTCCGATGTCAAAGATCAATCTCTCAGACTGCTTACCATGTGGATTATCGACGTGTGGTCCCGGCACGACAGCGAGGCGTACTGTAGCATGGGCACGGAGCTGGTGAATACTATGCAGGAAGTGAGTGTAGAGACTGAATGGAGAGGGATGCGGACCGCAGTCTCCTCATTTAACACACTCTCTCGCCCTCTCTGAGCGGCTGAGAGAGTGTAGACAATGAAGAGTTTCGAGCTCCAGTGAGTAGGAATCGAGCGAATAATTTATGTGTTGTAATGCTAGAAGAAGGGGGGAATACCGTTAATAACAAGTTCGGTCTAATCATATCTCGCAGATGAAACCCGAAATTGGCATTTTCAATTCAAATGTGATAATTGCTGCTTTGTTGTTTTGCGCTCCATATGTGCATTGTAAGCAAGCGGAATTGAAAAGGAGTGATAATATGTACCTCCTCCAATGTTGTCAAATAATTTTCCTGCTGATCTAATTTTGGAATCTCCGTAGTTGCTAGGCGCGCGTTGCTAGGTTTGCTTCCCGTTTTAACATTATCTTATATGACAATCTACTATGGGGTAGCGCGGCTCATCTTGGAAAAAAAACAAAATCTTAATTTTTCCAATCTTAACCTAATTTTTTCCAGATCTGGCGCTCGGACGATTTCAAGACGCGATACATGGTGAAGACGGAAGAGCAATCGTCCTCGGATTGCACCCCCATTCGAATTGTGAGTCAATGGGGGTAGTGGAGAAGAGAGGCGTGTGCTAGCCGCTGCGGGGTTAGAGGCCATGGTGCACGCACATTCGAGTTGTGAGTCGATAAATGACTGTTTACTGCCTATAGTTTTACCAGTAAGTTTCCACTTCGATTAGGAAGTTTCAGTCGTTATTTCCGCGCGGCGTGTTTGTGTTGCACTGAGTTGATATAGTAGTATGGGATGTCGATACAATGATTGGATCAGGTTGACGGTGCGAACAAGAAATAAGAAAGAAAGAAATAATTCCAGCAATTCATGAACACGCCCAAGTACGAGGTGCCCAAGCTGTTCGCGTCATGCTTCATTCGATACCTAAGGTGAGCGCACTTGACGGTATAACAAGACATTGAAACCTCAATCTTCCTTGGAAAAAATATCCTGTATCCCTTATTTTTTTTATCTAATATTTCACATGATTTTGCGGTTATCTCAATTCACTGAGACCACAGAACACTTTGAAAATACTAACATGTTTTCTTCTTCACAGAGTGAACTACGCAAATCTCGAACTCTTCACGGATCTTCTCTTTGTTTTCATCGGCAGTTTCGCCACTGATTTCTCGTTCGTGAGAAATTACATGACGGCTGAAGTCATTCCGGTGAGATTTGAGTTGCTCGGAACAGCTAATACTTTTACGGATGTCCTTAGGGTGATAGAGCAAACATAGCTAATTTTATAAGAAAATCTCAATCCTATAAATAATTATAATTGTAATTGTAATCTAGTAGTGACTTGGTAGTGTTCCAAGCGTGGGCTATCAGACCCCGTTGCAAACCAAGGCTGTTTAAAAATTTAACGCACTCCTCATTTCACATATACACTCTCGTCGGTCAGAAAGAGCGAGAGAACATTGCGAAATATAGGGTGCGTTGAATCTTTGATCAGCCCTGGTGAATACCGTAATCGCCCTCCTCATTCCAGACGTACCCTCTCACGTGGCGTCGTGACCTCTTCTCCTTCGTGCTCGCCCTATTCGAGAACGACAAGGACGCGACGGTGGACAATCTGCACGTTGCTCGGTGAGATTTTCGATCCGAAAGATCAAAGATCAACTCTTGGAGACGATATTTCATCATTTGTTCATGGTATCCTGTACACATGGTGATCTCACTGCTATTGTATGAGGAAAGGATTAGAGAACCTCTTGTGCTCGTGAAGCCCAAACAGCTAGGGAGAATTTGGACCGTCTCGTATGGTGTTTCATGTTCTTCCTAAAGACAAGCAAGATAGGTTGTGTTCAATCGAGATGATGGAGAGCGCCTAGAGTATATAATTCATTGTCAGAGTGATGCAGTACGCTCTCACGCCCGTCCTACAGTACGCCTTCGAGCGATTCGATGTCGAGGAGGTATCGACTACTGACTTTTTTAATCCCTACTTTTGATTTCTCTTGAGCCGTTACATGCGTCTGTCTAGCCATCGAGCTAGCATTGCAAAAGAGAGAGGCTCTCCGCCGTCTGTCTTCAATACCGTATACTGCTCCTACCGTACCCTGCTCAGATCCTCGGCCCACCTACGATCCCGCCCGATGCCGACACGAAGAACATGGTGGCTCGACTGAGCGAGATTATCGAGGTGAGCTGAGCGATCGATGGGAGAAAGCCTTGGAAATTCCATGCAATTCATGCGCCTAAAAGAGCCAACAATGAGCAACAGTGCGCACTTGATAAATGTTAGATGGCTTATTGACATTGATTCGATGTTTCTCATTTTGAAATGTTCTTTTCCCGTTTCACATACGATTCATATTTTGCTAGTTCTTGAAAGGGTCGATGAAGTAAGAGAGCTCAATCTCAAATCAACAACCATTTCCAGTCGCTGTGCAAGAAGTTTTCGGACACGATGACGCTGGCCTTCTACCATCTCAGCTCGCTCGTTGTCACCCACGCACCGCACTACATTCACACTAACAGGTGCGCTAGGGAACGGGGACCTACCGTATCAAAAGTGGACCTCGGCCCACTCACCCTACCATAACCCTTGTTATACTGGTATACCTGAGCGCCCTGGAATATCCGAGCGTTTTAGTCAATTTCAGCAAAACGAAAGATTTTTGCCAACCTCTCACAAGGCAGCCGAAACATATTCTTTACTCACAATCAGCCCACCCATGGCACACCCACGATCACTAACACGCACGCTGTCGCTTCTGCTATCATACCTACCTACCTACCTACCGTAATCTCCCGACCCTACCATTACCATACCAACGTATCCTAATCATCTAACGTACCCCCTACCTACCTACCGTAATCCCCTCCCCGCATTGCAGCAAGACGAATCAGATGCCGCAGCTGCGCACGTTCATGCTGTTCGCGTGGCCGTGTCTCAACGCGACCGCGATGGACGTCACCCTCAAGTTCATGGGCCATCTCTTCCTCGCGCGAATCATCCAGAAGTTTACGATTCACAGAGGCATAGTACTCAAGGTGAGGCGTGGTGTGCTGGACGCGACGGGTTAGAAAGAGCGCCGCGAGGATTGGAGGGAAGAGTAGTATTCTAGCTCGATTCTCTCGTGACAGGCGTGATAATACAATGAAGTCATTCTTCGATAAATGGAATTTGCAATAACTTGAAATGCAGGTGTACAACTCGCTGACGGGCGCCTCACAGCAGGACAGTAGAGATATCGTCAAGAAGGTGATTTCACATTTTAAATTAATAAAATCCTTATTTTCATGCAATATAAGTCTTTTTTGCTCTCAATTTTTCCTTATCTCTCGCTCGTTATTGAGAGAGTCTGATAGTGTGAAATTAGACAGTCAACAACAACAACAACAACTGAGCAATTTCTTATATTCTGTGCTTTCGAAGGTTTCTTTTTGATCTCTGGTCTTTAATCTTTGATCTTTGATCTCTGTCAGGCGATGGACATTCTGATCCCGCAGCTGCCGGCGCGCATGGAGGACGGCCAGGGTGAATTGCTCAAGGTATTTGTTCGTTAATTGAAATGTGTTTAATTAAGTTTTAAATAAAATATTTATGTTTTAATTATGTGTTTATTAATTAAGTCGGTCCGTACGGCGCTGTGCGACGAGAGCCACATCGTGCACAACGTCTTCCACTGCCTGTGAGTGTCTGACTTTATTGCTATTTTCCATTTTGGATTTTGGTTCTCTATAAACAATAACAACCAGCCGCTCATTCCAGTTTCGGAAATGTTCATAGGCAATTGGTGATTTCGTGTTGTATGAGCTCTTTAAGATCTCTGGATACTGATGGATCTGATACTATACATTTGTGTAGCGTACAATAAACATAAAACGAAATCAATTTCCACCCCGATTACAGGCAGACGGTCACTCGCAACTACGAAACGCACTTCCCGCTGAAGCACGAGCTGCTGCCGCTCATGCTCAATGCCGTCTCGCGGTGAGTGGAAAGAGGCTCACTCTCGATTGCTCTTGAGGAAAGAGTGCGCGCTAGAAGCGCCGGGTGGCATGGGGAGAGATGTAGAGATGTAGAGAGATTCGAGAATAGGCTGGGCTAAAAAACTGAGAAGTGCCCTCATATCTAGGGGCGATACATAATTTGTTTCCCATCGCACGTTACTGATTCCCGTTCGTTCCCGAGACAAACCAGCGTTGTCGCAGGCTGCTCTCCTACCAGGCGGCGACCGCCTCGATGGACGGCAAGAGGGTCGCCGTGGAGGTTCGTTTAGAATTTATTTTCGAAATTTATTCAAATAATAATTTCGAAATTCAATTCCAGGTGTGCGAGATGGTGCTCAAGTGGGACATTCTGCGCAAGAAGAAGCTGGACGAGGCGAGCAGGCGCGTGAATCCGATGACGGTGAGTACGGTACCGTGTAGGTACGGTAGGGATACGGTAGGAGTACTCAAGGAGTACTGTAGGGGTAATGTAGGTACAGTATTGGGCACCACTTCCCAACTTTAGAACTCGGAGGCGTGCATAAATTTATACTCGCAAAAAAGTTTTTATTCAATCGAGGAGCTGAACAGAATATTGGGGTTGAGAGTACAACGCTGCATTTGGTCCAATCGTGGAACGCGAATTCATTGGGATTTTTCCAATCCGGCTAGCTACGAAAATACAGAATTTCCTTCAGGTGGAGAAGATTCTGGACGGTCTGAAGCGTCACGATCATTCCAAATCAACGGCTGCGGCCTGTCTGTCGACCACAGTCGTTGCAAGTGTGGAGAATGTGGAAGGAGCAAAGGAGGGTCAGTTTGGCAGATAGGGAAGGGGCTATAACTGGGCCCCCCCACAAGAATATGCGGTGAGACAAATCAGGGCGGCGTGTCGTATACACGGTGTATATATGTCAGCCCAAGTCCTAACATCGTTCAGCTCGATCTAAAACTTGCCTCCTTTCAGACGCCTCTGCTACAGCGCCCCCGATGGTGGAGCAGCTGAAGCCCATACCGAAGTCCCAACTGGACCAAGTGGTCAATATCCTCTTCAAGATAGCCACCTCGGTCAGTTATTACCCCCGGTTTGCCCCAATCGGGGCGCTGGCTCGCATATCTGGGTTTCATGGTGAGGTCACAAGGGCCGGTGCGCCGCTCTCTACTAGTTTGATGATGATTGGTGCGTGTTCTTGTAAAAGAAAATAAAGTGTGCTAGAAAAAATAAAGTGAGTATAAATAAAATAAGTGTTGCTTTTTGAAAGATTGACATTTCGGTGAGCGATTTGATGATAGAGGTTTACAAGTTGTACCATAAGGTACAAGGGTCTTTCATGCTGTCGAGCTTGCCAGTTGAGGTTTCATGGTGGGATCACAAACGCAGCGAACCACTCTTATTTTGATAATGCGCAATGTCACTATGAAAAAAAATGTGGAGTGAAGCAGTCTCATCTCTGTTATTGAAAAAATCAGGAAAGAGTGCGATAGATATCCTCATTTATTTATTTATTCATCCCTTTTTAGCAGCACCACAGCCCGGGCGGCACGCCCACCGCACACTCGCAGGCGTCAGCGGAGATCAGCAGAAGAAGCGTAGGCGAGTTGGCTTGAACTTGTTAGCCGGAAAGGGGGGGGGGCTGAAATTCGGGCGACCTCTCTCCGTTCTGCACGCTATCTCGCCCAGTTCGAGCTTGCGAGCGAGCGAGCGTGTAAAATCTCACAGATCCTCCTCGATGGACGGAACGAAGAAACGGGAGTCGTCCCACTGAAAGAATATTAAATAGCAATCGAATGTTGTGCAGATATTGGTTTTAGTTTTCGCCTTCAATGTTTTTTTACGACATCGCAAATTATAGTTGCACAGTGACTACTAGAACAGGTGGTGCACGGCTGTTCTGGAATCACGCTCCAACATTGCGAATGCGCGGGCTTCAGGGGGTGCTTCAGATATGGCTGTGAACTGGGGGAACTGGAATGGCTTCTCTACTTGTCCCTCTAAGTTAAAAAAAATCCCTTCCCATTGCAGCTTCTCATTCCTGGAATTGTTGTCTCCTCATTGCAGCCCTGCTGCGCGCCGCTCTCAAGCCGGTGCTGTGGGGTGACGTGGCGTCCATCAAGATTGCCTGGCTGGACAAGCAACTAACGATCACGAACGAGCAAGTGAACGCGCTGCACTCGGGTGAGAATTAGACGGAGCAGAGGAGTTGGGGGGGGGGGGGCGGAGCTTCGCCAATATCATAAAAACCGAACTCGAGAAATCAGCTGGCATATGAAGAGAAATGCTCTTCACTCGCCAATATTTTTACTGAAGCGGAGAAGGAAGAGAACTTTTCCAGGGATTGTTGAATGGTTGATCTTTGATCTCTAAATGCTTCTCAGGCGGTCAGTACAGCGCGATCAACAACCACTTCCAGACGGCGATCAGCACGCTGGAGGTCCTGTCGCAGATCATTACTGTGATGGTGAGTGAGGGGTACGGTAGATTACTGTAGTTATACTATACTCTATTGTCGTATTGTATCGAACATTTCCTTCGCACTCCGAGCAAACACTGTCATTCATATTTTCATTGGCTCTGTCATTGTCACATTGCCGTACTGAAATTGTCACATTGTCATACCGTCATTGCAGCCGCACGCGCTGGCACTGGCGACCATTCATCCGCTGCAGCAGGCGCTCACCACCTGCTTCCAGGGCCAGACCGGACTGGTGAGTGAGAGGGGATGGAAGATGAAAGCGCGCGTGCTAGCCGCGCCGGGTTAGGAAATGGGCTGGCGGAAAGGCGAGCCCGTCTCACAGATTGTTTGTTTAAAGCTTTCCTGCAATCACCTTTTTGGGCCAAAATCCTCGATATCATGTTAATAGTTGGTTGTGAGTGACTAGGATGGTGTGTGTACCGACCCTCAATGGTGTCCCTGTTTCAGTGCAATAATCTGACGCGCAACGCGACCGCGCTCATCAGCAGGCTGATGGAGAATTCGACGGGCGGCCGATTGGACGAGTATGAGGTACGATCAAGAAATCTGCAGCCGACCTCAATCCTCAGTTGGGATACGGTAGCTCTGATTCGATTGAAAAGTGGCTATATTTATATTTGCATAAGAAAGGCCTGCTCTCTAGCTGCGTCTGACCGACGAGAGAGCATGCGGAATGGTGAGACGAGATTAGTAAAAAAAAAATTGCAGACACTCTTCCACTTTGTGAGCAAGTTCATCAACGAGTCGTTCACGGGATACGACAGGCGAGTTTTGGTTTCAAATTATCGAAAAGTGGGCTGAGTCTGGGAAAAGGCGGGGCCTTTGATATTCTATTAGTATTATAGTTTGTTTGAAGCTATGAGGTCCCGTGACTGATTAGAAATTCGTACGTGGGTGTTATTCATGCGATGAAGCACACCACACCTGACAGGCTAATGCCAAACTAATTGCAGGAACCCGTCAGCCTCGATCACTACCGTGTACACGGCCTTCAATCTCCTGCGCGCGATGTGCCAATCGCAGCCCGATTATCTCGATAGCGTATGCTTGCAGAATATGATGAAGGTGGGGGGTATTTCTAATTTTAAGGAGGATACCATTGACTGAGCAATATTGGACGACTATCATCGAACACTTGAAGCGCGCCTGTTTCGGGCGTGAATGTGGAAGATGAGTATTTTATCGGACTGCGGAGAAAGACAAATATTGCGCGTCCTTCATTCCGTTGACACTCTTAGGACCCTTGAAGCATGGTTGTCGCTCGCGGGGATGTGCATTAGATGTTACTTGAAAAATAAGGAAACTTCACTTTATTAGCCGTAGCATAATTACAAAGTCATTGTTTATGTGATCTCCCTGAGGTGAGTAATCCGTGCTTGTGCCCGGTCTCATCTAAGCGTTAACCCCTGACAATCAGATGAATAAACTAATGTAAATTATTATTACATAACCGGAATTCAGGTGCTCATCAAGGCCGCGAGGGAGTTCAAGGCGATCGATAGCGACGATACGACCAAGGAGAAAGGTATCAAAGGGGACAGTCACTGATGAGCTAACTTCCGCTCGATGGCCGGGGGTTCCGCAATTTTCGAGAATACTTCACTCATGGGATCCGCGAAAAAATTCTAACAATAAGACAACGAGGGGGTTCCGCAAATCAGTGAACATTTCTTCATGGGCCCCCGCATCTAGCTGGTTAAGCGGAGATAAAGCTCAGCAGTGCAGACAGTGGTTGTCAAGTGGGTTTTGCTGTCGGGCACCTAGCCCTATTCTTTTACCTGTGGCAAAACCATTGGCGGGCATTACAATCAAGGCACCATACTTAAAAATGTATAATCCCTCGACTCGACCCTCTCTTCGTAAAGGAGCGAAGTCGATCTGGGGCTTGTTTGCCCCATCAAATGTACTCTTTCGATCCTTGCAGTGGTCGCGGCCCTCTGCGAGACGGCCACATTGGCGCTCGATCTGCTGAAGCCGAGTCTCAGCCACATGACGCCCGAACAGCGTCGACAGTGCTCCGAGTTGGTGAGTTGGGGGGGGCAAGGCGCAGTTGCAGTGTTTATAGAAAAAGGCGATGTGTTTGGCGACTGGGCAAGGCGCGGTTGTGGTGTGAATAGAAAAAGGTGATTTTTTGGCGACTGGGTAAGACGCGGTTGTGGGGACTGGAGAAACATTATCGGAATAGAGTAAAAAATCTATTAAAAGATATAGGCGCTTCTACTGAGAGTGCGTCATTAAATATGGATTCATTTCCAATGAAACAAACTTGCGTCAAATGGAAGAGAAATGAGACTTGCGTCGTCAGATTATTTTGTTTTTATTTAATGGCAAAGGCCGTACGCTCAGTGACTAGTCTGCAAATAGGGGTTCTTGAGAACGTGTGATAACTCGAAATCGCCAGATGTTCTTCTGTGGCTAAATTCCTTTCCAGGTCATTCACCCGTTCTGCGATGCGACACACGATAAACTGCTGGAGATGATCATCAAACTGACGACGGAGCTGATCGTCACCCACACGGATTTGGTAGATTGATCTTTGATCTTTGACTTCTGACCTCCATTCTCAGCTCGTTGCCAATCCCGGCCTATCGATTGTCGTCCGACTGAATCCGATCATTCGAATGCGATTCCAAACGAAGGCGTCCCAGTATGTCGAGCTGTCCAAGATGTACCTACAGGTTAGATTCAATGGTAGAGAGATTTTGTTCTGTAAATGAAGTCCGTGAACTGTCGCCGAGCTTTTCAAAATTGGTTGAAACACCAAACTAGCGCTCCTCATTGAAAATTATGTTTGTACAACATACAACGCGCTAGTTTGGCGGTTCAACCATTTTTAAAATGCTCGGTGACAGTTCCTGCACCAGAGATGTAAAAAAAGCTAAGGATTGAGAATTGAGTATAATTGAGTTGTGCCGTCAATTGGACAATTGATATAAAGTGCATTTTTCTGATATCAACCAAATCGCAATTTCCCTTTCAGCAATTGGTCCTGTACATCTTCGAACATGACCTGCTGAGAAAGACAGAATACGCGGAGAAATTGGAAGATGCGTACTACTGGGGATTGACCAATCCGGTATCATTATTCAGATGGTTTATGAATTTGTGGCTTTGCGGTTTCACTCTGCCCATAGGTAATGTTACATTCTATATGTTTTATTGCGATGATTTATCAATTGGTGACATTGCGGATTCACTGCATCCATACATTTCCAAGCCTGCATTAGGCTTCAGTTATCCAGCGGTTCATGCGGCAAATAACCAAATAATCATTAAACAGTTGCTAATGATGGACGATTCGCTGCGGATGGCGTTCTTGAATGTCTTTGAGAAGCACGTTTCGCCCATACTTCCGGCAAGATTGATGTACATATTCGCCGAGCATGATTGGTCAGTTGAGGAAACGGAAGGGGAGCGTACGGTAGGCTACGGCATAGGTACGGTGATATTGATTGGAAATTGATTCCGAATTAGTATTTTTCTCATAACGAAGCTCGAGAGATCGAATTGTGTAATTGACACGTGTACAAAGATTAGCTGTGTAACCAGCTACCAACAAGTCTCAGATTAATCTTCCCCCTAATCAGGACGCTGATGCGTGATACATTCTGGATCAAGCACGCCCTCTTCCTTATCTTGCGATGCGCCTTTCCCGCCGATCCTGCCAGTTAGTTTACTGTTTCAAGCATTGTACGTAACATTATCTGACTGCGACCTTCAACTTTATTTTGCCCAATAGCTTCATCTTTTCCCCTATCGAAAATATAACTGTCCTTCAGAAACGAGACACAAGCTGAATCTGCGAGAGACGGCGACTTTTGGAGCGACAATCGATTGGCTGATCAAAGATGGACCAGCGGATGAGGAAAGGGGAGATGAACCAATGGAAATTGATGAGGAGAAGGTGAGGATGGGGGTACTACAGTGCCAATGTGGTATGTGCACGGCAGTGCATAATGAAGCTGTGAGGATGATGAATGTGTATATTAATTATTGTCATTCTGGCCAGTTAGATAGTATACGAATGTAGACGTTTGGTACGGTAGCTGACGATTTTATCTCAGCATCGTCTGTCCGAACTTCTCGGCGAGCGACGAAATCTTCTGACCGAATCAAGATCGGATTCCCTCCAGAGAGAGTTGCTCGACCATTTGATGGGATTGATCTGGACCGTGCAAGGTTGGCCATTTACTCCAACTTCCGTCCATCCCAAAATTTCAATGATCATTGTGGTTTCACCGTTGCTACTTGAGCATATCGTTCACACGTAATCTGACGAGTTCTCGATGACGTATTTGATTAAAACACACATTTTCAATAAAATTTGGTAGCGATATTAGTGTTTCACTATGGCTTCAATAGGAGGACTCACCATGATTAACCTGCAGATGCCTCGATGATTCGCGCCCTCTTCACTCGCCTGTTCACGACGATTTGGGCCGAATTGCATCCGCAGGTGATCAAAACAATAACAATAACAAACTTCTTCGATTTATTTCTAAATGTGAAGAGGGTAGGATACAACGTCGGGCCAGATATCGAAGAAATACCAAAAAGAGGATCTAATTTACAGTATTAGTTTTAATCAATCTCTCCTCAGGAACGCGATCAACTGCAGTCGATACTGCCCGTCTTCCTCAGCAGCGCCACGCACATGTCACAGGTAGGATTTAATGCTATTTATGCTATTTCGAATAATGGTGAAAACAATGTAAAAATAGTAGTATAAGAAAGACGTACAATAAATCACGACACTTGATGCAATAACGGGAACTCTATACGGTGAAACTGATCTGATTTACAATTAACTTGCCATTTATCTCTGACAATGAATAATTAGGACTAGGCACATCTGTGTTTCATAGAATTATCATGTTAAGATTCAGGCATGAATACCGTAGTTTCTTTTGCGCTTCATCTACTTCCCATACCATTTTATGGAGGAATACGGTTGATGTAGTTGTCAGAGCGGTCAAATAAAATAATACCTTATCCGCAGGCCACCCAGCCGGTGTCCGCTCTCTCCGTGATCATTGAAGCACTCAGCAAGTGCCAGCCACTCATCGAATTCGCGCCCGCACTCGTCAAGGTGAGTTTTATTTTTTTAACCTGTTACCAAGAGTTCATCAAAACTGCGTGAAATTTCATTCAGAAAGTAGACATAATTTTTTAAATAGATTAGTAATTTTCGAAATTCGATTTTTTATAAAACATTTCACCCGCTTGAATGGTGCAACACGAGGTGGTCTTATTGGGAACTAGCCTTCTCGTTTTAGTAGTGTCTCCATATCGTTTTCAAAAATAATTCATTCGATATTTGATCGGACATTTGCTGTTTCACACAGTCCCTATCAGAAGTTGTGTGAATACTTTACTAATTTTATCGACTTAACCTTGGAATATACACAACAATGCGTTTCGCAGTACGTTTCGTCTCGCCATCGCACATTCTACCTCGGTATGCTCATGTTGGAAGAGGAGGCTTCCCATTGTGAATCTCTCACTGAGAGAATGAAGGAAGTTGCTGGGCCGGAGCTACCGACCAGATTCGCCAAGCAGTTGGTCAGTTGAAATCATTTTATTTCTAACAGGGGTCCAACAATATACAGGTGATTTGATGGCTTAGTTATCAATGATGTGTAGATTGTCGGAATTGTCCCCACAATTCGATCACAGCCCGAGAGATACTCAAATTCAAGCTGAAAGATCAAAAATGCTTTCAGGACGCGCTGGAATCACTGAACGCCCTGTACACGGACATGAACGAATACGATCAGCAGAGTGCAGTCTGGCAGAGGAGAGCATTCATGCCTGAGACTGTCAGGGCGGTTGAGGCTATGGCAAAGGTAGCTTACCTCTTCAATCTTCATATTCTGAACCGATGAGATGAAATTTCACGTGAACGATATACTCTGACTCTGAAAGAAATGTGTTTGCTATTCTATTGAAAACAATAGTGGCCTTGATGTTTTGAGCTGCGTGTGAAACACGAATTTGGCCATTTCCAGGGCGAATTCGCGTACGCTTTCGGCATCCTCGAGGAGCTGCAGGAGGAGCATGGGGAGCGAGTGGACAAGCTGCTTGAGGGCCAGCGGAGGCTGATGGGAAGTACGTGCAAAGCGCGATTGAAAATCAGGAATTATTATTCGCACTTTTGGCCCTAGCTCGGCATACACTGAACAAACCTACCTACCGCACCAATCAGCATCAATCGTTGAGCGCCTAAAAAAAAACAATAAAAATATATATCAGTGGCGCTTTCTGCGCGCTGATCAAGATGGAGGTGCCAGAAGGCGATTCTTCTGTCAAGATTGAAAAATAAGGAATAGTGAAAATGATTGCAGGCTCTCCAACTGGTCAGAATGCGAGGGAAGTGGAGCACATGGGAGTAGCCATCGCGCAGTATGAGACGGATGCATGGACGAGAATGCATAAGGAGTGAGCTAATTAATAATTATTAATTTGTTTAATCTCTAGTAATTAATTAGCGTAGTTGTTGCCTGGCGCATCGGCGCTGCTGAACAAAGCTGAAGATAAAAGCGGGTATTGGGAATTGATCTTGACACAACTCCGAGGTTTCAATTAGCCCAAAGTGATAATATTGTTGTAAATATCTCAGATGCCTGATGAGCATGGGCCGCTGGACGGAGGTGGAGCAATTGGCGAATGACCCGAGTCAGATGGTGAATTTCGAGATTATTATTTGTTTATTTTTATGTTAAAATATATGCTTAATATTATAGTAATGATTTAAATTCAGGACATCGCGGCGATGTTGCGTGCGGCCAGTCACCGGCAGGACCCACTCGACGTGATGAGACAGTGCAGAGAGCAGGTATGTGGAGGACCCCCGGGCTCTAGATGCGACGTGTTAGAAAGAGTTGGAAGGAAGAAATTTGGGCGATAGCGATCGTATAGTGATTTGATTCCTATATTACCGAATAATACGTTGATTGACTACTATATTGATCTTTGATCTTCCAGCTGTCCGCTTGCCTTCCGCCCGATGTCGTCCTGCAGTATCACCAGTACTCAGCGCTCATTGCGGTAAGTCTTTTTATTTACAATAACACCTCCCATTTAGATTCGTGCTTCATCGTGATCGCATATTCACTTGCCATACGAATATATATGATCACGATCAGCGCAGTGTCTCTAGCAAGAAGCGATTTTGTAGAATCAATTTAAAAATTTTCCCCATCGTCTTTCAAGTTTCACGGTGTTTTCTTATTTGCCTGTGGTTGATGGACCACTGATTTATCCACTGATTGTTCGTTATGGCTTATAAATAAGTAGAATGATGCTCTTTTTCGTGCCTGAATGTCAAGCATAAGAAAGGGAAATGAGAAACACAAATTGTGCAGGTGCTGGAGGGACTGGACGACACATCGTCTGCAGCCACTCTCCAGATGGCCGATCGGACCACCCAGGAAGCGTTCGCCCTCGGCGTGAGCAAGTGGCGACTACTGCCCGCCGATGTGGGCGCAAGTCATCTGAAGCTGCTGCAGGTATTGTGATCTTTGATCTTTAATCTTGGAGGTTCGCGCAGTAACTCGTGGTAGGGGGCAATCTCAAGCTACTGCAGGTGGGATGGTGATCTTTGGTCTTTGGCCAGTGATCATTCAGTGGAGAAAGGCCAAAGGTCACATACGTTGCCATGCGTTGCCACAGCGGAAGGCAAAGATCCACTTTTCCCGTTTCATGGTTCATTTGCTGAATACGTGACGGCACGAGCGTAGGGAGAAGGGCGAAGGCGAAGGTCCAAAGATCACGCTTTTTACAGTTGGAACTGACAGAGCCGAGGCAAAAGATCAGAAACTAAAGATTGAAGACCATAGATCAATGATCAAAGATCAACATTCGTTCCAGTTGGCGCACGTGGCGCAGGACCTGTGCGACGCGGTGACGCTGGCGAAGGAGCTGGCCGATCCGAACAGTCCGCCATTTGGAAGAAAGATGATGGAGGAGGTGAAGCAGACTGTGATGACCTGGGTCACTGGGTGAGTGGTTTGGTTGTTGTTGTTGCTGTTGTTGTTGTTGTTGCTGTTGTTGTTTTTGTTGTTGTTTTGAATTTAGTTTAACCAAAGAGATAAGGAAGAGGTCCTGGGGGACCTAAATAAATAAGGAAAAATTAGAGAGATCTAGATCGATTGTAGTGAAAACAACGGAAATAGTGTATGCCTCACAGTTTCGATAAGGTCTGGCCTCTCATCCTCGTTTGATGAATGACATTTCCAGTAGCCACAACGGGTCGATCCTGTCGGAGGGTGGTCCGTGCCATTCGTATCGATCGCCGTCCCCACACGATGACCTACCGCTCGCTGCCGACTTGTTCAATATCAAGTGAGAACACGAAATACGGGTAATTGGCTCTCAATTTCGTGTGACAATAATACGTTTATGTTGAAGGAAAATCTAGTACATAGACCTGGTGATATCGTGCAACAGTGCTTGTATCTCCATCTTGAGAATGGATGCTGTTGATTATATCCATTCCCTATACTATGCTAATTGCAGGAAGCGCGTGTTCGTGAAGCTATCACGCGCCTTCGACGATTGGACCGCCGAGGGGGTACGGTAGATTGCCGTACACTCGATAGATTGCGATTGTTGTTATCGATAACTGATTTCATTCAGCATCACAAAAAGGAGTACGCCCAGCTGTCCTCGAGAGATCTCGCACTGCCAATGCACTCGCTCATTCAAACACAGGTGAGGGGAAGAAGTTGAGAATAGGACTGTCGGAATGAAGAATCGATCGATTCATTTCTCGGGCTCTCTCGCCACTCTGACCAGCAAGAAAGCATGGAAAATGAGGAGAAATATTCTTCAATCTGACAATCTTACTGACATGCCATTCCGTTCTTGAAGTAGTAAATTGAAGAAAAATAAACTATGACTGAAAGTAAGTAGTAATTGCAATAAACTAGCATTTTACATTTTTCGTTTCCTGAGACACCGATGCAACAACAGGTCAAGTCTAAACTGAGAAAGGCGATCGATCGAAGCATTGCAGATCCAGATAGCTCGTTCATTCCGCTCCGCGAGATTGTACGAACAAGCCGAGCACTGCCTGAATCTGTGAGTTATATCGATCGATCGAATGAGTTACTGTAGGTGGTGGTGCTCTATTCGAACCACAGTTAACGCAATGTTAGATGAAACTAGCTAGCCAAAAATATCTCTACCGTAATATCATCAATCGCCGTCACTAATAATAATTCTAAGTTCGCTGAAACATCGATGTAGAAGGTCAAACACAACTTGAAATCCGGTTCAAATTCTTTACAGAGTTCGCTGAAACACAGCTGTGACAGGTCCATCCCAATTTTATTTCTTGTTCAGAATTCACTGCGAGGCATCGATGCCCGTCGCTTCTGTGGTAGCCAAGGTTCTCGAGCATGCGAAATTGCTGAGAGGATGGGCTAATGATGAGATGGCGACGAATGAAGAACAGAAGGAAATTCTACTGAGAAGGGTGAGTAAGGATTAGTGCTAATGATCGTGACCTTGTAATTGGCTAACGTTGACTCACTTCCTACTGACATGAAGTTGAAACAGAGATGCGCCGGGGACAAGAATGTTTCGGTTATAGTGCACATAATTAGTGCCTCACATCCTTTACCGTGGTTACGAAACAGAGTCACGCCGGGGAAAAAAAACGTTTTCTATTCCGTACTTTCAGGCGCTGCAAATGACGGAAGAGGTGAATATGGACGATATGAGCAAGGAATTCTTCTCTATGATCTACGCCCAGAGGGGACTCGTGCTCAGTGATTTGAGAGAGTTCGTTTCGTTAAATTATTTCGTTGAATTGTATTGATAATTAGCATTTTATCTATTTTTTGGCCCAGCCTTTTCCCATAGAATATTGAATTTCTACCATTCTCTTATTCACTACCCCGCTCCCCATTCATTGTCTTGTTATCGCCTTTTTTTGAATCCTGCTTGTTTAATTTTTTTTTTAAATCTAGGTATTGTCTACTAGACAACCGACTGAATGTGTCGGATGCGTTTCATTTTTTTGATTCATTTAAATTAATTCGGACAACTTAGCCCACTTTAGTTCGGACAACGCGTACAAGACGTTCCAAGTAGCGACGGGCATGCACGAATCTTCGGTGGGCGGGTTCGCCGCTTGGGCCAAGCATCTGGATCGGATGTTCCATGAGATGAGGTACGGTGGGCGAGGGGACAGCGGCCGATCAAGTACTGCCTTTTTGACGGTAACCGGGGCCTACCGGCGTTAATGTGAACGCGTGTCAATGACGGCTGTCGAAGGGTGGTAGCACTAAGATTTGACTAAAAAAAAACTAAAATTGGCCGATAATTAGCATCTCGATATTCAGGACGAGCGAAACAGACCGGGAGCGGGCTGTTGCCTACGGTGTCCAGGCGATTCTGTGCTACGTCGAGGGCGCATTGTGAGTGGGAAAGAGCTGCCGATTAGGCCGATGTCAGGATGAATAACATGTCTGTTCATTCCTCGAACACTCTCATCAGTTTAACGAGAAAAAAAAGTGCAACGATGAGACGATTGCTTCATCCTGACAGCCGTACGGTAGTATTTCGCACTTGGATGTTGTTGTTGTTGTTGTTCTTATGCAATGTTTTTATGTTAAAACGCATTGTTCAGGCTGGGTGACGAGACGAAGGCGCGTCGCTACATCGCTCGAGCCATCTGGCTGTCGAGACTGGTTGCCGAGTCCGGCTGGAAGGAGGGAGTACGATATTTGCCCCCTTCATCATTTCAAAATATTGATTATGTCTATTTGCTGTGTTAAGCAGAATAGTGTAAGGACCTGCGATCATAATGGCAATGGTGATTTAATGATTCACTGTGGCCTTGCAGTCAACGCCAATCGTCGATGCGCTCGAGCTACCGGCGAGATTGGAGAAGGCAGCGCGATCCTGCTGCACCAACTACTGGATCGAGTGGTGAGAAGGGCTTCGAACATCACAATCAGAGCCTGATTCCACGATTTCTTTCATTGAATCGGATGATGGCTGTTCATCTGTTTTTTGAGAGCAGAAGTAGGGTTATGAAGATGAAGATTCTCCCTTTTCAATTGCCCTCTTCAATCTCAAGCAGATCGCTATTGAAATGGTTCCACATTCTTTTGCAGGCTTCCCCAGCTGTGCCTGGACGTCAAGAAGGAGATCGGGGTTCTGGGCGGATTCGCAGCCACTTGTGCGAGGTTGTCACTTTTTATTTTATTTATTCAATTATTCTTTTTATTTTATTTCGTCAGCCTTGACTTCATAATAATAACCTTCTAATCACTGTCAATATCCACACCGTGCGCGCTTAGCTAAAACACTCACCCGTTTTTTGGCTGTTCAGTGAATTTGTCAAATACGCAATTCGTTTGGAAGCTTGATTTGTGTTTATCAAAATCGATTCAGAGTGCACCCCATTCACTCGCACTTCGCCATTCGACAGCAGATGCGCAAGGATGACCGCATGGCGATCGTGCAAGAGGGTAAGACGACTCTGGGCGTACGATATAAAACGAGGGGGGGGGGGCGCCAGGTCAGGTTATTTTACAGGGGTGGGACCCACCGGTAAGCAAGTGTAACAAAGGATATCAAACAAAAAGGAGCTATCAGAAGTGTGTATTGGTTGAGATTCTTTCCCACAATGATGAGCATTTGCAATTATGATGAGTATGGGCGCCATACGTGTCCGTGTCTGACGGTGACCTCTTTTGACCGCGTATCCCTCCTATACATGATCTCGCACATTCCCACATCGCCAAAAAGTCGCGGAAATGATAGATATTATACGTGGCCCAAAGAAAAAGTCGCCGGCGGCATGGACACCTATGATCGGAACTGAAGCATGTATTGCAGTCGCTCGCGACCCTCGAACGAATTGCGGTCTCATCGAATCGATGGAACGAAAGGAGGCAAGCAAAGCATTCGTCTTTCCCAAGATCACAGATTTGTGTCGTGAGTTATACTATTTTTCACTTTTAAACTAATTTCTAAAATAAAGTTTAGAAGTGAAAAGTGAAAAAAATGAATTAACGAATGACGTTAGTGTGTCATCAACATGTTGCCTATTCCTTTCATTGCACGTCCACCTCGTTCGCCATTCAACATCAGATTAATGCGCCGACTTTTTTCATTTTCATTTTTTTCTGGTTTCCGACCAAACCCGGCGCGACTAGCACAAGCATGTGGGTCAATATAGAATGAATGTTCATGCCAGGCGTCGCGGCGGAGAGCCGTCCCTCGGACATTCTCGCAATGGAAAGATTGTTCACCGCGATCGATGAGATGAAGGTACGGTAGTCGATTAGGGATTGCCGTAGAGTACGGTACATCATGAACCAATCGATAATATTCAGGATGTATGGGCGGAGAGACAATTGCGAACTGTAATCAATCTACAGAAGGAATTGTTCAAGTGAGTTTGAGGTTTCGTTGTGTCCGTTTAGGAGGAATCGCATCGGGTAAGCGAGTGACAATTAGAGTTCGAAATAGGGTAATCGTCTCTTCATTTCATAGACTCTTTCACCGGTCAGAGAGGCGAGAGAGTATGCGAAATGAAGAGACGATTACCCTATTTCGAACTCTAGTGACCATCTTACATTTCATCTTCAGATGTCTTCACGATAACAGAGATGCGGATATTCTCTCGTCTCAGCCAATGGGAGAAGTCGCTGGAAGGTGGAGGGAGAGATTGGAGAGAGAAAGAAGGGACGGATGGTGTAGAAAGGTAAGGGATCAAATTTTAGTTTGGACAATGAAATGTGTTAATTTTGAAGGACTACGTTCGCGAGATTGACATCAAACGAAGTGCCGACGAGCGATTGAATGAGGATGAAGGAGAAAGGGAAGAGGTTCAGGTAAAGAAGAATTTTTCTCAATGAACTCATGATAATCTATCTTCATCTCAGTTCATCAATTCCTTCTCTTCCTCCGTCATCGATTTGCTCACTCGAAATGATGTATCGACGATTGAATTGGCCTCTTTGACTGTTGACTGGAGAAGAGCACTCGAAAAGAGAATTGAAGAACTGCCAAAGTGAGCGATCTTTGATCTTTCATCTTGTTTATATTCGACTGATAACGTTACTTTATTCAGGACGATCCCTCTCCGTTTGTGCTCTCCTTTCCTCGCTTCATTCTGCTCCCAAACAGCGACTATCGACCTCCCGGGAGATTTATTCGCGCTCAAGGTTGGAAATTTGAACCGTTTGACAGTTAGATATTTGTTGTTACGTCAAATATGGAACAGCTTGCGAACTTGGTGAAGGGTTGTAGCACAAAATCGACGGGTAATTATCAGATAATTTATTTCTTTTTTTTTATTTTCAGAATATACAGTACATGTCTACGATCTCTCGCTTCGGTCCTCAGTATCAGATTTCGTTGCAAGGCGATCAATGTGTAAAGGGCATCAGCATACGATCACACTGCGGAAAGGTAAGCGAGCGTTTCTCCGTCACGATTCAATGAATTGAATCGAAAGACTGGGTAGTTTTTATTTACTCAATGTGTTTAATTTTTCAATGTGGGGGCTAGCTAAAAAAATGTTCATTACCAAATTGCAGACATCTGTGTATTTTGTACGCAAACTTCGACGTGAATGTGGAACGAGACAAACGAGTTCCCGAGTTCCCCAATTGATAAGAATGATGGATCATCTGGTGCAGAGTGATAGGGTAAGAGATTAAGGTAGATTAGCGATAGGGTAAGAGATTACGGTAGATTAGGGATAGAGTACAGCAGTGAAACAAAGTAATATCGTGGTACTGTGATATCTCTCAGGGAACGTGTCAACGCTTTCTCAAACTTATTCCTCCCATCGTTGTTCATTGTGGAGATTCGGAATTAGTGGAATACACGAATAAGAAGGAATGTGGATTCTTCCTTGATGAGGTACGATATTTTCTCCTGTTTAATAGTTATCATTAATACTCAGGTGCTACTTAATCATCTTTCTTCTGTTGTTAGAGTGAGAACTGATCAATTGGTTGTTGAAAGTGAACAAGAAAGAAGAAGATTAATGAATGAAGGAATGGGTGAAGATATGGCCAGAATGGAAGTATACAGGTTCGTATTCAACTATTTATTGCTAATAAATTGATATGGACGTTCATCCACATTTCCATTTCAGATCCCTCCAATCTCGAATTCCTTCCGATTTGCTACTGAAAATGATGCAGAAACGAGTGCCCGATGCCACTAATTACTATCTCATGAGGAAATCGGTGTGTTAATTGCGAACTAAATTTGATTAATGTATTTGCTTCTCAATTATTCGCTTGAAGATGCTATCCAATATGTGATTTTTAGTACCCTGTGCACCTTTAATTCTCCGTTTTGCAGCTGGTTACTGAGTGGGCTCTTTTGGCCGGTCTCGAATTCGCTCTTAACCTCTCACCCACTCTTCCCTCTTCGATTCTTATCGATTTCGGCACTGGACGATCCTTTTATCCGAACAGCCGAATCGATCTGGCCAAAGGTACCCTAACATGCTATCTATTGTATATTATTGAATACAATCGCATCCCAATCTCGAGGCTAAATATAAAAGTTTCTCAGGCGCTTCTATTGATGATCGAATGGTTCCTTTCCGAGTTTCGGACAGTTTAGATCGATACATGGGATTCACGAAAGACGGTAAATCATTACGGTAGATGATTGCATACTGTTAAGACACTGATTGTGTAGTGATCTTTGATCCTTAATTTTCAGGCCACTTCGCCTGGGCTCTCCAAGCTACACTCGGAATGATGAACAGAAGAAAGCTCGAGATGTATCTGAGGTGAGCATATCTTGGTATTCTTAGGTTTCTTCTCTGTTATCTCCACCTGTAAGTCCTCTGTTTCATGATGACTACATGAAAGAATAAAACTTAATACATCATCTAAAATTGCAGGCCGATTGTGTGGGATTGCATCGCAGAGGAGAATGATTTATGTAGATTGCCCATAGTGAACGAGAGATCGATGGAAGTAGTCAAGAATATTATGGACAGAGTTAGAAGTGAGTTGAATCGAGTGACAATATAAATACAAGGGTCCATCAAATGTGTCTGTTTCCAGGGGTGAATGAAGTGGATTCAAAAGAAGATTCTTTCGATCTACTGAAGAAGGCAAGAGATCCCTCGAATTTGTCGAGAATGCCTGCATATTGGCACGCATGGTTCTAATTACTCGCTGCGATCAATGTATTCTTTTGCTGTTACTATTTATCCGCTATTACTGTTCCATTTTTGTTAATGCGACGCTATAAATTTATTCCTTTTCAATGTTACAAAATGTTATCCATTTCACCGTATGCGACCACACTCCACACTGATTTTGGTCTTCACTATCCTTGATTCACTGTTCAAAATATGGGTAGAATGTTGGTTAGTTATCCTTAGATTACCTTTTTGGTTGTTGCCACACTTGGATTTTGTTGTTTTTGAACAATCGAGTTTTTTTTTAAAAATTCCATTGTCGTTTGTTCTGCTCTTTGATTGTATAATCAGGCCGATGACGATGGCCTAAATTGAATAAATTCTTTGTAAATAATGTGAAGCAGTGGTCTATGCGATCTATACGTTGATGTCGGATTCAATTACCTGTATCCTTCTCTTCGTCTACTTATTATTGTCCTAACATTTTCTCATTTATTGCGGATACGTCAAGGAGCAGTTCGCCTGGCGCCACGACTACTGGTACCTCACCAACGACGGCCAGACTTATCGTACACCGAGTCCATTCTCCACGATGATGGTCCATCATTGTCCATGATGGACCATCATTGTCCATCATTTTTCCATCATCGAAGTTCTTGGCTAAAAATGCGATAATCAGGGCTCTTTTTGAGCCTGTTGCACTCTTTTCGGGTCCCTTTTCACATTTGAGTGAAAAAATATAATAAAATTGATCATTTTCATTGTGAAATTCACATTCCATTCGATTCCATCAAAATTCCATCATTTGTCAATCGCGAACTGATGGGAAGCTCGGTGCTTTTCTGGAGCCGGGAAACTACGGTACCCTAAACAACGGACACGTTTCATTTTCGACCGTTGACCTTTGTTTTTGATTTAATTTGGTTTTCTTATTTAATTAGCTCGATTATTATTATATTTCTGTTGTTAAAACGTTCGTATCACAGAGGCCATACTGTCCCTGTAGTCAGATTGAGGTTTCTTTGTCGTAATAGCTCGATTTCACGCTTTTCCCATTGACTGAGCTGTTTCTCTATTTAAAGGCCATTGTTACCTGTTCAGCTTGATCCTTTTCAGCACCTCCGTTAAAGACGTTGACCAGGATGAGGTCGTCAAGCGAATCGCGCACTTCAAGCAGACCGGAATGGTTCGTTTCACTTATATCATTCAGTCTTGATTTTATTGCAGTTTTCGGCGAATTTTGCTTTCAAGTTGAAATCTTGATGCAAATATTCGCTTCATGGCTAATATTCAACGTCTAAGGATGCTTTATTTTTAGTGTTGCTTCTCAGGTAAAGGTCCCCGAATGGTCGGACCTCGTCTAGCGCGGCGTCACCAAGGACATGGCCCACGTCAACCCGGATTGGTACTACATCCGCTCTCCCGTTGGTTAGATTTTTTAAATAAGCGTATTTTCTAGCAAAAACAATCGAGATATGAATATAAAATTTTTGCCATAAGAAAGCCTAAATTATCTAAGTGTGCTTCTTCTTGCAGGAGTCAACACCTTCCGCAACATCCACGGAAGCAAGCTCCGCCTTGGAGTCCAACCCAAATAATTGCTTCAGAGTTGTCTCAGTCGGACTGGTTTGATAAGGAAAATTGAAGTGACGCCGATGAACTAGTTTTTTCACAATGAAACAGTATCGAGAGTGCATTCAGTAGATTCTCAAAAGATACACTTTATCCTTTATCATTGGTCAATTGATTGATTATTGATCGACTATTCGTAACCGGTATTGTGTGGAGAATGCAAGGTGGGAAATGCACAGACAGGGAATTGGGAGGATTGCACAAGGGAATACTGTAATCTACCGTAGTAAAATCGATACTTTAATCTACGGTATTTAAAATCGATACCGTAGTCCACCAAATCGAACTTTTTCGATTTCTGGTTAGAAAGAGGACCGTGCTAATGAATAATTCGCGTCTTCATTTCGGTCAATCTCTCAAAGAGTGTGTGAAATGAAGAGTCGAATTATTCAGTCTCACAGCAACCATTAGAAGAAAGCTTGTGAACATTGGGAATCAAGCTAGCAAGTCATATCGGAATGGGTTTGTCGGAGACAGGAATGGATTTGCGTTCGGAGCCGAAGAGGAGAGATCGATTAGCAGATCTGGAATGTGTCATTTTCGAAAATATTTATGAAATTGTGCTTGCCTTCTTTCGGTGTCGCTTTGGTTGGCGCGATTTCTACGAAGGATGTAACGATGGTAACGGGCACCTGAATCGGCCTCATTTAGGGTACGTCCGTTTCATTTAGGGTAATGGACAATCCGTTTCTTCATTCATTTCACGCGCTCTTTCGTCACTCTGACCGGGATGAGAGACTACAAGAAGGGAGACATTCTTCATTTTGACAACCCTTGCGAAATGAAGTGACCCTCTATTCCTACCTGCAGTTTGGCGAGCACCAGTGTCTTGCTTCTTCCCACTTCTAAACAGATCGAGTGGCTCAGCTTGAGGAAGTGAGGGAGGTCCGCGTCCGGGTTCAGCCCTTAGCATATTACTGTTTATTTGTGATTGGTTTTGTTATTGTTATTCTTTTTTTCATTATTGATGTTGTTGTTGTTATTGATAAGATAAATTACCTGGCACATTGTGCACCGGTTTCATGCTGTAGCTCTCGCCGACGGAAATTTTCTGCTTTTCCGCGGGCAGACCTACGCCTGGAAAAAATACGAATATCGTTTCTTCATTTCAGAGCTATTTCGCTGTTGTAACAGACGAGGAAGGAATACGAAACGAGGGAGTCGGAGGACTGTTAAGAGCCCCTCCATCATGATGAAGAAAGCGCGTCTTCATTCTATGTGCGCTGTCACCGGTCAGAATGATGCGAGTGCGCGAGGAATGAAGAGATCAATTCTTCACACCGACAGCCCTACTTACAATTAGTCGTTCTATATTTTCTTCTACTTTCTTCACAAGCACTATTCTAAATAGGTTTGATCTTCGAAACCATATTTTTATGTCATTACCATGATGCTCGATAACGAAGCTCTTCTTTGTCTCGTCTCCTTTCGAATCAGTCGAACGTCCTGTCGTGTCCACTTTTGTGATCAGGTAAAGGCGCATGAATTTGAGCGACTCTTTCCATCTGAAAACAAGTTACATCAAAATTGTTCACCAATTTCATCTCGTTTCAGCTCGTTTCTACAGTAGATATTCTGTCAATCCCGTTGGTGTTAAAAGCAAGGAGACAAAATTGCGAAATGGATCGATACCTGTTGACTACCGTAATCTGGGCGTCGATTTCATCCGCTGACGTCATCACCGTCTTCCCGAGTGAGAGTTCGAGAAGAATCGATCGATCTCTGGAAAATAGAGACATTGCGTGATCGGATACTCTTTCTATCATAATCATGCTCGCGCATACTCTGCATAGGGACTAAATAGCTAGCGGTTACCAAAAGTCAGGAAGATTCCTTTTCACGAACAGCATTCTTCATTTCGCGTTCTATTGCCCCGTTCAGAGTTGCGAGAAATTGAGAGATGGCTAGTGTAACTCAAATAACAAGACGAGCACTGACCCCGGCAGCTGGATCGCCTTCGAGTGGCTGGTGCGTCCTTGGGCGATCGGTCGGGACACGCACACAGGTCTCACCACGACCACAGGGTGATCGTAGTAGATGGATACGGTAGTCGCGTCAAGAATGCGGAACTGAAGGGAATCGATAAATTTATGGCTGGACTACAAAAACGTGTTGAGTCGATAAAAAAACCTATCCCTCAAACCGCCTGGAGCTACGAATATAAATCAGTCCTCGATGCTCACCGCATTACAGTACCGTAAAATAATGGGAAATTCCTAGGGTTGTTGAACATTTTTGTCGCTACGAAAACAAATCACTTCTCGATTCTCACCTCGATACTGTACCGTATCGTCACGGGCACTCCGGGTACGGTAAGGGAAGTGGGCGCGCAGTCGGGCACCCGAAAGCAGAAGGGAAAGCGAGTGTTTGCGGAGATGGAATGGGAGGACGGCTCCGACGGGTCCTTCTGAAATCACGGTGGTCGTTCAGATCGTCCACTTGGAATAATACAAATAACAGCAAACAAGTTCTTTAAATTCCGAGCCTCTTCAGATCGAAGAAACAATTGTCTGCATCTACCAGAAAGCTATCTACTGCGAATCGTGTGTTGCATCGAAATTCTTTGTAGCCTTTCAAGCAACGAAAAATGAATAACTACGACTGGGAATCTAAAGTAATATACATACATGTTCATTCAATCCGAGCAGTTCTCCGAGTGTGCGATACTTCCACACCTCCTGTGACTGATCGACGATCGTGTGCAGATTGGAGTACCGTCGCTTGCAATCCTGCAATAAATATTTGTTTGAGATTGTTTTTTGTTGTTATTTTATCCTTCAGACCCTGAAGGCCGGGCTCTATTTCACGCCACTTCATCTCAGACGTCGCACTCCTAGCAAACATAGAGGCCTACGTAGGTCTTCAAGTGGTTCAGTAAATTGAGCAAATCATCGCACGTCAGAGTCTGAGTGTTTGTCCCTTCAGCGACCTCTAGATAACAACAAAACAATTTCTAAATCACGAGTTCTCATTTTAACCGAATTTTTAAAGTGTCCATGATTTGACTTGAACCTCGAAAACAGGTGACATAACGTCATCGTTTTCTGCAGACAAATGACTCTTGATGTACAGATTGCACAACAGGAAATGAGCCATGGAATATCTGATTGACGTCTTTGAGGTGTCGAAAAGATGATTAAACGGTGTTTTGAAATATGCACTGGGGTGAGCAATGCATGCATCGTTTGGACGAAGAGTCACTGTTTGAAGATGATAACTACGAAGAGTGTGATTTTTCGGACTACCCATGTGGGGCACAGTTTTGAAATGAGCTTGGTTTGGGATGGATTAGGAAATAAGTCAAGAAGTCAATCGTTCTGCTTGGATGATCAAACTGCTGCATTGAGAGCACATCATTTTCACAATGAGTAAGAAATGGTACTGATCTGGTGTCTGTGTGGATTAGAAAATGGAGTGCGTACTTGTATTTGCAGAATACGAAACCTACTCACTCTGTGTTTCTCAGATTCATCGAAACAACAAACTGTGCGTATTTTCTAACTTCTACAGTCGAGGTTGGTTCCCCAGTGAAAACATTCCGGCCCGGCCGGCCCCGGCCGGCCCCAAGCGGTCCCATGACTTTTTGTGGCTCGTACAGAGAGAAATTTGATATAAACTCAACGGCGTTGTAAAGCTCGTGTAATATGCTATCGATTTATGATAGCAGAATTTTAGATATTTCTTTCAATACGTAGTAAATTGATGGGGAACTGTCATTAGTATTGCGAAAAAGAGGCCGCAAGATTCGGTAAGTAAAATCGTCAACCTGATTCTTTTCAACTTTTTCACTTTTTTTGCAATAACTGACGCGCTTCCGCACCAATTTACTATTAATTGAAAGAACTATTTAAAATTCAGCTTACACATATCGATAGCATATTACACGAGCTTTACAACGCCGTTGAGTTAATATCAAATTTCTCTCTGTACGAGCCACAAAATGGCATGGGGCCGCTTGGGGCCGGCCGGGCCGGATTGTTTTCACTGGGGAACCAACCTGGACTGTACAGACCGGCGGAAGTTGTTGAAGAGACAACAACTCAACTTTGTGTAAACAGCTGTATGCAAACTCTATGCAAACTTCTTTCCCAAATTCGCATGGCGGATAAATTTTTTATCCACCAAGGTAATTTTTTAAAATTTATTTGAACTCACGCCATCAAATTGTGCTTGTGCCCGGCCGACGAATCTCGCTTGGATCGCATCGCCTCTGATTGCGGACGTGGAGTGAATGCGGATCGTGCCCTGAAATGAATTTGTGATTTATTGTCTGGCTATCCTCGTTTCCCACGGTCTGTATATTTTTTTAACTAGCCCTCGAAGGAAAGATGACATTGCTTCCTTTCGTATCGTTTATAGTTTACTCGCATTAATTAATCTCGCAAGTCAACGCACCTCTTGATTACAGTAAACCTACTATTAACGACTCGGATCAGTAATGAATCCCGTCACGCAAAGCCCTGTAAATTCCCGCTTTACGACGGTGTTGTAAAGGTACGAAAGGCATTCAGATCTCTTGCAATCCCTGCTATCTCGCTCACGCTGACCTACGAGTAGAGTGGCCGAAGGAAGAGGGGAAGAGTGCGCGGTGTGGCGAGGAATGAGAGGAAGAGGAGAGTGAAAGGGAAGACTCTTAGCGTGCTTGACTACATTTGCATAGTTTTGACCTGAGATCACTCTCATTTTGGGACGTTTCGAATTTGATCCGAAACAGGTTCTCAGCTCACTTTAGAATGCTTTGAAAGGTTGTGATGATGGTATTATTCCATTTTCTTAAGTTAACGGGGAATACTGCGTGATGAACTGTTCTGAGCATATCTTTTTGCTAGACGGTCGTTTGTAGGCCTATGGTATGTAAAGTGGCTCTAGAACATTTCTTTGTAGTCAGTATGCAAATGCCATGCTGATCAGCCACAAAAACCGAAGTCAAGCGATCGAAAACACCCCATTCTCACATCTACTCTTGCGCAAGAGTTCAAGACTCGAGAGTTGAGAGTTGCTCTTTCTCACTCCCCTCTTCCCCTCCCTCTCATTCCTCGTTGCGCAGAGCGGCAGCCTTCGGCCACTCTGACCTACGAGTCAGCTCGTGAATGGGGGTATGGAGTTATGGTCTCGCCTCTCCATTTCGCCTTAGCTCTCATCCGTCATAGGAACGACAGGTCATCAATCGCAGACAGTCATACTGCGATGATCCTTCC
Source organism: Pristionchus pacificus (assembly GCA_000180635.4). NCBI lineage: Eukaryota > Metazoa > Nematoda > Chromadorea > Rhabditida > Neodiplogasteridae > Pristionchus > Pristionchus pacificus. The sequence continues at coordinate 22,144,673 of CM026576.1, forward strand.
AGTCAGCTGACTCGCTCATAACTATTGATGCAAAACGGCCGTCAATCGAGCGTTAGATGCAGACCGTATCAGTTCCTAACAACGCTTTATCAGTATGACCAGAGCAGGGATGGTGAGAGAGTAGGCATAATTGAGAGTGCGCAGACAACAACGGGCGTAGTGCTCATTGCAGGGATGTGCAAAAATTTCGGTCTCTCCGCAAAGCACTCTTGGAGGTCAGCGTAGGCGAGAGACAAGACAAATGAGGAGGGTTCAGACAGGAAAGGACGTTGGGATTCTTATCGAAGTCACTAATAGCTTTTAGAGACAGGGGGAAGGTTCAGCGATAAGGATCGTCGCCTTCATTAGGGTGGAAGGACGATCGGAATTCGAGTGATTGGATGCTATCATCGTAGCACAAATTAACTGGTGAATCGTATGTGAAGTTTTCCAAAAATTCGTGTTGAGGTTGACGCATTTACATTTGCCACGTGAATTCATAATGAAATAAGTCAATGGAACTGAAATCACGATAGTTTTGATCATTCCCTAATTGAGCGCTACTACAAATGATTGAAAATATATAACCTTGACTTGACTGCCTGGTAGATGTACCTCCTCTTCTGTGCACACCTCGACACGAGGCGCCGTCACCATTTCTGAATAAACTATTTGATTAAAACCCCCAAAAAACGCTCGCGAGGCACATGAATCACGGAAAATCGAAGCAAGCCACATACATTTCCGCGAGGAAAATAGATCGAACATGCGCTATTGTGCTAGCAGAGATGCTTAGCAATGCTTAGTCAGACACGCTTAGTCTGACTTCTTTTTATTTCACATTGTCTCTCGCCATTCAGTATGGCGGAGGGAATGGGTGAAATGAAGAGAACCCACATTGAAGAGTGCGCGGAACGTAATGAGAACTGCACTAACTACAAACATTGCATAATTCAACCGTGTTCATCGATCGATAAGTAAGAATCCGGTGGAAGTTTCATTGCAAGTAAACCAATTCAGTTCTACGGAATAAGACTGACACAGAGTGTCAATAATCATGAGTTTGCCCTTTCGTTTATACTGAAGAGTTCAGTCACTATTTCTAACCCTAGTGGTCATGCTGAAGAAAGCGCTCCTGTAATGTTCTAAATTATAAGAGCACACGCAAAATGAAGAGGATCAAGAGAAAAATGTGAAGGGACCAACGATAGAGAATCGGCAATTTGCACTTTAGTAAGAGGGAAAACTCTTGCAGCGTTGATAAGATCTATGAAACCTGCAACCACTATACAGATCCGATCTATGGAATAGTATGAGATCATCTGTCATTTCACAAGGAAATAGAAGAGATGATGGAACGTGAAATCGAATCACACTTTCAAATGTTACTAGAAATCGAGCGTATCGTAAATGGTGAATGATGAGGCGGGTTCCTTTGCAGAGCGTCGGAATCTCTTTCGCAAACAAGAGATTCCAGAACCCAAGAGCGCTAAGTCAATACTCTATCTGGAACCACTGTTTCGGCACTCAAACAGCTCGATTGGTACACACAAACCTTCTGCTGCCCGAAATTGGCGCTCCCATGGATATTCAGTGTCAAACTAGGATAATTCAACCAGGCGTCAGGAGGCACAATTCGTCTCTTTACTCCTCGTAATTTCGATCGGTTTGATTGACGAGAAAGCATGCGGAATGAAGAGACGTCCTAACATGCCTAGAGACTAAAGATGATCAGGAAGCAAAGCGGAACTGGAACTGCTCACATAAGCCATCATCGAGTAGGGAACGATTCTAATCGTGAGCGCAAGCGGAAACGACTTCTTCTTGTTCCCGTATCGGCACCAAAATAATTGTCTCTCCTCATTTTGCCCGTTCTCTCGTCGGTCAGACAGAGCGAGAGAGCATGTGAAACGGAGAGACACTCGACACTGTAAGTACATTACGAGTCACAAAGCCGTGCAAGCCGATTTGATTCGGGTAGAGCAAAAAGTATACTGGTGGATGGGGAAACGACACAGGAAATGTACATACAAATGGACTTTGCAGTCAATTTGCGCGGAAACCAGCATTTAGCACGCTTGAATAGTGCAAAACCCACCCAAAATCTACCTCAATTTCAGAACGGCGAAAAACTAAGAAAAGTCGAGAAAGGGGGCGAAAATTGGACGGATCGAAAGCGCAAACAGACTGAGAAAGAGGAGAGGAAGTGGGTGGAAGGAGGGGATCCAGTTTGGAGGCTGGAGCCTCTCTTGAACTTACGTTGTCTCTCGGTGGTCAGAGAAGGCGAGAGAGTGGGGAGATTGGAGAGAGTGCAGAGAAGGGGGCTACTTGGGCGATGAGTAAGCGCGCGCGAGAATGGAACAGTTCCGCTTTGTTACGTGACGGAGAGAACGATGACCCAGTTGATTTCCCGTTGCAGGACAGAATTGGGTATCATCTGTAGGTCAGTCAGAATGGAAATGGGGGAGGGGGGGGGGGGGGTGAATGGGGAAAATGAATAGACAATTTGTAATGCTTTATGAGCGGATACAGTCTGCAAGGTAGAGTCAGATCGCAGACAACCTAGTTGACTACATGTCACTGTAGACTTGACCTTTATGGCGTGGACTAGGAACTATGATCTGTGATCGGTGATGTCGAGCAAGGGATGAATTGACTGAAATAAACGTTTTTATGTCTCTCGCCATTGAGATTCAGTTCGAAAGATCGAATGCATAGTAAAGTACAGCCAACTAGATCCCGACAGCTGAAGATGGTTCTATTAAAGAAATATCTATCCAATGTGAAAGTGCATCGCATGTACGATTGAATACTGGAAGCCATTTTTGCGAAAGAAGACTTAGCAACCACTTATGCCTCGCTCGGTCGAATACTCGGATCAGTCGAATACGAAGCGGACGCAGTTGACCACGAGGAGACACAGAAAACGGCGCGATAGAGTGAAGGGTTGACTCTATCGAGGGGAGTGAGGAGAGATAGGGAAGGGGAGGAAAGGTAGAGAGATAACAGGTCAGTGACATCGAGTCATTTCGCCCGTACAGTTCTACATACATCGTTTCTTCATTTCAGAAACTCTTCCGCTTTTCGTTCGAAATTTGTACTTCAAATAGTGAGTAGGCGTATCGAGCAACACTATGAAAGTGGAGCTAATACTAGGATTCTGAGGAACGAATTAGAACGAATTAGAATAAAAAAAAATGTTGGCTAGTCCAAAAGGAGGAGAATGTCGGGTCGTTTTTCCCCAATGAGGAAACGGGATGGATAATTGTGCAATATTAGGAATCGTTCTAATCAGTAGGGTGAAGAAATTGAGACGAGGATGAGGAGATAAGAAGGCCCCATTCGATCCTCGATCGGTTTGTTTTCTCTCGCCCGTCACTCCGTAAACACTCTCCACTTTCAACACACTCTCTCGACGGTCAGAGAAACCAGAGATCAGGGCGAATCGAGAGAGTCTGTTCTTAGCCAGTAAACATCTGGAGGGACGACCCTCTCTGTTTCTAGTGATCCCAAGCCGGTTAGACAGAGTGAGAGAGCGGGGGGAATGGAGAGAGTTTTGACAATGAACTCACACATGTGGCTGTGAAGATTCAGCTGAGATTGCGCGAAATAAGTGCGTGACTCAACCGCGCGTTCTTCAAAGAAAATAGAGAGGGGAGATGAGAGACTAGAGGTGATCTAGCAAGGTCGATTTCTCGTTCCTTACAATCGACCTCTCATTTCTCCCACGATCTCTTGCGAACTAGCACGAGCGAGAGAAAGAGTAGGGCAAGGTTTATGGCGCTGGAACGGGGGAATATTACTAAAAGTGAATGGCGAGAGTACAGAAACTAATGTAGAAACCACACATAACTTTGAATACGTCATCTCGATGGTTTTCTCAAGATAAAATCAAAGTCGATGGACTGAATCACAATGCTCACAGAGCGCAAGAAGAAAACAATCGCATCAACTCGTCTCTACTGACGGGAACACCAATGAAATCGTAGTGCAACCTCCCTCACCCTCTTCATTTCCCACGCTCTCTCGCTCTGTCTGAATCTCTTCGTTATCCATGCTCTCTAATCATCTCTAGCCACCGAGACAGCACATAAAGTCAAGAGTCATAAGATAGTTCCCCGTTCCCGGTCGCGAGTCAGTCGCCTCCCGCAGCAAGAGAACCAGTTCCGCATCCATTAAAAACACTCTCAATTCAACATTTATTTACGCGAAAACTGGAACGATTGACTCAAAACACTTGAAAATCGTATTTATTTCCATTACCCCCATTTACAATTACAATCAATGTTACCGCGCGAGTACAATATATTTCAAGGCGACTTCTACTGTGAATTTAGAGCAAAAAAAAGTGGATTTCAGGTTACATTGTCAAGCACTCGGTCAATAACTACCGTAATTCTACAGTATCATCTGCTTTGGGCACACGAAAACTACCGTATAAACATGAATAATCATACAATATCATCTAGGTTGAGCTTACAAAAGGAATTCATCGATCAATATCTACCGATAGCTACAGTAATCATACAGTATCCTTGCCCAGTCAGTTGTCGATTCCTCTCTCTCACTTCAGCTGGGGAGGCGCCACTCCAAGCTTCTTCGCGAGGTTGTTCTGAAAGAAGTTACTCTAATCAAATATTTTCTGATATTGTTGTGCGAGCTAAACATAGAAAATGTTTGGTTTCTACTAGGGTTGGCATTTCGGGGGTAATGGTCCGCTACTAGAGAGGGAGAGGATAACGGTCCGCTACTAGAGAGGGAGAGGATAACGGTCCGCTACCCCCGTAGCGGACCGCTACGTTTCGTGGAAGGGAGCTTTTCCACGCAGTCTTCAAAAAATCGCGCGCACTAGTTTAGACGGGTTGGGAAGGGCAGGCGGAGAGGAGAGAAAGGGGGCGGAGCTTCGCACTCCTCTCCCTTCCCCGAAACGTAGCGGTCCGTTAACCCCGTTACCGTTTAGCCAACCCTAGTTTCTACTTTGGCATTTGGCTACTGTTTTAATCTAGCTGAGAATCGCAATAATTTTACTTACCACGAATTCGATATGATTCGGGTGGTAGGCGGCGTTTTTCTGTGAACTAAACTACCCCACACCGTATTTTTTCTAGAAGGGAAAGCAAAGTAACTATAACTAACCGCGAACTCGATCTGATTCGGATGATAGGGGATGCCGCCCAGTGCGTGCACCAACTCCTCGTGCCGCTTCTCCACGTCGCCCGCCACCTCCACCGGCTCGTCCGGATTACTCTGTAATTAAATATATTTCTCTGGATCGTTACTGCTCCCAAAGATTAGAGATCAACGACCATTCTACCGTTCTAATTATCTATAAAAAAAGCCCTATCCTGTGCCCAATTCACATGTTGAGGACCTCAAGCGCTCACAAAAGATCAAAGATCAACTTGCTCTCACCTGCGGCAGTCCGCGCATCGTGTCCATGAACTCCTGCATGCGGCCGGAGAAGTCGGGCGCGAACGCCGACGTGTCCACAGCGATGAAGCACTGACCCTGCAAGGAAAGAGAGGAATTATTCATGACTATAACTTTTACAAACAGTAGCGAGTGTAGCAATACCCTAGTATTGTACAAACAGCGATTATCTATTTATCTGCGTCGCATCGCTTCGCCACTAAGAACCTTTTTACAATGAACTATGCGAAGAATGACTATAATAATATACATGATCTATCACTATTAATAAGTACTAATTAGGACACTATTTCAAAATTTCATTTGTACATCTTTACCAGATCGGCCACGGCCGCGTTCGATCCCCATCTGCGCACATTGCGCGCTGGTCTAACCATTTCCTAGAGGACCTATTCCGTATTATGCGCTAAGCACCTATTCTTTAAGCTGAGCAGCTGAATGCTACGATCATAGATGCCATTTACAAACCTGGCGGCTACCCGTACTCTCTCGCGCCGAAGCTCCGCCCACTTGTTCTCGCCTCCCCTCCTCTCTCTCTCTCTCTCTCTAATGCTGTGTTAGTTTTTCGGAAAAAGACTTGGAAAAAGCACCAGATTTGAATTCCCGCATTTTCCGTTTTTGATCAATATCTCGGCTACCAACTAAGCAATCATCACAAAAATAGAAATTTAGATTCCCAGATGGGTAATACATGCGGAGCCAAGTTTTTGTAACGATTGAATCATCAGGAACCGAGATATTATGCAAAAACGGAAAATGCGGGAATTCAAATCTGGTGCCTTTTCCAAGTCTTTTTCCGAAAAACTAACACCACATGACTCGCCTTGCATAAGTGTGCGAGAAACGCTTGTCGGCTACCCGTACTTTTACGGGTAGCCGACGCCTGAGCTAGTACTTAAGTATTTTGAGGCCCAGGTGGCTACGAGATTTTATCACTGAAGTCTCACCAGATCGGCCACGGCCGCGTTCGATCCCCATCTGCGCACGTTCGGTCCCCAGTGCGCGCCAGCCAGCACACCGCAGAAGATCTCCACGAGGGACGCCATACCGTAGCCCTTGTACCCGCCTAAAAATACTTTTTTTTAACCTACTGAAGAATTCTGAAGAAATTAGCCTGAAAAAAACTACTGAAGAAATTTGCCTGCCTATAAATAGCCATTCATTAGACGGTCATGATCATAATTTAATATAATACTTGCTACTTGGTCAAACCGAACACCGTACCACTATCATTATACATCCCTGACTGTTAACTCAGATCCTCATTAATAAACATTTTGTAATCAAAATAAAATATATCAACTAATTGCTCACCGCTTCTCTCGTCTCCTCCGAGCGGCAGCAGCGCGCCCTCCTTCACGATCGTGTCCGGATCAGTCGAGACGAGACCTCTGCAATGCATCTCCTGAGATCAAAGATCAACGACCAATTACCAGAGATCAAAGATCAAACGACCAACCTGCTGTCGGCGCCCCACGTGGCCGGCACCTGCTCACCCTTGCGCGACGCGAGCTCCACCTGCAAGTAAATTGATTTTTTAATCCATTACTTTTCACTATTTCAGATTATGTTGATTGCGCACATATCTCTCCAGTTGTGAAGTGCCCCTCGCGATGCTTATCTGAATGCGAAGGGAGTAGGGAATGAGAATGATAGGGATGGAATAATCTGCGGCAAAAGGCTGGGCCAAAAAACAGAGAAGTGCCCGCTGAGGTGCTGATCACTCGAATTCCGGCATAAATTAGGCGTTTCGGTGACAGAAAAATATCACAAAACAGTATTAGCCCACGCCCGATCGGCATACATAACACGCGTGTCACGGAAGAATTGAATAAGCGCTGGCACAATCGAAAGATCAAATGTGGGATAAGATCAATTTTACATAGTCCATAGGGTCCCTAACAAGATAGCTTTGAGCTTTGTTCAATATCTTCGATTTCAAAGGCATGGTAGGTCATGAAACTTTTGAGGAGCCTAAAAGTGCAATTTTGGAGAGCTATAACTTTGTTCAGGATGTATTTGAAGATTCGACAAAAAGATAGAATGTTCCAAATTTCAAGGAGAATTCGCCTGTACTGTTCGTTTATCGATGACCATTTTTTCCTTCATGATAACTGATAAATTTGTTTAGCTATCACCACAAATCGAAACCCATGAATTTTCTGAGCTCAATGGATAGAGCTCGGTGAGACGATTCGAATGGTATGCTGAACGTATAGGCTGCCGAAGTGGGCCTGCGATATATTGTTTTTAGAAAGAATTCCAAACCACCTTTTCCTATTTTCGAGGGAATCGAGAATGAGACAAAGGGATTTTGACTCTACGCACCGCACACTCTGTGCGAGAGAGCGCGGAATGAAAGGGTAAAATGCATTCCGCTCTCTAGAAATCACGAAATGGGGTCAAAAAAGCGATCTAAAAAATCTTCTGAAATGAATATCTCGCAGGCCCACTTCGGCAGCCTATACGTTCAGCATACCATTCGAATCGTCTCACCGAGCTCTATCCATTGAGCTCAGAAAATTCATGGGTTTCGATTTGTGGTGATAGCTAAACCAATTTATCAGTTATCATGAAGGAAAAAATGGTTATCGATAAACGAACAGTACAGGCGAATTCTCCTTGAAATTTGGAACAGTCTATCTTTTTGTCGAATCTTCAAATACATCCTGAACAGAGTTATAGCTCTCCAAAGATTGCGCTTTTAGGCTCCTCAAAAGTTTCATGACCTACCATGCCCTTTGAAATCGAAGATATCGAACAAAGCTCAAAGCTATCTTGTTAGGGACCCTATGGACTACCGAAAACAGTTGAAATAAGATGGGGCAAAAATATGTGCCAAAGGCAACCTGATTTTACTCGATTCTTCGGTGACACGCGTGATAAACTGTGGAGTAAGACGAGGAAGTCACATTCACCATCCTTCTATGGTAGCGCCACAGTTGATGCTGCTTTGTTTAGTCAGAAGAATATACATTTTTCATTTTTCACAACCATTATCGCATTTTGCAACCATGACCTCTCAGTTTTGGTGGAAATAGAGGTCACTGTCGCGGAGATCTATGATTGCGCAAGTCACAGTGCCTGGATTAGCTTTATGATTATTTTTCGAACAAATCACGACCAATATTTCTCAAAGATCTCGTGCTTCCTCATGCACGATGCAGAGTGAACCATTTCCCCGTGTGACCTCTCTCCCCATCTTGTTTGTTTCTCCATCACAGTCACAACTAATCAGCGGCATTAGTAATTCCATCGAGTCTCCTGTTTTGCCCTTCTCCCTCGCTGCTCTAACCGCATGCCCACCTGATTAGTTTCATCAAATCATCACTTGTGATTTTCCTTGTCAGATAAGCGAAATATGATGCAAGTCAAACTCGTTTGCGGAAGTAAAACTTTTTTTCGGTGACGTGTTGAGGTGCTGATCGCTCGAATTTCTGCACAATTTAGGCGTTTCGTTGACCGAAAATATCCCAAAAACAATATCAGCCCACGCCCGATCGGCGTACTTAAACTGGAGTAAGGCGATGGAGGAACACATTCACCGCTCTCTATGGTACCGTTGGTACTTCTCTGAGTAGTCAGAAGTATTTATATGTTTCATTTTTCGCAAGTGGTCGTCGGCACGCACACCCATATTTTCGTCATTCTTAGTAGCTTTAGTTTATTTTTAGAATAAATCATGCCCAATATTTCTCAAAGATCTCAAGCTTCCTCATGCACGGTGTACAATCAAGTAAATTTTAGCCTTTTTTCCTCGCCATGTAGATTGCGCACACATCTGTCTGTTTAGCAATCGCGGAATGCGCAAAAAAATCTTGGCCGATCATACCGTAAGAAATATTTAGGAAGCGGAAGTTAAACTCGAATGCGGAAGTGAAACTTTTTTTAACGGATCGCGTGATCGGTAGCATAATTTTGTTATCGATATTGGAGATGAATTCGAGGTACCGAAAACAATGGCAATCCCTTCTTGTCATTTTTTTCGCTACTGATCGCTTGAATTTCGGCATAAATTAGGCGTTTCGTTGACAGAAAGTATCCCCAAAACAATATTAGCCAACGCCCGATCGGCGTACTTAAACTGAAGAAAAAATACGATGAAAACACAATCATCACTCTCTATTGTAGAGGTGCCGTTGATGCTGCTTTGAGAAGTAAGAAGAGTTTTTATAATATATTTTATGTGTATGTCCGCCTATTATTGATGAAGAAATGTGTCTCTTGATTCACTCCTCCCAATATTTCTCAAAGATCTCCTCATGCACGGTGCAGAGTGAACCATTTCCAGGTGTGTCCTTTTTCCCCCATCATGTTTGTTTCCCCTCCAAACAGTCACAACTAATCAACGGCATTTCATCAGGAATTGGCCCTCCTGCTTTTCCCTACTTCCTCGCCTCTCTAACCGCATGCCCCTGATTAGTTGCATCAAATCATCGCATGTGTTCTTCGCAGTCAGATAAGAGAAATATGATGCAATTCGAGGAGAGTGTGCACTTCATTTCTACATCGGAAGTCAAAATAAACAGCAGATAAATAGCGCCCAGCACCTGAGAAGAATCAGATAGCTCAATACGCCTTCGGAATTCCACTTCCGCCTATTTGTATATTTACCAATTCAATGCACGACTCGCAAGTTCGCTCTAGTTCTCTGCTCACTGGTCTTCTGATCCATTCCCGGGTTTGACACACTTTCTCGGGTACCGGTCTCCTATTCACGTGCACATTCTGCTCTTGCAACTTCATGCTTTCACTTTTCCACTCCTTGAGTTCAAACTAGCAGGGTTCCGCAACTCGGGGAACGCCCCGGGAACTTCCTTGGCATAAGTTCCAACACAGTTTTTTAAATGCCGTAGACAATACACATGATTGGCAATCCAATACAATTCTACATTCCATCCAGTGCCATAATTGATAGCAGAGACTGTCAGACTTCTAGGGTGCTCCTGTCTCGTCCTTTTGACGGCGCCACTGCACCCCCTTATCATATTGTTTACTCGATCCTTCTCCGAACTCTCAGGCGATTTCCAGAGATGAGTAGCGTACGAAATACGTGTAATCGTTTCTTCATTTCACACACTTTCGACAAACTGGCCGGCGAGAGAGCACGTGAAATGAAGAGAGGATCACCTGTATTTCTAACTCTAGAGAGGAGCACTAGCCCACTAGACTAACTCATACAACTCATATAGTCGACATTCATTCAAAGTAGAAGGAGGCATAGTCCTCTATCCGATCACTGGCTACGACTCCCTGTAAATCTGCACAGGCCCGATCGTAAACACACTGTTCCGGTCCGTGAGCCATTGACCGGGATATCGAGAGGATCTCGTGGGAGAGGAGAAAGAGACACTCAGCGTGAAGCCCATCTCCCTCCTCTTCTTTGAAGAATACCCGGGACCATTCCAGCACAAGCGAGCGATAGAAGATCAGCGTCTCTTCATTTCCCATGCTATTTTTCCTTTCTAACCTGCTAGGGCGCACTGGAGATTTTCCTTATCCGTGAACCTCCCGGTTATTTGCTGAGCGCGTGTGTTGTACAAGAGCAAATCTACGTGATTCAAGAGCATCATCGGAGCCGAGATTTCAGGCCAAACAGGGAAATTTCAGGCCAAATAGGGAAAGGGAAAAAGTCGAAACGAGCAAAATACCTCTCCCCTCTCTTTTTTTGATTTTTCGGGTATTTGTGTGTTTTGTGCGTTCACTTCGCTCTCAAGGTCGAGCGCCCTTCCCTTTCACTTCCGCTCCTTTTCAGTTTTATCGCTTGAACGTTTTCTGCAAAATACCTCTCTTTGAACTTTTTGTAGAGCGTATGAAAATACATTTTTGTGAGAAAACTGGGCGCTGTAGCTTAAAAACTGACAAAGTTATGACAATTTGAAGTTGTAGATCAAAAAAAATTGCATAATCGATAATTATGCAAATTTAGCCAAATGACCAAGATAGTTTTTCTCGTGACCCCTAAGGGTACCACCATGCCAAATTTCAAAAAGATCGGAGACAAAAATGTTTTTTTGTAGCAGGTGTTCCTACACTTTTACAGGAAACCCGTGTTATCAACAGAATTTGTCATTATATTTCTTGTAAACACAAACATAAGAGATTGCGAGTTCAGATGCAATCTAATTATTTTGGTGAACATTAAATGGTATTCTGTGATTCCTTGCTATGAAAGTTTTCGTGGGTGGGACAATATCTGCGAACGTGCAGTACTCCCTAGATCTTGTGCGTTCGAACCCGGATACGGCACACTACGCAAATCACCTCAATTATTGTGTCCGGGGGTAAGAGGAGGGCCCCTAGGGGCGGAGAGCCGGTCCCCATCCTCCTTCACCTATCCCCTCTCCCTTCTCCCATCTCTTTTGACCCCACTAGGATAACTCGCGATGAGTGGGAGGTGCTAGCTTAGCACTGGAGAGAACCCTTCGCGATACTATCACCGAGTGTCTGCCCATTTCACGACTACCATGTAATCTGAACTGGCATTCAGAGGTAGAAAGGCGGTTTGGGTGATCTTAGCTTAGGCTTCACTTTTGAAGCTCAGAAAAGGCTTACAAAAATGCTTCAAATGCATAGACAGAAGCGGAGCCCAATGAGCGCAGACTGCTCCCCATAGACTGTACTCACCGTCTCCGCTTGCCCATCACTCATACGCTCGTGTACTTGTCACCGGCCGCCATTGTTCCTCTGCACTTGCGATAGCGTTGCAATCAACTGCCCTCCTCAGTTCTCATGCTCTCTCGCACTTCTCTGATCAGTCAGAGAGTGTGCGAATTGTTACGATTGTTCTGCAGACCTCTCCCTCTTGTTTCCGACTGCACTCTCGTTTCTCTGATCACAGACAAAACAAAAGAGCGCCTATTATTTATTTGCCGTCCCACTTTGCACTCTGCGAATCGTCCTTTTCAATCTTCCGAGCAACGATACTTCAGAGATCTTCGCCCCTATAAGAGCGGGGGCCCCTGCCCATTCACGGTCATCGCTTTGCTTACCTGCACAATTTCCACCCACACACACATCTCAGTTGAATCACAACAACTTATTGCCTTTTCATTCATTGATAAGTGATGCTACGGTTCCCCGAAGTATCGTTAAACGATCCAGCTTCACACCATCCTCGAGCACACTTCTGACAAAGTCCATTCCCTCCTCCTCATCACTTTCACTGTCTGACCCCGTTCTCCGCCTCTCACTTTTTTGTACTCCAATCAGCTATCCCCCATTCGCTATCCAAGCTTCATCCCGATTTCGATTTCACTACGAACACACACACTTTCGTTCCAACTATCAACCGAAAAACAATTCCTCGCCCTTCACCCTAGGGACAAAGTCCTCTAAACATCCTCCCTCCACTCCTACGGCATTGTATCCGAGCAGTGTCGCGCAAATATCCTTTCACTTCCTTTCTTCCGTGTTAGATCACTTAATTTCCAGCTGATTACGCTAAATTTTCTTGTCACATTTATCGATTTTGAGACTATTTATTGATTTTATTTTACAGAAATGCTCCTGAAAGCGTTAAACATGATTACGGACAAGATCTACACAACCTTCGTCAGCTATTGCATCGTTCCGTTAATTACAAAGTGAGTTTAAACTTCAATGTCTCCTGATTGAGCATGCTCTTATCAAATGATTGTTAATTGATTGTCCAGCCTCGAGATAATATAAATGAGTTGTGAAATGGGAACTTCTCTGTTTTTTTTGGCCCAACCTCTCGCCAGAGTATCCGCTCCCTATCATTCTCATTCCCAACCCCGTCCACATTTAAAACGGTCACAGACCGGGCCAAACACAGAGAAGTTCCGTGAAATGATACTACTCCAGACAGGTCTTTGATTGTTCTTGCATTGACAGTCCATTTCAGGTTCCTCAAGCCCATGGTCGACGGAACATCGGAGCAGATTCTCGTCGATCTACCTTCCATCAACAAGTGCTTCACCTTCGGAGGACAGAAGAAGCTGACCGCGAATAATAAGTAAGATCAAGACTGACTGGGCCTCTCAAAAGTAAAAGCGCAATCATAGTGCTGATATTCTATTGAAAGCGAAAGTTCCCACATGCAAGATAGCACTAATTGAACACGTGGAGCACAATTCTGAACAAATCGCACAATCCAGGAATTGATAGATCAACTTCTACCGTATCCGTGAGAAAAAATCGATAATCAATCAATTCGCAGTGAGACTGAGTCCGTGACGCTGCGCATCGATCAGCCCGTGCACTTCTGCTGGTCTCTTCTGCTCGATCAGAAGGTAAGGTAACCAGAATCACTCTGCGGTAATCAGCGAATCTTTGTTTATATTAAAACAGACAGGCAAAGTTCAGATGCACACACACACATCTAGTGGAATCTCAGCATCTTGACCTTTGATCTTTGATCTCAAACAAATATTCTTTCAGATTGGACTGGGCGAATCGTACATGCACGGTGACTGGTGCGCGCGCCCCGGCATCAAGGCCTTCCTCACTGCGCTAATCCGAGCCAAAAGTAAGCTTGCGTTCGATAAGTATGGTATGATAACTGAAATCGACAAGAAACTTGATACACGCTAGTTGTGCTCAGATAGTAGTGTGTCTTGAACCCGTTGATTCCTTGTGATTCACGATTTCAGCATCGTTTTTTTCACTTCCTTGAAGGGGAAAAGGGAACACCTTTTCGCTTTCACGGTTAAGGGCAGAAAAAGTGCACGAAACATTTACCAAGGTGACAAATGTCTTGAATTTGCTCAATTAACAAAATGTCAAGCTTGACAAACATGTTGACATCTTCTGATTCGAATTACAGAGAACCAATACAAAAAATGACCAGAAAACGATTTGCGAACATCTTTCATCATACTGTACCTACAGTACCTGTTTATATTCTTCAGGAGAGAAATCCGCTCGCAGTCGCTCTTCTACCTCTTCTACTTCCTCTTCATCTACAGCCCCTGTCACACCTCGGAATCCATCACTCCCAACTGTATTGCTTGCCTCCATTGGTAAGCTGCCATCTCTTGCACACCAGTCTTGACCTCTCAGGGATGAAGGAAATGGGGGAAAGACCAAAAAGACCAAAGATCAATTGCAGGTTCTCGCCTCCTTACAACTTTCCGTTCGCTCGTCGCTTTCTACAACTACTGCCACCATCGCGTGCGCGACAACACGATCTTGAGGTTTGGGATTTGATTTCTGATCACATATCTGTGACTACAACAAATCTCGAAGTGCCGTTTATAAAAAATAAACCAATAACCGCTTCTGACAAGCCCATTTTTGAAGTACAGTAGCCGGAACAATATATATATATATATATATATATATATATACTCTCCTTGTAGATCGCGCAAGAACATCGAGGAGCATTACGACCTCGGGAACGACATGTTCAACCTGTTCCTCGATGACACGATGACTTACTCGTGCGCGCTGTTCGACGAGGCCGACTTGGGCAAGGTAGGCAAGTCCAAGGAAATTATAAACATGCAGCATACAAATCGGGCACTGCAACGCACTGTTCCTTCATAGAGAATGATTGCTATTTCTGTACATACACAACGTCAAAGTAGGTACTCTCAAATTGATTCTTCGCTTCAGTCTATTCTCACGCCGGTCGACTTCCCGCACCTTCGCGCCGCGCAGCTGCGCAAGATCGATGCCTTGCTCGAGACGCTGAACCTCGGCCCGAACGATCACGTGCTCGAGATCGGCTGCGGATGGGGAGCCGCCGCGATTCGTGCTGTGCAGCGGTACGCCCATGTAGCAAGCTCATCCGCGTTGAGGAAACCGCGTGGTTGCTCACAAGATTCAATGATATTAGCCGCTGAATCGGATCACAGTAATTTCCTGATCTTCAGGTTCGGCTGCCGCTGGACTGGACTCACCATCTCCACTGAGCAGCTGGAGATGGCACAGGAGCGCGTGCGGGAAGCAGGACTGGAGGCGAGCATTGACCTCAAGCTGCTCGACTACAGGTACGTCATTATATCAATATAAATATTCTTCTATCTCCATCCCGTGCAACCAATCATGTGATATTACAACCTAAGTTCATCGCTTCATAAATCTAGGGTCATCCCAACTTGGTAATCCTTTCAGACTCGAGACGGCTCGCTACTCCGCCGTCGTTTCCATCGAAATGATCGAAGCCGTCGGAGAAAAGTTCCTGCCCGAGTACTTCCAAGTTATCTATGATCGATTGGAGGAGGGAGGCAAGGCCGCAATCCAGGTCTGAGAAACTCTCGAGTAGAATACAGTACAGCCTAATGGCACACGATCGATGAATCAATCAATCATCACCTCTTTCAATCACCTCTTTTCCAGGCCATTATCTGCCCCGATGCCTACTACGATCGGTACTGCCGCTCGTCGGACTTCATCAAGAAGCACATCTTCCCGGGTGGGCACATGCCGTCCGTGGGCGCCATTCAGGTACGACGATATCTTACTCACCCACAATTGGAGCATTCCTGGTTAATTGCAATGCACGAGTAGATCCTGTGCATCACGTCCCACAAGCCTTGCAATGGATCATGTTCCTCCAGAAATCCCTGCCCCGCTCCTCCTCCGATGACTCTGCTCTCTTCGCCTTCAACATCGAGCGGAGCATGGCACAGCACTACTCGCACACTCTCGATGTGTGGCTCGCGTGAGTAGTGAAGTTCTGTTATGACTCGTGCAATGCACTGTTGCGTTGTGCAGATACTGTGAATGCTGTGAGCTAGGGCGATAGTCATAAATTCAACCAACCGTGAAATTTCCAGCGCTTGGTTGGACCGTGAGCGTGACATCACCACCCTCGGCTACTCCTCCACCTTCCACCGCAAGTGGCAGTTCTACTTTGGTGAGTGCAGAGATCAAAGATCAACGTGACTCAAAATTCAATTTTATCCTGAAATTATTTTCAGGCCTGTGCTCCGCGCTCTTCAACTACGATCACATCGACGTCATCCAGTTCACGCTGACCAAATAATTTTTGTTAAAACAAATTATTTTGATAATCTCGCCAGCACACCAATCCCCCATCCGGGTTCGCCTCTTTTAATCGTAACCTCTCTAACGCTTTCTGCTGTATTCTCCGGCCTTTCCATCGCAGATTGAAAGTCCCAATATTTTTTGCGTATTCATACCGTTGTTTCCGACCTTTAATATCAATAGATTAGTCCGTCATCTCTACTCGTCTTGATGGCGACCTCGTCGTCTCTCGCATACCCACGCGAATACTTGTACATCTGTGTTGCTAACCTCGCCGATATTCGAATATATTTTACAGAATCCATTCCCGGATTGATTTCTGATAAACAAATCTGATCAGCTGGTGTTAGTTATGCGCAAAGAGAACCATGTGACTGTTTGCTGTTTGCTCTTTGACCAGATCAAAAGGGTGCAGTACTTCTGATACCGTATCTCAAAGCTACCGTGCTATGGCGACGGCTAATAGCCATTGGTTACGGAAATATCGATAGTCCTATTTGAAAAATTGATAATCTACCATACCTTTCCGATGGCTACGGTAGTCGTGGCCATGTCCAGCACGAATGCGTCGCCCTCCTGTCCGGCGGCCGCCAGCGAGATCGGATTCGTGCCTGGGATTAATTGACCAAATACTTTTATTCTACTAAGACTGCTGATGAAAACCTACATTTTTAGCACTACTTCGAAAAAAATCAAAAAAATCAATTCTACTATGGGGCTACCGTAATCTCTCCCAGACAAATTGATAATCTCACCGAGCGCTGGTTTGGCTGCGCGCGTCGGGTACATGAGCGGCGAGGTGTTCGTGAACGCGAGACCCTGCAAATCGAGAATATTAAAAAAACAAATAATTTAAAAGTTCGAAATGAATTCTCAGCAATTGATTTTACAATAAAAACAACAGAATCTGAATAGTAGATCTTTTATTCGATCTGAACAATTCACAACCGATAGTAGAAGATCAGCCAATAACAAATGCTAATTTAGCCAATTGCCACTCACCATGCATCCCTGTCTCATGGCACGCAGCGAGTACCAGCCAGCGATGCCGAAGTGGTTCGAGCCTGGATCAGGGATTTTTTAAATATTGAATCGACATTTTTGTCCTATTCCATCGTTATCTCAACAGTATTTTTAAAGGCTACAGCGAATCGTTGTTATCATTTTTATCACAATCACTCCCCAACAAAACAAATGAATCTCTTACGATTGTTTGATTACAAGAAAAATGTTCTTAGAAAACAATAATAACACATCAATTGATATCTAAAGCGATTCTCTTTAATCGAAATATACTCAACAATCGATCAATACTTTTCATAATATAAATCCACCGCACCTTTAGCCGACACCCATCCCACTCCGGCCTCCTTGGCTTTCTTCACGGCCAGATCGATGCAGAAGTTGCCGACGACGGGCCCGAGCAGATTCCGACCGTCCACCCATGCCGTCCCGGCACGCTCTGACAAGTGTGTAGACGGTAGTACGGTACAATAGCGATAGGATTGTGGACGGTCTGGCACGCATCGGTTCGATACACGAATCCAGTAAAAATCAGTTCAAAAAATTCAAATCTAAAAATTCAAAATTCATGTTCGCATTCCTCGTGATTCAGACATTTCCGCCAATTTTTCATTACCTTACTTTGTCGATGATTGAATAGAAAGGAAAGGGTGATTCATAAAACGATTTTCCCCATCGGAGAAATGATGGAATTATCACTGAAAGGAATGGAACGTCTGAGAATGCAATGGCCTTTTCTATCTCTGTGCGATGATGCATTTTTATCCGAAAAATCGAACAATCATAACATTTAAGATCGCTGAATCTCTACGACGTCATGGCAATACTTGACCTATACATATATTCTAGGAATTCATTTTTCGCCAACCGTAGCCCAACCATCACCCCTGTCACCTGGTGCTATCGTATCTATACCGTACCCATACCGTACCATTGAGTATCGTGGGCTCTCCGCTGCGCTCGCAGCTGCCCTCCTGCAGGTTCTGCACGTACATCTCTGGAAATTAAAAAAAATATGTAAAAATCTTCAAATCAAATTTTGTCAGTATTACTGGATCGTGCATCTTTCATGCATAACAAGGCCATGCATCCTCCAAACATCCATAAAATTCTCAAATCGCTTTTGAAGATGAAGCGAAAACGCATACAACTCGATCAGACCATTCTAACAACACTTCAGATCGATCTGCTTTTCAGGATCATTTTTAAAGCCTCTACAATGTCCTCTACAATCTACTGTAGTTGCAACAACAATTTGTCAACAATCATAACTTACCCCCCCCCCCCCCCCCCCCAATTTGTCAACAATCCATTCTCCATTCTTGCGCTCGCGACGGGCGGTCCACTCTCACCCTCGCTCTCTTCCATCCCCAGTTTGGAGAATCCTCGTCCGTCAGCTTGGGCAACCCGACGAGTATCGCCCACTTGGATCATCTAGAGGACCAAGGACGGATTCTAATCGCCTCATGTGATCTACGGTCAAGAAAAGCCCCATTCAAGAAGACTACTTCGTGAGTTTACTCTTAACCACGCAAGTCAGGACTTCAAACCATCGACTAAGCGCGACGGGCCACCGACAACAAAAAGCTAAGAAGATATCATCCCTTGACCCTTTTGATACTGAGTGCGAAGATCCCAATCCCCTCCCTAACGATGTTTCTTCCTGCAGGCCCAGTGCCTTGATATCAGGATAAATCTGTAATGTCATAACTTACCCAATCTGTTCAATCCGTGACTGTAATGTCCCCTGACATCTCCTTCAATGAGCACATCGGCCAGTTGACTCGCGTGACTCTTCACGGCGCCAGCCGTCGTCAGGCAGTCCACCATGTACCGGTGCATCTACAAGCATCATAATTAATGAATGAAAGCAAATTTATAGCAATTTTAGCCAATTTCCACTTTCTTGCTTTTCTCAATTACTAATTTCTTTACCTACTCCCATCTATCGACAATATTTCCTTCTTGCATATGGCTTTGCCAACTTCGTCTTAGGCACACTTTACTCATCGAATGCATACCACTATTTTTTTTTTGTTTTTGAACCAACCAATACTTGACTGACCTCCCGCCTGCACACGACCTTATCTCCCGTCTTGGCCATCCTCTCCTCGCTGCTCACGGCGCGTCGACTGATCGCTCTCAGCACGACGGACCGTGCCGATAGCATTGCTGAGAGGTTAGAGAAAGGTTAGAGAGCACGAGGATCGAGGAGAGTGCAGAGAAGGAGAAAGCAGAGAGTTAAAGACAGACGAGAGACTGTTGATTATCGATAGACAGCCGACAATCAGAGAAGATTCTTTATAACTTGCTCGCCCCATAACAGTGCGAGATTGTTTACTGATAACGTTTCTTGGCGATTTTTCTCGATCAACTGTCACGGTCAGAGGCAAAACGCACGTTAGGAACACGCGACCTTTCTGCATTTTACATGCTCCGATCAGTCAAGTAAATAGAGATATCGTACAAATTCAAGAGACCCTTTCACTCATACACTTGATCATTCTATCATTCATACACCTTCTAGAAGATACCAATTCAACAGAACAACACAAATTCAAAATACCCCTTTCACACGATCTCTCGACGGTTAGAGAACACGCAAACATGAGAGTCCCTGATCACGGTTCAAACAGCCAAATATCGAGGCGGAACGTGCGAACCGGTTGAGTATGTGACACGTGCGAATTCAAAGTCATTCTTTCTTTCACTCGAAACTTCCTTCATCTCAGGTGAAAAATAAATACAGAACACAAATGCGCACTTTGTGCGATATCTCCGAACAAAAGGCTAGATACAATAAATAGGTACATTGCTCTCCTAGTAAAATTGTGGAAACGAATAAATTACAGTACACCGTAGTCTAATAGGTGAGATCACTTTCATCAATCGATCGATAAGAGGGGGTGGGCGGGGCTACCGTACTCCTCAGAACTTCCCAACGGGAAGCAGGAAGGACCAGTTCTCCGTCCAGACGGCGTGCAGCGTGCGGTAGTGCTGGAAGATGGACTCCCAGCAGATGAGGGCAACCGCCCAGAGAAGCACGCCTAGGATTATAGAATTATGGTTATTTTATTAGTTCGTCTTTTAAATCGTTAAGGAAGGACTACAATCAATGCGGGCATCAATCTGAACATTTAGACTTATTGTGAAACACAAAACAACGCCTGCAATTAGAGGATTTGCATTATTGTTTTTTCACAGGAATATCAAAGTTGATCAAAGCGGGCATCACTGTCTCCTTGTAACATAATTGAGAAACTCATAAATAGCGGTTGCGATTTTGCTACATTTTGGGAAATTAGAATTCGATTTGTATCATTTATTTTTTCCCGATAGAATCGACATTGATCAAAGTGAGCACCAACGTCTCCTTGTAAACTATTTGTGAAACTCATAAATAGCAGTTGCGATTTTGCTATCTCTTTGCTAAATTAGAAATCGATTTGTATTACTTATTTTTTCCCGATAGAATCTAATTTGATCAAAGTGGGCATCAATGTCTTCTTGTAACCTAATTGAGAAACTCGCACGTGACGGCTGGCATTTCTCACAAATTCACCCCTCACATTTTTCAGCTTCACACGTAAGACAAACTCGGGAAGCGTCAACGCATCAATAGATGATGCATTTTTTCTAGATATCAATCTTACTGATAGTTTAGAAAATCACTATATCCAACACAGTTCCTCGCTGATGAGTTTCCCCGTGTCTAATTTACTCACGCATATAGTACCTTTATAAATAAATAAATAAATAAATTGAAATGGTCTCACCAATGGCCGTCGCCGCCAGACACCTCCTCACCGTGGTGCGGTGCACGGATGGCTCGCCCTGGAATGAATAACCTATTGTTGTTTATTGCTTTTCCTCTGTCTTGCTCCAGATTTATAAAACATACTGCTCTTCCACGTGTTCTCTCACCAAGGAATGAAAAGGGACTATGTCCCGCCAAGGTCCGAAACACACAGTATGAAAACAAATCTAATGGAGATAGAACAACGGGACTTCTTGAGAACTGTTCGTCCAAGATGAATCAAATTATGCATTAGCTTTATGGGATCAGCGAAATTTAATGAACCCTTTAAAAAATAACGGATCAACGTTCAAACTTCAAAAGATTTGAGCCAGCCAATTCTAAGTTTCTCAAAATAAATAAGTGTCGTACCTTGAGGGCGAAGGGCGTGAAGATGACGAGCGACGTCAGCCACACGAACGGAAGTAGGAAGACGCCGATCATCGTGTACCTGATGCATCAGTGGATGAATCAGGGAGGTACGGTAGGATAGGAATCTGGGTGGTACAACAAAACGATTCAATGTAGATGCATGATAAATTGGCAAAAGTAACGTTTACCATCTGCTTCGTTCGGTCACAAACGGGGTGAATAGATGGGTAAATTGAAAAACCACTCACTTCTTGCAGTAGTGCGCCTTCTTCTCGTCCGGCTGCTTCGAGAAGTCCATACTATCGATCGATTGACCTACTGTGATTATCGATTTATTGATTAAGCATCGATTATCGAGCCACTAGGGATGGTAAAAGACGAAACAACTCCCTACCTTCTCTGTGTCGGAGAAAAAAAAAGAAATTGAGAAGAGAATTCTCTACATTTGCCATCAATAATTGTGATTCTTTGCAGATACATAAAGCGATGCAAACGCTTCATCCCTTCATGTTCTGTTCTCACAGGGGTTAAGATCTTTATAGCGAACACATTTGGAGAGCAAATTTGACAATGTGAGAACGTGTGGGTTAAGAATCTATGGCGGGGAACCAATCGATACGTATTATTACTATTTTTGGTGTTTGGTTACGGTAGTTTTCCGTCTAGGAAAATGAGCAAATCCAGAATGGGGTCACACGAATCTTGGGGCAAAGCACTAATGTGAATGAGTATGCTAATTAGTTGGAAAGGGGAGGGTCGTTACTGGGGGGTTCACCTACTTGGCTTACATCGCACATTATTGCTAATCCAGATCTGATATGGAAGGGGAAAACTGGACTCGGTTAGGGATCACAACACAGTTTTTTGCCCGAAAAAAGGAGATTAATAATTTCGAAAAAGGATGAAAGGGAATAAATTAGACTTTGCACCTGAACAGGGGAGAAAATTAGCAACAGGTTAGAACAGGAAAAAAATCGATAATTGTGGAGGTGCGAGCACTTTAAGGGGGGCTTACTGCTATCACAATGTCTGGTATGCACACGCGAGAGTACTTACAGAAACATATCACATCTTTTGCTAAAAAACATCATGCAATACTCTATCATTACATCTGCAATTATTGAGATTAAACAGCTATAGCACAAACATACGTCAACAGTAGCAATTGTAGTACAAAGTGTGAGAGGATGGGTACAGGGTGGAGTCAGATCAATTCAGAGATTGCACACACAGTAACAGTACAATGAGGGGCTATCAGTACACACAAACTACTAGACGGGGTGATTTTGACGCGGGTCAAAGGCGAAATTAGTCATTTCGCGATCGGCCGATGCCGCTGCAGAAGGCGGAGTGGGCGGGGCTGAGCTCGAGGCCGGCGTTGGCGGCACCGAATCGTCTAGCGGGTTCGTGAAAGAGGCAAACCTAAAGATCAAGGATTAGCCAGAGATCAAAGATCAACTTCCTAAACACTTTTCTCACTTGCTTTTTAGCGTTATTATTTCTTGCGTTGTCTTGCAAACTTGCGAAAAAATGAGGTAGCTCAACCCAACGTGTTTTGTTAACTTTGCCCTACAGTGGTGCGTGGTGTGCACCACACCATGGGTGTAATTTGGGAAGAATCGTCGCGTGCCTGCTCGCGCCGCCGCCGCGTCCCGTCGTGGCGCGCAGGATGCGGTCGCGCAGTCGGTCGAGGAAGCGCAGCGTGCGCACGCTGTTACTCGAGTCGCTCCCAGCTGCTGCAATGGAAAGAGGGCATTGCGTTGCGGTTATTCAGCGCGATTATCGATTGGTGAGAAATTGCAGAGTGGAATGAGGGATTACGGTAGGAGAGCTCGAAATACGGGCTGCAATGTCTCTCGAAACATGAGTAGACACGAGAATTTGAAAATAGAAGAGACTGCGAGACCCGTATTCAGAGCAAGACAATAATAAACAGAACAACACAGGTGCAATGTTTCCGGTTGGCAAATTCGGCTCGTGCTTCTCTTTTCTCTTCTCTTAGTGAAAGAATTCTCGCCGATCTACCTGAGTAAAAGCGGAGAGGCGCGGGCCGAATTGTCAGCGTTAGCTGATATTGAAGCCGAAATAGGGCGGGAACAACAGAAGAAAATGACTTTACGCAAAGCAAGATATGTACAGCTCGATAATGAAGTTTGGCCTGATGTTACACTTTTCGATTGACAATAAAGAAGCTCCGTTCATTATTGGGGAATCCATCGGCCTTGACTAATAAAGTTGATGAAATATACAAATGTTGCCAGTCAAACTTCAATTTCGAGCTTACGGTTTTTCGGCAGCGATAAAGCGGGGGAAAGCGTGTGTGATGTTTGACGACAACGATTGAGCACAAGGATGAAAAGACAGGGTGGGAAGTTTTGAACATTAATTAGTAATTTCCCAGTGAGTTTAGAACCCCAATGAACCAAAACAAAAACAAAAGTTAAAATCGAACCTCGTCCTGAACCTCATTGACCTGATGCAAGAAAAGAAGGATTAATTTGTTAATTGGTAAATCAGAGAACGAACAAAAGCCGGCTGTTAGACTGGATAATGCTGAACTCTAATTGTAAGAGAGTAGCGGTTGAGATTCCCCTCCTAAAATTCTAACGATGTAATAAAGTAAAAGATTAGTTAGCACCGAAAATTGGGAATTAGTGCTTGCAACTCAACTGCTAATCAACACTTCACCATCACCAACACTACGGTAACCACACCACTACTACACACAAATTACGGTAATCTACACAAATAAATCGATAAACAAAAAAAGGGGCTGCGCTAGCCGCGCCTCTCTGCATTCTGTGGCTGGGGCTGATAGTTTGCTCATTAATTGAAGTTCAAATCTAACTCTCACTCCAACAAAGGTGCCAATCATCACTGTTATCGCACTCTTATCACTCAAATCAGTCCAAAGATCAAAGATCAATCAGTCCAACAGCCGGCCGCATCGAGAGAGGCATCGGGTCGCGCACTCACCGACCCAGGTTGAGCAGATTCGAGGGCGAGTAGGCGGCTCTCGTCGACGGTGAGTTCAGCTGCTCCGGTAGGGGGCACGTCTGATTATTGTTATTATTTAAATATTTAAATTTTAAAAAAAACAACAACAACAAAATAAATTCATTTCATAGTCTACTAAATGTAAGATTGGCTACCAGATAGAGCAGCGCGTGCCAAGGCGGATCTCATTTCGAAAGATTTCACTTTTAACATTCATGTTTCACCACTGGTACAAGTCTCAGTTGTGCTCGTAACGGCGACACGACAGCTCAAGTGACTCGCAAGCGGTGAGTAACTTCTGCCCTCGTGTTCTACCAATCCTAGTTTCCTAAGCTCACATAACATGTTCCCGTTTCAACCATTTATCAATAGTCTCTAATGCTCATGTAGCATAATGTGTTCTCGCCCTCCTTGATTGTTATAATCTAAAATTCGAATAATACCTGCACAAAGTCCTTCAACAACGACCGCTCCATCGTCAGTCCCTCC
This sequence comes from Pristionchus pacificus, assembly GCA_000180635.4. Taxonomy (NCBI): domain Eukaryota; kingdom Metazoa; phylum Nematoda; class Chromadorea; order Rhabditida; family Neodiplogasteridae; genus Pristionchus; species Pristionchus pacificus. The sequence continues at coordinate 22,169,715 of CM026576.1, forward strand.
GAGTATCGGTCCTGTGGGAATGGGGAAATATAGGTCGGATGATAATAATAATAATTTACTCATGTCAGGCATTAATGCATGCCAGATAAGGATTGCTCAAATGAGGTAGTAGGATAGGTTGAATGATGAAGATTATCGGTGAATGGGATTAGGATCAGTAAGCTATGGGTATGCTGAAGTACGTGGTGCATTAACACCTGCCCGCTTTGCGCTTCTTGATAAATATAATCAATTCGGTGTGGCAATGGCAGTAATGATTCCTGAACAAAGATCGCCAAGCTAGTATACTGATCCAAAGTATAGGTCCAATCGGAAAGAAATAACGTAAATGTAGGGCGGAATCGGAATCACATTCGCGGAACGAAAAAAATGCCGCTCACCTTGACGACCTCATACGCGTCCATGATGATGGCGATGAACAGGGAGAGGACGACGTAGATGAAGAGCGAGACGAAGATGTAGATGTACGCGCAACCGAACACCTGCAGGGAAGCGAATACGGTAGGGGGATACTGTAGTCGAGATGTGAGATCCTACGGTAATAAAGAGTACTTTATCCTAATGTAACCAAAGGACCAGCCTTAACAATCCCTCGAAAACCTGCAAGGGAGGGAGAGGATTACTGTGAGCATCGATAAGCTCCAGGGAGAATACGGTAGGAATACTGTAGTCTAATAATAACCAGAAGAAACTGTAAGCGCATCCGAACACCTACATGGAAGGATTTACTGTAGGAATCGAGAGGCTACGGCAGTTCGATACTCGCAGGAAAATACCATTTCGGGTTACCTGGTGATTTCTTGTCCCATCAATATTTCATCTGTCCCAGCCGAACCAACTATTCGGGATTCCTTCATCGCCATACAGCGTATTATGAATGACAATGATGAATCTCAAACATGCAGTCGCCGAAAAGCGCATGAAAAAAAAGAGTTTCGGGTAACTTGGTGATTGCTCGCCCCACTATCTCATCATCTGCCAAAGGCAATCCAACTTTTCGAGACTCCTCCAATGCAGTACAGCGCGCTATGTATTGTTTTGTTGGGTCTCGAAAGATACATTTCTCAGGATTCTCATTGCAAAATACTGTTTCGGTTTACCTGGTCACACCATATGAGAGCCTAATATGCACAATAGGAGATTATTCTAAATATCAAGTGGGGTATTCCAGTTATGATTCAATATAGTTCCTTGCTCACTAATATTCACGAATTTATATGAAATTATGCCCAGCTTAGTCGCTGTTTCATCGCTACGATTACTGCAGTCAAAGTGCGCACAGTCAGTAACGAGCTTTCTTTTCTTCGTCACACCTAATATAACCATTACCTACCTATTATCTATGCATAAGTCAAGTAATCTCGATGACGTCCCTCTTTATTATCTTTTTAGCTAATCCCCCGACTGCGTCACAGGCGCGGAGTGACGCACTGCCAAAACCAATGGTGAAATTATCATAACAACCTGTTCTCGCTTCGGGAACTAAAAAGCAAAACAATGACAAGGTTTCAAACTATAAAATAAGTCAGTGCTCGATCGCTCAACCGAGTGGGATACCGTACCCACCTTGATTACGGTATTGGAGTCGTTGATGGTATAGAAGGTGGCAAACATATCGTCCCCGTTGAGCAGCGAGAACAGCGCCTCCGACGATGACGTCAACGAGCGGAACTGAAGAGAAATGAGATGGATACGGTATTTGGAGGGATTACGGTATTGGAAAAAAATAAACTGCAAAATCCAGAGCCAAAGTGTTCGAAATTATTTGTACGATTAGAACAAGATCAATCAACGCTACCGTGACCACAATGACTCATAAGAATCAACTGTTGCACTGATTCAACGGGCCGCCGCAAAGCGCCCTCTTAAGAAATTTACGAATATTTGAGGTGCCTCCGTAGCAAGGGGGGGGGGGACATTTTGTGCGGTGCCCTCATTAATTCGCCGAAAATAGCCTATACGTGCATCCAATTGACCGTCCTGTTGCTCACCTTCATCGAGTACGGTCCGATGATCACCCAGCCGGCGATTAGGAAGCCGGCGTATAGGACGGATGCGCAGCCGAGGAACCGGAGAATGGACGGGATCGCCTTCTTCATCGTCAGAATGAGCACCTGCCGATAATGGTTATATATTTATCGAACGCATGCGATCAAGATCACTGATGAGCAGCTCACAGTGTCTTGTATTGAAGATGAAACCCAAGATCGCATTTCAAACACATTCAAACAATGGTAATTATTACACATTTTTTCGAGGAAAGTCACATCAAAATTACTAATGAATAACTAGCAGAGTCTTGTATTGACTGTGAAACGGAAGTTCGCATTTCAAATAGGTTCAAAGAATTGCATTAACCCCCCCCCCCCACACTCATTCCATAGCAAAGTATCGCTTGCAGCGACGGTATATATTTTATTTCAGAAGAACAACCGATGGAAATCACAGTTGGATATCCCGCAGTATCTTGTATTTCCTTTGAAACACAAGATCGCATTTTTAATACCCCCCCCCCCTTCCCCATTTCTAAACTATGGTCAGCCATTCACAACGGAAATATTTACTTGCAGTGTGCTTCCACTATGACCCATTTATCAGTATTTTCGTCAATAAAAGGATGATTAACTGACATTATACTGGCTGAAGAAGCCAAAGTACCGCAGCACGCCCACGTACACCAGCAGGGCGCCCGTTCCAAGGAGGATGCCCGTCAGGGTGAACAGGTCCGAGTCGAAGTCCTTTATTAATTAATTAATTAGTTAAAATATGTTTAATTAATAAATATACAAGATAAATTTTAAAAAAATATACAAGAACATAATCGAAGACTGCGGGTGGCGCAGAATCATAAATAGCGTTCCTAATGTAATTACTCATATTTCTGAAGAATATCGTACAAAAAAAGAGACAGTCGTATAGTAGTAATCACGAAGGCAGAATGCTGCGGGTGGTGCATAACCGCAAATCGCGCGCCTAGCAATGGACAATTCATGTTTCATTGTCGCTGCAGAAACATGTAGCCATTCCTTATCGCAATGCCATCCCTTATTCGAAGAATAAACGACGAACTGAACTAAACATAGAATACCGTAACCCAAAAAAGAAGCTACAGTAACCCAAATCAAAGATACCGTACCCTGAACTCGATGGATATCTTCGCGATCGTGCCGATCACCAGGCACGTGTCGTTCACCACGATCATCACGTACCTGCAATTTTTAATATTTCAATATTTTAATCAAGCGTCATTTAAGTTTCACGAGCGTATCAAGCAAACCTTAGCTAATTTCTTGAAGTGATATCAGCATAAAACAAACCATCGGATGTATGACAACTTCACAACAAGGTCATCTTATGTGCCGCTATTCCTATACAACCTTGCCTTCATTCCTTTTTGCAATATCATCACAACCCCAGTGTGAACTTGCAAGTATGAACCCGGCATAACAACCCACCACAGTTTGAGCAAGTCCGGCTAATTTTCAATTGACTGTGCGGTTTCATGAAACTTCTCATCAAGAACAATCACTCTTCACTCTTCTTATACAACCTTGCCTTCATTCCTTTTTGCTATTTTATCAGACCACCGGATGGAAAAAAAACTAAATATAGGTTAAAATATAAAACAGCTCACCACAGATTGAGGAAGTCCAGCTTATCCGACACGGACAACTTCATCTTCAGCGCCTGCTCGAAGAACTCCTCGGCGCGCTGTAATTAATAATTACTAATAAATAATAATAATAATTAATAATTAATTACTATAATTATGTTATTTACTTACATTAAAGATATATAAACCTCTGGGAGTATATTAATGAATTAAAATTGTATTAACAACAGATACAATACTGTAAGAAATTCATTGTAAGTAAATTTAATCTTTTAAACAAATGGGTTCTGTGAAATTGCAAAAATAAATGTTGCCTTGATTGTATAGGGACAGTGAAACATAGATAACATTGGTTTCATCTTTTGTTGTTTAAATTATTTGAACTATTTAAAACTCACGCTTTTCAGAAGGTGCGCCTTGATGAGCGCGCGCAGACAGAGAACGAACGAGGCGACCTGTAGAGATTGAGATTGCGTTGAAGAAATCGGAAATCGTTGTTTCTGATTTATCACGCCCATTTGGTTTCTCTGACTATTGTAGAAAATACATTCTAAATAGTAGGCTAAAGAGTCCAGTTAATGAAGCAGCTGGGTTTGTGCTACATTGATTCAACAGGACAATTCGAGAGACGACAGACACTCAGACATTCAGCGACAGTAACATCGAAAATCAATAACAAAAATCAAAGAAGATCACTTTCTCACGTGAGTACGACGTTTCCGATACGAATTTCAAACTGTAAAAACTGACCGACAGGAGCAGCACGCAAATGTCGAGGATGCCCATGATGATCGTGTCCCACGCGATCGAGTCGCCTGCAAAAATTAGATTTCATTTGAAAAAAAAAGAGAAGAAAATGCAGTTGTGGAAAACCAGGACGATCGGAGTATCACGATATCTTCAAGGCTTTGAGCACATCAGCGATGTGTTCTTATATTCAGAGGCATTATGGATACAAAAAACTCACTCATGATCACTCGTTCACGTCTGGTATTTATCTCCCCATAGCATGTTTTGCCTACCCCTACTGCACACGACATATCTCCCAGGAAGATTCTAGCTTCATAAATAGGTATTACTCACCCTTGATCACCCTTCCATTGCACTCGTTCACGTACGAGATGACGTTGTTGATGTACACGTGCACCTGGCCCGTGTGGTGCGAGTTGTCGAACACGACGGACAGCTACAGAGGGGAAGGTTACCGATCAGTGAAATTCTAATTTGTTCAAAAAAAGGCCGCACAATTCATGTTTCGCATCCACTCTATTTACCGATGATTCAAGAAACAACGATGTTTCTAACTTCAACAGTGTTCTCAAAACATTCACAATGCCCGCTACGACATACAGCCAGTACTTTCGCGTTTCATTCTGCTCTTAACTCACCTTTATCAGGTAGCACTCGGGCCGCTGGTCGGACGTCACCGGCGAGAAGTGAATCGTCCTGAACACAACAATATTTTTAAATATCTAAATAACCTATGTTTGCTAATTTCCGCCTTCATATTCATTTCGTTATACAATAGAATCGAGTCCTCTTGCTTGGCTCTCTTGTGTGAGTTTCATCCTAATCCATCCTACTCAGGAGAGGCCACACCGTCTTCCGCTCACCTCAGCCGCATCTTGATTGTCGCTTTCGAGATGCGCAGCGCGTCCTCTGCGTGAAACGTGATCTTGCGACGCTGCAGAGAGCAAAGATTAAAGATCAAAGGTCAAATATCATCCGATTCACCGTCCTTTCCCTCTTTTCTACGTATATCAAAGACCGGCTAACATTTTGATTTCCGAGCTACCGTACTCTCCAATTATCAATCGCTCACCGCCAATATGTCGATAATATTCGTGTCGTTTTCCCGGATCGCGTCCACCTCCTCTTTCGTGAAGTTGAGCGACGTGCATTCTGTGGATTTATATTGAGATTATTGATTTTATTTTAATTTTTGAATTCTGGTCACCCTTCAACCTCTCCAAATCCCACTTTCAGCTGATGGATGCCCAGAAAGCGAAGAAGTTCCCTGATTCATTCAAATCTCACCATAGACATCGTTGATGTCGAACTCGTACGTGTTGTTGTACACGGAGACGTTGGCGATGCGGTCGAGGCACGCCTGAGAAGCCATTGGAATTTAGAAGGGAAACACTTCCACCAAAGTAGAATTTTCAACCTGTCACTTACTCGTTTCTATCACTATGTAAAGGTAGTCGAATCAATCAACATTGGTTACACCTTAATGCAGTGAATAAAAAAACATTAAACGCATTTCCTCCCATCTTCCCGTTTCATATACCGTATCCATATCCTACCTTAGCCCAGCCCTTCGCACCACACTCACCTCCATGTACGGTATCTTGTCGAAGGCGACGTTCGCTGTTAGACTGGCGTTCGTGTCCCGCGCGTACCTACATTATTGATTTATCGATCGATATTTTAGATATTCTATCTCCCTTTTGTCACATTACAAACAGTTTTTCATATCTTTTACATTCATAGACCAAGACAAGAGATTATTCTTTTCGGACGTGTTGACTGCACGGACAGATGGAAGAGATTATTCGCCCAGTTCCATTTGTGTTTCACTTTCAACTCTTAATCAGGATATATCCCTCACCTCTTCGAGTTTCCGCGTGTGAGATCGTACGAGAAGGAGGCGAACGACTCCGATTGGAGCGAGTAGTACTGTAATTATACTAATTATACATAGATAACAAAGGAATATTGGTGTGTATTAGAAAAAAGGCTTGGACAGATCATTGTGAGGAAATCATAGTGCACTAGTAGTAATTTTGAAACATGAACTTGCAAGGCATCATCGATAAAAAAATTAGAAGTGTCGCTTCAATAAGCCTTAAAACGCTCAACCAATGTGCAATTTTTTAAAAATCGAACAGCATTCAAAGCAGTTTTTTCTACTTTCAACTTTTTTTTTACTCTGGACGTACCGCATCAACGATAAACGCAAAGGGCTCTGAACTATGATGACCTCTACCAGTAGCGTTTAATCGAGTATGAGAGGCATATTAGGCACACTAAAGTACAGAAAGCAAGTTAAACGCCGAAAAAAGTATAAAACTTTTTTTAAAAAACGTACCGCATCAACGATAAAGGCGAGGTGCTCGAAGATGCCCTTGCCATCATAGACCGAGTAGCGGCCCTCGGACGGCGGATACTGAAGCGCGTCCCGATCATCGTCCCAGTTCTGATATCATTTATGCAATTATTTTCGAAATGCGACTTCGGCACAAACAACAACAAAGGATTAGCACGTGCACACACAACCACATTTTAAAAAATTTACATTGTTTGTCAATATCACAACGAGAGCCAAACGATTCAAATTATTGACACTGCACGTCCAAATCTATTTGTGTTTCGCGTGATTGATATTAGCATTGCAGAAATAGCATCGTTGGTTCCGGATACATTCAAGTTCCAATACAACCGTTTTCACGAGAATAAAGATTAGTTGCCCAGAACGATTTGTGTTTCACGTGATTGATATTAGCATTGCAGAAATAGCCTCGTTAATTTCCATGTCATTCAGTTCATAATAATTCCGTACCTTGAGAAACTTGTGTCGCATGACGACCGTCGTGTCCTCCATGAAGTCCACGTGCGACATGCGCAGCTCCGCGAACAGCACCTACAAATATTATATCACAAATAATAGTTTAAATATCTTTTGTAGCATACTTGTTTCATACATTTCCATAACACACCGGGGAACAAGAATAAAGTGATCTGATATTGATAACCACACTGGTTGTAATGGAAATCTATGACTTGTTTTCACAGGATCCAAATACCAGATCACGTAAATGCAGGTGAATTTCGACAAATTTTAAGTAAATTTCGGGAATACTGATTGATTACGGAACATGATGCTCCAAAACAGCAAACTCCACCAATCATTTCACCGCATAATCAAGGATTAAAAGTATGCATGCGCCTTCAACAAACTGATGAAACTTTATGAATAATCTGCAACGTTTCATGCAGAAATTCGGTTGTAACATTTAATGTGTTTGCATTTAATTAAGCAAATATTTGAATAAATCACCAGCTGAGCGGTGACGAATACGATCTTGAGCACTTGCAGCACGAGCTTCCACGGGAATTGGTGACGCACCTGCAATATCCAATCAATTTAAAACCGCACTCGATTGCTCTTTTTTATGTCCGAAATTGGATTGGGATAAGATTTCGTTCAAACATGAAAAGGGCTATTGAAAAGAGCTCGATTTTTTAAATATATTTTTGAAACTTTATAAAAGAAATATTCAATAACTTACACTCCATTTCTCCATCGGATTCATGAAGAAGAACTGTAGATGTCTCCTCAGTCGATCGCCCACTTCCCTGTCGCTGTCCTGCATCTGCTCGAACAACTCGTCAAAGTTCGTCATCCTGAAATTAATTTCAGTATTAATATCAATCAGGCCACATGCCCTGATACAAGGTGCGACTGTCACGTGCTTCCTTTCCCTCTAATATTGAAGGGCTCAAGCACCCGTGAGCTTTTAGAAAATGATCGATATTGCACAAGAATAACATCAAACTATTTCTATTTTGGTCTACCCGTCGATGTCTTAACGCTAATAGTCAGGTGGATGATCTCAGATGCTTAGATACGATGCTATCGACGTCTCTATACCAACAGAAGCATACATCTCTCTCACTTCCTAGACTGAAAAAGTACTGAGGCACTCTTTGCTAGTAGGACCGGATCGAGTGGTCCGTCAAATTGATACGAGACGATAGTGACTCAGCGGGATTTGCATAAAGAAAGGCACTTCTTCTCACCTGGCGTGAGCCATTGTCGAGTTGCTCGAGGGGAAAGAGCGAGCAAGAAAGTAGCGATAGAGTTCAACTTGTTACTACACTCGCGCCGCGAACAATGACACAGCAGGAAGCGGGAAGGGCGCGTGACGCAAGAGAATTCTATAGGAAAAGCCTGTTTAAAATCGATTCCGACTTCATTTAGCTTCAAAAACGGGAGAAACCAGAGAGAAACCGGGGTGAATCACCGGAAATTGAGAAGAACACTCACGGTTCTCGCATCGGCGGCGTGTGCGACCGCGAGTTGTTGCTCGAGCGGGACCGGCCCACCATCTGGAAGCATCGCATTACAAAAATAATAATACAACAGCAAAAAAAAAAACGGCAAAACCAGCAAATTTGCATGTAAACATCGTGAAGGAAGATTGGGGTTTCGAGACTACCGTAATTTGGCCCAAAAGTGGGTTTTCCGTGTCACATTCTTATCGCTGCGTCACACACTAGATTTTTCAATTTTATTATTTGCTTATTTTTTTATTAATTGCGCAAAATTTACTATTTTTACAAAAGAAAAAATAGAGCCTTACCTTTGGCTGACTCTGGGAGGGTGGTGACTTGCTTATCGGGCTGGCCTCAGCATTGCGCTGATAAGCCCCACCGTCGCACATTTTGGTCATTTTTGCGCAGAGGACAAAAACGGAGGAAGAACAAAGGGAGTGACGGGAGCAATGATGCAAATCGATGGATTGGGAGGGAATCGAGGTCTGCTTACGCAAGTGATAGTTTATGCAATCGCCCTCCTTTCTCTGACTCTCCCCATTTCGCATGATCTCTCGTTCACTCTGCTCTCTTCTCTTCAATCACTTTCCCCATTTACCACGCACTACCTCGAATAGAGCGATAAATGTCATTCTGATGACGATGTAGTGGAAAAAACGAGCGGAAATGTAGTCAAATTCCCGAATTGAACCTTTTCTGGCTCTCGGAGATTCTTTCTCTTTGAATTCGATTGAGAATGCCGCTAAAGTCGAGATTGAGGATGACGAAGTCCCTCTCCATCCGTTCCTTCTTTTCCCAGAGAAACGATAGATGAGTGAGAATGATAAGAGGGAAATCCCAATCCCGACCAAAAGTCCATGAGTTCAATATCCCAAACTCTTCATCCCCTATGGTCTCCCGCTTTGCCCTTGTCCATTAAACGTTTCTCCCTCCGGAATTCGCTAGCCGTCTTTCGCTATTTCATCTGGCGGGCGAGAGAGCGTGTGAAATGGAGAGAGTCTTCTCTAGTCGCCCTTTGCATGCATGTCTCTCGGCCATCTCGGATGCTAGCGCTCTCTCAATTTCGCATGTTTTCTCGTCGAGAAAGACGTATTACCTTACACGGACAAGCTTACTCCTATTGAAAGAAGATGAACGGAGGAGAAAGTACACTAAGAGGATTTTTTTTGACCAAAATAGTTGCATCGAATTTGACAAAGAGACAGAGCAGTGAATATCTGAAGACGAAACTGTGCGGAATGAAGAACGAAGATAAGGGTTCTTCAGTGGTAACTTTGCAGTGAATAATTCCAAGAAACATAGATAAACGAAATTAGAGATCAAAGATCAAAGATCACCAACACACCTCAATATTGTCCAACAGCCCGGTCTCTTCGTCTTCCCAGTGCAATCGCCTGTATCGCGCGCGTCTCTTGCCAAAGACGAATCTGCAATTTAGCAGAGCCGGGTTTTTGCTGACCAGGACCGGACTATAGCAGAGTCGGTCTTAATCAAATTACCTGGAGAACATGGGGTTGCCGTTGACGTCCGTGCCTTCGTCGTCGTCGTCGCACTTTGATGTAGAGCCATACATCTCTTCTCGCTCGCTTCTCTGCCGCTCTCTCACTTTCGCACACTCTCTCGCCCGGTTCTCTGACTGTCTGCGCCCTCTTCCCTCTCCTTACATCGCTTCTGAATTGACTCAGCTGTAACCAGTTCTCTCTTTCTTCTTCGCTTTCTTGCTTGCTATCGCCTGCCACCTCCTCCTATTGGTCTCTTCAAAATACAAGAAACACTCTCTTCATTCCGCACACTATCTCGCAACCCTGACTGGTTAGAGAGCATGAAGAATGAGGAGACGAATATTATTCCATCTCACGCAGCCGTCGTCTAGAAAGCGCGAGAGCGCGCGAAATTGATTAGGCTCGGGAACTCATTCAAGCATGAGCTTGTTGTCGTTATTAGGAGAATGCAGCACACGTCTCTTCATTCTCTTCGGCTCTCTCATGAGACTTATTCTTCATAATGAAAGCGCTACTCGTTATCATTGTTCCCTTACATATCCGAGCCTAATTGCAAGTGTGCAGCTACGGTTCTTCAACGCAAATTCCGGATTCAACAACTCCCGGCCGTCTGAAAATGCAATCATCTTTGTGACGAAAGTCAATTTGAAGAGACGCGCGGCGATGGAGAAAACATATACACGGAAAAAGTAATCCAAATAGAAAGATAATAGAGCTACGTGAAATGAAGAGTCGCATTCTTCAATTTACCAACGCTAAACATGAAATATTGCTGACTACTGATAACAAAGTGATCAGCTGGCACAAATGTTCATAGATTCGGCAAAAAAAAACTGATTAGACTGCAAGGGGTCAAGACCCTCTCGATATCGACTACGTTTTCTCATCGGTCAGAGGGAGCAAGAGTGAAGATGGCTGAGGTTGGTTTAGCATGAAACGGTCTCTCCATTTCCCTTGCTCTCTCAACGGTCAGGGAGTCGAGATAGCACGCAAAAATAGGAGAGGCAAACCATCCCTTCGAGGGACGGAAATGATCACGTCAGTGACAAACGCTATACGTCTTTGAGAAAGCACTGATAAGGCAGAACAAGAATGAACGTGGCAGCAAAAAGGAAAGGGTCACGAAGGGATCGAGAAAATAAGGAATGTTCGACAAAAATATGCAGCATGTGTAAACGCAAAAAGGAGGGCGATGGGGTTACAATCTATGCATAATTTGGCAGTGTTTGCTACTCGTCGAAATGCTGATGTTCGCAATATTCAAATAGCAAGGAGAAAAACGAGAATGCAGGCAAGTGCGTGTGAGATTGAATGCAGGTGCGATTAGGAGTTTCCAGCTGCTATAATATGGCAGTTCTCTGTACGCTCCAGGAAAAGGGTGCAGTATTCCGGGACTAAAGATTAGACGAGAAGATTTGTCACCTATCCTGACAATGCACATCGTCAACCCCATGTGATTGTTGTGAACAATCAAAAAGATGAGAATGATGTGCGTTTCAAAGACTGAACAATTAAGAGAATCATTCCTTTCTTCTTCTGTCTCCTCTTTGTCCTCGACTCCCACCTGACAAGTGCAGAGCAACGAAAGAGATAACGGGGTCTGATAGCATGCCCTCTCACTTGATCATATGAGCCTTTCCTCAATCGAATCCTCCTTTCGCTTCATTTTTCAAATGTCTGATTCAGCAGAAACAATAGACAGGTCGCTGTAAAAACATAGGAAAGCAAACACAAACATCGACGTCGATGGCCGACTGAGTCAGAGACGTTTCAACAGTGTACGTTCATGTGATGAAGGGAGTAAGTTTTCGTCTTCCAAGAACATAGCGAATCTGGGGTTTTGAAATATTTGTTTACGATAATTGTTCATAACTTTATCAAAACTGTCAATTATCATTTTAGGTGATCAATTCGAAGAGCAAGAAATTTCAATTTCAATGCTACACTTTTCCGAACACTACTACGACGTCGCATTCCTCTTCGGCGCAATAATCCTCTCAATCGTCAGCGGAATTTCACTAACGGGCGGCGTCATTGTCAGGTCAACGATCGGTCCGTCCAGCGAGGGAATTGAGATTTCTGATGGCAGTGGTGGTGAATCTAGTCCCTGATCTGCCCCGACGGACTGCTCCGAGGGAACTACGGTAGTCGACGAGTCGGCCAGTCGCTCCTCCGAGGAGTCCTCGGTGTCATCCTTCTTCTCGTGGCTATCCCTCTGCAAATTGAGGTATCAGAGAATAATTAGGAATCTAGGATAACAACCAAAATGACGACTATCGATTCGAAAAAACACTAAAGTCATGATAAAGATAATGATCCTTCAACATAATGAGAACACCGAAACATTTGCGAGGCTTGCCTGATCCTCCTGAGAATCTTTCCTCTCCAATCCTTCCTTCTCATCCTTGTCCTCCTTCTTTTCATCATCACCGGTACCCATATCCTCCAGTGACTTCACCTCCTCGAGATGTCCCTCGGGATCGCTGCCATAGCCGGACTCCGCATCCCCTGAAATGGATGTGTGGGCCTTCGAATGTCAGAAGAAGTCGATGGTGTCCAGTTCAATGTTATTCTCTACGAAAAAGGAGCTCAATTCGTGATTTCGATTCCTTTGATTGCAATTCCCTAGAATGCAAATCACCTTTTCCTCCCTCCTTAGGTACAGTCACATCAACGGAGGTGGTGTCGTTACTGTCGGCGACTGCGGGCACTGTAAAGACCGATCGCTGAGGTTTACATAGTTCTATCGTCTCTATACACACTAACGGAACCCTATCGATTTCCTCACTATCATATGCTACCGTACTCTTCCCTAAGCTACCGAAATCCTCTTCATGCTTATTACCATTCGCTTTCTCCATCTCCTTGTGTTCCGGCTTTATCGTCGTTGTCGGCCTCTTGCCGGCAGCCGATGTGCACTTGCAAGTGAGTGATGAGGCCCGACGGTCGAATGCGTACCTTCAAAACAAGGACAATTACACTGAACATTCCATCTATTCAATTTCTGTACATTACGAATGCGTTGTCTCCACAGTTCTAGTCAACACATTTCATTTATATCATGCACATAAGGAGATTCCTACCATCATCCCAGAGTGGTCGATAAAGGTAAAAAGATAAAGTTGTATCCACGTCAAGCGATTTTTACATCGTAAGACAACGCTAGGTAAGCCACTGGTAAGGCCACGTGTTCGACTAGGAAAATACTGAGAAATATGTTCAACAACAAAACAGACAAACAAGTAAATTCCATGATTACCTCTCCAGATAGTGTACGTTGACGCCGTCCAGGCCGAGTGCGCGATTATGACCTGTAATCGTGCGGCGAAAATTGCATTCAATTGAGAAAGCAGCGCCGTTGTGATAGCAAATGCTTCATCACAATAATATCGAGATTACTGTGCAATGGAGCTCCAATGTATCAGTTTCCTTACTTCCAAACTTTAGTTGACTGACCAGTCTGATTCCTCATTTCCCACAGCGTCAGCAGACATCCCGGATAGACCTCGACGACGCGTGGTTGTTGCTCCCACTGGAATGATTTTCATGGTAAAGAATAATTTTTGACTGTTTCGAAAGTTACGAAACTAACGAACAACTATATCTGTAGAAAAAAAGGTACTTGCTATTGCAAAAAAGGTACTTACTAAAAAAGGTACTTACTATTGCTCCCAGGAATCCATCGGCGTCCCACTTAACCCTGAAGAGATTATCCGTCTCACAGTCGTCATTGTCGTAGAGAAGGGCGCAGCACGTAGTACAAACCTGGAATGAACCAGCTCTCTTCATTTTTCGTGCTCACTCGTTTTGTCTGCCTGAATGACTTTAATTCATTTGGATACCAATAAACTTTTGTCTGATTAGATAACGAATATTTCTGGCAGTTGATTATCATTTCCAGCTTTCCATCGTATTGGGCAGCAATGCAAAAGTTTCTGGTTCGAATAAAACAAAACGTAGAAACGGAATCTAACCGATGGTAGCCTCTTCTGGCACTCTTTTGATGAGGTAAGGGTGAATAATGAGAAGAAGAGGAAGCCAGACAGCATTTCGGGAAAGAGCAGCATTTTGAGTAGATATAAAGTTCTCAAACTAAGCGATAAAATGTGTCTTTAAAATGTGATTAGATAGAAAAATCAAGACGATCGCGGTATCAGAACACACTTAATGATCATTCTTATCATTCTGAACGGAATGCGGCGGAAATATCACAGAGACGGATGATCTGTCGACTTCATGCATACAACGAGAGATGAGTCATCCGAAATAAGGGACTGGTCAGTGAATAAGAGTGCGCAAATCGGGTCGTCGTCTCTTCATTTCATGCACTATCTCGCCCCTCTTACTGTGGTAATAATGGGCGCAATCCAAAACATGTAGATTGATAGGCAGAACTATTACATTTTTACCTGAAGTTATTTCTCGTTCCGCGCGAAACAAATTCCAAATAAATAACGTCTCTTTAAAAATAACATCGATAAATCGAAATAGGAGTGGTCATCTCGACTGGATCAATGGAGAGAAATAATAGGACAAGAATTTCGATTTGGAAAAGCGACGGTTCCATGAAATTTCTCGAACGCGTTTCCCACATCAATCATTACAGAATTGCAATTCAACAATGGAATAATGGGATGAGAGGAAATTGGGTAATGTGAAAAGAGTGGAAACTCCAAAGAGTGTTCCTGCCTTTCAAAAAAAAGGAAACACTCTGAGGCCAGATTTTTTATACAAACACAACTATCGTTATCAGGGAATATTAGCCAGATTTCAAAATAGAAAGACAGAACGCCTCTCAGGAATCAAATCGATGCTCTATCTCGTCGCTCTTTCTCAATCCATCAACAATTCCTCCATCTCTGCTCCTCCTTCCTCCCTTCTCTTCAATCTTCACAATCTCTTGTTTTGTCTGGCCTTCGAGAGAAAAATCTCTGACGCACCCAATCAGTGGGCAGAGAAGCGAGGGGGCATGTGAAATGGAGAGAGTGAGAGGTCCAGAGATTCCGTCCGAATGTAACACCCCATCCATCTTGCTCTCGCCTCGCGACTCTCTTCAGGGGCTGTTCACACTTATCACGTCACATAAGCACTAACGATGTTGTCTCGAGTCCTGAAGATATCAAGTTCACCTTTCAGTCTATCCACCAGGAAGCAAAACGACCGAAATGTTTAATATAGTGTACTTACCAGGTAAAGAGCACTAAACGAAGAGATTTCCCCTCCTATTTTGAGAGAGGAAAAAGTGTGAAGAGAGATATTCGAATCAGTTTACGTTTGTTTCAGGGGAGAAGGGGGGATTGGCTTCACAAGTGCTCTCACAGCATTGCTCGATCCTTTCGTATTGAATATCGCTACGGCATCGACAAGACCACGAAATCACGGGCGCAGAATTATTGAATTATTGGGAAACAGGGGTCTCAAACAAATTCAAATGAGTGTCACACGCGTCTGAATTTGTGTTCTTCACGGTAACAGTTGTTTCACCTACTGTTGTTGGAGCTTCAACAATGAGCTGTAGACAAACCGGGCTCTAGATAGATAGTAGATACAAGATAGATATCACACTCACGGATAGATCAGCAACACACGACATACCTATGATTCGAATGACAATCCAGACAGATTTTAGATAACTCTAGCTCATTAATCAGGACTCTCATACCACATTACCTGATCAGTTATCGATCATCCGTCTTTCCATCCATACACTATGTACACTCCCCCGTTCAAACATGTTTAACAGTGGGCCGGGAGAGACTTGAAATAATACAATACAAACGATAGACTGATTCGGCTACTGCAACTGCAGAACCACCACAACTTCTGATGAATATAGTTCAAAAAAATGGGAAGAGAGCACGTAAAATGAAGAATCCATTACCCGTCAGAAGACGTCAGAAGCCAGAAGAGAATCTGTGAAATGAAGAGTCGATTACTCGTATTTCGAACTCGACGATATTCTTAGAGGTCACGGTGAGAGAATGGGAACACAGGAGGAGGATGGTATGGAGGGAAGGAGAATAGGGATTGGGCAGCACAATTCAATTTTTTTTGTGCAGACCATCCCTCTTCGACTTCTCATATGAGCAGGGTAGAATCCCGTTGCCAGAGAAGTGAAGAGTGGTCCGAGAGATCTGTAATGGAAGAGATTAGATACCGTAATCCGGGAGAATAATCGATATTTTGCAGATTCACAAGTCGTGTGGGACAAAATCAAAATTTGGGCATAGCCTTCGGCCGCCCTATCGAAAATCGACATTGAGATTCTGTAATTAAAAAGTTGAAAAAGTATTCACACTCACAAGGCAATCATCCCTCTTCGACTTCTCATCCGAGCAGGGCCGAATCCCTTTCCCAGAGAAGTGAAGAGTGGCCCGAGAGATCTGTAATGGAAGAGATTAGATACCGTAATCCGGGAGAATAATCGATATTTTGCAGATTCACAAGTCGTGTGGGACAAAATCAAAATTTGGGCATAGCCTTCGGCCACCCTATCGAAAATCGACATTGAGATTCTGTAATTAAAAAGTTGAAAAAGTATTCACACTCACAAGGCAATCATCCCTCTTCGACTTCTCATCCGAGCAGGGCCGAATCCCTTTCCCAGAGAAGTGAAGAGTGGCCCGAGAGATCTGTAATGGAAGAGATTAGATACCGTAATCCGGGAGAATAATCGATATTTTGCAGATTCACAAGTCGTGTGGGACAAAATCAAAATTTGGGCATAGCCTTCGGCCACCCTATCGAAAATCGACATTGAGATTCTGTAATTAAAAAGTTGAAAAAGTATTCACACTCACAAGGCAATCATCCCTCTTCGACTTCTCATCCGAGCAGGGCCGAATCCCTTTCCCAGAGAAGTGAAGAGTGGCCCGAGAGATCTGTAATGGAAGAGATTAGATACCGTAATCCGGGAGAATAATCGATATTTTGCAGATTCACAAGTCGTGTGGGACAAAATCAAAATTTGGGCATAGCCTTCGGCCACCCTATCGAAAATCGACATTGAGATTCTACAAGTAATTAGTCGAAAAAATATTCACACTCACAAGGCAATCATCCCTCTTCGACCTCTCATCCGAGCAGGGCCGAATCCCTTTCCCAGAGAAGTGAAGAGTGGCCCGAGAGATCAGTAATGGAAGAGATTAGATACCGTAATCCGGGAGAATAATCGATATTTTGCAGATTCACAAGTCGTGTGGGACAAAATCAAAATTTGGGCATAGCCTTCGGCCACCCTATCTAAAATCGACATTGAGATTCTGCAATTAAAAAGTCGAAAAAGTATTCACACTCACAAGGCAATCATCCCTCTTCGACTTCTCATCCGAGCAGGGCCGAATCCCTTTCCCAGAGAAGTGAAGAGTGGCCCGAGGGATCTGTAATGGAAGAGATTAGATACCGTAATCCGGGAGAATAATCGATATTTTGCAGATTCACAGGTCGTGTGGGACAAAATCAAAATTTGGGCATAGCCTTCGGCCACCCTATCTAAAATCGACATTGAGATTCTGCAATTAAAAAGTCGAAAAAGTATTCACACTCACAAGGCAATCATCCCTCTTCGACTTCTCATCCGAGCAGGGCCGAATCCATTTCCCAGAGAAGTGAAGAGTGGCCCGAGAGATCTGTAATGGAAGAGATTAGATACCGTAATCCGCGAGAATAATCGATATTTTGCAGATTCACAAGTCGTGTGGGACAAAATCAAAATTTGGGCATAGCCTTCGGCCGCCCTATCGAAAATCGACATTGAGATTCTACAAGTGATTAGTCGAAAAAATATTCACACTCACAAGGCAATCATCCCTCTTCGACTTCTCATTCGAGCAGGGCCGAATCCCTTTCCCAGAGAAGTGAAGAGTGGCCCGAGAGATCTGTAATGGAAGAGATTAGATACCGTAATCCGGGAGAATAATCGATATTTTGCAGATTCACAAGTCGAGTGGAACAAAATCAAAATTTGGGCATAGCCTTCGGCCGCCCTATCGAAAATCGACATTGAGATTCTGCAAGTAAAAAGTCGAAAAAATATTCACACCGTCTTGACGATCATCCGTCTTCGACTTCTCATCCGAGCAGGGTAGAATCCCATTGCCAGAGAAGTGAAGAGCGGCCCGAGAGATCTGTAATGGAAGAGATTAGAGGGCAGGGCATCCCGAGGACTATTCAATAGGACGGTAGTTGATAATAACTAATACTAAAAAAGAAAAGAAGAAAAGAATAGGTTAAAAAATTAATTCGCGATAGTGAAAAATACCGTAATTAATTTAACGGAAAAATTTTTGATTACGGTAATTTCCGCTTATTGACGGGATGACGAAAAATTCTATCGATTTCGCAATGCTGAACTTGCAGTTTCCGCTTTGATTTTTTTTCGCTTTTGATTACTTATTCTATTTATTTTTCTGCACTTACTTATATCATAGCGTGCACTGGCGTCCTCTCCGAGCCTCGTATCACATTATTGATGCTCGCGCTTGTTGGGGCGTCTGTAAACGGTTATTTTTCTTGTTAGTGACTTATAATTGTTAATGTCTATTCACTACTATTCACTAATTACAGTCTCTTTCCTCTTCTTGTCTCTAGTAAATTGCGTAAATACAAACCCCGCTCGTCTCAGTTCAATCGATATATTGTAGTAGGGAGGGGACTGCGGTAGGTCGCGGTGTAGTGCCCGGTAGTGTGCCCTCGCTAGCTACGTTCACGGCTGAAACGCTCCGCTCTAATATTGCTCTAACATGCTCTATGCCGTGCTCTGTTCTCCATAAATTCGTCCTTTCCTTGTCTAAATATTCGGCGCTTTTACCTACCGTAATTGTATATTGTTTCCCCAGTGCCTTTTCTATTTTGCTCTCTATCCGTTTTGTTCATGCCGTGTCACTTCAACGAATACTGTCGAGTAACTTCGTTGGTTCTTGCCCATTTCTGACCACGCGCTTTTAATCTAAATTAAACGAAATTGTTCACTCAAAAACGAATTCCATGCGATTATTATACATCTTCTCTTGCGTAATATAGTGATTCGTGTCCTCATAGCTACCTTGTTCTAATTTCTCCATTTCTTTCTCGCTGTCGCTCGTCTCTCGGCCTTCGCTTGTGCACGTGTTGCTACTGTAAGAACTTTATCCATTTTGCTACCCATGAAAAATAATATAAAATAAGGGGCTCATCCTTCTGCTGTTGTTCCTCCTGCAGTTGTCCCGTAGATCGATCGCCGTCGAACCTGACATAAACAGCTATTGTTGATAAATATTTTTGGGGTAAGGGGGGGGTTGTTTTGGTAATGGGCCCTGAGCACCGTGGGTGGGCCTCTCCACGGTACTCGTAAACCTAAGGGTGGGGGGGGGGGGGGGGACCGGGAGGGGTTGGTTTGGTAATGGGCCCTGGGGACCGTTGGCTGGTCAGGCCACGGCCCTCCGTAAACCTAAGGGTGGGGGGGGGGGGTTAGTTGAGGGGG
This sequence comes from Pristionchus pacificus, assembly GCA_000180635.4. NCBI lineage: Eukaryota > Metazoa > Nematoda > Chromadorea > Rhabditida > Neodiplogasteridae > Pristionchus > Pristionchus pacificus. Next base: position 22,189,348 of record CM026576.1, read on the forward strand.
GTTAGCCATGCATACCATGCTACATAAAGAGAAAGTTTTTTTGTTGGTTTTTTAAAGTTTTTTTTTAAGGATTTTTTTAAAGGGAAAGTTTTTTTGTAAAATTTGTAAAATTTTGTGGGGAGAGGTATTTTTTTAGAGTGAGTGTGGTTGTGAGTTTGGAAAAAGAGGTGAGTGTGGAGAGGGGAGGCTGTGAGTTTAAAAAAGATGTGAGTGTGGGAGAAGTTGGGAGTTTGAAAGAGAAATGGGGGGAGGGGGAGGTGAGTTGGAAGGGTGGAGGGGATTAATCAAAAAGGAAGGGGAAGTGTGAGTTTGAGGGTGTGCGTTGCGGATAAAACTACCAGAAAAAAGAGTAAAATGAGGGTAAGTAAAAAGTAAGTAAAATAAGAGTAAGTAATTAAAACAACGGGAACTTAAAACTACAGTAAAAACAAGGATTAGAAGCTAAAGGTATGTACATAAACAATAACAAGTAAGTATAATAAGAAGGGTAAATAACTAAAACTACAGTAAAAAGAAGAATCAAGGACTAAGGGTAAAACTACAGTAACAAGAAGGGTAAAAGTGTATACATAAAGCAACAATAACAAGTAAGTATAACAAGAAGGGTAAGTAACTAAAACTACAGCAACAAGAAGAATTAGTGAATAAAAGTAAAACAACAGTAACAAGAAGAATTAGTGACTAAGGATAAAACTTTAGTAACACGAAGACTTAGCGAATAAAAGGAAAACAACATTCACAAGAAGAATTAGTGACTAAGAGTCAAATCAAATCATTTATTTCCTGTATCTGAGAGGGCAGGCCTGGGATGTTAGGGCATGCTCTTCTCATTCACGTTAAACGGGGTCAGGAAAGGAGGTCTTCGTTTTCCACAAGTCTCTATTGAGTGCGTGGCGTTCGGTCAAGCGCAGCTGCGTGATGTCCTGTTTGATCATTTCTGACCATCTCAACTTTGGTCGACCCACTGGTCTCTTTCCTCGGATGGTATATGTCATCATCCTTCTACATACATGCTCCTTTTCTCGTCTCTTTACATGGCCGAACCATCTCAATCTCCGTTCTCTTATCTTCCCTTCCAGCTTAGCACACTTTGTCATCGCTCTAATAGCCTCATTTCTTACTCGATCACGGACATTCAGTCCACAAGCCCATCTCAGCATCTTCATCTCTACTACCATCATCTTATCCATTTGCCTTTCACTGATCGGCCACATCTCGCTGCCATACAAGAGTGTCGGTCGTATCACGCTCTTGTAGATTTTTCCCTTCAACTTTAAACTGATCCTTCTATCATTCATCACTCCTCCACAACCTCTCCATTTCATCCACGCACATTTGATTCGATGTTCTATATCCTTCTCAGCACTTCCATCCACAGTGATCATCGCACCCAAGTACTTGAATTGTTCCACTCTTTTGATCGCTGTATGGTTCACATCGGTCATCAGTCCATTTCCACATTCAAATCCAATGAACTCCGTTTTTCCCGTGTTGAGAGTCAGACCGGCCTCATTTAATCGTGTCTGATATTTTCTCACACTGTTCTCCACTTCCTTCACATCCGTTCCAACAATGCATATGTCATCTGCGTACATCATTGTCTGTGGTGCTTCACAAATCAGTCCTTCCAGTACACTATCCAGTACTGTGATGAATAACAATGGGGAGAGAGCACTCCCTTGATGAACGCCGACTTGTATCGGGATTTCATTAGTCTTTCCACACGGTGTTCTCACCATTGCCGAAGCACCTTCATAAGTGTCCTTGATCAGATCAATATATCGCTCCGGCACCGCTCTGTCTCTCAAAGATCTCCAAATCTGCCTCCTCGGCGTGCGATCGTAAGCTTTTTCCATATCCAGAAAAGCAGCGACTACGGGCATTCCAAACTCATTATGTCTCTCCAAGAGCATTCTCAAGGCGAATATTGGCTCTGCTGTTGAGCAAGTCATCGTTCTGAAAGCAAGCGAATCGATATTGTACCGTAATCCCACCGGTCGATATCCTACTGTAATCCGGTCGATCGATATCCTACCGTATGTTCCGTAATCCCCCTCCCCCTACAGTACCCATCTCCTCATTCACTTACGTGATCGCCGCCTTTCTGTCCTCTCGTCTCTGGGTCCATCCGACCTTTCCCTGGTGGCCCGGGCGGTTGAACGTGCGGCGGATCTGAATAATCAATAGTGATCCAGTTCAGACCTCCTTGCTACCGTATCCCCCATTGTATTTCTTTGGGATTCAAGCCATCTTGTCTACCGTATCCCTCATTATACCGTACTCCCCCCCTCACTTACTCCTTCGCCGAAGCTCTGGATCGCGTCGCGCACCGCATCGTACTCATCCAGTGCCAGCGTGGCGGCCGCCTCGAACTCCTGAAATGGATCGATATTGGATTTCTCCCTGATTACCGTGCTCCCGTATCCCTGCCATCTACCGAATCCCGTGACTACCGCTCCCCTGCCATCTACCGTAACCCTGACTACCGTACCCCCAGACCACAGTATCCCCTGAATACCGTACCACCTGCCATCGACAGTACGCCACACTACCGTATCCCCTGATTACGGTACCCCTGACTACAGTAACCCCGAATATACCGTACCGCGAGAGCCTGGGCGTGCGCCGGATCGAGGATGGTCGACTGGGTGAGTCTGCCCGCTCCGGTCTCGACAGCTGCACGGATGGCGCTCAGGCGCTTGCCATGGCTGATGGCCAGCGAGCACCACAGCTTCTTCAGCCGATCGTCGGAGATGCACGCCGGCTGAAATGATTGTGAAATTATGTGGAAGAAATAGTGTTTTAGAGAGACTGAAACGACGAACTCCTTGGCTCATTTGGATTAGGTTTCCATAACTGCCTACTTTGAAGCATGAATTAGCAATACTATTTTAGAGGGGTTGAAACAGCGAACTCCCCGTTTCAATTGTACACTAATACTGCCAGTATCCGATTTTTGAATTAAAAAAAACGTGCCGAATTTTCAATGATTTCCCCTTTTTGAATGCTGCGGTAGAAAAAGGAAAAGAAATTCTGTAATTGTATTCTCACCTTGACCGTGAGAAGGGACGGGCCGAGGTATCCCAGCAGGCGGGCCTTGAGCAGCAGCAGCGGATGGTTGGCGGCAAGGACGGGCGTGGGAGCAGGGGCTGCGGCAGCTGCAGCAGTTGCAACGACGACGGGTGCAGCAGCCGGCTGCTGAGCCTGCGCTGCCTGCAGTGCGGCGAGGTCCGCGGCCGCCTGCAATACAGTAACACTTCAGTGCGAGTACGGATACGGTAGTAGGGGCGGAGCTCTGGAGGCCATTTGCATTCAACACAATTTCACCTGGTTTGAATCGAAAGAGGAGGTAGTTGTTTTCGTGAGATTTGAATGGGGTTCATCGCTAATTTCTTTTTTAGTTGGATTTAAACAGCGAAATCCCGGTTTTAATTTTCCATTAAAATAGCCAATTTCAGGGCTCGAGAAGGCTGTCGGGGCGGCATTCGGACGATCGGATGACGAACGGGAGACGGAAGGACCGAGGTGAGTGCCGTAGCTACCTTCTGGACGGGACATGAAACCAAAATCTCCCTGGCTTCCGTAGCTGTGGTGCGTGGTGTGGGGCTACCGTACCTGATCCGCTCTCGCTCTCTCCGCGGCGATATCCGCCTCGAGCGACGCGATGCGGGCCTCCCGACGAGCGATTGCCTCTCCCCTTTCCTCGACGACATCCTTCATCTTCTTGCGGAAGTGCTCGTTGGCCTCAGCGATGTGCTCCTGCTCGCGCGCCGTCTCCGCCTTCGCATCCTCCACCTGCAATTCGTGTTCGTACAAATCCAGCCCCACGCCCACTTTGACTCCGCCCCTTTTACCCTAGGGAAGGCACCGAGGGAGGCGGGGCTTGCTTGGTTGCCCCAACTGGGAAAGTGTCCCGTACCTCCTGTGTGAGCGCGTTGATGTGCTTGTCGCGCTCGGCCGCCAGCCTGTTCATGACGCGCTTCCAGTTGTCGTCGTCCTCTTCCATCTCCTTCTTAGTCTTCTCAAGCGCCGTCTTGAGCTCGACGAGGTCCTTCCGGCTGCAAATGGAGAGCATTGGCTACCGTACCCCCCACCGGATATTGATTTGCTACCGTACCCCACCGGATATTGATTTGCTACCGTAACCCCGCGGTGTTGATTGGCTACCGTATCTCCCGATAATGAACGGAAATGGCGACTCACGCGCGCTTGAGAGCCGGGCATTCGTGTCCGCCTTCGTCGACCGATCTGAAAGGGAACGAATTACGGTAGGGGCTGAGGAGCTTACCATAGATATCGATCGTGTTCTTGCGCAATCAATCGATACTGGTTGGAATTTTACACAAGTAATCAATATCGTTTGCCACCGTATTCCCGCTTATCGATCGATATTCGCCAGAGGAGTACCGTACCTGGACCGGAAGCGCTTGCCTCCGATCAACGCCTTCTCGTCCACTTCCATGCTCGCGTATCCCTCCGGCCTCCAATCGTCCCATCCGCCACCCGCTTCTTCCCTGCAAGGTTACGGTAGCATGCGAGTGTGTGCATATTGATCGGTTACGGTAGGATAGTAATAGACGATTGGGAACCCGTTAGTGCTAGGAAAATCAATATTAGCTACCGTAGTCAATCGATTTGCGCCTTTTCATTACCAACAAGGGGCCCGAGAAAATGTATGGTACTGTGAAACTGAAAACAGCCAGGAAAAAGTAGCTGGAATTGTTGGAGCGAAAAATGTGTGCGTGTGTCGATCGCTTATTGGTTGGATATCATTCCTGGCGCTTCAAGGTTTCTACAGGGGGGGGGGGGGCAGTAAGTATTAGGAAAATCAATACTCGCTACCGTATCCGTTATCAATCGATATTTGGTTCTCGGGGAATACCGTACAAATGGGAGTGATCCGGGTGGGAGAGATCGACCATCTCCTCGTCGTCGCCGTGCATGGAATGGGCGGAGAAGTGAGAGGGACTGGAGGCAGCCGAGTAGAAGGTCTCCTGGCTCGTCTCCACTCCGTCGTACGCGCCACTGCAAATGACACCAGTGAGGTTACGGTAGCGAGGGGAATCGATAACTAATTGATCAAGGAGAGTACGGTGGGTCAGGGTTACGGTAAGAGACCTACTTGTCGCCGTGCTCCAGTGGCATCTCTTCGATTCCATCAGCGATAAGGGACGGATCGATGGGAACGGAGGGCAGAAGATGGGTGAGCTGCTCAGCGGCTTCGACAGTCTCGGCCCTGTAAGGTTACGGTAGCTATGGGCGATCGAGAAGTGATTGAGATCAAAGATCAGGGATGCTGGATATGGTTTGATGAGTGTACGGTAGGTCAGGAGGGGGATACGGTATAACCTACCCGTCAACCCCCCGCTTGATTTATGTTTCACAACACTTACTGAAATGTGCGCGATCTCGTGAGTCAGTGGTTTGGTGTTGCAGAAACAGTTGTGAAAATGCGGTCATTACTGGCTCTTCTATAGAAGAGCAATCAATCGATAATTTCAGGAGGCTACCGTATCCCGGCTGGCGAGCGGCCGCATGCCCACCGACGGTCAATTTCACAATGAGGTATACGGTAGCTAGGGGGAATCGATAACTGATCAGTGCGGTAGGTAAGAGATGTATCGTACCTTGCTGCTGCGGGTGCCGGCACGTCACCATTCTCCGCGAGTGCTTCATGTGGGTCCGTCGGAGTGAGGGGCACTTCGGCCGGAAGAGTGCGAACAGGGCTGAAAAAATAGTCTATCGTTCCGGGAGGGTTACGGTAGCTAGGGAAACGCTACTAAGCGTAGGTTTACGGGAGCTAGGGGGAATCGATAACTGATCGATACGGTAGAAAACATGTACCGTACCTCGCTGCGTCGGGTCCGAGGGCGTCTCCTTTCTCCACGAGTGCTGCATGGGGGAGATGAGGAGTGAGGGGCATGCCAGCCAGATGAATCAGTCTGGGACTGCAAAAAAAGTGCATAGAATAAGAATGGCCACGGTAACGATGGTATCGCTTACTGACTACGGTGCGTTAGATTAGGAATGACAAGCTTTTTTGGAAGGTAGATGTACGGTAGCTAGGTGGAATCGATAACAGATAGATGACGTAGGTTAGAACCGTACCTGGCTGCGGCTCCATTCTCGCCGAGTGCTTCCAGCGGGTCGAGTGAAGAGAGGGGAATGCCAGCCGGGTGAGTCGTTCCGGTGCTGCAAAATAGCAGATAGTTCCGGGAGGGTTACGGTAGCTAGGGAATCGCTAACTGATTGGCCATGACATTGCAGATTGGATTTTCACACCTAGCGATTTTTGAGTTTCATGACGAGTACGAAAGGTGGAATCACCGATGTAGATAGATTGTAGACTAGAGGGCTTGCTAAAGAAATGACATTACTCGACATCAATCAATCGATAGTTGGGAGAAGGTGTACGGTAGCTAGTACATCGCTAACTGATCGATTACGGTATACCGTACCTTGCGGGCTCCGTGGCTGCAGGAGGGGCGAGGCGTCTCTTGACGACAACCTTCTGTCGGGCCGGTGACTCCATGGACGCGTGCGTCTCCACGGGCCTGAAAGTACGGTAGTCATTCCATCGTCTGACTCTCTCCATTTTGCACACTCTCCCGCGCTTCTCTAACCGGCGATAATGGTCTTTGATCTCTGGACAGGGCTGGTGAGAGGTTTCTAGCAATGAGAAAGGGCATTTTAAAAAATCGATAAGATCTGTAGTACGGTATGTCAGGAAGGGGGGGGGGGGGGTACGGTTAGCTTACTTGGTGTCCTTCTCCTCTCCTTCCTTGGCTCCGACTTGAGTGGGCGTGGCAGGAAGGGGCTCGTAGCCGGGCGGTGGAGTGAGCACAATCGCGGACGCATCTCTGATAATGAGCGATATCAATTGATTGATTGATTGATTGAGGTTACGGTAGCCAAGGGAGGTTACGGTAGTCATCGATAACTGCCTCTATTCTAGTTGTAAGAGGTGCGATGCAGCAGGTGATAAGACGTTTCAGATTTTTTTTATGAAACAAACAATTAGAAGAGCTCGACGAGTCTGCGAATGCCACGGCGTTTATTAGTTTTCTTTTCTGAGACAATGCCGGCGCATTTTCGCTCCTCCATTTGTCGAAAAATGGGAATGAAGTGGACGAGAATTGTACCAACATTTCCTAGTGTGGTTTTCATAGTGATATGTGTTGTAAATTCGGACGATAAAGGGATACAGCAGTAATAAGGATGCTGTAGCCGTACCTCTCATCCACTTCCATCACTGACTCCTCCTCAACCTCTTCCTTCTCTTCAGACAGACCGTCGCGTGGTGCGGGCGTGGGATGGGCGTCATCGTCGAGCACGGTCGGGTCGGCACTGCAAGTAAGTTCCCAGATATTTATTTATGTATTCGAGAGGGGGGATTGTTGGTTGCTGAGACTACTTAGCCAATTCGTGAAACATTAATGATTCGGGTATATTTCCCCCCCCCCCCCCCCCGATTTGTTTATTCTTTCGAGAGGGGGGAGCTTGTTGGGTGCGGAGTCTATTTAGCCAATCCGTGAAACATTAGTGATGCGGGTATTTTTTTGCACTCGATTTATTGAGCCGATAGACGGGGAAACCGATAACTGACTGACTACGGTATGTATGGGGAAGGGATGCAATGTACCCAATGGGCGCTACGAATCTATGAAAATTTCCAGTGTGTATTGATTCAGAGAGGGGCAGACCTGGCGCATTTTCGCTTCTCGATTGTTCGAAAAATCGGTTATTGATTGCCATCCGCAAAAGGTATTATTCCGAAACGAAAACGGGTTTTGGCATTATTTTGCCACTGTGGCTTGATATAGTGAAATTTGTAGTAAATTCGGGCCCAGAAAGGGATACGGTAGCCATGTACCTGCTGTGATCCATCTCCTCCTCTCCTCCATCTCCACGGGATACCGTAGCGAGAGCGGGGCGGGGGGTGGGCGGGACGGCTGACGCCATCGACGCCTCCAGCAGACTGCAAATTATCAACTTTTATTGATTTATAGGAGGCAGGCATTTTCGCTTCTAAAATTGTCCAAAAATCGGTAAATATTGATAGCCAAAGATGAATTTTGAAAGGAATTGTACGAACATATTTTTAAGTGGTTCGATAGTAAATTTTGGAGAAAGTTTGTCCCATAAAGGGATACGGTAGCAATGGGGGTACGGTATCCGTACCTCTCATCCGCACTCATCACCATAGACTCCCCCGCTTCTTCAGGTCGGCCGAGTGGGGCGAGGACGAGATGGTCGTCGTCGTCGAGGGCAGGTGCTCCTCTGCAAGTGAGTCGCACATTTATTGATTCATCATTTTAGGGAGGGGGAGGTTGTTCGAACACTACACTATTTAGCCGTATTCGTGAAACATGTTTACCACGGTATATATTTTTCCCTCCGTGTTTTTGATTGATTTGAGAGGCGAGCGATCTTGGGGGGATAAGTGCTCAATTTGGCCCAATCTGTGAAACATGTGCACCGCGGGTTATATTTATTTGACCACTCTCGATTTATTGAGATGGATTTTAGAGAGGTTCGGTAGCTTTTGTTCTTGGGTGCGGACACTATCAAGCCTTTTCTGTGATTTTGACGATGCTTGGAATAGGGGCCCCTGTCGAATTCGAATTACGATATTTGAATGTTTCACACTCAGTATAAGACACTGCGTGTTATTCATTAGTGTCAGATTCATTGAGAAATGAAATATTAATCCCAATCACTACAGGTGCTCATTCTGACGATGAAGAAGGCGATCCCGTCCATTCTCCGGTTCCTCGGATGCGCGTCCGTCCTATACGCCGGCTTCCTAATCGCCGGATCATCGGACCGTACTCGATGAAGGTGAGTGGAACGATTTATTCGTTGGAAGTTGTGTTTCAACCAGGTCCATCAGTCATCCTTATTATGAGTCCTTGTGGCCACTGTAGCGTTGATATTCGTGGTGCTTGTTCTCCAAATAATTTTGAAGAATATGTCAGCTCTGGATCCAGTTATCGTGACTGACTGTTTCTGATACCGTAATCCCTCCAAATACCGTATCCATCTCATTTCTCTTCAGTTCCGCTCGTTGACGTCATCGTCGGAGGCGCTATTCTCGCTGCTCAACGGGGACGATATGTTTGCCACCTTCTACACCATCAACGACTCCAATACCGTAATCAAGGTGAGAGTACGGTATCCCACTCAACTGACCAATCGAGCGCTGACTAATATCAACAAAGGGCCCCAAAAATGGTGCTTAAAACCTGCGTAGCACGAGCTGTGTTTTTTTTTTATTTGAGAAATTCGCGGAGCATGCTATGGTGTTCGGTGCGAACTATCAAACCATATCTGCGAAACATGTGCAATGCGGGTCATTTTGCGTGTTTGTCGTTGCTGTATTTGATCCGGGGAACGCGTTGATGTTGCTCTAGGGCATACGAGTTGCGTACACTACAAGCGAGCGGGGTGGATGCCGGTGACCCGGGGGGGGGGAATACGGTAAATAGGGGTATTACGGTAGAGTACCTGGTGTGCTCGATCATCTCTTCGTCCTCCTGCTGCCTCTCCTCGAGTGTCGCCTGGCCGAGTGCGCGTCGCACCGACGCCGTCGACGAGACCATACTCTCGTCCAACATCGATCTGCAAGTGATTTATCGATTATGGTGTTACTACGACAGGTTACGGTAGATCACGGTAGGGGCACTTCATCGATGGTTGGCCCAGCAGCCTTTTCCCCACTGGGAAAGAACAAGATCCAGCAAGCGCCACATTCAGCGCGGTTGTTGTTGCCTGGACCAACAATTGAAAAAGTACGGTAGATATCGTACCGATGGATGGGAGTGGCGGGAAGGGAGCGAGTGCGGGCGGGTCGAACGGCGTCCAGACGATGTGCGGCACGCGCGGCACGACCAGCAGCCAGTTGAGCTGCCTCCGCCTCGTCGAGAACGCGAATCTCCTCGTCCATCGTGAGCCTGCCAATCGATAATTGGCCTCCCTCCCTGATTACAGTAGATTGATACTCCGGGGGTACGGTAGCATCGCAAGAGTAGGATAGGAATGGAAATGTGCGTCATAGTAGGGAGCGAAGCAAGAGAGCGTGGGGATTGCAGCGAGGGTACGGTATTGATCTTTGATCTATGCCAGAACAGGGGGGGGGGGGTTACTCACTCTCCGTCGAGGTCGTACTGCTTGAGGCCCTCCAATCGATCCGCTTCCTCCTCATCGAGGTAGGAGTCCTCACCGGGCTCACCGTACTCGTCCTGAAATGTCGTGGATTACGGTAGTTCGGTGGGACACACTGACAGATTATGATAGTTTTCCCTTGGAATTTAGACGACGATAGATCAAGGGAGAAGGCTGCCAGACTACCCGGGGTGTTTGATGTTTCAGTGACCTAAGGGGTTGTATTTCTCTCGGGTGAAGCGCTGCTTTACCCAAGGAAAGCCTTCGTTTCGTGGGGGGGGGGCAATTTCGTGTGAAATGTGAAACGTACGTTGGCGGGGTCGGCGACGGGCTTCTGCTTGCGCAGCTCCTTCAAGATCTCCTGCGTCGACCTGCCCTGCACGGCCACTCGTCCTCCTTCGACCGCCGAGTGCAGATGGAGAAGGGGCAGGAGCGCGGTCGGCTTGGGCGAGATCCGCAGCGGGAGAGACTGAAATGAGGTGGTTGTACGGGACCCGGCGATCGTGAGCTTCATATACATCCAATATATACGCAATGGTCTGGCGGCGGTCAGGAGCAGCGAGAGAGCAGAGCAACAACCTATGCTTCCGCGCTACATTTTTTACCCAAGCCAGTTGTTATCAGAAGGGTGAACCTCGAAATAGCCTAGTGGTTTTTCGGATTCACGCTGCTATATATTCCCGGTCCCAGCTTGGTAATGAAAGTGTGTGTGTGAGGCAAGGGTCGTACCGGCACTCCGGACAGTTTCGCCAGTCGGGTCGCCAAGTGGGTGGTGTCGAGGGCCTTCTTGGCCTTGGCTCCACGAGTGGTGGCAGACGGGTGGAGGAGGCGGTCGAAGGGCGCGCCCGAGGCCGAGTCGACACGGGTCACCGAGACGGATACCTACGAGAGAGTAAGAGGTTACGGTATGATAGGTACGGTAGTTATCGATTAGTGCGGGTACGGTATCTAGTTATCAATTGAGCAGGTACGATATTCAGCGCTGTGGATTGGACAGTTACGGTATCAAATTAAAAAGAATCTTGGTTTATAATTGAAGAGGAATAGAAAAACTGCTAACTGACACAAAGAAATGAGAAAGACTTCCTAGAATAAAAGTATAGATAGGTGGGTTACGGTAATCATCTTATTCAACGGTCAGTTTCGGTACTCCCTTATATCGGCCGATGTGTTACGGTAGCTATCTTATTGATTGCACAATTACCGTAGTCAGCAATCAATTGGCTACGGTATCTAATTATCGATTTTCGAGACTACCGTATGCCTCTGACCTTCTCGGCGCGGAGGTCCACCCAGATGCTCGAGGCGGGGGCGGCCGAGAGCGGGCCCACGGCGAGAGAGAAGGCCACGGCTGGATCTTGCTGGATCTTGGGAAAGAACAAGATCCAGCAATATTTCGGTTTCAGTTCGAGATGAAAGGATGGAAGGAAGAATGGAGAGGAGAAGAGGAACTGGAATGGGGAAGGAGGAAGAGAAGTGGTTAGTTGGATAAGGCATGAAAGGATGAAGTTGAGATAAGGCTGGGGTACTCCCAGATAAATTGAGAAAAGATAACGAAGGTAAGAAATAGACAGTTGGGCATTAGACGAAAAGGGAAGTGCTGTGTTTCATCTATCGTGCATGAGCAATGTGTCATTAGTCTCTACCATGATGAAAATAAAGAATACTGATAATTCTATGGTTGAATCGATATTCGAGTAAATAGAGGCTACGGGTATCTGCGTTTCACAGCGTGCACTCGATAGGAAGAATTAGTTAGTAAGGGAAGAAGGGCGGTGCAATTAGGAAAATGGGAAGGTTTACGTTTCGCATATCATTGATCATAGATTTAATTATTAGTTTCCCCTGAGCCTTTTCATAGGAATTAGATGAACTAAAGGTTGGATCGATAATTAAATAATAGTTAACAGAATGGCTCCGATTAGAACCTAGATGATTCGGTTCTTAGCGCATTAGCTAAAGGGAATAATGAGGGGGGAGACAGTGCGATTCAGGCATGGGCATGTTACACATACCATTGAAGCTAGGGGAATCTGCGTTGCAGCTGGGCCACTAGATGAGAAAGATGAAAATATCAGGAAGAGACAGTTCTAGATGTGTTGATGTTTCACGCGCTATTTAAGGGAATGGAGAAGAAGAGATAGAGAGTAACCCACGAAAAATAGATGAAGTAAAGCTATGAAAAGTCAGTTAGCGATAGGGATGGGAAAATTGGCTTTCCCCCTCGAACCGTGACACTGAATCAAAAATTACTATCGCAAACGGATTTGTGACCTTACAATTGTTGTTTCAGATTCGATACGAGAAGGATGGAGGAAGGGATCGATGGAGGAATTAAGGTAAGGAGGGAAGGGTCCGGTAGGTACGGTAGTCCGCAACGAGAAGGAAACCAATAAAATGAAGACAGAATGAAGGCCTTAGAATTGGAATCAGTGGTCGAAAAGTGTGTCAACATCAACATGAGGTGCCCGACAAAGTCGGACAAATTTTTAGTCTAGGTGCACGAAAGGTTGAATTTTCAAGTGTTCTAACCAAGTGTGCAAGCATTATTTTGTCATTTTAGGTCCATGTGTCCGAAAACATTTAAAAATATAGGCCTAGGTGCCCGACGGCAAAACCCTGTTGACTGTTGACTTTTCGACCACTGGTTGGAATGTTGACTCACCGATAGAAATGTGGAAATTTTAACCATCCGTAAAAGGGGCTTCCAAACTAAAATTGGATTATTGATGATTATGTAAGGTGAGGAGGGAAGGGTGCGGTATATACGATATTCGGACTGGGGGTGAATAAAATGAAGACAGAGCCCCTTCTTTGCAGAAGAGGACGGATCCCCACACTCGCTTCGTCGTGTTTCGGACCGGAAGGATATCATTCGTCTCTCGAGTCTTGCTCTTGCTCCTCCTCTCATCCATGGTCTCGACGGTTACCGTAAGCCATCTAACCTACTGTACATCCGTAGTTCAAACATGGTTCAGCTCAAACACGTGCGCGCTTCTATAGAACAGGACCCAGTCAGAAACTCTGTAGTGTTAGGCGAAGGCTATACTCTATTTATAGGTGATAAAGCTTACACTTAGGTTGCTTATTCAGCCCACTCGGTATGTCTGGCCCCGTTCTATGAAGTAGAAGTAGTCAACACGTTAACGAGCTTGTGCTCTTGCGCCATCAGCGACCGCGATGATAGAGTGATATCTGGACAGTATAGCTTGTCAGAGCCAGCTATGCGGGATGCGTCTAACCGAGGCTCTCTCTGTCGTATGTGACATCACAAGTATCATCGACCTACCAGAGAGTAACTCAACACCGTACGCGCGCACTCATCGGGAATTGCGACCTAATGTTGCCGGAACCGATGCCCTTACGAGGAGCTGAGCAAGTGCTGTAGTACCTCAAAGAAATGGAGAAGGAAGGAAGGTGAGGAGGGAAGGGTGCGGTAGATACGATATTCGGAAAGATATAAAATAAAATGGAGACATAGGGGAGGGTTTTTTCCGAGATGGTATACTGTCAAATTGTCTCGTTTTGTCGAGATCGCATTCTCAAGGTGAATTGCTGTTGCAAAGATTAATCTTAGATGGGTACACCTACTACTTCGTTGCTAATTCCCAGTGCAAACGTGGATGTTTGATACTCCGATCAATTAGGAAACAGCCCAGAATCCGACAAATCTCGTCACACAGTGCAAATCATAGGCATGAGGAGTCCAACAAAATCCATAAGTCCAATGATGAAGCCATTGGAAATAGGGACTGCCCCCAATTTCCAGGCCTATTGATGTTTCATTGACAATTAATGATGAGTGAATCAATGATTGATGAGGACATAGCAAGTAGGAAAGACATCAGAATTCAATGAATCCCATGGCACGTTGATGTTGCACAAAGTTTGCCACAAACCATTGAAATAGTTGAAAATCCTATGATGCGGGAGCGCAAGCAACTATGCAACTAGAGGCACGATTGGTAAAATAGGAAGCAACTCAGAAATCATCGAATGCCATAGCACATGGCACAGGAAAGTCATGGGCATTGAAGAGAAAACAGGGGGGAAATCGATGTTGTATTGAGAAGTGAGAGGGTCGACTCGGATCGCATTCTAAGTAATAGGCCGGGGGATTGCGGTTCTACAGCCCAACCAAAAGAGTGACCATTGAAATGGAGGGAAAGAAAGTAGTTAGTTGGCGATTACAGTTGCGAGATACGGTAGAATAGCGATACTGCAGATTCATCGCATATTGATTGCTCTGTGTCCTCGATAGTCGCTGCTGCCTGTGAATACTACCCAGTAACCTTGAAACCAGTTGCTGTGGATTTGCGAATAAGATAGAAGGAGGGTTGCATTGTATTAGAGGGAAGATGGATGTACCCCCGAACTAGGCGCATCACAGTTTCATGGAGAGACGGGGTGACGTTGTCTTTCAAGGCAGATAAATAGGGGGAGGGGTATTCCAATCTAGAAAGAGTGGCATTCGATAGAAGAAACTGTTCGAACAATGCGTGGGAGAGTTCCTAGGCAGATAGATCACTAGTATAGAATCGATTCGGATACGGTAGCGATCGACAATGTCTCCTGGATAAGGCAAGCGATCTCAATCCGGCAAAGATGATACGAGGATAGTCATAATACTAGTGTGAATCACCCCCAGAACCTCAGAGCATTTCCAGGCACATTGCTGTTTCAGTGTTAAATAATTGGGATAAAATCATCCTGAAGCTGAAATCAAACTAGATCCCCTAGCATCCTAATAATTTCAAGGAAGATTCCGGTTGCAACCATAAATCATAAGAATTCCTACTCCACCTAGGCAGAGGCAATAGAAAACAACCCAGGATCATTGATGTTTTACTGACAAATCAAAGGGAAGAGGAGTCAAACAATATCCCATGATCAATGATGAATCCATTGCAAATAAAGAATGCTGTTTCACACCCAATTCATAGGTAGCGCACAGAAACAATGGGAAATCGATGTTTCATCTATCACTAATGAGCAAGTGTTGAGGAAATTCCAACTGTAGGATGCATGATCACAGATAAGGGTGGTGGATTAGGGATAGATGCATGAGGATATCCAAGGTTATTCGCTGTTTCAGGTGCGACCGAAGGTGGAAGAGGAGGAGAATCGACGGAGGCGAGGGAAGGGAGAAGAGAAGACGAGGAATGGATAGCAAATGGAGGAGGAAAGAAGAAAAGAATAACATGGTGAATGGAGGATACGTCTACATATTCCCCCGTCGTAGACGTTTCATCATGGTGCAATAGGTTTCAAAGAGAAAGATTTGGGTCGAGTGCGGAGCTTTATCTTCGGTCAGGTACAGGAAAACATGTGCGAGTGGGAGGATGATGACCCGTTCAGAAACACTTGAAAAGTAACGTTTTTTCGCCTTGATAAAATTTGGACGTTTCAGAAATTTTTTAAATGTTATACGTTCCAAAGATGGGATCCTAAACGTGTCATCATCAGTGGGAGAGGGAAATGGGGGGGGGAGGGGGTCAGAATCAATTTATCGTGCATTGAAAATGGAACGTGCTGAAAAACCCGAAATCCGGCTCGTCTCTGCTTGTACTGCATCTGCTTGAGTGATGTTGCATGTAGTCTCTCGTACCGTGCGCCGAATTCCCGACCAAGCCTGCAATAGATATCGATTAATTTAACATATGGGGATGTACGGTAGTACGCGAAGGTTATGGTAGAGGAATGTTGATCGCGAACTGGTGAGTACGGTAGAGAAATTATAGGGCAGAGGAAGATAGAGAGAGGAAAGGGTAGGGGAAGATAATCAGTCTGTGATAGACTGGTGGAAAAGGGGGTGAATGGAAGGAGAGCAAGGATACTGTAGCTGAATGTACGGTAAGACGCGAAGATAACGGTAGTTGGGGTTGATCGCGAAATGGTGAGTACGGTAGAGAATGGAAAGGGGCGGAAAGATAGTCAGTTCGCGATAGGATTGTAGAAAATAGGATGAATAGTAGGAGAGCAAGGATACGGTATAGGAATATATCGGTAACACGCGATGAGTACGGTAGATAGGGGTAGATCGCGAACTGGTAAGTATGTTAGAGAAAGGGGAGGAAAGGGGAAGATAGTCATTTCGCGATAGGGTGGTGTAAAGGGAGATACTGTAGGGCGAGAGGCGGTTCGAGAAATAATTGCAGGATACTTAACTTCTCACATTTTCCCACCCCCAGCTTTCTGGTTTCACCACCGTCCCTGATGCGCCAACCGTTCGTCACTACATGGAAGACAGAACCCGGGAAGAGGGAGAGTCTATGTGAAATGGAGAGAGTGCACGTGCTTGCCACGTGATCATTCACTGAGTCACGTGCGCTCCTTCAAACGCGCGCAATCGGGGGGGGGGCAGTTTCGGAACTCACATGGACGAAATCGACGCCGATTTCAACGTGAACGACGCCTGAACCAACGACGACGATAAACAGGGACAAAACAGGCAAAAGAAGCGAGAACAAAGGACAAAAAGGAGAAGAAAGGGCGAAAATCAAGCGAATTTGACAGGGAAAAGGAAAGGAAAGATGAGAGGAGAGACGAGGTCAACGTTGAGAATCAGGAGCAGGAAACGCGACGTCAAAGGCGATAGAAACAAGCAAGAACAAGGACGATAAAGGGCTTGTAAGTAGTAAACAATGATGCAACTTGACGAGAAGCTCGCGTGACCTCTTCCTTTTGTGTGCCGGCGAGAGTCGAGAGGCGTCCACTCTCCTCGTTTCTCGTGCTCTCTCGCTCAGTAGGGAGAGGGGTCAATCGATCAAAGGTCACGCCAGAGGGGTTGGGACCGATGGGGTTGGGAGAGGCATTGTCTCTTCTTTGATCTACCTTTGCAGATGGGACTGCAGACTTGGTTCTGGCCAATATTTGATGCGATTTCACATGGACATTACAGACCATGGTTCCGGGTTACTGTAGGGTCCTCTCTCGTTCAGAAGGGGGCAAGGACAAAGGGTCAAAGGGCACGTAGGTGCCCGGGGGGAGGGAGGGGGCGAGAGGGGAGAGAGGCTTCATTCAGATGCAATCATATCCTTATTATCCTTCTTTTCTGATCTAGAGGCCTCTTTCGTAATAACAATGATGAGCGTGTGATTATCCTCAATCCCGATAAAGTTAGCTCTCTGATGGAATACATAGCTTCCTGGTCCGAAATTGTACCTGATCAATACTCTATCGTACCCCCCAGCCTACCTTAAACCTACCTAATATAAGCGATTCACAACGATAGCCTTAGCGGGTCATACTTGCTAAAAGCTCCCATGGGATTCTCGGGCGCAATTGCAAAAATGAATGCGATTGTCTCGTCAATTCTGAGGAAGCTCCGCAGTATGATTCATTCCCTCTTATCAATCGATAATCTACCGTAACCAATAATCACCCTCGACATACAATATGACTACCGTAGTCCATAGCAATCCTGCCTCTATTCTTATTCCCCGGTTCTACAAAGTCATATTTTCAAAAATATCTATTTACGCCGTTCTTTCGCTGCAGTTATCTTTCCTGACTATTGCCTAATCGATGTCCGTTATTTAGCCGCGCAGACTAGCGGAAAAAATGACTGTTGTCGTTGCGCTAATAGGCAGAGACGAAAGTTCTTCTCAACTAGTTCACATTCGAAACTCGATTCTCTTGAATCTAGGTGCTCTCATCAGTGTTTACTCTCAATATTTTCCTATTTTGAATATTTAGCTAGTCGTGCGGTACCCGCACGTGCAGCCCAAGTTAGTATGTAGTGTCGTGCACAAGGGGAACGAGGAGAATCATATCAATAATAATATTATCGTGCATTTAAAACGGAACATGCTAAAAAAACCCGGCTCGTGTGCGTGTAATTTATTCGCTGTTTGCTGCATGCGCGCTGCTTGAGCGCTGCTGGTAGACTCTCGTACCGCGATTTCCCGGCCAAGTCTGCAATAGATATCGATTAATTTAGTTCGAATTCAGGAATGAAGGTAATACGCGATGGTTACGATTCACTGGGTTCGCGGAAGGTGAATTAAATAAAGGTAAATCAATGTTTCAGAAGCGATTCAAGGCGAGAGGAGGAGGATCTTGATCGAGGATGGGAAAGGAAAGAGGAAAGGTGAGGTGGACTAGAGATCTTGTTTAGTCAAATCACAACAATAAGGTGACTCGCGAAGGTAGCCATCGATTTATCGGCAGTGTGACGAGAAGCAGGGGATTTTGGGTCATAGAACGCAAATTCGGGTAGGTAGTCGTGATTAGTGCTCTATGCAAGGCGAAATCGCCCGGTATCAGTCTAAATGCGGGTGAAAAATGAGGAAATTCGAAATTGCATAAAGCGAGCGAAGTTGACAAAAGGTTCAGCAGCGAACATTCGGCGATAATGGGGGTGTGCAAGGGCAAATTTGAGTGAAAACGGTGCGGGAGACAATGGCGCATCAGAATCACGTCAAAAACCGGCAAAAAGAGCGGCTGAAAATCGATAATTCCGTAGTTGAGGGCCGTACTTGCTTTTCATTTCATCAAGTTGAGGCACAGTACGAAAGCTCGCCTCTCACGTCGTCTCCTTATCACGAACTGACTCCTTTACAACCGAAAAAGAGGGATTCTGAATCTCATCTTGCTACTGTAGTCTCCCAATCATTGGCAAAAGAGACGGGCGTCGAGAGGGATCGAACTCCCGACCTCTCGGACGGTAGTCGTGGCGGCACTAACCACTATACTACATGGGCGTTATGTCGAAGAGTCGGAGGGATGCACACCATCCTGACGTTCTGCTCCCTACTGTGGGCCCTCCCGTTCATGCCAATACATTTCGCTATTTTGGAACTACAGTCGTGAAATTGGACTGATTTCGATGTGATTTCATGTGGGATCGCATGCAACACTATTAAGGGTTTCTGTAGCGTACGGTATTGCGACAATTATCGATTTATTGCAGATTCGAAGAAAGGATTTATCTGCATCGGCGCTGATGTCGTCATTGGAGATGACTCTTCTTTCCTCGTGCTGTCTCTCCGGTTAGTCAGTTTGATTGAGTAAGCAAATGGGCCAATGAGGGAAGGGGGTTGAGGGGATGGAGACGGTATTCAAATTGAGCAAAGCATTGTCCCAGTCCATCCATTAGACCTACTGTATGACTACCATAACCCTTACAATAGCCTTCACAACAATAGCCTTAGCGGGTCATACTTGCAAAATAGCTCCCATGGGATTCTCGGCCGCAAGTGCAGCAATGAATGCGATTGCGTCGTCAATTCTGAGGAAGCTCCGCAGTATGATCCATTCCCTCTTAAATCTACTGTAATCAATAATAATCTACCGTAATCAATAATCACCCTCGACATACAGTATGACTACCGTAGTCCATAGTGATCCTACCCTCACTATCCTATTCTTAGTAGGCATTTCTGTTCTAGAGTTCCCTTTAATGGTTGATATTATGAACGTGAATTTATCCTCAATCCTAATGAAATTGTGCTATTTGACCCACTCTTCTCCATCCCAAGTTGATCGAAAATACTGAAACACATAGTTCCAAGGTCCGAATCTACATCTGATCAATCGATACTCTACCGTACCCCAGACGACCTTAGACAGATCTCATGTTTTTATTGAATCCATGACTTAATTCCTAATGCGGGATTCCTTTCTAGTATGTTTAGCCATGCTTAGATCGAGTATGACCGTGGCGGTTGCGCTGATCGGCCAGAGACGCAAGTTCTTCTGAATTCGTTCCTTTTAATATCTTCCTTCTCTTGAAATTTGGTGATCTCATCAGTATTTACTCGGGTCGTCTTCCTATTTTTGAATAGTTGGTCAGTTGAGCGATCCTCGTGCGTTAGTGTAAAAAGTTGCGAATACTTGCGCTTTCTTTCTACTATCCATTGCACTTCTAATATTTGTTCTCTAAAACTAATTAATGTGCCATTCTAGTTCGGTGTTAATTCATCACTCAATGTTGGGCTTGTCGATGTTGGTATCTTGTATTAAAGCGCATTGGTGATCGCAATTCGGGTTTCACATATGAACCTTTTTGAGAAGCAAAGGTTTTAATTAACAGGTTGACAATGAGTTGTAGTTGCCAATTGTCGAGCAGGCGTAGGCGATTGCAGGAACGGTGCTGTCCATGCATGATTGTGCGAGATTGTGTCTTGAAGTTTTGTGGTTGTGTTGGGTAATCAAATGTTACTTCTACGACCACTTCGACTCTTTTACAGTCGTCATGTGGCAACTATAGTAGTTTTAGCCGATATGGAAGGTGGCTGCTTTATAACACGGTCCTGAATGATCACTATGTTTCTCAGGTTACAGCGTCCATTTGTTCCGCTCGTTCTCACCATTTGATTCGTTGATTCGAATTCCTGGAAGTGGCAGCGACAGAGGTAGAGGTAACGTAGATAACATCAGACAGGTAATATTTATTAATTAATTAATTTATTACTTAAGCAACTCACTGTTCCCTGTCCATCCCTGTGAAACAGTTATAAGAAACTTTTGAACAATGGGAGGGGGATCATTAGTTTCACTCGATTCCTTCTTACAAAAACATTTCCCAAAACCGTCCAATCCCTGCCCACTCCCCCTTTATTATTCCCACCTACTGGTAGCATGCTCCCATGTGATTTTCGAGGGCAGTTGCGATATTGAATGCGATTGTCTCGTCAATTGCGAGTAAGAAGAACAGTATTGGTGATCTCATGGTTCTCCCATAATTTTGAGAAACTCGGTACTTTTCATCCAAAATTCGTGGGTTATATTTCGTTCTCCAGACTTCCAATATCGCGGGCACCCTCCCATTCGCGATCCTGTATTCGCCTGATCGATACCCTACCGTAGTATGAGCCTCCCCTCGACTTTGAACCCCTAGGTTTCACGACCGAATTCTCGCCTCGAAAAATAGCCTTAGAGCTTCATAAAATTACATACGGTCATTTCAGATCGTTCCGGGTAGTGGCGTCACTCTTCGTTAAATTCATTCTTATTTTCTATTATCGTTTTCATTGATTTCGAAACACGATTAATCGTCTCTTAACACCTGGTAGTCTCAGAAAGACAAGAGAACAATTGATTGAAGAGAAGATTACCCATATTTCGAACTCTACTCTGTTCTATTGTTTCTTATTGATCCTTGTTTGTTTTTTTCCTTGTTGCTCAATATTCGGGTCAATGTCTCTTAATTTTACGTGCTCTCTCAGTGGTCAGAGATAATAGAGAATGTGTGAAATGAAGAGACGGTTGCGCATATTTCGAACTCTAGTATATTGTTCCCTGTCCATTTCCGTCCGTTTCGAGCCGTCAAAAGCGCTCGAGGCGGGTACGGTGGACACTTGTTGACATGTGTGTGTGTGTGTGAAGGAAAGAAGTACGGAAGGAGGGGGGGGGCAGTTGAGTGTTTCAAAGTGATTACATGATACTATACGTAGCCATCACATCAATATTCTCGCGCTTTAGTGAGGGTTACATCATCTTACATTCTCATGAATTACCGTATCGATCTTCATTCTGCGTTACTGCATCCAGTTTTGTTACGAGTTGGCCCAATGCTATCTGCTAGGGTGAAGGGCGGAAGGGAAGGAATTGAGGGTATCAGAGTAACTACTGGGTACTGTAGGCATCACTAGGTCTTTCGGGTTAGACTACTACCACCTTGAATCCATTGGATTATTCAATGAAGGCGAGCTAAGGAATCCTCCGACTGTCTCCTACAACACCGAGGAACAGCACCTCTGCAATATTGACCCGTCCCTCAACCTATTAAATCGTTTCTCTACCGAAATCACTGTATATTGAGACCTACCGTATCGCAGTCACATTCTCATCTGAGAAGGAAATGTGATATAGATACCACAAGCAAATCAAATTGAAGGGTGAAATTGGACATTTCTTAACAATACGAAATACGGTAGGTTCACTAAGCTCCGGCTCCCCTCTTCATCGTGGAGCAACGGCCCTCGACGGTCGCATTGTTCCACATTAATAATTGATTTAAGATCCTTAAATAAAATATTGACAGCTGATAGAAATTGATGAAGTGTTAAAAATTTCACAATCATGAAAACTGAAGAGTAATTCGATATTTCTTGATCGTGACAACTGCGTCTTCCCGTAAACGCCACGGGAAGACGCAGTTGGCGTGTTTTTTTCGCGTTATATCCTAGCTATTTGAATTTCGACTATTATCTCGTCCTTACAAATATTTAATTTCTTTAAATTTATCGGTTTCGTGAAAATTGATTTATCTGAACTATCTGCACAAACTGACTGCATGATCTCAATTAGTCTATCTATTTACAGTTATATTTTCTCCGATTCATAATGCCCTACGAGGCGGGTCGCGCATTACTATTCGAGAAGATGCAATTCGAACTCAACGTAGAGGGCGTACGTTTGTGCTGTCCGAATGAAAAATTAGTGAATTAGTCATTCGCTCTGACGTAAAAGAGCACGAAGAATTCTGAACTAACTATGGACAATGTTAAAAACAACCACCGAGCATGAACAAACAAAAACCTTATTCAGATGCAAGAAAAGTTCCCTCATCTTTCCAGGTTTGCGAATTTTTCGAAGCAGTCAGCATTTTCTACAGTAGAAATTCAGACCGACCAATTACACCTGAAAACATGAGCGAGGAAGAGAAAGAAGTTGGTTTCATTATTCTTCAGGGATTATTATTCTTTTTTTAAAAATTAACCATTCATTTCCTCCTTCTCTCATCCATTTCACTTTTTTTTCAGATTGCGCTTAGCCTCTATGAAAATTCAAATTTCGTACAATTGTCCGGGCCGATACAAAACAGTGATATCGCAACTTCGCTAACGGAGGAGAGGAAACGGTGACTCACGATAAGATATAAAATTGAAGATGTTGTGCCTTCCAGATCAATAATTAATGGTTGCGTTGAGCATCGTCTCTCAATAATCCCTGTAATCTTGGTACTATCGGGGATCGAGCACCCCCTCATGCTTCTTCGTTTTTGCTTGTTGATGTGCATGCATGAGGAGTACATTATGAATTACATGGTGAGAAGGCGAGAAATGAAAAAAAATTGTAAAATAATATTTGCAGTATTTGAAGCAATCGGGAGATAACTATTGTAATCCTTATAGAGTACATGCTTGAGGACTAATTACTTTTACTTGAAATTCAGACCGTCACATCAAATATACTTCGATTATATCTAAAATCTCTCTGCCAATTGACTACATTTTCTTCAATAATAATAATTCATTATGACTTCTGTTAAATGATCTGCATTCAAACAATTAATTGTAAAGTATTTGTTATGGGTTAGATCTTTTGCATATTTTCGGTCGTAGTTGTTCACGGATGTAGCTAGCAACTATTCATTAACCTTAGCTAGGCATGTTTTCGAGTGACGTGTTTCCTCCAATTCAGACTCACTCCGGCACAGTTTCTCTCTGCCTTTTCTACTTTCCTCGTTCGCTTTCTTTCTCGATAGCAGGGACGGATTAGATGGCATTTAAGCAAAATTAAGACGGATTTGCTCCTTTGCGCGAATCCGTACCCGATCGAGGCACAAAGTGGGCTGGGAGAGAGACAGGGAACTATCTGCGTCTCTTCAATCTGCCTAATGACTCGCCCTCTCTAACCGACTTGAAAGCATGAGGAATGAAGAGAGGTAGACCATTTCTTGAGAGGAGAGACCGGCTCGAGAGACAACCCTGTGGCATCATGTCGCATCGCTGTTCTTTTCGTGATCATCATTCATTCCACTTGAACATTGGAAGAAACTTCATAGAACGCTCTAGAACTGACACACTCGAAACTTCTTTACTTCCCTCATTCCTTTTTATTCGTTCACACATCTCTCTATTCTCTCAATCTCACGCCTCTCAATCAAAAGTTTAATTTCTTGTTGGCACTTGGTAGGATTTCTGTATTTACATCATGAAAAAGATTCCGAAGAGTCATAAGCAATGTTTCAAGGATTTTTCTTTATTTGGCCAAGGTAACAACTGCTCTCTGACTGTGGAGGGGGTTGTGCATGATACTAATCGCGAGACAATGCTGGATAAGATTCAATGAAGTGTCTCTTTCTTGACCCCTCTGACGTGCGTTTCCTCCCGTTGCATCTCGTCTTACCCCTCTCGATCACCTCAATATTATTGTGCATAATTATTTCCTCTGTCCCGAGATTCGAGAGAGTGGGAAGTGCTAATGCACGGTCCATTCCAGAACTAGAGAGGCTATAAGTGGAATAGAGGTGCAATAGAAATAACAGTCTCAGTTTCACATGTTCCCTAACTGGTCAGCGTAAAATCTGCATGCTTTTCCGTGTATTGTTAGACAAGATCTACTTTTATGCAAGCACATTGTCCGTTGCAAACATTACACCGTCTCTTCTGTACGTATTTTTTCGTCTCACTTCTTTCAGTTATTTTTTGTGTGGACTGCATCTCAGTTATTGCTCTACGTTCGCTAAATACACACCCTAGGTGATGATTTCTCAGTAGTTTAGGCAATATCAGCCACATTTTCTTCTCAAATAGCGTTCGCGAAACTTTGACTGTTCTGTACTGTGTCTTAGCTATGATTGAAATCAATGTGCTGTCTCTCCAAATTTCACACAGTCTCTCGTCACTAAGGCCATGAGATGAAAGAGATCAAGCTGTGATTAAGCACTCGATCAGAAAAATGCGATAGTTTCGATGATCACAGAGCTTCATCACTCCTACCCAAAATTCATCTCTCCTCAATACTATTTCACCAATCATCCATTCCGAATCTAACCCCTAGTTTCTTTGCGTGACCTCGGAATCGCTCTTTCTTGACTCAAGCTACCTAACCCCCTTACTCTTTGCCTCATTAAGACACTCGACGCGGGGCTAAATGAGCCGAATCTGCCTCCCTTTCTCTTTTCCTCACACTTTTGTGTGGTTTGAGTGGCTGAGGATTCGACGAATCTCTTCGCAAGGTCATGCCCCTCCTTGCAATACTAGAAATGGCTTGAATCTAGCCCCCTATTCAAACTGCAGTCTCAGCCTCATGGGATAAAGTTGTTACTTTTTGTGCAGGCAAGCCTGAGATATCAGTATTTGCGCTCATCATGTAATGGTGAAACTAGTTTGAGTCTCTAGCTCTGCTTTGGGATCAAATTGTTGCGTTTTGTGCAGGGAATTCGGCATTTCTGAGGTATACCCATTCGAAGGTGCGAACGGATAGGTACACCTCAAGGGAACACCCTTTCATTACCTTCTTTCTCTTCGTCTCTCCATTTCGCACGCTCTATCGCTCTGTCTGATCTGCTGAATAGCTAGAGAAATGGCTAGACGCTCACAATAACTGTGCTCCTTCGCTCACCCGAGCGCAATTTATCCACCGACTTTTCCGCGGCGACTTTTCATAAGCTCCGATGCATTGTCTCTGTAATCTTCACGTTATTGTAGTCTAGAGAAGGTTAGAGATAAGGCAAAATGGAGAGAGTCAGACGACGATCCGTTCTCACCTCCATTCCCTTCCCTCTCTTATTCCCGTTCGCGTGCTCTTAGTCGGCTTAGCGTTATTGCTCTCAGCGCTGCACCGCGCTTTTTGCTGTTCCGTCTTGGATGAATCGATAATCCAGCAGCTTTTGGTCCATTATAGGCCTGAGCGCCATTTGTCTTGCGTCTCCCGGACGTTGCATCGAGTATCGACGCTTGTGCAAACGTCCGTAAATGGTTACCTGAATACGAATCTATCTGATTGTGAAGTCTGAATATCGATGCATCGAGAATGCCCTTCTTGGTTCTGCCTTGATTACTTGTCGCTTTAGATGCCACTCGAGTTCACTGGATCTTCATTTGCTTGCCATTCCATTCTGCGAGGTCACACCATGTTTCCACAACTTCCACTAGACCAGTCATCAAGTGTTTTCTGGTCACATTCGAATTGTCCCTCTTCTTCTTACTCTTCTCACTTTGCAACGCTCACTTGATGGAAAGTGGATACCGGGCACACTGGAACATACGGTCTTACTTTCCGTTTCGGAGTCATTTGACCGTCGCTGGCATACGTCACCGGAACTACGGTTGAGCTTCACTACCTAGATGTGGAATGATATTGCATATACTTCGGGGGACTACACAGTCTAACTATTTTTTCATTTCTTTTTATATTTCTACACTTCTGCGAAGAAAAGGAAGGCACTCCGTTGCCCGCCCTCTGGACAATCAAATTTTTATTGTGCCTTTTTCCTGTATTCTATACTTTCACTTTTCCTCCTTCTCCGAATTCGTAAATGCTCCACTTTTACTGTAAGAGGACGCTTCAGTACCCCAATCAATTAGTCATCACACTAATCAGGAGTATAAGTAGGGAATTGCTCCAGACAAATTACACTTTTTCAATATTTGAATGCGCCGTCCACCAGCTTTCACATTTGGGTATCTATCTATTGCTATTTGCCTATAACCTATCATTGATTTCTGGTTCTGATTAGGGTATCCGAAGCGACTACCGTATCACTTTTTGGTCCATGACGTCATTCATGCACTTTGTATCATCGCCTTCCAACTTCCTGCTTGCGAACCGGTGTGCGGGTTTCGCTACTTCCGGTGACTTGCTCTCTCCATTTCGCACGCTATCTCGCCGGTCAGAGCGAGCGAGAGAGCGGGTGAAATCGAGAGAGTATTTCTGTCAACCTGGCAAGAGTTTCACTTCCACCACCAAGGACGAAGTATTATCTTTGGCCAGTAGCCGATTTTTGGCAGCAAAGTTTGGCGCGAGATGGTTCAGAGTAGAGATGTGCCGATTTTATGTACTTCCCGATTGTTCGAGCCTTCACGTAGTTTAAAAATATCTTCATAATCTCTCGATTATTATTCGACAACGTCCACTTATCTATCTTCTGAATGATAGTTAAAGCAGATTCTTCTGTAAAACAACATTTTCCCCAGTTTTTCTAGCGTCTAGCCGGGATTGAAAAAGGAAGAAACGATGGGGCACTCCTTTCCGAGTTTAGTGTGGAGATTGCTCGCGAATTGCAGCGAAATACGATCTGAGCTACGATGTTTGTAAACTTTTTCGGTCCATCAATTTCGGACTGCGAGCTGGTGTGGTTTACGATGCGGCTTTGCGCTCTATCGCGCTCTTTTAGAGTGACCACGATGACCTTTCGGTCTGCGCAGATCGTATTTTCCTTTTCTGCAACGTTTTGCGAGTTTAGGAACTTCAGAGCAGCTCTGAACCTGTTTCGCAGAACCTCTGATGTAGAAAAATGGTCATTGGGTCTGCCCTGCTCTGATCCGTGCCCAATTCCAAAACTCACGGTCACTTCACTAAGCCAATAACGAGCGTCGTGTGTTCACTTCCTTATCCTCGACTTTAGACCCCATTATTAGCCCACTTTTGCGCGGCTCGATCCAGAACATGTGCGCCCAGCAACCCTCGAAACCTGCCCTACTCTTGGCTCAGAGCGCTCCCTGTTAGGTCCGAGGGCCGAGAGACAATGAAAAATTAGGAGAGTCCGTCTTGTTCCTGGTCTTTTTAGTGTTGCATTGCCCCTGCAGAGAGTGGAACACTTTACTTATCGCTAGACATCTCTAATTACAAAGGTCAATTTGGCGCTTCGCCTCAAGGTCTCGGAGGTGTGTTGTAGGGAATGATGGCAAAGTAATGGTTCTCCTAATATTTCTTGATCTCTGCTTTATCAGATCAATGAGATAACTACTATCATTTTATAACACTCGGCAGAGTTGATAAATTTATTTTCGTATCGCAATGTGTTTCACAATTGTTTCAAAAGGATTGCATCAAGTGTTATTCTAATCTGTCTGGGATTCGGGGTATGGCAATTCAAAGAATAACTCAAACTGGCCTCTCACTGGACTCAGCCCAGTCATTGGTTCTGCATATTTCCTCCCTGCCTGGCACCGACGTTCAGACAACATCTCCCCCATACCGTTTTCACGAGATCAACCGATGGCCAGTCAAGATATGAATCCGGGGGCGTTCCCACTCGTATTGGTTACATGCACCCGAATTTTTCTTATGAATTTAGGTTTAGGCATTTATAGTGAGTTAAGCAGTTGTAGGAGGAAAAATCAATTGGGATGAGGTTGGGATTTATGAACTCATGTTCTTCTTCGCGTAGTTGCCTGTCTTTATCGTTTGTGACTCTGAAGAACCATCGAATATTTTTTGCATTTCGAAAGCAATGTGATACTAGTGCATTCAACTGCATAGTCTCTTAGATTTGACTGTGATTTTACCAACCTATTCTTCGTAACTGGACTAGATAGCTAGGCGCACCCTAGGCAAGAGCAGTTCGCCATTCACTTTATGCCAAAAAGTAGCGCTCCGAAATACATGCAAGTTTTACTCGATTCTAGGGGCAGTTTTCTAGCGGTTGTTAACGCTACCATGAATCGCAATCAGTTTTGCTATTTTGACTGGCGGGCGAAACTTTGCAAGAACTTTGCATTCCAATCTTTCCATCATAGCTGGTAGAGGGCTGAGAAGGCAGTAGATATTTCTTCGCCAGTATCTTGTCTCCAGCTGTACCTTATTCCCTAGAAATAACGATCTGCAACTGATCTGGAGTATTTCTCGGAATTCAGTGCAAACAAACTAGGCGAAAATAGCTCATTCGTTTCCGAAACAAGTTCCACTCTTCGCAACAGTCTCGTCCCTGTTTCTTATCGTTGTTAATTCATCACCAATTAAAACTCTACAACTAATTGACGGTTGATGTCAAGGCGCCACGCCGTTTCCTCAAGATTCGTATCTAAATTGGTTCGAGCAATAAAAATCGTTTCCTTCCTGACTCGAGTTTCAGTCGGCTGTGATTGTTCCGCCTCTGCTTGTATTGCTACTTATATCGGTGTCCAGACTTCTGAGCTCATTCATTTTCCATATTTCTAAGCGGTAAGTCGAGCGATATATTTTGAAGGCGAATGACAACTATCATGTCTGAGAACGTACTTAGTTTGCAACGCAACTCTTCTTGATTTTTTACGCCTATTTATTCATTATATCTCAACAAGTTTTATTCTCGTGAAAGTTGGGAAACTCCATAATTCCCAACACTCGATACGTTTCCTAATTGCCGTTAGCGCCTCCATTTGCTTGTGACAACAAGCGGTTCACAAGCAGTGGGGGGAAGTTATGCGAAACCACTCCCATTGTTCACTCCTCTAGAGGTTCTCTAGAGGTTCACACCCTTTCCGCTCCTGCCTGACCCCTCTCGAGTGCTGTTTCTCTGTGATTCTAGTGCTATTTCTCTTCAGAGAGACGAAATTAAACTTCTTTGTTATTCTCGTTATTCTAAGTTTTCACTTTATCACGTACCATCAGTAACGTTGGAGACTCTGATACTATCAGATTGTGATACGATTTCCAGTAGCGGTTAGCTATAGTGTATTCTATCGACAAATCTCACAGTTTGAGTTCAGAGTGGCTGTAGATCATGCAAATTTAAGAGTGCACGCTTTAGTTCGGAAGTTATTACAGTCTAGAGGAGACGATAGAGTGGACACTTTGAGGAGTGCCTATAGTAGCGCTACGGCAATAGTTCGTTCCTTCCTCTACTCTGTTCGCGGGGCAATCACCTTTGCAAAACTTTCGCGCGCTCGTGGCGCCACTAAACTGTGTGTGCCTGTCATCATCACTTCATCGCCTCAACTACCCTCCAACTGTCAACAGGAAAACTCTCCCCATACAACATGGTCTCTATCACGTTGTGGCTACATATCAATACTACGCTGTTGTACTATATCATACACTGCTTTTTATCACTGCGTAATTGTTGCTTCTTATGTCGAGTACAGCTCAAATTATCAGGCGCGTTTCACTTTCGACATTCGAATCGAGTCCTTCACGTCACATGCGGGAAATTAGCGCCCATCGAGATGGGTTTAGATAGACATCGGGGCCGCATTCGCCAAACGCCCTCCAAGGTGCGGTCTTGTGTTTTGATGCATTCTGGTGACCTGGTCCAGGCTACTGTACACATCCATTACCACTCCATCCCCCCATGCCCCTACTTTTCCATCCCATCAACCCGATATCACATGAGTAGGCGCGAACTAGGTCTGGTCTTACTGGACGAGTCAAATCAGCGCGTGATGTCTTGCCTGCTCTGAGAGGCCAGATAGCATATTGGTCTGAGAGGATTGTGATTCGCTCGACCGGGCAGGAAAAGGAAAACAACTCAGCCCCCTCCTTCCTCTCTGATCCAAACCAGACTGAGTGAGCCCCCGTGTTGCGCTTTTGCCCATGAGTACAATCAGTGCTAGACCGTAGCTGAAATGCTTTTGCTCTAAATCGCAACTGTTCTATGATCATTCGCTCCATTTTGACTCCATTTTGATGAATGTCACAGAGTTTTGCAGTCTTCTTTTTTTGTTTTTATTCTCTAAAACATTCCGAAGTTGTTGAGCTACAGTAGCTGCTTACATATTCCGAAATATCCTACAGCAAAAAATTCAGTAGCCTATGGACCGCGAAATCGGCATGAGTCAGCTGCTGATTGCATCTATCCACATGTTCAACTCCTCAAAATGCGTTTGTTCGCTTAATGGAGGCGGCGCTGAGGTCCTGTTCCCGGAGAAGAGTGACCTACCAGTGGTCCGGGGCTTTAGTCATTCGTTATACTAATTTCTAGGCGCCTGCTCACAAATGCTGCAGATTTTCCACTGATATCAACTACGTGATTCTGCTGAGGAAACTGTGAAATAGTTGCTCTGAACTGAATGGCCTCCCCTTGCGCGATCAGCGAATCAAACCGAGTGTGTAACCGCGGGCGCATTTTTCGTCCCCTATTCCCGCCTAGAAAGTTCCTATCACCCCGCTATTGTTCTCATCATTTACCTTCGCTTCTTCGAGTTTTGGCACGGGCTGCCCGAGTGTGCGTGAAGGAGAGGGGTGGAAATTGATAGAGACAAGCGGGTGGTTGAACTCGTAAGTTTTGACCTACACCCTTCCGCCAAACTAGTTTTCAACGGCCGCCGTGTGCGCAGGGCAGCGAAATCATTTCATTTCCTCCCCCCTATCATAACCTCATTTTTTTGTACGGTTGAATGGCATCTATTATTGCGACGAATGCGCTCGAACCAATTTGTGTCAGGTGTTGAAAATTGAACTTTTTGCTCGTCTGGAGTTTAAATAGGGACATTGATTCCATTTTCCCCACATCCAGTTACATCTTGTTCTTAAAAATATCTATAGCAACAATGACTGAATACTTATGTGGATGGTTTCCGTTTTTCCTATTTTGAAAGGTTTAAAAATTTAGTTCCAGCCGTTATTCGATAGCTGTATCTGCTCTGTTGAAGCATAACTATCAGGACGCTTGTGACGTTGCATGATTACGTCAAACAGCGTCCTTGGCACAGGGCAGCTAACAGTGCGGCGAGAGTGATCTTGGGCAACGAAGGGAGTAAATGAGTAGTCAATTCACTGCTCTCTATTGAGCGCTTCCTCCTCTCTTCCTCCTTTTGTGTTACCCAACCCAGTCATTTGCCACAATTCCCGGCTGCCCTTTCGCCTCTCGTGTAAAATTCCCGATTATTATCTCTATGCTGAGGCAACGTGCGAACGCAAGAGAGGAAAACCGTATTGCGCGCACGCTCTATTATTATTGCAGCGGCTCCCTGGCCACTGTACTTCTTATCTTGCGCCATTGTGCCCATTTTAGGTGTTCCTAGCGCGCTCCTTTTTCCTTGTGTTTACTACGGCATTCTCACACTCTGCACTGTTGCTCTTCGAGCGGGTTCCCTACTTTCCCTTTCACCACCTACGGATCAAGAATCCTCCAAGAGTTCAGAGTAGTTCAAAAAGTGTGCGCTATCGGCCGCTTTTTGCTGGCCACTTAACAGTCTCAGCGCCTACTTGTAAAAGTGCACTGCACACACAGTATCGTCACCTTTTTCTCAATGCCATTCGGTCTTTCAAAGGGGATCTCGCGCTGCTCAAATTAGGTTCTGACAAATGGGGGGCGGGGACCCCGCGCGAATAAATCGGGCCCATTTGACTGTTTTCGTTTCGCCCCGCGCCATTTCCACCCCCACGCACACAAGTGGTTGCGGATCAGCCCTCTATTCATTCAAATCTTTCCTCCTCTCTCCTCGTCTTTTCACCGTTCGGCGGCTATCGATTATACGGCTAAATCTTTCTTATCGTTTCTATCCCCTTGAGAGGGAGATATCGAGAATGATACTTGACGGTGATTTAGTGGCCAACCGTTTAGGCTCACTGTCGCTTCATTGAGAAGCGTTCCCTATCTCGAGAGAGCGCGTAGGGATATCTCTAGAGCAGTTTTAGGAGTCTCTCCCCCTTCTCTCTGCTTGCGATAGCTTCCTCATAGCTGCACTTCCGGTAGTTGCAGTTTCGCGATAAAACTCTGAGAAGTAAAGGTTCCCGGTCCGAGCTTGAGATCAAAATATTCCAAGTGCAACTTTTTCGATACTTTTTCGCACTGATCCACTGATGCGATCTAGTAGAAAAAATTCGAAACACTTGCACGAGTGCGCCTAATTTGTCTCGGCGCAACTGTGCTACTTTTGCCATAAATCTCTTTTGATCCCCACTAGATTATTAGCGAATTTGAATAGATCGTATTTACACTCCGCTAGATAAACCGCTTGCCCTGCTATCCGCTATCGCATTGCATTCAAATGAGCTGTAACCTCACCCTAAATAAATACCGTTAGATTAATCGTTTGTCACAGTGAAATGATATTGTTAGGCCCAAACACAGCCTACTTGGTTTTCTTTACATAATCTTCAAAATGGACTCGTTTGTCTGCATTGAGACATTATATTTCATAGCATCGCACTCACTCCCACAGTTGCATTCCCCGAGGAACAAACTGTGCTTGGCGCTTTAATCCATGGCAGTCTCTAGTTTATCCCCTCCTGCCCTCGAGCCCCCACGCACCCCTCCTGACCTTGCCTTTACTAGTTTCGCCCCACTCGTCTCCCCTCCGCTTCCTCATAGGCCTCTCCTCAGTTCACCTACAATCTCACCCTGTCTGCTAGGCTAGAGATAATGCAGAATTGAGAGGGAGCCTCTCCGTGCCTCGTCGGCGCGGCCCCCTCTAAGCATATCAATAGCCTTTCATTGCACCCGTGTGCGTCGGTCTCTCCTCCAATTCTATTGCCCAACACTCTCCCTGGTGCGCCTGCTATTTCGCGAGTTTGGCCACTGACAAGCGCTGTTGGTCGCCTAGACTCTCTCTCGGAAAAGTTCAGGTACGATTTTGGACAGTAAAATGGCTGTCCTTCTCTCCCTTTACTATGCGAGTCTCTCCCAATCGCTTGCTATTTCCACCCTGGAGCATGTCTTTTACCCATTTACCCGTTGTTCTCTTCAAGTAGCCTTATCTCTTGCAAGAGAGAAGTGGTGCTAAACCAGGGCCCTGCACCCATATCGTTTGCATATCGGCCCAGCTCACTTCCGCATACTGTTTACAGCCCCCGCCGATTGTTGTTGTTGACCTATCTGCATTGATTTATCGATTGGTTCCTGGTACACTTCCCCATTCTTGGTTCGATTTGTTCCGTGTTCGGTACCGTTTCTCGACCGCGCCTCGGGCCCATTCCTCCGTTCGGTTTGCCTTCTTACTACGCCCGCTGAATAGCCTAATTTCGTTTATCGCGCAGTGGTGAACGACCACTATTCGCTCGATTTCTTTGCCTCATGATGCGATATGTTTACTGTGTGATTCAGGCCCATTCAGTTGCTCTCAACGATCTGCGAATCGCGAACTGAGCGGATACGGTAGGCCGCGGAAACGGTAGCAATGGGCATGAAGCACCGCGTCGAGCACGGTTTAGCGCGATTCTTCACCGCGCTCGGACGGTTTATCGGTAACTGACTTTATTTTTTTATTCAATTAAATTAGTGCAGTTTCCGATCAGGAAGTTCCTCCTGCGATGCTGATCGCATTATTAACAGTTCACTGCACGCACGTGGGCCTTGTGAAAATGATCGAGCTTTCGAAATTAAATAGCAAACAAAAACGAAGCATCGGATAAAAATGATCCTTGCAGGTAAATACCCCTGGGCCGTGCTTTCTGTGACACTCGCCACAACGGCCTTTTTCTCACTCGGATTGATATGGTTCGAGGTCGGATCTCCTTTTTTTCGCTGTTATTATACTAAAAACACATTATAGATTTAGAAAAAAATGACCGTGATCTATAGTGACGAAAATGTTTCTCCATCACTATCATATAATTTTCTCGACCACCTCTAGTGGTTTCTTTCAACACTATCTCAAGTGCTCGGTGTTATGAATTCGAGCGTTCAGCGAATGTTGACCAGCGCGTCTTATGATAAGTTTCAAGTACCGTGCTAATTTGGTCGACTACCTCAAAACGGGAATTGAGCTGACTAATTTAAACTTTGCGCAGCTGATATGGTGCTATTTTGGCCGAACTTTGTGCTGCTGGAATTTACGAACAAATCACGTCGCAATCGATAGCAGTTCAAATTAGCTTGATATTTTGGCAGTTCATTGAGCATCAGCATTGTTTACTTGTTAGTGACTCAATATCGATAGCATCTGACTCATGGACTAGTCCAGGGGGCGCGCCTCTATCACATCTTTTTTGCCATGCTACTCCTCGACTGTAACTTTTTCCCGACCCTGGACGGGTTAGGCAAAGAGTGAGGGGGTTTTCTTCATTATCTATCGTCTCTGGGCGGTCAGAGTGGGCGAGAGAGTATGTAGAATTGAGAGATCGGCCGGTTTTTGAGTGAAAATGGAGCGAGCGAGCGCACTGACGTGTGTGATTGCACTATCACTGGTAGTGAGTTGGCAGGGTAATTCAAGGATGACTTTGTTTACTGGGATCGATAGGGGAGCATTGATTATTTGCAGAGAGAGAGAGAGAGAGAGGAAGCCTGTGAAGATCCACAAAGGATCAGAAGATTGAAATGAACACCGAGGGAAATAAAGAAGTAGATTGTTTCAGGAAACTAATAATGTCCGGACGGAATATTCCCCAATCGATTCGCCGAGTCGGAAAGAGTACGAAGTCACCAAGGAGTTCTTGAATCACGTAAGATCAAATATCGCGCAAAATGATGCGTTATTCAGTTGTCATAACGACGATAGGGAGGCTAGCCCGCCTTGTGAGGATAATGCCTACCTTTATCATAAATGCGAAGGATTTGAACACAAAAGATGTGAAAGGTGCAATAGCGAGAAATTTGTTGTTGTTTAGCCACTATGAGTAACTTGACTCCAACATTGCTCGGAGATTGACGCATCTCCTTGTTCAGTATTATACTGCTGGAAGAGAATGAACAGCACACTTGAAATAACAAAAAAAATTGCAGAATGGCACCCTCGATCCTTCCTACATCATGATTGAAGCGAAGGACGGCGGATCATTGTTGAGGTTATTTTTATATATTGTAATTGTAATTAATTGTGTTTCGCAGTCTTGATAAGTCACTTGGAACAGATGCTCGAACGATTTTAGGCATTGGGAAACATAAAAACTACAAACCAAGTGTTTCTTTTGCCAGTTTTGTTCGGTTTGCTCTGATTTTCAGTTAATATGTTTCAAAGTAATCGTAAAGGAGCTTCTGCTTACAAGGGAAGTCCGTGAACTGTCGCCGAGCTTTTCAAATTTGCTTTAAACGCCAAACTGGGGCTTCTCATGGGAATGTGAAATCAGATTTCAAAAACCGCTAAATGTCGAAGATGACGGCGTCTGGATCCGAAAACTGAAACGCGCGGATGCTATCATCGCATCCCTAATCGCTCATCCCAACGGCCTGTGTGGCCGAGCTGTAGAGTGCTCGCTTGAAGAACATTTACCCGTTGGCTCGGTTCCCTCTATTGCCAAACTTTTTTGCTGCATTTTTTTCTGACAAAAGTCAAGATTTTTGATTTATTATTTGATCTTTTAAAGATCAAGACAACGATAACAACAACAACAACAACTACTACATCTGTCTAGCATTTGTGATAAAGTAACAACCGAAACAATACGACCTATTA
This sequence comes from Pristionchus pacificus, assembly GCA_000180635.4. Lineage (NCBI taxonomy): Eukaryota > Metazoa > Nematoda > Chromadorea > Rhabditida > Neodiplogasteridae > Pristionchus > Pristionchus pacificus. The sequence continues at coordinate 22,225,443 of CM026576.1, forward strand.
CAATGAGGACATAGAATAAACGAATCTTCAGCACAGGAGGAAGTGTGACAAGTGGTTGAATCGATCCCAGGAGGAAAGCAGATCTGGACGGGAGTCTTGAAATTGGGAATAACGGAATACTCTGGTGTCCGGAATCAACTTGAAATCAAGTAGAAATGGGTTTTCAAGTTGGAATCAAGTACAGTACCCCTGACCCATTCCCACAACTTGGAATCAAGCAGGCTTACGTACCCGCAGCATCCAGCACATACATCGCCTATAAGGTCCCTTTTTGCAGCCCTATTCTGACTGCCTTCGGGCACGAGTGCGCTTGACTATCTGCGGACCCCGGTTGGACCGCCTTTGGACCGGATGTGACCTCCCCACATGGTCGTACCATGTGAGGTCTGTGGTTACGGTATGGGGAAACCCATCCTCTCAATCAATCAATAATAGAGAAAGCTATCGTAGTCCTCGCCGATTTCAAACGATCCCACAAGTTGGAATCAAGCACTTCCCACAAGTTGCCATCAAGCTTGATTCCAACTTGTGGGAATTGCTTGATTCCATCATTGGGAATTGGTGTTGATTCCGGACACCGGAGTATATGTATCCGACTTTTTCCACGGATACTCGAGCATTGGCCGGAAAATAATAATAGAAAATAGGCGCCTTGAAGATCTTGTAGATGAGAGAGATCATCTAGAAAGAAAGAATCAGTTTCATCAACTACTCACCTGTAGTCTATTATCACGCAGATGCACGGGGAAATCAATATCTTCATCGTTAACTTGGACGAATGAAGTAACCCTTTTTACCATGGCTTTAAAGGGATGGAAGAAGTAAATATCGAGTGGCTGGGCAAATGATCAATCTATATTGATCAACCCTTTTCCCTCTCTGTCTAGTTTGATACAAAGAACAAGCAATCAAACAGATGAAACTACAAACAGAGGAAACAGAAGAGGATACAAACGAAAAATGATAAATGTGAAAAGAGAGCAACGAAGTTACTTCTGTGAAATTATGTGCCTGGTATTACATTTATCTGTCGAAAACGGTCAAATATAAAACATTTTGATTCTTTTTTGTTTAAAAAAATGCAGCAAAAAGGTTTGGCAAAAGAGGGAACCGAGCCAACGGGTAAATGTTCTTCAAGCGAGCACTCTACCGCTCGGCCACACAGGCCGTTGGGGTGAGCGATTAGGGATGCGATGATAGCATCCCCGCGTTTCAGTTTTCGGATCCAGACGCCGTCATCTTCGACATTTAGCGGTTTTTGAAATCTGATTTCGCATTCCCATGAGAAGCCCCAGTTTGGCGTTTCAAGCAAATTTGAAAAGCTCGGCGACAGTTCACGGACTTCCCTTGTTAGAGAATTTCGATTTCAGTAGAGAAGTTATGAATAAATTCAGGAAAGATTACCGCGATAAGATCGTTGCCTACACCAAATATCTGCACGATAACGTCACTATCAACCACAAGGTGAGAGCCTCTGAATATTCGGATTCTTGTTGGATAGAATTTTTGTGATCTAGTTATTGATCTTCACTCTATATATATCTTTCCCGTTTTGCAAGATTTCGTTCAGCCAAAACGAGACATTTCTCCGACCATTTCACGTGTTGTTTTCCTTCCCGCACCCGAGTCACACCCAAACTTGAAGTGTCTCGTCTCTTCATTTCACACGTTCTCTAGCCGGTCAGACAACAATAGAAAGAATGATCAAAGGGAGAGACTGACTATTACGAGCTATGGACCATGGCTCGAGCACATTTCGATCTTGAAGAGGCAGTCAGGGGCTTAGAGACCGCACAAACCATCACTGAGTCTGAGATACGGATTAATGGATGTATGGTTCTGGTCTCTCGATTTCCACGATCTGTAGTTTCGTCTTACTGAAGAGAAAGTACGGAAGATGAAGAGAGCAAATGACCGAAGAATAGGAATTAAATTTTTAATTGCTCCGAGACACGGAAGTTTACGAGAGTTTACAAGGAAGTTGTGTCAGGCACGCGCATAAACTGTCTAGCCAGTTTGAGGGACAAAATACGTCACTTGTTAAAGAAGTGATTACGCAATCAGAGTGATAGGGAGTTTCTAGAGAAAGTAACGGATTTTCTAAGAGCCTGCTCAAGCAAGTATCTATGCTTCACTATGTGTTTCACAATGCTAGCAAAATTGATTGAATTGAGAATTCATCAATTCGAGTAGGAATAAAATGGGAAATTTTAAAAAAAAATATATTAAAAGTGAAGGACACATGCAACGCATGAAACTATATATAAAACATCATTATAATATTTTTAGGGTGAAATCTGGGACTTCCGTCGGTTGTGCGAGCCGTACTGCGAACTGAACACTGCTTTCCTCGCATTTCTCAAGCTCTACGATGACTCGGACCCCTCATCGGGAACCTATCCGGCCATCGAAATCTTCGGAACTAAGGCGTTTATCGGTGAGTTGATCTTTGATCATGTCTGTTTCCCCCAAGTCTTGCTGTCTTACAGCATGGATATTTACAAGAGAAAATACTACTGATCATCCATAACCCTGATAGCCTTCTCTTTTATAGCATTCCTCACTTGTATCAATGATCCCACAACTGTTGATCTCTGATAAATGCTTATCATGCTGAACGGATCAGCGCATCCGCCGAACTTAATCCCACTGATTAGGCTATTAGTAGGAGCTCCACCTAATCCCTGGAACGGAACGCTGGCTCTAAATTAAGGGACGCATCTTACGCACATTTTGATCATTTTGCGCGCGCTGAACCCGGAACTAATCGAATGCTGACAGCTTTACATGGATCGTAAGCGTGCGGTGATGTTTAGATCAATTGATCGTTCTATCGAGTATCAAGAATACCCATTTTTCGCTTTCTTCCCGAGATCTCTCCGGTCAGAGAAGTTAGAGATAATGCAAAGCGGGGAGAATTCTCTAAATTTTCGCCTTTTTCTCTGATTGGTCTCTCGATGTTGCTTGCTACCTCTTTGGCGCCACTTTCACTAGTTTCACTATCTCAAATTTCCGTATCGAACGACTGAAATTGTAGCGGATTACCGTAGCCTGGGTAGAATCTAGTATGATCGCGAACTGAGTCGAATCGATGCGATCTTTTTTGAGCGTTCAATGAAAGATTTCAAGAGCTCCGATTGAAACAAGGTCGGCGCATTAATAGAAACAGGTGACGGAGTGGAACCATGAACGAATTAAAATCGGGAACAATCAATGAACAATTTTCAAAGTAGCCAACTCAGCGGAAAGAAAGCGTGTAGTAATTATTGTGGAGACCTTCGAAAAACATGGAGGTCAGGTTGATGATTTGTCATGATCAAACAAATCATCCAAAAAATTTTAAGAGGCTCGTTATTTATCTTGAACTGCTAGACGATAAAATAGCTGAAACGATATTTTTTTTAGGTAACAACGTCTACGGCGTGAAGCTCACGAACGAGTCCATCATTGAGTCCTTCTCTACAGCCATTCTGCCGATTTACCTGGTGAGAAGTGTAATCAACAAAAAAAATCGAACTGTTCCCGCAAGCAAGTTTTTTCCTATTCTTATTCTTATTCTTATTCTTTATTCACCACATAGACAGTGTGCGTTAAGGGCGGTATGGAGGCAATAGGTGATATTCGGGCTCAGGCGAGCTTTTGGGGGTGGGGTTCTGTGGCAGTCCGTGTTTACAATTTAATTTGGGAGACAGGGAGGACAAGTGAAAGGGGTCGTCGTATATGATTACGGTAAGGTATCCCGGGCAGGGTAACTATTGGGTTAGAAAGGGAATTCCAGAGCGTTAGCGGTCGTGTAGCAAAAGATGAGAGCGATGACGGCATGAGGAATGGGATTGTGAGACGTAATCTATGAGAGGAACGGAGAGTACGAGAGAGAGGAGCGATCGAGTATAGATTAGAGGTGTCTAGGTGTACAAATCCATGCGCAGAGTCAAACAGAAAGTACATGTCGTTTAATGCACGTCGAAATTCCAGTGTCTCTAACTTGGGCTCAAGGCGCTGTGGATAAGAGGACTGAGACAAGTGGGATCGCCAAAAAATGCGCCTCGTAAATTCACGCTGTACAGATTCCAACTTATTTACAAGACCTATGGCAGTGGGGTTCCAAATGACTGTGGACGACTCTAGAAGGGGGCGGATGTAAATTTTGTAGGCTTTATGGAGTACGTCGGAAGAGGTAGTGAGAAATGAACGAAGCATTAGGTTACACATAGATCTGGCTTTACGCGTTATCTGATCGATATGATGCTCAAAATGTAGTTTGCTGTTAAAGAAGACACCAAGGTCACGAATTTCATTTTTTGGAGAAATAACGCAGCCATTCAGAACATATTTCGATCGCCTTTTAAGACGGCCTAGATGCAATTCAGCACATTTCGGAGCGCTTAAGGTCATGTTCCACAGAGCAGTCCATGATTCTATACTCTCTATTGCCTTTTGGAGGTCACTGCTGTGTTCTGGTACTAGTGCGTATACCTTCAGATCGTCGGCAAAAATGTTGTAGTTCATAGTAGGGGGGATGCTTTTACCCAAGTCATTTATGTAAATGATAAAAAGTAAAGGGCCAATAGCAGATCCTTGTGGAACGCCTGATCTGATAGGAGAAGGGGATGAGAGGTAGCTCCCAATAAATACGCGCTGCGATCTTCCCAAGAGGTATGATTCTAGCCAAGCTACAAGGTGGTTTGCGACGATATTTTCCCAATTCATTAATGAAGTTCGTTCGACACAGGATGATAAAACGTTCGTGAAACATAACCAAACTGCGTTCACGCACATTGTTTGGTCATCAGACGCGAGAATTGTATACCTCACTGTTCAAGTAATAAGAATTCAATAAATGCCAGGTCGCCCCCTACAAGGACACCTCTGCAATCTACGAGTGGCTGATCGCGGCGAAGGATGCATTCGAAGAGCCGCAGTTCGCACTGTTCAGGGTACGTTGTAGGAACATTGTCAGCAGTAAAGAAGTTGTGCTCAATAGGCTAATGTAGAAATAACGTAGGCTGCATAACAGGGCATCAAAGTCCCTTGCCAGCGAAAAGGCCCAGAATAGCCATAACGAAGTCGTAGCACTCGAAATCGCTTGATGTAGAACCATCTCAACCATTTCATTTCAGATGGGCGTTACCGGGGATGCTCTCGTCTCCGCCGAGGTCAGAAGGATGGGCATGGAAACGGCCCCGCTCATCGCCGGATCCGTCGTTGCGATGATCGTGTTTGTCGTGATGAGCAGTTTCCGGTAAGCGCACTTTTTAAATTTTTGTTATTTTCAATATTGATACGCCAATATTCCTGCAAACTGTTCCACTCGGAGATAAAGCGATCGTGAAACCTATTTGAATTAAATTCAGCACTATGTTTTCTCTAAATAAGCATTACTCCAGCTCGGACCCGTCTCGCGCCAAACCTTGGGAGGCGGTAGCAGGGTGCATCGTGCCGCTGCTCGCGTTGCTGTCAGCCATGGGTAGGCAATGATGGATTATTGATTATTCAGATCACTGTTAACCATAGACAAATTTCCAAAGCACTTAAAGACGTAATCCATTCAATTTTTGCATTGTTCAGATGCGAATTTCAGGTATTCTCAACTTCTTCGACCTCAAATTCCAATCGATCATCGTCGCGTCCTTCTTCCTCGTGCTCTCCGTGGGAGTGGATGATGTGTTCATCATTCTGAGGTGAGCGATCTGACCCACCGAACGAGGTGCTACCGTATCCTTATACCAGGACAGTAGTAAATCTGACTACGAATCAAAGACACTACACTTTCTTGGTAAAAGGGTCAGTTCCGCGGTCTTTGCAGAGCCTGGGACCGCACCAACGGCCCTGTGGTCGAGAGGATGGGCTCGACACTGGAGGAAGCCGGACCGAGCATCACTATCAGGTGCATAGAATGATGTACTCCTGGACCCCTCGGAATCCTCCGATTTGCTAGTACTCAAGGTTTATGAAAGAACTATTGAATAGTATTTGCACACCAAACTCTCCTACCGTACCACATTCCACCCATTACCTCAAATATGAGGAATGAGATGAAATATCTCCCTCGTAGGATAAAATTTCGTTCAAACCTTGGTTATCAGTGGGTCCCATTTGTTTTACCTTTATCCTCCACTACTGTATCTCCTTCCAGTGCCCTCACCAACGCCGCTGCATTCTTCGTTGGCATGTCCTCGTCCACACCCGCAGTGCAGTCGTTCTCCCTGTTCTCGGCAGTGGCGATAATTATCTGCTTCGTGTATGAGTGAGTAGTTGAATTGTTTTCCCAAAAGAACAAAATCCGCTAGGAACGTGAACAAAATACAAGAAAAGGAAAACAAAATAATACATCAAAATTAAAGTCAAAAACCTTCCAGACTGGTCTTCTTCTCCGCTATCCTCGCCCTGTCCGGTAGAAGGGAGTCAGGAGGCATGCAGTCGCTGCTGTGCTGCTTCCAGGCCGATCCTCAGGTCTATAATCCATAGTTTATGCGCATAATCACTGAAAAATCATAAAATGAATTAACAAATTTTGATTGAGTTTCACTGCATCGATATCTTCCTTGATAGCGTTAATATTTGATTTGCTCTGTGGATGTTCGCAAGTATTGAAAATAATAATTAAAGCTCAGAAACTGTAAATTCCATCACGCGGTAATAATCAATTCTTTCAGGCTCACTGCCGTCTCGTCGAGGCCCTCGTGCGCGTACAACACACAGTCATCTCGTGGTGGTCGAAGGCTGTTGCATGGTGGAGCATTCGGTAAGTTACAGCTCTTCAATGATATATCTGAAGTATTATTTCCTGAGTTTATCAGAAAACGTCTAAAATCCAAAATCCTGCCTATCATTTTGCAATGTTTTTTTCGCCAAAAATCTCGCGTTCTCGCTCATCCGATTTGACCGTCCAAAGGAACTATCGTATTTATGTCGAAGTGTCGAATTTTGTTTTTCAGTGTCGTCATGGTGGTCTCCCTGCTCTTCTACTACTACGTCTCCGCTCTGGGCATAATGGATATTCACACGTTCATTACCATTGAGAAGATGGCCCTGCCTGACTCGTACTTGCAGCACTTCCAGGTGGGTCATCATACAAATGCTCTACGAGATGCAATGTATCCAAGAATAATCGAATCGTTTAAAAATGTTCACCGAAATAATATACGTTTTCCTGTTTTTCCGAGCAGAATAGATTTCAATGATTTCATAGCGGGATGTAAAAATTAAAGCGGACGTGAAACAGATCTGAACAATAAAACACAACACAATAACCACGAACACAATCAAATCAGGATTTATAACGCCGTGCACTTCTCAGTGAATACCTACATTGCAATGCAAATTTATTGCTATATTTTTAATCAAAGTTCATAATGTTCAGGAGCGGTACGAGACCGCCCTCCGCAATATGCAACCCATCTCCGTGTTCATCACAAAGCCGGGAGATCTGACGGATCCCGAGAATCTCGCAGGTATACGGTAGTAGCTGATTGATAACTGATTCTTGGAAGGCCGAGAGCGTCTAGAAAACTGCTAGAAACTGTCCAGTACATAATCCAATTCAGCTCTGATCGGGAACTGATTTTATTTATTCAAATTTCAGTCATCAAATCCATCGTTGCTGACTTCGAGAACGCCCTGCATTCCTACGGACCGAACTCGACCTACCTGTGGTTGAATGCGTATGAGGACTTCCTCTCATTCTACAATGAAGACTCGTCGTTTACCTATGAGGTGGGTAGAGTTGAAAATGAGCGATCCTTTGACAAGATTTTAGTAGAGATGACGGAATAATGCGAGATCGATATTGCTGTGAAGAGGGTGACAATAATTTCGTCTCAAAAGCGGTTGTATGTTCGTTTTATGGTTACAGCACGTCGTTAGCAGCCGATCATTGCACCCTTAATTTTATCGGGAATTTGAAGGCCCGATGAAACACATTATTTCGAGTTGGAACATAACGTGTAGTAATTCTGTAGTATCTAGAATCCACTCATTTTCTTCACCACGATAATTGAGCAAGTATCGAGGTTCCCAGTAAAAGACGTGCTCTCCGAACTCTTAGTTTTGGAATAGGGGAAACTATCAATAGTTATCCGATTCGCTGCTTAGAAAATATGATTATCATGATTGAATTGCAGGAGATTCCGACCTTCTTCAAGTCGTCCTCCTACTTCTACCTCTCCTCCTTCGTCAAATACAACGAGAGCGCCTGTGCTCAGAATATCCCCGAGTGCATCCCGTCCTTCTTCTTCCTCACGAATTTCCATGATGTTAGTTCAAATTTTTCAAATCGATTCAGAAGCATACCGACCAATGCTCATCTGACAAAAATCGTCTGACATTATAAAGATTTAAGATTTTTATTCAATATCTATCATCTAAGTCATCTATCATCACTAGAATCATCACTCTTCCCGTCCAACTTCCACTTAGACATTTTGCAGTGACAAAAATGAGCATATATTGTCTTGCATGCGAAAAGGAAATCACGTCTCGGAGATATTAGATACACCCCCACTCACGATTTCAGTCGTATCAAATACGATCTTTGATCTCTCAGGTAATCAAGTACCACGAGTTGATCCCCGTAGTGAACGATTGGAGGCGGATAGCGGACAAGTACAAGAGTCACGGAGTGTACGCATTCTCTGATCACTCGCCATTTGTTGATCAGGTTCGAAAATATTTGGTTATAATTATTTGACGTAAGAAAATCCTAGTACAAAGGCAAATAACGAGAAAAATATATAAGATCTCGTTTTCTCTAACATCCCCTAACAGGCGTCCTCAACGATAGCCCATGTAAGCTTCAAAAAGCGTAAGCCATCCTTTATCGATCCAATTTGCAGACAATGGCTATCGATTCGACCGTCTGGTCCTCCGTGGCGACTGCCCTAGGATGCACGGCCCTTGCTTGCTTCATCTTCTTGCCGGATCTGAAATGTGAGGAAATTATGCTCGCTAATTTATGCTCTAATCCTCATATTTTGACAAAGCTGTAAAGTGAGCCAAAAGAGATTTCGTACATTTCAGGCATCATCTGCGCCGTGATGTCCGTCTTCTCCATTACCGTTGGCGTTATTGGTGAACCACATATTTTTTTCAAACGCAATGAGTTTCACCAGTGATATTTTACTAGTGTTCAAAAATGATAGTAGTAGCTTGCTGGAGTAGGTTAATAAAAATAAATTAAAAATTATAGACCTTGAATCGAGATCCTGTTGTCTAATACTGTCGCATTTGTAGCATTTATAAGAATAATTATTTCTCGTCAAACTTCTAATAATTTCTTATCCTTCCAGGCCTACTGTCACTCTGGGGACTGGATCTCGATCCCCTCTCAATGGCCGCTCTTCTCATGGCAATAGGCTTCTCTGTCGACTTCACCGCCCATATCTGCTATCACTTCTACAAGGCGCGCCATCCGGTAAGCGCGCCGCGCACTTTTTTTTCGGAATCACGACAAATTTGCATTACGTGGCAAATGGAAAGTGCGCGGCGCGTGAAAGCCTCTTTTTCAGAAAGTCTCTGACCGCATCGAGGAGTGCTTGACGTCGATCGGTATGCCGCTGGTGCAGGTGTGTGTCGTGCGGCAGGCAGCGCGAAAAGTGCGCGGCAGAATGGGAATTATTGATTTCCAGGTCGGCCTATCGACGATTGTCGCTCTGGCGCCGTTGCTGTTCAAGCAGAGCTACCTGGCTGTTGTGTTCCTCAAGGTGAGAATGAAAACACTGATCGACGTCTCATTCCTTCCCGAACTATTTTGTACGAGCAGCAACAAAATCGACGTGAACAAACTGAAATGAAAGAGTGCGAGCGGCAACGAATATAGAGAAGATATTTCGAATATGTTTCATGGATGATTCGGTGTTGACCGGTGTTTAGATCTGACAGTTTTGAGATCATCTATCATCTATCATAAAACTACAAATATATTTGATGCCTGATGGTGCTTCTAATATATTTGCTTACTTATTTGACTGATTTTATTATTTCTAGACCATCACCGTCGTCGTCCTTCTCGGTATGATCCACGGTCTGATCGTTCTACCGATTGTGTTGACGTGAGTTTTGCACATTTCAATCTTGGAAAATCAGTTCCGTACTTATTTTTCTATGAAGTGCATTGAATACTATGAAATTTTTTTTTCCACATTTTATAGCCTTCAGAGGATGGAAATTGATTTGTATTGAACAGATACTGAACCAAAAAGAATAAAAGGCAGGCGTGATCTTCCTATTGGAAACCTCTTCTTTTGGCAGATTCGTCGCGGGAGATTCCTCATCGCCCTTCTCCAAATCATCCACTCCCTCAACTGCCTCGACTGATAGCGAGAGGAGCAGTCAGAAGAGTGTGGAGAGGAAGGAAAGCTTCTATCGGACACAGGTACTGATGAATAATTCGTTCAGTTGTAGGAGGAAAACGATTGAATTTCGATGTACAATATGATATGGAGTAATTGAGAGCACTCCATATTGGCGCAGTAAAAGAAGTTCTGAAACATATCCACAACAACTCGTTTCAATATATTATGTCCTGTTCTTTTTTGGATTAAAAAAAATACCATTACTTCAGGCCCTAATTGCTCGTGTCCGACAAGAATTCGAACACGCCAAGGTCGCGCCGGTCTCTCCAGAGGAGGCAGCCGGCAAATCGCCCGCTTTCAAGCACAAAATCGCTCTCGGCCGAACACCCTCAACGCAATAGCATCAATGTTTCTCGATTTGTAACGTCATTTAACTCGTTTTCCCCAAATACGCCCTTGTTATATCCGTATCTTCTCGGTTGGTTCTTTTATTCCGCTGTGTGCAAACAGCGAAAAATACGGGTCTCTCACGTGAGCAATGCCTTCGATCGATTCGGAGTTTTATGCGGCCCCTCAATTATCGATTTCCCGACCTAATTATTGATTATTGCCTTTGTAGTAACCTACCACAGTTTAGTATGCTGAGAACACCGTAGGCTTTGTAGAATGCAACAACTCTTGCCATTGGTGGGACGGGAATGAGGGTCATTCTTTCTGAATTTGGAAAGTTTACCCGCCATTCCCGTTCCACTGTAGCTATCATCGATCGCCCTAGTACCAAGCTCCCCGAAAGACTTTGAGGCTTTAAATACGCTGGATCGACCCCAATTATCGATTTCCATCGATGTTTTCTCCTGCCGAGCGCAGTGAAAACAGCATGACTACCCATATCGAATTATTGTCACCTCTTACACCTAAATTCCTCTCAAAAACGTTGCTTCAATATTGCATGGGTATCTTCACCGATCTATTGTATTTGTGTTTCTCGTGATAAACTATGAGAATATTGCATTTATTTATTGACTAACATTTATCAATCGGGAATAAGTTATATATTTTTACACATGGTGAGAAAAAGGAAATACAAGAATACGATGTTTAAAACGTATTAATTGAACAATGTACATAGACCCTCCTTATTCAATTTGCACAGGAATTTCAACTTCCGCCAAAAGCATCTTCTGAAAAGCTAAATGTTTCAAAAAGAATAGAATAGAATAGAATAGAATCAGAATAGAATTTATCAGTTGTCGCGGGGGTTTGCGCTGATCATGGGCAGAGTCTCTTCCATTCATCATTTGTCAAGCTCCACCAGTTATGTCCCATGAATCTCCTTCCTTGGTTTCTTGGTGTCAGTCAATAATTTTAGATCAGCGAATAAACGAATTAAAATGATGCATTGTACGATGGCATGACTCCGATCACACTACAATGGTCTCAATGTTTCGATCAGTATTTCGATTGTTCCGATCGGCGAGGGAGCATGCCGAAACGAGAGACGACACCACTACTCCTCACAGGTAGGTCGGTTCGCTTTCCACTGGCAAGCTTTCAATGTTGCGGTTAGACACTATGCTTTGCGGCGCCGACTAGATAAGGATGATGCAAACCGCAATTCCCGGACTCTCTCGTGTTTATACGCTCTATTCTTTCTCAAGCGTACTCAAGCGTAGAATGAAGAGTGATCGGCCATAGCATCGCTGATTAGAGCCATCCTCGACCGAGCACGTTTTGAACTTGATGGCGCAATATTATCTGTGATTATATGATCAAAGAAAATACAATTGTTCATAAATAGTGCAGACAATGACTGAAAAAACGTAAATGTACAGCTCAGGAATGTTTTGATGTCCCATGGGGAAAACAATTGTCGATGGACAGGAAACACTTTATGGAAGGTTTGTTTTTGTTACCAAGTCAGAAATAAATTGTTTGCATTCTACGTGAGCTGCACTAGTTCAACCTTTGAAACACATTCGAAATTTATTGTGTTGGAAAATATCAATCACTACAATACGGGAAAATTCACTTTTTACGCGGTTTTACAGGAATTCTAAGGGAGATGGATAACAGAATCAATCATCAAAGAGCAGATACTTGGCGAAATCGATGTGCGCAGCCACAACGGCACAAGCAAGGATATTGTCCTGGAAAGAAATGAATAATGTGTGTTTTATTGGCAAATTTATTTCGCCATGTTAATTATTGATCACTTTCCATCCCTAAACACGACAAAAACTCGAAAATAATAAAATGAAGTTTATATACCTCGTTATCGAGAATGGAGATGGCGAAATATTCAACAGGGGCCGGTGATTTGATCTGAATGAATAAACAATGAAATTGTTTGCTGTGTTTTTGCGCGTTTCGAAATATTGTAAAATGAAAGGAGAACGTAGTAGTTTATGATGTGTTTTCCTCAAACGACCGCATCGTCAAAGTGTGTAGGGGTCGCTACCTCAAACTGGGAAATCTCCGGCACACGCACGGGTTTCGCTATAGCTGCAGCTCCCGGAACACACTGATACTCATCATTATCCTGTAAACGTTTGTCATTCACTTTGTAAAGGATAGGTTATTATAGCAAAAAAACACAACCTACCTCCGGGCATACTCTCTCAACGTGAGTCAGCAATCTTCTAACAGACTTTGCCTGAAAGTCATTCATTCCAATCATCCTTAATGAACAAAAAAATACTGTTCATTTTTGTATTTAGGATATTCCGAATAAAAAAATGAATGGAAATATTTGAGAAATTAAAAATAAATAAATATACCGTCGCTGTTCTCACCTCATCGTCCCTAATGAAGCTGAATTCGATAATTGCAAAACTAAAGGAAATCTCTCCTGGAAATACGCAAATTGGAATTCAATAAAAAAATAGACATATATATCTCACTTTTCACTGCGAATTCGAGCGCGATGAAACCGTTCGCATCCATTTTCAGTCCCAAGAACAGCGTCATTTTAAAATAATTTAACTGCGTGCATTGCTCAAGTACTACTGACATCGACAACACTAATCGTAAGCTATTTCTCAAACCTTACAATATCGGCATTCCTGTTCGAGACAGTGACGTTGGCACGGACTGCGTTTATTCTCAGTGGTGTGTTCTTTACTGAAACAAGAATCCATTTCAGGTTGAAACTCTGTTTCATCGTCATGCTGACAATGAAATAGCTCACCGTCATCGATAATCTTCAATTTTTGAAACGATCGATGCGCGGCGTTCTGATGTTCCCTTGAAATATCATGAGTTCGTATTTTTTCAAACCGTATTTTCTTTGATGCGTCCTCTGGCTCTGCCTCGAAATTGAAACGCGACAACAAGAGCTATCACAAAAAAAAACAAAATCGATTAGAAATTTCGCTGAATGAATGAAATAAGTTAGTGATCCGTACCGCTACCGTACCGCTCTTGATGGGGACGAGAGAAGACTCTAGAGGCCAAGAGGGCAGCCAAGAGCAACGAGATAAGAGACATCTGCAATAGTTTCTCGTATGACCAATGTATAGCAGAGTGATATCGGCATTGTGAACAAATGAATAGAACAATGAAAGTAATGCGCACTTTCTAAGCTGGAAGTAGATGACTGATATGGGGACAGTGAACTGTGTGTGAGAGATGGTGTTGATTGAAGGGCGGTTTATATACAACCTAATCCTATGCGGGATCGGCGAAACGGAGAGACGCAAATCGTTCTAATATAACCGTCTGAATCTCTCATACGCACATGATCTCTATCTTCGCCTGACATGCGAGAAGGTTTGAAACTTGGTGAGACGGTTGCAGGAGGAAATATTGCTGACCAGACAAATTTTCAGATAGGACGGGGCGGTTTAAGATAATGCCGTGTCAATCTCAAGAAATGGTAAGTTTTGATGCCGGATTATGAAATTGAAAATTTAGGAATAAACATGACATCTCCTTGAAGGGAATATCGTATCTTTGCGAGTTTCCTGCTATTGAGCTTTTCGGTTTGGTTCATACATTAACAAGAATTCATAACAAGAATACGTGTGTGGTAAGACTGGGGAGAGAATTTGAACCATTTTAAATTCAAATACTCCGAAATTTTCAAAGGGCCATGCATTTTGTAACACACGACAATGATCTCAGTGCTTCCATCACTATCTCTGACCTTCGAGATATTGCGCTGAATGAAGAGACGACACCGTTGCTCCTCACATGTAGGTCGGTTCGATGTCCACTGGCAAGCTGACAATGTTGCGATTTCAACGCCGTCCAAACAGGTCACTCCGCTTTCGAGGCGCCGAAGCTATGAACCGTGAGATGATGCAAACTTCAATCTCTGGAGTCGTTCAACCCCACTCGCTCTCTAGCTCCTCATCGCGCTCAGAACAATTGGAAATAAAGAGAGTCTTAACTAAGCATTGCTGATAAGAACCTTACCGGCTTGCGCACGTTATCTACGCAACAATCTCAATGCTGATATGGTCAAAGAGAATACAAAAGTACACAAATAGTGCAATAGTCAAACGAAAACATCGTCAAAATGCTTCTGAGTGCGAAAAAAATCGGAATTTGAATGAACAGTTTCAACCTGGATGGAATCGTGGTGACATTTGTTCATCCTTTTAAAAATAAAACAATTAAAAAAGTTGTCGCTGATGAACAAGGAGTACTTTGCATTAGAGTTCGAAATACGGGTGACCGTCTCTTCATTTCACGCGCTCTCTCACCGGTCAGAGGGATGAGAGAGTGTGCAAAATGAAGAGACGGTGACCCGTATTTCGAACTCTAGTTTGCATTTTTTTCAAATTATATTTTGAAGATCTCATGGCTCTCAAATTAAATGTACTCTGAGTTGCTTGCTCAAGTATTACCAGTGAAACTCATTCAAATTCGTTTCGTAATTCTGTATTTCCCCCGAAAACATTCATCACCATATTCCATTATTCACAGTTCATATTCCTCTGAACATTCCCCGAACATTTTTTTTGCCTATTCCTCTGAACATTCCCCCGAACATTTCTGGCTGGCAGTTCTCTTTTCACGTTCTTTCGCTTTATCTCGCTAATAAAATCTCTAAATTCGACTGCCGCACCTGATTTGAGATTAATAAATTTCAGAAATGACGAGTAAAAAGAGAGCTCAGATCCCTCATTCACTCGAGGAGATCACACTCTTTAAAGATCGTCAGTCGTAGACAGGATTGAGAACACGGAAACAAGTTATTCTCCACAATTCTCCGTGACTAACAACTGTCTCTCTGTTTCCACATAAAGTACACACAATTCGCCCCTCTCGCAACTGCACGGACTATCGAGGTGGAACTTCACAACGCACGATGGAGCCCACCCATCGGAAGGTCAGCATTTCTCAACGTTTCGCCAAATTTTTATTCAGTTTTTTTTAGTTTTTATATTTCTTCATTTATTTGTTTTATTTCAAATATGTGATAGTTTCCTAGAGGATAGTTCATTTGCATGAAAGATTCGGGAAATATTACTTCGAATCTAACATTTCGACCCAGAAAAAAAGTGTGGCGCAATTTCGCCATTGCGCTGATCATGAAAGATACCTGTTTTCATTGCGCGCACACAATTGATCGATGTCAACACTGCGTTCATTTTCACATTGCTTATCAGCCAATTTAGCCAACTTTGCCCCTCGTTGGCCCTGTTTGCTAATCTCATATTTCTGAGGCAAATCAGTTGAAATTCGTTCCAACCTAAATAAACTTATTGCGAAACTGTTGAGCAAACGATTAGATTTGATTCTGCCTAGATCTGAGAAAACACTTGACCGTTGCTCCCACACTCAATGTTTTATTTCCGTGCGAATCTTTCCTTGCGAAATGCACTTTTACCGACCTTTTCTTGCTCAGTCAGTGTTCTTTATACGTCGGTTGACTTAATGACAAATTGATCCTCAGCAGAGGGAATCGTCAACACTATAGTCATTATGTATTATTTCTCATTCCTGTAAAGTAGTGCAGTCGCTATACATATCGTAAATGAGGACAGTCACTACTCCAAACATTGCTCACTCGCCACTCCATCACCTGCTGATGTGGTGTCCGGCTTATTCAAATTATTTAGTCCCTGATGCTGTCCTAGATCCGATAATCTTTAGTTTACTATAGTTTCGTTGATTGGTATACGTTTTCTTTCAGTGGGACGATTTCCCATTTCGCTCCATTGTCACCTGACGTGTAGGCTTATTCAAATCGGCCGCTCGATTGCAGGTTAGGAGTCAGTCGATAACATTTTCCTCGTTTTCCTCAATCATCCTTCCATTCACCCGCTCACTCCCACAACGCGCGTGCAAAATAGCGGCTAATTTGGCGCTGGAAATCGCAAGACAGCAAGCGTTTCTTTTCTTTTCTTCCTTCGTTCTTCCTTCTTTTTGAGTTCCTCTCGTCATGCATCCTCTCTTTCTTTAACCTCTCCCTCATTATGTCATACAAGTTCTTCGCGCAACCTTCAAAACACTTTTTTCGCTATGCGATTGTCTCGATTTTGGTCAGATTCGTGTCACTATTGGTTGGTTTACACCCCTTGTTCGTGTTTGCCTATTGATTTCGTCATCCGGGCCACTTTCTAAGGACCGCTCCGCAATCATATCTTGGGGTTAGACGCCTCTTCCTGGGTTGGGGGGCGCAAACCGGTTGGCTCATAGTGAACAATGGTTGGGCGCTCTATGAGTTGACGCGATGGGAGAAAGAGTGGGAAGGGTAGTAAGAGACAGAGTAAGAGGGGCGCCCAAAAAGAAGAGTGAAAGGGATACGGGAAAGAGTGGGGGGGGGGGGGGGGGGGTGAGAGGGAGAAGGGGTGAAGAGACGCAAGAGAAAGAGACGGTACACGCTGCGAAATTTCGAGCGGTTGCTGAGTCATCCGGCGCTCTTTTACACGGCTTTTGCGAACTTTTTATTATTGCATTCCGAGAAAAGGCGTCGTTTCGAAATGGTGGAATGAAGGGACTGCTGTGCAAGGTGGTTTTACGCGTAGCGACCATTATTACTTGGGTTTTTGTGGTGATCTTGCTTGGTTTCCACTTTGAACTTGCCGTTTCTATATTATTATTTTGTTGTTGTTCTGCTGGATTATTGAAGAAAAATTTTCGCGTTCTAAAACTCGTGGATTTTAGTGATCGTGAAGCGTATTTGTTTGCTTAGCCGGTGAAAATTGCGCCCTGAAACGTTCGAAGCGCATTTGCAACGTGCTTAGCTCTTGAAAGTGATCAAATTTCGAAATATTTGGAAGCACAGTTCTCATTTTGCTAAATCGATTGCGAAAACGTCTTCATCGCCGTTAAATCTCCACAGTTTATGCGGAAAATTTTCCAATTAGTTCCACCGGTGAGAATAATTGCGATTTTTTTATAATAACGATATTTTTAAATGTTTTGTTTGTCAAAAAAAGTCAATAATAGCATCACTTGTGCTGTTTTCAATCCGCTACGTACGAATTTATCATCTCCTCGGTGCAGGGATCCTCGATCACTTCCTCCCTTTGTTCACTCCTTTGAGTCTTATCCGCTCTCTTAATTTACCGTGCTCTCTCGTTATCTCAAACTGCCGAGATAGCGGGTGAAAAAGCGATAGTCAACCTTGTTGTCTTCCTTATCAGTGTTATCACACTGGATGTTGCGTTGTGAACCTGAGATTAGAAATAATAGCGGAATAAGCGAAAATGGTCAGCCGGTCACACGGGCTTCTTTCTTCTCATAATAACTGCCACGTACAAATTCAGAACGATGGATACCCTTGCTTGCGCGCGATAGCTTAGCGATAATTAAAATAGTTTCTATTTTTCGGATATGCTTCAACATCGCATGTTAAAAGAATTTTTTTACTCAAAATTTGATACCTTTATCAATCAATAGCTAGGAATTATTGCGGGATTAATTGCAAAAAAGTGACCTTCAACTCTGATCGTTCAGCAAGCAGAGTCCGCGGGAATCTCTATCAATTAACTTTTTCCCAATCATTGCCCCCCTCCTCCTTCCTTCATTTCTCGCTGAGATGCTGCTCCAACTCTTTTGAAAATAGTCCCTGAACTTCGACCACAAAACCGAACATGTTGACTGATACTGGATATGATAACAATAAGCATGAATCATGATCGAAATCCGCATTCCGCTATCACTTTTCTCGCTTCAAAGATCGTAGATCACGGGTTCAAATGGTCCATGTCATACGCTAATTCACGGCTTTGCTCCCTGCACTCTCTCCATATTGCCTGCTCTCACGTCGTCTCTGACCAGCGGAAAAGCATTATGAATAGAGAGGCAAGTGTTGCCTCCGTCCAGAAAGTCCAGTTCTGAACGCGTCGCGCGCGTTACTTATATAAATGCAATCACAGCCCTCACGCGCGAGTGCCTCCTTTCACCTTCACCTTCTCATCCTGAGTGGAAAGGTCTCCCAGTCTCCCACAGTCCCTAGTGCCTCCTGACTATTCCAATCTGAGTGTCTACCCTTCCCCTGAGTGAACCCCTCCTGAACCGTCCCTTCCTTCCCTAAGTGGCACTGCCAGTCAGCCATTGGCTAGTAGGAACCGCTCGCGCTTGCAGTGATGGCTGGGGTATGTTTCGGCAATTTTTGTTGTATTTCTCGACATGTGAGCTCGAAATTTAGACGATTCCTTCGTTTCTGCTTCCCCGTTTGTCGTTGGATGTCTTCGTTCAATTTAGAGCATGCATTATTTGGTATTTTTATATTATTATATTTATTTAATTAATTAAGATCCTCCATTTGCGCGTGCCTCTACAGCTACGGGTCGTACTCACTCCACACATATCCATCGAGCAATCGATGCATGCTCTAACGGACCTGGTCACTGGGCGGAGGTAACTAATTGAGTTATTATTATATTTTTTGTCATTCATTTTTTTATATTATGCCTTTCTATAAAATATGAGTTGCTTTGTCTAAACGTCTGAACAATTTTGGATACGATAGGCCGAGTATGATAACAAGCATTTTGCATAGACCATCGATGCATTCACGAACGAACCTTGCCATAGGGTGGAGATGAATATCGGCTGATGATTGATGTAGTCTAATGAGAGCGTCGATTGAACAATAGTAAAGGCCTTAGTGACCCTGTCACATGCTGGTAATGATTATTAAATGTTTGAGAGCCCGGGCCAATAACTGGAAAATTCCTAGACAATAGTTCTATGTCGCTTCATTATTTTCTTCGAACCGCTTATCGGATCTGCCAAGGAATTTCGTATACTCTTAGTTCGTCAGGCTTTCAAGGTAAGACAGGGCTGAGTCACAATTCACACGCTTAATGATCTTACAGTCGTAGATAAAAGACCTCATTAGACTTAAAAAATCCAGAGAAACATAAAAGCTCTAGATGTCCACATGGTCGATGGGCTTTCATCTATCATCACTTCGCGCCTCTTCTATTTCTTTGTCATTTCCTCCTAATATTTTCCCATCTTCGAACCATCTTCCGCTTATCAGATCTGCGGTGAAATTCAATATCCGTTAGGGCCATGGAGTCTCGTCTCTCCATTTTACCTTATCTTTACGGCACAGCCCATTTCATATCCTCCTCGACGAAAATTGACGAAGGCAATTGAATCTCCTTCTTTTTTTGATAGTTTTCGTCGCGAGCGTCTCTTGTCAATTCTATTTTTCTCGTCGACACCTTTTCGCTGCTTTGAGGAGGCTCTAAAGGTGCTAATCTTGCCGCGGAGACGTCAGCGTAGAGCAAACGGCTACTAGTATTTGTGAAATTCGACTCTACGTCTCTCCATTTCGTCGCGCTCTGACCGACGAGAGCTTTCCCGAACGAACATTTCTTTCGCTTGCGTTCTTCTCTACTCTCTCCGATCTTGTCCGGTCCGATTAAATTTTTGGCCTATCCATCAAATCGAATAATCGTCCCGCAAATCGGATCGCCCATAGAGGTCGCTAAGGGCAACTGGTACGCCCTTTTCCTTTTCCTTCCCTTGAGTGAATGAACGTCTCGCTCTGCCGTAGGCTTTCTAGAACCTCAACACATCTGTCACCGAGCTGTCAGAATCCGCGCTAGAATCCTCATGTTTTTAGACGATGCTTACTCCCTTTTCTCAAAACACTAGATAGTGTTTTGAGTGGAGACGGCAACTACAAACTGCCTCACGAAACTAAGCCCCGAGCACTGTTCAAAAGTCGTAAGTATTGTGTCTATTTTAGCGATAGCGAGATTCCACTCAAGTAAATCGGAAAAAAAACAAGCGCAATCAAAAGCCCTCAAACATTTTAGAAAATGTTGAATCTCTTCGCTACACGCACTCTCTTGATCTGCCTGGCCTCGAACAGTAAAAGTTAACGGGTGAGACGAGAACGACCCTTCGAATCGCTGACTTTCCCGGTTTCATGAGCTCCCTCATCAGGCAGAATAGATGAGATAGCGCGTTCGTAGCCCTCTTCATCTGGAGATTTCGGCGCTCCGAAAATTATTCATGAAGATGTTGGTGCGGGGAAAGGTCGGAAGTGTCACACTAGCTTTTCGTTCCGCGTTTCCACGTAACTTGCTTCGCATTGGCAATGTGTATTTCGTTTGAACACCGTCAAGGAAGTGACTCCGTTTCACAGAAATTCCCCCCCCCCCCCCCCCCCCCGGAGACCTGACCATTCTCGACTGAGAAAGACAGGTCCAAGGATCACTTCCCTCTCATTCCCAACTAAACTTTCTTCGAAACTCATCCCCACTCCTCCTCCCACCTCTTCTTCCCCCAGTTGGCTACAGAATCGACTCTCCTCATCTCGCGCACTCTCTCGGATCTCTGACCTGCGAGAGAGCGTGTGGAATGAGGAGAGTGCCCCTCCCCAGGGTGTCCTTCCTCATCACTTTTCCACATTTTTCTTCCGTCGCTCTCGATACGCCCTCCTGGAATTCGTTTGGTCCATTGGCCCGAAGACTCCTTGTTTCGACCTATCTATACTCGGCTAGAGAAACGGAGGAGCTTGCTCTTGAGACAAGCCCAGTCCTACGAAAGAGAGGACATGCTCATTTTGGGGCCTGAGGATGTACTATGATCACCCTAGGCCCGTTTGCCTGACCGGAGCCGGAAAATAGAGCAGAGTCACCATATCATTACTCGCCCATTATTCGCCCACTGTCCTTTAATCTCCGCGAGGCGCGAGACTAAGCTCACCACCCGCCCGCGCCAGCTTTTATTTTATGACCACCGCAAGTGGGGCTTTATTCGCTTCTTTTTTGTGGTCTTACGTGACCGAAAGGCCACGATTCTGAACCGAGGTGCTGCACTTTTATGATGTCTGTTGGGATTAATTCGCATCGCATCATGGTTGATGTCGGTGTATTTTCACGTCATCCATCCATCCTCTAACTTCCAGTCGTCCTCCCAAGCTATCACGTCCCCGTCCGCAAGCGCGTAATGCGAAACCGCCCCTGCGTTTTCGGCCGAGGCAACGACCGGGTTCTCTCGATTCCGCATGCTCTCTCGCGCCCTCTGACCTCCCGGGACAGCAAAAAGTCCATTTTGAGACATCCTGAAATAGGGGATTCTAGTGTGTTTGCAGATGCGGAAAAGCGGCTTAAGCTCGGGAATCTGAACATTTTTTTCTTTCCATTTTTTCTTGAGCGGTCAGGTGTCATTTCTGTGTGTTGGTATCGTTTTTTTTAGCAGAATAATCTCTCATGATGCAACGAGAACATTTCCTGTATTCGGCTACAGTTGTCTGACTGGTCGTAGTCTATTTCGCCTACTTCTTTCGGCTTAGCGTTACGGATTCCTTCCGTTTCCTTTCTGATGAGTCCGCCAGTTTCACTCAAGGTCTCTCGAGCGATCAATCTCACCTTTAACACTAGATCTCTGCTTTGCGTTCCTTTACTTGCATTCCTTTCTATTCGCTCAAAAGTTTTTCGCCCCGACTTTTCCGCCAGAGTAGATTAGTAGTGCACGATCGTGACAGGGTGCACCGTAGATCTCCCGAAAAATGGGAGACTCGTAAAAACAAATAAATTTAGAAAAGGTCTTGACGATATCTGACACTCTTTAGAATACATGTTCATTCATGTCAGAGTGCGGCTTTCCAAATGTGCTACAGAGTAGGGATGAAGAATTAACTTCACAATATCTCAGGTGTAGGAATGGACAAAAAGTCAAAACATGTTCTGTGACATTTCGAGGGACGGACAAATCAGGAACTCGTCAGAATCAGGAATGCAAATTGTCTTCCCGTAGGCGCGAAAAACGCGCAATTTGTTCGCTCGGAGACGAGAGGGAACGCTCGTATTTTGACTCCTTTTCGTCTTTCCTTCTCCCTTCTATCGCCCCCTCGCTTGACTTCTCTTAGTAGTAGCGAAATTGTTTGGCGGATCTCTGCCTAGATAGTTCCGAGAAATTAGACAACCCCCGAAATAGCCTGTAATCGTAAGAGCTTTAATCGTTATGTTGTTTCTCGGCGACAGTCAGGCTGTGATAGCACGGAAATTGGCGAGAGTCTCCCCTAATTAGATAGTCGCTCCTCTTGGTTTGATGATATCAACGCTCGACTTTCGAAGATCATGCGCCTTTAAAGGTCGAATTGTTCCCTTTTGTGCCTCACATTGGGGCTAAATTTAGTCGATCCAAAGCCGAGCAACTACCTCGTTAATTAATGGAGGGGCCGCTCTGTGATCAGTGCTGCAAGTGTCCCGTGACTGCTCATTTTCTAATTCTCTGTGCACTCTCAATCCGGCCTTATCCCTCGCGTAACTGCAGAGATAATTTCGTATCATCTTGACACCGATCGTTTAACTTTCAACGAACTGCGAGGGGAAAGCGGTGACAAATGTGCGCGGCCGGAAGTTTTAGAGGAAGGATCTAACTCTCTTCATTCTACACACTCTTTCCCCTTTTGCTGCAGAAGAGCAATGTAGAGCCGAACCATTGCTGGACCTTGACCTGCACTGAATAGTTCGTGAGATATTATGAAACGCTGTGAACATCTCGCTTTGAACTATTGTTGGCTCGAAAAAAAGTAGGAAGTAATTGGTTTAATTCTCCAAGTATTCATTCATGCGATAAGTTGAACCCACCTATTTTGTTCGATTCTCGAGTTCACGTGATACAAGGATGTATGAATACGTTCAAGATAACGTGCGAAATAAAAATGTGTTACATGTTTTGAAATCTATTCGGAAGGGCCCTCTAGAATTCGTCACCGACAAATCCTAGCAGAGGCTATCTCTAGACATGAAAAGGAGGCGAAAACATCGGATGCACCCGCAATAGTCTCAATGACGCTTCGCTTGTTTTAAGAAGAGGTCTCTTCAATTTGCGCACTTTATCGCTACTCGAGTGCTACATAAAAAAATGTAGGTAACTAACGGATGAAATCATTTTAACTGAATTTATGAGTGTCCGACGTTTTATGCTCCTTTTTTCGGCATACCAAATACTTCGCGTGGCCACACGAGCTATTCCTGAGCCTCGTGAAAACAAATAATTAGGAAAGAACACGGAACTTGAATTGCATTACGCATCGCCCCCTTCTATGCTTGTCGGTGCAATCCCATCCTCCTGCTTCCGGGGCTTATCCACGGATGCTGAATTATTTCTGGCGTTTTGACAAAGAAGGGGCTTCTTTCCCGGAACGCGCTACAATGCTATTCAGGGCTGAAAACAAGAGTCTGTTCGCTGGGAGGGTGCAGTGAAGAATCACTTTAACAAATACTCGCATTTTTAGCGCACAGAAATCGTGTGTGGTTGAGTTATGACACCCGCAGTCTTACGTTATTTTCGGGACTTCCGCCAATATTTGGTCGACTTACTGCGTCTTAGTGGGTGGTTTCGGCTACACTGACTTAACCAGATCCATGAGGCTTCGATCAACTTTATAATGGAACATTTCTAAAATATACGCGCTCGATTACATTGTCCACTTGCGCCAAAGTTCGCTCACACATACGACGCTCTTTCTCCCTTTTGCCTCTCTTTCTCCTTCCCCATCTCCCCGAGCGCCCCGCCTCCGCCCTCCTCTAGAGTGATAGTAAAGAGGTTCGCGCAAATTCGAGTGTGTGAGCCGAATCACGCCTATCACCTTACGCTTCCTTAGTCGTCCTTAGTGATAAGGAAGGCTAAACCTTAGTCGATGACGGTGCCCGATGTACCAACGCCCGATGAGGCACCCAGCCCCATCGGGGCCACTCAGCCCAAGTAAGCTCGGCTTTTTGGTCTCTGATATTGTGCGTTCTGCATTGATTCTCACAAGTTTCATCAGTTTTACTACACCTAGACGTGGGTAATGACAGCGAATTCAATTTAAAAAAATCATTTTTCATATTTTTTAAAAATATATTTTTCTAAAGTTTACAGCTAATCAATCGAGCAATCATTCGCGTCCCAGTGTAGTACAACTCCTGAAGCATACCTGAACTGTTTCATTTTCGAAATACCTCTAAATTTTATAATTCACATTATTTACAGGGTCGCTGATGAGGACCAGCGGGAAGGATTGTTGAGCGCCGAGGAGCGAGAAGAGGTTCATTAATATATTTAATAAGTTAATTAATTAAATTAATACTCAACGGCCAACCTAGGAAGAGGATCTTACCACGTCTTCACCAGTTAACCTAATTAGCGGCAACTTCAAACGATCACCGCTATCAGTTCCTTCCTTGTGTTTAGTAAAAGTTTATGATCGATATTTTAATTGATAAATAAATTAATTAATTAATAGAACGACGATGATCATTGGGATGAGGACAATTCGACTGAAGACGATGTGGCTACGGGCATCCGACGAGGCCGAACCGAAACCATGAGCCAATTCCTTAATCGTCAGTTAACTCTTTTCTTTTTATTTTTTTATAAATTATTTTAAATTATATACGTAAAATGAATATTTTTCAATAGGGAACGCGCTAGATCACTAGATCAGTAATTCCACTTGATCAACTTCTCATTTCCCAAGGAAGATCAAACCATGATCTATCAGCTAGCTTGCTCGCTCATTTTTCGAAGAGCGCACTCTTTTCCGCCTCCGTGATTGATGTTCTAGATCTCTAATCACGGCTTGCTCGGGTAGAGCAGGCGAGAGAGCACGGGAAAACGAGAGAGCGAGCGCGCTCCCATGGTTTCGCCCAGATATTTCCGGTCGCTCGACCGTGATTGATTGCTATCGATGATATTGTTGACGGGGTCGCGGACGGCTGTATTTCCCTCCCTAAATAACTGTGCGCTCGAGCATTGATGAACTGTCATTATCGATCCGACGCTGAGTCAGCGATATGAGTTGGGTTTGCATGATCATTTCATAGAAGTTGCATAGTTTTAGAGAAATGTAGAGCAATCTGCGGCCCCGTGAACTCTATTACTGCGGGACATTAGAGTTGATCTAAATCTCATGTAGCATTAGAGCATTTCGAACTATACTTATCAGTGCTAACGAAGTCAAATGGAGCAAAAGGCGAAACTGTTGAATAATAATAATATTTATCCGTACTATTCAGGTATGAGATTGTAGGGATGGTTAAATAGCTAATGAATCAACTTTCAGGTCAATACCAGAATATTGTCCACTTCTTCGTGGAGGATTGGTTCCTATCCGCTGCGTTGGGAATAATCACTGCCATACTATCTATCGGTGTCGATGTCGCCATTGAATACTTGCTGCATTGTGAGTTATTCCCTATAATATCCTATAAATATGCATTTCTTTAATAATTGATTGCTTATTGTCCCTGCAACACAATTTTGTTCGATTTCTGAAAAAAATCTTTAATTTCGGTTCACGTATTTTATTTGCAAAAATATATTCCGCATTGGTCAATGGCCGACACAACATTGGTTAATGAACTTTTTCGACAGTTCTTCCTTAATTCCCACTTCGCCCAGTATTTTTCGTAAGACGCCAATGTTGTCACACACCGGAAGTTCACTTGAATGATTAGTTGAGATATTTATAGCGTTAGTAGACAGTTATCATGCGATCAAGTATTCGTTGAATGACACATAGGACAAAATACTGGCTTTCAATCGATAGTTTGGATCTTTTTCCGCATTCCAATCAGATGCAATCAATGTGCATGCAAAACATAGAGAAAATTATATCTTTCAATCGATAATATGAATCCTTACCGTATCCCAACACCAATCGATTACTGATCGACGGAGCGGGCAACTTCCGGTTACGTAGTCTCATTACACACACGCGCACACAAGAAAGAACATGATCTTGCTCTTTCACTCAAAATAGAAGAAAGAAAGGGTGGGAAATGATCGATTGCTGTAAACTCGCGCGCGATGACGAGTTCATGAGAAATCGATATATGGTGAAAAATTGACAATCGATCGATAAATAATTAATTGCAGTGCGGCTGCACATGTTCGACTACCTCAACGAGGTCTCCGTCTACTCAGGATTCTGCTACTGGGTCAGAGACCAAAGATCACGTATATTTAGCCATTTTGATGAAGATTCCTTGTACAGAAAGTTAACGACAGAGCTTTTGTAGTGGCTTTGATTGTTTTCGAAAATCATTATCTCGTAATGAAAATTCGTGTTCAGGTTCTCCACATTGGCGTGTGCGTCACGTTCGCGGCGCTGTTCTGCTCACTCGTGTCAAAGCAGGCCGTTGGTAAGCAAACTCATTGTTGATTGTCCAAGCTCTGCCGATCTCAGTGCATCGCATTGCCGTAATAGGTCTAATGTTTTATAATTCTGAACTGGGAACATAGCCCACATTTTTGCACGGTCTGTGCAGCAATTTCGCGAAATCTCACGATAGACGGTTCGGAGACGTAGACACTCTGTGTTATAGGACTACAAGTTATAGTGAAACGAAATCTCCCTCTTTTGTGTACTATCCGGGTATGAGACAAAGCGTTTCCGAAGCGGACGCGGTTATTCGATCTCTCATCCCTGTGCGATCGTTCAAGCAAACAGACATTCACAATGTCGTTATCTCACCGCCGTTCAATGTGATGGGTTCTATAGACGCTCATGAATATGTGGAATACACGCAAATACAAACGACAATCGCCATTCAAATCCAGGGAAAATAATTCTAAATCTGGCGCAGGAGTGCCGTAATTTCATGTATCTAGTTATGGCAAATAGCCGGTGCATTCGTACTATAGCGACACGATACTACAGAGTTGCTGATTACTAGGAATATGAAAGGCCTAACAATAAATAAACAACAACAACGCTTTGCCGTTGGCAAAAAGTAATCAATAAAGTTCCATATTGGAGGCTCCGGCATCCCCGAGGTCAAGGTGATCATCTCGGGTTTCGTGCTGAAGAACTACCTCAGTTTGAAGACGCTAATCGCCAAGGTTTGATCATTTGAATTTGTTTTGAGCAACAGTTTCAGTACCAGCAGGTATTACTTCTCGTGAAAATCAAATCAATTTACGAACTCACACTGAAACTCATTTAGATTTCACCAAAGTAATTTGCATTTTTTAAAAAATTTAACGATTGGGCAAACGCAGGTGATCGGTCTGGTCTTTACGCTTGGAGGCGGACTGCCGGTAGGAAAGGAGGTGAGGACTATCACACAAAGATCGAACACAAACCACCGAAACTCAATTGATTTGGGATATGTTTCGTGATCTTATCAACTACAGAGATTGACGTGGAGAACAGTTGCAAGTGGATGCTCTTTAGAGAAAAAATATTCAGAAAAATAAGAACATCCAGCCCAAATTGTGTAATTGTCAGGGTCCTTTTGTGCACATGGGAGCTATCGTCGCTTCTCTTCTCACGAAAGCAACTACGGCTTGTCGGTAAGTGAACCATGAAAACTGGCAAAACGATCATGTTTCCAATCTCAAAAGCGTCAAAACATATGTGTTCTTTCATTGAATTATTTCCGGCCACCGAAATTTTCACTTAAATCTTTTCAGCTACAATCAGTTCTTCTCGAACGAAGGCCGTGAAATGGAGATGCTTTCCTCCGGATGCGCCGTTGGAATCGCCTGTACTTTCTCCGCTCCGGCTGGAGGTAATCGATAATCAAAGAAACAGTTTAATCATTTATTGAAATAATAGCCTCCTCTGAACGAGCTCAAGGCGTAGAGGTTAGAGACATCCGGATGTTTCGCTATGAGTCAATTAGAGATCACAACCATAATTGTAGGTGTACTCTACGGTATCGAGTCCACGTCCAAGTACTTTGCCGTCAAGAACTACTGGAGGTTTGTTAATTAGTAAATTAATAGTGAATGTATTTAATAAAAATATTGATTAAGATCCTTCTTTGCCACGACGTGCTCCGCTCTTGTCTTCCGATTCGCCATGGCTGCTATTGTGCCACCGCATATTGGTAAGGAAGCCCCAAATTCCCAAGAATTCCGTATCAAATAGTCCAATAAAGTAGAAGAATGCAATGATTGTTCATTGCAGGAGGCACGATAACGGCCTACTACCAGACCAGTTTCCCGAACGAAGTCTTTCTGGTGGAAGAGATCCCGCTATTTGTGCTGCTTGGGTGAGTAATTTTCTTGTTTTTTTTCTTGTTGTTTTGAGTCAAAATGGCGCAAATGTGGTAAAGATTTCTCCCAAAAATGGCAACAAACATAATTCCAGAGTAATGTGCGGTCTGGCTGGAGCGCTCTTCATCCTCGTGCACCGAAAGATCGCCATGTTTATGAGAACGAACAGGCTGTTCCTGGCCGTGTTCGGAAAGAGGTGAAATGTTATGATCCTTTTTTGCTAACCTTAACTACCTCAGCATTGCAGTCACTGAGAACTTCAGAGTTATAGCCACATTGATAAACATATTCATCACATTCATTGTACTTTGACTAAATAAATTTAATCCATTTTGAAAATGCACATAAGTATTTTCCAGCCCGGTCGCGTTCACGGCCCTCGTCGCTTGCTTTGTTGCAGTGGTCACCTACCCGGAGGGCATCGGCAAGTATCTGGCGGGCAAGGTAAGATTATTATTTTCTGTCTTCGAATTTACGGTAAGTCTCTTCATTCCTCGCGCGCTCATACTAGCAAGCTAAATGAAGAGACGATGTCATCCTGGCCACTTTAGATACATTTTTTTTCTCAAATGGAGTACTCCGACGATTGAAATCCATTCGATCGCTTTGCATATGATGCATAGATGAAACGTGACAGAAATCCTAGATTTCTGACCTGTCGAAAACCATCTTATTTGTTCAGCTCACCTTCCGCGAGACCCTGGCGGACTTCCTCGCCAACTGCTCCTTCACACTTTCGAACGAGACGGGACATGGGTAATCAATTGAGTTATTCCATCGGCTTGTCGAAATTGGTCTAAAGACGTAATCATATCGATCTTTCATAGAAAACTTATATAACTTCACAAAATTAAGCGTAAACAATTCCAGTTGCAAGCCCGAGCTGATCGCGCACTGGACTGCGGAAGGAACGATTCACCCGTTGCTTACATTGACCTGCTACTTGCTTGTTTACGTAAGTGAATAAACTTATATTTTCTATGCAACACTTATCAAAAAGCTGCTTGATTTGTTGTCATCCTTTTTTAATTTTTTTTCTTCAATTCATTTTCAGTTCTTCTTGGTCGCTCAGTGCATTTCCCTTCACGTGCCGGCCGGTATCTTCGTACCGTCCTTCGTGATGGGCGCGTGCGGAGGAAGGATCATGGGAGAGGTTCGAATTTCTTTGTTATTGCTGAATTTGAGAGTCGAGATAGGCAAGAAAATATCGTTTACCGCAACCCTTTGATTTTCGATCCTTTAGCTGTCGTTTTCTGAAAGTCTATCAAACAAAAGCGGAACATTGGATGCTTGCAGGCCCTCGCCATGTGGTTCCCTGAAGGAATCCGCGGAGCGGGCAACCCGCAGATCTACCCGGGACTGTACGCCGTCGTTGGTTAGTTACCGGATCTTCTTCTTCCTTCTTATTTGCTCATTTTTACAGTAAGCTTTATCTAGTTACCGTGTAATCCTCAATGTTCCTCTCAGGAGCCGCCGCCTACACGGGCGCAGTCACTCACTCCTTATCGATTGCTGTGATCGTGTGCGAGACAACGGGGCAGTTGTGCGCGCTCCTGCCTGTGCTGGTGAGTATACGGTTATCTATCTACTGTCTTTCTCAACTGAAAATATACGAAAGTATAGTGTATTTCCCATTAATAACAAATCGTATTATTTTTTTTACAGAGGGAACCATCAAAAAAATTGAAAAGTCAGTTATTTCTCACTGTTGAAGGAATGTTGAAACATACTCAAAAGAGAGTATCATCAGAAAACGCATGTTTTTATCGGCCTCTGGACGCACCCTGGAAAATATATCGATATTTGAAAATAATAACAATTTACAGATCGCCCTGATGATCGCTAACGCCATCTGTTCCTTCCTACAGCCGTCCATCTACGAGTCGATTATTCTATTGAAGAACCTGCCGTTCCTGACGGATCTTCCACCCAGTCGAATTTCGTAAGTAGAGTTCTCTTTTTGGAAAATGATTTTCCAATAACACCATTGGATTTCCAATAGTATCCTCATTCTGTGTGCGCTCGAGGAGGCAGAGATGGGCAATTCCTTTTTTCGAAGAAATCCGGAATATTTTATTATTTTCCAAAAAGCTAGCCCTACTCGTGAGCTATTACGATACCGCAATTCTCCCAACAATTGACGAAATGGTTCAGAACTGTTATCATACGAACGGTGAAACTCAACTGATTATCTTTATCGGCTGTCTAATAAGCAACCGTTATGTCAAGAGTGATTTTTCGAGAAGATCAACGTGAAATTCAATATCGTAATTGATGAACCACTACATTTCCAGCGTGCACACGCTCAAGGTCGAGAAGGTTATGGTGAAGGAGCTGTACTTCATCTCGCGACACACCACATACAAGGTATATCCTAATTTTTATTCGTTATTCCCTAACTCAAAATGCGGTATGGGGTGTATGGGGTGGTGTTAGAACTAATGTAATCTTGAAGATGTCTTCAGGAGACCTGTCAGCTTTTGATAGCGGGTGATTTCGGCTGATTACTCGTGAAAATAATTGCGGAAATGGTAAATTATTGTATTCCAGGAGCTTCGCGACCTCGTTATCGCTACGCCACAGCTGCGCTCCTACCCCTTCGTCACGGATAAGGGTGAGTCAGCAGTATTTATAGATATTTTTCTATCAGGATTCTATGCATGATTGTCGGAGTGGCTCAGAACTGTATACGTGCGGATGCTGAAACTCAACTGACCACAAATTTCGGGAGTAAAACAAATCGCGAATTCGATTGAATTTCAGACAATGACTGTAAAGAACACGAAGAAGAAGGTAGACGATTCCGGGTTTTCGATTACATTTTAAAATCCCC
Organism: Pristionchus pacificus; assembly: GCA_000180635.4. Lineage (NCBI taxonomy): Eukaryota > Metazoa > Nematoda > Chromadorea > Rhabditida > Neodiplogasteridae > Pristionchus > Pristionchus pacificus. Next base: position 22,256,988 of record CM026576.1, read on the forward strand.
ATTTCTGGTTGAGAATCTTTTTCCCGGATACTTTTGAGTGTCGTTCCCGCGGATTCTCAGTTCCCCTCCTTATTCGATTCTTGGTTGCAGCTGAGTGAGCTGGAAAATTTTTTTCTCGATCCTCACCCCTAAAACAAATCAATTCGTTGCAGAATCGATGTGTCTGCTCGGGTCGGTGTCTCGTCGCTACCTCGTCTACCTTCTCTACAACAAGCTCGGACACGACCCCGCCCTACACACGGACAAGCGGAGATCGAGAACCGCGTCGGAGCTCCTGTCAACCATCCACTCGTTCAGAAGGTTGTTAGAGCTGATCTCTACCCGGATAAGGTTACTAATATGACACGAGCTATTGCGCACTGCTGAAAAAACGGTCGGCTTGTTTGTCGAAACTACACGCTATCTGATATTTCAAACAATTTAGCGAACTTTTTGAATGACTAGATGCTTTCCTTGAGTTCCTTCTCTTTCATTCCTACCATCTCCTCTAACTTGAACTAACTCCCTGATTATGCCTAATGGCACCTGCCAATCAACCCGAAAATTATCGATTATCACTAGCCGCTTATCCTTGAGTTGCTTCTCGCTTTTATCCGTCTATCCCGACCGTTTTCCCTCTTCACTAATCCCCTCTTCTAGCGTGGTCTCGCTGCCTGCTCTGAGCAGAGCCATGAATGGGCGGTCAGTTTCTTTTACTGTAGAGTTCGGAAAACTAGCGACAGTCTCTTCTTCAATACACTTTTGCGGATCAGGCACTCGCCAGTATTTCGAATTCTAGTAAAGAGCGAGTACAGCCGTTTTTGCTGTATTCGTTCTCCAAAGGCAAGCTGCATCACCAGCAGCATGCCTGAATACTTCCGTTGTACAACTACTAGAAGATCAACACTCTCCGAAGTTCACACGATCATCATAGATCATAGAGAGTCTGTTGTAATTTCAACGCATGTGTGAGGCTTGCTGTGCACATAACCTCGGGGTGATCTCCTCTAACATGGAAATCGTTGTAGTCTGGAGTTCTCGGCTGAAAATAACGGCATGCTTTCAGGCAATCATCACACGCCACTGGACTCGCTCAAATCGCAACGCCTTCGTATCTTACTGATAGGTGAGAAATTTTCAAGCGGAAAATTCTCCAAAAATTGATGATGATAATTAGGAGCCACAACCATGGTAGCCGATTTTTCACAATGCGATCAAATGCGTGTCCAAACAACTCCTCATGGTCCCAATAACATCATGCTTTTGGCCGTTTGTCGATATCTTATCTCTGAGCTGCGCTAGAGCCCGAGAAGTACGCGCGCAACTCATTGGAGGAGAGGAGGGAAAAGCGAGACGAGAGGGAAGGGAGCTGCGTCTCTCTTGTGTGTGTCTCTCTCCCTCTCCCCGCCTCTCTCGCTCAACTCCGCCCGCCTCTCGCGCGTCCTTTATAAATCGTTAATGCACAAGCCAGGGACAAAAGCTAAAATTCTATTTTTTTTTCTAAAAATCGTAAAATATTCAAATGCGTCAGAAAAACATTGTCCGAGCAGAATTTTCAAACTTTAAGCCATAGAAAAGTCTCTTTTCGTCGAGGAGCGACCCTATTCCCTACGATTAAGTCCAATTTTGACCTACTTAGTGATGCAGTGCATTTCTCGGACAGCGTTCTATCGATGGGGGATAGTAAGAGCTATCCATGGCAGCTTAGAACGAGTGATTTGGTTTCGAATGAACCTTGTGCACTCTCCGTCTCGCTTTTTGGCGAAATCGTGTCACACCAAAGTGGGCGGAGCTTGCGGCCCCTAATGATAATCTTTTAAAACCTTTTTGATTTTTATCGAAGATACGCAGAGACAAAATTATCAAAAGCGCGAGTTGCTCGCGTATCTACTAGCTGTGAAACTCAACTGATTTGCAGAAACATCTCTGGCAATACGCTACTCGCGCACTCTCCACTGCACGATGCCGGAGCTCATCATCGTATGACTTTATATATTATTAATTATGTAAAAACATATTTATAAAGTTAGTATTATGAATGTTTCAGGAGTGCTGGCGCCTCTGCTATCTCGCCAGACCGAACCTCATCTCGAGCTGCCCCCGGTATGTTTCAGAATCATAATATATAGAGTGATTTGAATCTACTATGGTTTTTTTGTCTAAATTTTTGTTAAAAAACATATTAATCGAGCGATAATAACACACTTGCGTCTCAGCTTTATGAGCTTACTGATGCAATGTGTGCACCCATTTTTTGAAATTTTCATGGGAGCAACCTCGTTCTTTGCAGCAATCCGTAATGGAGCGAGCGACGATTCTCGCATCCGAAGTGCTCATCGACGATGCGGCCATTGATCCCGCACCGTTCCAGCTGGTCAATGGAACCAGTTTGTTCAAAGTCAGTAAAAGGAAAAGATTACAAATTTGCTATACTAATGATTGAAAGAAAAACAAAAGTTGATCGTGATCTATTTACATTTCGTAGTTTTCGGGCCAGTACATTCGATACCACATTTGAATCAATTTCCTATCTGTAGGTGCACACTCTCTTCTCGCTGCTCGGTCTCAATCACGCGTACGTCACGGAACGAGGACGACTGGTGGGAGTGGTGTCGCTCAAGGAGGTGAGGATTGGTGGTGTCGATTAGGAAACGTCGCCAAGTCAAAAAAAGGACAGAGTGCGATAGTAATAAGGAAAAGACTCCTTTCCAAAATAGAGAGCGTAAGTGGCTACTGGTTGAAGGATTATCGTTAAAGGAGGTGAGCAGATTGATCATTGATATTTAGTCTCTGAAAAGAATACGAGGATTCCACACGATTCTGCTCCAATTGGTTATTTTTTTTGCTATTATTTCAAGTGTGTTTCACACGTATAGTAAATTCTGCTCAGAGCAGCGCAATCAATAGAAGGCTCCGATTTCCATTTAAAAAAATAAAAATTTCTATTAACTGCATTCCAGCTTCGCGAGACGTTCGCCAATATCTATCTACGCGGTGCCCTTCCGATCCAGCGTCGATCGATGGCCCGTCCTGCTGTTAGCGGCAGTGACGATAGCGGCAGCGGTAGCAACGCCTAATTATCGACTGATTACAGTCCCCTCAAACTACGGTAGTTCATTAACGACTGACTTTTCCTGAGTTCCTACAATAAATCACTACAATAGCTCCTGTGTTACGGTAGTGCAGTTCATTATCGATTGACTCTTTTTTTTCGTTTCATACAGTATTCCCGCTTTCTCCCATCTCGTATCGAGAAGGGGCCCTAAGATCTGGTCAAGATGCCTTGGTTTTCCTCCTCGAGTACGGTATGCTAAAGTAACCTTTTGTATTACGGTAGCATTGTACACACATTCCCCGCACTCTCTTCTCCATTCCAGTCCTGATGATAACAATAAGGTTTTCGCACGATTTCTTCTCGGTGATTTATTTCTGACTGTTATTGCTCACTTTTTTTCTCTTATTATCAGCGAAAATACGAGTATCGTTTACAAAATTGTTTCGACGTAGAGGATAAAGTGATTTTGACGGCTCCATTTCATGAATAATTGGTCTGAAGAAAGACACACATCTTTTTTGAGGGACACTCCCTCGTGAAGGATTGCACTTTTCACAAGAATTTTTAATGAATAAATTGATGTGAGATCAGATATTAACTGTCAATGGCAGGACCGCCGCTTTATCATTGGATATAATTCACACACAGTTGTGAAATGCAGAGAGGTTAGCGTCATGGAGGCTAGGTCATAGGTGGACACAGAGAATTTGCTAAACTTTTGTACTTTTCGTTCCGGACCTCTCCATTGAATGTGGAGTGTATACAATGCAGATAATGAGTTTCACGGACATAAAAGTACAAAAGAACCGGAATTGCAATAGCGTATAATTGGAAAATCTCGTAAAATAAGCACTAACACGCATGATCGCTGGTGGGCAATCGGGAGTTGGGAATACATGATGTGCGAAGTAGTTAAAGCAAGAAATTTGGGAAATACAGTGAATAATAAATCGGCAATCAAGGAAATAATAAAAATCGATAATCAAAGATCAGGATTGAGTGGTGATCACTTCCTTTCCACTGCCGTGCACGAAGATTACTCTTCTGTAATTTATTTCAATTGTTTTAAAATCTAAAACAAATTTAAAAAGGGCATACTTCAATCCCTCCGAGGCAACATCGAGGTAGGTCATGTACTGATTGATGAAGTGCTCGATTTTCCTGGAATTTGTCGATTTGATTCACAAATTAGCGCATATTCTTGAAAACTGAAAAAAAATCGACAGATAATTTTTCGAAGGACTTACTTGGGAATAATCGGCATGGTGAGAATGACGAGCTGCGAGTCGGGAGAGTTCTCCATGATCACTTTGTTCAACTTGACGGCGGTGTTCATCTTTTGCACCTGGAAAATTTTAGAAATTTATTTATCATCATTCACAAAATTCTTCTGATCAGATATGTTTCGTCCGGCACGCAATAGCGTGATTACTTACAGAGAATCATTTTGAATTGAACAACAACAACATCCTGTCTTCTTCCTTTTTGCATACTGTTATCGATGTTTATAACTCTCACGTTCAACTTTGACGCATCCTTGCCATTTCCATTGGCCATGCTTGCTTCCTCGGAGTAATTGCGACTGCTCTGGTCGTCAGCGAAGAGATCGGCGTAGCGACCCCTTCAAAATTGTTTGCTACAGGTCTTCTGATCGTAATCTACACGCCGTTTTCCGATCTTTTATATGCAAGAAAACAAACTCTGTGAAGCTGGTCTCGCTCTGCTCGCCGATCTTGATCATAGTAGAGACGGATCGAGCGAATGCTGAAAGATGAGAAAGATTATCTTTAATCTTTGAATTTAAGAACTTTTGTGTTTTCATGATCTTTTCATGTATTGATGATCTAAGCTGCAGGTTGGTGAAGCAGTCGCTTGCAAATCCCTCTATTCTCCGGGCGCGAAAGATCTCACCCTTGGTCGTCTCGCTTCTCGGCAGTGTTTCATCATTCGAGAATGATTCGTTGATGTAGGAGCCGGTGACAGATCGGGCTCGCTGAAGGAAAGAAATATTGGACAATAAATTAACTACGTTAGACAACCAACCGCGCTTCCCTTTATATTTATTATTTTGCATCGAGCTCCTCAGAATCATTAAAGTTTTCTCTATACATTCATTTGTGAAGGATCTGTGAAACTCATCGGGTGCGAATTGTCAATGATATTTTAAGATTACTTTAACCAATGTATGTATGTATGTAACCATGATGTACATTAACCGAGGGAATAGATAATGAAATGAAGAGTGTATTCGCATTCAAATCACCATTTCCTCCAGTCGCGGCAGTCTCTTCGCTTCCATCTCCAGAGTTTTCTCCTGTACTTCCCTCGTGAGCTCTTCGTCCGAATTCATGTTCACGACCTGAATTCAGAACACGTCAGAGGTTTGGAAGGAGAGGTCATCCACAATGAACTAGTCACTGATTGTGATCGAAATTAAATATAGGTTTCAGCCTTCCGATATGCACATATCCTTGAACTCAAATCAAGTGACACCTAAACTGTGAACTCACAAACAACTCCGCATCGATTCTCAGTTGGTAGATGTGCTTCTGTAGGTTTTTCTGCACCATGGAGAGACTGGAGGAGTCGGAGGACTCGGACACGACGAAGACGCGCAGTTTGCAGCCTCGCCAGACCTGCGAATTTTGATATTTATCTACTGCAAGGTCAGGTCATATTGAAATTGAACTGCCAAAAAGACTAAGAACAAATGATGAAACATATTTTTTAGACAAAAAAATCTACAGTGTCATAAATAGTTACTGGGCATGAACAAGCAGAAATTGTGGAAACTACAAGCTACGCCCACTCTAGACTACACTCTAGTCTCGATACCTTGTGCTGCTTCAGCAGATACGCGATCAGCATGAGGATGCCCCCGTCCTGCACGATCCACCACACGTCGATGGTGCCTGATAATGTTTTTTCTTATATGAAAAATTATATTTTATTTGAATATGCATGGTTACAGAAGAAAGCGAACACATAGAAATCGACACAACGCATCATCGTCTGTGCCGAGTCATAATTCACTTTACGAGTTCGGCATTTCCTAGTTCCAGAGTTTCTGCATTTTACACAACTCATACGGCGATAGAGTGTGTGCTTAGACTCAAATACTCACCACAGATCCGATCCGTTCCCTCTGGGAATGCCGTGATTCCTTTAGTCAGCATCACGCAGTTCTCATTCTGGATGCCGAGGATCACTTGCTCTGCAATGATCAATCTTCATATCCCACCCACTCGAAACTGGACTCGAGTTTTGATTCCGCTCATAATTTGTTATTCAGTTGCGTTTCACACTTAGGATGATGAATTTACAATTTTGTTGAGTCTATTTTTAATGAGAATTAAAACGAACATTGAAATGATTTGGCATCACCTACTTTAACGGGTGTATTTTTACGAGCCGCGACGATTAGACAATTTCGCTCACCAGCAAACACGACCAGACTATCATAGTCGTCAAAGTTGGGCCAGTTCAGAAGGATCGTGTTCGGTCGGAGGCCACCGATGCCGATCGATTGGAGCAGGGATGAGATGGTGCCGTGCGCCTGAACCATATTCGAAATAAATAATTCTTGATTATCGCTGAGTGGGATCGCTTGAATGTAACTGCTTGAATGAGAAGGCTAGCCAAGCATTAAGATTCGAGATAAATGTATGTAAATGCCTGGTTCTGCCGGAACACGAGCGTCTTGCCGAAGCCCTTCAGCCTGGATTTTACCATCCGACGAGTGATGTCCGTCTTGATCTGTAATGCACAGTAAATGAAGAGAACAACCCGCGCTCATTTTTTAAACGATTTTTTTTTAAAATTTAAACACAAGTAACGATTCCGTAGACCAATATCCACTGCGGAAGTAGTAAAAATATGAGATGGCAAAGAGAAAATTCGAAAACGTTACCTCCTCCAGCTCCTTCCTGCTCAGATCACCCTTGTCGTGCTTGACCAGACCGACAGCGATCGCCAATCCTGAATTTCAATTAATTTTCAAATTTCATATCTAAATTCAATCTCATCATTCCGCTCTCTTTTCACTGAACGGGGTTCATTCATTTAGCACGATGACATCTTTTTCTCTTGTTGGTTACGAAGTTTACGTGTGAAAATAATAAAAAATACAAAAATACAGGGTGCGCCAAAATTACCCGCACTCAGTTTTTCGATCATATCTCTTTCGGAAAACGTGCCACTGTCCTGGTGCGGTAATTACTACTAGCCCTAGTCCATATCTCCCTAAAACTCACAAAAGTTCCGATCTCCATTCACTACCTGATTTCTTGTGGCGAGCCAAAGTTGACTGACTATGGTACGCCAGGGCGCGAGTTCGATATGTTGTCGCTCAAAAAATCGTAGTCTCAAGGAAAGAGCTCCTAGATCTAATTTTATGGTCTTGATAGTTACCTCAATAGATTGTGCAACTACCTACACTTTAGACAAGCAATAGCCCTTCACCTAAATACGGTAGGCCTCAAAATGTATCTGACTGCCCGAAGTGAACACTTTCAACGTCCGCTTGAAAGCTACACACCATGCATGCCTCTAGTTAGCAAAAAGCAGAAGTACATGCTTCACCATTACTCATGAAATATAAAAATATGAATTGAACCTTACAGGTAAGAAGTAGGGCGAAAAACATAACCAAAAGTCAGAATTCGGGTGATTTTAGTGATTTTATATGCTTGAGGAATTCAGCTAGCATTCCACATTGAGGATACCCAGTGCAATTCTGATATAAATTTCGAGTTGGTCTAAGGATATACTCTAAATGTTCTGAGTTTGAAAGCCCACGCTATGCTGGTGAAGGAGTGGCATTTATTAGAAGTTGTGTTGCACTCGCGGGAATTGCGCACAGTCACCAGTCAACTTTGACTCGCTACTACAAATTAGGTATTGAATGGAGATCGTAACTTTTGTGAGTTTTAGGGAGACATGGACTAGGGCTAGTAGTAATTACCGCACCAGGACAGTGGCACGTTTCCCGAATGAGATGTGATCGAAAAACTGAGTGCGGGTAATTTTGGCGCACCCTGTATTTTTTATAAAAGCGAACCTTGTCCGGCCTTGAGCTGCGCTGCGAGATTGATCAGTGAGACGATTCTGCATTTTCAAAATTAAATTTTTTTAAATATTTATTTATTTACCGATTATCAGTGACCTCTTTGTCCTTCCAATCCGAGGTCAGCATCAGCATCAGTTGGGGTCTGAATTTATTTTTTGAAATATTTTTATACTCATTTCCACTGAGCTTTCCACTCCCACACGATGTCTTACGACTGTGAAATAGCTTGACATGGATTTCAATTTTCCTTTACTTTTGCAATTTTTTTAGGGTTAGGTTTCACATATGTTTCAGCATGTATTCTAACGATGATTTTTTTTTAAAATTCGATCGGTGACGGCCCGGCGTTCGAAAAATAAAACCTTTACCTCCAATTCTTCGGGTGCGGGTCCTTGTCCTCCACTTTCAGCAGCGAGTACTGTGCTGTGGTGAGGGCGAGACCACGGATGCCGTCGCCCCACTCACGCTTCGCTCTGAACACATGATTTATGCTGATAAAGGGTTCATTTCAGCTTGTGGTACCATAAGAATTGGCTGATTCCACGATTCCAAATGACCCACAAAACAATTGCCAGTGGATGCGAATAGAATTTTATTCTCAATGACTTTACATAATTCTCACCCCTTCCATTCGACGTATTTGTAGATGGAGAAGGTGAGCACACAGGCGATGAGGGCCTGCGAATTAATTAAAAGGTAAAAGGTAAAGGTGTATCCACGTCAAGCGATTTTACAGTCATACGACAACGCTAGGTGGGACCCACTGGTAAGGCCAGCTGTTAGACGGACTACATACCCGGCTGTCCAATGCTTTCTCGGGTAGCCTTACCTTTCGCAACCGAAGTTACTACCAATTTGCCGACCCCGGGGGGATAGCAAGGCTTGGTTGGCCACGGCGGGGGATTGAACTCGGTACCCTTCGAATGGCGAGCGGCGCCTTACACCACTCGGCCATCCCGCCGAATTAATTAAGTAATTAATTAATTATTAATATTTTATAATTTTAATTAGATACCTTCTTCCAATCCGAGGCGAACATGATGAAGAAGCAGAGAAAGGCGCCAACCAGGGAGAGGGACCTGCCAGTTTTCTTTGATCTCTGATCTTCACGAATTACAGCATGACAAAGCATGATTTCAGGTATTCACAAGTGCAAGAACTGAATTTTAGGCAAATCGGAACCCGGCTTACCAGTGATAGTACTTGAAGCGGGGTCGCCAATTGGGCGCCTTCAGAATCGAATGGAGGAAGCAGATGAGATTGACGGATGCGTAACACATGAGGAAGAAGAAGTCCAGCACCTGGATTTTATTTCAGCTCAATTAAATTCCACGGTTCAATACTAAATCACAGAACCTAATTCAGTAAAGATGAATGGATGTTAGGAAATTAGTGAAAAAGCACGATAGTTTTATAGTGACTATATGAAATGTCGGGGAGACTACCTCAGCAATTGCATCCACTTCTCCGAGCAGGATAGCCGCTTCGGCGATGACTGCGGTGAAGAGCAAACTGAAAATGGGAATGATTGAAACAGGGTCCGATTCTTCAAGAAATCATCTGTTACAATAAAAATTGTTGCCGGGACGTGGTCATGGCCCAACTGACCCCAGAAAAGGCTCGTTGCTCTTGGTAACTCTTGCGAACGGCGCGAGTGCGGGAATTACGTCATCCTTAGCGATCGATTGAAGGAGGCGAGGAGCGCCTGAAAGCAAACAATTCACTACCGTATTCAAAGAAAGAAGTGTGTCGTAGAAAGGAATTTCAATATATAAACAAGGTAATGTAGTCGTTAATGTCCTCACTGCACAGGCACTGAAGTGCTGCTCCGAACGTAGAAAGGAACGAGCCGATGGTGACGATCCAAGGGGACGGCCAGGACAGCGCAGCGACGATCATCTTCTGATCGATGGACTTACCGTACCTGAAAAGTTGCCTTATTACGGTACATGGCTATCGAGAACTGACTATCTAGATTTCTTGCTAAAATTGCTACTTGAAATAGTCGCCAATCTAGCGAATAAAATGGACGCACTTATCCCTCAGCACCCTCCGATCAATGCAGGAGCCGAATATCAGTGCGAGTCCGAAGTAGATCAACGATGTGGTCGATGTGGCAGCGATGGTTCCGCCCGGAATGGACTTTTGTGGGTCGGCCAGGTCACCTATGACAAGGTTTAGGTTATGCAATGCTGGGGTATTGTTAAAAAAGTAAATAAAACACGAGATAAAAAGATAATATCATAAAATGTTATTTTCTTTTTCAAATGAAATGCGATTGAATACAAATTGAATACAATTCATTTTCGAATTAATGTAGAGCTCGTGAAACTTACTTGAGGAACAAAGAATTACTATCGCAGTACACTCTTTTATTTCTTACACAATAAATTACACTTGTTACTTTAAAGAGATAGAAGAATTGAAAATAAAATACTGTCTTACCGCTCATGTTCGTGCCCGTCAGAATGCCCGTCACTGCAGGGAACCAAATGGCGAGCAGGATGAAGAAGGATGAGGTGTGGTCCTGAATGAAGGGATAGTTGATTCCAAGAAAGCGTTACATTCCAACTAGAAGATTAATCAAAAACAAGTTTCAAAATTAGACTACCTGCCGGACTTCCGCTCGCTTGACCGCTTGTGTTTTCGGCTTTGATTCGCCCTCTTCGAGGAATGAAGGACCGAGGTTGGCTGTAAATTTCAAGCATTTCGTTTTTCTGGCTTTGTGAAGCAGCAAACACCATCAAAAAATGATCTTTTACGGAGGAATTAAGAAGAAATCAGTTGATCATTGACTCAAACGTACACATGAACGTGTTGTGGTTGAAGCCCGTAACGCCGATGATGCATTCGACCGGGAATTAATGAACATTAATTAGATTATTATCATTTTAAATTAATTAAGCTAACAAAATACTTCATGGGCGAGCATCTGCGTGCAGCTGGCGTCATCCGAGTGCTTGTTGTCGCAGTACAGGTCGGTGATACTGTAAATGAGCAGATTTACAGGCTGACTATGTGTCGTTTCTATTTAAAATTCCGGTCCGAGAAAACTTTGCTTGAACTTTGCAATGCTCTCTCTCTCTTTTCGAAGGTGAAGATCGAATTTAGACGCAATCGTAATCAAGAATGCTCTCTGAACGTACAAACTGCGATACCCACATCGATTTATCGCACAGCATGCAGTAATCTTCCGAAATGTTCGCAGCAGTGATGCCTTGTAGTACTATAAATGGTATTATTTTTAGTGCGATATGCGCGATTACATTTGATAACAAAATTCGAATAAAACCCACGTGCGATTGCCTTCATCGGTTCCGTCATGATGAGAGAATCGTTCAGCTCGCAGACTCTGCGGAATTATTTTGTTCATTTTTAATCATTTAATTTATTATATTAATTGCATATTTTACAAGAATCATCATCTGAGCATTACTGCCTTAATAATAATCGTTATTATCACTTATTATCACTTTACACTTTATTATCACTTTATTACTTTATTATCATTATTACCTCGTTCTGCCGTCAGGACTGATCATGTTCGAGAATCCGCCGGCGAATACGGCAAGCACGGCGAGGATCACGCACATCAGAGAGACCTGAGCACGTGTACAATATAATGAAAGATGATCTCGATGAGCCAATGAACGTCGAGGTGATGATTTTGATGATTTCTGCTCACAAATACAAGCGAAGAATTCGCATTATTTACATTTTTATACTTAAGTCCACAATTATTATTTACATTTTTTATGCATAAGTTATCACTCATAAATGGTTCACCGGTGCCATCAGCTGCACGAATTTCACTCCCATCGCCACGATCAGAACTTCGAGCAGGAGGAAGAGAGTGCCGTAAAGACGGAAGTTGTTGAGCTGAGAGCCGAAGAGACCTGGGCAGAGATCAAAGATCAACCTTTGGATTGACTATTTTTCATCACAAATAGGGCAGCTTTCCCACACCGATCTCTGTATTGGTTGTGTGTGGCAACAACATGGTAGAGGGACGCTTTTTTGACGCGTGAGAGCTCTCAGAGATACCCCCGCAGAAGCAGTAAGCGTGTGGGGGCATAGCTCAGGGGTAGAGCGCGCGCTTCGCATGCGCGAGGTCTGGGGTTCGATTCCCCATGCCTCCAAAGACCTTTTGCAAAAATTCAATTCAAATTTTTAGAGAAAGGAGGTTAAAGATTCTCTCTGGCCGGGAATTGAACCCGGGTCTCGCGTGTGACAGGCGCGGATACTAACCACTATACTACCAGAGATGTGGAGGGGTTTGTGCAATGGGCGCTTGTGTCGAGGTTCTTCATGAAGAATTGATGTAAATGTGAATTATTTTTATTTTTGAAAATAATAAATATACAACTGACTGTGCCCTTCATCGTGGGGTTCCTCATTACTCAATCCGAGTGGTAACGTCATTCCAGGAGCAAGATACATCTGTAGGGATAATTGAGGTTTTTTTTAAAAATTCAATCCTCCGAGCAATCACTTTTTTTCGAAACGAAAGTATCCGGAACAGTAATCACCAACATCTGTCATGACTCAACTACCAATTTCACAACCGTGTCATTCCACCCACTTTTTCACCCATTTCAATGTGTTCTCGAGTCTCTAGTTGTGTCAATAATCGTTGCCTGGACATGCGGTGATCCCTCTTTTTTTTTCGCACGGGAAAAGGGGGAGATACATTCCGGTCCGGTTGAGCCAGCGCGCATCCCACTACGATTTCTCGATTTCGAATTCTCTCTAGTGCTACCTAACCGAGAAAGGAACACAGCAGTGGATCAACGGTAATAACTGCCGATAGAGAGGCGATTGCGATCGCTTTTTCACCCTAGCGCTAAAAGGATCGAGCGCGAATCGATAGCGTGACCAAAACGGATTGCATCGACTATATTGTTTCCACTTTCACACGATTATCGTACAAATTTTGACAAATATTTAGCTACGGTACATCAGTGTAGAAAAATGCCAGAGTTCAACATTTCCCAATAATGGAAGAAGAGTAAAATTTAGTGGCAGGAAACTTAGACTCACCAGCATGACCTCCACGCCTCCCACCAGGTACATCGACGTCGCTACAGTGTTCGCCAGATAGAACAGGATTCCGACAGCCGACCCGAATTCCGCACCCAAGTTGCGACTGGAACGACGCGTTTAGAGTGTGTAATGAAAATTACTGTTTTTTTTTCTGGCGTACCAAACGCATCAACTAAACTGAGATAAGTTTAATCAAATCGTGTGGAGACTTCAAGCGCGTTAATAATGTTTTCAGCGCATCAAACACATCAAGTCTCCGCTCCAAAAAAAGAAGTTAAAATTATGTAGACGCTTCAGGCGCGTCAATAAACAGTAACTGCGCCTTGCCTGATCATGAAGTACGCTCCTCCACTCTCAACGACGCCATTAGTAGCCACGGCAGAGAGCGAGATGGACGTGAGAAAGGTCTGAATCTCGAAAATAATTAATTTAAAAAATAATAAATAAATAAATAAAGTGTCATACACAGAGCGAGCATAGTAGCAGGATGAGGGCTGTGTATCCAATGCCAGCGATTCCTGAAACATTTTCTTTTTCATTACTAGCTTATATTTTTATTTGTTTGTCGAAGCCAAAAAAAGAAATTTGAACACTCTGTGTTTATTCCCATTACTTTCTCAAGGAATTGATTTGTATCTGTTCCAGTGTCGTTACAAAACAATCATCAATAGTAAAACAGATGCCATTCTCCAATTGACGTCACAACTACGGAAAGCACATTCACTTCCGTTTGATTGGCCGTCTAACGATTGAGCCGATTGAGCTCTTTGGCTCGTAATTGAGAGATATCGCAAAACAAATGCATACCGACAATCCAGAAGAGTCGAATGAACATAGTGACTCCGAGAATGTGCTGGATGGTGGGGAGATACACTCCCAGCATGATTCCGAGATTCGCCTATAAAGAACAAATGGCACTTCTCATTGTTTTTAGCCCAGTCTTTTCTCGCAGAATCATCCCTACCCCCCACTACATTCGGAGCGGTCGTTGCCTGCGCCATAATACAGAGAAGTTCCGAGGAAATATTGCGATATTTTTGGCGGACCTGTTTCAGATAGTTACTGTAAATTAGTACTATGACTCTGCCTCAAGTTTTTAGGCACTTTTGTCTATATTCGATCACCTTCTTTCCATGCTCACTGGTCGCCCTCTCCTTCGGTCCCGGAGTAGTGTAAGCAGAGAAGATGGATGCGGATTGATTGGGAGTTGAGGCGTCATCGTCGTCCTGTAATTAATTTCAGTTTTGTCGTGAAATCTCTCTCTACTTTAATGTAGCAAAGGTTGTTGGTCGATGCGAATGGGAAGATGGTGAAATATCAATCAGAATCATCATTAGTCGAATCAGAGGTTGGTACATATGTGTTTCACATCGTCTTCATAGCTGTAGCAATCTTGAAGATGCGATGAGCAGGTGGATTTGGATGCAAGAATCAGCAAAAAAAAAAAATAAAATTGATCGAAAACAAACCTTGAAGAGGGCCAGATTGCCGAAGGTGCCCGTCATCTTCCTTGACAGTGCTCCATCCTCGATGGACACCCGCCGATCCCGCGGGTCGCAATGATGATTCACTGCAAGGATTAATGATACTGACGCGCTTTGAGTGAGGTTTTCTGAAGACGCAACAGGTGCGTCAGTAGAGTATTAAATTGTTATCGAAAAATGAGCTAACGTAGGCACTGAACATACCGTTGAAAATGTGGTCTAGGTCTAGGTAAGATGAGAGGGAGTTTGAGGAAGGCTTAAAGGTGGGCAGCTTCCGCTCATTCTTTTTCCGACTATGAATCCGAGGAAGGACACTAGAGGGCCAGTGGAAAAGCATGTCGTCCAGAGTAGAATAGGGAAGTTACCCAACACGGTGGCGGAATCACAAAATACGGCTCATCGTCTCTTCATTTTTCATGCTATATCAAATGCCGAACAGAGAGCAATGTGTGAAATGAAGAGCTTTACAATGGAAAATGAGCCCTTCGCTGAATCGGTAATGCAACACTTGTTGATTCCTGTAAGTTATGTGGAACTTTTACTGACTAGGGGAACATTTTGATTTGAATTCAAGAGTGAACTGAGAATGCTACAAATGGGGGGGGGGGAGGTATTCTGCAAAAAATGCGCGAAACAGCAGAAAAAAGTATTTCCATGGGAACGAAAGTAATGATAAATATAAATCCGATGTAAGCGCAGAAAAACTTATACAAAAAAACAAATGTTCGCAATCTGTGTTCGCTCGCGCTAACAAGTGTGGCTTGATTACTGGTGAATATGTTGGCTCGCCCGGCTGGTCAAACCAGGATGAGCGTAGGGGGTGCTCTTTTTTGGATCGATTACAGCACAAAATATCCCTTTCCACGAGGCAAAGGACATTGGTGAACCAAAACATAACTTTGCAAGCGTGAACGTAGCATACACTCTCTTGAAGAAATATTGCTGCGGAAATGAGCAATAACTGTTCCTTTGCTGACCTTTATTGGCCAATTTTCAATAGATCGCTCCCCACTTCCGCTTACGATATTGCTCTTTTTGAACAATGAGCGATCTTTGCGGGTTTGCGCTCTCTCGGTTTCGCACGCTATCTCGCCCACTATAACCAGTGAGCCTGGCATGCGGAATGGAGAGACGAGAACGTTACTCGATCTGGATAGTGGATGCGGAAGCGAACGGAACACTTTTTGGCTCTGTTCCGTGAATCACTCAACTATCGAAAGGCAAATCACTTGACAGGGAGAAAATTAAAGAATGAGAAAATGGTAACAGCAAAGTGATTGAAAATGATGACATCTCATTTTCGAAAAAATATTTTTAATAACCTTTATCATTGCCAGTGTTGAGCTGTGTGATCGTCGAGAATCTTCGCCTGGAAATTTAAATTAATTATTTTAATAAGTAAAAGCAATACTTGACAGATTAAAAGACGGTAGGTTACGGTATCTCAACAAACCTGAATCGATCCAGCAATTGCTTGACCATCGGGATCAAAAAGGGATGAGCGAATCGAATGGGAGCGCGCTCTTTGGCTCAAATTCACCGATTGAAAGTGCGCCCAGGATGCTCGCTCTCGCTGCTCTCCCTTCTCTCTTTTTCCAATTTTACTGTTCTGCGGGTGTGTGCCATTATAGGGCTCATGCCTCGCTTTCGGTAGAGTGCTCATAACTCTCTTCGAATTGCACGATCCCTAGCTAACTATGACCTGGCGAGACAGCAGCACTCTCTCCATTTGACATGCTCTCTAGCTATCTCTGACTGGATATGGATTGTGGAAACTGAATAGGCGATATTTCCCCGGGACAAAGGGAGACCTATATACTCATGAACGGAAGTAATGTGGGTAATCCCGCTGTCCGCTTTTTGAGCGGAACAAAATGTGTCGGCGAGAGGATTTCGGCTAGGGAGAAGCCAGGGGGGATTGTTCCGATCATGTATGTTTCAAGATTCAATTAAGTTTACTTTAATAAAGTGTGCGATGTTAAGAGAGCATTTTCTCCGTAATAAGTTCAATATTTCAATGACCACTATCAATGATTAGTTTAATGAATGAATTGCGAAATCGAATACTGAACATTTTCCAATATCGTCGAGTGTGAGTGTTTCATTATTTTTGTTTAGACATTGACAGAGGGGTCGGCGGGCGGAATTGCTTCGAGGGAAGAATATTTCGCTGATCAGCAAATCAATTAAGTTTCTATCTAAAGGTGCGTAATGATGACTGCGCGCAAATTTATTGGTTTCTGACGGTTTTTGAGCTGAGAGACATAATTGTGAAAATGGACAATCAACACTAATTGTAAAACAAGACTTACTTTATCGTCTCTAAACTGAGAATGGAGGTAGACGACGTGCGCCTACTATTCCCCATCACTGCAGGATGGATACTAACGCCTTTCCGCAACAAGACGACAAGGATTTCGTCCTATTTCATCCCGGTCTCTCACTTTTTCGAAATCCCACATCGTCCGGGCAACTAGAGAGCACGCGAAACGGAGATGCTGATCCCAAATCCGCCCAGTTTCCGCGCAAAAACAACGCATGGTGAAAGAGGGAAAGATGAAACAATATGTTGATAGGCAGACTGGATAGGTGTTGAGTTTTCGCTCCTGTCATATTCCACCGATTTGTCACCTAACGATTGCGGAAATGGCGAAATTGTGTTCACGAAAATTGTAGGGATCTGACTATATTGAGCGGTATGTGAAAAAATGTTCGACTTTTTCGCGGAGCAATGAGCAAATTTGTTTTCTGTGCTCTGCAAAATGAACATGGTGTGTTATTTTCCAATGAATGAAGAATATTCGATGCCGATCAGTTAAGTTTCAAGCAGTGAATATCCCATACAAATAGCTTCCATATAGATTTTGTCTCCGCATTTGTGACCACCGTTTTAATTATCACTGTTTCATTACAACTTTGCATTAGCGCGGATTCGATTGTTCACCCGTGTAAATAGATGATCTCTACACACTCACGATTTCTGATGGGCGTCCATCACCGACAGTGCGATGCTCACTGTATCGTCGTCTTCGAGGTCGGGAACGACGTCGCCGGATTCAGATGAGACCTGCGGTTTACGATATTATGCAAACTGAGATATCTAAGGACTGTTCAGTCCAGATGCTCATACACCTTATACGAATCGAAATTAATACAAAAATGTGAAAAAAAAGGATGATTGGGAATGTTTTTGATGTTACAAGTTTCTAAGACTAATGTATTCGGATGAGACCTGAAGATGATGGCTGTCGACTAGAGATCGATAAATGATACCGCCGTCTCTTCATTTCATACAATCTCTCGTGCACCGAGCAGACGAGAGAGTATGTGAGATGTGGAAACGGCGGTATCATTTCTCGAGCTCTACTGTCGACAAAATGAATTCGTATACTTGCGCATGTTCTCACTCAGATCGAAGAGTAAGAGGAATGGAGAAGCATAAACAATGTGAGATAAGGTAATTAAAAGGAATTATCAGTTAAAAAATAGTAAGAAAATTGGAAGATCGAGGTCGTGGATTCAGCCGAGTCCAAAATGAATCAGAATAAACAAAATAAAAGGGGCTCGCGGGATGAAGAGTTCTTCTCTTCATTTCGAGCTAAAGTATACACAGTTTCGAATAATCATGACTGTCTTGTGCCTCGATAAGTACCATCTAGCAGCTTCTATCCTGTTTCTAGCCGATGAAAGTCATTCGCAGGTGAGATAGAGTATCTGCTGGGAATAACCAGCGATTTGTGACAACGAATAACAATGTTATTTGAGATTCACTATATGGCGTGCCGAAAGAACTAAACGCGTCCATGCCAATGGTAAAAATACCAAATTTCAATTAAATATGACAAAAAAATGAGAGTGCACAAGTAAAAGTTATGAAATAAATATGCGAAAATCCACACAATCTGCTCACACAGGTGAAGGAATGTATCCACTCTCGGCGATTTGTGGCAGTGAATAAGAATGGCGTCGCACTATATCTAATGGAGTCCGCACAAGAGGACGACCGGATTGTAGGGTTCGAAATACGGGTATTCATCTCTTCATTCTTCACACTGTCTCACCAGTCAGAGAGACCAGAGAGTGTGCGAAATGAAGAGACGATTATCCGTATTTCTAACTCTAATGGATTGTATCGCGTATTGGAGGTATGACGAGGGTGTGAGATTGGAACGGTGTGGAGTTATTTCAGATCATAGAAAATATTTCGAGTTGCACCTATGGCAATTCAATTGGATGGGACAAAAAAAGCCAAACAATCTACGTGAATTTTTTTCATTTCAAGGCAACAATAGCATAATTCATTCCATCAGTCAATTCACGCGGAAAATAATGAAGAAGCGTTCAATGCTTCGATTTGAGCATGATTATCGCTGAAGATTGCCAATAATCATCTTACTCTGATCGTCGGTAGTGCTCTTCCTCTCGGCAGACGCATACTGCTGTAGGCGGACTGATACCCATCCAGGGACAGCAAACTAAATGCCGGAAACACGGACGGTCCGGCATTCGCCGGCTCCGGCATTTCCCGGCTTAGGTCCTCCTCCGATCGACTCATCCAGCTTGACGGGCGATGCGGCGAAATGAGCCGAGAAGAGGTGTCAAGCAGAAGGTCGCCGATGACTAACGTTGATCAGAGCTCCTCGGATGAAAGACTATGCGAAATTGAGAGAGCCCAGACGATTTGGGTGATCAGAGAAGGCGAGAGAGCATGGGGAATGGAGAGTATGGTGACAGAACCCCGCAATCTCTAGTTGGCGTTCGTTGGAAGTGAGAAGAAACCAATTAGGCACTTGTCATCACGAGTGAATTCGATACTCATCTCTTCAACGGAATTCAAAGAATTTTCAAGATGCTGACGAATCGTCAAACCTCTATCTGCCAATTGCATGTCAAACTTGTTAAATGATGATGAGAGTATATCGAATTGCGCAATGTTAAATTGCAAAACAATAAGATGCGAATTACAGTAGTCAAGTCCACGATGGGTGATCGCGAAAAAAGCCCAAGTGAAGGATGACCTCGCGAACTAATCCTTCAACTGATACATTTTGGATCAATAGTAATAGGAAGTCACATCCGCGAGAGATTGACAGTTCGCGAAAAAAGGGAAAAGAAAAAAACAACGACGTGACATAACGGAGCGGGGATCTGCCCGCGAGAGGAGGCGGAGGATTTACCGTATTTAGTTGCCCCCCCCCTCCTCCTGCCTCATCGATCACCAACACGAATAATGTACGTGCGAAGAGGGCGAGAGAGCGACCAGAGTGCGCACGATATTGAGAGAGTCAGCCGAAAAGATGACTGGCGCAATGGGAAACAGGCGCGAGAGATGGCGCGCGATTATCCATAATAGGTGTATCTACGCGGTTCTTCCACTCTTCCCCCTTTCGCGCGGACTGGCAAGGGATCAAGGGATAGAAGGGGATAACAAGAAAATGTTTTTCGAAAGTGCCGAGAGGACAAATTTAGGAACTGAATCGTTTCATGATTTTCTATCGAGACGCCATACTCAAAATTTACAAAAAAGATCGAAAAAATATTTAGAAGAAGAAACGGGCTGACCCGTAATAGTACTACATAGTTGCAGTAACTTTCTCCAGTCATTGCGATTGTGATAAGGAAAGAAGACCAACCCACTGCTCCGAGACCCCTCAAAATGACATCTTGAAAGAAGAACGGCATTTTGATACCCCATTTTGATCAGCGCAACTTTGCGACTGATAAAAAATATTCTGTATTCAGTTGCACTAACTCGCGAGGAAGACCGATACTACATTCATGATGATGAAAGATACCAAATTCGTCGCCATTTCGACGATATTAGTACATTAACCAATTGATGCAGTAGGCAACGTCTCCAGTAGTGGCTCAATACCCCTATTTGCCTTCTTTCCTTACTCGACAACAAGCGTCCGCCGTATCGCCACGCATTTCGCGCATAAAATTTTGTAATCAAAGATCAAAGATCATCGTGAAAAGTTGAAGGGACCCCTATCAAATACCCACGAACATTTCAGCTTGATCTTCAGCATTTTGAAGAACTCCCTCCCGTTCTTACAGATAACTCGTTTTAGTAAAAAACAAATCAAAACAGCATAACAAAATCACTTCACACTTTGCATACTAATTGAATCCCTTCGTCACTATTCCACCTCCCCTCCTCCCTCATCCTCCCACTCTCCACTTCAGCGCCACTCGCGTGCGGCCGACCAGCGCCCTCCTCTCTCCTCGATCGATTGGGCGATCGGTCTCTGATCTCTGATCTTTGATCTTTGATCTCTCGATGATCTGCCTGCTCGCCGCCGCCGCACTCGTCATCCTGCCACTCGCGCTACTCGACTGCATGAAGCGGGTGAGCCGGGTGAGGAAGGGGTACGGTAGAGCTAGATCAAAGTCCAAAGATCAACTTCCAGAAGATGGACGCGGAGCCGACGCTGCTGCCCTTCTCGACAATGGACAAGACGGCGCCTGCGGCCACCTCCAAGGAAGGTAGCCGACATAAGATCAAAGATCAGAGATGTGTTCTACCGCACCGCTATTATACATCTACCGTAATCCGATGTGACCTACCGCACGCCTACCGTAATCGCGATTAATCGCGCACCTATCGCACATCTACCGTAATCTGATGATCGCTACAGCGCCAATACCGTACCCCGTTCCGTGAACCGCACTCGGAGCATTTCTTTACTGAGTTCTCGATCGATTACCGCACCTCGCTACCGTTCCCCCTGTCTCATGCATACCGGTAGCGTTCTATCTCGTAATCCGATCGATGATCTATCGTACATCTACCGTAATCCGGATGCGTGTCCTTATGCCTACTGTACACGTACCATACCTTCATGACGTCAAATATCTCAATCTGATACTTACCGTAAACTGATCCTTGACCGTCCGTACCGCTACCTTGCCCCCTGCTGTGGCAGGAATAATACCATCTCCCCCGACTTGCTACCGTAACCGTGACTTGAATACCGTACCGGCTCTGTCAGCCGGACAATTACGATCCTTTGAAATGAGGGATGGCCGTAACTGAGCGCTCGATCGATTACCGTATCCTACCGTAATCCCCGCCCTCGTTCAGTGCTAATGCCACTCTCCACACCGCACTCCAAGTCGCCGCTCCCGCCGCTGCCGCAGCAGCCACACTCGGACGGCAACAAGGTACGGTATCCCGGCTTCCATATACAGTATCCCGGATACTACATCTCGGATATCGTATCCAGGCTACCGTACCCCAGCTACCGTACCCAATTGATCGATAACTCTACCGTACTCTCTGCAGTACTCGAGCAAGTCCAAGACGAGCAAGGACGCGACGGACAAGCCGTCGAGTCGACCGCGCAGTGGTACGGTAGTTTGAAAGAAATACGGTAGCTTGGAAGGGCTACAGTACCGTATCTTCTGTGAAACCGCACTGGTATCACATTTTGACGCAAAGTTGTTTCTTGTTCCGCGCGTAACGAAATTGCTATTAAACTAAGGCCGCGTTTAAAATTAAGTATTAATTATATAACTGGTGCTTAATGAACGCGAAAACATCCCAGAAATCGTGTTTTATCATTAGATACTAAGAAAAAATAGTGAAAATAGGAGGAAAACGCGTGAAACGAAGTGAAAATGGGCGGAGCTAACGCGTCTGCCGCGCGGAATAGTTTAGTAGGTGTGCAATTACAATCGTATCATTTTAAAAATGTGATACCCGGGACAGCATACATCACCGTATCATCGGTAGTACCGTGGTGATATCCATCGTCTGTCGTAAAAGCACTGTATTTGATAGTACCCGGCAGATACAGTGCATTCCATTCCAGCCAAGCCGCTGCCCCTGACCCCCCGGCCGGAGATGTTCAACGCGTTCGAGCCGCCACGACGCGCCAGCCTCAAGCGCTCCCCGCAAATGTGGGTTACGGTAGAATCTGGAGGATACTACAGTCCCCATACCTACAGTAATCGTCGTGCTTTGAGTAGGCTTTGAGTAGTATGACCCTTTGGAAGCTACAGTACCCATACCTACAGTAATCGTGATGCTTTGAGTAGGATGCCGTACCTCTTTGGGAGCTACAGTACCCACGCCTACCGTAACCCCGACTATTACAGGGACGCGGCGGCCCAACTGAAAACCGGCCGGGAACCACCGTCGGCCCCGCGCGACAATGGCAAACGGACGGTACGGTAGTAGCCTACTTTCCGGGCGCCGTAATTCCCGGTCACCGTAATGATGTTCTAAAACCCTGCTCTGGAATTTGCAGCAGCCCTCGTCCGGTCCGCTCGGCTCGAAGAAGTCGAAATCGAAGAAGAAGGCGAGCATCCCGAAGAGCCGCAGCTGGAAGGAGTACCCAGCGAGTACGCATGGGGCTCTACCGTATCCCCCTCCCCTCGAGGACCCAGAGACCTACCAAAGCCTACCGAAGACCAAGGACCTTCCATGTCCCCAATGCTCTCATCACTGTGCTGTTCTATCTGTAATTGTGCATCTCATCGCATCAGCCCTGAACTACTGAACTATTGCCGTACTTCTACAGTAACCCTACGGTATCCCTACCGTACCCTTAGCGTATCCCTACGGTACCCATTCACCTTACTGTGACTATACCGTACCCTCACGGTAGCCATGCCCTTACAGAACCGAAAGTCACGATCACGCAGTCGAAGACGAATCTGACGTCCTGCATGAACAACAACTCGTAAGGGACCAATCAATCGAAACCGTAACCCGATGTTACAGTACTAGAGTTCGAAATACGGGTATTCGTCTCTTAATGTTTAACGCTCTCTCATGCGTCAGAGAGACAAGTGAGCACGTGAAATGAAGAGGCGATTCGTATTTCGCACTCTATACAGTACCCTTAAACTTTCCAGATCTCATTGATTTTCGACCATGGATTACTGTTCCAATTGATTTAATGGTTTTAAAGAAAATCAATAATTTCATTCAGAAACGGCATCAAATCAGCGCTGACGGCCCTCTCCGAATACTTCTTCCATGAGGAGAAATTCAGGGTAAGGTCCTCCCCTGGTACCATGGTACCATGCGTCCCATGGTACTGTACCCAACTACCTTAACCTTCAGGTCCTCGGGAAGGTGGACCAAGTGATCACTGCATCGGACGAAGTTGACGTGCTCAACCGGGCGCTCGACACGGACCAATCGGTGAGGATTACGGTAGTTGAGTTTGTACTGTAGGATAAGGTAGCTAATTAGTTCTGTATGAGGTACTGTAGGAGATACTGTGGGTGATTCTGTGGACGATACTGTAAGAGGTGCTGTAGGATACGGTAGATATTCGTTACCGTTGGTGCCTACTGTTGGTCACTGTAGCTGTTGACTTTGTTGAACGGATACTGTATGTCTCAATCGATACCGTGCTTCAACCGTGACCTCCCTCTTTTCCAGGCCACGTGTCATAGTCCGACGAATCCAGCGCGGTCGCCCTACTTCGACGGACAATTTGACGTGTGGATTGCGGACCGCGTCGGGTCCCAGGTGGAAGACTGACCTACCGTACCCCACTCCCCATCGCTACCATGTAGTCGATGAGAACCAAACGCGAAAATAAGCGAAATGACAAACAAAAGATAATCGATAAAGTGTGTCAAAAAGCCACTGTGTGTCACTCACGGTGTAAATGCCAATGTGTTTATCAATACAGAATTCGCACACAATTGAGTATCTCGACTGACAATATTCTTGTGAGTGTTTACAGTGCTGGAAAATCGATAGGCCCGACGACCTACCGCATGCTGAATCGGGAGAGCTTTTATGTACACGCTACTGATTTGGGACGCTAGAGTGGGGGATACTGTATGAATAATCGATCGGTAAGTAGCGCGCTGGTGGGAATAAGTTAGTTGTTGGAGAGATGCTGCGCTGTTTCAATCGATAGTGTTGGGGAGGGTAACCGTAAGCTGAGTATAGGTAAGGGTGGTTGGTTCGGGTGGGGGCGCTCGATGAGTCGAGAAGGTGCTTCTTTAAGGCGCGAGATGGGGTTCGTCGACCTGAATTTAAATTTAGCTTCCGGCGCTAAATTAAAAAATTCAAACCTGGAAGAGAACGCGGCTCGGGTCCATGTCGTCATCGACGGGTCCGGTCTGAAAAAGGTCATTTCGTTTTCTCCCACTTGGACGTAATTGTTTGTTTCAAATATGCTTCACAGATAGTTTAACAGCACAATGATCTTCGTTCAGATAATGTGAGTAGTGCATTGTCGGAAAAAAATGTAGAAAGATGTGAGATCAAGGATCAAAGACCACCCACGGGATCGTCGTGGGTGGGCCTTGGGGGCACGTCGTCGAACGTGTCACGCTCGGGCAGACGGTGACGGGGCGTGTCCTGGGAATAATCAGTATTAATCAATATTCCTAATTTGTTTCACACTAGATTCTAAAGGGCAGAGATCCTTCGATGATTAGTATTTCACGTCAGATCAAAGATCGAAGATCGAAGCTCACCACCGACGGCTGCACGGCCTCCGGTGCAGTGTCTGCAGCAGCCTCGGGCTGCGTGTGCTGCCAGCTACCGGCAGCAAAGCGAGAGGCGACTGGGGCGACCTCGCCCTCGTGAAGGAAGTCCTGCAACAGATCGCGTTCAAGTATAAACGCACAATCATCATCGACCGCACAATCATCCTTCTATTGAAGGCAATCACTTGAAAAAGCGATGTTCATTCCGCCCTAGACATTAATTATTCAGAAACCCTCGAAAATCCGAGATTTCTATTTGAATTTGTCAAGACAATAAATAACTAAATAATTACCGAATCCGTCTGGGTGGCCTTGAAGTTGGTAATGGACGGCTTGTTCGTGGACTCGACGGTGGGCTGGAAAATATCAAAGATCATTTTATTAGGGAGATTAAAGATCACAGATTAAAGATCGCACTCACCGGAGCGTCGATAGGGCGCTCGGCGGCGGTAGGATGCGGGAAGATCATGGGCGCCTGTAAATTCGATTTGTTCTTTTTAGGCACCATGTCATCGATTTTTATTTGTTCGTAATTGCAGAGGCAGCTCCTAAGAAAGTACAGAGATCAAAGACCATCGAGCGACACCATCGCTTACATCATTGACGGGCGTCTTGTCATCAGAAGCCCACGCGGGTCGCTCGTTCTCGAAGCCACGGGGCACGTACCTACAATGAGGAAGATTGGGATGACCTCGTGCCTCGTGCAACAAATAGGCAACGAAGGATTTCAGATACTACGGATGCATCAAGTATCAAAATATATCGCTATTGAAATACTGGCAGCTCTTCATTTCATAATGAATTTTTGCAGACTTTTCAGCGGCCAGACTTCACCACTCACCAGGGCAGCTGCTGGAGGCCCTCTTTCTCTCCATTGGCGCCACCGCTGACCGGCCGCACCTCGACCACGTCGTTCTGAGGAAGCTCCTGAGAAAGGCCAGAGATCAAAGATCAAATACCAGAGAATACCAGAGACGAGAGATCAAAGGTGTTCGCATTTAGTTTGTTTTCAACTAGCAGTCTTCATGATATCAAAATTTTAGGATACACTTGACAGATATGCACGGGTTGAAACATAACCCAATGCAGGAACTCGAACAACTTTTCTTGCAAAATTTAACAGTTGAATCGTGAATAGGGTTCTTTTGAAGGAACTGATTCCGGAATTCCAATAAGAAGAAGAAAGCGTTTTGACTGCTCTGGTTGCGAGAGAGTATGAAGAATGAAGAGATAATGGAATTCCATTGCAATTCTTACTCCAATTTAATTCCAACAAGAGAACCCTAATCGTGAATTGATCTTAACAAAATCACTGCCAAACCTGTGTTCCGAAGGGCAGTCTCGGTCGCTCCGCCTCCTGGTCTCTAAAGTGCGCTCCGAGGTTGGCGCCCAGTCGCTGGCCCATCATCACGTCATCGTTCTGCGCCTGCTGGGGAAAGGCGGGCGGAGAGGGCTGCTGCGAGGGCTGCAAAACGTTATTTGCAGTGCTGCAAAACGTTACTATGTCGAGCTGCATCAACGACCGCTTCCCAGTAATGATTTCATCGCACGTATCATGTTGATTAGTTACGAATATCGTTGATTATTGAACATTGACTTAGTATGTAGTCAGATTACGGACGTAGACCTGTGTGAGGACAGAACGACAGAGGTTTCACATTCAGTGCTAGTACGTTTCGTTGTTGTAACCACCAGGGAATGGTTTAGTACCTGTACGGGCGGGATGCTCCAGAAGTTGCCCGGGCCCATGTAGGGGCCGTTCATCATAGGGCCCGGCTGCTGCATCGTGTTCCACATGGGCTGCGACTGCTGCAGTTGCTGCAGCTGCTGCATCGGGAACTGCTGCATGGGAAAGTCGTGCTGCGGCTGCATGAAGGGAGGAGCCTGCTGCTGCATCATCATCTGCAGGTGGGAGGTAAGCACAAAGGGTAGTTAAAAATTAGGACACTGGCTAGTTGAGTAAGCACATGAGGTAGTGAGTACGTGAACAAACAACGGAATCCAATTTCCCGGTTACAGTACCTGGTTCTGGAGCCAGGGTCTGGGGAGGTCGTTGATGGTGGCCTCCCATCGAGGGAAGGACGACCCGGGGGAGTCCATGCCCATGGTCTGCTGGGGTTGTTCCTGGGGGAGCTGCTGCAATGGGGGGAAAGGGTTACGTTTGTTAGGCCGGGTGAGGCTCATATCATGTTGATTGATTGCTATTTGGGCGTTACTGTTCAAATTTGCTGGTCATTGTAAGACCACAGGGCTGCTCCTGGAGGAGCTGCTCCAAAAGGGGTTACGGGTCATCTGTGCTATGTCGGGTAAGGCATGTTGATTATTGTAATTTTTAAGTACAGTTTGTGTAAAGGGGAAGTACAGTAATTCAGTATCGTATAAAGTTTCCGTACCATCATGGGCGCGCCTCTCAGGAGCATGTTATCGAGAGCCCTTCTGCCGGCTGCTCCGAACAGTTCCGTCACCACTCTCGACGGATTCGTCTGGGCGCCCTCGCGATCGAAGTGGTGCGTCACGCGCATGTGCGGTTGACGATCCTGAACATTGTTTGGTAAGTTCAAGTACGGGCGTCGAATCTCGATCTGTGCGCCAACCCATTGCAATCTCTAATTAATTGTGTTATGCTTCACTTCATCTTCTTCTTGTTTGAAAATCGTGATTCGAGCAATAGCTTCTCGATCTCTCATTCAAATCAGTAAAAATACGATGAAAGCCTCGTCCCAGCGCAAGCGAATACTTCTTCGATTACCGTATTCCCAGTCTACCGTACCTCCTCGTCCTCGCTGCTCGGCTGCTCCCAGGGTCGCGGGAAGAAGGCCGAGTCGCCGTCGCTGCCGCCGCGAGGGAAACTGCAAATTTTACATTGAAAATCGCAAATTAGTCGCAGCGACCAGCTGCACCAGTTCTGGGCTGTAACAAATGCATTAGAATTTGAGAATTAGTCGCTGCGAGCGGAGTGTACCTGTTCCAGGGGCGCACGGGCTCAGGCAGGAACTGACTCGGGTGCTCCCAGCGAGGGCCGAAGAAGTCGGAGGCGGGCATTCTGAAACGTCGACTTGCATTCCGCACCACGTGCAAATTTCGACAGAAATTGCAGTTTGGTAAACGTCGTCCTGCACCACACCACAGCCACCTTACCGCTCCTGATCGTCCATGTTCTGACGGACGCCGCCGAGACGGAAGTGGCCGGTGAGCGGATGGGGCGCAGCGATCTCGCCGAAACCGTCCTGGAATAAATATCAGGTCTACTTTTATATGATCTCATGTCACACATCCCGATCTTTTCGAAAAAGGAATTCTGAAATGAATGCACTGATTGCGAAACTGTTTTTTTAAACTGCTGTACCACACAGTCTATATTACCTGGAAGGCCTGGCTGTCAGGGCTGACGTCTCTGGGCTCATCCACGTTGTTGTTATTTTCGTCGTTGAACTCTAGAGGAGACGGACGACGGACCTTAATTCGTTATGGATATTTTCACAACCCGTATATTCTTTTTTTATTGTTTCACAATCCGTATATTCTGTCTGATGTCGCCTATGGAGACAATTATTAGCCCATTTGATCTCGAA
This sequence comes from Pristionchus pacificus, assembly GCA_000180635.4. Lineage (NCBI taxonomy): Eukaryota > Metazoa > Nematoda > Chromadorea > Rhabditida > Neodiplogasteridae > Pristionchus > Pristionchus pacificus. Next base: position 22,285,656 of record CM026576.1, read on the forward strand.
ATAAATCCCGATTCATTAAAACTTCTCTGGCAGTGATCCAGAATCGTGCCAGAAGAAAATGTGATGGCACGTCATCACCAAACAAACATAATCCACCACGATAGCCGATCCGGATAATCGGTATCCCGCGCACCAAACAGTGATGAATAAGTGGTTGAATCAGCAGATACGAACTATTGTTGTGCATTGCTTAGAAATGACTAATCTCTAAATTCGTATCCCCATATTCATTTTATGTTGCACTGTTTCTTCTAATCCGTATAAAAATAACTCAGAATGATGACGTCCAACGTGAGCCTTTCAACTAAAATAAACAAAACAAAGGCGTTCATTAAGCCTCAAACGTGATTTTCAGGTGCTATTGTACTAGACCTCTCGAAAGTATGTGTTATTATTAAAAAGAACAACAACTTTCTTTCACGACTTGCCAATTTCAAGTCTAAAAAACATCAACTAGATTTCTCACCTCGATCAGACTGACGTGCATCTTTCCGTCCATTCCCGCAGCGGCCGCGCGCTCTCTCAGCTTGTCGAGAATCGCACGAAGGAAGGCGAAGCGGACATCGACCGGCTGCGTATTTAATTATTCATTCGTTACAAATAATCACCCGGGAGTTTCCCCCTTCATGAAAGCTAAAGGTGTATCCACGTCAAGTGATTTTACGTCGTAAGACCCGCTGGTAAGGCCAGCTGTTAGACAGACAACATCCAATGCTTTCTAGGGTGGCCCTACATAGAAGGGCATGCCCTTCATGTTCCTTGTATGAAATAGAGTGATTTTAACTTTTACTATTTATTCTTACTTCCTCATCAAATAGCGCATCTTATTGCAAGTGCATTGTGCCTCGAACTTTGGTCACCTTTGATGTGCCACTTTCATTCCGATGATCGCATTATTTGCCTGACCTAATTCGGCCAACTCTCTTGATTTCGCATTATCCCTAACCCGTCACGGAGCGGCGCTCCACTCCGGACAATGACCGGTGTACCCGCACTCGCGCGAGTAATAATAGCGGCTGTATTCTCTATTCTTCTCGAGTTTTTGTCCGGACGATGGTCAACATGTTTTCGTTCCATTCCTCGATTGGCCACTCACCTGCCGCGCGCAGTTGAGATGCCAAAGAGTCTATCGGGCTAAGAAAGTACAGAATGCATGAAGAAAAATCACTGTTATATGGGTTCCATAACCAAAATGCCTTCAAATCATTCGGAGCTATTGTTCCCAATGTCTAATAAATCAAAGTACGTTTGAATAGGAAGGTCATGTTTTCGTAAAGAACGGACGATTGAATTAAAGAAGGTCAGAGATTAAGATCACCAATTTTGACGACAGTCGTAAACACGCAAAACCAATCCCATTTTCGCATTCCTGAGAGCCGATTAAAAACCATTGCCAATATCGTCTCTTCACCGCGCATACTCTATCGTCTCTTTTCGTTCCATCCCATTCAAAACCTCATCATTCGAACTGCCGAACAATTTTGCAGTGAACCGTGCCAAATCCAATCACGCGCCTCTCCTGTCGCTTTTTCGACAGGGGAACTATTTTGAGAGGTTTAATGGCGCGAAATTTGAATTTCGAATACTGTAGCTCACCGCGTCTTCCTGCTCGGCGCTGGCGGGCGCCGCCTCGGTGGTGGTGGTAGTCTCGGAGCGGTCGCCGCTGGAATGGGATTTCGTCATCACTATTAAAAATGAATACACTTCACGTTAGAAACAGAATACAAACTTAAAAAATCTTACTTTCTCAGTCTGTTCGAGAAAGCGAGTCGTTCGTCGATCACTGGAGGCCGTTCGGCGTCGTCGCCCTGCTGCTGCAGCAGCGGCTGCGCCGCAGCTGCCTGCAGCCGAGACGACTCGAGCGCTTGCTGCAAGGATCGCAGATTGACTCAGTGTCAACTTAATTGTTCATGAAAAAATGAATAGAGATGGAGAAGTTTCCCTGAAAATACGATTAGCCATTGCAACGATCTAGTGATCTCACTTGATTATGCAAGCAAGTATGTTGCTCGCGAAAACACAATCAAGATAGCGTAAGATCGTAATCGGCTCACGAGCTACACGTGATGCGCTATTTTTGCTCTTCTTCTTGCTCTTCTTTCCTATTTTGAGTGCCGTTTCAAGCCAGAGATTAAAGATCAATAGCTCACTGCTTGCTGTTGCTGTTGCATCTGTGCGCGCATCAAATCGTATCCGAGCATGCGTTGTTTGAGTTCAGCCCTACAAAGATCAAAAATCAAACTACCTACTACGAAGATCAAAGATCACTCCAAAACTGACCATTTCAGTCGGAAGAAGGCCTCATCTCGCGAGCGGTGATAGGCAATTTCCGAGATTGTAATCGCAACGATTAGGGCAAAGATCAGCAGGGCGAAGCATGTGAACAGGCCCTGCAGATTAGAGTTTAGAGATCAAAGATCAAACTTCGGAGATCAAAGATCAGACTACACTACGGACCACCTTGAGGGAGCGACGGTGCTTCTGGTGGGGCGGTGCGGCGGCAAGGAGGATGGGCGAGGGAGGGATGGCGGTGGGGGCGGCCTGAAATATTTGAAATAAGGTTTTTTAAAAATTATTTATACCGGAAAAGGATCGAAAATCAATCTCTCCTAATCCTATACGAACGAGAACATGGTCTGAAATATAGTTGAAATCCTGAGTTGATTGTGGCATTTTGTGCAGTTTTGTGTCGATGAATGCTTTCATTGAGACCTGTTTTGTAGCTTGATATTCAAAAATATAGCTCAGAGATCAAAGATCAAACCTTCTCGACGTGAACCTTCTCCGGGGCGTCCACTTTCACTCCCTTCTCGTCGGCCAGTCCGACCGTGAACACCTTCATCGACGGTTGGTGGATCTTAATTAATTAACATTAATTTATTAATTATGCCAATTAGCTAAATCAATTGAACATCATCAAGTTACAACAAAACAGAAAAGTAAGAGGTGAATTGTAAGACTTAAAAGTAAAGAATCTCTACACTATCATTCTCATTGCGCTTCGTCCAATCTTGAAACGGGTGTGAAACACAAGTGAGTGGCGCGAGTGAGAACTCTAAAAATGCCTTCTTACATACTAAAGTAGAGGCGGGGTCAGCAGTTTGCAAGAAGAATACAACTTAGCGAGTGCCTTGACCACCTCCCACTTCACTTCTCTCTCGACTGATCGGCTTAGACCTCCTTGCAAAATTCGTCTCACGTGTGCTCGCATGGCTGCGCATTCGGTCAGTTGTTGTTGCAAGTCTCTGATCAGTTTGTGATCACCAAAACCAAATGTCGCTCGGAAAAAGGAAGTAATGGTGCAAGAGGTCAACGGCCTACTATTATGTCTGCACCATTGCGGAAGTTTGCCCACTAGACGATGATGATAACAAATGCTCGGAATGATCATTTCAACATCCGATTTTATACTTGTTTGTCTCGAGGCTCGCTATAGTGTCCCAGAAGAGTATCACTCTGAACAATTTCGCAGAGATCATTCCTAATCATTCATAGTGTTCCCTAGGTTAGGATTGGACTGGCAATGAAAACAATATTGCAATGTCTAGAAACTATCACTGGATGCCCGAGTGAAAGTAGTCAGTTGGGTGACATCATGACGATGCAATACTCAACGATATAAAGTACGACTAATGACTCAGCGACCCTCTTATCTCGCAGTACCTACTGTAAACATTCGAGTGATTGGCACATCCCTCCTATTTCAAGTGAGACAGTGAAACAGTTAAAAGAGGAGGAGGAGAGGTGGCAGCGGGACCGGTCCATACGAAGATCAGTTTGTGATCGGCACCGATTAAAAAGAAAGGGAGGATACGGTAGTCGAGTGGCGAGGGCAGAGTGGTCCTACAGTGAAGTGGCGGCCGAGCATGAGATCAAGGATCGAGATACGGTAGCAATGATACATCATCGAATTAACGTCCTAATATCGTTAATGACGACCATTGACTATAAAGATACCGATTCCATCCCTAACGAACCATTACGAGTGTGTGTCATTGGTAAAATTACGAGCGGCTACTGTAGAATACGGTGTCAAAAGATCGATCGGAGCAACACGCGAATATCAAAACAGGAGGACGGAGTAATAGAGGGTAGTGAGGGGTGGAATGTCAACAGATTGAGTGGAGAGAAGAGGGGAAGTGACCAGGGCGAGAGGTTATTATTTTCACCTCCCTCGCCACTACTTGGAAATGGGAAGGGGGGAGGGGACAGTGGAGTCTCATCGTTCGATATAGTCCCTTATAGGGCAGCGGAAAGCAAAAAAAAAGAGCACGAGAAGAGAACATTGGGGGAGGGTCCGGGAGGAGGAGGCGAGAAGAATGGAGTGAGGAGGGATGATGACCCTTCACTTCTCCATACAGTTCTGCGCACACTTCTCGGGGGGCGATTGATCCCGTGCATGCGATAGCAGGGACGGACAATAATTGGGTGAAACCTGGGAAAGGGATCCGAAAGACTTCGAAAAATTATTGAGACTGAAGAAAGGATGCTAAAAATGGGACAATATTCAGGCTGCAGATGTAATCATGCAAGCGAATCTACTTAGAGAACGCGCCAGGATAAAATAGATGATGATTCTAGATACATACTAGCTGCTAGATAGTATCGAAAATAGATCATCTTGTGGTGGATTCCTTATGACAAGCGAACGTGGCACTAGCGGACTGGCCAGTGATGAGGCGGAGTGGAGTGACGGGGGTGAAATAGAGGTGGGGGGAGCTAGTGTCCGGTCTATCCCCCTATCTCGGGCAGCCCCCTGAAGGAAGGGGACGATTGTCTCTCCATTCTTCTTGCTCTCTCACCGGTCAGAGAAGTCGAGATAGTGTGCAAATATGGGAGGGTCTTGATTTGTCTGACCAGTCAGACGGTGCGAGAGACAGTGCAAATATGAGAGAGTCAGACGAGCCCGTTTGTCCAGGAGGCTACTGTTCCTACTGGGGCTCTCTATCCTACGAGGGAATGCCAACGGTGGACATCGTTCACGAGTGGTCAACACGATGATTGATCCCATTCGTTTTAGTAGTCAGGAATCAATCGTGAATTATAGTCGGAGGAAAGAGATAGGCCTCGCATTTTTGTGAACATTAAAATTTAAAAGCTTAATTTTAGCTTGAAATTTAGTCAGATCAAACTCAGTTCAACTTCAATATGACTACACCTTATCTTATTACAATTTGTTCGGTCAAAATCGAGATCACACTGATAAATATAGCGTGGAGCGCGCAATGAAAGGACTGTGAAACTCAACCTAACATTATCAAAAAAATCAATACATGAAGAACGATCGCGATTGAAGTGCTTGACAAAGTGCCTTCTCGTGAATGGGGAAGTCGTACAAATCATACAAACACCAATCTTCACCTCAGGCGAGGGCCTCCTCGATTCACCTCATCTCTAGCACTGTCTGATCGACGAGAGATAGTGCGAAATTGAGAGAGTTAGTCTCCCTGATCTCTCCCCGCCCCTGTCTAGCCACAAACTGATTGCTTGTCGAACAAGCGGAGCCATTTTTTCGTCTGACTCTCTCCGATCCGAGCACTCTCTCGCCTTTCTCTGCCCGATTCGCCGTTCTTCATCTCTGACTCAGAAGGAAGTGTGCGTGCGTGATTGAAAGGGGGACAATATTTGTCCGCGCGCCCTAAGAAACCAGTCCGCCCTTGGGGTACTCTCGAATCGAGGTGTTCTCTCTCGGTGGTTAGAGAAAGGAGAGCGAGCGATTTGAGAAACAATGAGTCAATTAGACGAGCAGAAGTCTCGAGAGACTGGTATTGTGGTAGTGCGCGCAAAGTATGCGGTACTTTTCAGCCGAGGAGAAACTGCGCAAACCGCAACTCGTCGAATTGAGCTGAGTCAGGGCGGAAACCCTCTGCAAATGCTGATCAGCAGGCCACTCTACGGCACTGTCTCGGCACACAATTAGTGAACACTGTACGATTACGAGAAAAATAACAAGGGATGTTCATTCACGCATGGAATACTGTGAAATGAAATATGGTCACCGAGTTAAGGCATCACAATGTGATTTACTTTCCTTTGGAACTTTCGAGACCGCAAAATTCGACATGAGAATTTACTTGAGGATAAAAAGAGCGGCTGAATGATGGAACGAAACGATGACGAGGCACAACCACCTCGAAATCGCTCGCTCTTGAAAATCCCGACTGATCCATAAGTGCGATCCCCCACTCTCGATACTCTCGTCGATCCCCATGCTCTCTCGCCTGCCAGGCAGCCCGATGGACTGAGTGGAAGGGGGCCAGTACCTCTCGATTCGATCGGCACAGATTCACTACCCCCTATAATCATGGAGAGAAAGAGAGGAGGGAAGGGCCTGTACACAATCCGGTCCAGTTCCGCTCTATTTTACCCGGCAATGGCAAGGGGTGCTCTCTCTCGTTTTTGCCCGGTCTCTCGCTACTCTAGCCTACTAGAGAGTTCGGTAATCGAGTAGACTCCTACTACGGAAGCTAGGAGGAGCTCTCTTGCTTCTACACAGTCTCTAGACTCTCTTGCCTCATAGAAGGCATTTGAATCGAGGAGTGCGCTATGACATGAAGCACTGGTTGTAAGGGGATGATCGATAATCGCCGAAAACAGCCCCAGCTTGAACCGCCTGGCCCTGTTCAGTCTGCGTTGCATCCGACAGTATCATAGAGCGGAGCAGATCGGCAAGCCCATAAAAGCTTGCAACGAGTGGTTTAGGCGATGAATCACTTACAGTCTGATTATCTGCACTGTGGCACGGTAAGCCGATAGGCCGGACCGGATATCAGGCAAGGCCAGACTGATTAGCCACGGTAATCGGATACGGACCGGAACACTCGAAAATAGAAGGAACATTAGCTCTTGTGAACGGTCTAAAAGGGCAATGTGATCAACGAAACGCTGGGAATTTTCCTTGGGAGCGAGTGGTGCCACAAAGTAATTGAACAGTCCAAGCAATCAATCTGATCGATGAGACACTACAAATTGAGACGGATCATTGCACCCCGTTCAAGAGTCATCCCATGCACACCACTCGAGACTCGCCGCGGGGCCCCGTTCCCCTACTCACACACACAAGAATCGCTATAGCGCGCATGCATGATCGAGAGGCCCGGCTCGGCGCTAAGGAAAGGAAAGGGGCGAGCAGTATTGTGCGGGAAAATAGGCAGGAGAACGAAAGGGCGAGAGGCTGGGATGAATGAAGAGACGGCGATCCATATTTCAAAAGCGAAGCGATCGAAACGCGAAATGTGTTCCCGAACGCGACAAAAACAGTTCGGCCGCTTTTGTCTCGGGTATCGGGAGCCCCGGACCCCATGATCCTATTGGAATAACGATGCACGGCTATTCAACGGATTGATTGAACGACCAATCTCGGAAGAATGATTGTCCTGAGCGTTGTGCTCCTACTCTGGAGAACAATTTCAGTTTTGGCAGCATTTGAAGTGAACTACTGAACGATGCAGTATTGAAGCGGAACCCCACAGAGGGGGGGGGGGGGGAGGGGGGTTCTGACAGGCGAATTTGGTCCGCGGCCCAAATCATGATGGATCCATGATCCATCACTTTCAATGATGGCTCTGTATCTCCTGCTCCCACGCTTTCTATCTGCAATGTGGAGCAATGTCCAGTGTGAACAGGCCAGTTAGTGCTATTCATCAACACCCGGCGATAATCATCTAACTGACGGGGGCGGTCGATCAACCGGGGAAACGGCGGCAGTTAACTACTACTGACCAGTTATCGAGGGTCTGTATACAGTGAATGTGGCTGTAAATGCGAGAGAAAACAGTGCGCGATTAATGCCCAGAGTAGTAACAGGACTAGTGCGAAAGGCGGGGGTTGGCGCCCTTGGTGGTAAGCCTTTCAATGGAATGAGGAGGGGGATTGCCATTGATCAGAGGAAAACGAACCATACGATAGGATACACCCAGGCATAATGGGGTTGGCCAGTGAAGACATTGAAAGCTCCGGAAGAACATGTCTTCTAGCAAAGGCGTGAGAGTGCATTGCGTGTTCATGAAAAAGACCAAACGAAGCAGCTCGAATTGCATCGAACCATTGAGAAAGGCGCGTGACTGGAGCAAGGATCTCCTTACCACAGGTGCACTTTTTGTAGGTCATGCATGATCCCGTGTGAGAAAACCTAGTCAAAAATAGAACGTCAAAAGAATGAGGACCCGAGCGATTGCTTTTCTGTTGATCTATTGAGCACACAGAAGGAAGGGCAGTGCCTTTCCCAACCCAAGAAAGAGCAAACCGAGAGGCGAAATCAGAGACGCTCGTTCACTTGCGTGTGTCCACTGATCGGTTTCCGTTCGCAAACTGAGACAGCGGGAAATCGAGAACTGGGGGGAACGGTGGGAGGAGCCTTGTCTCGCTCTAATCTTCATGTTCTCGTCACAAGAGAGTATAGCAGACCATCAATCCATGGGATGGGAGGGGGGTCCCCGAGGATCTTCCGGTTCTGAAACGGCTTGCGAGAGGAGAAGGGGACGAAATTGGAGGAACAAAAACTTGGAGGGATTGGCTCAATTTCGACCCATCTTAGAGCCCACTTGAGAGCGAGGGGCTTGTTATGAATGAATGTGAGCTATGAGCAATGCGAGAAGGGATCGAATGGACTGTGGAGAGATCGAGAGATCAGTGCACGAATTGCTCACGAGTGGTTCTTAGTAGGATCCGTTGAAGATATCATATTGTTGAGATGATAGCCTAAGTGCGGACAATGGAGAGTCAGGTATCCTTTTGTGTTTGAGCGAGTACGCACTATAAGCGAGGCTAGCAACTATTGCTCTGTTATTAAAAGGTAAAGGTGTATCCACGTCAAGCGATTTTACGTCGTGAGACAATGCTAGGCTGGGACCCACTGGTAAAGCCAGCTGTCTGTTATTCTGGTGATAGAGAATTTTCTGGTAAACAATTCAGATATCTCTTGATAAAAGTTCGAAAACAGAGATATGAGGGCTTGGATAGAAGTACAGAACATGCTGCATACCTTCAACGTTCCCGTGCACTGCATTGATCTACTGTAATCACTTCTATGTAAGAAGCAAAAGACAGAATGAAAACCACTAAAGTACCTCAATTCAGCGCAGAAATGTCAAGGCGCAACAACCCAGAACGATATCGCTTCTTGCATTTCCAAAGAGCATCTCGAGACCAGTGGCAGGAATGCGGAACTGATCGCCATAGAGTCAGTCTACTGTAGTATTGCACTTGATCATCATTTCTCAAATTCGTTCGGACTATGGGAAGGAAAGACTAAACCAATTAGCCAACCGAAAACAATCAGTTGTAGACCAGTCGAGTCCCTCGGCATAGGAGGAACCGTATAGCGATTTTTGATGCATAGATTGGACGGTTGCCTATGCGTCAACATGCTACGCTCATCCCAATAATCAATGAGTTCCTTAGTAATATGACTAGACAATCGATCAATAACGAACCTTACTATCCGTGGTGAGTCTTCGATACGGTATGCGCATTGTTGGACGGGATGCTTACTACTGCTATCGGGGGAAACTACTACCGGTATCCGCCTAGGGGCCCCAGGGGCTCGAATTTCGAATAAAGCGATTGAGCGGCTTTAGCAAGCGAGATAGGGCAGAAAATAGGAGAATAGCGCAGGTTGGACCCTGAATTTTTCGAGTACGCTAATCTACAAGGGGGCGGATTGTGCGGATTATCCAACCAGATTGAGAGCATAGCTTCGGTAGCAACATTGGGGTAATAATTGGCCATGCTTCGCAAACAAATGGACTGCATTCGTGAATCTGACTCTTTTCATTGATATTTGATGTACAATTTAATTAAATAATTAAGAAATGAAATAAAAAAAAGAAACACACCTGCGCAGTCAACTGCATGCTTCGTCCTCCTTCCTGGTAATACTGGAGTGCGATGCGATAGAGGATCGATTCCCACCTATTCACCTAGTTTGCTTCCCCCTTCCTTCCCCGAATCTCTCAATTCGCCCAGTCTTTTCTTCATACTCTCCCGTCTGTACTCTCTGTCTGTCATGCACTTGAGAGCGGTGAGTTTCAACACGAAATGAGGAGAGTCTCCTCCTTCTCCCCGATCCCCCTGCGCAGGGATGGCATGGGGACTGTTTGTGTGTTGAGGAGGGAGAAGAGGAGAATTCAGGAAATTGAGAGGTCGAAAAGAGTGGGACGTCTCATGGGGAAGTGCGGGCGGTTTGAGAGGCTCAGACTGGAAGACGGGCGAGAGAGTGTGGGGATCGAGGAGGCTCTACTCGAGTTCGATTGTTCTCTGGCATATTAGAGTTTGTGGGAAATTGGGAGAGTTTGGCATGGGAGGATAACTAGGTTGTCTGACCTGTTAGTGTTCATGGAAATTGGGGAGTGCTCTCTCCAGTGAATGGTTTGTTAAAGAGAACAGGAGGTCCATGACCGACGAGGGATTACACCAATTGAAGAGAGTATGTCGCTCAACTCTCGAGTGAGAGGAGGGGGTGAAACAGTTTGTACTGCTACTGTTTGGTTTTACTTAGATGTTGAGCTGCATACATCGAGTTCAGCGGGAGGCTATTTACGTTCGGTGCGGCTTCTCAATGATTCTATCCGATGACAAGATTCTGATTCTTGAGACGTAATTGAGTACACTGGAGCGCTGGATGAATGATCTCAAATTTCCATTCAGATATTCAGCTCTGATGCAAGAGTTACTGTGGATCAACTAGTAAAAACCGAACAACGAGAATTGTGAGCCATTCACGTTCAATCCGAGTGTTCTTGTTGGCCAATTCTTCAATCTTGGTTCTCAGAACATTCAACTGTCTACGTATCGTTCGAGAAAAGTACATCGAGTTCACGCAAAGACTAGGTAATCTGTTCAGTTTCAGTAGCGATTTTTTTCGGTTGATCAACAAGAACTCAAAAAAATTTGAAAAATTCGTCATTTTACTGAAGTCTCCTTGAAAAATCAACAAGATCACGGAAAGACTAAGTGAGCTCTTCAGTTTCAGCAGTGTTGAGTGGCTCGCTTGTTTTTGCGTTTTGTTTCCAACTGAAGAATGGAATGGAACAACTCCCGCTCAAGGACTGTAACTTTGAAGGACGCTTTCATGATCGGAATGTTGACCTGAAAAAAATGCAACCATTTTGGCGTAGCTTCTAACAAATCAGCATGATTTTTGTCAAGTCAACGCATCTACAGTTCTTCGTGTATATGTTTTAATCCGATAGAGAAACATCGGGATAATTCAAAATGAAGAGGCAAACCCTTCTACTCCATCAAACCAGCCAGAAAGTTGAAATGCACTCGATCTTTTGACGAACTCCTCTTTTTTTGTTTGAGGTGTTTGCCTCTTACCCAAGTGCCCCTCTCGAGTTGCAAATACGAAATTGTGAAGATTTTATCTTCATCTTCCTCCTCTACAAACGTATGGCAGTAAGAGCATAACAATACTACAATAAAAATACCCTAATTGCAGCAGCACCGCAAATCGACGTGGAATACAAATACATTTCGAAAAATACATAATTATGCTTGGCAGAGGGCGAGAAAAGAAAGACGAAAAAGAGATACTATCTTGAATAAAGGCTATAGGCATTCACCGAACTTCAGGCTACAATTGGCGTATGAAAAAAGAGAACAACCGGGAGGGCAAAGTGGTGTGGAAGAGGGAAAGATCCTGATTAGGGAGATCGATAATTATGCTAATTAATTACTAAGTAATTAATTGATGTAGTGGACCCATCGCTTCCTTCGAGTGCGGAAGTCAAAGTCGTCAGGTAGATCGCCACGATTCGCGTAATTGTCTGAAATTGCAATATTTTTCGATTGTGTTTCACAACGGGATTGAAACTATCCAGTTTTGAAAGCTTTAATTGATTTCTTCTTTGTCGGAATAACGAAAACAAATATGGTTGACAATACGGATATCTCTAGATTTAAGATGCTCTCTTAGCGAACAGAGCCGTGAGAGAGTGCGAAATGAAGAAAGTGCTCGTATTTCGCACTCTTCTCTACAACGTACCTTCCGGTTCCACCTGACACGTCGGGCCGAGGTAGCCGGGTGCGCAGGCACACGACCCGGTACCCGCATCGCAGCTGGCGCCGTTGTAGCACTCGCAAGAGTGGGCGCAATCCTGACCGTAGCGACCAGGTCGACAGACTGGAATTTTCATATTTTTTCTTTTATTTGCTACTGTTAACTCTCACTGAATTCGATTGAGGCTGTTGTGCCTCCATTTCCGGTGCTGACTAATACCCGGGAAAGATAATTACAGGAACTAAACACCCTGACTCATCAAACTGCCGTGGCCCCAATGCGCAAATAATAGCAGAGGAAGAGAGCGAGATAATCCGGTGACTGAGTCAGAGTTTACACCAAGCAATTTTTCTGTGTCTAGGAAGTGGATGGGATCGAGAAATTGTATGACTGTTTGAATGGAAAGATTAAGGGAGCAATGAAACGAACCAGGGAGCCTTTTCCAACGAGCCCAATAAACTCCTAAATTAACTTAACAACAACTTAACATGTATTGATTCATAGCTACCGCGTTTTTTTGCACATAAATAGCCAAAAAAATTTACACAAGTGCGCCCAAATACTAAACACCGAGAGCGTAAAAGTACTCCAATGGCAACCGCACCTTCTTCACATCTCGCTCCCGTCCTTCCCGCTGGACATCGACACTTGCCTTCACGTGAATCGCATTCGAACTCGCCGCAGTCGCACTGAAATTAATTATTTTAATATTTAAAATTGTTATTTATTTTACAAAAGTAGTCACAAACCTCCAACTTGCACTGAGGTCCGAAGGTGCCGCGCGGACAGGTTTGCTCGCACTGAAATAGCTTGGTTAATCTGTTTATTAAATTATTTTTTAATAAATGAATCTTTCTGCACGTCATATGTTGCTTGCAAAAAAGGCAACAGCATCGAACAAGATTCCGCACGAATCAGTGAATAACACCAACTGCTCATACGCACTGAACAGTGCGTGAAAAGGCTATGCATAGCATCCAGCGCACGATCCCGTTGAACACCAACATATCCAATGACATATATTTTTAGCTAACTCACATGATCACCCGTGAACCCGGGCGTGCACAGACACTGTCCATCTCCTCCATCACATTCCGCTCCATTCTGACAGTTGCACGGCTGCGAGCAGTACCAACCGAAGAAGCCGGGCGGACAGGCTGCAATTATTTGATTTTTTCTGTTGGCTTTTTTTGTTGAAAAACCCAATTGGCAGGGATAAATATGCTTGTTTGTTGTTGTTTGTCTGTTTTAAATTGAAAAAATTTTTTTAAATGCCTGCTTGTATGTGTAACAAGATGTCGAAGAATGCGTTTCCCGAAAGAATCAGGAAGTATAAACTCACTGAACTGGCAGCGCGTTCCGTATCGGCCGGCCGGACAGTCGCAGCAGCCTTGCACCGGGTCGCATCTGAATTTTAAGACTGTTTTTATAACTTAATGCCTTATCAAGCTTGCAAACTGCACTTCGTACACCACTGTAGCTTCGAAGGACTTTATTTCAGTACGTTGAAAATGTTAATAAATATCAAATAATTGGATCGCTGACCTCGCTTCTCCCTGGCACTCGCAATCTAGCGTACAGTTCATTCCGTACTTGCCCTGCTTGCACGGCTGATCACATAGTGGACCCGTGTAGCTGGAATGTATTCTTCAATTCCAAATTCAATTCCTATCTTCCTAGTCATTAGTCATTATCATATTAGTGTTCCTAATATTAATATCTACCAGAAGATTGCCGTGAATTTAGCAGCAAGGAAACTGTGCAGAAAAATGTCTGAGGGATAAGATAACACTGTTTGGATCAAATATTAGAAAAGGGAAGATGCTTCCTAAAGAGATATTCTTCACTCGATGAAGCTGAGATCACACAAGAAACAAGACCCGATATAGCTCGCTGTTATTGGAATAGTTTTTCAAGACGTATGCAGATTGCGATTAAATGAAGTGCGAAGAAAAAGAACAAAAACAATCAGTGAAACGTATTTGAAATCTGAAATCCGATCTTACCTCATCTTTATATTATGGAGAGGTCACTGTACAATACCGGTTATAAATATTCAAACTTAATCAAAATTACCCGAGACTGCAGGTGCATTCCCCGGTGTGCGGGCTGCACTTGGCTCCATTCGCGCAGCGACACTTCTCCTTGCAGCCCGGACCGTATCGGCCCTCGGGGCATACTGTAAATGGGTTCATTAATTATCGATTGACTCAAATTATAAAATAAAAAGTCAATCCTCGATCAACATTTCCTTGTACCGTATACTCACGCTGATTGCAGGTCACTCCTGTGAATCCGGGCGCGCATCGACACTGCCCCGTCAGACGATCGCACGCAGCTCCGTTCTCACACGAACACACCTTCTCGCATCTGAAAAATAGGAATCCCGTAATTTGCGCTAATCGTTTTCCACTACTAAATACCGTAATCTAAACGACATCGATTCATTTCCGTAGAAATCAGTTATCGATCAGACTACCGTACCTCTCTCCGAATCGATTAGTCGGACAGGTGGTCTCGCAGCGCGTTCCGATGTACCCGGCAGGGCACTTGCACGCGCCCGTCTGAATTGTATTTTATTCGAATCTGTAACGAAGACTAACTATCATCTTGGTGAACTAACAAGTGATATTGAGCGAGTGAAGCATGTCAGAAATTACGAGTAAATGTATTCATCGCACTAACTAGAGTTCGAAATACGGATAATCGTTTCTTCATTTCGAGTGCTCTCTCGTCTCGCTGACCGGTGAGAGAGTACGAGAAATGAAGAGACGATTACCCGTGTTTCGAACTGTAATCCGCACTCACCATCTCATCGCACACTGCTCCGTTCTCACAGGAGCACTCGGACGAGCAGTCCATGCCAAAGCGACCGGTCGGGCAGCCTGCATTTGCGTCATTATTACGTAATCCATTAAATTTATTTTTGAACTAATGCATACTAGTGGTCGGAGTTTCTTCCAGATGCTGAAGATGATGAGAAGTGAAGAAACCTCGTTTTGATCCCTAAAACTCACCCTTCTTGCAGGTCGGTCCACTGAATCCGGGCTTGCAATGGCAACGGCCGGTGATTGGGTCGCACAGAGCGTTCTCATCACAGGCACAGCGCTGCTGGCACGAGTCGCCGAAGAATCCGGATGGACAGAGCTGAATTATGTTTGTTGGTGACAAATCGACGACTTCAGTGTGTTGGCTTTGCTTGTGATTGTTGCTACTAGAAGATGAAGCGTAATTGAGTTTCAACAATTTTTGAGATATTAATTTTGAGAGAAAGCTTCTCACATCCGTGCATCCATGCCCGGTGTATCCCTGCGGACAGGCGCACTTGCCCGTTACGTGATCGCATGGTTTCCCGTTGGTACAGCGACATTGATGTGCACAGTGTAGGCCGAAGTAGCCTTTGAGGCACGCTGAAATATCAATTATTTATTTATTTTTAAACCTTTTCAAACCCGATTGAAGAAATCAAAATTTATCAAAATTTAATATGTTTCTAAAACATAACCGGCTGTTTGTCCATTCAAAAAATTTTAAAGGTGATTCCTGACCTCGATTGCACTTCCTGCCTCTCCAGCCCGGGGCGCACATGCAATGGCCAGAAACTGCGTCGCACGTCGCGCCATTCTCACACTCGCACACCTATATAATAGTCAGTTGTCGATCACGCTACAGTATCTCGAGAAGTAAAAAAAAATATACTTGCCTCCTCGCAGTTCTTTCCAAAGTGACCGGCGGCGCAGGGCTCATCGCATCTGGAATTCACGGTGAATTTTTTCCTTGGCTCATCAAGTATTCATTCATTGCGAGTGTTTACAGTAATCTAGTGTTACTGTGCCCATCGCTCACCTCCTGCCCTTCCATCCTCCCAGACAGATGCACTCTCCATTCTCCCTGTTGCACTCGGCACCATTCGCACAATCACACGTCCGCCGACAGTTCTCGCCAAATTGTCCAAAGGGGCACACTGAAATGGATAGATTTTTTTTAGATTTAGAAATTCTATTTTCATAATTTCGACAGTCCAACTCACGAAATTCGCACGCCGGTCCGGTCCACCCTGCCTTGCATCGGCACTTGCCCGTCTGTCTGTCGCAAGAGCCGCCGTGCATGCACAAACAGTGCTTCAGGCAGGAAGCACCCCACAGTCCGGAAGGACATTCTGAAAAAAAGGTAAAATATTTTACGTCGTAAGACAACGCTAGGTGAGGCCCACTGGTAAGGCCAGCTGTTACCTTTACCTGAAATTTTCTTAAATTGCTAACGTCCTGGTACGCCCAAGGCATAGTAGACACAGTCGAGTAAACTAATAAAAGAAATTCAGAAATGCTCACCCATCTCGCAGTTCTTGCCCATGAACCCTGTCGGGCACTCGCAGAAGCCGGTTACACGATCGCACGAGGCCTGAAATTTGATTTTTTTATTTTCCTATGAGTAGTATGCATATGTGCTCAGGTTACGCGCATGTCTACTGAAGAGTGCCTACTATTTGATTGCAGAAAGATTCACTCACATTATTGGTGCACTTGCAGGGTCGCGAGCAGCCCTGGCCCCATCGCCCCGAGGGACATGGTGTGCGACAGTCCGGCCCCGCCCAACCCGCTGGGCAACTGAAATAGAATTATAGTCCATTTTGGAATGAGTGCGCGGTCAATGTGAACCACTAAATTCAGCAGAATTTTCAAAGTTTCTGCTATTCTTATCAGGAAGCACTCACCGACAAGCCCCCGTGACCGGATCGCATCTTGTAGAGTAGTAGTCGGTCGAGGTCAGCGCGAAGGTTTCGTCTGCATTTATTAAATGTTTGAAACTTTATTTTCGAAATGATTTTCAAAAATTGGCACTCACTGGTGAAATCGGAGTGGCACGTGCACACGAGTCCGCAGTTCGGTCCGAAGTGTCCGTCTTGGCACGGACGATCACATCTGCAAATTTGTATTTTACTAGGAGAGATTTCGAATCGGATAGCTTTCACACTTGCTTCAAACGTCATAAATTTGTCATGGTCCAATCGGCGGGAGTTGCCTGAGGAAAAAAACAAAAACAAAAATATTTTATCCGTGGCACTCCAACACTACTTGCCATACCGCGCAAAGTGCCAAATGTTTCGTTAAAATTTGCAGTGCATTTTGTCAAATGAGACACCCACTTCATGCCCCTCCACCCGTTCTCGCTCAATGCACTATACCAATATCACTGCTATCACGGGTACATCGCAACACAAAATGTCAAATGGCATACTTCTTGCCCCTCCATCCGGGCGCGCATCTGCACGCTCCCGTCACAGGGTCGCATCGTCCGCCATTGCCGCACGCGCACTTGCCCGCGCACCCGGCCCCGAAGGTGCCCTCGGCACAGGCTGAAATTGATCTTTGATCTTTGTTTAAAAAGGTAAAGTTGCTTCCACTATTAAGGCGACTCGTCAACACAAGTACGCATGTGTGAATACGGTCAGGTATTCTTTGTTTTTCCGCTTATGGAATTATTGACGTTCCGTGTCTATTAGTGTTGTTTATTCACTGTATAGATCCGAATCTAAAACTGAGACAAAGATCCAGAATTTTTCACCTTTCTCACACCGCTCGCCCCTCTTGCCGGGAGGACAGATGCACTCGCCAGTCGATGGGTCGCAATGCTCGCCCGAGGCACAGGCGCACTTCTTCGCACAAGCCAGACCGAACGAGCCGGGCGGGCAGGGCTTTAAGGGTACTATTGAACCCTTTCTCTTTCTTTTTTTTCTTGATATTACTTCAGTTTGTGGTGCGCTTGCTCGGTACAGTTACAGTACTGCCTGTGTACTCACCGTGCTACACTTGTCGCCCGTCCATCCCTCCCTGCACACGCACAGTCCATCCGTGGCCGCACACGAGGCCCCGTTGTGGCAGTCGCACAGTTTCATGCAGTCGATACCGAAACGTCCGGCGGGGCAGACTGCAGATTCACACACTTGTTAAACATATCGTTAAACGTAGTGGATCAGGAATCCTCGATATTGCCCCAAAGCACACAATAAATTTTAATTACGTTTTACTTTGGCGCTTCAAATTTGTATTCTTCGCGTTTTTCTTATGTTTCAGAGATTGAATACTAGCTGTTGCGAATGAATGTAAATGATTTTGTTGGCGAAAGATGCACTAGAACAACCATCAAAACTTGCATGCAGTTCGCGCCATAGAACCCAACCACTCAGAAATGTCCCGAGACAAATTCAAACACGCGGCGGTTTGCCTATGTTTCACAAATTAAGCCCCATTAAATGAAGCTACTGGGGCGAGGCTATTTTCTCCGCATTCTCATCATTGTGGTAAATGATCAAACCTTGCAGGCAATTCGCTCCATAAAACCCAGCTGGGCACAGGCACGACCCATCCCGAGCATCGCACGCCGCTCCATTAGAACAGGCGCACTCTGATGCACAATTGGCCCCGTACAGACCCGGCGGACAGGCTGGAATAAAGAATCAGAACCATTACTTATCTTTAAAGCTAAGGATGAAGTTGCTTAAAGATATAAAGATGACAGTGAAAATGGTCCAAATCTCGAATCGACGTCTCTTTTCACACCATGCTTGTCTCTGAACCCCTAGAATCCAATACATGAAAATTTGGGGATACGTTTTCTACATTCGTAAAAAATCACTCAAAATGTGGACTACCAAATGTACAATTCACGTACGGGTGTCACACATCGTTCCGGTCAGTCCGGGCAGGCAAGTGCACGTGCCCGTCACGTGATGGCACACCCTCGGTCCGTCTCCCTCCTTGTCGCACGCGCACCGCTCGGCACAGTCGTACCCGAACGTGCCCGGAGCACAGACTGAAAGACACACTCTAGGAATCACGATACGGTACGGAATGGCACGCAGAGGTGGTTTGCTGAACTTGGTCTAACAAGGATGGAAGGATGGATGGAAGGATGGAAGGCAAAGTCTCTCGCATTGCTATGCAGGAGGTCTAAGAACCAAGAAGCCCTCATGGTCTGAGTGAAAAAAGTGATGTATTGGACTGCAAGAAGATTTCCTCTGCATTCTAAGGTAGACGAAACTCGGAAGTGAATGTCTAGAGCACACCATGCTTAGAAAAGGTTTGAAGAAACGTCTACCTTGATCGCAATTATCGCCTCTGTACCCAGCTGGGCACTTCTTCGTGCAGTCTCCGGTCACTGGGTCGCATCTGAATGATATTCTTGAATTTGGTCGACATTCTGTTGGGATAGCGTAACCGCAGCAGCACAATAGACAATTTAGTTTCACACATAGCTCAAAGTCGAATATGATCAAGCAATGCTATAGTCGTGTGAAAGCGTTTCAAAAACGAAATCAATCAAATTTCCTGTTTGAACTACTTTGTGAAATCGCTCACCTCACGCCCTTCTCGCAGGCGCATCTCTTGATGCACGAGGGCCCATAGAAGTCGGGCGGGCAGGCTCTCTTACAGAGTGGCCCGTAGAAGCCCGAGCGACAGTTGCACTTGCCGGACTGCAAAATAGTCGTTAATCAAGGGCCGGGAATTACGGATCCGGGATTTAGCGGAACCGGAAGTTACCTTGGGGTCGCAGCCGGACGACTGGTCGCGCGCGCACTTGCACGAGTGGCGGCAGTTGCGGCCAAACGCAAATGCGGGGCAGGGTCTGTCGCATCTGTAATTTTTTTCTTCATTTGAAACATCATGCACATAGCTTTTTTCGATTGTGGGCGTTGTAAATAGTAGGTGGATTTGAATCCGAATGGGAAAACGAGAATATTTCAAACAGTGAAAGCAAATTCAACAAACAGGTTGTGTTTCACGCTGAGTTCTAATTGTGGGACTATCGGCTTCCTCGATATCTCGTCAGACCATGGAAAAACATTCAAATATAAAAGACTAATTACAATCACCCGTATTTCGAAAATCGCTTACTTCTCTCCAAATCTGCCCTCTTCGCAGATGCAATCGCCAAAGACCGGGTCGCATCGTCCTTCAGGACAGCTCATCCGGCAAGGCAGCTCGCACATTGGACCGTAGAATCCTGGCAAAAAATTCCTCAAAAAAATCCCACAATATGGCTAGAGAAATCTGTGATGGTTCAAACCCGTCAAAAGCCCGACATGGAAAAATCTATCTTTGTCAAGATTCAACGTATTCGAGTTGATTCTTAGGAGCGAGGGGTAACGTCGCTCTGACGATTCTTACACAAAGAACACCGACGAGTCCAGTAAAAGGTTTGATCTACGATTCTCAAATATCATACCTGCCGGGCACGGTCCCTTCTCCTCACAGCTCGCTTCCGTACAGGCGCACGCGCCCGTTGCCGGATCGCACGCCCTACCGCTAGCGCACTTACAGCGAGAGGCGCAGGCGGACCCGAAAGTGCCTGAAGTGTCATCTTTTTCCTCAAATACGACTAATTCTTGGAGTAGAAGTTCGAATCATAAACTGTTTTAAAAAATCAATGCCGATCATACTTTTGTTTCGAATGTGTTTCACAATGACGAGATAAGCCTTTACACCTAATGCAAGCCAATTTGGCAATGACTTACAGCGAGAAAAACCATAAAACTATACAACGTGATTATTTACCCGATCCTTAGAGCATTTTTCATACCTGTGCCAGGTGGCCCTATGAAGTTCCACTATATAAGTTTACCAGTTCCCCTATACAAATAACTACAAGGGCAAGCTATCGGAGTGCACTCTTATACGATAGAGTTGGAAATGGCGGTAATCGTCTCTTCATTTCGCGTGCTCTCGCACCGGTCAGAGTGACGAGAGAGAGCGTGTAAATGAACAGAAGATTACCCGTATTTGAACTATGCCACTCACCCTCCGGACACAAGTCATCGCACAGCTCTCCCGTGTATCCAGGCGCACATTCGCAGCCACGCTTGTTTGATGAGCAGTGGCCTGTGAAAATTCGGTTAGTTGTGTTTTGATTATTTCTCGATTTACGCTACAGTAATCATGATCCCATTACCTCCATTCCGGCAATCCATGCACGAGTGCTCGCAGTGCGGTCCGAATCTCCCATCGGAGCAACCTGGATTCGGTAAAATAAATTTCAAAATTCGCGCATTATTCGCAACTGAAATGTACGGCTGCGTAAAGATACAACATGAAGCAACACTCGCATGAGCTGAACGGCCCCTTCAAGCGTAAAGCGGGCTCTACCTTTCATCTGCTGCTCTAGGGCCTCCAGCCAGAGCGTTGGCGCGGCTCTCGCTCTGTCCGCGAGCGACGCGCCATCCGCGTGCACGCGGTACGCAAACGCGTCCATGTCCCGGTCGTCGTGGCCTAAGGAATCATCTCGACGAGAGGAAAGACGACCAGGATCGTCGGATTCTGAAAGCGGCAGCACAGGGTACAGGAAGCGAAAGAGCTGATGGCGGGCTATGGATTCTCAATAACAGCTTCGGTGAGGCATTGAAGCATGGATGCTGGGCGGGTTCATGGATCATGAAAGCAAATTTTCGGTGCGCAATTGCGCTTCCACAACAGCTTAGCGATGACTAAAGTAGCAGCGCAAGGCAACACAACGATGCGGTTCCCTTACTGGATAGTGCGGCCTTGTCAGCCTCCGATCCCAGGCTGGCTGTAAGCGGTTAAATGAGAAAAGGTCTCAACATTCGCGAGATATCGGGAATGACGGGCCATTTTTGATTTGTTTATGTCTCTACGAATATAATACATTTTGGTTGTCTGTGCTTTCGACGATGATTTCAATGCCCCCTACCGATGCAACTCCTTCCATCCTTCGCCAAAACGAATCCGATAAAGCACTCGCAATGGAATGACCCGTCATCATTGCGACAAAGCTGCGCACATCCGCCATTGTTCACCAGGCACTCGTTGATGTCTGAAGAATTAAAATGAAATATGGTTTGAGAGACGAAAAGAATAGAGAAACTGCTAGGAAGAAACTAAATTTGAAGACTTCCTAAAGAAATGCGGCTGGATGTTTCGGTCCATTGGGTCGTAGACACCCAATGTACTAGTATTACTCGTTTTCGTGAAAAATACATTGCTACGCTTCAAATTTGGTCATTCGTTGAGCTGGTGCATCTGATTACTTTTTACATCAATCGACTCGCTTATGTTCACGATGAAACTCATGAAATTCACGACAGCTCAACATCGTTAACCACCATTAAATAAAGCTATTTTTTCATAGGAACCGGCAAGCGTTCCTCACCATGACAACTCTTTCCATCCACACCCAACTCGAATCCGTGCTCGCATCCGCACGAGTACTCGCCCGCCTCGTTGGTGCACGTGTGCTGGCAGCCGCCATTGTTCGCCACGCACTCGTCCACGTCTACAGTAGGAAGGGTTAACCCAGGGATTGGATCGATGACTGATCTTATTCGTCTCGTTGATACACAGATTTGGCTTAGTTCACAATGCTACAGGTTCTGAAGCACACATCTTAAGCACGTAGAGGCTCACTCTGTTTCGTTGATTATTGACAGTACATAAGTTGATCGAGGAATGGTTCATCTAACTAACCTTCACATGTTTTTCCATCGTAAGCCAGCATGTAACCCGGCTTGCAGTCGCAGTGGAAGTCACCGGGAGTGTTGACGCAAAGTTGCGAACATCCGGCATTGTTCCGAGAGCACTCATTGATGTCTAAACATTTTACTTATTTTTCTAGGCAAAATTGAGCTAGATAGGAAATCGAAGAATCTCATGCTAACAAGCTATCTACTCTATGCGCTAAAACAGGACAGAGACACAAGGACAAGTTAACACCCGAACAATCACATACTACCATAGACTACCACAGGTTAAACTTGGTACCACACGGGCGTACCGACGCAAGTGAGATGTCGTCCCTCCTTGCGTCCGGGTAGGAAGCCTCTTCGACAATGGCACGAGAGATGACCCGTCTTCTGGTCCAGACATAGTCGATGGCAGCCCCGCTGATTCACCAGACAAGCTCCCGGATCCAGCAACGAGCCGTCGATGTAGGGATTGGTACGGTATGGGTCGTCCGCTTGGAAGGTTGTTAGTGTGGGGAAGGGAGGGAAGGAGCGAGGCGAGAGGAGGGCTGAAAGGGTAAGGGGAAGTTACGAGGAGAGTCGGGGAGGAACAAAGACAGTTAGTGGGTTAGGGGATCAAGCAATAGACATTGGTTAGGCGTAGTTCATTGTAAGCGTGACAGTGTTAAAGAATGTTGCCGAGGCAATACCGTCAACTGGGAATAAAACGTTCCACAGACGATATTTTATCATATTTTATCATAAAACACAATAATGGCTCCCATTTCCGTCAGAGTTGATGAAATTGCACAATTTTTGGAATTTAAGCGTTTCAAGTGAGGGTCTTTAAGACACAGATAAAAAGAAATAATCAAAAACTCAAGAAAGTACAGTATCAAAAGCGTGGTGTATGGTGTGATTTCGAGCCGCGGAGTGCGTGTGACGTGCACCGGTGCACTTCTCAATTTGTTTTTTTTTTGCACATATCCGTTGAAATACGAAATGGTGACGAAATGTATCAATTGAATGCCTCGAGTGCGAAAAATGGCAAATTGAGAATTGCACCGGTGCACTTCACACGCACTCCGCGGCTCGAAATCACACCACACACCATGCTTTTGATACTGTACTTTCTTGAGTTTTTGATTATTTCTTTTTTATCTGTGTCTTAAAGACCATCACTTGAAACGCTTAAATTCCAAAAATTGTGCAATTTCATTAACTCTGACGGAAATGGGAGCCATTATTGTGTTTTATGATAAAATATGATAAAACATCGTCTGTGGAACGTTTTATTCCCAGTTGACGGTACAAACTGATACAATTTACATATTGAACAAATGATAAAGCAACTTAGAGATTGTAATAATGACATATGTTTTCGCGAAAAAATAAGGTATAGCAGCGAAGATAAGACTCTTCGCGTGAGAATTACCAAATCTAACCTTTGCATGTCTGTCCGTCCTCCCTCAACTCATAACCATCTCTGCATTTGCAGATGTGTCCTCCTAAATTTAATTTGAATTTATGGCTGTGGCAAATAAAATCAAAAATAAATAAAAAAAATATACAAAAAAAATTACCTCCGGGTTGATCGAAGCAATCGTGCTGACACCCTCCATTTCCGACCTGATAAAATATGAATTGTATTAACCATGGCGGGTAGAGCGTGATCAAATTGTAATGATACTTTGATCATTTTACGAAAAGGTGAAACATAACATTAATGAATGCGGAATGACAAGGGGTGACTTGTCCGGATGAAAACGCAAAAGATTCATGAGTGATCATGCGAAACGGCGAAACGTGTTCGTACTGAGACAACTTTTCAGCAATGTGGAAATACTCACCGAACAGCGGCTCATGTGCTCATCGCACGTACGTCCGTCTTCGTTCAGTGTGAATCCCGACCGGCAGCGACAGCTGAATTTTCAAATTGGATTGTATTTTGTTATGATTTTTTGGAGCGCGAAATTGACAATAATTAAAATTCGTATGAAACAATAGATTTTACGGAACTTTTGAAACATACCTGAATAGAAAAAAATTTGAAAAAAACAAACCGATAACTGCCGTGGCTATTGACGCATTCGTGCTGGCAACCACCGCCGTTGTGCAACGTGCACTCGTCGATGTCTAAAAATAAAGTAAAATGCAGATAGAGGTGCTTCCACGGACCAGCGAATTTGCAGTATCACGAAAACGCAAGGTGTTAGCGAAAATATTAAAACAACCATATATTAAATTTGACAAATGTTTGGCCACATTACAAGTGAACATGTATGCGAGTGACTTCCTAAACCACTCGAAATGTTGCCGATAATTCATCAAGGAAGGTCCGTACCCTGACAGCTTCTCCTGTCCATTCCCAGACGATATCCCGGGTAGCACTGGCACCTCGCTCGTCCGTTATCGTTGACACAGTGATGAGCACAGCCGCCCTTCTTCAGCAAGCATGGATCGAGGGCTGAAAAATAAGTAATAGATCAAGCACGCAAATGAGCGCCTTCTCATCTGCTCATGCAAGTTTTCGATCGGTTAAGTGGCGAGATAGTATTGTGCACTCCATAACAATTCAAGTGTTCGATCGATCCCTTGAACAGTCTTCACATTTTCAGAACCTTGTGCTGTTCGAATAATGTTCGCTGACCTCCGCAACAGTGGTGGTTACCTCGCAGCGGGATGCCTCACACTCTGGCAAAAACCAACGGCTGGCGCCAGTGAGGGTTCGGGACGGTCTACCCACCAATTTGCCCTCATGGCAAGTGGTTCGGGGGCAGCAAGGTTGTGGGAATATTTTTTTCTACTTTCTGCCAATAGAGTATCCCTCAGGCTATCGTTCCACGATTGTTGTATACACAGTGAAACGTATTTGAACTCACGATGACACTTCCGCTTGTCCTCTGCGAGTTTGTAGCCCAGAGCACAGGCGCACCGATGAAATTTACCGTCGCGCTCCTCACAACTGGAAAATATCATTCGAATATCACTAATAACTGTCGATAAAACACTGAGATTTTGCAATGCTCATTCTGCACACGAATGGGCATGCAATACCCAGGAAAGTTTAGAACAAGCGTTTTTATCTACTAAATATTATACTTACCGATGCTCGCATCCTCCATTATCGGCAGCGCAGGTATTGCTCTCGGCGCACTTGATTCCATTCGATGAAAGCACCAGGCCAGACGGGCAATCGCAGTGGTGACCGCCCTCTTGAAAGGAAATATTGGTTCAGAATTCTTCTGATTAAATCATAATAATAAAATACTCATTTTTACTGATCGAATGCTCATCGAGCAACAGTATCAATTTATTCTGTTTGGATTGGGTTTTTTTCCTGAAGAATAAGCCAAAAATACATTGCTCAAGTCTTATTCATCTCTCTTATTGCACGCCAATGAAACTCATCCTGTGCGATATTCAAATATCAGTTTATTTTTAAATATATAAACAAATAATTATCATATATTAAACAAATAATTATCATATTACCAGTATTGACGCAGCGATGGGAGCACCCGCCGTTCTCTGTCTCGCACTCGTTAACGTCTGAATTGTTATTATTAATATTATTTAATGAAAATAAATAAAAATTGTAAAACTCACCGATGCACATCTTCTCATCGCCGTGCCCGGAGAGCTCGAAGCCCGGCCAGCACCTAAAATGTTGTTAATAGTTTCAAAATACTTATTTTCATAGCTTCGTTTGTTCACATCACAACGATGTTGCTCAACAGAAACTGATTGTTTTCAAAAGTAAAGAGGCTTTGGCGGAGTCGTATCGTCTAGTGCTTACCTGCAGTAGTAGGTTCCAATCGTGTTGACACAATCATGATGACATCCGCCGTTGTTCACGAGGCACTCGTTCTCATCTGAAATTTCTCTCATACATAGCAACAATTAAGAATATCGGATTTCTTTGGCCACCCATCAACTCCCTTCTCCAGTGTAATTGTTCAAAAAAATACCCATAGTCTCCAACTTTATATTTCTTGTTTTCTCACCGTATTGACAGCGTGCCCCGGTGAACCCGCTGGCGCACTGGCACAGTTGGTCCGTTCCATTCCGGATCGGCAGACAGGTACCGCCGTTGTGGCACAGATCCGCCGAGCAGTTGGCTGCAAATAAAAAAATATTATATCGTAATAAGATAATGTTATTTTCCAGCTTTGTTTTGACGATGGCGTTCGTTTCGACTACGTGTCGATCTTCATTAAAGATTCCGTAAAATCGATTTTACCTTCACTTTCGTGTCCTCAAAATTTATCTCATGCTTCCCTCATCTACTAATTAGCGCTGCCTCTTTCCAGGGCCCGAACGGTTAGCGCTTATCCATAATTCAGAGGCCAACCTCGGCAGTCCTCATTTGTTATTCTTTTCATGCTCTGTGCACTTCGAACATGGACTCAAGTCTCCTTTCGATTTCGGAATGACAGAATTTATGAAGTGCCGGTAATCAGACAGAGCCATCCCCTGACCCCATAATTCCCTAATTCTTATCCCACAACGGCCTCCTGTTGACAAGTGAGTGATTGGGTGCCATTCCTTCATCCTGACGCTCTCTCATTTCCACACGCTCTCTCGGCCCACCCGGTCAGATCAAGATCATGATATAACTAAATGACTACTGCGTGCACCATCTGTGCGCATCCCCATCCTTTAAACAGTGCCGATATGTTACTGATGGGGGCAATGGACCGATCACTCATTAACTCGTAGGTTCATAAGGCACCGCACGCAATCAACTCCCTAGGGAGAGTACAGTCGAGGGATGAGTCCCTATGATCCGATCCTGATAACAGAATACTGGTGATGATGAATTGGTCTAAGGTGGTTATGTATGTCATTGGAGACTGGCCAATGTTTTCCTCATCAGAAGATGCCTTTCCCTTTCACTTCTTCGCCCCTAAATCATCCGCACTCCATTAGTGGATCCTGAGAGGTAGTGCCGGTGCGAAACAGTTTTGCGCGGATCTCCCCCCTAATGGATCTCCTCATCTGGTAAATATTTGGCCCAGATACAGAACCGATGCGGCGAGAGATGGGGCTAACTAGGGAGAGCGCAGGCAACGAGAGTGGGCGAGAGATCAGGTGAAATCGAGAGACGGGATCCGTTTCCACAGTGCCAATAAGGAGGGGTATTACGTGAACGAGGGTAACCGAAGCGGGGGGTTCGCATTTCGACCCCTACAGGCTACAAGTTGCCGCGACCTTTCGGGTTCTCTGGGACCAGGTGCCAAGGAACAATGGAGCTACGGTCTGAGTCTACTCAATCGCTCCTCGATTTCACCTTTCAGAGAATATAGCCAAATGAGAGAAGCATAAAAACTATGGTGTCCTTCCACAAGTTGGAATCAATCATGTTTTGGGCCCCACAAGTTGGCTCCAAGCTTGATGACAACTTTTAGGAGGACACCAGAGAACCATGGCAATGACTAACCCCTGGTGCAGCCGTGTCCGGGCACGTGGACCCAACCGGCGCAGCATTCGGGCACCACTTGTCGCCTGGTTCGGTTGACTTTCCGGAGCGAGTGCAGGTAGACGGTTCTGGAAGAAAAATAGAAAACATTCTCTTTGACATAGGAACTAAATTCATGTTAGAGTCACAATTGTCGGCCTTTCTTCAGTGTTCAGGATAACTTTATTTGGTCCATGAGTAGTATTCACTCCTCCCTTCCTCATCCCCAAATCTTACTCAACCACAAGATCCCGGGGGTCTCTAATTAACCCCCAGCACTCTGTCGGATTAACCCTCTGATCTACTGCCTCTATAGTCTGGGCGGTTGATCCCATAACCATTATACGCGTGAAAGGTCATGCGATCATGCCAGCATGCCAGCAGATTTTCTTTCCGACTTACTTGGGCTGCCTTACGGAACATGAACGGAATAGTCCTTGACATCCCGGCTTTCGTGTGCGAACATACCTGAATTTCGAAAATAGAAATAAAATCACTCATCGATCGTCTCACTTGGTGTAAGCCTTGACGCACGGCTCGGATACGGTAACGATTTCAACTTCCTCGTGCGGACAGACATGATCCCTGAAATTCATTGCTGCTTTCCGGTTCTCATTATCTCGTACTTTCCGGTCTTCAATTTGCCGGAAACCCGCTCGCATGTCAGAGCAGGGGATGTACCAGTCAACTACTAAACCCGAAAGAGTTTCTGGCGGAATGAGTGATGGCCGGCTTAGCGAGTGCGCGCACTGATTCCACTGGGAAGCTTTAGTGCAGTCTATCTTGTCTCCTCCTAAACTCGCTGAGAAATGGCCCTATCACTCCGGGGGTAATCTATCTCTGGGAACGGCTCTTCGAAAAATCTCCGCTTTAAATAAGTGACTGTGATGAAACGCTGGTGTCTGCACGTTTCCTGATCCCTCGCCCTGCTCATTTTATGTCATCCCTATTTCAAATGTGCGCCAGCGCACAGATTGCCTCATCACTCACAGCTATACTGCAAAAATTGACAGCCAATCGCGCACGCATCCGTCAATAGGCGTGCACGCGCAATTTACGGCTCGCCTCTGGCAAAAACGCCGGTTCCGCAGATTAGCCGGGACGTTTCAATTTCCCGGTTCGCGGTTTTTGCCCCGGGGCGCGCTCGATTTCCGGATTAGGCGCCGCAGCTGGAGCTGGCTGGCTACTACATGTGTTCTCGTGTTTGAGCGCCGTCGCGCCCTCTCGATTTCACGTGCTATCTCGCCTACCATGACTGTCCAAGCCCTCATCAATTTCCTCAATCTCTACATCTCTCGACGGTCCTTGACACATGCACACACACTCATAAGCAGGGGGCACGGCTGACAATATTTACAAGGCTTGACGGGCGCTTATCTTGATATAGCCCCCCAGGATTCATTTGGCGCTACCAACTGGTGACAACGCACCATATTATTTCCCTCGGGTGCAAGCAACAGGGGTACATGGCGCCGACGTGGGACCAAGTGTGACTAATCAATAGAGTTCGAAATACGGGTAATTGTCTCTTCATGTTACTCACACTCTAGTCACTCTGACCGGTCAGAGAGCACGTGAAATGAAGAGACGATTTACCGTATTTCGAAGTCTACTAATCAAGATCCCCCCGGGGCCGGGCACCACCGGCTCAAGAGCCTCGCCCTGGATCCCGTATGACAAACGACTGATCCTTTTACGACCTCTTGTTGTCCACTATGTGTTGCAATCTCCCTCGGGGGGAGTTCCAGTGTATTGCCCTCTCTCAGTTTCTCATTGTCTCTCTCAGTTAGCTCCTCGCTCTTTGATATATTTACGATCTTCCCTATGCTCTCCTCCTTCCGACGACAAATAACTCATCTCCACTGCATGTTGCATGAGAGATGGACGGGCCCTGGCACTGGATGGGTCGCAACTTCTCGCAGGTTTACGACCCATCGAGATGAGCCTCTCATCTTTGGCTACTCGATGGCCGATTCCCTTTCGGAAAAAAAACATGAATTGCTAATGAGGCTACACTACGGATCGGAAAGGAATCTTTTTTGATCGGTGATCAACTAGTTTTGTTCCTTCCAAATTCCGAGCACTATTAGTGAACACCACATGTGCAATCGTTAATCTCCTGGGTGCTTCTCCGTTTTTTTCAGTTTTTGAATATAATGCTGCTCTCCAGAGGTGTTGGTGGATCATTTTTGTGACGAGCGTCTTCTCCAATCTCACATGAGAAATCTCAAGACAATACTATATCTATCCACTCCCATGAGATTTTGCTTGCAATCTGGGAAGGATCCGACGAAATATCTCCCAGAATCGTTCAATCAACGCCAGCCTGGCAGGTGGTTGCGCAACGGACATTCCATCTATCAACGCCCCGAAGGTTTGGTGACTGCCTGCTCTGCACTCTCTCCAAACCACGCGCTATCTCGCCTAACTCTCATCACCAAACCCCCCCCCCCCTAATCTAGTACATTCCCTTGGGAGATAGATAAGGATCGGGATCGGCAGATCATCATCAGGCAGATCAACAGATGTGGTAATGACATGGAGTTGTTTTTTTCTCGAGACACAGCATTCTTCTCGGACAGAGAAGGGGGAGATCTTTGCATATGTACTTGCGCACTTTGCATGAATCGAACTACAATGCCTGGGCGGAGGGAGCCGCGGCTCTCCCCGCTCATTTTGAATTTTTGCAGTCCGATTACGGTGTGGCGGGAAAATTCAAAAGTTAATCCCCTTGTTCACCCTTTTCTGGAGAGAACAATGGGGGTCAGAATGCTGTGGAGAGCGAGGGAGAAGAGTTTGTTGGTTATTGCCAGCAAATTTGCAGCTGATATAAGTACCACATGCTCAGGAAGTTTCTTCACACGACTAAATAGCTATTTGAGGGCTTAAGAGTCAAGTCGTATTTCTATGATCGTTCATAGCTCTATCAGACCCCTCTTGCAATCCTGAGGTGGTCAACCCCTCGTGCTCTTCCTCTTTCCTTCCTTCTACCCTCTCGGGCTTGACTCATCCCGAATTATTGCCCGGTACACTGCATCTCAATGGTCAACACTAGATACGGACTCTCGCTCTTGCTCTCTCCACTTCGCACACTCTCTCACCCACTCTGCCCAGTCAGTGATCGGTATGGCAGAGAGATCTAGACCATCTCACTTCGCGCGAGAGTGAAAGAGAGAGAAGATGTGGTGATGCACTAAAGCCGAGTTATGTAAGGACTAGAACCACTGCGAAAGTACCTAATGCAATGGGTTCCTGTAGTACCAATACTGCTTTTCACACCCGACATTTATGAGAAATGATGCCATAACCGGCCACAAAGAGCGCCTAAACAAATAGTCAGACCGTCAAGACCTCTCAAAAAAAGAGTGGAGGCTAACGTACGGATCTGACCTTCCCTCGGCATCCCACTGTAAATGTCAATAGTAATCACAACAAAAGACGGACTGGGAGGCAAAAACGGACCATTCAAGACCTTGGCGCTGAACTAATCTTACCCTTTCTTTACGGCCCGGGCATCCTTAGTAATCTCGTTATTAGGGATGGTGCGATGACCGGAACAGTGACCTCAGTTTATCAGACAGTTATATGATTTCGTCAAAGCATTCGTGATCATTGCACACTCAACTGGTGCGATTTTGGCCGCGGTGTGAAACCTATCCAAACCCCGGGAAAGGATTAACACTTTCCGATCGGACGGACGGGCCGAGTGGTGTATGTTGTGTCAACACCCGGGTCAAGTAGCCTTTCTACTGCCCTCTCGGCTTCTGACAAGACAATGGAGCCTACTTCCCGGTTCTTACTATTACCCGGCCGCAAATTCACGGCTCCACAATCAGATACGGCTCGCTCACTCATCCCCCCTATTGCGCAGTATTAATTTGACAGCGCTGGGAAAGCGCGATGGGCTAAAACGCGATAGGAAGGTCTTTCACGTCACCTCTTCTGCTCGACATTTTTCTGGTCAGTCAGATCAAGACAGCAGGCGCAATCGAGAGAGTCAGGCTAGGACTGCTCAAACTTCTTTTACCTGAGGCGTCCCGCTGTGAGGCTGCGATTGTGTCCCCTTTAACTCCGTGACGAAGTACCCAGTAGACAATTCGCCCCATTGTTAGTGGAGCACAGCCACTCTTTTCGAAACAGTATGGGAAACGGGGACGAAATTGTGTCTGCTGAGAACTGTCTAAAACTGAGGGGGCCATGCCCGATTTGCCTCACAATGGTGACAATGGTACTGTCCGTCAAACGGTCATGATGCTCAAAGATCAGACGGTAAGAGAGAGCAGAAGAAATGAAGAGACGTAGTGTGAGTCAAACGGTCAGGTGCATGACAGTTTCGAAAGCCCTTGGGGGGGGGGGGGGGGCTTGAAATGTCCACAAGTCCTCAGGGATCCAGAATCACTGGAGGCTTGGACAGGTGGACATTTGCCTCACTCTGCAGATTCATAAGCAATTTCTGCGATAAAATGCTGCACCCGGGGACCACTAAGAAATCATCGCGAATCCAGAGAGCAGGTGTGCATTTTTCAATGGACTTTTGCGCGCGCATTGGGCAGGGGGCGAGGCTAACAAAAGGCGCCAGAAAGGACGACGGGAGAGGCTGGCAATTAGCCCGTTCAGGTCAGCGAGGAAGGCAGGAAGGATTAGAGGAAGTACACAAAATGGGAGCGAAATAATGGAGTGAAATTGTGGAAAGGAGCGAAAATTAAGAAAAAAATATACTAACTGTCCGAGCTTGAGCTCCTGTAGTTCCACGTCCACTAGTTGGCCGCACTGTGTGAGGGAGAGATAGATGAGCAACCCGAGCAGACTTCGCATTATCATCTTCGCATAGTAGGGAGGGAAGAAGCTACATGGGAAACCAGTGATCAATCATTGTGGAAACATTTGAGAGCATTTGTTTTACAGAAAAACAGGGGCAAGGAAAATGAAATGAAACAAACAATTTCTCGATCAAATACAAGTGCGGGAATAGTGAAGGCATTCTGTGATAAGGTGTGATAATCCGCGGAGACAGAGGTTACTCAAACATGCCAGATAGTACAAGATGCTGAGGGCACTGATATGGACGCGGGACTTGCGGGAAGATGACTGGAGGCAAGTACTATTTTGCCAACAGCGAATGAGAGAAAGTCCCTGCATTTGCAGCCACGATAATTAGATTGGATTAAGTTAGCAGGGTGGGATAGTGGAGGAGGATACTAGTGGACCGGTGTGGTCTCAGGAGGGAGGCCAAACACTCCCATCTATCTATCCGCCCCCGGAGAAAAAGCGGCCCGATAACGGCCGGTCGTTTGCTCAAAAATGCAAGTGATTGTGCGGTGAGTATGAGGGGCTGGAACGGGACGATGGCCAATGGGCTTGGGGGAAGGCTAACGGTTAGGAAAGATCAAAGATCGAAATAGATCAAGAGGGTTCAATAATACGATCATGAGAACAGACATAGACGCGAGCAGACAACATGAGAATTCGAACAGAGAGTTCAAGCAAGTGAAAGTATGGGAACGCGAAAAGAAAGCAAGAAGAAGAAACACAATCAAGACACTCGGCTCTATTGTAACGGGGGACCCGGGGCCGCATTGCATTTCGCCCCGATCGAGGATCCACGGGGGGTGCCCATAGGCTCCGCCTCCTTTTGCCTCCCTAGCCCCACCCCGGACATGTAACACATGAACCGAGCGGGCGCCTGAAGGGCCCCCACTTTTGACCCCGCCCCTTACCCTATACCCCACTCCTGCCTCCTCCCCTCCCCTTACTCAAGAGTATCCTAACAGAGTGACAGCTCGGCTTGATTGAGAGGTATCGAGAAGGGGTTGGGGGGAGGAGAGTTCAAGTATGCGGAAGCCCCCTGTTGCTAATTTGAAGGAGGCAGAACTCGGAGCGAATATGGGCAACAAGACAAGAAAATGAGTGACACTAAAGTCGTGAACCGTAAAGTTCCTTCCACAATATAAGCGACTAGAGACGATTAAGCTGGGTGGTTTACAAAGGTAAGGCTGGATACGACGATCTAAACAAGCAAGAAAAGATACTGTCCCTGACGAAACAATAGGAAAAGTGTCGAGACGAGTGAAAACGCAGCAAAGAATGCATCGAAATAGGCTGGACACGAGCTCGGAGGTGATAAAACGGATGATCGATGATTGCGGGTCGGGAAATAATGAGACACTTAATTTTAGCCGAAGAAGTCGGGACGCAGGGCTGTTCTCACTACTTGTTCTATCGACAATTGAGCAGGATTCTTTTAATTTTCTTATTATTTAGATAATAAGATTAGTAAAATAATCTGGGGCTTACATCTATCGGATTGGTTCGTGTGTCGACTTTTTGTCGGCCAGTGAGGACCAGCAATTCGAGTCTTCAGACTCTCTTGTCGATCAGAGAAAGCGAGAGAGCACGCAAAATAGAGAGGTACAGACCGTTGCTCAATAATTGGTGGTTGTGAAGGGAGTGAAAGTGAGATAAACGAGTGTGCAAAGTGTGAGGTGAGTGACCCGAGGCGTGAAATGTTCTGTATTATTGAGGTGGCGCAACAAATTACAGGGTGCTGATGTGGCCCGAAAGTGTGGATTTATGATTGGAGGGGATAAGTTGTGGCTGTGTAATAAGATTGCAAGTTCGGCAGCGGTGGAATAGCGACGCACCCGGATATTTTTAGAGTAAAATCAGTCTTACTTTTGCCAGTTTGGAGAGAAGATGAAAGATCGAAGCTGAATGAATCGAAATAGCGTTAGGTAACATCACTCGTTCCGCTAGAGAATCATTGCGGAATCTGATACTCTTATGTGCTTGGTGTTTTTGCTTACCAAATTTCTGTTTTCTTCACTAAGAGAAATATTGAGGACGAAAGTTTTGCATCTTGATGTTGATGGCAAACATGCAATCGACCTTTGTGTGATCGCTAATAAAATATTGATGCTCGTCGTGAGTGCATGAGTGAAGATGAAGGATTTGCGAGTAATCTTCAGAAATCCAACCCTCAGTGTGAGAACCCGACAATGGTCATTGTAGAAAGTTGAGAGACGAACAAAATCAACAAAGAATAATGAATAATGAATAATGAATAATGAAATGAAATTAAAGAAGGAGTGGCACGAATATTTAGCCACCTAAGCTGAGACTGTGGGATGATAGGGAAGGCATACCCGATCAGAAATCAGTTTATCCGAAGTGCCAGAAATGTCTTTGAAGCTCACTATGGATTTTTAAAGATCGGGCCTGAGCGCAGGCAAACTAGATACGAGTACTGTACTCGTGTATTGATTTATCGAGAGAGGAAATCGGAAAAGGAGAAATCAGCAATAGTAGAATGCAGGGGAGAGGGATCGAACCCGCTACTATCGGAGGAGAAGACCATCGCGCTCTCCACTAGGCCACGAGGGCAGTTGGTTAGAGAGCTGGCTAGAGAGTATTCATACAGACAGATCGCGCGTGTCTTCATAATTCCGGGTTTCTTCCGATTTCTTTAAGTGACGCTACACATTAGCACTGACAAGAGAAACCATTGCGAGTTATTATGAATTCGACACATTAATGACACAATTTTCGAACAATACCAGCAGATGGAGACATTTTTATAGATTCGATCGGTATCGATCATTCTGTGTACGTTATCCCAATTAGCAATAGTCTCCTGCCTTTTCGGCAAAAATATTCATTTTACCCATTCTTTCATTCTTTATTTTATCTCCTAAAGTACATAGTTTGTAGATAATAAAGTGAATTTTTAAAAAAAAATCAAAATGCAATCACCAACTGAAAATGATGATTGAAGAGAGGACTACTGTACCTAACTCGAATCGATTTCATTAATTTTGTTCATATAATTGCAGTAGTGTTCAGTATATAATCTAAATCTTGTTCAGATGGACGAATTCCCTGTGTTGGAAGTCGCACAACAAGCTAAGGCACGGATGGAGATGAGGGAGGAGAACGAGCAACGGGTGTTTGCTGCAGGAATTGATCCAGAAGAAGCAGCAGATTGCTCCTGCGAATTCTGTCCTCCTCGGACCTCTCAGGAGCCAAACGACTATTGTTGTCGTTCACTCTTCACCTTTGATACTTCAGGAACGGTACAAAGCTGCGTGATGGACTTGTCGCGAATATGGAGGAGTTTGGACAGCACTCCTGCATCATCAAGGACCCCCTCTTCCGCAACTACATCCTTACGCAGAATGTAAGTATGTCTATCGATTTACGTTTGCTACCAAACACATTCACCTAATTTTTCTCTGAAACAATGCTCACAGCACGGCAATTTTGTCCTGCCGTGCTTTAGTTGTACTGTATACATGATTCATACTATTGATAATTGCGTGTCTGTTGCACAAAACGCGTAGGGAAACAGCAAATAGCGCTGTTCGACCTATACAAACTGCAGGCTGCGCGTTCTGCAGCGGAAACGTTCGCCATGTCAGGAGAAAAAATCACTGACAAGAACAAGTAAGAATTGTGATTTTATACTAGAGAAAACAACTAATTCATGTCGTACCGCTACGGTGCATACCGTCTTTTCGTGGCGACAACGATGGGACATCTCGGAAAGGGAACGAGAGTGAGACTGCCGTCTTGTTTTGTCTCTGCCGTTCGCAAGCTGTGGCCCAGCCCTCACTATTCAGGATTCTCGTCCTCTAATATTACTGACATGTGAAGATAAAGTATTTATTGTACAATAATGTTGCGACATCAAAACATGTTCATTGCATTACTGATACCTGAATTGTCATTCACCTACGGTAGCGTTAACCTATTGACTCAGGATGCCAACGTGTGTTTCGTGCAGGAAGTTCTCTCCAAACAAGAAGGACTTCCACGAATTCACTTCAAAGAACCATCTCCGTCCCCTTTGGCTCAATGCCCTCACGCCCGATGATACTGCTAAGGTTGAACTCGATTTTCAACTCTCAACGGCATCTGGTAGACAGTATGTGTGCGTGGCCCACTTCTCTCCCGATTCATTCATCGAGGGTTCCCGTGTGCTCAAATCGAATGCCACTCCAATGTCCATGGTCAGTACAATCGTTTATTCAAAAATATTTTATCATCATAGAACTAGGGCACGGCAGCATCATCGTAGCAAGTGTCGACCCTGAGAATTTCGCCGACCTACCATGATGATACCGTACCCCACTCACCTCCCCCGACCCCAGTGCTGCCTCTTCTATCGACTCCTGTCGCTCGTCCGCTGTCTTCTCGGCCTCATCCCTCTTTCCGTCTCGCTTCCGCTGTCGTCCCACCATGTTGCCGCTGCTGCTGCAAGAAAGAAACGGTCAGATTCATGTTTCAACGGATTTTTGTTTTCCTCGATTTACCCTTCCCAACTAAATTAATGTTTCAGGCCGCCGACGTGGAGAAGGACCCGAATTGGACTCCCCCCTCTCCCACGATTCAGAATCTGCCCGAGGCTGAGTACTTCCTCGTGAGCAAAGCTAGTCTTCTAGAATTGCTCACGGGATGCAACTCGTGCTCTTCTGGAAAGAACTCTCTTTCGTTCACTGAAGATGCGCATGCGCTTACGTGCACGCGTAAATGCACGAGTTGCGGGAACGCATCCAAATGGTCGAACAGCCCTGTGCTCGAGACCGGTAATGCTTCCTCAAAGGAAAAGCTAAGGAAAGTGAATGTTGACATGGTGACGGGATCAACAGTTACAGCAGTCGGAACAGCGGTACGATCTAGAAAGCTTAGTATAATATAGTTGAAAAAGCGATTTTCAGCGACTGAACAAAGCGACTGATCGGAGGCATTCAGTTCATCGATACTGTCGTCACAGATCGACATTCGGCCATCTTCGCTATGATGAAGCAGGACTTCCCCACCATCACGCACAATTACGACCCTTGGCATTATTTCCGTAATCTGACAATGAGCTTCATCAAGGTATTTAATTTTGTATAAATAACACTACAACTAGTTCCAACTATAAAAAAAACCTTCCTACTTCCTTACAGCACACGAAGACTCTCTACATGACTCAAGTGAGAGAGACATGGTCGGAAATAATCGTCAGAAAGGCGTACGATGCTGTTGTGCGGGCCCAGGGAAACGGAGTTCTAGCCTCCGAAATGTTTCGATCTTCCCTCCTATGTTGTGCTGGATTGCACGATTTCTCAAGTGTTAGTTGATTTCTGCATTGGTTAATTATTAGCCATGCCTACTTTCAGGACCCATCGTTCACTCAGTTCAAGAAATGCCTCCACGGTCCTCCTCCGCTCAATTTCCCATACATACAAAGAGATGGTAGAGCATTCAAGAATCTAGAGGCGCACATCTTCACAGCGAAGAACATTGAGGACATAAAACATGTGTGCTGGAATCTCAAAACCAGCACAGTCGAGAGCCTCAATTCATTAGCTTGGAGATACGCTCCCAAGGACTACTACTTCGACAGGTAATTACTATATCTAGCCGCTGCTAATAAGTGAAAAATGGCAGAATGGGGCACGAATTGCGCACTATGATGGCTATGCTGCATTGGAATGAGTTGAGGAAGGATGAGGCAGAAGGAACACGCACGATAGTGAGCAATTTCAAACTGTTTTGCTGCGCTGCATTCAGTGAAAAATCCAATAGAACACTTATCAGACGGGAAAGAAAGGGTACTTCAACCATACCCTCAAGAAGGTCGTCTACAGGAACGTGAAAACACCTGCCAAGAATACATGGAGGGATAAAGTAAAGAAGCAATGCCACGAGGTTTTAATGGCTAATTATAATTCTATCTATTGCCTCTACTCAGATTCGTGCATCTCTTTCTTCTACTCCTTACTCGACCGAAAAGAAGGAAAAATTGGAGAAGCAGAAACAGAAGGTTCCCATAATTTAGTTACATAATCGAATACCTAATTTTTAGGATGCATGGAACCTCGCGAATACGCCATCCGTTCCCCACCCCTGTGATGCCAACCTGGAAGAATCAGACGATGAAGACGACCTCCTTCCGACTCCCGAGACCTCGACGCAGACCCTCGAAGAGATTCTGGAAGAGGCTCGCATTATTATGGAAGAAGATGATGAATGTAGGAGACAATGGGAATTGCGAAACGAAGAGAACGAGTGAATAAATGACTCGATATTTTAGTACATTGAAATTGTTGACTTATCATTTTTCGAATTAAATGTTTGTCACTTATTGTTTTTTTAAAGTTCTGACAAACATAAACTATTTTAAAAAATACTATTCTATTTACATTTTTTAAAATCAAATGCCAAAAATCAATGCAAGTATCAATGCAAGTACGTAGAAAACAATAAACACTTAAAAAATAAATAAACGCACCTGATCAGCATCATAACTGCATCCGTGTCGTGTAGTTGGCGGAAGAATTGGAACAGATGGAAGGGTGACGTCATCTCTCCGTCCAGCCACGTTCCACCACTACCCGTCGACTTGCCAATCTTGTTGTCTGCAACAAAAGCTCCAGTAATGTCATAATTAATTAATCTAATGAAGTACTGTATTTGCCGCCTAGCTGCAATATAGTTCTTGCAATAGTTCAACGAGAAGTAGTGAGACAAAAACGATCAGTTTACCTGGAAGCAACAGTCGTGCTTCTCAGCGAGCATTCGCCAATCGTACGCTTGCAACGACTGGTAAACAAACTCGGGAAACGACACTCCCGATCCTGCAACAGCAATGTAATTTAGTGAGGGCGAAAATTAAATAAACGTTATTCTCGTGATAGTGCTACCAACCTGCGCCGGCTTCAAGTCTCGATCGGATGGCCCTTGTTCGAAGCATCCGATTCGAAGGGCACGAGTAAGCGAGAGGAAATCGAGCAGCTTCATCTGGAAAATATAGGTAAACTACTGAAAGTAAAAAGACTGAAACTTTAATATTTACAATTGTAAAAGCAATGACATACCTCGCTGTATCACTCCGAGTTGTCGATGCACTTGAGCTCACTTTTCGCTCTCATCAGGACCCTTTCCCGGGCGTTCCTCCACGGCAATTGGATCTGCTTCATAATGAGATGCTTATTCTCGAGAGCTTCGTGTAGACGAGATACATCCCGGTCTGGAAAACAATCGTTATAACTATATTTTGGAAATACGAGAAACCTAGCACACCCAAGACTGTTTTAATTTGGAAAAACTGAAATGACCGTGCCTGTGGATCTTCCACTTGGATCTCCGACCAGAGCTGTCGCTCCTCCGATGATAGCAATCGGCTGGCAGTCAAACTTGGACGAGCGAAATAAATTCAACAAGATGAGCAGATTCCCGACGTGTAAACTACGAGCAGTGGGATCAAATCCAGCGTAAACGCCCTTTGGCAGCCGCCTGACTGAAAAAAATAAACAAATGAACGGTTACAATAGACGATCAGTAATCAATGAATATCATTGCCAAATGACAGCAAAAATCACCTCAAGTTCGCCTCATTCTCTTGGAAAATGGGTGATGGGTAAGAGTCAGCGATGAGCCCTCTTTTCTGCAGGTCTTCCGCAAATTAATCGTCCTTTCTGGAATAGATAACCTTATTTTAATTATATAGAATATCGCGAAAAAGATTAACATGACGTTAAAGAATAAGACAGGAAGAGTAATATCACAGTTTAACAAAGTATCGTGGGTCACTACGGGATTTTGAACGAACATATGAATTGTTAGGATTTAACAGGAAATATACGGAATTTCGAATTGATTTAGAGCTAGTGAAATGAATGAAGCACATTGGACCAACGAATATCGTTTACAAACTTGGAAAACAATAAACAATATCAATATTTTCATGCAATATGGAAATTCCAGGATAATCGACATTGAACCATGTTTTTTATGGTTCAGGAGTGTAGAACAACGATTTGTGAAGTAAAAACAGTTAAGTATTTCAAACAAACACGCCAAAAACCAATAAACCAGCAAAGAAGAGCGAAAAAAAGAAAAAGGAAAAAAATTGGGCCCAAAAAAACTACAGTACTCCATTGGAGGCGGTGGTTTTCCGTGGTGAGACCCAACCAAACTGATTCGTGCCACTCCTTCTTTAAATAATGAAAAATTATACCTCGAATAATGAAAAATTGGTAACAAAACACAATTTATTCCGACTGATCATTAAAAAACAAATAATATACGAGTATCAAGACGATGTGAATGGAATATGGATATTTATTTCTCAATATTTTTCGGGAAAACGATTTGATAAAATCGCATAAAAATATTCTCTGATTTCACTGATCTGAAAGCACCTGAATAAAGAGCTTCCGCTCCACTCCCTTGCCCCGTTGCATGTTGCCTTCTCCAATTTAACGACGCGTCTCAAGTTATAAAGCCGATAGCAACTTCACGATAACACCATACCGATCACTCCTGCTGCCTGGAACCATGCGCCGAGGTACGTACGGTTGTTGCCCATTACTTTAGAACCAAAACAAAATAATCATGCTACCTAAAGATATGTTTCAAAGTTGTACGTGCTTCATATGGGAGGCTGTTCAGTTAGGGAAATTATTCATTATTATCTCAATTTTTAAGACTTCTATTTCAAGATGTAATTCAGTTATTGTACTATGTTCTCTCCTCTCGGTCGGTCTCGGTGTCGTGAGAGATCTGGGCATGCCCGGATGGAGCTGTGATGCGGGCCTCATGAAGAAGTAAGCCATGAACAAATGATAAATGGGTTTGAATCAAAGTATAATCGCCGACTACCCACGAACAACTCCTTTTCACTTCTTTGATTTGAACAAAATATCGTTCGTTCATTTGCTAAAACTTCTTCCCGGTTGAAAAAAGAAATATACAGATCCAAATCAGTCCCCCAATCCGTGCACGCCCTTCGCCCCGCGGACATTGGCATCGTCGGTGCAATTGGAGACTCGCTCACGGTAACGTTGTAAGGTTTATGTCAACTACGGGCGAAATCGAGGAAAGCTTGAGCGAGGGTTAGAGTAGTAGTAGATGCACCATCTTTTGATACGCGTAGCATTATAATTTCCTTCGCCCGGCGGATATTGGAATCATTTGCTAAGGGGTGGAGGACAGGTTAGCAGGGGACATTTGAGCAGCAGTGGAAAGGGGACAGTTGAGCAATGGAGAGTAGAGCATTGGACAGATGAGCATCGTACATTTCAGCAATGGACGTTTGAGCAATCAGAGAGGGGAGGTTGGACATTTGAGCAGCGGGCCAGGGGGGCCTTTCCACAGAGTGGACACTTGAGCAATGGGCCAGGGGGGGGGGGCTTTCCACAGAGTGGACATTTGAGCAGCGGCTAGGGGGGCCTTTCCACAGAGTGGACATTTGAGCAGCGGCTAGGGGGGGCCTTTCCACAGAGTGGACATTTGAGCAGCGGCTAGGGGGGCCTTTCCACAGAGTGGACATTTGAGCAGCGGCTAGGGGGGCCTTTCCACAGAGTGGACATTTGAGCAGCGGCTAGGGGGGCCTTTCCACAGAGTGGACATTTGAGCAGCGGCTAGGGGGGCCTTTCCACAGAGTGGACACTTGAGCAGCGGCTAGGGGGTGCTTCCCACCGAGTGGACATTTGAGCAGCGGCTAGGGGGTGCTTCCCACAGAGTGGACACTTGAGCAGCGGGCCAGGGGGACCTTTCCACAGAGTGGACATTTGAGCAGCGGCTAGGGGGGCCTTTCCACAGAGTGGACATTTGAGCAGCGGCTAGGGGGGCCTTTCCACAGAGTGGACACTTGAGCAGCGGCTAGGGGGTGCTTCCCACAGAGTGGACATTTGAGCAGCGGCTAGGGGGTGCTTCCCACAGAGTGGACATTTGAGCAGCGGCTAGGGGGTGCTTCCCACAGAGTGGACACTTGAGCAGCGGCTAGGGGGGCCTTTCCACAGAGTGGACATTTGAGCAGCGGCTAGGGGGGCCTTTCCACAGAGTGGACACTTGAGCAGCGGCTAGGGGGTGCTTCCCACAGAGTGGACATTTGAGCAGCGGCTAGGGGGTGCTTCCCACAGAGTGGACACTTGAGCAGCGGCTAGGGGGGCCTTTCCACAGAGTGGACACTTGAGCAGCGGGACAGGGGGGCCTTTCCACAGAGTGGACACTTGAGCAGCGGGACAGGGGACCTTTCAACAGAGTGGACACTTGAGCAGCGGCCAGTAGGAGTTTCCCAGAGTGCGGACACTTGAGCAAATTAAAAAAATTAGATTTTTAAAAATTCTGAAAAAACCGAAAGTAATATCACGAGCTTGTTGAAGTGAACACATTTTGTGAAAACCTGCAAAACGCGTCTCACAAAAACATTCATAACTCTCTTTAAAATTGAGATATCAATATTTTCAAAGCAGAAAAATATCCGCACGACATTCCTCTAAAACTTAATAGTTGACGTCATCATTCCTAGTCGCCATCCTGGAGCAAGGCGGTCGATTTTGTGAAAAAACATCAAAATCGCCGAAATTTTTTGGGTAAAGTTCTGCATAAAATTTAAAGCTTGCCACAAAAACACAACAAAAAAAATTTTATATAAAGAATTTTTTATTTTTTTTCACAAAATCGACCGCCTTGCTCCAGCATGGCGACTAGGAATGATGACGTCAACTACAAAGTTTTAGAGGAATGTCGTACGGATATTTTTCTGCTTTGAAAATATTGATATCTCCATTTTGAAGAGAGTTATGAATGTTTTTGTGAGACGCGTTTTGCAGGTTTTCACAAAATGTGTTCACTTCAACAAGCTACGTGATATTACTTTCGGTTTTTTCAGAATTTTTAAAAATCTAATTTTTCAAATTTGCTCAAGTGTCCGCACTCTGGGAAACCCCTACTGGCCGCTGCTCAAACGTCCATGGCCGTAGGAACCTTCCCCCTAGCCGCTGCTCAAGTGTCCACTCTGTGGGAAGCACCCCCTAGCCGCTGCTCAAATGTCCACTCTGTGGGAAGCACCCCCTAGCCGCTGCTCAAATGTCCACTCTGTGGAAAGCCCCCCCCCCCCTGGCCCGCTGCTCAAGTGTCCACTCTGTGGAAAGGCCCCCCTAGCCGCTGCTCAAGTGTCCACTCTGTGGAAAGGTCCCCCTGGCCCGCTGCTCAAGTGTCCACTCTGTGGAAAGGCCCCCCTAGCCGCTGCTCAAATGTCCACTCTGTGGGAAGGCCCCCCTGTCCCGCTGCTCAAGTGTCCACTCTGTGGAAAGGCCCCCCTGTCCCGCTGCTCAAGTGTCCACTCTGTGGAAAGGCCCCCCTAGCCGCTGCTCAAATGTCCACTCTGTGGGAAGGCCCCCCTGTCCCGCTGCTCAAGTGTCCACTCTGTGGAAAGGCCCCCCTAGCCGCTGCTCAAATGTCCACTCTGTGGAAAGGCCCCCCTAGCCGCTGCTCAAATGTCCACTCTGTGGGAAGGCCCCCCTGTCCCGCTGCTCAAGTGTCCACTCTGTGGAAAGGCCCCCTGGCCCGCTGCTCCACACTCTGGTCATACCCTCTGGCTGCTCAACTATCCATTGCTCATCTGTCCATTGCTCTTATCTCTAATGCTCAAGTCAGGCCCGCTGCTCAAATGTCCCCTGCTAACCTGTCCTCCACCCTTGCTAAGGTTACTTGCGCTTGCTCATTCTAAAATTTAAAAAAAGGAACACCGGTAAAGGGATGGCACGTTCGCAGATTTTTGTGCTTACAGTTAGTCGATGACAGAGGCTAGTATATTTGAGATTGCATGATGCATACTGTGGATAATGCAGAGTGACGGTTGAGTATTTTGGCTCATCAACAACGGCAAAACAGCAAATTTTATCTGCAGAAAATGGGCACACTTGCGTCATTGTAGAGGAGATGCACACATTTCACCTATGTACCGCATGGTCTCCGCCTACCAAAGTCAACATGTTTGCTCTTATCTCCACGTTGCGTGCTGTGTAGAGGCTGCACCAAGCGATCTCAAGAGAGTTAGAGACACTGGTGAATGGAGAGAAACCAACTCATGGCAAAGTTTACGAGCTACGAGCTTCAAACTACAGCTCCGAACGAAAACTACCGAGATAAAAACAATGACTATTCATTCTCCAGCTCATGGGATTGGCAAGCAATGGATTCCTTCAATTGGGATATTACCTCTACCAGAAGTGGCATCAAATAAAGACACTTTACTCCAGGCTGGCAATGGTGCAGGCGCTGAACCCG
This sequence comes from Pristionchus pacificus, assembly GCA_000180635.4. Classification (NCBI taxonomy): domain Eukaryota; kingdom Metazoa; phylum Nematoda; class Chromadorea; order Rhabditida; family Neodiplogasteridae; genus Pristionchus; species Pristionchus pacificus. Next base: position 22,330,632 of record CM026576.1, read on the forward strand.
GTGACATCCTGGGAGTGGCGATTCAGTACAGAGGTACTCCATTTGATAGTGATGACTCCTTCCCTCAATCTAATGATCGTAGTGGAACATCGTCACTGTTGTTGCGACTGTGCGTCGTAGTGGTGAATGAAGTAAGATTGCACCTTATTGCAGGCCTCACGTTCTCCGTCGGCGGAGACAAGTCGCTGGACGAGCACATCACCATGGCCAGTGAGTGCAAGAGATTGATCATCACAATTTTTTACACGCACTCAGACCTGAGGATTCTGTTTACTATAAAGTACACGGGACATACGAGTGCACATCTCGAGAACAACGTGATGAGCATGATGAGATAGGATAGTAGACGTTACGTGGAATATTAATGCATGATGAAGTTTATCGTGTAATATTCTTCAGATGTCCTCAGGAAGTTCAATCCCGACCTCTTCGGGTACTCGGTCAAGACGGGCTCGTCCAATGTGTGGGAGGTATGTAATGTATCCTCCTGTCCTCCTGATCTTGTTATGATGATCCTGTTGAAGATGATATGCCGATGAAATGATTCATTTCTAGAGAAAAAGATAAATAATAAGGCGATTAGAGAAGTTTTAAACACAAGCTGTTCAAACTGACCATCTGCGCAGAACGAATCTAAAAAGCATAAATACAATGATCAAGAATGTTGTTCAGACAGCCGCTCTGAACGGGGCCATTCCCGGTGCGCACTCGTGGGATCTACTGGAGCAAGCACATGATCTTGTGAGGAGACTCAAGGAGCATCCAGACGTGAGCGTTAAATAAATTCAGGGATTAGTACAATTTCCTGGGATTTGTACATTTAAAAACCTGGGATTAGTACAATTAAATATTTTTGGGATCAGGAGAGCCCACTGAACAAGATCGGCAATTGATTACAGACCAAGTACGAAGAGAAGTGGAAGCTCATCCACATCTTCATCGGCGGAAATGACATGTGTGCGTGGTGTGTGCATCAGAAGGTTGGTTTGTTAACTTAATTTCATATCGGTCATTATCGGTGTCACGGCATCAGAGGATGTAACACCAGATCTTACTTTGTGTGGATCTCCTTTGACAATCTCCTGGATCTCCTATGAGCGTGCCAGTGATATCGTCAGCGTATCGGAGATATTGTCGATTCCAGAAAGAGTCCGCCGACGCCTATCGCGACAACATCAGAGCAGCGATTCAAGTGTTCAAGGATGAGCTACCGAAGTACTGTCTATCTCGATCCAATCTTCTAACTGATAACTAACTGATAGCAAATTGATATGTTCATCAATCTCCAATATTTCCAGAACCATGGTCGTTCTCACTGGAATGGTCGACATCTCGCTTCTGCGTATCGAAGATGCCGATCAGGAACTGTGCAAGAAGATCCATGTGTATGTTCATAATGTGATTGAAATAATCTCTCAATCAATCCGTTAATCAATTCGTCTAGTAATTCTTGATGAGGCACAGACATTAATTGGCAGTCTTGTGTATTTAGACCGGGTGTATGCCTAACATCGAACGACACTACCAAGTATCGACAATATCCATGATTGATCATTGCAGACTTGAGTGTGAGTGCGAGATGAACCCGAACGTCACCGATGAAATGCTCGGCGATGAGACGAAACTGTATCAGGTTAGATAGGGTACCTACAAAATGAGGAACCGTCGAACTCGCCACAGATTTTGGATTCTAAAAGGTTCAGGGGCCACCAAACCAGCAGGATCGGCTGTGCCAAACGCTAGACGCTGGTAATCTGAGACCAATCATTGCAGCAAAAGGAGCAAGAGCTGCAGGATTCGGGCGAGTTTGACACTACGGATGACTTCACGCTCATCATCCAGCCCTTCTTCGAGGGAGTCAAGGACGTCGGTAGGAATGTAAGTGGGAAATCCAAAAACAATAGCTTTACCTTAACAATGAGTAGCACTTCCATTAGTGGGCATAACTATTACAAATAATGGAATTCGGTGAAGGTTACCTTCTCATCATACACCTTATTCACGAAGTTGACCAGAATGTCTTCTAAACTGTGTTGTGGATATCATCATTCTGATTCTTCAAAGCTCAGCCCGACGGCACTCCTAACATGGACTTCTTCGCTCCCGATTGCTTCCACTTCGCGGCGTACGGTCACGCGATCACTGCACGGGCGCTGTGGAACAACATGATGCAGCCGGTTGGAAGTGAGTGCATTTTTGTGCTGAAAAGCTCATTCGTATGAATAGTAATCGGACAACTGTGAAAGTACAGCACATGAGGGAGTTGGGAGGGGGGCTGTGGGATAAAATAATGCAGATTGTTGGAAGTGGGGCTTCTAGATAATAATTTCCGCGAAATGGAGTATACTTCTGCAGTTTCCTGAAGAAAATGAATTCCCAGTGAATTGTGAACTTTGTTTACTTGTTAGCTGTTACTTTGACGCTCCATGGATAAGGAAGAATATGCTTAAAAATCGAGCATTGTGATTTCGCATGCACTGCAGGCAAGACGACCGCTAACTTCACGGATAACGGCGAGCCGCTGCTGTGCCCGGAACCGGTAAGTTAACCCCTTGTTCTTGGGAGACGGTCACCTAGATAATGTTGTGAAACGATTCAAACTCGGCTTTCAGACCTGTCCCTTCATCCGTACCACCAAGAACTCTGTCGATTGCACCAAGTATCTCACGAATTAATGAGGCAGAATTAAATTTGTAAATAATATTTTCCTTTAATAAATTCTTTCTTCAGGCATTCAATTTACGTTGCATGTAGAATGCTCTCAGAAGGTAGCAACAAAACGGTTTCATTCATTCATCACCAAGTTGATACCCATTCAAATTTTCTATCATGTTTTTTCATTTCCTATCAACCAAGCTCAATTTTCTCTTTTTTTTGAAGAAAGAGCAACCACATTCGAATGCAAATTATCTGATTAGAATTTTTTCATTTATTCGTTCTCTTCTTTCCCTCATTTCGACCACCGTTCGTCTCGCAATGCGGTCGTCGCCTCTTCTCGTCCTTCTCTTTTTTTACCGTGGTGAGCCATTACCGTGTCCGACCATACCGTACCGATCATCATTCTCCGAATTCCGTAGTATGCCGTGCTCAATATACCACATCGCTGTACGTTACCGGAGTCTTCTCTCATCATAATGCTCAAAAAATCTCACGTGCGGCATAATAAGTCTCGTAGTTTTCTCATGCAGCAACTGCGAATGTTTTTCTTAGTATGATGTATTTTGATATTCGAATCAATTATCGGCACCTTTCAAAGGTCATGTGTACAACCGCACATCCCTTGTCTACCGCACTCAACCGTACTCTGCTGTACTCACATCCGCTCCGGTCTAAACGAGATCACGGACCAATTACTATTCAGCGCCGCTGATGCTCGAGTTAATGGGACCGAACGGCGGCAAGCGAACACTCAGAGCGAAGAAGGGAGGATTCCTTACGGAGATTGTTACGCCGGGAGGATATCGTACAATGAGCATTGTTCGGTCAACGATGGATGGACAACATTTCACCGTCGAGCAAATCAACGACTATGAGGTACTGTTGCTCTGAGAATCATGGCGCAATATCTAATCACAACAGGTCGCCCTGAGGTCACGCGATGGATATTACATGTCGCATCAGCACCTCGATTTTGCCGGCTCGGTTTCGGTCGTTAAGGAACCGGAGATTCTCACTCCTGTGAGGAACTCTGATGGTTCGTGGTCGTTCAAGAGCCGCTGGAATAAGTGGATGAGCTCCAAGAGAACTGCGTTCTCTCCCGATGCCTTATTTGAGAGCGAGAACACGGACCACGAGCAGTGGTGGCTCGAACCGTGGTAGCCTTGAGAATACACATGATTTAAACTCGAATAATTGCATCCGTGTTATCATGCTTTATCAGTAAGTTGCGCTGATCAAGATGACATAAACTATGCGACTACTGATAAATTCTGTATTCAGTATTCTGTATCATGCTTTGATCCTTTAGGCAGAACGGTGCACTTTTTTGCAAAAAAAAAAAAGAGTCGACATTAAATTTGGGGGTCAATGATGAACGTTGAACGAATTGATGAACGAAATGTACTTTTTTTTTTTTTACTTTTTTTCTACCAGGCGTCTCTCATTCCGGCGCACAACTAGGCTTTTCAACCGGTGCGTAAAAAGCCTGAACTCGTGAGCCCCACGAGAGATTCATTCGAATGCAAATGTTTCAATTACATTTTCTACGTTTTTCCATTTATTTGTTTTCTTTCTTTCCCTCATTCGACCATAATTCGTCTCGCAATGCGGTCGCTGCCTCTTCTCGTCCTTCTCCTTTTCACCATGGTGAGCGATTTCCTTGTCCCACATAACTGTACCGTACATCATACACCGAATACCGTAGTGCATCTTACTCAAAATTCCGTATTGCTGCACCATACCGATCACCAACGTACTCGTAGGATCCTATTTTTGCATAATAATATCCCGTATTGTCCAGTAGAGCAGCAATCGCTGTTCCATTCGTTATTTTTCCGATTTGGATCAATGCTCAGCCCCTTGTAGGTCGTGCTTACAACCGCCCAGTCCCTGTCTACCGCACCCAACCGTACTCTACTGTACCCACATCCGCTCCGGTCTAAACGAGAAGCTAACAGTGAGTTATGAATGTTATCGTGAAATTATTCTCCGTTTCACTCGTAGTTGATCTTTGACTACCGTTCCATGGGCGGAGTTAGGAAGAGGCCGGGAGGAGGCTAGTGATCTACCTGCTCTCCTCCGCCCTACCTCTTCTCTCTCCCAGACAATCAATACGCTAACCAGCACATTGAGTTTGCTAAGCATTTGAAACGCACGTTATAGCTGAACAAAGGTCAAATCAAAGACCCATTATTATTCAGCGCCGCTAATGCTCGAGCTGTTGGGACCAGACGGCGGAGAACGGACGCTCAAGGCGCATAATGGAAAATACCTTACGGAGACCCTAACGAATCCAGAAGGAAATCAATTAATAAGAACCGAATTCATGGATCCATGGACAAGGGCGAATGGACAGTTTTGGACCTTCGAGAAAATCAACGACTAAGAGGTGCGTTCGCTTTGAGAATCGTGACTCACGGTCCCAGTCAGTGTGAAATACGGATCGCCGTCTCTTCATTTGACATACTCTCTCACCGGTCAGAGTGACGAGAGAGTGTGCGAAATGAAGAGACGGCGACATTTTGAACTCTATGCAATGCTATGTACAGGTCGCGCTGATGTCACGCAACGGACGCTACATATCGCACAGGAACCTCGGTTTTGCCGATGTTGCTTCAGTCGCCAGGGAATGGGAGATGCTCACTCCTGTGAAGAACGATGATGATGGTTCGTGGTCGTTCAAGACCCGCTGGAACAAATGGCTAAGCGATGAGTGGCATGCGATCGGCCCCGCTGTCTCATTTACGAGCGATAAGTCGATTCGCGGCCATTGGTGGCTCGAGTCGTGGTAGCCCACTGAGAATAAACATAAATTCGAACAGTTATATTCGTGTTATTAAAAAGATTTGATCCCTTAGGTGGATCGGTGTACTTTGTTCTGCAAATATAGTAGACATTCAATTAGAGTAGAACGAATGCAATGAGCGCAGATGTCGGGCCTTTGAGCAAATAACGGACATCGATGTGCTTTTTCTGAGAATCATGATGTTTTTTTTCTGCATTGTGCAAGTGTTCAACTTTCTGCGATATGAAAGGCACATTCTTTATCACTCATTCACCATCAAGTTGATACTCATTCAAAACTCGGAACATGTATTTCATTTGATCGTGAATATTTATGGTAGGGTATTTGCAACCAACCTCGACTGTCAAATGATTCCTAATCATTTTTCTATAAGAAGTAAGTGAAATATTGGACACACGGAAGAACTCAGGAAAGATTTCACAGCGCAAAGCCACGAACCCCGAGTAAACATCGTTTTGTACCTCCGGGGTTTCCTTTTTCAATTTATTTCGTACGAAAACATCTGGGTTGCACACGGTCTGATCAAAAATCGAGAGGTATCCAGCCGCAATGCGTTTCTCATTGTCAGTCATGTTATCTTCCCTAATTTGTTCGTCATCGGTAGCAGCGGAGTGGAAATGGTGAATGTGAGCGAAGAGGGAGGTGAATTCGGCGTACGAGAAAATGGAAGATGATACTTAGTGTAGTTTGCACATCTGGAAATTATTTTTAAAAAATCATCGTTAGAATATTGTTTGTTGCTATTTTTCGGGTCGAAAATTAATGTGTGACCGTAACGGAATTGAATTGAATTGAGTGTGGTAACAATTGAGCTATTTATCAAGCAATTGGCTGTGAATTTTTAGATAGCTTCAAAAGACAAAATGGCTCACTATCTATTTTCTTTGTTGAGATCGCTTTTGATTGCTCCATTGTTGCTTCCTAGTCCTGAGTCCTGAGCTGAACGTTAAATCAATAGGCGTAAAAATGTTGATGAAAATGAAAGAACACACTGTTGATACTGAAAGTTTCACAGCGACGACATTTCAAAAGGTCGGCGAGTGCATCACACTCTACTCACCAACTACACAATTTCTCGTTATGGCATCGCTTGATCGCTTTACATATTATGTTTCCTGCTTTTTCCGCTCAATAATACGACGTTGCTCGGTTTGTATTTCGATCGAATAAATGTGGATTGCATTGCAGAAGTCTACACCTTCTCAATTAACGAGATCCTGCTCGATATATCGATTGAAGAAATGAGAATTAGTGAGCATTTCTCTATTCCTCGAATTTCAGCTATTTTGTGTTTGTTTTGTTTGTTGCTGTTTTTTAAACAAATTTGTCTAATTATCGATAATCGGTCTATGACAAAATATTGGATTCTAACGAGAATATTTACAGGTTCAGATCATCTCTTAATTCCGGTGGAAGCGTAATGAAGAGTAAATACATCAAACAAAACAAGAAGATCAGCTAATTTCTTTCGTTTTGCGGCATGAAGAGTTAGTGGAGCTACGAATATCAAGCATTAGTAATCGTGTTGTTTTAATTTGAAGATAAAAAACATTTACAATATTTGTTAAATTTGTTCTGCAATCAAGGAAGAGACCGGGGGAATGCGAGGAATGGAGAAGAATAGAACTAGCTTTTTGTATAGGATCGTTCCAATTAGGCGACGGGATCAAAGAATGGCCTTTCATGTTTCCACAAATGAGTTGCAAATAATTTAATTCTATGTATGAAAAGTCTCAATGCGTCATTGATTTATTCAAAATCGTCCGTTCATAGCAAATACAAGATACAGAAGAACACACATCGAGATCCGTAGTTTGCACTACTCGTAGGTTAAATAGACATGGACTGTGGATCAGGAGGAGAGATCAAAGATCAAAATGGGCAGATCAAAGATCAATTGGACATAAAGCTGTTCGTTTGAAAAGTAGAGACGTGGGAAGAGAGGGCAAACAGTATAGTAGAGATCAGAGATCAAAGTTCAAAGATCAACAATAGATCACTCTAGGTAGATATCCTCGGTGGGATGAGCGAAAGCCATGTACTCGTCATATGATCGCTTGAAGGCTCGCCTGAAATTTGAAACTTCAGGATGTTTTACAGAACCTTCGAAAATTTGTACACGCTTCCTACCTCATTCTATTCGTTATTTTCAACAATCCCGGTGATCGTCAGGAATAAATTATTCAGTTTTAAATCTCACCCAATGCTCTCCACGATGGGCTGTGTGCTCTCGTTCGAGAGGAATACGTGGCAGGCAAAACGAGGAAGGAGTGGGTGTTTAGTGATGAAACCGAAATACCTGGAAATCAAATTATTTTTTCCACTGTCAAGGTTGTAGTGATGGAGCAAAATGAAATATTAAATGTCCTCATTTAGTCGTGATGTGCCTAATTACAATCTTGTTGATTGTAGATAAAGTTGTGGATGAAGTGATCATAACTCATTGATTTCACAAAAGAAGAATAATTCGCTAACCTCAATTGCTTCGGGTGCGCTCCGCAGAAAGAAATGTTCTGAAGCGAGTAGAAGAAATCGAAGGACGGACATTGGAAGAACTGAAATATCAGAGATAAACTCATTGTGAGGTCGAAATCCCAGGAACGTAGTGTTGAAGTGCACTATCAGATATGTTTCACACTCAAGCTCTCAAGATAAATAGTATTGTTTTCGTGTTCGACAAAAGGAAAATATAAATAAAGTGAACTCACATTCTTCTTTTTCTTATCAATAATATGAATGCCACGGAAGGAAATCTCCATCAGCACCGTCTGTGGGACGATGATTTCCTCCTTTCGCTTGTACATTGCAAGGACCTAAAATTTATTTGAAATATATAAAAGTATTACTGTTGTTGGTAGTTGATGAAGAAAAATCTTCTACGGAGAAAAGAAGGTTCATTCCATCCAACTCTTCTTATTCATGACCCGCGTACATAGTAACTAGCTAAGCTGAAGCATCCCTTCTTTATTCATGGCCCCAATTCTTCCTATCTCAAGTATCTCACATCACTAGTCTGTCATTCACAATGTTCTCTCATCCCAGCTTAGGAGATTCAACTCACCTTGTTCATTGCTTGCGTAAGGACGTCATTGCCCTTGTGATGTCCAACTTCAATCGACGCGAGAAGAGTCAGGTAGAAGGTGTCCCTCTCGGCGGTTAGGATTTCTAGAATATTTCGATTAAAGACGTCGATTTTTTTTCTCTAATATTTTTGTGTTTTTTTTGGACTTGTGAGTGCAAAATTACTCACTATTCGTATTCGTCGGCAGGGCTCCTTGGCATATCTCCTCGATTACATCGATTTCTACTACCAGTGCAGAGGGGAAGATGCCGGACTGTCCGGACCGAAGGTTGACACCTGGAATAAAGGCAGTTCTAGATTGTTTAACGTATCCAAATAGTTTTCTCGTGTAGAAAAGCGCACTGTAATTTGAAGAACCCTAATCATATACGACGAACCCCTTCACTTGTCCTCCCTGTCTCCCAAATTAAATTGTAAACACGGACTGCCACAGAACCCCACCCCCAAAAGCTCGCCTGAGCCCGAATACCACCTGTTGCCTTCATACCGCCCTTAACGCACACTGTCTATGTGATGAATAAAGAATAAGAATAAGAATAAGAATAAGAGAGATACTAGAGGAAATTGGAACGGAAATTGAGATCCTTCCTTCCTTAATGGACAAGAAACGACGGTCGCGTGCGTGTATGGTGGACAAACACTTGGCAATCAATATTCCCAAATTGACCGTACCTTGACTCCAATGATCGTCGAATTGTCGGTCCACCCGCACTGCATCGCCGATTTCTAGCGTTATCTGAAATTGGAAAAATTAGAATCAGGTCATCGTGTGTTTTCCTGCAATTTCATGCTACTCGTTTAGACCTTTGCAGGCTGCTAGAAAAGCCTGTACGCAATTCACCAAGAGGCCTCTCTCTCTCTCTAATCGAATTGTCAGAGAGAACGCTGCTGCTAATGCCTGGTTGTGCGCAATTTGTGCTACTCCGCAATTGTGACGCACAAGCTAATGAGCGGAATGGAGGATAATTTGAGTGAGCACCAGTTTTGCGTCAGCATAACAAGGGAAAAATGCCATGTTATTCTGCCACGACAATTTTTCATATCATTGCTATTTTTCGTCATGACACCCGGAAGAAAGCAAAATTTGTAGGGAATCCTGCTACAATCCGGTTTTTGTATAGAAAAACTGTGTTTTCCAATTCATCAAGGTTCATTGACCAAGAAAACGCCAAAAAAAACTATGAAAAAATATATTTCTGACCTTTATTCTTTATTATTCTTTATTCCTCATCATACCTCATCATGATGCCTGGCGTGAAAGGCGCTCTGTGCCCGGTGCGTGGGTGCAAGTTGATGATCGGAATTGGTGCAGGATGAGACCCCTGAGGAATCATCCATCGAGAAGAGGGCTGAATTTTAAGTAATTTTATTTTTAAAATAAAATAAAACAATTTGAGCGAAAGTCCCCATTTTTCGCTAGTGCTTCTTCTTTTCTGACTACTGTTGTTCCCACTACTCTTCGCAAGATGTCAGACAATCTACCCTTCCGATCTTCATGCATGTCCGACGGGATGTCACTGGGCTGTCATCCTTCTCTCAGCTCATCATGGCTTGGACTATTGTTTTGCCGGATGAAAACATTCGTCAATTGGACTATGTTTCACAACATTCATAACAGGGTTGGTGGTGATTTTCTAGCAATGGAGAATAGATTTCCATTCCAATTTTTTTTTTAAAAACATACTCTTCTGTATTTCTGATCGGGCAGTATTTTAGCAACGATGTTCAACTGTGCAAAAAAAAACAGAATAGAGTGGAACAGTACAAGAATTCAATACTTTTCCTCACTTCTCTTCCACTCCATACTCATTAACGTATTTGCCTATTTTGTATGTCCTAATCCCATGATGGATGTTACTTTTTTTTAAATATTGACTGGTGGTACACTTATCGAAGACTCACTCTTCCTCGCTCCTCCTCCTCCACTGTACACTCCATAGCTGCTGTTCCCATTCAGTCCATCCTCTTCGTACTCGGCTGCGCCCGTGCTTCGATACATACCCGACTGGTCCATTCCTGAAATCAGTGGTTTGTCAGGCTGTACCATAAGTCTTGCCCGATTTCAATTTTTTGTTCTTCGGCCTCTATTTGATTCCTAGTTGGGTCGCTCAACTTCTAGTTTTTTGTCATCGATAGGTACGTGGATACTCTTATAAGCGCACATCACCAGGTGCCAGTCCATCAAGTAACACCCGAACGATGATAATATAAAGTCATAGTACTTTTACTTTGAGCCTGGTATTTAAAAGGGTATAATTCCACGGAGAAGCGTGACTAAGCCGTACGGCTGGCATAGTTGCACAGTACGCCCAGTGGGCAATTCAACATGAAAGTAGTAATAAATATGGCACGAAGGGCCTGCTCAAGACAAGTGCAAAATCATAATGGAAAAAAAATCGTTAAGTCAATGAAACGATTTCTAGGTCGTTTGCTCGTGTTGATATGACTATAAGCGCCATCAATGATTCAGTTTTGTTAGAGCCATCAGTTTTGAATGAATTAGAAAATTTATTAAATTTTCATTCTTATTTCAGATTTGCATTATTTATTATTTTTCATTTAACGAGCAAGCTATATCTCATTCAAATATATTTAAATATAGTTCTAATGTATTGCTAAAATATATCACCGAGGCAGGTCAAATGGATTTGGGACTACCGAGTTGCAAGGATTCAAACATCATGTACAAAATCGGGCAGGACTTATGGTACAGCCTAATAAATAAAATTTAATTTTCAAACAAAAAAAAATAATTTCATTCCGGGATTAGGGCATCCTTCTATTCAAGTATTCAGGCCACATTGAACGCAACCTATGCAACCTACGCAAGGAACCTACCTAAACCTACGCAAGGTTATATCCCCGAGGGCCCCTGGAGAAATTGCGAAATATCGTAAAAACACGGCGCAATGATTGATGCGAGTGGACCGCTTTGTGGTTCTTGTTGGGAAAGCAAAGGAATGCGCAGAATCGGATTTCCTCCGTCTCTTCCACTCCCGCTAACAAGTTCACTGCAAGGACTGCCTCTTTTGTACTCTACCCGACTACATCTCGGAAGTACGTTGGAGGAATGCAAAAAGTACAGTGGTTTTCATTTCAAGAATCCATTTTAATGCATAATCCCTTCTTACGAGGCAGCCAGTTCATTGAGAGAACGCACCGGGAAGGGACGCATGCATAGCAAAAGTGCTGTCCTTATACAAATAGGATCTCTAGCCTTCCTTCGTTATTCATTACCGTGTTTTGGCGTGAATTGTTCGTTTTTGTTGTTCGGTTTCGCACGTTTTAAGAATTGCTCTTTTTCGGAAATGAGAAAGCCGAAACGGGGAAGATGCTTAATGGTTTGTCTCCTGCTCTTTCTTAGAATGTAAAAGCTTTAGTATTCATTGTAATGGCAGAAAACTCACTAGCCTAAGGAACACTATCCTTTTTCGCATTTTCTTGGAACATCAGAACAACTTCGTGAATGCAATAATTCTCTGATGCAAAAATCATGCCAAAACTCGCTCACGTTCAGACGAAGACTCGACAATGAGTAGAGAAAATTTTAAAAAAAAATTAAACAGACCATAGCACAGTCGGTGCTCCTCCTTCGGGTTCATTGCTCTCTGATGGTCTCCGCGAGAGTAGAGGAACGGCGGAGAGGAGTGGCCCTGGAAAGGTTGGATTGGAAAGGAGAATGGAAACATGAAATATTGCATAGATTGCAACATGTATTGATTGTGAATCGGAATTGGAGAAGCATTTGCAGACATGAGTCCAACCACGGCCACGGTTTTCATTATACCTTCGAGCTGAGAAAAACTCAGCTGCGTCTCAAACACTCACTAATAGCAGACATTCACTGAATATTCATGGGATGTGTCCGTCCGGCATAAATTTAGTTGCGCAGGAAGTAAAAGGTTTCAAAAACCAACCTGAGTGTGAGTGTGGTGATAAGGCAACTGTGGCAGACGACGACCCGAACCGGCGGGCGAGGGAAGCACTGCAAATGTTTTTTTATAAAATCCATGTTACTCCCACGACAATCTGACCAAAAATTGCCCGCAAAGTGACATAATCCACTGCAAAGTGATGGCGGAACAATAAATGTGGGCGTAATGCGCTTTCGTGATGCCGAGGCGACGTCATACCGCACTATAGAATCTAATAAAGCACTTGCAGGGGAAAGGAAAGAGAAGCGCAACAATGAAGCGCATCCCTTATTTACAATGGGCTGAGAGAGCGGGGGGAGATTCCCATTAGGGTAGATTGCGTCAGTGGTTGAATAAGGGAAGCGCAGACGGCCGCTCATCGATTCCTCCTACTACTCACGATTGTCTGATTCTCTCGAATGCGCCTGCTGTCTCGCCCTCTCTAGCTAGGGCAAAAATTGCGAAGAAAAGGCCGCAATGCATAGGGAGAGAAAATATGACGTGGTGGAATTGCAACAACATGATACGCTGAGAAGTCTTATAGAATTTCCTCTACCAGCCTCTAGTATCGATGTCAAGTCACACTATCATGCTTCAACAACAGAATATACGCCTAGACTAACACATAATGTGGAATGATTGATTAGTCAGACAAGAAACAGTATATTTTGATCGAGAAAGACAAGAAATTAATGAATATTCATGTTTAAGCAGAAAAAAATGACAAGAGGGGTTGACAATTACAAATCTCTTATCACGAAGCTAATGGAGTTCCACTCCATCGATCTCTCAGCTCCTAGATGTGAGCTACGCTACTAAGAAGTTCGTTTGGGAGAAGAAGTAGTGGATGGAATACGAATGGAGAGAGGGAGAAGGAGGACAAGTGGAGGAAATGAGTATACGCCACAGAAGGGGGGAATTAGATGGGGGGGGGGCTCTGGAAGGACGGAAAGAGGAAGAAGAAGAGGGAAAAGAGGAAGGGAAGGAATCGATGTCTCTTCCCATTCTCGAGAGATACGACGAGAGGGACTGTTGTGTTGTTGGTCTCTGTCTTGGGTGCGTTCTCGGTTAGTGGGTGGAATGAGGTGGTCGTTGGCCAATTCTACGGACTCCACTAGGATGGACTACCTAGTTGGATGGACTCTTTACTTCGCCGGTGAAAGGTTGAGTTTCACCCATCCTAGAATTACGCATCATTGGTGGTCTTGGATGATTGTTCACTTTGAGACTTCTGAGGAAAAACTATAGCTGTTCAGTCCTCTCAAGTCAAGAAAGGGGAAGAACAAAGCTCACACCATGTGAAATCGTAGATTCCTTTCTTGCTCGCTCCTCCCCCATCTCATATGCGCGCGCCAGATACAATATCGCATGACAGATGGAGAAATGGAAGGAGAAGGGAGAGGGCGTAATCAATCCAATTCGGAGAGCGAGAGATGAGGGAGGGATACGCTAAGAGTCAGATGGTATCGCTTTTCTTGTATGGTGAATGGACGGGCTTGCTGACAGCTGGAGGAAAGGACATGAAGGAGGCCAGTGGTAGAAAAAATAAGAAGGCGAAAGTGTAGAACTTTGTCAAAAATATCGCCTTCTTCGGCATACCACTTATGGTCGATGTACTCAATTTCACTAATTTGAACCTAAAGATAACTTTCGGCAATAAGGAAATTGTTCTGGTTAGCTAGGTTCGGTATACGCAATTTTTCGAATTTGAACCTAAAGACTTTATGAAAACATGACAACAGCTCTTGTTAGCTAGGGATGGTATCTACAATTTCACAAATTTGAACCTAAGGATGACTGTTGGCAACAAGATAACCGTATTTGTTATCGTGCGTTTCAAATGCTCAGCAAACTCAATGTGCTGGTTAGCGTATTGATTGTCTGGGAGAGAGAAGAGGTAGGGCGGAGGAGAGCAGGTAGATCACTAGCCTCCTCCCGGCCTCTTCCTAACTCCGCCTATCGAACGGTAGTCAAAGATCAACTACGAGTGAAACGGAAAATAATTTCACGATAGCGACTTGTAATTCAGCATGGAAAATCGATACATCAAGGATAGAAAGAAAGATCACCTCAATCTCACCATTCATCAAATCATTAAACCCAGTACCACTTACCATTCGGCGAGATGGGCGTCTTCAGGTCGTTGAAGGTGGGCGTGTGATCACTGCGCAATTGGAGTGGACTGAATAAGATAAATTAATGATATATTAGGTCACAAGTAAACTGTAGAAGTTAGCTCTTCAGGCGAGTCTACCGTCCAGAATTGTTTTCAATACAAATTCGCCGAATTCGCCTAATCACCCTTCGCCGCCTCTCCGTACTCCCACGAGACCCATTTCGAAACACACAAAAAGTGCATGCGATTCTAAGAGATGCGTCATTGAATCATTGAAGACGCGTAGCTTTTTGAAGTGAAGAAGCCGGGTAGCCGTTCAGTATGATCCACTAATTGCTTACCGCACGCTCGCGCTGTGTTCCGGATGTGGACGAACGGCAAGGTCGGATGGACGGTTCATCACCTTCAATTATTAATTAAAACCCTATAAATTAATTAAATATTCACCTGAATGGGCGGAGGCGGGAGCGGGATGCGCTCGAGGTGCTTGTCGGCGTCTCTGGAGAATTGTGTTCTCATTGATTGGTAAAGGTAAATGTGTATCCACGTCAAGCGATTTTTTCAGTCGTAAAACAACGGTAGGTGAGACCCATTGACTGGGACTACAGTGAAAAGCTCTCTTGATATTCAAGTACAGATGAGCAGTGTCAATACAATTTCGCATTCAACGCTATCTATTTTCTGAGGGGTTGTTATCTCACCGATGATCTCGATACTCCCACGAACCACTCATGCGTGGATCCTCCATCAGCGGGTCGGACGGCTGCGGATGCTGCTGCAGCTGCAGTTCGCGAGCGCTAAAAAAATCATACTTCACTATGACGAAACTGAATCATCTACGATATTTAGTCATGAGACATTGATGGCTTACGGAAATATCGGAAATATATCCAACAAGCAATAAATGCGCAATAAAGCAGCACTATTGTCCTATAGAGAACCCCTCCGAACACTCCCTGCATCCAGCCTGTCCCGTTTCCATGGCCTTCAAAAACGTCTGGCTCTCCCTCACTCCACCCGCCGTTCCAGTCCCGTCGCAACCAGCGCGCACCTTGCCCTTAACCTTCCCCTTCACCTTCTCTATTTTGTTGTGGCCAGCAATGGCCTAAACTCCTCGCCCCACTCGTTCCGGTCGTGTGGCCCCCTCGGCGGGCGGCAGGCAGGGACAACAACCCCTAGCCTCACCCTGCGCCGTAAGGGCAGATGAAGCTCCTGCTTCGTGCCTGATTACCGCAACCCCGCCCCCACACCGGTAGCCGACCCCAAGGCGGCCGAACGAGCAGTACTCCTCCAGCTACAATCAAAACAATCGTCGCTTGACGTTACAAGCCATCACACCACAAAAGTCTCAGGCTTCATCGATAGTTTTGTTGGATTAGCAAGAATATGTAATTAACGCGAAAAACTATTCCTCGTCGAGCCTATGAACTACCGATTCCCCTGGTAGTTTAGCTTTGCGGAAGATGTGATGTCACAGGCCGGGAGTCGAATCCGGAGGAGATGGAATGCCGTATGGGCGCCATAAACCACGCGATACAAATCCAGCATTGCAATTCATAAATATCGATCAGCTTAATCTCTACATTCTAAACTAGTTTCGTAAAAAAATCGAACCAACAACAACACGATCACTCTCATTTCCCTCATTCGCACGCTCCTTTGTCTGTGACGATTATCCGTATTTCGAACTCTAATCTAATGTCATCCATTCACCTCGCAGTTCTCGATCGCATCGCGTGTTCCTCTCTCAGACTCCTGATCGATCCCTGTCTCGCTCCTCCCATCGGCTCCACTCGCTCGCCACGACGACCGAAGCCCGCTGCGGTGCCGCATCTGAAAAGTCCCTTCTCAATTATGAGTGTCGGTGACTCTCGGATCCGAAAGGTTTCCTCCGGCCCTAGTTTCATGAGCAGAGTTCACTTGATGTACAATTCCACTAATTGAAAGAATCGGCATACCGATAATCGAAGTCATCCTCGTGGTCCCTGATCGACCGCTCGTACATGCTGATCGAGGACGGCATGTGGTCTGAAATTCAATATGTTATGAGCATTTACAAGTTAGAAAAATATACACTGTAAAATGTCGTCTATTTGTTTCTCCGTACGACCCCTCAGCTTCCCTTTTGTTTATAATACGAGCTCTAGACTGCTTCTAGCGAATCTTCAACCTCAATCTCACAAGTGCTTGTACCCATTCCCGAAATTGAATTTGCGATTGAGAAGTGCGGTCTGGAAACCACTCTACGTGCCATACTGAAGAATGAAGCAAGAGCAAGGTCTATAGGAACTTCTTCGGTTTTTGGCCCAGGCAACAACCGCTCAGTGTGGAGGGGGTGGGGAATAGGAATGATAGGGAGGGAATACTCTATGAGAAATGGCTGGGCCAAAAATCGAAGAAGTGCCGGTCTAAAATAGTTTATCCCAAGAATTCCTATGTTTGAGCACATAATTTGAGAATGCAAACGTTGAAAATGAAAAATTAAAGGAAGGCAGCGCTCACCATGATACCTGAGATTAGAATTCGAAATACGGGTAATCGTCTCTTCATTTCACCCAGTCTCTCGCCTCTCTGACCGGTGAGAGAGTAATTTACACCGAATTCAATTGCATTTTCCTATTGCATTATCCTAGTTCGAAAGGAGGGAAGCAAACCCTCAGGATGATACCCCACAGCATGGTCAGCTTAATTTTTTTGTATAGAATGTTTGATGATGTGACAAGCTCACCATGATACCCCACGGCGTGGTCGGGTCTCTGCGGCAGCCTCCGCCTCGATGACCTCCGGATTGCATCTGTCGTTGTCGAGCGACGCATCTCTGAGGGAAATATATATATATATTTTTTTAAATCACCGACTTTGGAAATTCATTGACTTCAATGATTCATCATAGTTTTGATGAAGAAGTGAAACACATATGCTACGAAACTCTCACCCCTATCGCCTGCCGCGCACAGCACAGCGTGCGCAGTCTCGTAAAAGTCACGATTGTCGATCCTGAAATTAAATATTTATTAAAAATTATTTGAATAAAATTAATACCTGTGCGTCGGCGACAGTCCATACTCGGATCTGCACAATCGTTCATCACCAGGCGACAGCAGGTTGCGGGGCTGGAATGAATAGTATTTGTTTTTTCATCACTAGTCACGATTTCAAATCTTATGGCATTTTAATTATAAAAAAAGGGTCTATTTGAGAGGTGATCGGATCTTCACGTGTTCAGAATGATCGGACCTCCCCTTATTCCCTGTCATTATATATTTCTACGATGCTCATGTCGCTATTGTTTGGTGTTTCAAGAAGACGGGATCTTGCACGAGGTGCCGTGCAAGCTCTCATCAAGCTCGTGCTCAAGTGCCGAGAGCAAATACAACCTTTTCAACCACTACAACCTTATTGACTCTGATCTTTGAAAGGTTATCTCGGAAATCAGTTGATAAGGAGATGGAATTGGTTCTCAGTCTCGGCTTTATCACTGTCGTGAAACGTGCACCAATCTACACTAGAGACCCTTCTCTTTCGACACTATCTAAATCTACCTGCAATGTTTTTGATACTCACCTCCGTATTTCCCTCCACTGCCCGATACTCCACCTCGACATCATCATAATCGTACAATTGCATGCGAGAACCGCGCTCGAGCCACTCCTCGCGCTCTGGAATATTTCTCGTCTAATTTTAAATTCTGATGGGACCGCCGTTTTATCTTCGGGTCCCCGTTTTCTGATGGGACCCCCGTTTTCCATTGGGACCCCCGTTTCCGTACAGAGCAGCCATTTCTTGTTGTAATTTGTGAAGATTACTAATTTTAAAGAGGGCGATAGATAAAAATATAATGTAGATAAATAAATACCTCTCAACTGCATTCTCTCCTCCTCATCCAGTGCGGAGTGCTCGGAAGACAGTAGTGAGGAGGGACGGTCTGAAATTTAAATTTAAATTTAAATTCAAATAATTAAAAATAAAAATGCAAATAAATAATAAAAACGTTCGATGTCTTTTTCGGAGTGGCATCACGGATACCCTTGAAGATTCCCCCCCCCCCCCCAAATTGAGACGAACGACCCGTTAGATTGGTTCCGAGAAAACGGCGCTGGGTGGTCTCTACTTCTCTTTGGTGGTCCGACTGGCCTAATCTAATCTCTGGCCAGTTACAGTCCCTGGGAATTCGGAACGGGGGGAACAAAGAACCGAACGAGCTCGATCTTTGAAAGATAGGTTCAGATGCTAATTGACAACGGAATGTTTCGCAGTTTCAAAAGGAAACTAAGGCGGATGAAAAAATTTTCGCAGAATGATGGATTTCGAAAATTTTTTAAGATATCGAAAAAAACTGAGCTGCAAAAATAATAGAATGTAAAAGCACATTCTCCGATCTGACAGCCAGATAGGAGTCGGAAAGGCGTGTCACTAGCACACTTTCCCGTGTAGTTCTTCAAGCGCACGCGCGAGGTAGTTATTAGGCGGATTTTGCACTATTCAGGTGACGTTAGCGCTCGCTTGACTATCGTAACATATGCTCACTGTACGGTAAGTGAAACGAGAAGCCCCCCTTCAGGTTATGCCGCTAATTCGACGACTCAAGGCTACGCACGCTTACGAAAACAATTAATTCGCTCTAGCAGAATCGAATAATAGGCCGGCTGAAATCTGCTGCAGATGTGATTACTTCGCACAGAAAATTCACACCCACGCCGCTATTATTCACAACAATAGCTTTCCAATGGTTAGAGCGGCGAGAGAGCGCGCGAAAGGAGGAGATACAGACAATTTGACGGGACGTAGTGACAATTGGAACGGCAGGCGCGAAAATCGCGTTAGGCCGCTAATCAGCTTTCAGTTGGTCACCAAAGAAAGGCAAGACCGTGCTAGGAGGCACACACCCTTGCTGTTCCTTGCTCGACTAGGAAAGAAATAGACGGTTGAAATCTGCTGTAGCTTGGCTCACTCTCGGTCTAAGCCTGTGCGATGAATAGTCGAGCGTTCGGGTGAGAGTGTCGTGCGAACAAGAGGTGGGCAAAACTTGTTTGACTCCACAAACCACTGAATGCAGAAGGAGACCAAAAGTTTAGCAAAATATAAACTACGTTATTCTTCTGCAACGCAATTGTGTTGCTACAGAAAACATAATATTCATGTTTTTTATATGGGGCTAAATTGCGTCATAAAATAATTATTATTCAGTATTACGTCAGTACTAAGCCGAAAAATCGCGAGAAAGTGTAAAACATACCGGGTACTGGAGTCCTCTCAATCTTATCCGCCAACGTCCGCTCCCTCGGCGCGAGTCCACTCAGGTTGGGGGCGGAGTCGTGTAAGGAGGAGCGACAGAGGAAGGGCGGCCGGGAGGAGGAGGGAAGGTCCTGGAATGAGAGAGAGAGAGAGAGTTCAAGGGATTAAAGAGCGCTACAGTGGGCCGAGGTTATGAATATTTCTGTGCTACTCGTTGGATTTGCGTGTTACATGACAACAAACAATAAATCTTCGAATTTCAGTACTCAGTGAACGATGGTAACGAGTGAGAGTTTTTGGATTACAAAATCAATTGTGTGTTAATCTCGAAATAGACTACGCCGCTAGAAAAGCTTTCAATGGCCACTAGAAATTGCGGAATGGAAAGGGCGAAATGAATGAATGCGGGAAGATGGTTTCAAAGGCTTCAAAAGTGGATTCCCAGCATCCTAGTGCTTCTAAAAGGAGAACGGTGACGCCTTGAGAAGGCATTGGAAGGATTTTCGATTGCGAGCTCGAAATAAGGTCACCGTCTCTTCATTTTGCATGGTCTCTCTACTGTAAGAAAAGTGCTGTGTTTCGAACCGAAGGAATAGGCTCAGACCGACTTAGCGTCATTCTCAAGACACCGAATAACAATCCGATAAAGGTCATGAGATTTAGCCTCACCCCGCTCACAAGACCTACTCAGAGTGCTAATCGGTCAAGAAATGCCAGATTCTCATTTCCTGCCTGGCTGCATCTCCTCAATCACAGCCTATGAGACAGAATTAGCGAGCATGCCAAAACGAGATAGTCTCTCATTCTGAATGCCTGTCTATTCCCTCACTCTCTGTATTGGCAAGGAGAATAATCTGAGTACGAATCCATCCTTCGTGAATACTTCGCGTGGAAAAAACAACGAAAAACGTCTGAAAGACGTGCCCTTTCCCAGGTTTTTCCGCGCTCGTGAAATAAATCTCTCGACGTGGAAATTCATTCCCATCGAGACCAGAAGAACAATACACTCGCCAGTTCCCACGCTCTCTCGCTCAGTCTGACTTTCGAATAGGTTACGTAATTTACGGGGCAAAATTAAGGGTATCGGACGAGGAAGCGAATAGGACAGTCGGATGAGGAAGGAAGAAGGGGAATTTCGAATCAGGAAGAAGTAGGGGAGAGGGGGAGGATGGGTACTAAAGAAGCTTCCTTCACGGAGTAAATAGACAACACGCCCGCGAGGCAATTCAACTTCGCCGCACTAAATTCGGCGTACGCAGAACGACTCGATTTGTATTCATCCTTTTCTAATGGGTACTCCTTTTTCTTCATTCTCACACTCTCCATAGGGAAATCTGCAAGGGGAACTCAGAATTAGACAGAGGGGGGGGGGGGTGCTAAACTTAGAACACAGGTCCTCCTTTTCTCAATTTTTAGAGTGCTGTGAATTTTGAGCGACTAATTTCGGATAAAAACTCCTTTCACTTTGAATTTCGCACGCACTCTTTCGTCCGCTATTCCAAAGGGCAAGCAATAAACGCATAATGAGTGCTTCTGAACAGGAAATTGTCATGTCATCATTGGTACATCATGAGTTTCATTAGAGAAAAAAGTAGAAAAAGTGCACAATCTACACGGCAATGACTAAAATATGCGCTCAGAGCCAAAAATCATTCTGATATCACGGCTATTCACTGATGTGTATTAAACGCGCACTAATCATGAGGTCGTATCATCCTGAAGAATCCGTCTCTTTATTCAGCGTACCCTCTAACCACGAGTAAGGGGATCGGGCGAAATTGAGATACAGATTATTCGCCCTTTCAACCTCACCGACTCTTACGGCGCGGAACTATGTCTAATTGAGTCATGAGGGCACGCTAATCATGGGGTTGCATCAGGCTGAGGCATTATTCGCGGGCGAAACTCTGCTGTGCTCGGACCGCAAATAAAGTTTGTAAGTGCCGCAGACACGCTGCTGGATGAAATTGGAGAGCCCTGCCCCCTCTATTTGCGAGTAATCGAAAACTGAGCAACGAAGAGGGGAGAAAAGCCCCTCATTTCTCTGAATCAGAGAAGATATAAGGGGGAGCGATGATTAGGCAGGAGTGAAGTTGCCAGACAGTCTAACAATTAGGGTCTGTCTCTAAGAAAGTCTAGGAATTTCCAAACGAGTATGTTCACCAGACGGTCTGTGAGCAACAATACATAGAGTGAAGTATCATCGCATCTACTTTAAAAATGACAAGTTCTGCCACGCGTAGCATTAGAGATCGAAGATGAGATAATAATGATGAGAGGATAGATGCGGAGACACACTTATAAGTATAAATTTCATAGATCATCTCATCTGAGCGATAGTTAATGAAGGATAATTCGGAGGTTGATTCGGTCATGCGTGGAGCAAAACATCGAAGATGAAATGATAGAGCGATGTGTGAAGGGGGGGGGGGGGGGTGAAAAGGGGAGTCGTCACGCAAGGGAATGACTAGTTGACGAAGCAGCACTGTACGAAATCTTTGCAGCAGTCGCCTTCTAGCTTTCCCTCCTACACCCCTGTTGCCATCCAGCCATTGTTCTTGCTGTCTCTATTCACGATACTCTTTCGAAAGTTATACAGTGCTAGAGAACACGAAGAATTGAGAGAGTCTGAGATTGCTTTAGAGGTATGTGTGTGAATGACAGGCTGGATGGTGAATGCACAGACACACAATGACTCTCTCAATTCAGGGTATTTCCATGAGTTGTCTGACCCGAGAGAAGTGAGTGAAGTGGGAAAAGCCCAAATAGTCTCTACATTTCACACACTCTCTCCACGGCGAGGGAATGTATGAAATGAAGAGAGTTGGCCAAGTCGAAGTAAAATATGGCCATGAGAACAATAGGTTCTTCATTCGCCTCGTTGACAGGTCGGGAGGTGACAGCACACACTCTTCATTTTGCATGCTCTCTCGTAGGCTGGATAAGACAAATAACACGTGGAATGATGAGAGTGAAGGAGAGACAGACAGAAGCGAGAGAGCATGAAGAATTGAGAGAGTTAGAGAAAAGGGAAGAAAGACAGGACAATTAATAGCTGAGCAGTGTCTCATCTTCGTATGCAAAGGAAATGGGACAAAGGTGTCGGGAAGTATGATGAGAAAGGATGAGAAAAGATCAGACGATGATGAGAAAGCGGCAAATATTGGGAATATTCGCACTGTGAGGAACTTCTCTTTAGAAAATATATTCGAGCCAATCTTAGAAAGCAGGGAGACATTTGAACTACGAATAAATATTTTTAGTTAATTAAAATAAATCAAATAATAACCTTCGTCGGCCTGCAGTCGCCCCCATCCTGACTGTCGCCGAGGTCGCACATCTCCAGGGTTCTGGAGTAAGAATTATCATTGACGATTCTCACAAAGGTAGAGGTCAGTAAGGTTAGTTTGTCAGTAAACGGTAAACGGTAAAGGTGTAACGTCAAGCGATTTTCCGTCGTAAGACAACGCTAGGTGGGACCCACTGATCTCAATGTTTCTGAATAATATGATATGTTTTTTTCAACTGAAATGAAGAGATATTGTAGCATTTGTAGCATATTTGTCCCCAAGACTCTTTACTGCAGTTTTAGATAGGGCATTCCGCCAATTAGACTGGTCTAAGAAGGGAATTTGCATAAATGGTCGGTTCCTTTCTCATATCCTATTTTTGGTTGATGATGCTGTCATTATCTCACACGATGAACGACAAATTCAAAGCATGGCCGAGGAACTAGAAAAAGTTTTGGCGGGAGTGGGACTGCAGCTCAACGGGGATAAGACCATCGGAATGACATCCAAACCCCTACCCAGAATAGTTAAAGTAGCTGGAAAGGTTGTAAAATTGCAGGAAAAGGTGGTATACTTGGGAAGTGGGATAACAATTAACGGGACTGACGACTGGGAAATAACACGGAGAATACAAGCAGGGTATGGGGCATTTCACAAACACCGCTCATTTCTCATCAATCGGGGTATCCCAATGGCTCACAAACGTCGCTTATTCAATGGCTGCATTCTCCCCGCGGTATTGTATGGTTGCGAATGTTGGGCTCTGACCAATGCACAAATGAATCGATTATCAGTGGGTCAACGTCGAATGGAAAGATGGATGGTAGGTTGTACTGTGCTCGATCATGTCTCTAATGAGCGGTTGCGAGATTCAACTCGAATTCAGGACTTTGTTCGAGATGCGCAGAAAAGGAAATGGTTTTGGTTGCACAAGATCGCGAATGACGACAATTGGAAGTGGAGCCGATCTGTGATCGAATGGTTC
Organism: Pristionchus pacificus; assembly: GCA_000180635.4. NCBI lineage: Eukaryota > Metazoa > Nematoda > Chromadorea > Rhabditida > Neodiplogasteridae > Pristionchus > Pristionchus pacificus. The sequence goes on from CM026576.1 coordinate 22,354,718, forward strand.
CCGACAAGAAAAAGAAGAAGAGGTCGACCAATGACTAGATGGAGCGATATCTTCCGCAAGACTGTTGGCCCGAACTTTCTCAACGAAGCAAGAAAAGCCAGTTGGAATGCCATGCACATCAGAGCTCTCACCTAACCCGACCTCTTGATAAATGTGTTATAATCGAAAAAATTGTAGAAGAGCAGGAATTCAACTTCTTATTGAAATGATGAAACGTATCCGTAGCTCATACACCTCATATACGCTCATATACGGCACCGGTGATGCATTCTATTGGAGAGGGAAAATCTAGCCTTTCAGGATGATTCTCACACCAAATCGAGATCCTCCCCATTCCTCCCTCTTGAAATGATGGTAAAACACGCGGAATGATCAGAACCATTCATTTTGGCAGCCGTAACTATATGAATAAGAGGCCGTTCGCCTTAGGTTCAACAAAGGTCGGGAACAGGTAAAAACTCGAAAACTCCAAAAAGTTGGCCCTAGGGGTTATTTTTGATCCTCTACGCGCTGGTGCACTCGATTTATGTCCCCTCCCCGCTCCAGGAGGGGGCACCCCCCATTTTGTCCTGAAAAGCGTTTTTCGCTTATTTTTCCTCGGAGAGTCGTCAAAAATGGCAGAAATCTCACGTGTACAACCAGAATTGTGCGCTCTATCTCGTGGGTATGTTGAATTGTCATGATTATTTTTCGTTATCGAGAAAAATCCGATTTTTGAACCGAGACTTAGGGCGAGGAACTCCGTCTAAAGTAGAAAGAGGAGTTTCTCCTGATCATTTTGGTATATTGAACTTGGGGATATATCTGGCATACGGGTATATCTGGCATACGGGTATTTGGGGGGGGGGGGGGGGGGGGGGTTGGAGCGAAAAGGCGATACAAAAAAAATTCGCGTATACCCCCGTGTTTGTGCTCATTTTTAAGTGCTCGTAAAACTGATCATTTTTTGTGTTGGACTTTTTCATGGAAACTTTTCCTTAGGAAGTTACAATCGCTCAAATCCGCCGTTATCGCGAGCTGTCCGATAATCACTATTTCGACTGCTGAAACTTCCTAAGGAAAAGTTTCCATGAAAAAGTCCAACACAAAAATTGATCAGTTTTACGAGCACTTCAAAATGAGTATAAACACGTGGGTATTCGCGAATTTTTTTGTGTCCCTTTTTTGCTCCACCCCCCCCCCCCCCATAAAATACCCGTATGTCAGATATATCCCCAAGTCCAAAATACCAAAATGATCAGGAGAATCTCCTCTTTCTACTTTAGACGGGTTTCCTCGCCCTAAGTCTCGGTTCAAAAATCGGCTTTTCTCGATAACAAAAAATAATCATGACAATTCAACATAACCACGAGATAGAGCACGAAATTCTGGTCGCATGCGTGGGTTTTCATCCATTTTTGACGACTCTCCGAGGAAAAATAAGCGAAAAACGCGATTCAGGGCAAAATGGGGGGTGTCCCCTCCTGGAGCGGGGAGGGACATATTGCGAAATCGAGTGCACCAGCGTGTAGAGGATCAAAAATATCACCTAGGGCCAACATTTTGGAGTTTTCGATTTTTTGCATGGTCCCGACCCATGTGGAGGCTTGTTGAACCTTAGGCGAACGGCCTCATATTCTGCAGACATAAGTACCTCTTCATCGCGGCCACCGGCCTCGGAGGAGGCCTATCAAAGGTCTAGATTGATGCCTTCTTTCCTAGATGTATGGCTTTTTTCTCATCTCCAACACGCAAAATCGTGCACACGAAATTTGGCTCAAGATAGGCTCGGGAATCGTGATGCTGAACCGTCAAAGTATTCATACTCGGTATGGTAGTCTTCTTAGTATAGCATTGAAAGGACAAGAGGGAAAAAAGGGTAGAAGGATTTTCGGTATTCGCGGCCACCGGCCTGGGCGGTGGTCCATCAAACTTTCGCGATACAACCTTATCGCTTTCTGATATACCGGCCCCAGCCATCTTTACACACCTTTATCCTTGATAGCATAGCAAGCATTACCTCTTCATTGCTGCCACTGGCCTCGGTGGTGGTCCATCGAAGGTGGGCGATACCGGCCGAGAGTCATCGTCGTCGAGGTCAGAACCGTGTGGCGTGTGAGAGAGGGAGGATTCTGAAATGAAAATTCATCTGTCACACAACTCCGAGTAGGATGGTTAGAATTGACTGATTACCGTCTTGGTGTTAGAATACGCAATTTGTAATTGTTTTTATATAAGAAAATCCAGAAGAAATCGAATAATCAGCGCGCTAAACGACTTATTAACGGTCTGAAACATATCCGAAAACGGATTGCGATTCTAAACTTGAATTCGTGACCGAATTCACTAACCCGGATCCGTCGTGTCTATGACCGGGTACGAATCGGCAAAGATGAGTCCCTCTCCCTCCTGACTCCCGTCCGATCCCCTCCGCCCGCTGCCCTCCCCGCGCATGTAAGCACGCACCATCAATGGGCCATCGTCTGCAATAAATAATCAAATAAATGTATTTTTAAAAAAATAAATAAATGTATTTTAAATGTAATTTTTTTTATTATTTTTGTGATTAGTCATTTTAACATTTAAATTGCAGAAATCAATGTTGTGGAAGGCATCTACAGTAGGGCTATGGGAGGACGAATTTATACGTCAGTGATATTCACACTATCAGAAAATACCTGTCCTCTGGAATTCCAAAATACTTTCAAAAATACATAGATGAGCAGAAGCAAACATCCACCCAGACAGCAAACTATACTATTTCAGCTGCAGCAAGTCAGCTACTATGTGCAAGACCAGGCAGTGTTTACGACTCCGACGAATCAGACCGAGCAATTCATTTGATTGCATTAGGCACTAGCCAGTTTCACTATTATTCCTCTCGCTCTTGCGCCCCTATCTCTGAATCTTTATCATGTCAGACGATTTTCGTCAGATGAGGATGGGTCGGTATGCTTCTATAGGCGCGCTCCACCAGTTGTCGCCAATAGTTCGTCGTAGATCGTCTCGCCAGCGAGCTTTCGGTTGACCTTGGGGTCGTTTCCTGTTATACGGTATCCAGACAGTCGTAGATCTGCTCCATTGGTCGATATTCATCTCTCGGAGCTTCAGTGACCATGCCGCTTTTCTCCTTAACGCCTCCTGATTCCAGTCACGGATCCCGGTTACTGCTCGAATATTCTCATTTCTCCATTTATCCAACAAGGTTATTCGTAGCATTTTTCGCTCCATTTTTCGCTGTGTGACTGCGAGCCTCTCTTTTTCACTTGCACGTAGGGCCCACGTCTCAGATCCATAGAGTACTGTAGATGAGATACAGCTTTGGAATAGCCGCCGTTTCGTCTTCATACAGAGTAATTTCGAAGTAAGTAGATGTGAGAGTCTGCTCCATGCAAACCAGGCCAATCGAATTCTATGTTCAATTTCGAGTGAATGATCGAGAGGGAGGGAAATTGTTCCCCCTAGATAGGTTGCGGCTTCTACGAATTTGAATTGCATCTTATCGATATTGATCGGAGCTCTGGTTGTAGTACATGATGTGAGAAGTACCGTTTTTGATGCATTTACTTCTAGTCCAGCACGAGAGCACGAGGCCATTAGCTTCCTCAACATCCCTTCTAATTCCTGTCTGCTCTTTGCGATCAGCGCGATATCGTCAGCGTACTCGATATGACTGACATTTCTTCCATCCACTCTGATTCCGTCATTTTCCCAATCAATTTCATTCATTGCCATCCTGAGTACGGTATTGAATAGACGTGGGGAGAGCGTATCTCCCTGACGAACGCCCCTGTTGATCGCGACCGGGACGAGATCTTCGTTAACTTTAACTCGAGTTCTCGATGCTTCGTATAATCGGCGGAGAAGATGTACTAGTTTTGGGTGAATTCCAGCGATCCAGAGTGACTGCCAAACAGCGCTCCATTCAACACAATCGAAGGCCTTCCGGAAGTCGACAAGTCCAATGTACAATGGGATTTGATATTCGTGGGCTTTTTCAGCTAGCTGTTTGATTGTATGCAAGTTGTGAACAGTGCTGTATCCCTTCCGAAAACCTGTTTGAGTATGTGATTCGGCTTCCTCTAGCGATGATTCCATTCTTTTCAATACTACCCTTGTTGTTGCTTTCAGGGATACGGTAAGCAATGAGATTGGACGAAAATTGCTGATGTTTGCAGGATCTCCTTTTTTGTGGAGGAGAGAAACGATGGCATCGACCATATCAACTGGTACTTGATCACCGTCGACGAGTAGATTGAGGAGGTCTGCCAGAATAGGTGCAAGGTGTTCTCGTGCATGATAGAGCATATCGGGAAGAATACCATCCGATCCAGGCGAATGGCCGCATTTGAGCAATTTCAGAGCTTCTCTAGTCTCATCGGGTAAGAAGGGAGGAAGTGGATCCTCGGAATCGAGTGGGATAGCAAGTGGTAGCTGCACACTAGGACTATAAAGATCTTCGTAGAAGGCGCGGACCGCCGTCTTAGTAGCATCTTGAGAAAGCGCACCACTAACAGGGTCGAGAACAAGGAGTCGTTTTTTGGAAGTGTGAAGGTTCCTCGTTGTTTTCACTACACTTCTTCCCATTGTAGCTGCTTTCATGTCCTGTGCCTCCTTTCGTCTTCGAATGTCTTCAATTAGCCCGATTCTTGCCGCTTTGCACATTATGGTATACTCAACTGTGGCATTTGGATTGGAACGGAGTAGATGTCTCTTTGCAAGCAGATTTCGTGTAGAAAGGCTAATCCAGGGAGGGAGCTGTCGCACTACCCAGCAATCGGTTGCTGCGGCCTTTGTAAATGCGTCAATCTTATTGTACGCATCAATAGCGGAAGTAGGTCGGGCAAGTGGGAGAGATCCGAGGAGGTTGGAATTAGCTTTGTACGCGGCCGGATCGAAGTCCATCCTTTTCTTGTGCCGTTTTTGCTGTGTCTTAGTCGGGAGAGAGAGGACCATTCTCACGAGACGGTGATCGCTATTGAAGTTAAAACGGCCTACGACTTCACAGGATATTATCTTCGCCGAGATCGGAGCCGTAATGAAATCGATCTGGTTGTACGTGATGCCATTATTGGAACGCCTATCTCTGGTAAGAGCAGTATTAGGTGAGCTGATTGACATTTGGTAGATCTTCAAAGCACTAATGTGAAGTCGGGTGAAATCTAGATAGCGCCTTCCGGAAAGATCGGATGGTAAAATAGAATTTGTTCAGCAACAAACCCTCGCTCTCCTCCTCATCCTCATCATCCTCCTCGTCCGATTCCCTCTCCTCCTCGTAATCATTGGTGATGTCAGGTGCAGACCAGCAAGTGGCTGAGGCGGCGGCTGCAAATATCATCCAGTCTATGGAATGTTGTATCATCGATTATGAAGATCACTTTCCTACGTACAGTTTTTACTTTTTACTTTACAAATTAGTACATTTCTCTGAACTCCTTCGATTTTTGGCCCAGGAAGCAACAGCACGGATAAAGGGAGAAAATACTCAAATAAAAAAAGTAGAAGTAGCAATTTTTTCATCCTATTAAAAGTACTCACAGAGGGATAAATCGTCCCCGGGCTCCGTCTCGTACAGGTTGGGCGGACTTGACCAGCAGGAGATCGAGGGCTACAAATAAATATTTTACTTTAAAAAATATTTCATCAAATAATATGATCAGAAAGCGCGGGACATATCCGAGTTTCAATTGAGTTTCAGGATGTGCTCAAAACCTCTGATGATTCTTCTATTGAAAAAATTGCTAATTATATGCAGACGCAGTTGTTTTTCACTCTTCATTTTTCAAAAAAATTTTTGAACCTCTAACCTTTTTCTGCTCCTGCCGCTTCTTCTGCCGCGGTTCGTCGGGCGCCGGCCACGACTGATCGATGGACACGGAGAAGGAGGTTACCTGTGATTAGATATCTCAGGCTTAGGGCGGGGGATATGTTAGGATTATTCTATTTTAGCTAAGTCATAACCTAATATCTCTGCTTATTCGCAGTCTTCACGACCAACAGAAGTACCGGATCATCTTTGAGAAGGCAGAACTTCATTTTGGATTCCGGAAGACTTTCTAACGTAGTGCAATAAGGTGAAAGTAACTAAAAATTGGTTCTAACCGGCATTTCCGTTTCTTCTTTCATGAATTTCTCCGTTGATCGAAGCATCCGGGAGAGATTCAGCTGAAATTTTAGAAGTATTGTAGCAACCAAAATTATGGAATAGGAAACAGAAACAATGTTCGAATTTTTTTCCTAAAACATATAATATATGAACCTCAAGCTAGATAATTGATGTACGAAAATTTCCCTAAAATCGTAAATCGCAAAAATTACCTCGAAATCACTCGATTTGGCTCTAATGAGCGCAGTAAGAACCAGTCACACAATGATTTTTCCTGGATTCCCATTACTTAGATAGTTTCACAGGCTCGTAATTAAACAATTACCTCGAACCTACTGGGTTTCGCCCTTACATACTTAAAATGAGGTTTTTATTAGCATATTCCTAACCCCCTTTTTACGTTGATGTAACCTTTTTACCTCGAAATCACTGGGTTTCGCCCTAATCCTCGGCACAGAGTACTCGGACCTCGTCTTGGTCAGGCCCTTGAGCGAGGGGTGCACGTGGAACTCCGCGTCGGAGTCGTCTTCTGAAACATTCTCATATTCGCATAATTTCCAAACAAAGTGTATAGAAAAAAGATCATGATCTCATGTGCACAGATTGAATTGGTTAATAGAAAAATAGCATGAAGGTAGTAGAGCACAAACCTACGCTTCTGCACGATGATTGAGATGGTCAATGCAGACACATATTACATAATAAGAAGCAAACGCAAACGTGTACGCGCTTCAGTAAAGAATGAAGTCAGAAGCATGACGAGAAACGCTGATGCATTGTCATTTTCAGACGGATAAAGTTATGGGCGATGTTAGTGGATGGTTCGTTGCTCAGCAGAGTCTCTTCACTTTCCACGCTCTCTCGATCGGTCTAGTAGTTCAGAGAGAGTGGAAAATTAAGAGACGGTCCGCAATTAGAGCTCTATTGCTCAGTCTGCACATCAGCTCACCTGAACTTGACACGTCTGCACAGTCGAAATTCGGCTTGGTCGTTGCAGATCCGGAGAGCGCCGAGTACGCGGAGCGGGACTGGAAAGGATTGACAATTTAGGAAAACATTTGCTTTTCTGAAAAATATTCAGCGATAAAAACACAACTGTATGAAATTATGTTCAGATATGTTTCAGGAAGTCATCAAAGCTTAAATCTAGCAAAATCGTGTGATAACGAGAAGAATTCTCTTCGTTTAAAAAATATTAAGGAAGTCACCAATCAACAAGTCCAGTGCGCAATTTCTAATTGATGTTTGAGCACGAGCGCTCATGAAAGGCATTGGTCCTTGAGGCCAAAGATTCACCTCCCGAGAACAATGGTTTGGCACGTAGCTTCTTTTTTTTGGCGAGAATCGTTAGGAAGAAACGAATGAAGGAATGCAATGAAAGATTGGATTCGATTCAGCATAAATAGTATTGTAGAAAATGTGAAGACCTTGATCTTAATTTTGCTACGATTGTTCTTGATAAGAGCAATAAACAAGAACATTGAATAACGCGCACATTTTTACTTGATGTTTCTGTTCTTTAAAAGAATCGATACGAAGAGAAAAGTTTAATGGAGAAATGAAAAGAGAAAGACTGGAAAGACTGGAAAGAAAAGAATGAAATGGAAGGCGTCATGACTACTCATTCACTACTCTTTCGAAAGGAAACGACTGTTATAAAGGAGACAACTGTCGTCAATAATTCCTGAGTTTCTGGGAGTAAGAGAAGAAGAAGAGAAGGGTAATAATCAATGGCAGGTTTCCGAGAGAGTTGCGTGCCTGATGGTGTAATTGAGGGTTGAGGCGCAGAAAAGCCTTGACGAACTAATACGAGATCACTTTTTTTTCAAATTTCATCATTTCAAACCAACTAAGATTAAAATATCAGAACATTATCTGATTGTGAAACGAACCGATCGACATTCAAAATCTTGAAGAAATCATTGCGAATATGTTTCACTGTCTACACAAACAATGAGGGTTCAATGCATTCAATGCAATTTGCGTTCAATGCAATGAAAGCCTAGTCCATAAACAAATAAAATAGAAAAATTCGACTACCTTAGTCATCATCATTTGTCTCTCGGGCGCAGGAGGCAGTTGTGACAACTTGCGCTGAAATCGAAATATCTAGTTAATTTCGATTATTTAAATTACTACATTTAATTATTGCCTTACCACCCAGCCTTTTCGCACGAGTGTTAAATTGCTTGGAAACCATAAATTTGTATTCAGGCCTGGAAATCGATAACGAGGTTATGCACCTCGATGGCGATTTCCTCCTCATCAGTAGAAATCGGGGACTCCTCCATCCCGCCACGATCCATTTGGGTATGGTAGTCTGGAAATCGATAATGAGAATACGGTATCGAGTTAGTAGCCGTCAGAATACAGCATCAATTAATGAGAGCGTAAGGAGAAGTACAGGGATCGGTATATAAGAAAATTGTGACAAGAAAAGTGCGAGCCATAGCACAGAGGACATTGGACGGACGAGGGTAGAGACCTTTCTCTACGGAGTTCAGACCTTTGAGGGAAGAATGGAATGGAAGGAAGGTCTTGCGGACGCCCTCTTTCCTTCTGCACGCCCATTTCTTTGAGAAGAAAGAATGTTTTCGAGCGAACTTGAGTATCAGTTCTGCAGCCATTTTAGTAGATAGTTTCCTGCGCTGCCGAGATGTCAAAAATAATGGATAAAAGTCATTAGCAAATGGCTAACGGTCTTCATAGGTCCATAAAATCTCTCTCATAGCAGATAATGAAGCCCTACAAAATATGAATAAAATACTGAAAATATGCCCAGCTAGATAGAAAAAATGATGAATGGGAGAGGCATGACAGTTGAAGATTATCCCCATTTCTTTCACTCCCTCGGGACTCGCGCCATTCCATCAACCATTCATCGGGCGAATTCACGCTACGGCCGGCGAAAATCCGTCTAACTCTCTCCATTCGGCGTGCTCTCTCGCCTTTTCTCGCCTGAATGATAATGAACTATAGAAACTGAAAATATCTGCGTATCTTCAGATTACGTGCTCTCTCGCTCAGTCTAATCTCAGAGATGTGAGAAAAGACTGCAATACGGTGACGCAAGTGCCGCAGAGCGAAATTGGATTCGGGAATTGGGTTGTTTTCGGGGCGTCCGAATTGGTGAATAAATTAGACAGTTACGACGAGATGGACGATCGTGTTCGGGGAAAGGACTTTACTATACCAGGAAATGGATGGGAGATGAATGGTTTCACTGCTCTTTTTTTCCACGTGCAAGCATACAGATGTGGTAGTGGAAAGTAGACAAATGAGACAGATTAGACAGTTTCTTTCGGGGGAAAGGCCTTCACTGCCACAGCCTAACCACAAGACCAGGAAAAGGATGGAGAATGAAGGGTCTAGTTGTACTTAGCAAATGCAGATGGATTTACGTTGGTCATACAAGAGACCAAGACATGAAAGAAGCATGAAATTGTTCTCACACACTTCGAAGAGCCTGAAAATTCTAGGGCTACAGTGAGCGGGAGTTTCTGTTTTCGTAGCTCCGGTAAACAGGAACCATGTATCTATTGTCTAGTCTCCGAAAGATGAAAGGACAGGCATAAGATATCAGGCAAAGACGACACTAGAATGACGAAATCGTCTCGCATAGCGAATGCAACTCAGCAGTGCAAGTATCCCAAAGAGAAAATGGAGAAGTGCATCATCCACTCTCTTCCACAAGCAGCATCCTAACAGCTTTAGTCTCAAGTAGAGTTCGAAAGACGGGACTCTTCTCTCCATTTCACCCACTCTCTCGCCGATCTGAGATACGAGAAAGTGTGTGAAATGAAGAGACGATTACCCGTATTTCGGACACTAGCCTCCCGTTCCTCTTCCCCCCCCCCCCCCCCCACTACTTAGCATAGCGGAAGACGGAAGATGGACTGCTCCTTCAGTTTCCCTGGTCATAGAAGACGAGAGACAATGCAAAAGTGAGAGATTCAGACAATCCCGAACCGCTAGTGCCCTTCTTTCTCTCAAGTAATTCCACCCATTACTCGAGTCTTCCCCCCCCTTCCTATCGATTCTGCGGCCCCAATAGCCCATTCAATTTGTGGAAGTGGCTGTTGAAGAAAACGGGGCGAACACACAACACTTTATGTGGTCAGATTTCCGATTTCGGTCACGGGCTCTTCGTTTTGCGGAATCTCTCTATTCACGGGCCCAAAGTAATCTAAAACGGAGCTATTTTGAGAGCAAGTGGGTGTGAAAAACGTGACGCCGACTGTTGGTCATTACCGCAGACAGACAGCAACATGCGAGAATGTCTGCAGGCTATTTACAGTTAGAAGCAATCGTGACTGAGTATTTATCGTCACTGAACTCTAGCGGTCACTAGAATTACACCACTCTGGTCATCTCTGGAATTTTGAAACACGGATTCTTCATTTGGAGAAAACTCTCGATCCAAAGTAAACCAAAACGTCACGAAAGCAAGCTTTGCTGCTCCAAATAGTATTCAATAGATTCTATTTACTTCAAAAGAGTAATGACGCCTAGCCCTCATCACTAGATGAGCTCGAGTGGCTACTTTCATTCAAAAGGGGACATGAAAGGGGCTGTCGAACGCATGACCAATGAGTCATCACTTCGGGTTTGAGTTGAAGGGTTTGAATAGCAGCTACTCCTTATTCAAAAAGGGGACGTGAATAGCGTTTGAACTTTCGAAAGTCTCTACGTGTGGGGCTACCTCCATTCAATATGCGAAAGTATTTTGAACTCTCGTTGGACCAGCAGAACAGCTACTTCCATTGACGAAAAAGTAGGCCTGAATAGCCCCGGCTAAACGACGGGAACGCGCAACAATGCCCTGGGAAAGTTTGCTCACTATTTTCAGCGAGCGAGACCTTGCGAAAACGGAACAACAGGGAATCCCTCAATGGGCGCCTAATTGCCGGCTGGCACGCGGCAATTTACGGCTCTCGGCCAGTAAATGCGACACAAAGTTATCATTATCCCTGTGGAAAAGCTCTACGTGGCAGCACCCACGTAGCGAGGCGAAATTTGCGATTTGCAGGCATAAATACTTGCAAAAGGAGCAAAATATGACTACACAACAACAACAGTATAGTCAAGAGCGGGTAAAAAGCCGCAAAAATGGGGCGGCAGTGAGAAAAGCGGGAATGGACTCCCGAGGCGCGGTGTCGTCTCTTCCAGAGGAGACGAGAGCGGAGAGTCTATTGGAGGCATGGAGGGAAGGGGGGGGGGAGGGAGAGGAGAGAAAAGGGAGAGTAAGACATAGAGGGGTTCATCGATCGCACTCACTGCCTTCTTGGCGCGAAGCAACGGGAAAGAAACATGAGCTTTTCAATACCGTCGAGACTCTCTCTCATTTTTGCGCGCTCTCTCGTTCTGTCTGATTGACAAGATAAGGAGGCCCTTCCATGCTTCCGGGCCTAATTGCCTTTTGCAAGTCCGTCCAATGAGACGTGGCATGTGGAAATTGTCAGCGACTTACAATTAGAGAGACTTCCTTATGTATAGCCAACCAATCTCGACTATGCGTTGACTGTGCGAGAGCAAAACATGCAGGCATCGGTGGTTCAGTGGTAGAATGCTCGCCTGCCACGCGGGCGGCCAGGGTTCGATTCCCGGCCGATGCAACCTTTTTCATGTTTTAAGAGTCACATCGCTTTGATGCGAGTTTCAGAGAGGAGAGAAGTTCTGTAAACTTTTTTTTTGCATTGGTAATATCAACTTCTTCCATGAAAGTAGCAAAACGAATAATCAAATCCATATTCATCTTTGAACTTTGCACTATTTCCTGTTTCTTTCCTTCAGTCCAATGCACAACCAACGTTCAGAAAACATGCAATTTTACTTCTTCCGGGTATCCATGAATACACAATACAAAGAAAGCAAAAAGAAGTGAGAAAAAAGAAATATGCACGGATAAAATTCACGCCGCTATGGAGCTAGAAACTATTTGCAAAGTGTATTATTGTGGGGCAATAAGCAGGGTCTTATCCAGTAAATGCTTGTGGGTGGGCCATTCGGAGGTGTAAATCACTCTATATACAGTCTACTATTACGGGAAAACAAGACACATTTGACACACTTTGATTACAATGATGAAGGATAAGGACCACGCGCCTTGCAGGGTACATGAACCGAGTTGGAGTATACTATACGCATAAAAATGGGGGGTGCAGCAGGGAAGCATTTGAGACTCTCAGTTTGTAACACATTTCAGCTCGGCGCAAAATAATAATGAAAAAAAAGGCTGCTATCGATTCTCAGAATCGGTCGGGGCCTTGACTCGTTTACATTATGGAACTTGTGCGGAGTTTAGCGGAAGGGGGGGGGGGGGGGGGTGGGGCTAGGGGCTAGGGGAGGGGGGCAGAAATACGAGAGCTACGGGTCGAAGCTCGAGCGATCATATATCAGTGAGAAGAGGAGGAAGTGGGATGAAAGGTGATACAACTTGATTATTTATTAATAAAACTCAGGAAATATTTGCTATAAACACGAGGAGAAAGAGGAAAAGACACACTAACCGATAAAATCAGGTACGGGAAAAACCATCAGTGCAAAATCAGCTAGGGCAGGCATCGAAATATTATCAAAAGAAGGCGAAATATGAGGTCATTTGTGATCAAGTCTACTCGGAATTCGGAAACGGGTGGAAGCACACGCTAGATGGAGCTAGAAACCAACCAGCGATATACGGTAGTATTACGGTCTGCTTTGTTTGTGATTATCGATCGGGGGGTACGGTATATTGAGATAATATCGATTAGCACCGGAAACGAACCAGGATGAGGAAAGATGGGGGAAAGGTCACTAGACTGCAGGGCTTAATAAGCTATATAATCGTATTTGGGGAGAAAATGGGGGTGAGCACTCGACTAAGAATTAATATGATAAGAAAGGCGCGGGGAGCTGTGGCCGGACTCTCTCACTTTCGCATTCTCTCTCGTCGATCAGACAAAGCTAGAGAGCATACTATCTGGAGAGAACCCAGTCATTTCCCGGCGCGCGCACGCGGGTACCGGCCCAGCGTGTGTTTGGTCAATAAAAAAAAGATACAAATAAAAAAGAGGATACAACGGGGGTCAATCTATGAAGAGTGCGGAGGGCGCACGGGGCGCGCGAAGCGGACACGTCTCGGCGCGGCGCCTACCGCGCGGCCGCGTCGCCGCCGCGCGCGGACGCTGCGGCCGTGGCCAGCACGGAGCGGAGCGTCGAGGAGGCTCCCGCGGAGAGGACGTCCTCGTCCAGGTCTTCCATCGACTGAAATGGAAGATTGGAGAATTTCGAAAATGTTCCCCGACAAATGTATGTTTCACAATATTTACTAATGAACGTAAATCGCACGTGTGCCAATTACTCTTTACCGCCCGCTTTAGAAACCAAAAAACAATTCATTGATTTTCAGCCTCAACCGTCACTTCAATCCTACACATCTCAATCAATAATCTACCTACCGCACTTCATGGCACCACCCCACCTACAATACGCCGTTACCGTACCTGATATCACCCCCTCTCCCCAACAATCGATATTCATTCGCTACAGTACCTCGGCATATTCCTCCTTCAATAATCTATTTTTCCCCTTCGCTACCGTACCTTCCAAAATAGTCAATCAATACTCGCTACCGTACCTCATGCATGCCCCTGCCGCCTCTTCCTCCATTCAGCATGGCCGCTCGATACCGTACCTCATGAGTCATGACATTTCCCCCCAACCACAGTAATCAATCAATACCCCTTCGCTACCGTACGTTCATCCCCTACCGTACCTCATGCATGCCCCTGCCTCCTCCTCCTCCTCCATTCAGCATCGCAGCCATCTCGTCCGGGTGCATGTCCAGCTCCTCCTCCTTGATGTCCTGAAGGGAAGATGTGAGATTACGGTAGGGAAGGGAGGGGGTTACGGTAGATATCGACAATAACAAACGGGAAAAAGTAATGAGAAACATTCGGATTTTTAGTTTCATGTCCACATCTAATACGGCTGGATTATGAAAAATTCAATTCAGAGCCGATTGATGTTCAAAAAATAACACTACAATTATGCCCTACTTTTAATTGTATAGCAGACAACCATTCCCAACGTCGCATCTACCTGGTCTACCACACTAATCAATCAAAGATACCGTAATTTACCCAAAAACTATGGTATCCAGAACCCAATTCTACCGAACCACGTAGCTACCGTATGCTATCTGCCGTATTCAGCTAATCCATAACTACCGTACCTTATAATCATCATCGATGAGGTGGTCGTCCTCCCTCTTCGCATAGGCGAGGGCGTCCTGGCACACGCTGTCCACGGCGTGGTCAATGTGCGACGACGAGCTGGCGGGCAGTCGGCCACTCATTCTGCAATATATTTAAATTTTAATTTGTTTGAATGTTAAATACAAATTTAGTAGTGTTTTTATCGGGCCCATTCTGCAATTTATTTCAATTTTTTTTAAGCATTTTTGTTACACTCTACAAGCTGCTTTCAATAAAAATCTAAATTTGTCAATCGTTCTACCACACAAATGAAACCTCGAATCATCTTGAAGCCAGAATGGAGTAGTATGCATTTTCAAAGGAATCTCTAAATTCGGAGACCAACCCTGTGATATTACATACTTGAAACATCAAACCGTCTAGGAAGCAACCTAGTGGGATACCGAAAGTCACATTTCCATTACGTACCAGACACCTCAAAATTCGAAGGAATCACCGGGAAAAGCAACCAACCATAAACCCAGTCAATTACCAACATGAAATATTCCACAGCCTATCTAAAAATCTAAAAAAATCTAAAAAATCTAAAAAAAATGAAAACTGACCGGCCCATGTCCATGTCCGGCGAGTGCTGTTCGTCATCGGGTGGTGGGGTGATGTTCCGCATCTGGAATTTATAAAACTTTAATTTAATATTATAATTAAAATTAATTAAATTATATTTCATAGCCTAAAAAGAATGAAAGCGTGGGTCACCTCCAATCATCTTCACTCTTCACTTCATGCATAGTGAGGGAAGCCAATCGGAGGACAGTGTGTGCAAGCAAGAAGCAGTGCCGAATAGAAACGTCGCCCAAAGACACCTCCTTCACCCAAGCACACCAAGCAATCACACACGCACGCATGTAACATGCAGGGATTTATTTAAAATATATCCATCTTACGACTCAGAGAGACAAAAGAACAACAGTGCAACAACAACAAAATTAGCGAGGAAAAGCAAAAGACGAGATCAAACTAAAACATCAACGGGACGAGTCTACAATACCAGATCAGTACCTAGTGACCGGGGTTTAGCACAACATAACACAACAAACGCAAATTAAGGTGAGGCTTCTCTGAAATAATCTAAACAAAAAGAAGTAGAAGAAAGGGGCTCTAGTTAAAACACAGCACCACACACACGCACGGTCCAAGCAACAAAGAAGGGGGCAGGGGGCTTCGTGGGTGGACCTCAGTTGTTCGAGCCCACATCCGAGGACGCGGTCGAGGGGGGCAGCTGCAGCTGCTCGATGGCTGCAGCTGCTTCAGTCTGCTCCAAGCCCGCAGCGAGGTCGGCTTGCTGCCGGGAGACGGCCTCCATGGCCGCGGCCAGCGTGCTGTGCGGGATGCCCGCAAACTGCGGCATCGACGCGATCAGCGCCTCGGGCGTCCACGACAGCAGGCAAGGGTTGTCGAAGGGCTGAAGGAGGGGCAGCTGAAGGGGCTGAGGGGGCTCCTCCTGGTGCAGCAGGGGCGGCTGTGGTGGGGGCGCAGCGGAAGCCGCCGCCGCGTTCACCGGGTGCAGCACGAGGCGACGGGCCTGCTGCAGTGCGCCGTTGGCGCCCGGCACGAACACCTTGCGCGGCACGTGCGCCGGCGCGCCGTCCGCGTGCGCTGCGGCGCGCAGCGCGGCCGCCTTCGTGAGCACCGGAGGCTGCGAGGGCGCCGCCGCCTGCGGCAGGGACTGCGCTCGCCGCGAGCCAGGCGGCAGGGACGGCCGCGTGGGCGCAGCCGAGACGCCAAAGGGAGAGAGCAGCGCGCCAATCGTCGGATGGGGCTGCGGCGGGGGCGCGGTGGGCGGGCGCTCGTCGCCGCTCGACGCGGACGCCGTCGTGTCCGAGGTGGCGTTGTGGAAGGACGACTGCTGCTGCTGGTGGGGCGGTGGTCGCGGACGGGGCTCGTAAAACACGGGTCTACGGTTAACAATGGGGGCCTGTGCAATGGGCTGTGGCGGGGGTGGGGGCTGTGCAAGCGGGGGTGCGGCTGCGGCTGCGGTAGCGCGCAGCTGCTGCAGCTGCAGCAGCTCCTGCTCCTCGTCGTGCTGCTGCTGCAGGTCGGCAAACAGGGCGTCAAGGTCGTCCGGGGATACCTGCTGGTAGGGCGCCGGCTCGTCCTCGGCAGTGAGGCGGGAGCGACGACGGGCGTTCATGAAGAAGTTGGCCACGGTGGACAGATCGAGACGGAGATGTTCGGCTATCGTCTGCTGCATCTCGCGAGACGGACGCTGCGTCTCCTTGAAGATCGCCTGCAATGAATGGAATTAAGGGATCAGTGAAACCGAAATAGGGCGGTTACAATGTTTTTGTCAGAAAAAGACGCATCATCAATTTTTTTTCGAAAGTGGAAATATTTAGGAATGGATGAAACGAAAATCATGTCCATTCGAATTTGGTATTGACAGAAATTGAGAGAAATTATGAAATTTTGGTATTGAGAGAAATTAAGAATTCGCACTGTGTGAAGTTTCCACTATTTCACATTAGTTTCATTTTCGAAAAATAATCATGTGAGTCAATGAGGAATCGGTGAAACCGAAATCTGCCAAAGAAATTTCACAGACTTTTGGTCAAACAAATAGTTTTTGTATTGATAATCTTCCTTAGAATAATTGGAAAGACAAAATATCAGCACACTTGTGCTACTAGTGAAACGGCATATCACAAGTCTTAACAATTTGCAATTCCACAATTTCAAACAATAAAAAGATACCCACCTGAAGCGTTCGCTTCTGTATATCCGTAAAGACGAGACGGGGCCGCTTGTTCGACGGCTGGCCATCCTCGCCCAGGGACGATCTGCAGCGATTATCGATTAATATACATATAATAATAATAATAATAATTAGGCTGGCAAAGCACATTACATAACAATGCGTGTTAGTCAGCACAGAATCACACGGGTTACGGTGCACAATTACTACAGCGTGTGGGAATATATTTCCGAGTGGGATCTCACGTCAATTTGGCACTAATCCCACTGGGAAACGGCACAAGGTCGAATAACTGTTATGCTAACGAATAATATTGCCAAACGCTTCCCATTCGACCCAGTGCACTATGAAACGTTAGGTATACGATACGATACAACAGAAAGGGCAAGCTTGCACACCTATCGAACCTCCGGTGGTGGCGCACGTTCTGGGCGGGCGTGGGCGGCGACAGGCCCGAGTTGCCGGCCACTGCTGCTGCTGCAGCGGTCGCGGCGGCTGCAGCCGCATTGCCGGCGGCATTGGCGACGCCGCCGTTCGTCGGGGGCATCGGAATGCCCGTCGGCACGGACGCCGCCTTCTCCAGCGCGTTCACCTCTGCAACGAAAAGGAATTACAAATTACTCTGACGGGATCAAATGAGTGTATGGACGGCAAATTACTACTCGTTTCCTGTTGTTCATCTCACTGATTGTGCAAGGTTAATCGTTTCGCGTAGGAATGCAAAGGAAGGAGATCAGGTTCTCGAGAGTAATCTCAAACGCATGGGGTCAAAGAGTAAGGAATTTCGCAATTTAAACTAGTAAATAAACTAGATCATTAATTAGCGATGCTTACCCTTGTTGTACATGTCGAGTATGCCGAGTCGCATGGCGAGTGGCTGCCGTACCCAATTGAACATGCGCCGGAACGTCTCGCGGCCCGACTTCAACTTGTTCCACGGCTTCGGATTGCGCAGCAAATCGGACAGCGTGCCCTGACTCCTGCAATGCAATTTACTGAAAATACGTTTTCGCAATAAATAGGAAAATGATGAACTCAAAGGTTTTTTTGTTTATTAAAGAGGCAAAAAGTTAAATCAAGGATTTTCAAGTGTTCACGCTAAGTGTGACTACTACATGCAGTGATCCGTTAAAAATATTAGAATAGACAATCCAACGGAAGCGTGAAAGAGGCTCTGGGAATAGGCCAAAAGATGAATTGCACTTTCCCCAAACATTTCGGAAAGGTGATTTTACGACACAAAGCGCAAATTGTAATAAGAAAAAGTACCTGCACAGGATTCTCTCGGCGAATATCGCCTGCGGGATCGAGTGCTGCTTCAGCTCGTAAGCGATGCGCTGGAAATAAATATTATCAGCATTGCAAATGAATGTCCTTAGAAACATTAAACCACCATTGAAGTTATACAAAATCAATCACATTTGATCTATACAAATAAGTTCAATCAATTGTACGATTAAGGAATAGAAATAAAGCTACCTTGCACAGGTCCTTCGTGTCAATGTAGATGTCTTCGTCGATCTCCGCATTCAGAGGATCGTTCGCGTCGTTGATCGAGTAGACGCGCTTCGGCGGAGGCACGGGAGCTGCAAATATAACTATTTCATTTTTCACATCACAAACTTACAAAAAAATAGCATTTTGGAACAAAAACGTATAGAAACTACGAACGCAGACGTCTTTTTTTTAAATTAAAAGTGAAATTTAGAAAGAATTAAGTACCTCTCGAGCTCGTGGCGGCCTGGTACCGGTATCCGTCGAGGTCGTCTCCATTCAGTCGACCCGTTCCGTTCATCATTGCGAGCTCGTCAGCCTTGGACATGTCCTGAGATGAATTAAATAAACCGGAAAGCAAAAAAGACCAGAAATTCCAGAGGGTATTTTAAATCGGATATTTCCAGAGTTTTCACAATTCAAAGTTGACGCCAATAGCAACGCGGAATACGGTAGTTTTCGTTTCATGACTCGCATCTCACTAACATTGATTGTTTTTTTCAATTTTTACGACCACTTCACAAATAAGCACTTTAACGAACGACACCTCTTACCTGCTGGAGTCCATTAAGGCTGCCAGCGATGCTGGGCCTGCGGACAGCCTGGCTGAGGGCAGCGTTGGCTGCTGCTGCAGCTGCAGCGGCTGCAGCCATGCTCGAGGCGGGCGGAGCCGGGGGCAGTGCGGAGGAGGAGGGCACGGGCGAGGCCTAGGGACAACGAGGTCACGACACATTCACAACAATGCTGACAGGCCATTCAGCACTAATTTACTTTAGTGCCCAAAGGGGTAGTGAGAAATGAGACCTTCGTCCTTAGTCCTTACCTTAGTGATTGAATGAACGGGAAATAAAAAAAAATCACTACCTTTGGGCACTAAAGTAATTAAGTTACCATTTCACAGTGCGGACACAATAAAATCGTGAATTACCTGATCGCCGAGGATGGTGGTGATCATGGTGGAGGCTAGCTCGACATTGCTCACTGCCGGCGGCGTCGCGTCGTTTCTGTCGAGGTCTTGCTGACCGTGCATGGACGACATAAGCATGTGCTGGGGAGGAGAGTTGTCCAGCGTGTCCTCTTCCTGCTCAATTAGATGATAGTAACTGGCAAGCAAATTTAGGTAACTTAATTTCGAAACCTGATGAAATCAAACATAAACTCGTCTAATTAAACAACATTTGAAGAAAAAAATCAAACCTTAATGTAGATCCCGCTGTTGCGCTGGGAGTAGGTGGCCGAGGGTCGGCGATCGAGATGGAGCGGGGAGAGAAGACCGGCCGGCCCGTTTCCCAGACCCTCATCCTTGTGGTACTGATATGAGGTGCTGCAAAACAACTTGTAAAGAAAACTGGTCGGTTTTTTTTCACATTTGAAGACTGACAGTATGATTTGGTTGGTAAATTAAGGAGCAACACGGAGCGAGCTAACCTTTGATCAGACGAGGCCATTGTCATCGGTGCGAGGGACGCAAGTTGAGGGGATCCGGCGGATCCATCGTTTCCGTTGCCCTGCCCGAGCGGGCTGTTGGCGGACTCGAGGAAGTTCTCCGGAAGCTCCTCAAAGTTTCTTGACGACGTCGCCGTCATGAACGTCGAGGAGGGGTCGATCGTTAGAAAATCAGCCGGTCGCCGGCTTTTCTCCATGCCTGCAAAAATAGGGAATGCCCATGAGCCGTAATGCGGAACATGAATTTATAACCGGATTAACAATTCGAGCGCTAGCACGACAAATACAAAGCTGTACTAAAAAGTCTGATATAGTTGCAAAACAACGAATTTTAACTAGCCAAAACAAGTAGTATGAGCATTATTTGGTATGAGCAGGCAGAGTAGGCTATCAGGAAGGTTAATAAGAGCACATCATTTGGAGTTAGAAAAAAAACAATAAACAAAAATGTGCATAACTATCGCCAACTAGAGATTAACGACTTCGGAGAAAGATAAACACAAAAACAAGCGTTCATGCAATCATAAACACTTCAAAAATGCATTTGGAAATTAAATCTCTATAACAGGAGACCAAATGAACATATTTTAAGAAATCAATCAATACAAGACATCAGTCGATATTCGATGGAAACTAATCGAAGATGGTCAACCGCTCGATATTTTCGACGTTT
Source organism: Pristionchus pacificus (assembly GCA_000180635.4). NCBI lineage: Eukaryota > Metazoa > Nematoda > Chromadorea > Rhabditida > Neodiplogasteridae > Pristionchus > Pristionchus pacificus. Next base: position 22,375,366 of record CM026576.1, read on the forward strand.
TCACTCTGCTTCTCTGGTTTTCTTCACTTATAACACGCAAAAGTGCTGATACTCAGTTATCACACCACGCAGCGAAAGCTTGGAATGGATCGACCGTAATCCTGGCATATAGCCAAGTTGAAGCGGGTCAGATTGTAAACTCGGTTTATTGTTTTATTTTTTTTAATTGACTGCGGTAGATCACTTCAACAGGCCGTTATCTTTTTTTCCGGTTTCAAATCGATGACGTTACGTCTGGACACCAATTTGGCTGAGCTTCCACTTCCCATCCTCAACCAACTCTCCTCGAGCCTCAACCAGAACGAAACTTGGCTGAAAGTGCTCGACAACGACAAAAAGAACGCCTTTTATTCAAGGTTATTATTATTCCTTTTGGGTAGAATTTCTTGAGATAAAGGAAAACACGTTCTTTTAAGATCTAGAAGGGAGAATTTAGTGTTTAGAGTTCGCAAATCGCTGATATTTGAGAAAATCGTTCTTAAATCGTTTGTTTTCAGTCCTGAAGAGATCGATAAAGTCACTCGCCAGTCCAACCCCGCTGAGGCAATTCTCCAGCGATGGGGAAACCGAGGACAGAACGTCCAATCACTCATCGTTCGTCTTCAGGTATGTAGAGAGATTATTCATTTATTCTTGTATTTTGCACTGAATCTGCGGTTGGTTCCTCAGAATCTGCACGATGTCATAAGTTCTAAACCTTTGCCAACTCCACAAATATTCTTATTTGCAGTGGCTGAGTTTTGATCAAGGCTTTGGCGTTGCCTTCGATCGACCACAACTAGTGCTGAAGCGGAAATTCAGTGAGTTTTCGATCAGGTTTTCCATTATTAAACTTTCTAAACGTATTGCTTTCAATCTAGTTCCTTCACCGGAACCTTTTTATTCTTGTAAATAGTTAAATTTAGGTAAATGTTAATTATTTGTATCTCAGAAGCACTTCGCTGGGCGTCCGAAGCGAACCCGATCAAAATCGTCTCTGATGACGACCGACAAGAGATCTGCTTGAAAGGTTTGTCAGCTTTTTTCGTTAGCTATCAACCATATATGCGATGCTATTAAACTCAAATGGATATCGAAAATTCGATATGCCATTTCCTTCAATAAAATATTCTCTTATTTTCTCGACAAGCACACTCGAATTGAAAAATGGTTCCTGACCGAACTTGCCTGACCGATTCGTGTTTCAGCCCGAGCAGTAGGTTTCCCTTCTCCGCAATTCGAATGGCTGCGGGACGGAGAGCCAGTGGGAGTGCCGGGACGAGCATTGAGAGTCAGCAAGTGAGTCAATTATCGGATTGTCGATAGCTAATGTCTCAAGATTGCTTTTAAAAAAATGACAGACTTACACAGTAAGTTACACTTCTTTCACTGGATACTGTAGAAACATTTTAAATCTGATTTGTTATTTTTGAGGTGCAAATGCGAGGCTACCTGCCAGTACATATGCAGAGTATGGAACGAAGTGGAGGACGGGCAGTCCTTCTCCGATTTCTACAGGTATTTGATTTTTATCAAAATTATGAACCTTTTGAAAATAAGGTTTGCAAATGCTTCATCGAAAGACCTTGGTCGTTTGTGTTTCACCGTGTTCATGTAAGCTCAGAGAGGCAGAAAATTGTGATTATTTTAGAGATGGATTTCTAAAAATAATTCAAGTATTTGAGTTAGATTATTAATAATAATATTACATGTTTCTAGAGTCGAGGGCAAGCAGTACTCGAGTGAACTCCGCTCGAATCCCGTCGATCTGACGAGCCACGTACAGGGAACTACTCAAAGTACGTGATGTGTAAAAAATGTTTTGAAGAAGCAAAAACGAACGAATCAAACACGATTGATTGATTGATGATGAATATAGATTCCATGAAACCAGAACACATTCAGTTCCTATTTCGCTGACTGAATTTCCTTGAAGATTCGGTATTACGGTAACAACTGGGATACAGTTATCTTTTTTTATGTATCTGCTATCTGTGAATATTAGTAATCTATATCACTTGTGGGTTCCGGTGTTTATTCTGCGTTTCCATAACAGTTTAATTAGCAGAAAGGGAAACTAGCAGTATCCTGGTTACATGAAATACTTATCACTGACTGTTGTGATGTGTTCGTGATTTGACGTCGTACATCATCTCGAAAATTAATAATCATTTTTTTCTCAGCCTGTGATCGCTGCAAGACCGCCGAGTTGGAGAAGATTCGCGAGAAGCTGGGTGGGAGTATGGTGGAGGATGGCGTGGAGAGACCACCCAGTGAGCAGGGTGAGATTGGTTCTATTTACTCTCGATAAATATTTTTAAAAAATTACGCAATCATGAAAATACGGTTGCACTGGGACGTAAGTGGATGACCACCGAGTGAATAGATTTGATGTACGATTCTGTTCGAAACCAGGCGACAAGATGATGCTAAGTTTCAGAACTTATTGAAACCCGTCAGAGTTGAACCAACTACGCATCAACTGATTATGAGTAATTGTGAAAATGAAATTGTAAAATGAAAATGGTTCATTCTTGTTTCACAGCAATGTCTAAGACTGTTGAGAAATGAGTCTTTGATATGATCGTTGCAGACAATAAATAATTTAACATTTGACATTTTCAGTAGCGGCAGCGTGCGAGCAGCTCGTCGCTGCGGATAAGGTTTGTTAATATTGTATTTGTAATTTTTTTTTTGTTCCCAAGGAAGTCCCAAGATAATTATAATGAAGGAACAAGTACTATCTTACGCTACCTTCGAAACACAAGATTTGCTGGATGAAGTTTTTTCTCGGGGAATATTTTAATGCTTAATCTTAATAGTTAATGTCAGGTTGCGCTAATCATCTCCAACTGCTCGTACCTCCACCTGCCTCCACTGCGCACGCCGCACTGTGATGCAGAGACCCTCGCGGGAGCATTGCAGGTACGGTAACTTGAGGCAGAATACGGTAGAATGAATAGATGCTACGGTAGCGGGGCTAGGAAGCTCTTGCAGAAGTGATACAAGTACGGTGCCTGAGATTACGGTAGAATTAACAAAATATATCACGAAAGTGATGGTAGGTAGCAGTTCGCAGAATATTGTTGACATTGTATGAATGGTAAACGATACTGATGGTGGATAGTTTATAGGGAATAATCGTCAGTTTGTGCAAGACGAAATCACCTAGTGAAAAATACGGAGGTTGTGCCTTATTCGTTTCTTTTGATGAAAATCGCGTGCATCATCGAATTCAATCAAATTTTGCAGTTTTACGGACAGCCTGAAACGAGATTGAGACTGGTGAAATATCCCAATTTTCTGTGTTAGCAGCAGTTGGCGTTCAACCCATATTTTTTGTGATTAATACTGCGAAGCTTACTATCCACAAAGCCCGCCACACCACACAGCCTAATATTAGGTCATTGAACACTAGGTGCACTATCGACTGCTCCTACCGTACCTCAATCTTCCGCTCAGGAGCTATACGTCAAAAAGGTCACTAGGTTTTCGGTTCTAGCATAGGTTTAGACCCTGACCACTGAGTACGATATCGATTGCTCCTACCGTACCCCAATGTTCCGCTCAGGAGCTGCACTTCAAGACGGTCACTCTGGCCGATCTGACACTGGCTGAGATGAAGTACATGATAGGAGAGTACCGGAGGCTGCTGGGCAACGATGTGTATGGTCAGTTTTTCGAGTTACATCTATCGATATTTGTTGCAAGAGTTTACCTTTGCCCCAGTTTTGAAACGCATTTGTGCAGGGCAAAAATAGTTGTGTAGGTCCAAGCTTTATCTAATTTTTTTTGGCACCGGTTATCGACTTTTATCATGCAATCAAAATTATCAATGTTGCATTTTTAGAAACTTATGACATCGGTGTCTGTTATATTTTTTTGCCTAACCAGGTGATGATCACTAGTGTTTGACGCGAGATAGTTCCTATGAGGGCATCATGAAACTCATTTGTGCAGTGTGAATATGAATTGCTTCATTCCAGCCGTTGAATCAAGCCAGCGTTAATGAGCCAACCATGAAACTCACTTGTGCTGGGTGGATTTAATTTCCGCCTAATTGCCAATAACGGTGATGATTTCAGCGGTTCTCTACTTCGCCGGCCACGGGTTCGAGGTGAACGGGCAGTGCTATCTGCTGCCGGTCGAAGCGCCCCTGGAGGTTGGATTATTTAATTATTTAAATTTATTATTTTCGCAGTCCATGAAAATGTGTTTTTTAGTTAGTCCAACTCGCCACCATGAACGGATTATTAAAACATGAGGACCACGACGTTCTTGTAGGATGCGTGAAACACAACTATTCCTGCACTTATTGTCAGAAAAGTTTTCATTCGTTTTTGAAATTTCTAATTTTTCGAGAGCCACTGCGTGGATGGACTGCATGAATAGTCCATGAAAATGTGTTTTTTAATTGTCCAACTCTCCAACTCTCCATGTGAAATTTATTAAAATAAGTGGACAATTCCGTTCTCATAGGCAGCGTGAAACGCAAATATTTCTGCACGTAAAAAACTTTTTTTTTGAGGTTTTTACCAGAGCACAGTGTGTGATGGAGTTTCAAAACACATTTTTATTTTCCAGGCCCACTCGCCCGAGTTTGCCCTCTCGATGCACTGGGTGCTGGCCTCTCTAGACAGCTGCTCGCCCGCCCTCCACCTCATCCTGCTCGACGTGTGCAGGAAATACGTGCCGTGAGTTGACTTTTTGTTGTTTTTTTTTCGAAAATAAGGAACAAACAAATTATAATAAAGCTACGATGAGTAGTTCTGTCAGTTTTTTTTCTTGAAATCCGTACCATATTTAACAACGCAAGATTGAGGTGGTGTTGTGATAGCAGCATGCTTCCTTCTCGAAATTTTTCTGTTTGATCTTTGATCTCTTCCTAATCCCTCTCGTTTCAGTGAGGAGTGCGTCCCGCTCTTTCTACGAGATGTTGGCGAGGAGCGCAAGCACAAGCCGAACCGGAATACAGTATACGGGTACTCGACGTGAGTTTATTGATTATTTCACAGATACATAGGATAGCAATAAACTGAATTCTTAAAAAAAACGTTTGCTTGCGTGGTATATTACTATTGATTTTTTTAAAACTCATGAGTACCACCCATTGCTCATTGACGAAATTCTGGAATCTTATGATATTTGTGTAACGGCAAACTGGCTGGTTGAAATCAAACTTCTAATTTCGTACCCTTCTGTATGTAGCGCACTGGTGAGCTTCGATGTCATAGTTTCCCGGGAATCCGCAAAATTCCGGGTTCGGGGTTCCGTAATTAGAAAAAATAACATAACGCAGACCCGCAAAGGGCGCGGAGCGCCGAATTTTTGTCACGAAAGCCACTCCGCCGAACCCCAACCCAAAAAGCTATGACATTGGCAGCTAGCTCAGCAGTGTTGTAGCGGTATTAGTTCCTGCTCTTCAAACATGACTATAGTTGAGTTTTTCCTTTTCAGTTTCTGGTGATTACTTAATAAAATCAATAAAACTAAAATCAAAAATCAAATCAAATCAATAAAACACTAAAATAAAATCAATAAAACCATTCCCCAAATCGATAATTTTCAGTTCCGTTGACCGTACCCTATCATCATCCTAATCTACCGTATCCCAATCAATTCCAGTTCCGGCGGTATCGCGGCGTACGAGGTAAAGGGCGAAGTGAACGGCGTGTTCATGAGCGCGCTGAAGATGCACGTGAAGTCGCCCGTTCCCGTGGTGGACATGATCCAGCGGGTGCTGGTTGGTGAGTGGACAATTTAATTCTTTACATTGATTGTTATAAGTGATGCAAATCCCCACAGTAGTGAAGGTGAAAGGCAGGTGAAGCACTAGTATTCATATTATGGTGTTAGGAAACTAGCGCATAGGGGCGAATATGATCCAGCGGGTGCTGGTCAGCGAGTGGTTTTGATATTTTAAATGTAAAGATGGTGTAAAGACTCCACTGATGACACCTCCAATGCAGCGAACGTAATATGCAGGTGAAACAGGTTTGCATGGTGTGAAACTAGGAAAGTGTAGCGCCTAGTGGTGGACATGATCCAGTGGGTACTAGTCGGTGAGTGTATATATCTAATTTCAAATTTGTTTTGATTAATAGCCAACGTTTTGAATCCTACTTCACGCAATAATAGTTGTATTCTGAATCAAAGGTTGATGTTGGGCGAGTGAAACACTAGTATTCCCGGTTGAGTATTGGGTGCTTGCTTGATGAACTAGGATGAGTTTCTTGCTCATCGCTCTTGATTGATCTTTGCAGACATCCACGCCGACGAGCGCGTCGAGAAGAAGCAGATTCCGGAGCTGCGCACGACGTTGACAAAGAAGCGATCGTTATGTGATGAATTGGTGAGTGGGTTACGGTAGTGTAGTAGGAGATCTATTTGTTTCGCGGGCATCTAGGACGTAGGGAGTGGTGGATCCCACGAACGAAAAGCCCTCGTTGTCAGGGGTTACGGTACTGGGAGATGACTAGTGGTTCCGGTAGCGAACCTATAAACTGTTTCCTATTGATCGATCGTATCGCTTCTATATCAATTAGAATTTTTCCCTAATCAATTTTATTCGCGGTAGCCATTGAAACGAAGAACAAATACTTTCGGTTAAAATTTTGCTGTTTCGGCTGTTTCGGCATTGCTGTTTCGGGTATTCTACTAGGGAAGATGGGAACTTTGAATGCCAATGCGACCTTTCTTCCGGGTTTAGAAAATAATAAAATATATATGTACCTTGAAATTGTTAACTGTTGAGCTTTGCTTGATCGATATCCAGTGGATACGGTGGCGCACATAGTTATTTTCGCCAATTCATTTATTGTTTCACGTCTACAACAAGTCGCTATTGGCCCCGGATCACGTCAATTCTTGGTATCTTCAAAAAAAGCCCGATTGATTGCTATTTCTGGTGTTCTATTATGGAAAATGGGAAAATTGTATGCAATTTGGATGTCGATGCCGTTTTTATAATATAAATACCGTGAAATTGTAATTTGAAGAGCTTTTTCCGATCGATATCCAGTGGATACGGTGGCGCACATAGTTATTTTTGCCAATTTATTTATTGTTTCACTTCTACAACAAGTTGATAATGGCCCCTGATCACTTTAATTCTTGGTATTTTCAGTAGATCTTAAATTAAATTAAACCCGATCGATTGTTGTTTCGGGTGTTCTACTAAGGACGATGAGAAGCTTGAATATTATCAATTTATGGGAATCTACGTCTTTAAAATAAATAAATAATATTAATCTCTCTGCTCAGATCTGCGACGGGCACACTGCCTCGTTCGATCGGCACAACGTGCACTGGACACTCATGCATGGTGAGGGGCATTTAAGTTAAAAAAAAAATTATAATCAGAAGTTGTTAGCACACAAAAGCGCGCTAAATGTATTCCGAAAATTTGTGTGATAGTGGAATTCCGCGGTAAAAACTTTTCGCAGAACCGTAATGAGAAATGAGCGACTTGGTGATTTAGTGTTGCGCTATGACATGGGCGATGGGTTCCTTGAGAATGTGATCATTCGGCTAGTGAATGTGGTAATAAAAATAATAAATGAAATGGCGAGTTCCATGATCTTTTTTCCGTTATCGGCTAACCGTTATTATTCGGGTTTCACCCGTTCATGATTGTGTGTTGCGTTCGTTGCAGATTTGATAGACCTCTCTCTGATGGGCACTTTAAAATATTAATAATGTTCATAAATATACCTCCCCTCATTTTCAGAACTCCCGATGCCCTTTTAAAGTAGTTTCCATGATCAGATTCCATCAGAGCTGTGGAAGAGTAGATAGCTGATTGCCTAAAAATACTTATCAATGACTATATATTACAGAACTGCCGATGCCCGTGTACATCACTTTCCATCTTTATAGTTACCTAGTTTCTAATTTTTGCTCGATAAATCTTCCCGTTCAAGATGTTACATTTTTGTGGTAAATTTAAATTTAAATTTATTTTTATTTATCATAATATGTCCGATATGAGAGCTGCCAATGCCCGTGTACATCACCTTCGAGGAGCAGCAGCTGACGGTGACGATCTGGTTCGATTTCTGCGGCAGGTTCACGAATAAGGTACATCCTTTTTTTTGCTATTTATTATTTTTTTGCTTTTTGATTATTAATAAGCCTGGAGGCGTAAGCGTAAAAGACTAAGCCTAATCCTATAGTAATGTTAACAAAACGAAGTGAAATGAGCTGATTATCATTGAAGAAATAGCGAAGTGACGCGTTGTTTTATTATTAGCGATTTCGACACTATGCTGCGCATTCGGGTTCCGCTTCGTAACTAAAAGCACGAGCGTGTGCGAAGAGTAGTGAACTTGTGGCTGCGAATGTAATGAAATATCGTAAATAAATGACATAGATTTTGAATAACCATGAAAATATGTTTCGCCTTTAGGCGCTTTCGCGTTGCACAATATTGCCAAAGTCATACTATTTTGCTAATAGTAATACGATCTCGGTGGTCCCTTCAATTTATTTTTATAAAAACTTCTACGATATGAAATTTGAGTTTCGTCTCTCTTCAAGTTCCACTATGCAACCAAACCCTTGAATATTTGCCGAGTGTAATATGACAATGGCTCGGTATATTATTTTTTTAAGAACTATAATTTTAATTAAAACGCGTTCTCCGTAAGAGCGCAGTGCTTCAGCGGATGCAGTGCACAACTCTTGAAAATGGTGTGGTGAAAGTGGTGAAAATTAAAATTAGTTAATTAAGGTGTACGTCTTCTCCTCCGTTGATCAGCTGCGCACGGAGGACAACGAGGAGGGAACGACGGAAGGAGAGGAGAGGGCGATGAGGCATCTCGCGTATCTCCGGTTCTCCAAAGTTTGTTCAATTTTCCCCATGAAAAATAGCTGGAATGAAGAACATAAATGGGACATGTAATGAGAATCTTGCGTATCAGCGATTTTCCATGGTTACTCAATTTACGAATATCAAACTAGGTGAATCTGTGCCATCAAAATCAACCTGGTTCATCAGCTGATTTCCTAGGATTATGAATTGATCAATGAGCGAACAATAATGACTTTAGCAGTAGTAATACACCCTAGCGATTAGCTTGACAGTGAGTATGAGGCATTTTACCAAATGCTGTATTTGCTCACGGTTTACCGTACTTACGTCTATCCAAATTCCTCTCAGGACCTCGATTCGTCTCCCTCCCGTCTGGTGACGGACGAACACGAGGGCCAGTCGATGTGCGTCCTCCTCAGCCATCTCCAGAAGAGCAAGGTACGGTAGAGTGGGGGTACGGTAGCCAGAGGTACTCTAGTTTGGGGATACTGTAGGTTGGAGTACGGTGGCTGCGCTGTATCGAGGAATGATCGCGTATCTTCACCTTGTCTGATCTCTCGTCAGTCATGAGAGAGTGTAAAAGGCATATCAGTATGAAGTGCAATTGGGGGCTTGAGTAGTGATATTGTAGCCTACGAAGTGGGAAGATTTTGGCTTTTGATAATAGTAGTCAATTTGCGATCACGTTGAAACTCGAGACTAACGGGACAGAAAAAAAATCGCTGAGGGGTGCGGAAAACAATCAATAGGGACAAACGTAGTGGTGCGGGATGGGGGGATTGTGGAAGCGATTAAAGTAATTGATTATACCGTATCTTTGCAGGGTCCGCTCGAGTGTACTGTCGAGCTGACGGATGCGCAGACGAAAGAAGTAAGATTGAAATCCGGGAGATCAAAGATCAAATTTTAATTAATGTGGCGTTAGTTTTTCGGAAAAAAGTCTGGAAAAACGAAAAAAGGTGTTAGTTTTTTTCCGACCTTATTTCGGAAAATAATTTGAATTCCCGCATTTTTCGTTTTTGCCCAATATCTTAATTCCCCGTGATCTAATCTTCACAAAAATTTAAATTTAGATTACTGATTGGGCAATTTATGTGGCAATTTAATTTTTGAGTCGATTGATTCATGAGGAGCCGAGATATTTCGAAAAATCGAAAAATGCGGGAATTCAAATTCAAACAATTTTCCGAAAATAGTGTCGGAAAAAGTCGTAAAAAACTAACACCCTTTTTCCATTTTCCATACCTTTTTCCACAAAACTAACAGGGCATAATTAAGGTTGTTGCGTCGAGGGACACGGCACTAGGCGATGTTCTCATCACGAAAGTTCTCTCGAGTCTTTCGAGGAGGAATTAGAGGAGATAATGTGAGATGTTTTTGTAGAGTAGTTGCCGTTTAGCTGAATTGAAAACGCATACTTTTATGTACAAAATTGTGATATATTTTATGTTCATGATTAATCACGTTTGTAAAACAAATGTTGTGATAAATTGATTCGATTGTAATTTAGATTTCAATTGATAGGAGTTAATTGTACATAGTGCTTGATTAGTCACAAATTAACTAATTTTTGTAAATGAAATTTATTCACGTGTGGCGAAAGAATAACAACAGTTCAATAAAGCAGGATCCATAATTATGATGTGGAAAACAGTAGAGTATCGGTTTAGTATTTTTAAAGCCTTGAGTGGGAGTGGGAATGAGGTAGTCAACATATTGCATCGAGTGAAGGAGCAGTGAAGGAGCAGGAATCAGTCTTCGAGCGCATATTCGTCGTTTGCAAGAGAATATATATCGCGTGCTTGGGACGGATTCTAAAAGTAAACAATATTAATATCGATTATTATGGGAGGGGAGGGGCATTTAAACGTGGACAGTATGGTTTCGAAAATGGTGTAGGTGTAGGAGGGTGGCAGCAGGTTTGAGTCCTATGGAATATACATGAACGGATCGATCAAGCCATACCACATGTAGTGCCAAATGGAACTCAGGCGCTAGCACGGTTATGTTGTACAAATACTTCTTGTCTTTGGTGACTGCATCTTCTCTAATGGAATAAATTACTGGATATAGATCGAGTCGAAGCATTTGGCACCCCGTCAGCAAGGCCCTAAAAATTCACCTAGGCTTGAAAGTAGAGAATAATAAACAAAAAATGACCTCAAGCGATCTGTTGTCAGTACGTCTGTTGTTAGGATGTTCAGAAAGGCCAAGTTTTGCTGTATGTCTACCCACGGTTGCGAGTTTAAGCTCATATCATCATGATAATATGTTCTCAATATCACCTGAACAAACATTGACATAAGTTTTTTTCCGATTCGACATTCACTTGTCTTTCCTCATTGCTCAAGTTCTCATTCAAAATAGGACGATCTGGATGGTTTGTGTAGAAGACAAGAATAGCATCGATAAATGCGAGAATCTGGGAAGTATCAATTACGTAAAATGATCATCTAATGAACTTACGCCCTCCAAAGTGTTATCGAACGACATCCTCTCAAACACTGCAGCGCGGTATTTGTCGTAACTCATCGCCGAGAGAATGGAGAATGGATAATATCTCTTTCAGTATCTGTAAAAGAAGAATGCTCAGTAAAATATGCAAAATGGGCACATTCCTTCAAAATTTGAATATCAGGCACGCATACACAAGAGTGCAACGAGAGTAGACAATGCGATGAAAAAGCGCAACGAATATATTTATAATTTTAAAAACTAGAGTGAATTGGACGCGGTTGTCTACATTCTTCCATGAATTTACCCTCTGGGGGAACAATTAACGCATTTCCGTAACTTACTCCCGTTCGGTAGAAGATAATAAAAAAAGCGGCTGATACTCTGTGATTGCACGAAAAAAATACTTATGAATACAAATTCAAAATGTGTTCCTTTTTCTGATTGAGATATGGGGTTTGTTTCATTCGGAAATATTCCGTTTATTTAGCAGGAAATACACTTGTGTGATGAGGTGAACAATACAAACTGAAAACGCCGGTACGCTCGTAACAAGCAATTACAGATGAGTCACGAAAGAAACGTTCATTCAAAGAATCATTCAATAGTTAACTCGTATACAAGATTAAAGCGAAATTGGAGGTGAATGGTTTAGACCTGATCTTTAAATTTGATCAGACTTGATCTGGGTACAGGTCTTTCGGGTCCGCATTCACATAGTCATCGAGGGTTCTGGGAAGCTTTCTACCATGATTTGCCTCGTAGATAGCCATCTCCTGAAGAGCGTAAGAGTAATGTTAAGGTTTAAGGCGATCTCGTCCTTAAGAAAGCCTTAAACTTTAGGATCGGAACCTTAAAAATTAAGGTCGGAGGAGAGGTCGACGCGCCTGAAGAGCGTACGGTTCCTCACCGAAAATTGGTAGAATTATACCTTTTCGATTCCTTCGGAATTGATGAAATTCATTCCAGCAAAAACTGCTGTCCATAATCTGCCATGAAAAAATATTGTCAAATCATTGATGCAAACTGAATTTAGAAAAATGAAAGCCAAACTATACGACTTTATAGATGAACGACAATGTAAAAAAAGAGACGTTGATACAGTATCGCCAAAGCGTCTTGTTTACAATGGAATCTGTTGCCACAAAATCGTAAGTCGTTGATTTCGTTTGAGGATTTACGATTGGCATCTGCTGCACATGCTAAAAGATTCATGATCATGAAATATTTGCAATATATTCTTGCAGAATGTCCACACATCACGAAGGTTGGTAGTGTGATAGATCATGACTGTTGCCGATAGTTAATGTGATATGGACAACTACAATTCTTGTATATTTACCGCACAATATGATCAAAGCAGCAGACATAACAACGAAATCACTTTCGAAAGGAAAGATTACCTCGAAGTTCGATATCACTCACTCGGCTTATTAAAATAAAATTTCTTCTCCTTATTTTACACATGCTCAGTTGAGAAGTAATCGGAAAGGATATTTGCTCCACATCTAATTTCTGATCACCTGATTAATCGAAGAGGTCAATGGGTGACAACACACAAGTCAAGGGCATCCAATTTGACTCAATGCGTACTCTTTTTTCAAAAACTGTTGAGGCAAGATCAGGTGGAGTTCGATATACACTTCTCTCTCGCCATTGCATTCTCTTGTCAGACAGGCGAGAGGAAGTGTCTCGTTCCGAGCCGACTCGGTGATTGGGTAGACATGATCAACGGCAACTATAATGCGATAAGAGAGTGCGAAAGGCACTCAATTAGACTAAGTGAAATCTAAATTAGAGCCGAGAGCGATCATCTATGAATTTTACCTTTCTCCATTTCTACGCTAGATCACTGATAGATCGGCCAATTGCGCGGGCAGTAATCTGATAAGAACAATTTGATAAGAACTTTATTGTTTCCCCTTCAATTCTTCCAGTACCTTTCCGGGAACTTATGTATTATTTCATTACGATTTTTTGTTGTTTTTTTTCAAATTGTTTCCGTCGCTCATTCACTGAAATTCAAACTTAAATATATCCCACAGAAATCGGCATGCTCGGCCTTCTCGTTGTGGCTATCCTAATAGCCGTTTACGTCTACAACTACTATGAGGGAGTGAAGAGGTATCGGTTTTTGCACTACTGCGCATACAGACGATGCCTCTCTCTAATCGACGTCTTCCCTTACAATAAATAAAAGACCTAGAATTCTGAATAGCAAAATTTCTCACCGAATTCAGGTATCCTCGAGGGCCTCGTCCGCTGCCGCTCGTTGGAAACCTTCTGCAGGTGAGAACATGATTTCGTTTTTTTCGCTTTCTTTGCTCTATTCGGGACCTTTTGATGCAAAGTTGTTGTTTCCAGTTCACTCCCTCTCGTCTGCATGCTTTCCTCGAGGAGTCGAGCAAGGAGTTTGGGGATGTCTTCACCGTGTGGACACCCCGACCGACCATCATCCTCACCAGCTATGCATCGATCAAAGAGGCGCTGGTGACTAGAGGTGAGCTGTCGCATAGTATATATCTGTACAGGATAGCATGCACACTTGCTTTTCATCAGACAGGCTCACTTTGGAACCAAGGCACTATTCTAGTATTACGCCCTAGAGAAAATAAAAGAGCTTTGCGAAATTCACAAAATAAATGCATTCTGGGACTCTTAGAAGGATTAAATCGATTCAGGCGACGACTTCGCGGGCCGAATGCGCTCCTTTCCCGATGATATGTGGATGACGACGGAGAATGGAGGAGTCATCTTCTCAGATGGAGAAAGGTAACTGGATGCTGAATTTTCACAGCATTGTTTTTATGTGCGAGCGACCAAGACTATATACATGATGTAAAGCCTCGTGCAATTAGCAATTCAAAAAAAAATTGTTCTAGGTGGAGAGAGCAACGCCGTGTGGCGATCCAGATCCTGAGGGACTTCGGAATGAGCAAGAATCTGATGGAGCAGCAGGTAAACATTCTTTCGTTTTCAATTTATGCCGTGCATGTTAGGGTGGTCAATTGAATGCGATGAAGTCGAGGCAAGAATATGTATTGCTGAAAACCATGACGATTTTAACGAAAGAATGTTATGTGAAAAAGATCCACTAATTTTAAACTAATTTTCAATAGACCTGAACCTTGTTGGAAGCATAATTGTAATTGAGGTGCAAGCCTCCCTACACGAGTTCATGCGGCATCTTGACTCCATCGAGGATAAGTCAGCGATCGATTTACGATGGCCTCTGCAGGTTCTTCTTTCAAACTTCTGCGAAAGTACTTCCGCCACGGATCCTAAGGTTTAGGGAACCTTGAACAGTAATACGGTCCAGATCCTCGTCGCCAACGTGATCAACAACGTGCTCTTCGGATATCACTATCCCTATGACAACTCTAAAAGACTCACGGACTATGCCGACCGGCTGACTTTCCAGGCAGGTTCCCTTGCTCGAGCCACTTATTTGTGTATGCTGCTGTATCACGTCGAAATACGATCTTGGCATTTGTACGAAATGATGTAGTGCATGAAAAATGACACGATTCATTGATTTTTTTGGTGGCTGAAAGTTTGAATCATTGCAGCTCGAGAACCAATTCAAGAGCCCTCTGATCTGGCTGGCCGCGCAGCTGCCCTTCATACAGAAGCTGCCGGTGATCGGCTGGCATGCGGCCGGCAAGCACCGGGAGTACCATGCGAGGGTGTGATTGCTTTTCTTCGTCGACCTTCTCGACTTTTCGTCGACCTTTCGAAGAGATCTTTTCCACGTTCACTCTTGGATCAGTATAGGGATGTTTCATTAGCGCGAATCTTTTGATAGTCTCCACTTAGTGGATAAGAAGACGGAGTCGAACCCTCATAGCTTTTCGACTCATTCCAGTTGCCCAACCACGTCCGGGAGGACGTGGCTGCCTGCCAGGCGTCGTTCAACGAGCACGAGGACCCACACTGCTTCGTCCATGCTTACATGATGATGGGAAGGGGCAGGAATGGAGAGAATCTGACGTCAGTTGTATAATCTTCTTTCGCTATCACGGTAGAAATTCTGAGTGAATCTTTAATCTTGATTATATTTTGGTGAAAATCAAGTTTTGGTGTGGATCTTGTATACTGAAACGATGTTAGGTGATGAAGATTATTAACGTCATCGTCATCGTGTTTTTTCTCCATTGCTGTTAGCTAAAAGACCCCGACAGTAAATATGATTGATGCCCAGGAATGACCAGCTGATCAATGTGTGCAACGATTTCTACATGGCGGGCATGGAGACGACGTCGACGACGCTGAGATGGGCCATGGCGCTGGTAGCTGCGAATCAGGATGCGCAGGTGAGGTTTTTTTCAAGCCCATCGATGCGCTTTGTCGTAATAAGAAATTCTCCTGTAAATGGCATTGATGACTACGAATTAGGATGCACTGGTAACTTAAATCGTTTCACGACGTGAGCTGACGTTTTATCAGCAGGGCGTGACCGATAAAGAAAATGTGCTATCTTCTAGGACCGTATCCGTGAGGAGGTTCATTCCGTGCTCGGTCGCACAAGAGAAGTAACCATGGCTGATCGAGCGAGACTACCGTACGTGTAACGCTAAATGAAAAAAATCAATTCAGCGTTTCTTATTAATTGCATGAGCTCAACTCGTAACTCCAGGTACACGATGGCAGCAATTACGGAGGTGCAAAGAATCGCCAACATTCTTCCCCTGAATGTCATGCATCGAACGCTGGTTGACACGGAGGTTTTTTGGTTTTTTTAATCGTTACATAACTTGTCCTTGTAGAAAGAGCAAAATGTGCACATGATAATTACGCGCAAAATGATTAATTTCAGGTGGGTGGCCACTTCATTCCCGCCAGTACGCTATGCCTACCGCAGATTCACGCTGTCATGAGGGATCCGGAGGTGTTTCAGAAACCGAGCGAGTTCAGGCCAGACAGATTCCTGATGGAGGACGGAAAGTCGATGAACAAGGTAAGCAATGGGTGAAGGAAATTAAGAAAAAAATAACCGCCAATTTGCGTCGTCTGCATTTGTTTCCACACATGTGTGCGCAGTCTCTAGACTCACAGCAATTTAACGCCAAAATTTAAAGGTCGCTCTGGAGAAATCGATTCCGTTCTCGCTCGGCAAGAGACAGTGTGCCGGCGAAGGTAATCTAACCTGTTATTAATTTCAGAGTTAAAAATCAAAAAAGAAAATAGCAAAGCAGCTTAATTTAATTGTAGAGCTATCCCTCAGGGGGCATCTCTTCGTGTGTCTTGAGTTATCTCTCATTTTATCGCATTTACAGCTCGTTTCCAGGCCTCGCCCGAATGGAGCTCTTCCTCGGACTCGTGACCATCCTTCAGAAGTATCGGATTCTCCCTCCGAAAGATGGATTTGTTGATTTAACGCCCACCGATGCAATCATATCGACGCCCAAGACAAATTTGCTACAAATGGAGCTTGTTTGACAAAATTCGTATACCAAACGTTGTATATTTTCAAATTTTGCGTGTGATGTAAAGCTTTTTTTAATTTACAATATTATGAAAATCAGAAAGTCAGAAAATCATTATCAAAACAGTTTGAAATTGGTTCTCCATGTTTGAATTGCTTTCGCGAATCTAAGGGATCCCACACTCGTTAAATTATTGCCAAACCATTAGGTGTAGCCGAAAAGTGTCAGAAATGCAGCAGATTGTTCTCATACCAAATAATTCACATGTTTATGAGTGTGTTGCTTATGAATACAGGCCATGAACACTCACGGCGTTTCATCGAACTATTCTTTGTAACGTATTCTCTCGCAAAACACGTTTTTTTTTGCAATTTGCATCTTCATAATGAATCTTTGTCTCTCTCTCTCCGTTCTCCACTCTCCTCATTCCTCCTCGTCTGTTCGTCGCTCGGAGCGGTTCGTTCTCCATTTTCTTTTCATTTTTTTTTGTAATTTTAGATTAGGTTTATAGACCTTAAAACCAAGCTTCCACTGTATATTTATCCCCACCACGCTCAACGTTTTCCAAAAATCTGAATTTCCTTTTCAGATGCGCCTGTTTCTCCTCCTCCTCCATTTTTCACTCGTTCTCGTTACGTGGCAACGTGAACCGCATCCAAACGAAGTGCATACCAAACTCAAGGATGGTTTTCCAGTCGGTGAGAGACCCATCTCTAAGTTACCGGCACTTTTCGCCAGTACAACATGAACAGATTCATGTATAAAATCGTGTTGGTGAAATGTGATTGTAAGCACACATGCTTACTTTGGACAGTATTTCACTTATTAGAATAATAGGAATCCATACAGCAACCGCAAATATGGAAAGTATCTTGATTGGGACAAATCTCATATCCCATTCTTTGGTTCAGATGTCTTCTTACGAGGGTTTCACTACATATTCAATGGTTTTATTTATTCTTGCGCATACCTGCTCAGAATTGGTAGGGACCGGGTTTTTGTCCTTAATAGCTCATGGTGAAACGCAGCACAACAGTGGTCAAATTAACGTATTTAACATGGGATTGATGGCACCGACGCAAGAAGTTTTGGAATTTTCAAGTTTAATTTTGTGGAAACAAAAGTAACATCTTTTTTGGTTTTTTAAAAAATATTTGTGATGATCAGCAGTGTAATCCCTCTTCTAATGCATTCATGCACCTCACGTTCAGGCTCCCTTCTGACGATCTACCTCAAGTATACTGCACAGGTTGAATTGATAAATGCGTGAGTGTAAATTTTCAATTTACTTGATTTCCCGACCGTTGCAGATCGAAAAAAATAGCGAGAATTAGTGTTTTATTGTTGGGAGCATAATTATCCGGTAGATGCTAGGGTTGCCGGTTCAATATCAATATCAATACTATTGACACCTCTTCCCTTCCCCGCCTCTCCCTATCAATAGTATTGACAGGGAGAGGGAAGAAGGTAAGAGGGAGTCAATACTGTCAATACTATTGACTCCCTCTTCCCTTCTTTCCTCTCCCTGTCAATACTATTGACAGGGAGAGGTGGGGGAGGGAAGAGGTGTCAATAGTACTGATATCGAATCTGCAACCCTAGTAGATGCTATCGTACTTTCATAGCTTTACCATTCTAAAGGCCGATATTCTATCTATAGTGCTGCGGAATCAAACCAAATAGAGCGCATGCGAAAATAATGATTTTACCCTACCTTTTATCACGTGCACTTTATATCACACGCACTGATTACTCCTCTTCAGAGTTATCATTGACCTATACTCACAACCAACGGCCGAGATCAAACTTCGGTTCAAGTTGCATAACGATCTTATCAATACTTATCTCCAGAGCGTCGTCCTCGTGAATAATAGCCAGGTGCGATAATTTTATTTGATATATTTCATGACCTTGTCCTTTCAGAAATATGAGGAGACTTTTTGGCCCTACATTCCATCAGGGGAGACGATGGATTGGTGGAGATTCGATCTTTATAAGGCAAGCCAATATAATTGAAAAGACTGAGAACTCAGTTTGGTGCTTGTATGCTCTAGCGTATCTAATAGATTAATCGAACAAAAATGGGCTTTTACACACTATCGCCACTATACCCAAGGACGGTTCTGTTTAAAACGGTTTAAAATACGACTCATTACTGCTCGGCACAAGGCTCCTATAGAAAACCTTTCCTGGATGTAATTTGAAATTGATGGGTTTTGACGTATTGGTTTGCTCTTTGTTCTATGCAAATACGTCAAAATACTATTATTGAGATCAACGACTCGAAATATTTGCCGTTCTTGAATGGTTAGTTTTCCCCGCATAAATCGAAATGAAAAATGAAATTATGCAGGTTTTCATGTGCTAAATCGAACGATGCCGGGAGTTGACACCATTACTTCGCTACATTTATCGAGCGTTTTCCCGGATAAGCCCAACTTCAACAAGACGGAAGTGTATGTGAGTTATCATATTGTGATATTAAACAACAAAGCTTAATCTTGCGGAATGTGCGGTATTCTATTTTATCGGTGACGTTAAGTAGGAGTTGATGTAGGTTGAGGAAAGCGGTGGGGTTTCAAGGAGTCTTTCATTCTTCAGCACAGTCTAATATCAGATTAGGAGAATAATTAAAAATTTAAAAATGAATAATAATTCTCAACAATGATCAGATGACCCTCCGATTGCCTAGCAAAGCAAAAGACGGCTCGATTTCCCCGAATCCCGAGGAGGTAAGAGTGTCTTGAAACTGAAAAATGCAATCAGTGTTTAGGTGCTGGCTAATTTGGATGCAGCGAATATTGAAAAGGATATGACAAAACGAACTGAGTTCAAAGTGAGTTGTGAAAGAGCAAAGAAATGCATCATCTTCAATGCCAAAATGCGTGTATCTTGCAGGATTTGGTCACTTTTTCAATAGGTAAGAAAATCAAACTGAGTGCGCTGATGATATCCAATCCGGCAAATGGTGCGCACAAAGATACCAAGAACACGGCCAAGGTGAGAAATGAAATATCTACAGTGCGATCAATTATGTTTACCGGCGCAACTCAAGGCGATCTATCAAATGTAATAATTGAGCACCACGCCACTCTCATCTTCATGAATACAGACGGAACGTGGGCATTCGGAATGTGCAACAAGTACGACGAAACGACTAATAAAGTCAAGGCATGTTCTTCACTTTATTTAACTACAAATAATTCATGAATCACCAATATGCTCTGAATTTTTTCCAGTTGCATCTCTTCTCGGACAATGCCATTGCTGCTGGAAAAGACCAAGCGTGGCCATCAGACGTGAAATATTGGACGAAGAAGGTGAGGTTCCTGAAATACATACAATATTTAAACAATGTTACATTATTCGAATTTTCAATTGATATATATTATTTTAGCGTTATTATCAATTTTTAATGCTTAAAGTACAACATCTTTATAAATAAAAAAAATGCAGACATTAATGTGAAAATACAGGCTGACTGCTCGGGTTCATCATCCAGCACTGATATCTTGCACGTTAAGCTGGAGCGTCCCGACAAGCTCACAATCAAGGTTGGGCAGCAATTGTTGAGATATTGAAAGCTGCATTTTGTGATCTATTTGAGCCGTTGAGTTAGCATGATAAGGCACTATAATAATTTTTTTAAAAAATAAATGAATAATTAATTTTCAACAGATGCGAATCCTCTACAAGGAATCTCCTGCCGGCATCACTTGCCTGATTTCAATTCCTGAAGCAGAAGCAGCTCATTTGGAAGGACCACTAAAGGTGAAAATCCCTTTAGCTAAAATTTTAAAAATAGACGGTCGAAATCCAAACCTATATCTTTTGATCCCGTTTTTACTGAAGAGCAATTAATATATTTGTGAAACCGGTATGTTCAGATAGTTGGAGTCCAAGGCGCGACACTTCTCTACATCAAAGCCTAACAAGCAGAGAGAAGACAGACGAGACATTTTTGATAAAAATCTTCAGAGTTGATTTCATTGTTTT
Source organism: Pristionchus pacificus (assembly GCA_000180635.4). Taxonomy (NCBI): domain Eukaryota; kingdom Metazoa; phylum Nematoda; class Chromadorea; order Rhabditida; family Neodiplogasteridae; genus Pristionchus; species Pristionchus pacificus. The sequence goes on from CM026576.1 coordinate 22,396,033, forward strand.
ATGCAAAATATCACATTTTGCACAATCAAGCAAAAAACATTCGTGTTTTTTTTCGTTGGAAATCGAAAATTGAATTCGACAGTATTTGAGTCATAAAGCGTCGCGATCAGGCTGGAAATTGTGAATCCAAAATCTATGACGTTTTCGAGGACAGCAGGTCAAGTTGTCAAGTAGATTAGTTTCTGGTATTCTCTCACAATCAGGCAATACGTGTAACACTAAAAATCTTAATAATCATCACAATTAGTCTTTGTCTCTACTTTAATTCTTTTTCTCTTCAATTTTTTTTCATTCGCTCGTCTGTCCGTCGCTCGGAGCGGTTCGTTCTAATTTTTCTGTCGATTTTAATTCTTTTTTGGTAGTTATTTCTTGGCCGAATAATGCCTTGGAAATTTCGAAGGTGTTGATAATATTGCTTCGAAAACTCATTCGCATCTTAGTTAGCATTTCACTTTAGATGCGCCTGTTTCTCCTCATCCTCCATTTCTGCCTCGTTCTCGTTTCGCGACAGCACGAATCTGAACTTTCTGCCGAACTCAAGGATGGATTCCCAGTTGGTGAGATGGCCGCCTCGTCAGTGACAAAAATCGTGAAGCCACAATCCACATTGGACTGACAAAAATAGATATATAAGAACAAGGTTTTTCGCAGGGGATATATAGTCGATTGTTGATGAAACGTTAGCTTTTTAAGAGGGTTAACTGTCAATTTCCGCTTTGCATCTCAAAGTAACTTGATAGATGAGCATCAATGGGAGAGTTCTTATCTTACTGACTTCTTACTCACTTCACTCAGGTTCTCTTCTGACGATCTACTTCAACTATACTGCAGTGGGGGATCTTGGAAACTCGTGAGGATTCTTAATATAATCAGATTTAAATTCATGGTAGGCTCCACTGAGAAAAAAAGCTAGATATACAAAATAATGTAGCTCTACAACCCTATAGAAATGATATACCACAAATCATTCCCCATACGTACAAAACAACAATCCAAATATATATGTAATAAAAATAAATAATAAAAAATGATTGGCCGGGGTTTGCTCCACCCACAGCTGCAAACATAAACTTGAAAATTGACTCTGCGCCATGCCGGCTCTGATCAACTATCCTAGAATAGCCAATTTTTTTCGTGAGAATTTTTTCCTTCTATCAATATGTATAAGCGACGGCGCCTTCAGCCTACCGTACTCCAAATTGCTTTATCAGAGTTTTCGCGCCAGATTCATGATTTGATGGTCAAAATATTTTCACCGCACTATTCAACCATACAAATGATGTGCCTTACCCCCAATAATAGAACCCTTTCCAGAGTTACCGTCGACCTATTCGAGGACTTTTCGAAGGCAAATAGCCCCCGTCTGCAATTTGAATTGCATGACGATCTCAAGCATAATCGCAAAATGTTCAGCCACGTCCATATAAATAACACAAAGGTATTAATCGTGAGATAAAGGCATCACTTTAAGAATTTGCAGCTTACCGAGATGTTTAGGATTTGGATTCCGGAAGGAGAGAAGACACTGTGGTGGAGATTCGATCTATACAAGGTGAGATGATGCACCTAAAGAACGGACGTAGAATAGAAAGTCGGAGCTTACATTAAAGAAGGAGAGGTACGAACCGGGCCAATATGCAAAGTGAGTCGGCGCGCTCTCTTTATTTTGCACACCCTCTAGCTCGTTGCTTACGTTTCAGGGTCACTTGGAAATCAGACAATCGAGTATACCTTTGTTAAAAAAATTGAAAGCATAGGAGTTTCCAAGGAGTTATGGGGTACTCATATAATCTGACGGGAACTCAGTTAGCCACATATTCGCGCCACTCCTTCTTAAAGAGATGAATAGATTTTCTGAAACATATTTTAAAACATGAACGGAGAGGTGCTGCGTTGTACAACTTTAATAATTTATAATAATTTATATAGACTTGAGGAGTGACTTTAATGGATATTGTTGATTGGAATAATAGTTGCCTCTAACATTAAGTTACGTGTGGGAGCTATATTTTTCAGATCAACGCCTCGAGATATTTGCCGTTCTTGAATGGTGAGAATATTTTATCTTATAAAGAACATTTTCAAATCATTAATACGATATTATTCCGCAGGCTTTGATGCGATTAATCGAACGATGGTAGGAGTTGACAACGTTACGTCGGTCCATATTTCGAGCTACAAAAAGGATAAGCCAAACTTTCCGGAAGTTTATGTGAGTTATTATCGGAAAAAGTATATTGGATCCTTCTGAGTGCTGGACATGATGGGATTTATTAGAGAGCCAGCGCTGCTGCTTATCAAACAATGCTTCCATTGTGTGATGATTCTCAATAAATTGCAGATTAATCTCCGTTTGCCTAGCAAAGCTCCGGGCGGTTCGATTACTCCTTATCCCGAGGATGTTAGCTAATTGGAAATATTTAATCTAAACAATCATTTTTCTTAGGTGATTGCTGCTATGGGTGCTGCTGCTGTTGAGAGTAACAAAGACAAGGTCACCGAGTTCTGGGTGAGTTTTTGACCGTTCTTTACTTTAGTGCCCAAAGGTCGCGCTCAAATTAGTGGGTAGTGACAAAGGAGATTTCGAGCGAGCGAATGAGCGCGGAATAAAATAATCTTCTATTTTTGGGCACTAAAGTAAAGAAGTGCCAAGTTGAAGTTCAATTGCTAAAAATTTAAGGAACTGGACAATTTTTCGATTGGAAAGAAAATTAAGCTGAGTGTGCTAATGCAATCCGCTCCTGCAGACAAATTATACAAAGAATGGAACCTGAACATGGATAAGGTTTGAAATATCTCCGCAGAAACAAAAAAAATTTAATGTGAGAAATTACCTTCTTAAAAAGGTCGTTACTCCCTGCAGAATATACGATTCAACTCCTCATATCATTCTTTGATGATAGTCATTGAAAGGGGTCTAAGTTAACACTATTTACATTGGGTACATCCTCAAAAAGTAATTGACTAGAGAGAAAAAGGAATATTCATTGGAATGTTTTCATTATGTGCCACATAGAACAAAGTGTGTTGCCACTGCCTCACAACATTTTTTTTTGCCACAATTCAGACTTCATTTTATTGCAAACGTTGTAATTTCCCTTTCTCAGAAATCAAAAGTACGACTTTTATCTGAATTACTCTTTTACCGAATACCCTGAATACCCAGATCATGATAAAAAAAAGCTTCAAAATGGGCTGATTAGATTTCAGACTTATTATATTTTAGTTCTACTCTACTCTCGTCTTCGTCAATAAAGAGAAGACTTGGGGTTTTGGAATCTGCAACAAGTACAAAGATCATGACGATTTTCCGAATAAGCCCGAAAAAAAATATGATGGTAAAGTCCAGGTGAGCCTTTTTCCTTTTTTTAAATTCCAAATAATCATAAAATATTTTGAATTTTGTCTATTTTCAGTTGCAGCTCTTTTCGGACCCACACATTTCCAATTTCGATATTAGTTATTGGCCACAAGGACTGTATTGGGAGGGTTCGGGAATGGGTGCGAAGGTGCGATTGAAAATCATAAATTTTGCTAATTTTCAATACAGAGAAAGTAGAATGAAATAATAAAATAATTCATATGAGGCGGTTTGCGATAGAATCGAGCAAATTCAACTGGGTTTGGCACAGTAAAAAAATGCCGATTGTCTGAAACTTTGATAATTGGGGTTCTCGAGGGCGCTGATGACGATAGGCACTTTCATTTTGGTCATGGATGCCTCGTTGGCTCCAGACGACGTCACGTCGAAATGGGGTTTTGAGCTCTAATTCAGCCATTTTTTCATGTTAAAAATTCGAAAATAAGGCTCACGGAACAGAATCTGATGGCGAACACGCCTCTTAACTTTATATTTTTATTTATTACTGAATATTATTTTTAATATTTAGTAATAATGAACTTCTTTCAAACTACAGTGTGAAATTGGAGAGTATCATAGATCGGACCGGGATCTCACGAGGATTCCGAATCTGTTTTCAAATCCAGAATCCATCATGCGATTTTTTAGGTATTCAATTTATAGTGTCCTGGCTTGTGAGTAAATCGTACAGACTTTCCCTAGCTGGCTTCCGATCTTTTGATCTACCCTTATCTCTCCTCCGTGCCCTCTTCCCTCTCTCTGCGCTCTCTCTCGATTCCCCCTGCTCTATCGCCTTCCCCGGGTGAGAGACTCCTATCGATAAGAGGAAGGAAGTAAACAAGTGGAAGGATGGTCAAATTTACTCACAAGCCAGGACACTATAAATTGAATACCTAAAAAATCGCATGATGGATTCTGGATTTGAAAACAGATTCGGAATCCTCGTGAGATCCCGGTCGGATCTATGATACTCTCCACTTTTACACTGTAGTTTGAAAGAAGTTCATTATTACTAAATATTAAAAATAATAAATGAAATATAAAGTGAAGAGGCGTGTTCGCCATCAGATTCTGTCCCGTGAGCCATATTTTCGAATTATTAACATGAAAAATGACCGAATTAGAGGCAAAAAAGCGATTTCGACGAGACATCGTCTGGAGCCAACAAGGCATTCATGACCAAAATGAAAGTGCCTATCGTCATCAACGCCCTCGAGAACCCCAATTACCAAAATTTCAGACAATCGATATTTATTGACTGCGCCAGCTCTTGTTCGATTCTAGCGCAAACGGCCTCATATGAAAACACAGATGGACGACTGCACGTTTTCCAACAGCGCCGATCTTTTGCACGTAATTTTCGAGCGTCCCGTCAGAAATATCATCAAGGTGAGTAATATTGAGGTAGTCTTACGGTAGCATCGACTAGGGTTGGCTTTCGAAACAACATTGTAAGATCAAGAAAAGTAGCAACTCAAATATACTTTCTTGTCAAAAACGGATTCATGATCTAGTTTATTGAAATTTCGTGATAGTTCTCGAATCTATGGCTATCTTCCTGTGTGATGAATTATTTTGAAGTTGGGAATCATGTACAAAGGCTCCCTTGCGGATCACACTTGCAAGATTGAAATTCCTGCTAATGAAGTACATCATTTGGATGCTCCACTCAAGGTGCAAAAATCGATTTTGAAATTTGTGAATTTCTTTGTTCAGATTTTCGGAAAACAAGGCGCGACGATTCTTCACATCAAGGTCTGATAAGTATTGAGCGAAGATCGACGAGAAATTTCTGATAAAACACTTCATATTATGCCTCCTTGTCATTGATTTATATTCAACTATCTGTCGTCGCACGATTTAGCTATCCGAGATTCGTCATTGACGATCTATTCCCTACTTATCCTTCATAATCTGCAATTTGCATTCATGATTGGGTGGATGCTGCACAATGTCGACCGCATTGTGATCGCGATCTTGAGAGGATATTGGATATTAGTCATTTCACATTTTCAAAATGTTACGCGCATAACGGATTGTGAAAAGTTGTTGTCATACTATCGATATGAAATTGAACATTTCCTCGTACGTCAGCGCCACATGGGGCGAACGTATTGTGTATTCACAAAAAAGAGCGATCAATGGCTTTGATGAGCGTAAATGCAATTTGTCGCATAATTCACTGGCCACGAGGGAAAATATTATTGAAAAGCGAAGAGGTGTTATTGAAACGAAATTCATGCGATTTACGTCACTTCCGCACTGTGAAATTCACTTCCTTGACCTTACTGGTCGTGCGGTGTCAGATGAAAAATGGCTTATTCAAATATCGTACATAGATCAGCCCATCGCGGTTAAGTGCACAACATCCTCACTATAAATCCAGCAACAGACTCTAGACACGGCACAATCCGACAATAATGCTCCGTCTCTTCCTTCTCGTTGCTGCTGTCCGAGCACAAATCTACGTTACGCAGGAGCAGTTTATGACTCCGGTCAGTTTATTATCATAGCCAGTCAATTGGGAAGGCTGCAGGGTTGCCCATGGAAGCCATATACGTTCGATATTGCACGACGCCTTTGTCACTGTCCCTTTTCCAGCCTCAAATCATCGCCAATCGCGGCTACCCGGCCGAAACGCACACCGTGGTAACGCCCGATGGCTACATTCTCACGCTGCATCGCATTCCGAGAGGACGCATTGGTAAATTCATATTCTACTTTCTCGATTGGTCAAGGAAAAGGTAAAACGGTTCAACCTTTATTCAAAGCACACGATGTCCTACGAGATGCTGCCTCGATTGACTAATGAGTGCAGAAAGATCTCAGATAGAATGCTTAACCCAAAAGATCCAGAGTATTTTAATAATTAAAAAAAAATAACAATCAAGGCTTCGGCGGCGGTCGCCCTGTGCTGCTCCAACACGGTCTGTTCTCTAGCAGCTTCGACTTCCTGTCGACAGCCACGAATTTGTCGCTCAGTGAGTAACTTTTCCTAATTCAAAATTTGACATTTCTTAGTATTTGTTTTAGCCCTTCTTTGGTAATACACTTTGAAAAATGAACATAATGAGGAACTACTTTTTGCTGGCGTCCATCAAGGACACATTGTGCTTTGACTGAATATCTGTTCGCTTCAGATGCTAACAGATGGCATTACTTGTGGGGGTACGACCTAGCGGTGTCTTACGGCGTAAAATCGCTTGACGTGGGAACACCTTTACCTTTTTTCCTATTTCAGGTTACTCGCTGGCCGATGCTGGCTACGATGTCTGGCTCGGGAACCACAGGGGAAATTTATACTCGAATGCGCACGTGACCTACTCGAATCTGGACAAGCGCTTCTACAACTTTACGTGAGTTTATCTTGTTTTTCGAACCATGCCGTGAACGTAGGACCGGTAAATAGGATAGAATTAATTCAACAGAGGCTTTGCGATCCTGCCAGAATTGTTAAGGACCGGGAAATAGAAAAGTATTTAATCAACGGAGAATTCATCGTCCTGGTCCGAAAGAAGGACCGGAAAATTGTAAATATTAAAATTACAGCTGGGACGAGATGAGTCTGTACGATTATCCCGCCATCGTTGACTACATTCTGAATGTGACTCGACAGCCGAACCTGTACGCGGTCGGGCACTCACAGGTAGAGTTCCCTGCTGCTTTTGTTGCTGTTGTTGTTATTGTTTTTATTAAAAAAATTTAGGGCGGTCACACGTTCTTCACCTCCACCACGTCCAGCCCAGCGATTCAGGCAAAGGTAATTTTTTTCAAAACGGCTTTTGCGATAAATGATGGAAGTGTCAGTCTCTCTCATTTCGCAGTAAGCTATCTAGCCTCTCGTTATTTTAACTGACGAGAGAAATGCGAAATGAAGAGACGAGAGCATTCCTCCTATACGCCAATACATAAAATAAAAGTATTTGCAGGTCAAATACTTCTTCGCCATAGCGCCTAGCCTCTCCTCTACGCACCTCGGATCGGCGCTGCTCAATCTGGGAGCGCAGTTCCCGGACCTTGCTGAGGTTTGAAATTCATAAAAAAATATTTTAATAATATTCATTCTTGATCAGTAAATCTGTACGCGACTTAACTCAGTTTCTGCAGTATTTCGAAGAGGTCGCGGTTCGTGTTATCAATTAATTAACTACAGGCCTTCTTCACCTTCCTGCCCGATCAGGCCTACCAAGCGCCGCTGCTTGGCCCATTCTGCGGGTATGTAAGATGTCAGAGGAATGTGCAAAAAACCAATGAAGGGATGCTGGAATCGAACCAACGACCTTCCGTTCTATTGACGCTTGCTCTAATCACTGAGCTAACCCCCCTGATCGACTATCGCTCGTGGCTCGTACGGGAGCGGCATCTCACAGGGATCTCACAACTCCCTTACAGGTCGACCGCGCTGTCCAAGCTCGGTTGTCATCTGATATTCAATGAAGTCGCCGGACCCATCGATCAGATTGATGATGTGAGATTATTTTCTCGAATTTTATCACAATGGTGAGCAGTTAATTCAACAATAGAAGAGTGCAATCGCATTTCAACAACAGAAAGCGCAGAGCAGCGAAAAATTATTCAAATCGCGAGATTCATGTTGAAGTTGTTGCGAGCGGACCCCGTTTTCGACACGGCACACTGTGAGCACCACCCGAAATTGTGCGAAATATGGTGGTAGAAGGAATCATGGAGCACTTGCGTTTACCGCTGTTAGATCTGTTAGAACGAATATGAAGTTCGCAAACGAATTCGTTGGGCTCTAGATTAGATAATATTAGAAATTCTCATACTATTCCTTAGTAGGTTTCTCAGAGTAGGAATATTTTTTGGAATTTCAATTAGGCGAAAAAGGATTTACCCGGCCACTCACCCCATACCGTCCTTACCTGTGTACCCCACCAGGCGCGGTTGTCTCATGACAACTGTAAAATCGCCTTGATTGTGGAAGCAACTTTAACTTTAACTCACCCCATTACAATAACCGATCGTTCCAAACTCCTCTAATACAGGAAAGATCTCCCGTAATATCAGCCTTATACCACTAAAATCGTCGCGATTCGAGTGAAAAAAATTATTATAAGACAGCACTATTCCAGAGTCTGCTTCCGCTAGCCACTGCTCACTTCCCTGCTGGGGCCTCCGACAAGAACATGATTCACTGGCTCCAGCAAGTCCGAAACGGAACGAGATACTTTGACTATGGATCGGCTGGAAATCTGGCGGCGTATGGCACGGTAAGGTTACCCTAGGAAGCATAGGACAGCAGGGTATGTAGTCCGTCTAACAGCTGGCCTTACTTTCGGGTCCCACCTAGCGTTGTCTTATGACTGTGAAATCGCTTTTATGGCAATGTTCGTTCGAAATATGAGTAATCTTTCCAATTAAAAAAGTGGACAATGATATTGGCACTTTCGATACATTGGTATATCTTTCCGTTTCCAGCCGTACCCTCGCGAGTTTAACTTCGCCAACTACACTGTGCCCACGTCTATGTACTTCTCGCCATCGGACAAACTCGTCTCGACGGAGGATATGAATGTAATTATTATGGGATTCGATTTTAGTAGAGATAACAGAGGGTTCTTATTGCACAGACCGAGAATCTTCTCGATAGTGACTGCTTTGTATTAGTTCATGTTAAATTATTTGTAAAAAAATTTTCTTATCTTCAAGGTTGCATTCTCCCGTCTTCCTGCCTCGGCCATTCAAAAGATTCGCAACATCACAGGCTTCGGCCACTTTGAGTTCATCTGGGGCAATCGAGCAAAGGCTGAGGTGTATGATGAAATCATCGCGGATATTAACAGAATGGAGGGTCGTTGAGATAACTAATACTGATAAATGTTGAAGTATTGACTTTTTGACAAATAACATTTGAAAAAATACATTTTCAATCTCAATGTGCACTTTGTTCAGAAAAATTTAAGAAAAATTGGAAAATTAGAAAATTGGGATAAACTAGTCCAGGATAGGCGAATAACGCATTTCTAATGTACGTTGCAAAGTGCCCATTGCGCAGATTGTTCTTTTATTTTTATGAAGAATTTTAGAGAAGAAAAATCAAGAATCGAAGGTATCCCCGAATTGTTAAACTGGTTTGAAGGTTTTAGTACGCGAGTATTTATTCCAGCCCAACGATCTGTCCAAACTTCCAGAAATCTCCGATGGACATTGAATCCTCCAAAATTCCCAGCGCTCCGTACGCAAAGTGACTAAATTTATATAACGTTACATGTTAAAAAAAATTAAAAATATTAATTTTCAGTGTTTTGAAAGCTCAGTCAGTTTCTTCCGTCTCGGGGCAGAGCAATTGTAAGCACACACAATTTTCACTTGAATCACGTTCTCTATAGTGTCCACCGGCATACGACGATGTTACCTCGTTGCCGTATCAGTCTCCCAGTCAGCCACAAATTCCGCAACAGGTAATTATAACTATAATAATTTATCTACGCCCGAGGCGCGGCGATATTAATGGTAGATGTGAGGTGGATATATATATATATGTAGCTGGAGATGGGGGGATCTCCTGTATTAGGGGGGATACTAACTAGTGTGTCACGAAAAAAATTTTAGGCACCACGAGTAACCATCCAGCAACAACCGTCTTATGTATTCTCCGGGCGACATTAAAAACACAGTAACTTATCATGAACATTCAGCACGGTCCAATTCTTGAGCGAAGCGATGCACAGTACAAGAAGTATGTGATTATTATGATTTTCGAAATTCAATTATTCAATTTCAGACTGCTCATATTCATGATGCTCTGTGTATTTCTGCCCCTCATGTGGCCTGTCATCATCGTTCTGTTTGTGTGCACGCCGCGATATGAGTGCACACTGTGCCACGAGAGGGATGGATAAGACGATGATTTGTTGATACGAGTTTTCTGTTAACTGTAGCAACATTGTACAAAAAAAAGCTGATGTTGACCGTTGGAACTCGTTTTATTCCATTGTATTCCATGCATAACTGTAAAAATATAATAATACTAATATATTTTTCACGTCCGGTTTTCAGTGATTGCATGCAAGGCGTTATGTTGTTTTCCTGTGTTTATCGACAGAGAGAAAGGGTGACACGTGCAATTGTTAGTGTTGTAAGTCTTGACACGCCCTTTCGCGCTCTTTATTCCTCTCGCCTTCTTTCACGTTTGCTCACGTTTACTGCAGATTTACGATTATTTCTCTTAAGTTTCTTCATTTTCCTGAAAATTTCCTATAGAAATGATTGACAATATTTTGGAATTCACGAAAGAAGAACGCCTGCCCAGAGACACTTCCATCTATCAGTGCAATTTGAAAACCTAACTAACTCAATCTTTAAAGACGGCGAAAATTTCAGCGTTGATGTATTCAGAGTGAACAGGTGTTGCCCATTCTCAATGTAGAGGTAAGGAAGGGAAAGACGTCGAATTTGTGCACAACTGCACCTGGAACCAAAGCTCCAGTGTATTGTGCAAGGAAAACGATAACAACTCGAATTTCGCTTCAAATGTGTAGTCTCTCCGCTGTGAACATCAACGATCGATATCATTTCAGAAATCATTGTTTATTCTTCGAAACTAGCAATCCATCATGAGTAACCCTCAGGCAATCTAGCTGTCATTCGATACCAATCAAAGTAACTCGTAATCCCTCTCATAGTGACGATTCCGTTGCGAACACCGGCGATGGAGTAAACGCAGTTGATTCTGAGGGAATACAAGTGTTTCCCGTTAATTTGAAAACCTAACTAACTCAATCTTTAAAGACGGCAAAAATTTCAGCGTTGATGTATTCAGAGTGAACAGGTGTTGCCCATTCTCAATGTAGAGGTAAGGAAGGGAGTCATCTGCGTAGGCAGAGACTGTACGCTGGCAGTCGGGTAACTGATATAATAATACAAGTATAGTAATTGTGATAACTTGCCTCAATCATGTAGACTTTATCGCACAATTGACGAATCACTGGTTCTGAAAGACCTTCCTTGACGATTGAGTAGAACAAACGACCCCTATACATCATCGATTGATTGCGCAGTGTTCCAACCTGTGCACGCCAGCTAATTCCGTGCCTATCATCTCGTCTTCCGATACATCCACCACAATTCCATCCCTGTAAGTAGACCTTCCGGTCATATCTGCACCTCAAAAATGGGCCATGTCTCAAATCATGACTTCACGCTCTCGCCATTACTCAAGATTCACGTTAAATTGGCAACCGATTTGATCTTTGAACTTTCTTGAAATTCGAACGGTACCTCTCCGGTTCATCGTCGCACATCCGATAGACAACCGTCTTACCGTCCTCACGACACCGCGTGCCCCATCCGCCCCAGAATAGTTGCTCTCCCTTCAATCAAGAATTCATTTGTGTTATTTGCTTCTTCTTTCATGAGCATTTATTTTCGAACGCTTCCCTCCCAAGTGTGGAATTGGTTAGGCTGTTAGGCTTACATTTAGTGCATTTTCAGAAATCAACACTAAAAAGCAGAGATCACCATCTCTGCTTTTTAATGTTGTTTCTTTTTTCTGCCGGGAAACGAGCGATGTTGCATTGTTCAAGACAATGACAATGCCGGGATGCATTGTTCAAGACAATGACAATGCCGGGATGCATTGTTCAAGACAATGACAATGCCGGGATGCATTGTTCAAGACAATGACAATGCCGGGATGCATTGTTCAAGACAATGACAATGCCGGGATGCATTGTTCAAGACAATGACAATGCCGGGATGCATTGTTCAAGACAATGACAATGCCGGGATGCATTGTTCAAGACAATGACAATGCCGGGATGCATTGTTCAAGACAATGACAATGCCGGGATGCATTGTTCAAGACAATGACAATGCCGGGATGCATTGTTCAAGACAATGACAATGCCGGGATGCATTGTTCAAGACAATGACAATGCCGGGATGCATTGTTCAAGACAATGACAATGCCGGGATGCATTGTTCAAGACAATGACAATGCCGGGATGCATTGTTCAAGACAATGACAATGCCGGGATGCATTGTTCAAGACAATGACAATGCCGGGATGCATTGTTCAAGACAATGACAATGCCGGGTTGCATTGTTCAAGACAATGACAATGCCGGGTTGCATTGTTCAAGACAATGACAATGCCGGGATGCATTGTTCAAGACAATGACAATGCCGGGATGCATTGTTCAAGACAATGACAATGCCGGGATGCATTGTTCAAGACAATGACAATGCCGGGATGCATTGTTCAAGACAATGACAATGCCGGGATGCATTGTTCAAGACAATGACAATGCCGGGATGCATTGTTCAAGACAATGACAATGCCGGGATGCATTGTTCAAGACAATGACAATGCCGGGATGCATTGTTCAAGACAATGACAATGCCGGGATGCATTGTTCAAGACAATGACAATGCCGGGTTGCATTGTTCAAGACAATGACAATGCCGGGTTGCATTGTTCAAGACAATGACAATGCCGGGATGCATTGTTCAAGACAATGACAATGCCGGGATGCATTGTTCAAGACAATGACAATGCCGGGATGCATTGTTCAAGACAATGACAATGCCGGGATGCATTGTTCAAGACAATGACAATGCCGGGATGCATTGTTCAAGACAAGATTGAGAATATTGGAACATTTAACGACGGTCTCTACTTGGTCGAATGGTTTCTATTTGAAGGAAGAACAATTGCGAATCGAAATATTCAGGTTTACATAGCGCTCTTCCGTCCGCATGAGGGCATGCGAATAATATTTCTGCGGTATCAAATCGAGGTACGCGAACATTGTCTTGAACAATGCATCCCGGCATTGTCATTGTCTTGAACAATGCATCCCGGCATTGTCATTGTCTTGAACAATGCATCCCGGCATTGTCATTGTCTTGAACAATGCATCCCGGCATTGTCATTGTCTTGAACAATGCATCCCGGCATTGTCATTGTCTTGAACAATGCATCCCGGCATTGTCATTGTCTTGAACAATGCATCCCGGCATTGTCATTGTCTTGAACAATGCATCCCGGCATTGTCATTGTCTTGAACAATGCATCCCGGCATTGTCATTGTCTTGAACAATGCATCCCGGCATTGTCATTGTCTTGAACAATGCATCCCGGCATTGTCATTGTCTTGAACAATGCATCCCGGCATTGTCATTGTCTTGAACAATGCATCCCGGCATTGTCATTGTCTTGAACAATGCATCCCGGCATTGTCATTGTCTTGAACAATGCATCCCGGCATTGTCATTGTCTTGAACAATGCATCCCGGCATTGTCATTGTCTTGAACAATGCATCCCGGCATTGTCATTGTCTTGAACAATGCATCCCGGCATTGTCATTGTCTTGAACAATGCATCCCGGCATTGTCATTGTCTTGAACAATGCATCCCGGCATTGTCATTGTCTTGAACAATGCATCCCGGCATTGTCATTGTCTTGAACAATGCATCCCGGCATTGTCATTGTCTTGAACAATGCATCCCGGCATTGTCATTGTCTTGAACAATGCATCCGGCATTGTCATTGTCTTGAACAATGCATCCCGGCATTGTCATTGTCTTGAACAATGCATCCCGGCATTGTCATTGTCTTGAACAATGCATCCCGGCATTGTCATTGTCTTGAACAATGCATCCCGGCATTGTCATTGTCTTGAACAATGCATCCCGGCATTGTCATTGTCTTGAACAATGCATCCCGGCATTGTCATTGTCTTGAACAATGCATCCCGGCATTGTCATTGTCTTGAACAATGCATCCCGGCATTGTCATTGTCTTGAACAATGCATCCCGGCATTGTCATTGTCTTGAACAATGCATCCCGGCATTGTCATTGTCTTGAACAATGCATCCCGGCATTGTCATTGTCTTGAACAATGCATCCCGGCATTGTCATTGTCTTGAACAATGCATCCCGGCATTGTCATTGTCTTGAACAATGCATCCCGGCATTGTCATTGTCTTGAACAATGCATCCCGGCATTGTCATTGTCTTGAACAATGCATCCCGGCATTGTCATTGTCTTGAACAATGCATCCCGGCATTGTCATTGTCTTGAACAATGCATCCCGGCATTGTCATTGTCTTGAACAATGCATCCCGGCATTGTCATTGTCTTGAACAATGCATCCCGGCATTGTCATTGTCTTGAACAATGCATCCCGGCATTGTCATTGTCTTGAACAATGCATCCCGGCATTGTCATTGTCTTGAACAATGCATCCCGGCATTGTCATTGTCTTGAACAATGCATCCCGGCATTGTCATTGTCTTGAACAATGCATCCCGGCATTGTCATTGTCTTGAACAATGCATCCCGGCATTGTCATTGTCTTGAACAATGCATCCCGGCATTGTCATTGTCTTGAACAATGCATCCCGGCATTGTCATTGTCTTGAACAATGCATCCCGGCATTGTCATTGTCTTGAACAATGCATCCCGGCATTGTCATTGTCTTGAACAATGCATCCCGGCATTGTCATTGTCTTGAACAATGCATCCCGGCATTGTCATTGTCTTGAACAATGCATCCCGGCATTGTCATTGTCTTGAACAATGCATCCCGGCATTGTCATTGTCTTGAACAATGCATCCCGGCATTGTCATTGTCTTGAACAATGCATCCCGGCATTGTCATTGTCTTGAACAATGCATCCCGGCATTGTCATTGTCTTGAACAATGCATCCCGGCATTGTCATTGTCTTGAACAATGCATCCCGGCATTGTCATTGTCTTGAACAATGCATCCCGGCATTGTCATTGTCTTGAACAATGCATCCCGGCATTGTCATTGTCTTGAACAATGCATCCCGGCATTGTCATTGTCTTGAACAATGCATCCCGGCATTGTCATTGTCTTGAACAATGCATCCCGGCATTGTCATTGTCTTGAACAATGCATCCCGGCATTGTCATTGTCTTGAACAATGCATCCCGGCATTGTCATTGTCTTGAACAATGCATCCCGGCATTGTCATTGTCTTGAACAATGCATCCCGGCATTGTCATTGTCTTGAACAATGCATCCCGGCATTGTCATTGTCTTGAACAATGCATCCCGGCATTGTCATTGTCTTGAACAATGCATCCCGGCATTGTCATTGTCTTGAACAATGCATCCCGGCATTGTCATTGTCTTGAACAATGCATCCCGGCATTGTCATTGTCTTGAACAATGCATCCCGGCATTGTCATTGTCTTGAACAATGCATCCCGGCATTGTCATTGTCTTGAACAATGCATCCCGGCATTGTCATTGTCTTGAACAATGCATCCCGGCATTGTCATTGTCTTGAACAATGCATCCCGGCATTGTCATTGTCTTGAACAATGCATCCCGGCATTGTCATTGTCTTGAACAATGCATCCCGGCATTGTCATTGTCTTGAACAATGCATCCCGGCATTGTCATTGTCTTGAACAATGCATCCCGGCATTGTCATTGTCTTGAACAATGCATCCCGGCATTGTCATTGTCTTGAACAATGCATCCCGGCATTGTCATTGTCTTGAACAATGCATCCCGGCATTGTCATTGTCTTGAACAATGCATCCCGGCATTGTCATTGTCTTGAACAATGCATCCCGGCATTGTCATTGTCTTGAACAATGCATCCCGGCATTGTCATTGTCTTGAACAATGCATCCCGGCATTGTCATTGTCTTGAACAATGCATCCCGGCATTGTCATTGTCTTGAACAATGCATCCCGGCATTGTCATTGTCTTGAACAATGCATCCCGGCATTGTCATTGTCTTGAACAATGCATCCCGGCATTGTCATTGTCTTGAACAATGCATCCCGGCATTGTCATTGTCTTGAACAATGCATCCCGGCATTGTCATTGTCTTGAACAATGCATCCCGGCATTGTCATTGTCTTGAACAATGCATCCCGGCATTGTCATTGTCTTGAACAATGCATCCCGGCATTGTCATTGTCTTGAACAATGCATCCCGGCATTGTCATTGTCTTGAACAATGCATCCCGGCATTGTCATTGTCTTGAACAATGCATCCCGGCATTGTCATTGTCTTGAACAATGCATCCCGGCATTGTCATTGTCTTGAACAATGCATCCCGGCATTGTCATTGTCTTGAACAATGCATCCCGGCATTGTCATTGTCTTGAACAATGCATCCCGGCATTGTCATTGTCTTGAACAATGCATCCCGGCATTGTCATTGTCTTGAACAATGCATCCCGGCATTGTCATTGTCTTGAACAATGCATCCCGGCATTGTCATTGTCTTGAACAATGCATCCCGGCATTGTCATTGTCTTGAACAATGCATCCCGGCATTGTCATTGTCTTGAACAATGCATCCCGGCATTGTCATTGTCTTGAACAATGCATCCCGGCATTGTCATTGTCTTGAACAATGCATCCCGGCATTGTCATTGTCTTGAACAATGCATCCCGGCATTGTCATTGTCTTGAACAATGCATCCCGGCATTGTCATTGTCTTGAACAATGCATCCCGGCATTGTCATTGTCTTGAACAATGCATCCCGGCATTGTCATTGTCTTGAACAATGCATCCCGGCATTGTCATTGTCTTGAACAATGCATCCCGGCATTGTCATTGTCTTGAACAATGCATCCCGGCATTGTCATTGTCTTGAACAATGCATCCCGGCATTGTCATTGTCTTGAACAATGCATCCCGGCATTGTCATTGTCTTGAACAATGCATCCCGGCATTGCATTGTCATTGTCTTGAACAATGCATCCCGGCATTGTCATTGTCTTGAACAATGCATCCGGCATTGTCATTGTCTTGAACAATGCATCCCGGCATTGTCATTGTCTTGAACAATGCTCCGGCATTGTCATTGTCTTGAACAATGCATCCCGGCATTGTCATTGTCTTGAACAATGCATCCCGGCATTGTCATTGTCTTGAACAATGCATCCCGGCATTGTCATTGTCTTGAACAATGCATCCCGGCATTGTCATTGTCTTGAACAATGCATCCCGGCATTGTCATTGTCTTGAACAATGCATCCCGGCATTGTCATTGTCTTGAACAATGCATCCCGGCATTGTCATTGTCTTGAACAATGCATCCCGGCATTGTCATTGTCTTGAACAATGCATCCCGGCATTGTCATTGTCTTGAACAATGCATCCCGGCATTGTCATTGTCTTGAACAATGCATCCCGGCATTGTCATTGTCTTGAACAATGCATCCCGGCATTGTCATTGTCTTGAACAATGCATCCCGGCATTGTCATTGTCTTGAACAATGCATCCCGGCATTGTCATTGTCTTGAACAATGCATCCCGGCATTGTCATTGTCTTGAACAATGCATCCCGGCATTGTCATTGTCTTGAACAATGCATCCCGGCATTGTCATTGTCTTGAACAATGCATCCCGGCATTGTCATTGTCTTGAACAATGCATCCCGGCATTGTCATTGTCTTGAACAATGCATCCCGGCATTGTCATTGTCTTGAACAATGCATCCCGGCATTGTCATTGTCTTGAACAATGCATCCCGGCATTGTCATTGTCTTGAACAATGCATCCCGGCATTGTCATTGTCTTGAACAATGCATCCCGGCATTGTCATTGTCTTGAACAATGCATCCCGGCATTGTCATTGTCTTGAACAATGCATCCCGGCATTGTCATTGTCTTGAACAATGCATCCCGGCATTGTCATTGTCTTGAACAATGCATCCCGGCATTGTCATTGTCTTGAACAATGCATCCCGGCATTGTCATTGTCTTGAACAATGCATCCCGGCATTGTCATTGTCTTGAACAATGCATCCCGGCATTGTCATTGTCTTGAAATGCATCCGCATGTCATGTCTTGAACAATGCAACATCGCTCGTTTCCCGGCAGAAAAAAGAAACAACATTAAAAAGCAGAGATGGTGATCTCTGCTTTTTAGTGTTGATTTCTGAAAATGCACTAAATGTAAGCCTAACAGCCTAACCAATTCCACACTTGGGAGGGAAGCGTTCGAAAATAAATGCTCATGAAAGAAGAAGCAAATAACACAAATGAATTCTTGATTGAAGGGAGAGCAACTATTCTGGGGCGGATGGGGCACGCGGTGTCGTGAGGACGGTAAGACGGTTGTCTATCGGATGTGCGACGATGAACCGGAGAGGTACCGTTCGAATTTCAAGAAAGTTCAAAGATCAAATCGGTTGCCAATTTTACGTGAATCTTGTGTAATGGCGAGAGCGTGAAGTCATGATTTGAGACATGGCCCATTTTTGAGGTGCAGATATGCCTGGAAGGTCTACTTACAGGGATGGAATTGTGTTGGATGTATCGGAAGACGAGATGATAGGCACGGAATTAGCTGGCGTGCACAGGTTGGATCACTGCGCAATCAATCGATGATGTATTTCGAAAACAGTGTGAAATTATTTACAGGGGTCGATTGTTCTACTCAATCGTCAAGGAAGGTCTTTCAGAACCAGTGATTCGTCAATTGTGCGATAAAGTCTACATGATTGAGGCAAGTTATCACAATTACTATACTTGTATTATTAAAATATGTTCAGTTACCCGACTGCCAGCGTACAGTCTCTGCCTACGCAGATGACTCCCTTCCTTACCTCTACATTGAGAATGGGCAACACCTGTTCACTCTGAATACATCAACGTTGAAATTTTCGCCGTCTTTAAAGATTGAGTTAGTTAGGTTTTCAAATTAACGGAAAACACTTGTATTCCCTCAGAATCAACTGCGTTTACTCCATCGCCGGTGTTCGCAACGGAATCGTCACTATGAGAGGGATTACGAGTTACTTTGATTGGTATCGAATGACAGCTAGATTGCCTGAGGGTTACTCATGATGGATTGCTAGTTTCGAAGAATAAACAGTGATTTCTGAAATGATATCGATCGTTGATGTTTACAGCGGAGAGACTACACATTTGAAGCGAAATTCGAGTTGTTATCGTTTTCCTTGCACAATACACTGGAGCTTTGGTTCCAGGTGCAGTTGTGCACAAAATCGACACGCTAGCCATTCAGCAAACGTTTCGTCATTGTGGTGAATCTCGTGTGCCCTCTTCTTTTCGCATACTCTCTCGCCAATTCACGAGGGAGAATGCGAAATGATGCGTATTGTGCACTGAGTCAGTGACGCGAGGAGGGGGGTGGGGGGGGGGGGTGGGGAAGGTGTGACGCATATTGGCACACAAACAGTTTACTTCCTTTTGATAAGGCGGAATGTGAGCAAGCCGGTGTCGGTGCATTAATGGATAAAACTTCTCATCGATCTTGATATCTACTCTCAGATCCTTGCTTGCTCAAGATTGCCCAATCATCCGCAAATTTTATTGAGTTTCATTGTCATCATTACCCCTACACAAATTTGTCTTTTGTTGCGTTTTTATATATTTACTGATTTATCTTTTTTATAGAAATGACCGATGAAGTTACGGTTCTTACGTGCGCAACGATTGAGCGTCTACCGAAGAGCACATTTATCTATCAAGTAGATGATGGTATGGCAAAATTTCAAAATTCATTTTCATTTGAAATATTTTAGGAACGATTTTTTACCGAGAATGGAAAACGCCAGCGAGGTTGTACGTGAAATGGCAGTAAGTTTAAATTTAAAGTTCGAAACTTTTTTCAAAATATTTTCTCAGAGGAATCGAAATCGAGGCGCGGTTACCATCCCGTAAAATCGCCTTTGAAGGTGTACATAATGACGCGATTTTCTTCGTTACTGATCAGGATCAGGTAAAAATTTGTGTTTTCAAAATTATTTGTTGTTTTCGGTCTACTTCCTGCTCACTTTGCAGATATGTGAGGCTGTTTTCACGCCAAAAGAGGGAATTGTCGTTTACTATCAGCGCGATCGACATCAGGTGAGACCTTTGACATCATAAACTCATGATGATTTGTCGTGTTGCCATCTCGTTCTATCTCCATGGACACATTTCGAGAGTGTTAAACATGCAAAATCGACAGGCGATACATCATTGAACAATATCTTTCGTCCCAGTACCATGAAATTGCCGAAAAAATGCAAAACATAGCCTACAAGAGCAAGTGCACAATATCAAATGACAAATCATATCATAAGATCGCTTTTTCCTGGACACACTTTGTTTCAGGATGAGCAAATACACTCTCGCGGGTTGTGTAGCACAGTGGTCGATGGAGAAAAGTACGTTTATCGTATGGGAGATCTCGCAGGCTGTTCGAATGTTCACGTCGATATTCCCGATCAGCAATTGAAAACTGCGCAGTTAATTGGCATACACAGGTGCGGCTAGTGATTTTTTTGATGAGCTTATTTTTTTGTGTTATTCTGCATCGTGATGCTTTTCCGACTATACCTTACAAATTGCTGTTTCAGAGGTGTCGCAATTTACGCTAAGAGCAAGAAAGGGCTCGATAAGCCGGAAGTGAGCGCATGGAGTGCGAATGTTTGCGTGATATCGGTATGTCAAAATAATTCGCAAATAAATATCAAATTTGCAATTTTCAGGTTCCCGACCTATTAATGAGCTACCTGAACGTGCTCCAATTCAAATTGTACGCCCATGATTACTCGCCATTCTTGTATTTTACCGTTGACGGACAAATCTTGTACACTTTCGACACGGAAACGATGGAGTTACTGCCGCCGCTGCAATTTGAGTGAGTAACAGACACCATCCCCAACATATTTTACCTATTACATTCCAGAAACGTGAAAATCGAGTCGATTCTGAGCGTTCGGGAAGACGTTATCTTGTTGAAGGGCAGAAATGACACTGCCGATTTTTATTTGTTAACTGCCCAGTTGCCGAAGAGATATGCTTACGTATGTTCGAACGTGGTGAATTTCAATCATCGACGGCGCACATTAGATACACATTTTGTGTGTACGCAAGCATCTCCACAGGTGTTTACGCGACTGGCAGAGAAAGAGAGAAATGAAGGAAGGGAAGGCGAATCCTATGCCTTCTTGCACAATATTACTCACCCATTCACGGTTAAACTTTTAGTTTTTTTTTGTTTTATCTATTGTGTTTTCGTTCTTGTAATTACATCTTTCCATCAAACTATGAAATAAATTTACTGAAGATGCCCAACTTTGATGGCGTACTTCGATTGACAGATACTGAAGTTCTCCCTCCGGATACTCACGCTTACCAATTAGATGATGGTGAATGATAAATTAATTTAAAATTGAAAAAAAACATTCAAGGCACAGTATTTTATCACAAGCACAAATCGCCGCAGCGTCTGTACGTCAAATGGAAGTTAGTGCTCAATCGATTATTGTAATTAGAAAAAAAATGTTTTAGAGGAAAGACAATCCCAGTCAAGCTGCCTGATCTACAAATATCCAATCTGGCAACGAGCGATAATGCCTTGTATTTTCAATCCAATGGAAAGGTAGGTTTTAATTGAATTATTGCTTTGAAATATCTCATTCTAGATCTTCAAAGTAACCTTTACCGCCTCCAAAATTGAGAGTGAGACTGTTAAAATTGTCTTTGCGGTAAGCTTTAAATGATCAATATATTGTACGTTAATATTCGATGCTAAAAACTCTCATTTCGAACGATTTCTTGCCGATCGGAGAGATTATGGCGAATTCTAAATGACAGTGCGACATGTAACGTTTAATTTTCTTTTCTTTTTTTTTCAATTTTTTTAAAATGCAGGACGAAGAGATATTCCGTGGCGGTGTATGCAGCAGAACACTTCACAATGGAACCGTCTACGCCTTCCGGATGCAGGACAATTTCATGGATGGAGTTCAAATTGAGGACGAAGAGGACTACTTGAGAGGATTCGTGCTGGTCGCGATTCATAGGTAACTTACAACAACAACAACAAAAACAACAACACTAGAATTAGATAGAAACATTTCAGGGGAAAGGCATACTACGCAAAGCACGCATGTGGCGGTGTACCCACTGTGACGAAGTTGAGCGACACTGTGTTTATGATAGAGGTACTTTTCAATATACATTTTTTTCTCCATTAAACAATAATTCCCAGCTGCCCCACAACGCCCGTCCATCATTGATATTTCGCGAGGCTTGGTCGCTGATCTACATTGAAAATGACAAGACATTGTTTGCACTGAACACGCACACTATGGAGTTTAGTATGAAGCCGCTGAAATTGGAGTTAGTTGCTAATTTCTAAAAAAAAACACACACATATTTCAGGGGCGCAGAGATATCATGTTCAATTATCGGCATCCACAACGGAGAGCTGTCGACAATGTGCAGAAGTGGCAATACGTGGTCGATAATGACAGCGAAGTTGCCGACTGGATACGCATTCGAATGATTAATTTTAAAATGTTTCATGAATATACGGCATTGTTTCAAACTGGTAAAGCGCTGTCCTGTAATGTATTGTCTATTTGATATTTCATTAGTCAGCTTGCGCCATTTCCCTGTTTCAGCTCGCCTTCAGTGATAAGAGTGAAGCCAAGTGATAAGAGTTGGTCATGCGCAATGCATTTCTTTGCTCTCGAGTATTTCACTTGTTACTTCGTATGTTTGATTATCACATATTCAATATTTTTTGTTAATTCATTTGAGTCTTCTAGATAAATATTCTTAAATGGTTACACGATTGTTTCGAAGTTCAGAGCAGCAAATATTTCATGTCTGGGACGAGGTTTATCAAGTTGATTCAGGTGGAGTTCTCCACTCACTGTTTTCTTTGTATATTCTTAATTTAATATTTCAGGCATAATATTTCATTATGTGAGGCCAACGGAAAGGAGGAATCAGAGGCTATACGTCAAGTGGGAGTGAGCTGATATCGTTGTTATTTTGAACAAGCAATAAATCATTTTACAGGAATAAAATAATTCAAGCAAAACTACCAGAACATGAAATCAAGTGCATCGGCACACATGGGGACTCAATTTTCTTCATTGTGGATAATACGGTAAATCATTTTATAAAAATTTATTTATCACTTTTCAGCAGATTCACCGAGCATTCTTCAACGCTCCTGATTTCATTAGCATATCATATTGCCGGCGTTTGAAACAGGTGGACTGTGCATAATATAATTGAAACGAAATAATATAAAAATAATTTCCAGGACGAAGTACTCTACAAATCAAAAGGTCTCTTTGCTCGTGGCTACAACATCTATCGCATTCATGACGATCCTAAGACGGATAAAATAATCATTGACGCCGCATTAACTCTTACCGAAGGAGTTGATCTCGTCGGCATTCACAGGTTTCTTGCGTGTTGTTGTATACTGTTATTACAAGCTTAAAAAAATATAAAATGGAATATATTCAGGAATCTCGCAGTTTTTGTGGAACACAACGATGCCCTGAAATATCCGACCGCGTGCAGGAGCGTTTCAGCTCCTGTTATTTGGATTCAGGTATGCTGATAATTTTAAAGTTTCTTCAATTAGCTGGTTCTGAAAGTTTCATAAAAATAGCTTTGCGAAAATACAAATATTTAGCTCCCAACACTCTCTAAACCGGCTTCATCGTGGTCTCGAGACAATTCACCGTTCATTTACATCACTGAAGGATTCAACTTGCACACTTTGAACACTGACACGATGGAGTTTATGTCATCACTAAGAATCGTCGAAAATTTGTTTGAAGATGATGAGGAGTGCGAAAGGTTGGATGGTTGTCGAATTATTTTTGAGGAGAAACTGGAGAAAGATGAACGATAATGAATCATATTTCAGTAAAATCGGCCGTGTTTCGGTAATGAATGTGAAGGACGGCGCGCTATCTGTGAAACTTGCGCAAGGAGCACTAATGTGGTCAATAATGAGTGTACAGTTGCCGGAAGGATATGTAAGCACCAATTTTCATAATAATGAAAACGAATTGACCATTTCAGTTCGAGTCGCCTGCTAGTGCAAAATTCATTGATTAAAACGTATGATAAAGATGAATATTTAAAACATTTGTTATGGCATCGCATGCACAAAAGCACACACGCTACCATGAGTCATCGCGCAAGGATCCTTCCCGCTAGCACCAGTTCACGACCTCTGATAAGAGAGAAGGAGGGAAAGAAAGAGAGGAAGAAAGAAAGGGAAGACAACGAATATGCACATTCCTCATCGATCGTAGACGTCAAGATCCGACTAATTGTTTTTTTTATGTTTTTTACTGGTTCACTATTTTCTCGCAGTATTTCCTTCTCCAAGGAAAGTGTGATTAGTATAATAAAAGAGCGATTTTAGATGTATAGGAACATCGATGCGGTCCAATTTGTTGCAAGCGCAGTGTTGCCTCCGCACACACATGCTTACCGATTAGCAGATGGTCAGTTCACTTCTTATCTCGAATTACTCTGTAGTTTCACTTTATCTCCACACCAATCGCGCTTCTATTATTATTTGTGCAGTAAAAATATGTCTTTGCAGGAACAATATTTTACCACGATTATTCCTGGCCGCACAAGTTGTTTGTGAAAGGGATGTGAGTGTTTTCGAAAATAGACTAATCTAATGAATATCCTATTTCGATACTTCGGAGGAAATGCAACTCACGCGCGGCTTCCCGAGCATGAAATCGCAAATATAGTAGTGAACGAGAATGTTTTGTACTTCACTGCAAGTCGAAAAGTTGCCAACAGCCATTAACATGCGATTATTCAACATCATCTCAGGTCTACAAAGCGATATTCACCCCTTACACATATTCCAAAACAGCAGAAATCACTGTTAGCTTCTTCAAAGATATGTTGGAGGTATAAAGTATTTGATCATTAAAATTAACTGTAAAATGAATTAGATCGAATCGATTCACAATGGAGTTATGCGCATTGCTTTGACCAATGGGCATACGCGACTTTACAAAATTTGGGAGGACTATCAACATGGAATTGTTGTCGATGATGCGGTAGTGCAAAATCTGCAGTTGCTGGGAATCTTCAGGTTCCAAAATAGAGAAAATAAAATTTAAAAACAATTTCAGCGGCAAAGCACTGTACGCTAGACATGGCGGATACACAAGTAAAGGGAATCCCATAGTCACTAATTTGCGAGAGAACGTGCACGAAATTGCGGTGAGTTTTGTTTTTTAAATTTTTTTTCGAGTTTGTGTTTTCAGCTTCCAAATTCCGTGTGCTCATCAACGCACTCATCCAATCTCGTATATATCGAAAACGAAGGGCTTTTGTTTACGCTTGATATTGTAACGATGAAGTTTCTCCCGTTCTTGCGCATTGAGTAAGCCACTATGTCATGATTTATTCAAATTTCCGAATTAAAGGAGCGAATTCTTATCATCTTCGCTAAGCGGATTTCATGATAGAGAGCTGACCGCAATGTCGATGAAGAATGATGATTGGTTCTTGACGATTGCTGAGCTTCCCGAGTTTTATGTGAGTCAAACGGTTGCGAATTTATGATATCTGGCATTAATCAAGATCATCATTCAATCATTCATTCATCATTAATCATTAATCATTAATCATTCATTAATCATTAATCATTAATCATTCAGTGCAATGCTTCAAGACATGGTCTATTTCATTGTACTAAATTTCTATTAATTCTATTTGCAGATTAGAAGAAAAACTACCGAACCGTCTGCTCCACCCATCCCTCCTACCCCCGCTCACCATTCGGCTCAGCCGCCGCCTCTGATGCCGCGAACTGCAGCACCTAGAGCGGCTGCAGCAATTTTCAAGCCGCCTCCACCTCCTAGGCCGACGCCCAGGGGCGAATCTCTAAGTGATATCGCAACTGAGAACGAATCGCAACTGAAAGCAACAATTGTTGAGCAAGCCACGAAGCTGCATGCGCTACAGGCGAAAGTTGCCGAGGTTTGTTAGCCCCTGTGCATTTCATTACTGTCATTCCTTGAAAGGCTAATCTAAATATTTGTTCAGCTAGAGTCCGCAGAAAAGCTATGGATCAAAGAGAAGAAGTCGCTGCTCCAAAAACAAAGTGAGATGCAAAAACAGGTGCCATCGAGATGACAAAACCTGAATTATTTATATGTTCTAAGCTTGATGATGCTGTCGGAAATCGTTCCAAGAAAGATACCGAGAAGGACCAAATCGTAAAAAAAATCGTAGCCGAAAATACCCGATTGCAGCTGCAAATCAGTGAAATGCAAACGATGCAGTCCGAGGTTATTTTATTAGGAAACAAATGTAGAATAATTGTTTACAGTGGCGAGTTGGCGCCCTCCAATCGGCGAAGAGACCGCTGAAATTCACTGACAGGGAAAAACTCACGAAACCGCTGGTTTGCATTCAGCTTGAGAATGGTATGATCGCCTATGTTATGTTCGTAGAAAGATTCTCGTTTGCAGGAAGCCTCCTCTACTTTGATAACGTGAAACCGTTTGAGCTGTTCACTAATATTGAGTATGACGATATTTAAATAATGTATGTTTTATAAATTAAATTTAAGAAATAACCGAAATACTGCTGATCTCAAGCTTCTCTCTGGTGAATTCGACTGTTCATTTCGAGGAACTATCAACAATTATGCATATTTTTCCACCATCCGAGGAAAGGTTGTTAAAATATACGTTTGTCATATTTATCACGGACTTTAGAGTATCAAATTCTTCAAAGCCGGCATAACTGATGGCAAGATCCAACTTGAGCGAATAAATGAGGTTTGTTTTAATATTTTGAGTTATATATAATATAGTCGTTGAAGCTCATAACTTCCGAGCTTTCTCTGTTCAACAAAGAACCACTGTATTTTATCGAGCGATCTAAAGAATGGTCCGTCTATCGATACGAGGAGAACTATTCTAGCGTAGAAGGCGAGAGATTCGATATTTCGGAGATCGATCTTCTCAGCAAGTACGACAGGCATTATCACAGGTGTGCATTCATTGTATTTTTCTTGATTGAATTATTTCAGGGGAATTCTCTGTCTCTTTCGGGAGAGTACAGTAGCAACAGTGGAAAGAGTGAATGATAAAGTAGTGAGAGTTGAAGGACCTCTACTCGATCGGGAATGCACAGTACGTTATTTTTTGATTTTCATCGGCAAATTTGAAATACAGTCAGTTTATGCACCTCCTCAATCGGAATCAATTTACATTCTAAACTCGGAACAGAATGTTCTTATTATGGTGGACACTGTGAAACTCGTTGTTTCACATCATTGCTATGAGTGAGAGATTCATTGATATTTGAATTAAATTTCCCGAATTCAGAGCTCCTTCCGATTCTAACAATCATTCGATAGTTGGAATTCATGATGGAATTCTCACTATGGCATTTGATGGTGTTTGGGGGCGTCATGTATACACTACAAAACTGAGCTGATTATTCTAGCGTCATTAATGAATAAATTGTCGAAATTGAATTATAGTAACGAATAAAGAATAAGAATAAGAATAAGAATGTTTAAAATTGAAAAGTGAATTGTGAAAAGAAAGAAATCATTTTGCTCATTCGAGTGAAGAGATGCGTCTTCCTTCGATTGTTTGCTTTTGATAACGGAATGCGGCTATTATTCTTCTCAATAACCTCAACATCCGCATAATATGGCGGCAATTCAGTTTTCGTTTTAAGTGTTTCTCGTTTTTTTGCTTGCAAATAGTGTTTGAAATTAACGATGGCCGACGTTCTGAAATTTTCGGAAAAAGAGGTGCTCCCAGATTCTACCCATGTGTACCAAACTAAAAATCCTTAGTCACGGAATCTAGTACTTTTTTTATATATTTCATTTATCAGGATTCGTCTTTTATCATAAATGTGAATCGCAGCACTAACAAAATGACGGTGAGAAAATTAATATTAGAAACCAATAATTCTACAGGAAATCACATTTTTGTGCCGGAAGAATCACCTCAAAAGCTGTATGTGAAATTCGGGTGTGTTATGGTCCCCATTAACTCCTCAAATACTTGGGGGGGGGGGAATTAAATTATGCGCAAATTCCGAACGGTGAAATGTCTGCCCTCGTCACATATCAAAATGCTCTGTATTTTTGCGCCAATGACAAGGTTTAAATTATATTTTCTCACAGCCGTATTTTATTTGAATGATCCATTTCCAGATTTACAAAGCTTCATTTAGCAATCGAAAGATTAATTGCGTACATGTGAGAGATTTGCCTGAGGTTCGAGTTAATATTACAATTATATGCTCCCTAGTAGTATACTCTGTTCTTGATCCCTGAATGATACTTGTTCGAGTTCTGCATTCGTCTCCCCCCCCCCTCTCTCGTTTCCCTCATTTCTGTGGGCGTTGTGCGATAGACCAGTGCGCAATACCGTCAAGCAGGATGAAAATATAATGTACTGTTTTTCCTGTATTTCATGGTAAAAATTAAAAAAAAATAGACTCCTACAAACAGGCAGTAAAAGTGCTGCCGGGAGGAGTGTATTTGCATGGTAACTTTGTATACCGAATATGGAGTGAAGAGGGGATATTTGTCGATGTGTTTGTCAATTTGCAGGGATTGGAACTGATAGGAGTTCACAAGTGAGTTTTTTAAAAAAAATGAAATCTTGAGAATGAAAATGTTTCAGGGGAAAAGCCTACTTCGCTCAGCGTTGGGAATTTGATCTTGGGTGTATATCGCAATTGTCCTCGAATATTTTTGTGATCACTGTACGTTTATTTTCAGGACCAATACATAAGAAATGTATTTTCATAATTCAGCTTCACAGTAAGAACCATTAGGCAGAAGTCGACTCGCGTTCAACGGATGCAGGTGTTGGCGATAGTGAAAATTTTCGTCCCTTCCTTCTAATAGCATGTTGGACAAAGGTCAGCAAGCATTAATGATCAAAATCTTAAGTAAGCCCCGCCTTCCATTTCACACCGTATCATCTCCTCAAAGAATTAATTTCACGCCCAATCTTCATTCAAATCCATCATGAGAGAAGCGTCTCAGACTGTGTAGAAGTCTGAAAACAATATAATAATTTTCTTTGCGAATCACGTTAAATAGTAGACAGATAAACGAGTGAGCGTTGAGCGAATGAAAGGAGCGTCTCAAATCATGAAGCATTGATTCATCAAATCGTGAACATTACTTGCTTCGATTTTTTTCAATTTACAATTTTTGCGATACAATTGCAAGTGATGGATAATAGAAAGAGTGGACAGTTTGGGCCAGCAAGTGAGAAGAAATGCAGACTGGAGACCTTGCCCTCATAACATGACAAGAGAGTGGATATCCTCTCGCATCGATTTACAACAACACGAGATTGCATTAGGATAAAGGCCGAGTGTGACGAAGGAGTGGCTCTTGGACATTTAATTATCATAAATGAGCACGTGGTTGGGAAGATTTAAATAATTGCGATCCACCCATTCGACGATAGGCTTCAAAAGATTCGGCATGGATATGTATTTACTGGAGCACATAAATGGATGTATGAACTCTGGTAAATTGGTTGAAACCAAACACGTGGATGCATGCAGAGTTTGAGCCAGAGTATCCAGAGTAGCCAGAGTATGAGTATACTTTGTGGTTTATGCAGCAAACCATATTATCAATTATGGTCGTGGCATCAATTATAATCCACATTTACAATGATACGTTTATTCTCAATGAGTTAACTTAAATCGACTTGTAAAGACAACATAAATAATTTTCTTCCACCCAATTTCGATTACAAATTTTCTTTCGTGTAATTCTCGGTCTGCTCCTCCACGCATTCACCGATGTAATCTCAGCGTCGAGGAATAAGATTTGGACATTTCCGAAGAGCGGCGCATCTGATAAGTGGAAATGCTTTCATTTCAAGTGCATGCTATAAATTACACTTACACACATTCGTATTCTGCTGACATTTGTTGACCTTGATAAATAGTTGCTTGTTTTATGGCGAGTAATGGAATGGAGACTGTGTAGGAGCCTACGACTATTAAAAAGGGTAATATGTAGAGTAATAGGTAATAGGAAACAGAGAAAGATTGTATTTTTTTTAAATTTTCAAGCTCGAAATTTTAGCCACGTGCGCATCTCATCGTATCTAGTAAAGTAAGTTTGAGAAACAACAACGAATTGCGTAATGATAGAGAAATAGAGAACAGTCAAACAAGCAGAAAAATTGAGATATTCTAGTTCTTCTGTAATAATGAAGCGAACTGAGGAGCTGAGTGAGATAGAGACAATACATCACATTCGTAGTTATGGAAATAGAAGATCCCACTCATCCCTCCCCCCTTTCGAGTGCACCTGCTCATTGCTCGTCTACCTGGACCTCTCTCTACTCGACTCCACTAAAGTGGTTAGGTAGGAGAAGAAATCGGGCAAGGGTGGGGTAAGGTTAGGGGATACATTTCTCTGCATGTCTGCAATTTTTCCGAATTTAGTTATCGTACAATGACGATTTTTCCAACAGATTTGACCATACGATACACGTCTTTATGAGACAAGGGACAGTGTAGGGCAGAAGAATAGCCTATATTTATTTTCTTCTTGACATTTCATTTTCCCTCAAATCTCGCCATCGTGTGCTCGAGATGGAACATCATTGCACCGCCGAATTTGCTCATGATCTGCAAATTGAACTTTAAAAACAACAATAACAACAACAACAACAATGTTGAGAATCAAATCACTAACAGTGAAGGGGTGATGGTAGAAATACATATTGCTCAGCACAATTTCGCACGTCTCGTTCAGTCTATCAACATGTCTCACACCTCTCACGGACAATGTTACCTCAATCAAACAGATGGATTATCGGAAGTTTATTACGAGAATAAAGCCACAATAATTTACATGACCTTATCAGTGGGTCCTACTTACCGTTGTCTTACGACTTTAAAATCGCTTGACGTGGATACACCATTTATGGATTAATTAGAAATGGTTTGGCAAGAAATGGCTCTCCTCATTTCGCGTGCGTTCTCTATCGCCGCTCTGGCCAGTGAGAAATTGTGCAGAATGGAGAGGGAATTTCTTGCCATGACATCCCTAATTTTAATTGCACAACGCTACTTTGATAGTATCGTAGGCGGTTCTCTCGATTCGGAGGTGCTGTAGATCACCGTTGTGGTCCGAACAAATCACCTATAATTAATAATTATCACTTTCAAGAAAACAATTGAACGTACCGGATCTGGGCTGTCTTCGAGTGTGAGCTGTAATCAATAACTGTTTTTCTATTCTTAAAAGCTCGGGTTTGTGTACCTGTTGAGTCGCCCATTGTCCGGGTGGCCATTGCTGTGTGATAATGAAGAATAAAGAGTTGACCGTTCCGTCTTGCGAGAATGCAAGGCTCGATAATTGCTAAATTAACAAACAGAGCAATTGAAACAACGACTAAGCGGAAAGAGACTAGTTAAGCAATAACTAGCAGCGCATTCTCACAATTATTTTTCATACCAAACTGTATTCATATACATAATCAGTAGTTTCTAATTGTAAGACGAAAGAACTATTTGAAGCTTGTTCTACAATTTTACTTATTTTACCGTTGGGTCTATATTAGAACGAAGGAAAGCAATCATATCAATTCTTGATCCAATAGTGAAATTGACGAATTTGTATGACTGAAAGGAACAATTACAATTTAGAAAATATCAAGTCACGCACCATCAATTGATTCTCATATTTGGAATTTGAAATTCTATTGAATTCATCAAAACTCATAGGAGGAAGATTGTTGTTAGGAGCTTTTTATTGAATCTGCAAGCACAACCATTTATTAAATTTTAATTCGGACCTTAGGCAGCAAATATGACAGAAATTCTGCAGCGCTAACTTTTCCACCGTACATGTGGCCGTTATCGATTACAATGAATTGCGTACCTCTACCCATTTGGGATCGACATACTCCGAAACAATGTTGATGGACTTGATGTTGTCTAGTGGCATGTGAAACGTACGGACACCCGACCAGAAACCTGAGCAATTTGGAAAAATAATCAACTTTCGCCCAATTGCAAAAAAGATGTTCTACTTATTTTAGGTACCTTTGAAGAAGACATTCATGCGGTAGCTATCGTGCTGTAAATAGTCATTTTATAAAAATATAAATAACATACAAGAGATGAATCGCCATTCTATGTGGGCTCTTTCAGCGATCAGGAATTACGTAATGGCTGTGTGTGCCCATTCTTGCTGTGAAATTATCATTACTCCTCAATAAAGGAGAGATGCCTCCCGGACTGTGTGTGTCCGTTTGACCCCTATAGCGAAAGTCACGTAAACAGGTCCCGAAACTGTAAACACTTCGAAAAATAGTAAACACTGTCGCGCGCGCTTTCGAAATTATGAATTGCGGAACCCTGCCAGCCGATCAGACCCCGCCAAAGGCAGGGGCGAAATTGGTTAGTGAAAAAATTGAGAAAATCCGATAGTTCACATTTATTTCTAAAACTGTCACCTTGTAAATGTCGACTCTCCACCATTCACCACTCATGTCAAGGCCATCCATGAACTGAAATTTGTTCTCCTCCTTATGCCACCTTCCGTCCTGCAAAAACACAGATTACCATAGCAATGTTTCTTTCCGCACCTGGAACGTATTGCTTGTAACAGGATTGAAATAGTCCGTCTCCAGGCGAAGTTGCGCAGGGATATCATACACCTGTATTCCATCACAATTTCAACTACAAGTTGACGTGCTTACCGTATCGTTATCGACGGATGCAACATCATAGAAATTAATGTACGCGCTGCAAGTAGATTATGTTGAATAATTAAAACAATATATTTCATGTACAGTCCAGGTTGGTTCCCCAATGAAAACAATCCGGCCCGTCCGGCCCCGGCCGGCCCCAAGCGGCCCCATGCCTTTTTGTGGCTCGTACAGAGAGAAATTTGATATAATCTCAACGGCGTTGTAAAGCTCGTGTAATATACTATCGATTTATGATAGCAGATTTCTATATAATTCTTTCAATAAATAGTAAGTTGGTGGGGAACTGGCATGAAGTATTGCGAAAAACAGGTCGCAAGATTACGATAAGTAAAATCGTCAATCTGATTCTTTTCAACTTTTTCACTTTTCCGCAAAAACTGACGCACTTCCACACCAATTTACTATTTATTGAAAGAATTATTTAAAAATCTGCTATCATGAATCGATAGTATATTACACGAGCTTTACAACCCCGTTGAGTATATATCAAATTTCGCTCTGTACGAGCCACAAAAAGGCATGGGGCCGCTTGGGGCCGGCCGGGGCCGGACGGGCCGGATTGTTTTCACTGGGGAACCAACCCGGACTGTATAATCTCACTATTGGGTTTTGGAATATAAATCGGGCCTGTCCCAGTGATCTCCAGAATGCCAGAAGTAGAAAGTGATAATTGTTCCTGAAAAAAGGTTCAGTATTTTGTTCATGCTCGTTTTCTTCATGCAAGTCTTTTGGATCCGAAATGATCAAAAATGTGCTATGTTGCCTCTTCATTTTCGAACGAGGATGAGCGGTTTGGCCGAATGGGTCATTCGAAGGCACGAGATTTTCATGGTAAACCCCTCCATGATATTATAATGGAAGTACTCTCAGTCACGAATACGAACATAAAACAGGAATCGTCCAGCTGGCCAACTACCAGAAATGTACCATAAAGTAAAGTAATCAGTAAGTAGTAAGTAAAGGACTTAGTACTTAGTGCATAGCAAGGATAGTAAAGTAAGTAGTAAAAAGTATAGTAAAGTAATCAATGAAAAGCGTACCATCGACGAACGCTTCGGGCAGTTTGTATTCGGTTACGAACAATTCCGCAGCCGTCGAAGTGCAAACGAGAGCCGCAGCCAGCAAAAAGAATTGGATGATCCACATCTGTGAATTAGTAGGTTGATTCCATTAGACGGATTCATGACTGAATCATTCGAATAGAGAGGAAGGCGTGACTATAATAAGAGCGAAAATGCAACGAACCGCGCGTGGTGAGAGAACGACGGAGGAATGAACGCGAGGACGAGTTGTTTGTCGAAGAAAGAATGAATAACAACTTCATGCAAATGGAAGCGTACGTGGATGATAATCTATTTTTATATAATTCAAAATAATAACTTCTCAAGTTTTGCTTTTTTATGTGTTTTGCATTCTGCTTCAATTTTTGCCAACATTTTATCATTTGACAAACATAATATAACAAGGAATCATCAAATACTTTACATTTTGAATGTACGCTCTATTTTTCAACAATCTTCTCCACCTCCTCTCCATCCTCCTCGAATAGACGGTGATAGGATCGGGCAGACTTACAGAATGGACAGATCTTACCATTCCTGAAAATGGTATATTCGTTTCAATCAAACGTTTTTTTGAGCTATTGATGAGCCTCATCATGCGATTGCTTTTTACGAAATATTTACTGACTGCATTTCCTGGCTTTCCGCGCACGGTTCGCACACGATATGACCACACAAGTAGGAAACCCTCTTTTCTGGGTGTTTCCTGAGACAGACTGGACATTTGCGGCTGTAGGTGAGACAGAGAGATTCCCTGCAAAAAAAAATTAAAAAATATAAAGAGATAAAATATTCGAACCTCAGATCATTATCTTCATTCGCTGCTGCAATCTTGTTCATTCTTTCTTCTTTGTCTCTCTGTGACTCCTCCCTAGTGGCGCGTCTGACCCGTGTCCCTTCCGCTGCTCTTGAGACTCTCTGTCGCAGCTGCCTAAAAATAAAAAAAAATGTCGCATCGAGTAATAAAGATTCAATGATCCCTCTAGAGATCACGTGGTTGCTGAAAATAATTCTGACTAGCACTACGTAAATGTGACCTAGTCACTGCAAAATCAGCTAAATTCATAGCAGTTATCACTCAAGGAAATCTACTACAACAGAATCTACTTACCTCCATGCTATTTGTGTTCCATTGACGATCGCATCGCTACACTCCTTGCAGTCTTGACAGTACGGTTGGCGTCCCTGAAGTATCATCGCAGCACACTGAGTGTAACACGAAGGTTTGAGGTCCATGACTCAATCTAAATACTAAAACATAACATATGTAGAAAATTTAAGAGAAAAATACGAGCTCAACAGAGAAATTCAATCGATGGACAACTGGGAAAACTCTCTCTCAATCATATTGATTGCGTGGTGCTCTTTTTCAACGTCCACTTGATTCATTACCTAAACATTCCCACTCAATGAACGAAAATTCAGTTGTGCCTGAAATAGACCGAATGATGTAGAATACGCTAAGTAAATAAAATATGTTTAGATGTTTGTTTTCCTAAACATAATCAAAAGATATTTCACTTTCATTAATTCAATTCAATCAATTGTATCCTTCAAATTTCAGAACATAATCAAGTTCGACGTAAATAAATTTATCCGATTCTTTTCATTCATCCGTGGACAGGATTGCCAGAGAAAAAAGTATTCGCCAATGGTAAATCAACACTACATCCGATCTCATTTATGCATCTCGCAGCAATGCCACAGGGATTCTAGTGATCAGTTAGTGGCAATCTGTGTTCTCAAATGAAAGTGAGAAAAACGCGGCCTTGGAGCAAGAGGCCAAGCCAAGCACAGCATCTGAAAAACTCATATTCTCTTAATAGTCATCTCATATTTGTCCGCAAGACTTCTTCATTTTACTGTCTGTCTTTTGGCTGCGAAAAAAGCTGTTCACTCCAGGCTGGTGAACGGCTCACGTCGACATGGCCCAAATCGTAAAGTCAAAAATGCACTGGAGGGAAAAGTACGCGCGAATTGCGGCCGAAGGGGAATTATATTTCGTGCAGAAAATCTGGGAGCGCAGAATCGAACTTGATGGAACCAGGAGGTACTATTATTGGTTGAAGAATGCAATGATGCATGCATAATTATCTGTATTTCCTTGTTTCTTTCGGCTCCTTCCGAACATGAATTTTCATCTAGACTGGCATCATCAATATGTTCGTTGCAGCTATCTCGTCTCCTGGAAGGGTTACCCAAGCAGCGAGCGCAACTGGGAGCCACTGGAGAACTTTTTCTGCCCAGAATCGAGAGAGCTCGTGGAAAAATTCGATGAGGAAAAGGATCGGGAAGAGGCCGAGGCTGAAAAGAAATTCTCGAAGAGGGAAAATATGAGCGCAGAGATGAGTCCGGTAGCAGGCGAACAGGAAAATTTCGACGATGAACTTCAGGATGCACTTGATTATTTATACGGAGCAAATATCCCTGAGGAGATTCGAGAGGCCTTGGTGAGTTGAGTCGAAACGCGTGGTAGAGCAGTAGTCGAAAAGTTGAGCAGAATAAAGTAAACAAACGGAAGCTCTTCAGGAAGCTAAGAAGGCATCAAATCCTCCTGCTCGTCCTCTGGCGGCCACCAAGGAAAAAACTACCCGTCAATGTATCAAGGTGTGAAATTAAACTGTTGATGAGAACTTACGTCCTAGCCTGTCACTAATAGACGACAAAGTCATAACATTTTCTCTTGATAGAATGATAATTATGATCATAATGAAAATTAAATTCTCTCCCTTCTCAGGATTCAAACACTTCTCAACATAATAATTCTCTCTCCAAGCGAAAAGCTGCCAGTCTAGCCCTAGCAAAGATTACGGTGATTAAAGAAAGATTAAAAGATTTCGTGTTGCTGATATAAGTTTATGTTTCACGTTAATCAAATAAATTACCGTCTGAAATATGCCAAATATTATTATTTCAGCAAGATAAGTCTCTACGCTCTAGCAACAAGAAAACTGCCACCCAATCCAGCTCAAAAACATCGGTGAGGCAGAATTTCGACCCATTTTTGTTGAATTACTCTTTACAATTATAATTTTACACGTGACTAGATTTTTTGGTTTTCACATATTTCAAATACAATTTCATTTCGCTCATTTCAGTCTATAGCCTACACGCGCCGGCTCAGGTCGCATACTTCTGCAAGAAAGGAAAGAAAGATCTAAAGTGAACAAAATCGTCCAACACAAACAAATTAAATAAAGTCGTTCAATGCAAAACATGTGTTGAAATGATCTTGCATTCGTGATTTTTATTTTGATCACCTATTGGGAAGATATCATAAAAATGCATGATTTAATGGGAGAGATCAAAAGGAAAGTGATCAGCAATGATCGTTCTCAACTATCCTATTGCGACGATATGATAGCAAAGATGGAATCCGTTCTAGATAGGCAGGTAGAATTTTGTCTTTCTCTGTTTCACCGTTCTGAATCAGATCCAAAATATCAACATCACATTTCCAGTCCAACAGAATGATCATCTCTATTGGACTGGGAATCGACGCATTTCCACTTTACAAAAAGAACTGGTTAGACGTAGAATCAATCACTGGAATGATCCGTTTATTCCAGCTTTGCTGCAACTCCTATTCAACTAGTCATTAGGGACTTACCTGGGCATATCCGAATGAAGAAAAGTGCACTGATTGTCTGGGGGATCCTGATTGGAGCTGGAAAGTGTTCTACAAAAATCTGGAATCGAATCATTAATCACTGGAATCACTGGAATCGAAACTGCACAATTATTGGTAAGAATGCAGAAACGTTAACAGTGGCGCTTGACAACGGACAAAAATCATTCAAAACAAGTGGCAATGTAAAGAAAGGCATCTAGAACCCGCGCAAATTGAGTAAAACTGCAAAAGTGTATTAAAAAGGCGGCAAAGATTTTGCATCATTTCGAACACTTTGCAGCAAAGTCGGTGAAAATTGAAAAAAATCGATACATTCAAATCAGTAAAGGGCGCGAATATTTCCTGGATTACGGTATTTAATGGAATATTCATTATTTCGACCAATATTATGAAAATTCCAATTAAAGAGAATAAGGAATCTACTTTTATGATCAAAATGTAACATTCGCAGTGCTATTCGAAGCGCCCGGATATCGGAGCGTGTTTCAGTGGAGCTTATGCAGCTAGAATATTACTTCCTTTCCCTCAGAACTTCAGAGCTGCACTGCAGCGTTAGTTGTACATATTGGACGAATGAGAACTACCGTAACCCGCCAGCCCCCCCCCCCCAAAGAGCCCACAAGTTGGAATCAAGCACTTTTCCCAAGTTGCCATCAAGCTTGATTCCAACTTGTGGGAATTGCTTGATTCCAAGTTGATTCCGGACACCAGAGTCGTCACGTCCGGCTCGGTTCTCCGTTCCCATACTTTGTCCATAAAGTATTCCTCCTGTTCTTGCACAGGCACTTTCTTATTTTTAGGTTGAGAATGCTTTTTTCCCATTCTAAATGATGATTTGTGCCAAATAGAAACACATTTGAAATATAGAATATCACTACAACTGTTGAAAAATGGACAATAGCCTATTCAGTTAATTTGAAATGTTCGAGA
The DNA here is from genome assembly GCA_000180635.4 of Pristionchus pacificus. Classification (NCBI taxonomy): domain Eukaryota; kingdom Metazoa; phylum Nematoda; class Chromadorea; order Rhabditida; family Neodiplogasteridae; genus Pristionchus; species Pristionchus pacificus. The sequence continues at coordinate 22,434,543 of CM026576.1, forward strand.
ATACGAGAACGGAGTACTACCGAACGACGCTTACTAGAAAGGTGGTGAGAACCCTCTAGATGTCCTCAAGTGGTACAAAAATTGAACACACACATGCAATCAATGTTACTTAGCCACGACGAGATGCGACTGGTGGCACGTTAAGTTAATCAATTGAGAGTGGCAAGTGCAATTAAATATCAAAATAAAAATGATGGTTAAATGTAAATGTGTTGACGGTTTCGCACTTTTGAACTGAATAACATTGATCTTTCTCTGAACTCAACTCCCTTGAGCAGATTGCGCAAAATATCCATTCACTTAGTGGAAGCGATTCACGGAATGATGTGACTACTTCATCGGCTTTTGAATATACTGATTCAACTTGAGAATGCAGAAATCGCATGCAAGTAACGCCTGATTTCGAAATATAGTAGAAGACCGTTTCAGCATAGAAAACTAACTAACCTGCGTTGTTATACATCAGACTACTGTAGGCAGAAAGTAGATCATCGATAGAGAAATGTGAAGAATCAAGTGGATCATTGTGACGAAGATCTTCCTGTCAAGTATAATGGATTAGTAGATGACATAATAATCAGTGAGTACAGTGGACTTTCTCTGTTTCTCCTCCTCTTATTCGATTGGCATTCCCTGAGGAGAAGAATATCACCCTATTCTCCGTCTTCTATTCGATGGACACTTCCTAAGGAGAAGAAAAGGGAGAAGATTTACTCAAAATTGAAAGGTATTCTTCTTCTTCCTAATGAATTACTGACAATGAGGTGAGTCAATTAGTAGCAGTATTAAACTGTTTTTATCCAAATGAGTTTTTCTCATGTTTCTCTTCTCCATTTCCCCATCTGATAGCTATGAGAAGAAAGTGATGAACGTCTCATTCGGTCTCGTGTTGTGTCACGACTGTGATTTTAGGCTTCAGAATTTTCATCCGGTTGCAGACAATGGTTGATATGAACAATTCAATGATGTCATTAACTGAGAAGCTTCTACTTGCCACTACAGATAGATGAGGAGATAGAGTTACTATACATTGGGGGTACGGTAGCTAAAGTGAATGATTCAATAAGGGTTACTCTTCTAACGAGACAAATAACACAGCAAAATATCGATCGATTATCTATTTACAACGTAGTAATATCATCGAGATTCAATGGGGGCTTGCTTGATGGTGGCTTGTAGAATTCCATGGCATCGGCATCGAATCCGGCATCATGCACAATAGAAGCGAGTTCGATGAAATCGTTCCTCTCTCTGAAATACGTTAAAATAATGAAAAAGACACATTGCAATCAACATTTTGATACAGTATTCAAAATATTGGATACGGTAGTTTTCGACTATTGACTTTTGACTGCTTAGCGCGGTTCATTATTTGTGCTTGCGCACTTTATTATTTTCAAAAATCTCGACTGTTTCTTGCACCGTTGGAAGTGTTTGCATTTTAATTTCGTGATAGCTGTGATTGTTAGTGTATAATTTATAGACAATTTCTCAATAGCTATACGTCGGAAACCATAAGTCATGTAGCTTCCCCGATCGCAGGCAGCAAGTTCTTTTGCGGCCTTGCTATTGCTTAGTCCAGAAATTCTTTTGAACCTGTATCGTTTCTATCAGTGATAATAATACAGATTCATTCAGTAATCGATTGCGACATGAGGATTACGAGAGGCGACACATGAGAAGAAAAGAGTATATTTTTCACATAATATTTGTCTTTAATGTTAGAATAGGGTTTTTTTGCCAAACTAGTAATTGAAAGATATGAAAACAAGTTTTCATTAGTTATTTGAAACCTTTTTATGGCTTATATGACTATATTATCCTTAGTTCTCTTGAGTGTGTATATTAAATTTCTTATGTATAATAAAATCTCTTACGTAATAGCTCGTTGCGAAGTCCTTCTCGTCTTAGGAGTATTATAGCTTGAGGAAGAGCATGGCATTCTAGAAACACAACTTCTTATTTTGCTCCTATTGGTGTTTGTTTCATATCTTCTAGAGATGTGTCTGAACTAGATAGGAATGGAGTAGGATACACACCCAGTATTTCCATGTTCTGTATTTCCATTCTCTTGAGTGAAATCGAGTATTTCCATTGAATTTTCAACTTTGACATTGGTCAGAGCGAATAGCTTAGGTATGAGACTAAATGAGAAAATGTCAGCATCGTATTATATTAGAAATACGTACGGCTTCGTTTCTATTGATTCGATATTCCCATTCCTCTTGTCTACATCATGGTTGGATTGATTCATTCCACTCCTGAATAGGTCACATTTCATCTTTGTTCATTCTTTAATTCTCATTAAATAGGAATCAAGACCAATAGTTTTGTTCTCACATTTCATGTTGTCCATTCTCTTCTCTATCCATGTGATAATCGTGATCTAAATCAGCTCTGGAATCGTCTGCCATCTCTATCATATCTACTTCTAACTCGTCATTAGTCCCTTTTCTTCTTCTCCAGTGTACTCGTTCTCTGCAATTAGATCAACTCGGAGAACTAGGACGTATTTTCACACCTGGAATGTACTTTTCCTTTGATCTGAGGAGGTCTAAAAACAGATTGTTGTTATGTGTGTTTCACAGTGATATAACTGACTGTCGGTCTTTTGCGACTTCAAGAAACTCGGCCACCATTTCTCTAGTGGTCCCTTCTTCCCACGTACTTCATTTCTATAAACCACATCATGTTTCTTGTTTTCATCAGAGAGTGTGTTCACCCGTATACGGTGAGTCCTCTCTCGATTTGAACGTCGACCTCATTCATATTTGCTTCCCACAAGATCTCATCCATTCCGGACGCAACACACATGACTTCTATAAACAAAAAGTTTGCAAATATCCTGAATTAGATAATGTTCTTGAAGCTCCCTCAATATACCATTACTCGTAACTGTGTTTCCACTTTTGTAAATACGAAACGCCATTGCTTAGCTTGTCTACTCTTACTACTTTGATATAGGAAAGACATCCTATCAATGATGTCACATGTCAATGAATGGTGATGTCATCACTGATGTGTATGGAATATGAATTGAATCCCATCCGCAGGGAGCACGAACTAATTGGAATACCACACAATAATCACATAAATCATGAAACTCTTTCAGATTCAAATGGTTCGCACCTTTCAGACGGCTACATTGATGTATTTTGACGACAATAAGCAGACTATTTATTACTCTCCGAGACTGTCTAGACACTCCAGACTGATTTGTTTACGTGTCTCTTTGATTTGTTTACGTGTCTCTGCCCCCCCAGGCTCTCCCCAGCTTACGAAATCAAGACATGCGGAGGAGAGCCTCCTCAGCCCCATCGGAAGACACGTCCTTTTGATCTACCTCCTTCCTCACTCCTCTCCCTGTTATTGATTTGTTTCCCTCTCCCTCCTCCCTCCACAGACCTCTTCCCTTCCCGCCTCCTCTCTCTTGTCTTCTCTTTTCTTCCTTCACCTTCCCTCTCTATCAATGGACACAGATGATTGCAATTGCCAAATGAAGAAATAGAACATCATATATAGATCACCTCATTATTTCCAATGGAGAAAACATATCTCTCTTCAGAACTAGAAGAACTTTGAGAAGACGAACGCTCTTCATCTTCGTCTGACGAGTCTCCTAATACTCCCAAATCTCTTTGTCGTGCCCTCACTAAACAATACATGTGAATACGAAAGAACTAAATATCAATTGCAGATCAAACGACAATGATCGATTTGAAGATTCTATTTTTATTGTCATGAAATAAAATAAACTGACCATACAAATCCCTCTTAGTCATAGCCATTGTATTGAAATATTTATTGATATCGGTGACAAGGTGACGTTTTCTACAATGAATATACACATGAAATGAATGATAACAACACATACAACAAAGAAAATCGATACAAACTCGAAAATAAAATCTTCTGTAAAAGTAAATTGAAATGGTGAGCACGAGGTGCGCTTAGGGAGTCTGCCATCTCTCTTCTCCCTCGAGGCTCAAAACAGGCGCCCGGTGCTTGATTCCAACTTATGGGAATGGGGTACTTGATTCCAAGTTGAAATCTCATATCTACTTGATTCCAAGTTGATTCCGGACACCAGAGGATGCGGTATTTTTTTTTGTTTTTATTAGCTCATATTTTTGTTATCGTTATTATTGTTATTGTTATTTTTGTTATTGTTATGATTGTTTTGTTGCAGATACCTCACATCATGGATAGGGTTCGATGCCTCCGAGAAGACTTGGGAACCTATCGAGCACTTCACAGGTAGAACTGATCGAATATAATCCTTTTTCCTTTTCCTGAATTCTCTCACCATTTAGACTGCATGCACAAGGGTGCCTTGTTTCAGGTTTTCACGATTTGAGAAGAAATACAAGAAAATAAGTCCAAATATTCATCTTGATAACTCTACTCTCAGGTTCCGGTGCCCTGGCGCTAGTGCTGAAATTTAACGAAGAAATGGACAAGGCCAAGGCCGTTGATCACTGCGTTCGAGCGAACCTGAACAGGGGGAGGAAGTCTGTATGAGACGACGCTGCTACTCCTGAATTCCATGTGCAGAACTTCGGGTGAGTTTATGCTTCTTTAGTGATAAGAAAGTAATATGTCGTGATAAGAAAACTCAACGTTTTCACAATTGTCATCTTCCAAATAATAATTACAGTCGTTCTCTGACACTCCTCACCGCGCCATCCCAACTATCAGCAAAAAACTAGCGACTGTCTTGGCGGTAAATATTTTATAAAAATTTTTCAATATTGTATACACAGGATGGTTTTGCATCACAAAAACATTTCTTCATGTTCTATTGATTGAATTCAGGCTGCAGCAAGCACAGCAAGCAAACGGCGCAAGTCTACCATTGGAAACTTGTCGAAGAAAACGCGGACTCCAGCTTACGTAAACAATCCAAACGAACAATAATCTAACGAAAAATAATATCATATGTGTCATAAACAAAACATATCATTCATAACCACGAAGTATTTGCCTTTCCAATTTTTTCATATGATCCTGTTCAAACAGACGTGAGATTCTTTTCAAAGGGGCCTTCGATCAGTCCGTTCAATTTGTCACAGTGTCCATGCTGAAGACTTGGTTCTTCGGTTGGCGGCTCCTGAAATTATTATTTTTATTGGCTAATGACAATTTCACCTTACTTGATCGTGAGCATAATGGACAATTGGTGCCTGACGTTCTTCGAGAATATTATTAACAGATAGGGCGGGATCGAATTGTACAGCGCCGTTCGGACAATGTAGATGCAGGTGCTGGTTTCGCGCTGAACATTTTCAATCATCAATATGTAATTAGTTTATATTAATTTACAGGTAAGCTGAACTGCGTATAGACGATCTGGTAAACCGCTTGAAGAACCTCAACATTCATTTGATACTTTTTTTTAAATCGCGAAAAAAATAGCTAATTAGAAACGATTCATGAACAATTACTTCAACCATGCAGACAATAAATGATATCTTGTGCAAGTTTCCTTCATGAGCGAAGTTGGAATTACTCGGGATCTGAACCTTTTTTTAAAGTTTTATCAACAAATTTTCATACCTTTCTTAGAGCTGCTCGAATATCGCGTAAGATTATGATGTAGAAAAAGAGAACGAGAAAGGCGTTTGTTGATTGGAGAATAAGAGAGACTAGCGCAGACGTTTTTTGATAGACAAGATCGATAGCCATCTGAAATTAAGTTTGACGTCAAGTTTACTCTTCACTACATTATGATATTTTAACTTTTTCAATCCTTTCCCTTAAACACCTTATATTTTAAGCTCGAAATGTTAAATGAAGATAAATTAACCGTGTTTCGAGCTCTACCACATCAGTGTTCGATGGAGCAACAATTTCAACCCCTACCGCTGACACAACTCCGCCAAAGGTAGACGGAATTCGGATAGGCTGTAAGATTGCGGCGGCGATTCCTCCCAAAATCATCATTGAGGCAACTTGGATGATGCTACACACGTGGACTGTGGCTTTGTTCCATATCTGAATTGTTCATTTGCCTGGTTCATGTAATATCTTTTATCTGACTCGTCCAAAATTTTCAAAATAAAGAAAGATCTGAATCAAACCCTTGAATGGCGCAGTGGATACCGAATCGCAGTCATCCTATTTGTTGCTATCATTAATACAGTAATCATTTGACTGAAGCGTGATCCCCAGACGATGGTTTGCATGACCTACAAAATGTAAAACAATCATTTTCACTAATTTTAAATTTAAATATTAATAATTAATTTTAAATAATAAAATAATTTTAAATATTAATTACTTTAATCATAATTTGTGAGTTTATCCAGCGTGCTTGAAGGAAGTCCGTCAGTACGCAGTATGTGAGAAAGCCATTGATCAGCGACAGAGTATCAGCGAAACAACCAGTCTGAAACAACATCAATTATTGTCCAGTCGATTCTCTTTGTGAAATTCGTAACATTCACACTATTTTCATGGATCGATCGATTCTCCGACTTGCGCGCAAAAAGTTCAAACAAATGACATAATTAACTAGCACTGAAATATCAGCAGCGTGGCGCAGTGGAAGCGTGCTGGGCCCATAACCCAGAGGTCGGTGGATCGAAACCACTCGCTGCTAGTTTTTTTGCTGGCTTTTACTCATTTGCCCCGTTATCTTTATCATACATAAAACCGGGAAGTCAATCAAGTATCTTATTTTCTAAAGCCTTACCATGTAAATCGTGTAGAAAGCATTAACTGAAGCCAATTTTCTCTCCAGAAATACTGCACTGAGCACCATTACATACACAAGAAGTGTCCAGCAAGTGTAAGTGAATAAGAAAGCGCCAATAAGCTCGACAGCCACCATCGAATTTGTTCTAAAACATTTAATTTAAGCAATAACAAAAATGAGCAACAGTTTGAATTCTCTAAAAAACAACATTTCGGTTCGGAAAGTTCATTCTGGCTTCGACTCTCACTCGTAGAGGACAATTTGTGGGCACTATAATCAGTAGCTAGCGAAAATTTGCGGTAATGTGAGGAAACTACAAAAATGAACGTAATTCGCACCCATCTCTCAAAGATCGTGGGGTTTAGCAGCCTATTAGCTGTCCATAAATAGAGTCTTTCGTTGCAGTAGCATCCGGACTACGCTTCTTTAGTATTTTCCTCTTCGATGCGTTTTATGATGACTTAATACTGTTGTTATTTCACATAAATCGGATGCAAAATATTTGTCTGCAGTAATTTCATTCGAATTCTCGGCGCAGATTAGGGTACTACTGCTCCAAATATAATAATTTATTTAAAACGCAAAACTGATGGAGCAATGCTCACATGGCTGGAACCAAATCATTATCCTCGTCAATTTACCTACAAGCAACAGTATGAAAAACAGTATGAAGAAAGTCGAAATAAAATTACAAAAATGTTTTTGAAAAAATTTCCTAAGTGGTACGTTTTATCAGTACATTCAATTGGTGAAAGTTTCCAAGCTGAAGATGCGCTGCCTGAATTGTCGGCGCCTGAAATTTCGAAGTACAACTCAGAATTTGCATTTCAACCGACTTGATCGTGAGTATTGTCCTCAATTGGTCTCTGACATTCTTCGAGAAGATAATGAGAAGGTAGGGTGGTATTGAATTGTAGAGTGCTGTTCGGGCAATGTAGATGCACGTGGCGGTTTCTTTCTGAGGTTAATTTGGGATAAATTATATTGTTAACTTAATTAATTTACCGCCAAGCTCATTTGTGTTGAGGCGAACATATGAAGGACGTGGAGAACCTAAATATATATTTCCCCTTTTTCGGTATATTGTCCTCGGTGGATAACGATTACCCTACTCAAATTCATTAGAAAAATAATTGCTTAAATTATATTAAAATAACAGCAAAAATGAGATCGAATCAGTGCCACATTTTTGTGTAGAAACAGTAGAATGAAATTTGTAAATGTTAAAATTATTACCTCAACAAATCCGACAATAAGTGAGATCTTGTGTAGATTCCTTTCATGAGCAATGCTGGTGTGATTCTACAGCAGCATTTCTAAACTTATACCGAGAAAATTTCCGAACCTTTCTCAGAATCGCTCGAATGTCACGAATCATTATGACGTAGAAGAAGAGGACGAGAAAAGCGTTGGTTGATTGGAGAGTGAGAGAGACAAACGCGGACGTTTGTTGGTAAACTTTGTCGATGGCCATCTAAATCAACTCAATCCTACCCTTTTCAGATGCAATTTGTCGATTGAACAAATAATGGCAAATGAGAAATGTGAACCATACCGCATTTACGAATCCTCCGTACTTGGATGGAATTCGTATCGGCTGCAGGATGATTGTAGCAATACCGCCGGAAACCAGCAAAGAACTAATTTGAATGAAGGCGCATACGCGAACTGTGTATTTGTTCCATATCTGCGCAATATTATATTTTTAAACATAAGATCCGCAATATATTTACCCATGAATGTCGCAGTGGATATCGTATCGCAGTCATTCTATTCGTAGCTATCATCAGTACAGTTAACATCTGACTGATGCGCGAGCCCCAGATGATGGTTTGAGTGACCTGGAAAATGGCCTGGACATTAAGAAATAAAAAAAAAAATTTACTTTAATCGCAATTTGAGAGTTTAACCAGGTTGCATGAAGAAAATCAGTCAGCGTGCAGTATGTGAGAAATCCGTTGATTAGCGACAGAAAATCGGCAAAGCAACCTGTCTGAAACATCATAAAACCCTATATTTTTAGTTCAGACGATCTTTTTTATTTATTTTTTAATGGAAATTGTCAAATTGCGTCTAAAACGGGAAATGCAGCAATCGATTTTCTGATGAGTACATAGGGTTCGAAGAGACTATTTGATCGATCTAATTGATAAGCGCTCAATGTTTTTTGCATACATAGATGTACAACTAACGACTCGAGAGACATAAGCAGCGTGGCGCTGTGGAAGCGTGCTGGGCCCATAACCCAGAGGTCGGTGGATCGAAACCACTCGCTGCTATCGTTTTTGCTTATTATTCAATGTCGCGAATTATCGTACGCCATGGGAATTCAAATTTTGGACTATTTCAAAACAATAAATGGAGCTAACCATGTAAATAGTGTAGAACGCATTTACCGCAGTCAGTTTCCTTTCTAGAAATACTGCGGCGACGACCAGTCCATACACAATGAGTGTGAAAGTTGTGTAAGTGAGCAGAAATGTCCCGATTATCTCGATATACATCGAACTCTTTCTGAAACAACAAAATTCGAGAAGTCAAAATAGAAGTAGAAATTCAATGTGTGCGTAAGAACCGAAAATACATGGCTAGCGTAATCCGATAATAACTACGGTAATATCAGGGTGGATGAAACGGACGGGATTCGCACCCCTCGGCTTTGAACAAGTCAAAATGTAATGCAATTTTCAGTTCTGCGTAAGAATCAACTCCGAAAACGCACGACAATTTTGAAGCGTTTTAATCAATGGCTAGCAAAGTCTGCGGTAATTACAGGGATGAAAGCAAGTGAACGCGATTCGCACCCCGTTTTTTCTGTGATCGTGGGGTTTAGCAGACTCTTTGCTAAAAATATAATATTCGCTGCTGTTGTGAATAAATGCATTCTGATGAGCCTTCGCTAATAATAGTCAATGGACCAATTTATTGTTAGAACTGCCCCTGATCTGAAAAATATCCTACTATTATCAGAAGATTATACTGCAGTAACTGTTCATAGCTACTCGATGAGCTGTTATTGATCAGTTCCACTTCGATGCGTTTATTGTGATGCCAATGCATCCTTATTACTGTTGTTATTTGGCTGAGCCGGAAATATATACAAATATTTTCAGATGGATTTCACATTAAAAATATTCAAAACTGCTTATGAAGACACTGATGTCTTTGTGCAGAGAAAGATGAAGATTGCGTATAGGCTAACTTGTTTTTGCTCTCATTGGCAGCAGTTGTGACGTATGCGCGAGAGAAGGGGAAAACAACTTGTTACTCGTTCGAACGGACAATTTTCTCTTGACATTAATGTTCGAAATACCAGTAGTCATCTCTTCAAGTGTTCTCTTACCGGGCAGAATGGCGAGAGAGGGTGTGAGAAGAAGACTGCGGCCCGTAACTCTGCATGACACCTGATCATCTGCACTGTTTCTCTCGCACGGGCAGACAGACTGTTTAGCGATCGAGCGCTCGTGATTTCAGAACAACAAATCGCTCGAGCTCTCGCATGCTCGCTAGTAACACCCATCTCTAGATATTGTAACGAGATCATTCAAAAAAATAATTGCTTAAATCTTAGATCATTTTTCTGTGCAGTAGCAATTTCTATATTTCTTTTTTTCGTGGGAAATTCTCCACAACGTTTCTGATTCAGCACTCAATCATCGATGGTTCTTTCTCCAATTTCAATGACACGTGGCGTCTCTATTATTTTGCTCTTCGTGGCATCATCGATTTCTGCGAAATCAGTAAGCTATTTATTTCATTTTCTTTATTTCTACAGAATTGAAAATCAATCTAAATAAAGTAAGTAAATCATTTCTGACTACGTTGATATTTGCTTACCGCTTTGAACTCGGTGCCTGATCCACGTTTAGATCTTTGATCTTTGATCTTTGAACTCTAATCTCAGTGCGAATGGCTGGGTCACGCGCCGGTGTGCGGCACTTATTCCTGCCCCCGGGGCTGGATGGAACTGGTGAAGTCCGGAGACATGTCCAGCAGTTTTCTCGCGGAATTCGGAGAGTGAGACAGCTTTTCATTGGCATACTTTTGCACAACACGGTACGCGCGAAATGTGGAAAATCCAAAAGCAAGAACGACTCAAATGAGTGCAGCAATAATAATTTAAATTTCAGCATTTGCACTGTGGGAGTGAAAACGCTGTGCTGCAAGATGGACACTGATGGACACACAGTGAAGCAAGGCCAGGTGAATAATTACATAAATTTATTTAAAAAAAAAATACAAATATAATAAATAAATAATATAAAATTCTCAGCGATGCACGAGGCAGAAGAACGGCTGCCCGAATGGGCAGGAGAAGATTGGAATCGAGAGGATCGCCTATTTTTTCCTTGAAAAGTGAGCATGGAGTAGTGAATGTGAGAGATAAATACTAGTCAATGATAGTAGTGAGTGCATTGCACAACTGATTGAGGGAGGAGGGAGAGAGATGAGCAAGGTACTTATTATATTACGGTTAACTATTACAGTGAATACTACAACATCTGCTGCGATCGCGAGATTCTATAGAACGGAGAGCTCTCAGTTCATTATTGTTTACTAGAGTGCACGATACGGGTCGCCGTCTCTCCATTTCACACACTCTCTCGTCACTCAACCGGTCGAAGATGTCGGAAATGAAGAGACGGCGACCCGTATTGCGAACTCCATTGTTTATTTGAGTCCGAAATAAAATGTTATATTTGTAACAGTTTGTGTTTCAATCATCTCAGTTATGTTGTACCAATCTAATAAAAAAATGTTCAAAGTGAGAAACGACACGAAAATGGCGAAAGAAAGCACGGTACATTGGAACGGAACGTCATATTCCATAATGTGTGACAACTTCTCGTGCATTTGTGATGCCAATAATTGTTCCACGCGGTTCCCTCTTTTTGTTTCTTTCCCTTTTTTTGTTTAGTATTGTTTTTAGATTCGCATGCTCTTCTTTGGAATAAAAGGCGAACCGTCGCTATACGTAGATATGAGGTCAACATAAAAGATTTCTCCGTTCGCACGAAATTCACAATATTCTTTTAATCGCATCTGTATTACTCCTTGTGTCGACTTTGTTCGAGTTGTACAAGACAAGGAGAGTAAATAATTTTACAGAAAATACAATAATTGTCGATTGAAACCAGTAACTATTCAAGTTTTTATTTCTTGAGTATCACTTTTCCTTTCCTACTCCTTCTTGGCTTTTCCACTGAAGATTCTCTTGATTGTGCAAGATGCCAATCTCAATATTCCGTAAGCTAGAATGATTGCAACGATGATCCCTACGACGATAATATCCAGATTGTAGTACTCGATGAAGGTCATGTCCTGCGATTGCGGACGAAGCGCGGCGGAAGGGCCTGCAGAATATTTACCATATAATTTCACATCTGGAAACATAAAAAAAACGATGAGTACGCTTTCATCGTGCGGTTAAAAAAGTATAATGTTTCTGTTCTTCGCAGAAATTAGTAAATGTTTACCGAATTCGGCTGCAAAGTCCACATATTTCAGCAGTTTCTCCTTGGAGGAGAATGGCTTTTTGGAGAGCATTCGAGCAACTTTTTTCGAATTCTCAGCGTACCTGAATTGTTGAAAAATGGCCCTCTTTTCATACGGGTAGTTAGAACAGCTAAAGCGTTCTCGGACCGTTAAATAAAAAAAATAAGTATTTTATCGTTCACATTGGATTCTCCATCAATTCCTTCAGAAGCCCGATAATCTTCTGGTAGTTACCGACCTCGAGCTTGCTTAGGACCTGAACGATACATTAGCAAAATATTGGCTAATTACTGAACAATAAATTCAAAACATTCGTACCTTTCCAAGTTTATTGTGCTCAATCATAGCTGAATTTCTCGGCTGATCACCAAATATCGGAATGAGAATCGCTGTAAATTATAAATTAATAATAGTAATAGCATTTATATCGGGTTTCCTGTAAGAGTGTAGCAAAAAGAGCTCTTATTTCCACTAGAAAAAACTTTGGGTCCCCGATTTCCATGAAACTTGGTAGGTATGTACCCTCTGGGGTCAGGAGGAGCTCCATCTACTTGGTTTGGTCAATTATCGATTTTATCGATTTTTTAGAGCTGAAACTTTGAAAGGCCATAACTACCTTCATTTTCATCGCACAGTGAGCTGAAATATACCATTGAATTCCTCTCGAAATTCTCTACAAAAAGTCGAAAAAGCACATTATGAAAAAATTTAGTCTTCGGTCTCAAAAATCGATAAAACCGATTTTTCGACTATAAAACTAAGCTTTTCTCGAAAATTAACCGGAAACACAAAAGGTTTTTTTTCAAAAATAGTTTTTTCAGACCCATTATGAAGTCACCACGTCGATCGTTTACGATATCTCTGGCCCCCGGAAGTCGTTTACTAGTAGAGCCCGAACATAGCCGATTAAAAACCTTTTTGATCATAACTTGCTTCAAAATGGACGAATCAGGATTTTAAAAAAAGGGAAACGTTGCTTTCAGTAAGCTGAAAAAAAAGTTTTTACTCAAAAAAATCATAGGACTTCCCGTTTTCAAGTTTTTCAGGGAAAACAGCTTTTTCAGCTGGATTTCTCACTTTTTGACGGCGGGAAAACGCTTTTTGCGGTTTCTAAGCTTCGATAAATTTTATATTATTTATTTATTTTAATATTTTAAGCACTCATTCCGAAATATTCCACATTCCGTTCGGTTGGTCCCTCATTCACCTCATTCCAATGATATTCCTTCCTCAGCCAAATCTCTCTCGAAATCATAAATCAATTTCACGTACCTCCGCTGCCTGTGTCCATGCACCTTCCTCTGGTGTTCTTTCTTCTGTGAAAGGAGAGTCGTGATTCTGTTTCTGATTTGATCAAAGGTCATTCTCTCTATTGATGTTGACTCTATTGACTATTGATGGTTTTGGGAGATGCAGCAGAGACTCGAATGAAACGCGGGAGCTTCAGAGGTCGCGCAGGGGGGGGGGGGGGGGGGGCAAGTTGTCTCATAGATTAATGATTTTGGCAATTTAGGATTCCAACTTGTATCTATCATCTCGAGCAAATCTCTCCAAAGGAGATTTCTTCGGTGTTGAAAAATAGCAGGTATTCTTCAGCTTCTTATTAGGAGGAACATATTCATCGTCATCTGCGTTCACTGCCGAGGACTACAAAAATGCTTATCTTCCAAGATGAAACAAAATGAAAAACCTTACCAATTGAGAATTCACTGAATAAGCCAAAGAAGAGTAGAAGCAATAGTAAGCGCATGCTTCGAAGAGCCAGAGAAAAAGACAAACAAACGAGATGAAGGCCGGAGAAAAGGGCAAAGGTGAATGAGGGACCAACCGAACGGAATGTGGAATATTTCGGAATGAGTGCTTAAAATATTAAAATAAATAAATAATAAAAAATTTATCGAAGCTTAGAAACCGCAAAAAGCGTTTTCCCGCCGTCAAAAAGTGAGAAATCCAGCTGAAAAAGCGGTTTTCCCTGAACAACTTGAAAACGGGAAGTCCTATGATTTTTTTGAGTAAAAACTTTTTTTTCAGCTTACTGAAAGCAACCTTTCCCTTTTTTTAAAATCCTGATTCGTCCATTTTGAAGCAAGTTATGATCAAAAAGGTTTTTAATCGGCTATGTTCGGGCTCTACTAGTAAACGACTTCCGGGGCCAGAGATATCGTAAACGATCGACGTGGTGACTTCATAATGGGTCTGAAAAAACTATTTTTGAAAAAAAACCTTTTGTGTTTCCGGTTAATTTTCGAGAAAAACTTAGTTTTATAGTCGAAAAATCGGTTTTATCGATTTTTGAGACCGAAGACTAAATTTTTTCATAATGTGCTTTTTCTACTTTTTGTAGAGAATTTCGAGAGGAATTCAATGGTATATTTCAGCTCGCTGTGCGATGAAAATGAAGGTAGTTATGGCCTTTCAAAGTTTCAGCTCTAAAAAATCGATAAAATCGATAATTGACCAAACCAAGTAGATGGAGCTCCTCCTGACCCCAGAGGGTACATACCTACCAAGTTTCTTGGAAATCGGGGACCCAAAGTTTTTTCTAGTGGATGGCATTGCTACACTCTTACAAGAAACCCGATATATACATATTAAAAGAGAATAAATACACATTAAAGGTATTAATATTTTTTTACGCGAATGATCAACATTTTCAAGCCATGAAACGAACATAATTACCTGGTTTTCCTCTAAGCGCGAGTTCTTGAACCGATCCCATGCCACCGTGAGTGATGAAAACAGCGAGATTGGGATGATCTGAAAAGAGAAATCATGCAATTAAAAAATAATAAACGTCAAGAGATATTAAAACCCACTGAGCAAATCATTCTGAGGCATCCAATCGATCAGCACGAGATTTTCAACTTTTGCAGCTTCTCCAAGTGCGAATTCGTCCTTCTTCTCATACTTCCAGATGAATGTCACGGAAGGGAAGGCGGCAGCGACCTGAATAATGAATTCATTATGTATTTTGCTCCCGAACCAAAACATTGAAGGTTGTTCGATATTGGATATATATTTTTGTTAATGATTAGTTCACCTTCAACAGCCCTTCCTTTACTGCAGGTGCCAGCAGGTAGCTCTTCGCTACAGATCCGAACGATAGGAGCACAACCTTCGGCCTTCGAGTCATGATGGATGTCCAGTACTGAATGTAGGCATTTTTTGAAGAAATTCTAGGTACTTGATTTCCGATGGTGGTCACTTCTAAGAGAGTTATTTTTCTCTTATTATCAATGTTCCAGTATTATTTCGTTAGTCTATTTCCACACAACATAATACGGCACAAGACTAAGCCCCAGATTTAGGTTTTGAATGCAAACTTTTCCTGGGATTGAAAAAAAGAGTTTTCTTGAGCATAGTTTTTACCTCATCCAACGGCTTCGGTTCCTTCGCTCCCAATCCCCCGATCGGAATCACTTTCGTCAGTGTTGGTGTGGCGAAATCGATCAGAGGTTCGGTGTTGGTGAAGATGTAGGAGACGTTGGAGGATATTTCCTGGTTATTTAAATCATTATTCAGTCATTTACTATATTGAGTGATGCTCAACAAACGGGAGCAAATACAGAATCGATGAGGGGTGGAGATAAATTTACTGTGGTTGGAAACACCGCATAGCACAGGAGAGAATAAGTCACCTTAAGCGTGGGGTAGTCCTTGCCGAACCGTTGTCTGAACATAGCGTCGACGGTGCTTCGAGGGCCGGAGAACATGATTCTGAAAAAAATGTGACCTTTGAAAGAAAATGATGTGTAATTGTGAAACTAGTATCGTAAAACAAGAACATTTTGATATACTGCCTAGCAGGTGCACCTATGGTATCTCTCATTTTTCAATAATGTCTCGAAAAAAAAAATGTCTGACAGACGAGAGATAATGCAACAAGAAGATGCTCACCTTGCAACGCGCTCGGCGAACAGATTCCACGCCCGGGAGCACATGGAATGAACATCCAGCGAGCGGGTTAGCGTGCCTGAAACAATCTCATTCATGCTTGATCAGATCCTCGCGTAAACTATCATGTTTGCACACTCAATTCGCATGTCGTTTGCACAACCCCATTTGCCCAAAAAAAATATCAAAAATACATATCCGGAAACGCACTCGGATTGTAGCTGAGTGCCGAGGGCACACCCAGCTCGTCGAATTGGTCTCCGAACAGGTGAGTGGTTGCGGTTTTAATGACGGCCTTAGGCTTGAGTCGATGGGCTAGCACTAAATTCGATGTTATTCTCTTTTTTTATAACAGTGTGTATATCTTCACACTATACCAGTGCAATACAATTATGAATGTATTTCGTGAGAATTTGAAAAGAATTGATGGACAGAAATTGGTTAATTTCATTCACTTATCGCCTGGAAAACTCATTCTCATACTTACTCATTCCGCACAAATCGAATGATTCAACGATATAGACGTCGAATTTTTCCTTCTGAAAATTTGTTTTCTTATTTTTCTGATTTTTCGATCAATCAAATTACCTGAAGTTTCTCGATTTCTCCCGAGTCAAGGGTTGCCTCACATTGTTTAGTGAACATTGTCGATGTTTCGCGACTCATCTGCAAAAAGCACATAAAATATTATTATTATTATTATTATTATTATTATTATTATTATTATTATTATTATTATCGATATTCGTATTTAAATATATTACAATTAGTGGAACGATAGGATTGAGCTCGCTGACGGAAAGCACGTCGACCTCGCCTGAATCGGTTGAGTTTCACATATTAATCAAATACACTTTTGAATCGTAGTATTCGATTTGGATGAAATATCGGTGAAATAAAAATAAGTTACCCGTGTCGATCTTCACAACGACTTCCGCTGCGTCGGGATGCGGAGGAATTCGGATTACCTGAAGATTGACTTGCTTTCGGTATTCATTTTTAGACTCTACAATTGTATCTACATGGACAGATTTGAGCGGGCGATTAAATTATCTGTACAACCGACCCACTTTAGATTTGGTTGTGCCGTCCTTGAGCTTGTCATTCATCTCCGGAATTAGTGTTGTCTGAAATATTTTATTTACTGTGCTAAATTTACGTGTTCCAATTTGTCAGATTTCGACTTTTTTTCAAACACCACTCACCACATCATGCCCGGCGTCGACAAGAATGTCCGCGATATTTCCGATGAAATTACTGTGCGAGTGGGCGAATTTCGGGTTGTAGACGAGAATCTTGTGCGCGTTTGACCCGATGAAGCAAGCTAGTAAAAGCACAAGGACCCGCATCTGAAAGCATTTCACTGATGAAAAAACCACGCAAGTGAAACCGCGAAATTAGGGTGCATTTTCTCAGACTTTCGATAATGCTTTACACGCGCAATGCGCCCATTTGTGAAGAACACATCGCGAAATTCGGGAACTCGAATAGTAACTAGAACATGGCAAACAAGCAGTCAACTATAGAGTAGTAAGGGGCGATGCAATTGCACAAAGGAGAGGCGAGGGAGAAGGAGAAAGAAGGAAGAGAACACGAGGAAAGATGAGTTCCCAGACGGTGTAACAAATATGAGACACTGAAGTAGACTGCTATATTGTCAACAAATTCGCGACTAAGCACAGTCATAACCTTGTTCAGTCTTTTCTGGCAGTGTCTGTTAAAAGTAAAGAAATTGAGGTTCATTCTCATTCGAAACAACTCGAAAATAACAAGAACATCGCAAGTAAACAACGGGGAAATGTGGAGTGGGAAGTAGGCACGAGGGATAAAAGAAGAAAAGGAGGTTTGGGTGGCAAATGAGAGTCCACGCGCAGTAACGGACGGATACATATATTTGGTGAAAAAAGGGTTGGCAGAAAATTCGGAACACATACTCGACATGATTGCTACAATGATCAAAAATCAAGGAGAAAACTCACCCTCGATTACAGGTTGAGATAAAATCAAATCACAATGAGTTGGCTAAATTTCCACATCTTTGTTGTGGGCAAGAATAGTATGTGAATGAGGCGTTGTCTTGAGAGTCGAGAGATTTAGGGGGGGGGGAGCGAGTGTAGTGTGTCAGTGCGATCACACGAGATCACAACTCCCGCCCGTATTCCTGCACTCGGGTAGAAAACGGGACACCTCTCTTCACTTTCTATGCTCTCTCAACCTGCATGATCACAATCGAAAAGATGAAGAGAGAGACTGCGACTAGGAAGAAGACGCCTTTCTCCTGATTTCTTTTAGTATTTCTCCCTGTCTGCCTAGCTAGAGAACAAGAATAATTGTAAGACTATAACTACGGTACGAAATAGAACCGCCGTTGACGATCAACGGTAGAATCGGGAGAAGAAGAGAATGGTTTGTGAGTAGAGAGAAACGTCTAATCTTGTGCCACAAGTGTATCGTACAGCGCCGACGGTTGATCAATTAATATTTTATTCATAATGTTAACAATTTTACTCATTCTTGAGTTTCCTGATGCCGAATCTCTTTAGCGCAATGCAAATAAACTTCGTAAAGAGATAGATTCCACAGAGAGTAACAGGGAATCCGACAAGGATAATATCGAGATTGTGGTACTCGATGAAAGACATATCTTGAGATTGAGGGCGTAAGGAAGTGGATGGACCTACAATGTGAATTTTTTTTCATCAATCACTGTCACAAGCATCAATGGACAAACATCTAGTATTATAATGTTATGCTCGTAAAACATAACTGACCGAATTCAGCTGCGAAATCCACGTATCTCAATAGTTTTTCCTTGGATGAGAATGGTTTCTTGGCTAGCATTCGAGCTACTCGTTTAGCGTTTTCGGCGTATCTGATAGAAAAAACCATTTGAAGAATTCTGATCAAATTGCGTGTTTTTTAATGCAACGCACTCTGGATTCTCCATTACTTCTTTCAATAGTGCAATGATCTTCTCGTGATTTCCTACTTCCAGCTTACCTAGTACCTAAAATGAGCTTAGTTCTCTGATAAGCTTGTTGTTTTCAAACCTTGCCCAGTAGATTGTGCTCGATCATCGCTGCGTTTCGGGGCTGATCACCAAAAATTGGAATGAGAATGGCTGCAACACGTCAATTTTGGAGGAACAATAATATATGATAACTCACCAGGTTTTCCCCGCTGTGTAAGCTCCTGTACTGATCCCATTCCTCCGTGAGTAATGAAAACTGCCAGATTCGGGTGGTCGAAAAAGATTTTTTGTACCGAAATTTGCATGAAAACTAACCGAGTAGATCAGTCTGTGGCATCCACTCTGTCAGCACGAGATTGTCGACCTTAGCGGCGAGTCCATGGGCGAAGTCATCCTTCTTTTCATATTTCCAAATAAAAGTGATTGACGGAAAGGCAGACACAACCTGGAAAACATCCGCGAATTAGATATTGATACTAATTTTCGAACTTTGTGCCTTGAGTATTCCTTCTTTCTGTGATGCCGGAAGAAGAAACGCTTTTGCGAGTGTGCCGAAAGAAATCAAAACAACCTTGGGCCGGCGAGTCATGATCGAAGCCCAGTACTGAACGAATTCATGCACTAGATGATTCAATTTCCTTTTTGGTTTCAAACCTCATCCAATTCCTTCGGTTCTTTTGCCCCGAGTCCCCCAATATCAATTACTCTTGACAGCGTCGGTGTAGCGAAATCGATCAGTGGCTCAGTGTTAGTGAAGGCGTAAGCTACGTTGGAGGAGATTTCCTTAAAAAAATAGCTTAGACCCTTAATTAAATTTAGTTCTGGCCTTCAAAGTCGGATAATCCTCGCCAAACTTCTTCCTGAATACAGCATCCACTTGGCTCCTCATTCCGGAGTACTTCAGTCTGGCCATTTGTTCGGCGAATATATTCCAAGCTCGAGAAACGATTGAATGAACGTCGAGTGATCGCGTCAGACAGCCTTTATGATTGTTGATATTAGACTGGATGTGTGTCGTTTGAAATGGAAGAGAACTATCATAATTAAGATTTGGCGTCAAAGAGCTCAGTTTAAAATGTGATCAGAGCTTGGAGATAAAGCTCACTCGGACTGTAGCTCAGCGGCAGTGGTACTCCCAATTCGTCATGCTGCTCTCCCATCATGATTGTAGTGGAGACCTTGATTATTGAGCGAGGTTGGAGAAGATGGGAAAGCACTGAAATAATAGAACTCTATTTTTTTCTGTAACTTTATCAATGGACAGAAACTAATATCGACTGATGATTGAGAATTTAAGATCGAAAAAGCGCAAAAAAAAGAAAAACGCACTCATTCCACAGATATCGAAGATTTCGACAATGTAGACATCAAACTTTTCATTCTAAAAAATATTTGTAGAACGTTTAATGATTATTTATTTACCCGAAGTTTGGCGACCTCTCCCGATTCGAGCGTTGCCTCACACTGTTTGGCGAAAACGAAGCCCATGGAGCCTTTCGTCTAGAGCAAATCGTTTGACTCAAAATATTAGCGGAATCTCGCCATTTTAATTGAAAAAAAGCATACCCAGAGAGGAATCAGCGGATTTGTCTCACTGAATCGGAATAGATTTATTTCACCTGAGATATATTTGAATTCAAACTAAATATTCATCTTTTGGACCAACCTGTGTCGAGCTTGGCAAAAACCGCTTTTGCTTCTTCATTTGGCGGAATTCGAACAACTTTTGCCTTATTAGAGCCATCTTTCAGCCTAGTATCCAGTTCGGGAATCAGGACGGTCTTGAATATTTTTGCATTGAAAATTAACACATTTTTCATTTTCTATTTCCTTTTAGGGGAAATGTGAACATGTTTGCAAATAACGTACAGAAATGTAACTAACCACATCATGCCCTGCATCGACAAGAATATCAGCGATATTTCCGATGAAATTACTGTGCGAATGCGCGAATTTCGCATTGTAGACGAGAAGCTTGTGGGAATTCGCACCAATAAAGAAGGCTAGAAGAAATAGAGCAATTTGCATCCGAAAATATGTTTTCTGAAAGCCGAGGATCACATCAATAGCTCAGTTTAACTCCGCGACTATTTGTGAGACTAAAGTATTGGATACTCGCAACGACTGGACAATTATCAAAATAAAAGGTTTGTGTCGAAGAAATATGAGGAATTATCTAACGACGAAATGAAGAGGTTGAGGACAGAGTGGGAAAAGAATAAGATGGCACGCACAAACAGGGTGCTTTAGAGGTGCTTTAGAGTATTTGGTGGGAGTTGAAGTGGGCAGTGAAATATCTGACACATTCTTTCAAATTGATCATAAATCGATCGAAAAAATCAGCGTAATTGAAAGTAAAAACATCATATCAGAAAATGAATGAAATCTGAAATACTCCGCCTTCCTTGCGAATGCGAATGAGAGATAGGCGTTGTCTTGATGTGCTCACGTTTTTGAGGGCGCTCAAAGTGTAGTGAGAGTGACACGCAAGTGCTAAAAATGTGTTGCAACTCTACTGTCGTGCTCTTCCCGTGACATAGTTCGAGGAACGCAATAAATCGAAGGCTTGTTTTCCATAACTCTTATGTTTCGTGGTGAATATTCTTAATAAATTTTAATGGAACTTGTCAACGATAAAGGAGATGTTATTAAGAAAAATCAGAGAAAAGCGAGAGAGCGTGCAAGTCGGGAGAGGTAAGAAGTTCATAATTGCAGGTTCACAGACCTTGCGAGCTTTTTTTTGCGAGCATTTGTTCTTATTTCCATAAGCACTTTCATATTTTATTATTATGCAAGAACCAGATCTTGAACACATTCGCTATAATTATCAATCGCGCAAACGCTTGTGAACGTTTTTTTCTCCATAATTTCATTACTCAGTAGATATAAGACTGGTGAATAATTACTTTATTATTAGCATATGTACAATGATTTTACTCGTTCTTGACTTTCCTGATGCCGAATTTCTTCAACACAATGCAAGCAAATTTCATCAAGAGATAGGTACCAGCGAGGATAAGAAGGAAACCAACAAATGTGATATCGAGATTGTGGTACTCGATGAAAGACATGTCCTGGGATTGAGGGCGAAGGGCCTGAGATGGGCCTGAAATGAGAATCATTGGATTTTTTAAAAAAAGGACAAAAATGGAAAATCGAAGGATCGACACATTTGTGATGTTCGTGAAACATAACTGACCAAATTCCGCAGCGAAATCCACATATTTCAGCAGTTTCTCCTTCGAGGAGAATGGCTTCTTTGCGAGCATTCGAGCTACTCGTTTCGAATTCTCAGCGTATCTGAAAAATATCGAGGTAATGACTCGTTTCGTTATAGTTTTATGAAACTCACTCTGGATTCTCCATCAGGTCCTTCAATAATGCTATGATTTTTTCGTAGTTTCCGACTTCGAGCTTGCTCAGCACCTAAAAATGAAGGTAACACCTCGCTTCCCAATCGCCGAATCACTAACCTTGCCCAGCTTATTGTGCTCAATCATCGCAGCATTTCGAGGTTGATCGCCAAAGATTGGAATGAGAATCGCTGCAAAAATACAATGTTGGAAAAGAAAAAATCAAAGTCTTACCTGGTTTTCCTCTCAGCGTAAGCTCTTGAACGGATCCCATGCCTCCGTGTGTAATGAATACCGCGAGATTTGGGTGGTCTAAAAACGGATTTGTTTTCTTATATCTATTTACCTTAAAATTATCTCACTTAGCAGATCATTTTGCGGCATCCAATCGGTCAGCACAAGATTTTCGATTTTGGAAGCTTGTCCAAGAGCGAATTCATCTTTCTTCTCATATTTCCAAATGAAAGTGACTGAAGGGAAGGCAGACGCAACCTTCAAAAGATTATTGTCATTTAAATCCGGGAAATTCGAAAAACGCAATTTTTTATCTTCTATCTCGGGAGCTGACACTACCTTCAATATTCCTTCCTTCACAGAAGGTGCTAGTAGGAAACTCTTCGCGAGTGATCCGAAGGAAATGAGTACAGTTTTTGGGCGATGAGTAATGATCGAGGTCCAGTACTGAAAATATCAGGATATTAATTTTCAATTCAATTTCAATACCTCATCCAACGGCTTCGGTTCCTTAGCTCCCAGTCCTCCAATGTCAACCACTCTCGACAGAATCGGAGTACCGAAATCAATGAGCGGCTCAGTGTTAGTGAATACGTAAGCAACGTTCGAGGAAATTTCCTGAAAATGCTATTTTTCGAGGTACAATAAAATTTTCTGCTGACCTTCAAACTCGGGTACTTATCTCCGTATTTCTTCCTGAACACAGCATCCACCTGGCTTCTCGCTCCCGAGAACATCACTTTTGTCATTTGATCGCCGAAGATATTCCAGGCTCGAGAAGTGATTGAATGCACATCGAGTGAGCGCGTTAGAGGACCTTTAATATGATCACTAGGGATGGCAAATCGATATTCTCCTTATATTGAATGTTTGGAGGGCACTAGACTGTGCAAAGTGAGGAAAGTAATGCGGAATTGCCAGTGCTAAAGCTCACAAAGGCAAATTTGGCTATGCAAATACTGAGAAGTATTTTTCAGCTTGTTGTTGGAAAAAAGTCTGAACTCACTGGGATTGTAGCTGAGCGGTTGTGGTACTCCCAGCTCATCAAAATGATCTCCCATCATGATTGTAGTTGAGGTCTTGATGATCGAGCGAGGTTTGATGAGATGGGCGAGCACTGAGTATTATTATTTGCTATTATTATTATTATTATTTTCGTTTATTATTGATAAAATTGCCCCTAATAAGCTTCACAAATGGTACAAACCAATCAATCGCAGAAGAAAGTAATATCGATCGATTCGACGTCTTAAAAACTCACTCATTCCACAAATGTCAAAGGTCTCGACGATGTAGACGTCGAACCTTTCCTTCTGAAAAATATTGATAATACTGTAAAAATCAATAATATAAAATATTACCTGCAATTTCTCCACTTCCCCTGACTCGAGTGTCTTCTCACACTGCTTGGAGAACATAATACCGGTGTCGCGACGCATCTAGAATATATTTATTTTTATATTATCGATTATTTTATATCATGCGTATGACAAAATTTAGAAAAGAAAGGTGAGTTTAGAATGAGAGATCGTCACCCTCATTTTCGTCTAGACGTCAACGCTATTCGTATCATGCATGTCAATCAATGCTCATAAAACAGATCAAAAACTGACCAAGAAAGGAATCAACGGGTTCATCTCGCTGAATTGGAACATGTCGACCTCTCCTGGATATTTTTTTAAATTTACGAATTTATTTATTTTTATTTTTTCCGAAAAAATACCAACCTGCATCAAGCTTGGCAAAGACAGTGGTTGCTTCTTCATGAGGTGGAATTCGCACGACTTTTGCTTTGCTGGAGCCGTCTTTCAGATTCACATCGATCTCGGGAATGAGAACGGTCTGGAAGTATTTTTTACACGTTTTTGATTATTTTTTGCAAAAGTTGCTAATAAAATTAGAAAAATAAACGAATTATAACTAACCACATCATGTCCAGCATCGACGAGAATATCAGCGATATTTCCAAGGAAGTTGCTGTGCGAATGCGCGAATTTCATGTTGTAGACGAGTATTTTGTGAGCTTCCGATCCGACAAGGAAGGCAAGTATGAGAAATAGTACCCGCATCTGATAATAAGATAATTATATCATTTTGTTTAAAGAATAATAATGGTTAAAAACACGTGAAGAATTCACGGGAAGAGAAGTGCTGACAGAGCAAATAGGCGAAGGTTGTGGCGCGCGCGTGCAAGAGATCAAGAGGCAAGAGCGGGTAAGAGAAGAGCAATGATAACTGTTTCTTGAAACAGTGAAGCAGCCATTTCCGTGTGCAAAATAAATTCAAGCGTGAAGTTGCTTTACCAACGCCTACACTACGCACTCAACATTTATATCGGTGTGGCTAATCTTTAGAGAGGGAAAGCGAGCTTCAGCGAGAGCGAGACGAACAGACAAACTAGGGTACGAATCTGGACCAGTGAAAAAAGAGACAATCTTGATCAAAAATAAGTGAGCAGAGCATGTACGTGAGCATCAAATCACGAATGCGCTCGTGTGGAAGGAGCGAAAGATCAGGGCAATTTGAGAGAGCGCTGAGAGAAAAAGAGGAGACCATTACCTACTGCGAGTGTACTGGTACACGAGAACTTTTTCATCTATGGTTATCGAAGGTCAGCGATCTTTACAGTCTATAGTGCGCAGATGGAAACGGAGAAAGGCTGTTTGTATGCAAATATATTGCTTCACCTAGTTGAAATACCGAACGCGACAGCATCTCAACTAAAAAAACACAGCTAAGAAATATATAGAAATCAGTAATTGATTGACAAGAGCGAATGGAGTGCGCATGCATGCAATAGTGGATTGTGCGTATTGGAGACTCCTCTGTTTTATCACCTCACGGCGTCTTATCATCAAAGCTCACTACGAATTCCTCATTGTCCACACGTATTTCTGCACTGCAAATCAAAGAAAGGGACCGACTGATAACAACCTTCACATATTGGCCATAGCTTTGACACGGAACATTTCCAATATCAAACGTTAATTCACACGAGAAGAATGGGGGGGGGGGGTCGCAGGTCCGGAACTGGCCGAAAGTTTTTGTGTTTCCTATTTTCGTTTGAAGACCATTTCTCTAATTCTAAAAATACTTGGGAATACGATTTTTTTTTTTACGATTATAACACATTTATCAAGAGGTCGGGTTAGGTGAGAGCTCTGATGTGCATGGCATTCCAACTGGCTTTTCTTGCTTCGTTGAGAAAGTTCGGGCCAACAGTCTTGCGGAAGATATCGCTCCATCTAGTCATTGGTCGACCTCTTCTTCTTTTTCTTGTCGGGAACCATTCGATCACAGATCGGCTCCACTTCCAATTGTCGTCATTCGCGATCTTGTGCAACCAAAACCATTTCCTTTTCTGCGCATCTCGCACAAAGTCCCGAATTCGAGTTGAATCTCGCAACCGCTCATTAGAGACATGATCGAGCACAGTACAGTACCATCCATCTTTCCATTCGACGTTGAGCCACTGATAATCGATTCATTTGTGCATTGGTCAGAGCCCAACATTCGCAACCATACAATACCGCGGGGAGAATGCAGCCATTGAATAATCGACGTTTGTGAGCCATTGGGATACCCCGATTGATGAGAAATGAGCGATGTTTGTGAAATGCCCCATACCCTGCTTGAATTCTCCGTGTTATTTCCCAGTCGTCAGTCCCGTTAATTGTTATCCCACTTCCCAAGTATACCACCTTTTCCTGCAATTTTACAACCTTTCCAGCTACTTTAACTATTCTGGGTAGGGGTTTGGATGTCATTCCGATGGTCTTATCCCCGTTGAGCTGCAGTCCCACTCCCGCCAAAACCTTTTCTAGTTCCACGGCCATGCTTTGAATTTGTCTTTCATCGTGTGAGATAATGACAGCATCATCAGCAAATAGGATATGAGAAAGGAACCGACCATTTATGCAAATTCCCTTCTTAGACCAGTCTAATTGGCGGAATGCCCTATCTAAAACTGCAGTAAAGAGTCTTGGGGACAAGCAGTCACCTTGACGAACCCCCCTTCCAACCTTAATTTCCACCTCACTCCCGTTGACCACCAGCGCATTCGTTGACCACCAGCGCTTGGGAATGCTGGGATATAAAAATCTATTTATCGATTATTTCACGCATATCACGTATTTCACACGAGCAAATTGGCGTTCGAGATTCGGAACTTGCGACCATTTCTCTGTTCACGTGATTCAGCCAATTATTCTTCGCTCCTTCATCGAATGTGCGTAGGTCCTGTAAATTAGTTATCACAAATGCCACATTTAATCAACGTGTTTGCTTAGCGCCTGTTGGATGAAAGCTAAATTCAGAAATTATGCACCAATAGTAAGAGTAATAGTATCGAAAATACAAATCTACCTCGCGGCTTCTCAATTCCGTTGTGCACTTCTTAAAGAATAGCGTCTTGAGCTTTCGATGACACTCTTCCTCTTCCCATTGCACCAGCAGCTTGTTCAGGACGAAGTCCGAAGTGGCCGAGGCGAAGGCGATCAGTGTTGTGTTGTCGCCTGTTGAATTCTTTCGGGTTCATAAATAATCGCAAATTGTCGCCGATAATCTGTCCCCAGAGCGAACGAACAGTACCGTCAATATCGTATCGGACAGCCCTCGTGACGCGAAACTTGCGATCTTGCCTAGTGGGCGTCGAATCGCCCATCAGATCAGTCGTCTGCCCGACGACTTCGCATCTGCAAAGCATCCCAAATTGTAATGGATATCCTAAGGAAATTTGATCTAGGGAGCCTAGATTCGAACCTGGGTGAACCGCAATTAAGCAATTGATTACGCGATTCGGGCGAGAGCCAGTCGCCCTGCATATTGATGACGTCGGCGACGAGATTTTTCGGAACAGTCATCATTGAGGCGTGAACCTGAAACAATGAGATTATTATTTATTTCGTTTGATTCACTTCAATTTAAATTCAAATAATTACATGTTGGTACAGAAATGCGCACGGTAGAACACAAATTTGTATAAAAAAATCTGCACAAATCAATTGCACAGGAACCATCTGATGACAACCTGCGTGTTGACGCTCGCGATTTTTTTTTTACTATCCACAGCTGCTGAAGCGCTTTCCGCAACTGTGAAGAACCGATTCAGCTCGTCGACGCCAGGCTGTCCGAGAATCGCGAGTTTAATGTCCTCGAACGTATCTCTGTTCCTTCGACCCAGCATCTGACGGACTGCTGCCTCCTGTCCAGGTCGGATCAGAGCGCAGTCGCATCTAGAAACCAACATTTTGACTCGACAGAGTGTGATATTGTGAGTATATAATTCACGTACCCTTGCTGCAGTGCCTGAGCCGGAACGCAGACGGAGCTGTAGTCGACGCAGGGAATGTTACCGTGAACTGTAACATATGATATCTGAGAGTTTCGAACCGCTGAAATAATTGGGTTGCAAAACTCAATCATTGTTTACGAGTTGGTGCAGATACTGTTCTTTATAAGGCTCGTCCACTAATCCACTATTATTTATTCCTTCAGATGCATTGGCTTCTCCTACTCGCCTTCTCCACTTCCTCCTACAGTCGGGAGATTCCCGAATTCGATGACGAACTTCTCGGTCGTCTCATAATCTCAACGAAAAAATTCCCCTTTCTGACACCCAAACACTCTCCGGAACTGGCACACGTCTATCCTACTGATCAGCAGCTGGATAGGATTAAGAAGGTTCGGTCTGAAAAAATCTATAGTTTAAGGAAACCATACATTTCAGACCGTTGGAAGTGAGGAGTTCGCAGTTCGAGCAAAAAGAGCCGCCAATGGCACTGGCGACGAACTTCCGAGCGATCCCACTGCGGCCTTTGCATGGTAATAATAAATATATTGAGAACTGGATAATGTTTCAAAGGATAACCTTGAAATCCGTAATGTCTCAAGATAATGATAATGGAAATCTTGTCAATGTATAATTTACAGGTTCACTGAATTCAAGCAGTTCCTGGGGCAGTTCCTCAAGTTTGAGTTTAGCTACGAGATACTCAACAGTGCAGTGGTCGATCCTGGCTCGTTGCCCTTTGATAAGATTTCTTCCGATGCGTTCTTCAAGGCGATGGTGTGAGTTAGTGATTGCAAATCGGCAATAGCTCTATCTCATGTTATTATAATTTCTCGCCATCCATAGCGTGCAAAATGAGGAGAGGAGCGGATTTTCCAGACACAAATATTCAGGAAAAATTGGAAATTCAGGATAGAGAAGGACCGACTGCAGTCCTATCTCGAGCAAGAGTTCAACCCGCGTATGCGGTCAATCGCTGCTTCAGAGAAGCCCTAGCTACCGGCTGAGAAGCTCATCCAGGAGATGAAGGAGTGTCTGTACTTCAAGTATGGATCAGCAAGTGATGAGGACTTTGACGTAAGTTTTTTTTATCGATTTTTTCCAATAATTTTAAATCTTATCACAACCATGCTGAGGGGATCAATAGTATAATATGTGTCATTCAGTTCGACAAGGGATCGGGAGGCAAGATGGTGTACTACAAGGTCACATGTATGCTTGTGAAGGACTCATACTACATCGGCCTGTCCACATACGACAACAAGTTCACACTTCATGACATTGAGCATGTGGAGACTATTAGGTGCAGTTTTTCAAAATTGATGTTATTGAGGCCCTTCCCAATGAAAAGAATGATCCGATCGGAAGCGATGTACTATTTTCATTCGATACCGAATGTGCAACTCCATCAGGACCTGATTTCTTCTTGTTCAGATCCGGCTGGAAGATCCTCTTCATCGACAATAGAAAAGACAAGATCAAGAGATGGTTCGAGGAAAGATACATCACACTTAACGATCTCAAGTTGCTGCTCGATTTTATCATGCGCGATTTTGCGGAACGAATTCGCATGGAGTATCGACAGTATCTGGAAGCGTCAAATACCAATGTCCCGAAGTGATACTTCAGTTGTACCAGCAATGATATTTATCGATTCACTCACTAATAATAACATTAACACCTATCCACGTACTTCATCAAATTGCAATTACCTCTTTTCAAAATATATATTCTTTGTACCGTGAGCAACTGAACCGAGAAGAAGCATGGCTGTTGAATTCATTAGTTGTTGCAAATGATCATCAAACAGCGTTCGTATTCGTTTTACTTTGATCTTTACCAGCGATCATCCACTAACCGATTTTTCTTCTGTTCGAATACATTTCTTGCTTGTCAGACCGATTAGATATCGGATTACGTTTACCCAAACCTATTATCGGATTACGGGTAGTGTTTGCAGTATTTTCTTTTAAATACAACGATTTTCGTAGATTCAGAGATCTACTACTATTTATTTACGGTTTCGGAACAAAGAAATTACATACAAATGATCACTCTTTCTTGGCTTTCTTGATGTTGACTTTTCTAAGCAAATAGCAGAGAGTTTTCAATGATAGCAAGGAAATCGCAATTGCGACAATTAACCCGACAAAAATAATATCCAGATTGTGGTACTCGATGAAAGACATGTCTTGAGATTGCGGACGAAGTGCGGAAGAAGGGCCTAAAATAATGAGAAACTATTTAATAAAACAGTTCATTTTTTGTGATACAAAATTGTAACAAGAGCTCACCAAATTCCGCAGCGAAAGAGACATATCTCAGTAGTTTCTCTTTGGAGGAGAATGGCTTCTTAGAGAGCATTCGAGCAACACGCTTTGAATTCTCAGCGTACCTGAAAATCAACAATCTTTGGGCGAAATAATTTTTTTATATTTTGAATGTCATGTACTGTCATGGCACGTATTGAAGTTTTCGACATTATTCCATATCGAAATGTCCTTGAAACTCACTCGGAATTCTCCATCAATTCCTTCAGCAGAGAAATTATCTTCTCGTAATTGCCGACCTCGAGCTTGCTCAAGACCTGAAAAATATTTCATTGAATAAATTGTTGTTTTTTTCAATTTAAATATTAGTAAATAAAAAGTAAATAAATAATGCAACTCACTTTGCCCAACTTATTGTGTTCGATCATCGCAGCGTTTCTTGGTTGATCGCCAAATATGGGGATTAGAATAGCTGCAATGGGCACGATACATAGAAAGTGCTGATTGTCTTACCTGGCTTTCCTCTCAGCGTAAGCTCTTGTACAGATCCCATGCCTCCGTGAGTAATGAAAACCGCCAGATTCGGGTGATCTAAAAAATATAGCAATTGACATGTCTCACTACTCTGCAAACACATTGCTATTGCGAAAAAAAAGTTCGAGATTTAGAGTGGCTAACTCAATAGGTCATTCTGCGGCATCCAATCCGTTAGCACTAGGTTATCGATTTTTGCAGCAGCGCCTAGTGCAAAATCGTCCTTCTTCTCATACTTCCAGATAAACGTTATCTCGGGGAAAGCGGATGCAACCTGAAATTTAAATCACGAAATTATAATAACAACAAAAAAAAAACAAAAAATTAACCTTGAGAATTCCATCTTTGACAGCGGATGCTAGAAGGTAGCTCTTTGCGAAGGATCCGAACGATATCAAAACGACTTTCGGCCGGCGTGTCATGATGGATGTCCAATACTAAAACGCGATTGGTATTATCATTTTTATGTGTTTTTCTCATCAAGTTGATTTTTATCACTACCTCATCCAACTCCTTTGGTTCCTTCGCTCCCAATCCTCCGATTTCAATAACTCTTGAGAGTGTCGGCGTTGCGAAATCAATAAGCGGTTCAGTGTTGGTGAACACGTAAGCGACGTTGGATGAGATCTCCTGAACATTTGACTGTGTGGTTTTTCGTAGAGTAAATCGAACCTTCAATGTGGGAAAGTCGGCTCCAAAACGTTGTCTGAACACTGCATCCACTGCTCTTCTTGGGCCAGAAAACATGATTCGTGTAAGAGCCTCGGAGTAGAGGTTCCATGCGCGCGAAGTGATCGAATGAACATCGAGGGAGCGAGTCAACGGGCCTTCAATTTATTGTTTCTCACTAATAAAGAGAGTCGGAAGGTCTCAAATCACTCACTTGGATTATAGCTGAGTGGTAGCGGCACACCGAGTTCATTAAAATGATTTCCAAGGAGCAGAGTCGTAGAGGCCTTGATGACTGCGCGCGGCTTGAGAATATGAGCCAGCACTGAATGATCAACTTTCGATTGAGAAAATGAGCAAATATGTTTCACACACTGTTCAAGAATCGACTATTCCATTGGTAAATTCATTTTTCTCCCAATGCGGATGAAATAAAATAAAACAACCCACTCATTCCGCAGAAATCGAACGACTCGACGATGTAGACATCAAACTGCTCTTTCTGAAAATCTACTTGTGAAGCTTAATGGGTCAAAATACATCCCATTCAAATCTTTCACCTGTAATTTCTCCACTTCTCCCGAATCAAGCGTGACCTCACATTGTTTCGAAAACATAAAAGCGATGTTCATGCTCATCTGCAATTTGTTGCCATTACGATATGTCGAATGTTAAGATTTGAATAGGAAATAATGGACTCACTAGGAAAGGCATCAGTGGACTCAGTTCACTCATTGCGAAGAAGTCTATTTCACCTGAAGAAAAACATCATAAATTGAGTGAACATCATGAGCGGCTGCCTGGATTGCGCTTCTCAAAACTACAAACGCGCAAATACCTTTGTCGAATTTAGCATGCAGTTCCGCAGCTTCGGGATGTGGTGGAACGCGAACAACCTTGGACTTGGTGGTGCCGTCTTTGAGGGATGAGGCGATTTCGGGGATGAAGGAGGTCTGAAAAACACACTTCGTAGGCATTCAAAAAATAGGGTGATCCAGCTAACCACATCGTGCCCCGCTTCCACCAAAATATCCGCGAGGTTTCCAAGGTAATTACTGTGTGAGTGACCGAATTTAACGTTGTAGACGAGAATCTTGTGAGAATTGGCACCAAGAATCAAGGCAAGAAGAAGGATTGCCACCCGCATCTGAAAGTTCAGAAATATTTGGTAGACAGCAACAAGTTTGGACTGGAGAAATTGCCCTACTCGAGCAAACTCAAACAGAAATGGGCGAGGAAAGTGGAGATTTGTGAGTGAGGTAGCGTGGAAAGATCATGCAGTTCGTAGGGACACCCGTAGTCACAAATACTGTACGCGGGAGCAGACAATTGGATTCAGGAAATGCACTGTGGTTGCACAGTGACGGTTCATGTCTCGATTAGTCTGTTCAATGGCCGAAGATTTAAAAAAAAATATGAGCTGCATAAAATAATAATGAAAAATGCGCAATAAAATAATACAATTAGGGGCGATGGATCGCCTACTTCTATGTCTTTCATAGACTAGGAAGTGAACGCAGTGCGTAGGTTAAATAGTCAAGCACCACCTATCTGAGCACAGGTTTTCGCAAAAACGCACGATTTGACTACTGAGGAGAACCTCACAAGAACCTCGCTAGAACTAAGCGACATTATTGTCTCTGGTTTGTAGCGAAGATGACAAACTGTCGCTTCGTATTAATGAGTCGCAAGAACTTTTACTTGTGATGAGATCAAATTTGTAGATCCCACCAGTGTCTGAATAATGGACTTCCCAGTGTATTGACGATTTATTTTTTTTATCTCAAAGAGTCATCATAACATTCAAAAAAATAACGTCAACCGTTCGTCACATTCACTTGTGATAAATACATTTGTTCTCGTCCACTTCAACTCCCATAATGTTTTATTAGACACCCGATAAACGTTCCGGTGAAATAATCGATGTATCATGCACAGGAATTATTCATAATAGCACCCGGTTTTCGTGGCACTTGAATAATAAAAAGGTGATTCGATAATCGACAGTCAGATCGCCAACCGATTTTAAAACCGACTCTAAACGACCTATCGAAATCGAAATCCTGTTCCAATCTATGGCCGGGAAAAAAATCGAAAAACGATAGGTCTGCGATACTCAGAAAAAGGATAATTAATCAAGCTATGCAATTCATCTAGCAATGACTTAAATTCGTCCGTTTTCCTCGAACCTCTTCCTTTTCTTCGAAGTCAGATCTTTTTTTTTAAATCCATGTCCATGGCAAATTAATTTAAGAAATCTGAACTGCAAATTCGTCCCTTCCAAACCTTCTTCCCATATCCATCAACATTCCACTCGAACCTCCTCCCCTCTCCGAACCCTCTTTCTTCTATATTCCCTGCCAGCCACGGTCATAAATCGTGTGGGGACTGAGTCGCGCGACAGGCGACGAGGGATAACGCGAAATGGAGAGACGCCAGAACGGCTAGACGGTCGGCGAGAGAGCACGCCAAAATGAGAGAGCGCAAGGTGCCCGGCGGCCACAACATGTTGTGCTTTCCCCTGCACCGCCTCACACCGCGCTCTCTCCATTTCGCGTGCTCTCTGGCATGTTCTCTGACTGTCTGTCGGTCTCTCGCTTTGTCGCGGTCTCTAGACCGCGACTGAAGGCTATACAGCGCTCGCATAATTATCCCGACTCGCGAGTGGCGGGTGTCCTCTCGAATCGCCGTGCTCTCTAGCTGGTCTCTAACCGTCTGTGTCTCTCCGTTTCGTCCGCTCTCTCGCCCACGCTAAAAGCCAGATGGAAAGCCCGCAGTCGAAATGGAGGGCCGCGCCGGCGAATTTGTCCACAGGCGCGCATCTCCGGTTGCATTCTCTGGTTTCGTTTGAGGTATCCGCTACTTAGTCCTGCCAGTTGCTATGCCTTCGTGCTTCCTGAGCAAAAAAGTAAATATCTACCGCCAATCAAGTTATTTGCGTCCAACGATAGACTTGAATCATTCTTATTTTTCTCAGTTTGCAATAGCTGAAAGTACCCACTGCCTCCTCATTTCAATCGTATTCACCTCATTTTCTGCTCCAGTTCACTGCTCTCGTGAGATAGAGAGGGAAAACTTTCTCGAACTTTGCGCTGACCGCGAAACGCCTCGAGGCTATGATCAATCTCTTTTGACTACTTGATCGCTTGTGCCTAAAGTGATCCAGATTTGGAGATGCAGAGATCCAGATTGACCCAGATCGTGCGACGACAACGTTAGGTGTGATGTGTTGTTCCGAGTTCACAATTCACCTTCAAGTTGTAGTTGTCAGTTTCCAACCCAGAAAAACAGTCCGTTATGACGCTGTTTTCGCTCTCGAACTCTGGTACTTTCCCTCCTTTCTCGATCGTCACTCACATCCCTCGAGGTACCATCACGTTCTGTCCTTTGCCTCCCATTCCATTCTCCTCCTCCTCCCTCTCTGCGCGTTCTAGTGCATCAGCGCCGCCCGTGTTTTTCACAGGCATTACGCCAGAACTTCCTCATTTTTATGCGCATTATAGGCCGAAAACAGGCACACGTCATCGAGATGCTTTCTGTGAAGTTCAATCGTACCTCATCGTACACGACGCTTACAGTGTACCCCAACATGCTTCAATTATCGCCTTCTCGGTACTACCCCGAAATGTAAATTTTTTTTCGTAAATACATATTTGAAAAATATTTTTATAGAAAATAAATTTGGGAAAAAATAAAGTAAAAAGAAAATTACGTAAATCTTACTGTGGAAATTCTTTTACTGTAAAAGTACTATTGATAAATTTCATTTCGGAAATCCCATCTCGGAAATTTTTTTCGGAAATGCAAAACGCGACGCGGCCGCAACGCAGCTGGAGCGCGCACATCGGTTTGAAGCCGATTTTCTCCTTTTTCCTTTCACTTATTTATTTATTTTTTTATTCTAATAATAATAATAAATTCAGGAGAATTCGATTATAATAATAAAAATTGAAATAATGCTTTATAACATGCGCACAAATTTTTACATGAAAAAATTTCCGAGATGGGATTTCCCAAAAATGATTTCCCATTGGGAATTTCTAAATTAATATTTACAATTGGTGTTTTCCCAAATGCGGTTTTCCACAAATATTTTTCTCAAATTATTTTTATACAAAATTAATTTCTGAAATGAAATTTACGAAAAAAAATTTATATCTCGGGGTAGTACCGCCTTCTCGATCTGATTATGGATGATTTCCGGAGCCCTAAATGCACTCCAATGGTACTCGGGTCTCCCTGGGCAACCTCATAATGCCTCTTTCACTCTCATCAACTCTGACTTGGGGCTTATGAAATGTCCCAGGATCCCTGGATCTTCTTACTTCTTCTTGCTTCTGCTCTCGGCGAAGTCAATTTCATTGAGAAGAATAGTTCACAAGTCGAAATTGCAGCCTCTAATGATTCCATCAGCATACACTCTCCATTGTCAAAGGCGTTGATTTCATTGCATGATTGGAATCTTGGAATGATAGCCAAGTTGCGCAATCGTCCGCACGCGCCTTGTTTAGGGTCAAGTTTAGTACCCTTTCATCGCAACTTCTTTTATTGCGACTCTCCTCGAATCCTACAGTCTCTCACTCCTCACAACCTTTACGATATGTCTCTTGGAATTTCATGAATCCCTCTCTTGAACCTTTTACAGATTACAACAATTCTTTCGGTTCTCCTCGCTGTCATCAGATTATCGTCTTCACAACGCAACTATCATAGAATCTCAAGTCTCTCGTTTCTCCTACCACCCTTCTCCAGTCGCTTTCTCTCTCCGCCGTATCTATTGAGAGACTCTCTCGCGCAACACCATTTCCGTCTCCTCCACTGTGCTCTAATACCCCTCTCCCTCTCCCTCTTCCTCCATCTCCTCCTCCTCTTCCTCCTCCCTCGATTCCACTCTCCATGCAATGCAACAACTAGGCTCGCGCAATACACTCGGAAAATGGCCAAGGGTTTCTCTCTAGCGAGAAGGAGAGATAGATACTTGTATCTACCTTCAGCATAGGATACTTCTTGAAAGATTGTATGTACTTTTTTCTCATAATCGTCAGATAGTAAATCTTCTTCCTGCAATGAGCATTCCAATGTACAATCCTCGAACATCGCCTCCCTTTTTATTTCCACGAATCTGAAAGTGCCTGCCATTTTCTTCTTCACTTTTGTAGTAGTCGTCCATGCTCAAGAAGCGCTCGACCAAGGGGGAGAAAAATAACATTAGCAATAAGCGAATCTCCTTCTTCCTCTTTCTCCTTGCCTGTTGTTGTTATGAAGTGTGCGCTCGAAGATTCAGAAGACTCTCTCCAAATCGCTTGCTCTCTCGTTTTCCTGAATTCTCCCTCCCTTCAACTTTTTCCTCCCGCCTAGGAGGGCGCCTAGTTTGACTACTTTCGCCTACCTCGCGCTCTTTTCTCGCCAAAATAGTCGAAGAAGCGTAACGAAAAGCCTTGAAGAGGGCGGACTAAGCTCACTTTCTCACCTACCTCTCGCTCTTTCTGTGCGAAAACCAACCATATTTTAACATCTTGAGCGAAATTCCTTCATTTTTACCTGCGTTTTCCCAGACATAGATAAATTACGTTCTCTTCCCATTACCGCATATCGTTCGCTCTCGCTAATGAGAGCAATGGAAGAAGGCCTTCAAACGGTTTGCCCCTGCGGCCTTGAGTCACTTCCTTGGAGGTTCACTCTCTTTTTTCTCCTCCGTCTCGCCACTCTCCACATTTTGCACACTCTCTAGTCTGTCAGGCCGGATAGAGAATCTGTAAAATTAGGATAGGCTCATTCTCCTTCGATGGAGGTTCACTCTCTTTCCTTTTCTCCGTCTCTCGCGCGTCTGAGAGAATTGCCACCAGTTCCAATTGTGACACAGTTGTATTCACGTCATTAGTTCCACTTTGTCCCCTGTCACTTTGTTTCCTTGTTCACTGAATGGCCTGGATTCCTCTCGCCCTCTCGTTTTGGGTATCGCTGATCAGCGATTGGGCACGTTCGTGCGTTCTTTATGCTCCACGGGACCACAAGCTTATCAATTTTATGGAAGAACTACAGGCCTATGGAGACATCTCTTCATGAATCCTCCCCGCCCCTCTTCACCCCCAGGCCTCCCTCTCCTCCCCCCTCTCTTACGAATTCATGCTTTCCCTCTCTCGTCCTCTCGCTTTCTCGCTCGCTTGCCGCAACATTTCCCGAGTTTAAGATCACTTTCCCTCCCTTCGCCAGAGACCTCAAAAACCACAAGCGAAGCTCATTCCGCCGAGAAATATTGCTTCTCCGTTGGATCAGATTCTAGTTAGAAATTGTTGCGATTCCCGCGTGTCTTCAATTAATCTGTTGTCGATGCGGGAGTATTGCATGCGATGTTCAAACAACATCTGGTTTTGTTTATCAGTATCTCCTGCCAGCATGAGAAAGATTCTCTCTCATACTCTCATATTGGATTATTGCCATCATTTCCTATGTTTTCTTCTTCGTAGAAGACTAGATGAAAGCTTATGGGAGATGAAGATTGCGATTCGCCAATTCACTTGCTCTGCCCTCGCTCATTTCCTTCCTGTCACTCGCCAATATCTGGCCCGAGGAGCATCCGATGCCCATCTGTCTCATTTCCACTGAAGAATCTCTCCAATTCCCATGATATCTCGTCGGTCAGAAGGAGGCATAGACGAGGCAAAGTGAGGACGCGTTTAGCTCAATTCCATTGCCTTCCATCTCACTCTAATGTGTCTCATGAATGCCTTGAATTAGCGAGGCATAAGTGCGTTTCGATTAGCATTATCCTCAAAATCGCTATTCCTATTCGTACACTGTGGAAGAATTTCGAAACTGCAATCGCGCCTGTAGCTGCGGCTATCATCCCTCCCTCCACTCTTATGGAAACGAGATAGAGAAAGAAAGAGAGGGATGATACGACTCTCTCAATCCCTCATGCTGTCATTGCGTTCAGACAGTCACAGAGTGTGTGTTTGAACGGGGAGAATATATTGAAAAGTGACGATAGAGTGCCACGTATGGTGAAGTGTAGAGGGAAATGTACGCAGTGTGTTTGAATCTATTCAAACGTTCACGATATTGCTCCATTTCGCATTTTTCTCGCTCATTTTCCGCCCTTCGCTCTCGAAAATTAGCAGCAGATGGGCTGTTTTCGTCCATTCTTCCTCTCTCTCCTCCTCTTTCTCATTTTCGAAATTATGCTTCGTGGGAATGAGACGGCCGTGCGCCACAACATCCCGCAGATGGAAGGAATCGTCCTGCCGTATCATTCGTTTCCATTGCCTAGCCTAAAAAAGCCAGATGCGAACGTCTTCACTCAAATCATTCATTTATGTCCTACATGGATGTTAATGTCTGTTCTTCTCATTCATGTTATACGCTCTGGATAAGGCCCTGTACGTGCATTGTGGTTCAATTGCTCTTCGAGCCATTTGTTGATGGGAACTTGACCGACGAGAGAACGTTCATAGAGGCTTTGATGTCGCTCCTCCTCGCTCCGTGCGATTCGCTTCCCTGCATGCGATCTGTCTCATGTCGCCCCTTGCCTCCTCCTCTTGAGCCTACTCCTTGATCCCTGTCTCACCTCTTTTCCCCTCTCAACTCCATCTCCTCTCTCGTCTTCTTCAACTTGTGATGGAGAAGAAGACATGAAGAGACTCCATGATCCCTCCGTCTCTTCCTCTCCATTCCTCCTCGTCTCTCACTTCGTCTCATTTGCCAAAGACGAAGGAAGGTGTCTCATCCTTGATCCTTCTTCAATGTCTTCATTTCACCCACTCTCTTCTTCCTCTGCCTGTCATGGAGACCCTCCGTCGCTCCCTCATTCGAACCTAGTCTCTCACTTCTTCTGACTGGTGATGGATAAGATAACATGGAGAGACTCCTTGATCCCTCCTTCTAATTTTCTCCATTTCACCTTGTCTATCATTTCGTCTCACTTGCTAAAGAAAGATATCTCCATCTCACCCGCTCTCTCGTTCTTCCTGACTGGAGATCCAGGAGAAATGGAGAGACTCATCCTCACTCGCTCGACTTCCCTCCCCCTCAACCTGTCAGTTGTCGCTGTCTCCACACACACTCGCAGGAAGACATAGTTCATGTGTTATTGCATGAGGTGCGGAGCTTCTTGCGCTCAATGAGTCAGGGTCGTGTTTTCGATGGATTCCTCTGGTTCATCAGTCTTTTTTTACGTTCTATCATCTGGCCTTGACCGTGGATACTACATAGAGTTGTCCTACGATTGTAAAAAAAAGCTTGACGTCAGGGTCGTGTTTTCGATGCATCTTCTGATACCGATCTACGTCAATAATTGGCATCCGTAGAGGCCCTTGTTTGTCTGTGTTTGCCTCGTGACTCTCATCCACAGACATTAGCTCATTATCTCGTCAACCTCATGTGCAAGACACGCGCACTTGAGCGTCGACTCTGAAGCGCCAGAAAAATACTACGACCTCACGCAATCCAATTTGGCCATGTGTAGTACTACGTCCCATCCCCTTCTTCTTCTCCACTCTGAATTTCCACTGCTCTCTTCTCTGACAGAAAGAGCTGAAGAGTAGGCCAAATGTGGAGCGTCAGGCTCTCCATTGAGAGGGCTCATCTCTCTCTCTCTAGGAGGCGGAATTCGATTAGGAGCGACAAGGCTCGATGCATGGTGGCACCTTGTTTTTTTTCTTGTTTTGGAGATGATCTTCGAAATTCTAATGTACTGTCTTATGTACAATCCTTGCTCTACAAGTGCTGACGCAGCGTCCTCTCGATTCTAATCTGTTTACAATCCCCATTTGCACGTGCCGCTCCTTCTATCGCATTCTCTCTGTCGCCTAATCTAAATGGCCAATTTACAATCGTCCGATGTGCTCTCGCGAGAGATAGATTAGTAGTAGCCTTTCAGCGACGCGATTCCCTTGTTTCATTCCGATTCATTCTAATTCCGCAAGAAACTGCTCAACAAGTCTGACTGAATCCTTTCTAATCGCTTTCAAATCGGCTGCATTTCACATCGTTTGTCGAGCGAAAAGCGCTCGTCATTCTATAGTAATCTCCCTCCAGTTCTTGAGCCTTCTTGACGGACGTGAGTGTCTCGAGGGAGTCGGGCGACGTTTCATTCCTTTTTAACTCGATGTTTCATGTCCCCTGCCTATTCATCGCATTCACTCCTTGTTTACTATACCCCAGCGTTGCAAAAAATCATACGATAACTTCAAGTGCATTTACCGATAATTTCCTCCCGTTTTTTTGGACTGTTTATGATTGCTCGAGCGCAATTTCCTCCAGTGAATAGGAGAATTAGAGAGAGAGGGAATCTCTCTGGTGAAGGGGAGGGGAAAACTGACAATTCCCGTCTCCCACTCTCGCCACCCATAATGTGATTATCGCCGGCCTAGTGAATTCGCACGCGCGTTTCTTTCATTCATGATGATCATAGACAGCTAGAGATCATGCAAAAGTGAGAGACGCAGAGAAGTTACGCGAGCGATAGTGCGGGAGCGAGGAGCACATTTTTCGCTGAGCAATGCAACGCAATTGCCTCTGCCCGCCCGCCCCTCCATTCATACACACTTTGACCTACTACCTATCTTCCAGTGGCGGAGGTAAACAACCAATTCACTTCGCGTGAGCGCCCCGGCGCCTCGGCACGTTTTGACTGCATTTTCAAGGGTGTTGCCATTCATCATTTTAGCTTCTAGAGGCGGCAAATTTCTCGAGGCAGTCTATCACCTGTCGCTCTGTTGCATTCGATTTCTCAGAAACGGAATTTGAGAGGTTCATTCGTTTCTTCAGAGCACTGATGCTTTTCGGTTATATAATCAATGCTGTGTCTGGGATATTCGAACAATTTTTTTTAAAAATCCAATTCAAATACCAAATTGTCATTTCTCATGATCATCGCTACTGGGCAACCTATTTCGATCCTGCTTACGAAAACCGCAAGTGGCGCTCATTTACTATGCACGAAGCCCTCTCTCGGTTTCTTCAGTCCTCCTCCCCTCTCCCTCCTCCTCATGACTCCTATTCTTTTGTTTCCTTTTCCCCTCCTGCCTGACGCCCAAATAGCGGGTCCAACAGCTATAGCGCCGTGCCTGGTCCTCTCAATTTTACCTAATCTATCGCTTCATCTGACTAGTTTTGGAGCGTGCCGAATAGAGAAACGCGGTGCCCACTATTCCAATGTTGAACGTAAACATCGTGAGCAGGGCTGTTGCGATATTCGAGTATTGTTATTTTCAGTTCCTCCGAAACACGGTGAAACATATTTTTTTCGCTTTAGCAATCTATCTGCCACCTCTCCTCAGTGTCATTCTACCAGCTGTTTTTGCCACTTTTCACCAATCCTTCACGCCCCTCCATTGCCTATTATCTACCGAATGACTCCCGTTGCCGAATGGCAGTGCGGTTAATGTAGCTGCCTTTCCACCTGCAACGATGCACACTGTTTATGACCGATTTGGCAGCAGGCGTAACACTTGAAAGCAAGTTTTTTTTGTCAATGGCACGTATTTTTTCGTAGTAGGTGCCGTCTCTAATGATCTTTCCTCGTCCTGGCAGAAGAGAGATCAGGCAAAATAAGGAGAATCTCATGCGGAATTGTCATCACTAGTAGACGTCATAGAAGTGGCCAGAAGGAGTCAATCTAGGTTACCTCTCGCTTCCTTCTTCTTCGCTTTTCGATCGCTGTTTGTTTATTGTTGGCCAACTCTTTCGAGCGGAAGTTAGCTCTCAACGCAAGCTGTTTGTGAGCGAATAGAAGCCGTTTTGTTGACTACGTAAATCTACTTGATTTTTGGCACTTCTTTACTTCCCTGAGAAACCGTTTTCTCCCCGCTAAAGATCACGAAGAAATATTCCTGTTTTCTCGTTTGAGTTGATTTCGCACGGTTTTTCCAGGCGAAAAAACAGTGCCATTCACGCTCGCGCGCGCCTACTCTAACCAATCAAAACTGGCTCGGCGCTATGGCTATGCTTGGGCGCAAAAGGCGTGCCTCACAAGTGTCAATCTCACTTTTACTACTACTACTACTACTGCGATAGTCTCTCGAATTTTCATGGTCTCTCTCTTCGTATGATCGGATGGATAGCTTTCACTGCCTGGCGCCTATGTTACACGCGTTTTTCTGAGGTACTCTGACTGCGAGAGACGAGTGTGAAAGAGGAGGCGCCGTTTGATGTTGTATATTGGAGCACAGGGGGATTGTTTACTCGCAACGGCACATACGCACATACCGACGCGGCGGCGGCGCTCCGATTTTCGCATGATCACCGCCCGGTGAATTGAATTGAGCTACTGAAGTGTTGTGCTTCGAAACATTGACTTTTATAATATTTCACGCAAATTCTTAGTCGATTTCGCTTACTTTTCTCCCATCTTGTATTCCCGCAAGATCATCGTTTCGTCGTTGTTTGCCTACACAGGCGAACCGAATGAGCAAAACAAGGGCCGCGTCTTATCATTATGGGATGATGATAGCCACTATCAATCGGGAACTGAAGAGGGAGGTCATGGTGGCGCGTATTACTGGCATTAGGCTATCTTCTGTGTTACCGCTCCAGTTATGCAATCCTGAAACCTTGACAATACTGGGTGACTAGTCTATATTCTGATCAGATTAGGGCGTGGGTTGATCTGATTCATTCCTCGAGGCTATTTCAACTCTTCCTCTCTTGCACCATTCACGCTCTTTCCGACAGTCCCTTCCCTTTCTCATATCATGAATCAACATCCTCTTCCTCTCCCTATGGTTCGCTCGCGAGTAATATGTTTGAGCATGAGCGATATGGAGTTGTCTGTCTCTCTACACTTTTGAGTGTGTTCTGTTCTTTTCGAGCGATATAAGGGCACTGAAGATGCGGGTCGAGTGGACCTTTCTGCAGATTGAACTTTAAAACCTCTTCGTCTGTCTTTCGTGTTGCACGATTTTGAGATTTGCTTGCAATAATAGATGAACATATCCGTATTCCCAATAGCCGAAATTTTCCTAACAATTTTTGCAGATCATTAACCTCCCAAACGATCCCTTTTCCGTTTAATGAAGACATCAGTCCTCCGGTCCATAGTTCTCTTACTAAAGTAACGCTTATCTGTCGCTAGTTTTTGGCCTACT
Source organism: Pristionchus pacificus (assembly GCA_000180635.4). Classification (NCBI taxonomy): domain Eukaryota; kingdom Metazoa; phylum Nematoda; class Chromadorea; order Rhabditida; family Neodiplogasteridae; genus Pristionchus; species Pristionchus pacificus. Next base: position 22,478,037 of record CM026576.1, read on the forward strand.
TTTGGCCTACAGTCAGCATCGGTTTGGCTTTGCATTGCATCTTTTTTTGTTCTCGAAGTTCTGCTGTGATCTTTTCACAAGCGCCTTTTAGTCTAAAGGAACGCCGAAATCGAAACAACTCTCGTCCCTGCCGTTTTTTCCCGAGATGTTTGCATTCTCAGTTACAACCCTTCGCTTTCTGTGTGTATCGTCGCTCGGCAGTTAGTTTGGCTCGTTTTACTAGGCACTTGAATCGAGAAATGGCCAAGTTAAAACGACGAGAGTTCGCTTTCCCCTTTCTACGAGCGATTTCTGACCATTTTCTGTGCTCTTTAATCCATTTATCGGACTAACAAACTTTTCGGTAGTGCGTTCAACCGAGCGTAAGAGCAGAAGTAGTACTTGATGCTGCTTGATGCAAATCTGTTACGACAGCCACTGATGAGTTCGAAATTCGAGGGCAATCGTGTCTTCAATCGCACACTATCTCGCATCTATGACCGATGAGAGATCACGGAAATAAAGATACGATTTCCCGTATTTTGAACTCGACAGATGAGTAATCCTTACGGAATCTCTTGAGAAAATGATGGTACTTGACTTCCGTTTACAGATCGGCTTATTGGATTCCAACTGGCTTTTCTTGCTTCGTTGAGAAAGTTCGGACCAACAGTCTTGCGGAAGATATCACTCCATCTAGTCATTGGTCGACCTCTTCTTCTTTTTTCTTGTCGAGAACCATTCGATCACAGATCGGCTCCACTTCCAATTGTCGTCATTCGCGATCTTGTGCAACCAAAACCATTTCCTTTTTTTATTGGATGTCAGTATAAAATCTCGAGATCCAAAAGATGATTCAGTTTTTACCCCTTGTCCTTAACTTTCACCACAATCTCACATGAAGAGTGCGAAATTCGGTCTGACTGGTCTGACTTGGTCTGACTTTATCACTTCCATAAGATCTCGCTTCCCTGACCGATAATAAAGCATTGCGAAGCGAGAGTGTTGGACGATAGTGCGAAAAACCCTTTGTTCTCGAGTCCAAGAAAGACGTAAACATCGCCGTTATTTTCCACTCATTTTCGGGGGTCGTCTGGGGGCAAAGTGTTGTTTTTTCTCCTGCACTCATGTTCCTTTGTTTCCATCCTTGGAGGCTACTATCTCTCCGTTTGTCATGATCTCACGCGCAGTCCCCTCTTGTTAGACACAAGCCAAATCAGGAGAACGTCCCTCCAACCAAACACACTAGTACGTCGTGTCACAAAAACATTATTTTACAGCCACCCCGTATTGTTTCTCATCCCCCTTCCTACGCCCCTTTCTTCCCCGAATTCTTCCCCAATTCTGATGCGCCCACCCGAAACTGCTCTGTTTTTCTCGTTCCGCGATCACTTTTCCGCTTTGTTCTTGGTTCCCAATCTTTTCCGTTATTTATTCATTATTGCTGCGTAATTTATTCACTGTTTTGCAGTCGCTCACTCTCGAACCCCGCGGTAGCAGCAGCTCAGAACAATGACCGAGAAGACTTTCGTAAGATTTATTTGTTTTAAAAAAAATAAAATTAAAAATAACGATTAAAAAAAGCCCGCGCGCACCACCGAAATTGGTTGAGCATGAAGGAATTTGCATGCGCTGTTGCACCCGTTCATGAAGTCTTTAGTATTCGAGGATTGGAGTGGACAACATAGAGAATAAGAAGAAATCGTCGTCGTACTCTACCGACCGAAGCTCACTAGAGTTCGAAATACGGGTAGCCGTTTCTTCATTTCGCACACTTTCTTGCCTCTCTGACCGGTGAGAGAGTGTGAGAAATGAAGAGACGCCTACCGGCTTAGAGATGCTCCTGTGCGCCTGTTTTCCTGTTGCTTCCTAACACGCAACTACGTGCAATCTCAGCAATTCTTTGGCCGTAGGACACCCCTCGATCGTGTGAAATCGCTCACCCACAGGAAATGAGAGTTCAACGATATTCTGAACAACATGGGTTTCCGCTGAGTTTGAAGCACTATAGGCCATAAGTGCGTGAAATGGGATTGAGTTCAATTCATGTGCTACATCATCACATTCAAAGGATACCGTTACCCGTATTTCAAGCGAGTCCCCATTTCTCATTGTTCCCCACACTACTCTCGCCGAGTGCGACGACAGATGACAGGCCGCCACAGCTGTGAATGTTGTGAGAGTGTGCTGTGAAGTGGTGTCGCTTTTCTCCAGCCCGGGTGCTGAAATCCGCCGCTCCCACCATCGACAACAAATCACTGCGAAACCCACTAATCGCTCTGCAATTCCCGATCAACATGGGTGATTTGGCAGTTCCACTGATTCCTGTTGATCAAATATCGCAGGCCTGACCATATCTTTTTAACGTTTTTGGACATCCTTGAAAGACAATTTCATCCAAATAGAGAACCAGCTTCTCCTATTCTCAATGTGGTCTACTCTGAAAGAGCATAGAGCATTCGGCTATTCCTGGAACGCCCAAATTACTATGTCAAATCGCAACACTTCTCCTGAACATGACACGTTCACAACAAAAGGGTGTCAATTCGGCTCTCACAAGCAATAGATGGATGGGGCAGTGGGCCCTCTTCTGTCTCCTCCTGCGTAGTGTCCCCTCAGTCCCACTAGGCTCCGCCCCTCCAGCGCAAGGGACTCTCTCTTTCTCTTGATTTCGGCGCGCCCAGTCTCCAGTTCTCAAGCCTGCTGCCTGCTACTCGCCAGTCCTATCCGCTCGTAATCTGGCGCCCCGGGAAACCGCATCCGCGTTGCCGCCGCGTCCGCCTTCCGCGCGCACCACGACGGGAGTCACCTGGCGCATCGCCAAGGCGCCGCCGGAAGGACCGGAGGCGCCAGAGCCGCAACCGGCGTCCGCGTCCGCGTCGTCCGGAATCCGCGAAATAGACATCCTGCCGATGCCATCCACCTGGCACTACGCCAAGTATATCGTAAGACCCACTAATCCCTGGACCTCAAGGATTCAATATAGATCGTTTGAACTGCACGCTCTTGCTATACTAATTCTACGAGAGTCTCCGGGGCAGCGGAGTCTTAGTGTGTGCAATCATGTGGTGTGGTTCGAGAGCAACGCTTGCCTGGTGGTGCGCGTGTGGTGCGCTCAGTAAGGACGACGTTTGGCAAATCGCGGAATCCGCCTCACCACGACCATTTCAGAACATCCCCTATCGCAGCAAGCTTACGGAGAGCATCGAGCCCGGACAGACGCTGATCATCCGCGGCAAGACCATCGACGAGAGCAAGAGGTACACCTACTTTCCGGCTTTTGCAAAGCCCGGTTTTCGGATTTGACGGCTCCCTGTAAATGACGGCCCCCTTTGCAGATTCAACATCAACCTGCACAAGGATACGCCCGATTTCTCGGGCAATGACGTGCCCCTTCACGTGTCCGTCCGATTCGACGAGGGAAAGGTGAGCGTGAATTATTAGAATTCGAACATTATCGATCGGGTATAGCCCTCTGCCATCTTATGATTTAGTTGAAACATAACATGGCAACCAATACAAAAATGTATTTGTTAGATTCGACGAGGGAAAGGTGAGCGTGAATTATTTTTCGTATGGGTTCGACGAAGGATTGATCTGATATCGCGCTGTGCCAAGTTATGACTACGCTGAAACATAACATGGCAGTCAATTCAATTGAAATTGTGTAGATCAGAATCGAAGAGGAATATTAAAATGGTTTATTAGAAGCGGCTCACGCAGTGTAGTTGAACTTATTGAACCATCTGACATGTTATACTAGCCTGAGACATAACTTGACACGAAGCTCAAATGAAATATTGTTGGTGATATGCGGACAAGGAACCGATTCTGATGAATTGTATAGCGACCATGGGCTCTGACGTCCGTCCAGGAATAGATTAGGCGCCAGGCCTTGGCTCGAAATTGGTCTTACGCTCGCTCGATGATCACTCGAAAGCATGCAATTGTGTCGCCTTTTCTCTGGGGGTCTTTGTTCTTCGCCGCGGTCGATCTCTTGTGTGGGTTGGTGACGCATTTCTCGACCCTGTTGATTGACCGGTATCCGGTGTTGTTCGACCCGCGCCAAAAGTGTGGCGCGCAATCCCGTGCCCCTTGATCCCTGCCTAAGCCAACGGAAGTAGACATAAATTTCCGCCCCGAGGGCCCTGATAGTGTGTCTTTTTTCACTCCTCCGGGAAGAAAATGTGAAATCGACACCCGCCATCGAGGGGGCTTCTCGAGGGTTAGGAGAGGATTGTTGAGAAGGCTGAGAACCTTGAGAGCTAGTAGGAGGGAAGTGCGATTGAGTCATCAAGAATGATGCGTATCGTGAATTCGAGAACGTTCATGAAAATAAGGTATTTCTGAAGGGGTTCGAACTGCTATTTTGATATGGCAAGAGCTGGAACTTGCTCAAAGGACCGTAGAATATTCAAAGAGTCAGCCGGTATGTGTTCTAAACTTACCGAACGTAAATAAGTTCTCCAATGCACTCTCGTTCTCATATAATAGTAATGTCCATCACACACTTGTTATGGTATTGAGGGGCTACACACTGGCGTTCCATTGTTCTCTGCCACCAACAAAGGGGAAAATTCCTAGACAATTCAGTAGGAAATTACGAGAACGACGCTCGCGGGGGCATTTTTTCCCCGGACGACCGACCAAAACACTCAATGTGAGTAATGATGGTCTAGTACTCTCTCCCTTTTCCACGATCTCTATGGGTTCAGACGGACAGAGGTCGAATGTCGAGAAGTGAGAACCAAATGGTCGTTGGGGGATGCTTTTCGTCCTGATGAATTTCCCGGAACAGCGCGTTTCTTCCTCTCAGTTTACGTTCCGTCTACCCCCAATTCCGGGTTCATCCTTTTCTTCTTCTTAATCCTATAGAAACAGCAGCATGTCATTGCAATAAGTCTACGAAATGCGAAATTAAAAGTAGATGACGTTATAATTTTTTCCAGCTCGTCTTCAACACCTTCGCCAAGGGCGCCTGGGGCAAGGAAGAGCGCCAGAAGCTGCCCATCAAGAAGGTTTGAACTTTTGAATTTCGCGCCGAATCTTAGCTACTTTTCAAAGTCTCTACATGAAATGCCCAAGTTTTTGATTTTTCCGAAATTAAAGGCGCGAGATTCAAATTCGAATTATTGTAGGGAGACAGCTTCGACTGCCGCATCCGCGCGCACGACAGCAAGTTCACCATCTCCTTCAATCGCGTGAGTTGTACATTCTCGAAACATCTATAAATTTCTAGAATCCAAGTCAAGCACATTTATCGTCTTACGTCTTAAGACAAACTAGGTGCGACAGGCCTGTAACGCCGGCTGCTAGACGGACTACAATGCACTCTTGTCCCATGCATATTATATTACGATGTTATTAGTTATTTGAAGGGAGTACTAGTTAATACTAGTTATTTGAAAAGGACCGTTCAGCCGCAAGTTATCGTAACAGCAGATTTGTTTGACAAAATTAGAAGACCACTTCATTACTTTGCCATTCTTACGGTTCTGCCTCATTGTTTTCATTCCCCAGCTTCCGCTGCAGTTTGACTGTACATTTACTGTCAATAGCCGCCCACTTACTTACTTAACCCCACAACCGTATTCCGGAACCGTCATTTATGCTAAATTCGGATTCCAAAACCGTCATTTTCTCTGCTTTGAGCGCTGCAGCAGCAGCCCGCCTCACAATGAGCAATAGGCAATGCATACGAAATCGGCACATCGAGTGGGGTTTGGTTGCGTATCCACTCGAATATTCACAAGCTCATCAAACGAGATTGAGTTGAATCAACACGGAGAGGGTGCAGGCCAATGTCAAAACAGGATTACAGACAGATTTATGCGGTGCACAGAGTCTGCTGAATGATATCCATTTTTTGTGCATTAGGGCCAGTCAGTTCTTCAGTCATGCTAATGCAGTCAAGTTGTAATGAATGTCAAAACAGTCGTTATTAATAGTACCGGAAGGCCTCTTTGATATGGAAATAACCACCGGCTGACCGGATTGCTCTAGCCCATTCATTCATATCTAGCTGTCCAGCTTGAGGGGAAAACAAAGACAAATGGGCTCTCCATCTTTTCTGAAGTCAATTGGCCGAAGGGAGTAGGGAGTTTAGCTGGAAGAGGGAAACGAGGCATCTCATCCCATATCTCAACTTGAGGCGGCCCATTGCCCGGGGCAATTGACCCTTAAAAAAGCTCGTGGTGCGTATGGTGGTGCGCCTGGTGCATCGGAGCAGACGACATTTGCCAAATTCCAGAAGGAGGTGAAGGTGTTCGAGCACCGCATACCGCTGCAGCACGTCACTCATCTGTCGATCGACGGCGACGTCATCCTCAACCACGTCCAGTGGGGCGGCAAGTACTATGTGAGTTTCGAGAATATTCGAATTTGAATTTCCCGCCAAAACTGTCATTTTAATCAGTCATTTTCTGTAGAAGCTACGCGAGAAATAGAATTTTCGAGCAAGCACTTCTAGGAAAATAAAATAAAATGAGTCATTTCCTGTAGGCGCTTGCACGACAAAGGCGGAAGTTTCGCACACTTTCGACGTTTGCGCGGAAATTGAATTCGGTTTCTTCGAGGAATTCAAGGATCTTCTTGAGTGTTCGTTAGCCGGCGAAAAATAGACAATCGTAGCGAACTGAGTTATCTGTGGTAGTTAAAATGGGCAGAGTTATGCGACGCGACTAGAGGTCGAAATACGGGTCGCCGTCTCTTCATTTCACGTGTTCTCTCACCGGTCAGAGTTGCGAGAGAGTGTGTGAAATGAAGAGACGGCGACCCGTATTTCGAACTCTACCCGCGACTTATGTGAGGGACGCAAAGATGAGTAACGACAACGTGCGGCGATTTATGTGTTTTTGAGCCCTTTCGGAAGGGGAGGACGGGGAGGGGGTTCGGAATGACAGCAGAAAAACAGCTTATTGGTTCGAACTTCGCGTTCTTTGGGGAATCTTGTTTAGTTCGTGTACATTCTGAGAAAACCCACGAGGAAACACCATTTTTTACGAGATCTAAGTAACGACTCTAAAAAAATGGCAAATATCTTCTGGCTTTCAGCCCCGACCGCTGGACCTAGACTTTGCCGCAGCGTACCGTAAGAAAAACGCTAGCCGACCCTCATCACCCGCCCAACAACAGTTGGTGTGCGGGCGCTGCGGTGCACGACTTTCGGTAAACGTCGCCCGCACTAGGCGCACCACCTAACCACACCACGTTTCACACATCCCCGTAGTACCGAGTGACAACCCCGCGCATGTCTCTTGATAATACCGCGATCATTTCAACTAAAATTCCGAGAGCCATTCTTCTATCCTCTTTCCATCGGTTACCATCTTGCGAGAGATCTCATTTTGAATTTGCGTCTGTTTTTCGATAAAGGAATATCGATTTTCCAGCCAGTTCCCTACGAGTCGGGAATCGCCGGTGAGGGTCTCACTGCGGGCAAGTCACTCATCATCTACGGTAAGTTATCGCTTTTTCGAAAATAAAACATCAACTCGATTGACCGAGTTGATGCAATACCGTACCCCGTGCAGGAGTGCCGGACAAGAAGGCGAAGAAGTTCAACATCAACCTGCTGATGAAGAACGGCGACATCTCGCTCCACCTCAACCCCCGCTTCAACGAGAAGGTACGGTATCTGGTACGGTATATTGGTTCGAAGGCTGATTATATTATTATTCCTGCAAAATATACTGTAGAAAAGCCCTGTTTCAACTGAAGTTTAAAAAAATAAGGCTAGGTTCCGAGTCGTTTCAGGCAAAGTCTGCACCATTCATCTGCGGAAAGATTAAGCCCGGAGTACGTTTGACAATGTGTATACCTGTCGTGTGTCACTCGGTGTGGTGTCGTCGTCCGACGTTTTCTAAATCGCAGAAACTGTTACACAACATCACAATTATTCGTTAAATCCGGGAATCGCATCGGTGACTTTGTTCGATTGCACACAATTGTCGCACAGTCCTTCGGGGTCTAATCTTGAGTTTGAGCTTCACTAAAAAATGTTGGATCACCACCTAATAAATGTTAAAAAATCGTTTCAGAAGAAGGATTACATTGACGCCGAGTTGCAATTGGAAGTAAGAGGCACCGTGCCTTTTCGAGGCCTCGGTTGGGAACCGAACTCCTCATTTTTGCCAATCTTCCCAACCGGGTTCGGGTCCTCTCGGCCCGGCACTCGCGCCGAGTCTGCCCCTCGGCGCGTCGTGTCTGGGCCGGGACCTTGTCTCAGTCTGTCTGTGTTGCATGCGGTTCACTGATAGCCGGTCCGGAGCCGGGAATCCAGAACCGGGAAATAAATGGCAGCTTTGCAGTGTGTGGTGAGGAACGCGCTGACGGCGGGCGCGTGGGGAAATGAGGAACGTGAAGGAAAGATGCCATTCGAGAAGGGAGTCGGCTTCGACCTCGAGATCAAGAACGAGGAGTACGCTTATCAGGTGCACTTTTTATATTTGATTAAGAGTTTATTTTTTTACTAGAAACGAGAATATTGCACCCAACTCTTGAATATAATTTCTTTTGGAGTTATGAACCACCTGAAACATATGCGGGCATTACATTTTTGAGAAGAAATTCGAATGAAAACATTTTAGCATATATTTATAATGGTTCTGAAACAGATGTAGGCATTTTTCATGACTGTGAGGTAAAAGAATTGTTAATTTGCAGCTGATCGTCAACGGCGAGCGCTTCGCCTCTTTCGCGCATCGCGCCGAGCCGAAAGACATCGTCGGCCTTCAGATTCAGGGCGACGTCGACATTTCCGGCATCCAGATTCTGTAAACCCGCCCCTTTTCCTCCAAGCCCCACCCCGATTCCCACTCTAATCCCTCGCTAGTGTGTGTGATCCACTGACCAGACTCCCCTATCCACCCCCCCCCCCATCCGATATTCATCCCATATCCCATCCACTACTCCCACTGAACACCATTGTTGTCACAATTTCCAAGCAGCTTCGTATACTTTTGGTAGCACCGGGCTGCTAACCGCAGTAATCTTGTCTTCTTCTTCGTTCTCCGAATCGTCGCACCGCACCCGGTGTACACAAGTGCGCGGCGGCGCGTGCCGAAGCCGCGCACTTCTTTCCTTCCCCCATCTCGCATTGTAGCGTCGGTCATCACCCCCATATTCTCTCCAAATCCGTTCATCTTTCCTGGCTCTTGGCTCCGCCCACTTTCTACTCTCGCTTCCGTTGTATTCAAAATGTATTTTGAGAGCTTTTCCCGTTCAACAGTATACTTTGATTGAGGCGATGTTCGCATTGTTGCATGATAGCAGTAGGCCCCCGGCATAATTACAGAAAAGCTACCCCTCCAGATTACTCCAGATTATTCACCAACCCTTCGTCTCATCTCTATCAATTTTCTCATTTCACAGTTTACCCTGATCGATTAATCGTCAAGAGCATAAATTGGGATCAATTAAACTATTCCGTGCACATCACAGATCAATCCCCAACAAAAAGAGAGAAATGAGGAAAATATACCGCATTTCGAAGCAGGTTGATTACGATAGAATTTGTCAGTAAAACAGTGAGATCTCCGATTCATCTTATCAAACACTCATTCGACTCATCTTTCGACCTCTCGATTGTAGCCAAACACGTGCGATCTGAGAGCAGGAGCTATTTCTGTGCTAGAAATTGTTCCCAAATTGTTCCTTTAGCATCCTCCCTTCATTTGATTGCATGTTAGGAGCTCATCTCTGTTGTGTTGCTCCTATTTAAGTTTCAATATTTATATCACAGTCTTTCACCCATGTTGTTTCTCTAGCACATGGCTTTTGTCAGTTTTCTACTTTTGTGACTTTTGTCAGTACTCAGTTCGGCTTTGTCTTTTTTGTCAGGTAATGATCAATGATCACTGATCGTATTTCAAAGATCAAGCAAACTCTCTATGTTTATTCGCAGTTATTGTATGATGGTAAGGGTGTGCCCTCTGGCATTCCTTTGTGGAATGGTTGTCTATTGCAGTCTTGATGGAAGGTTTTATTATCGCAATCCTAGCCCTTCATCCTCATTTCTCCCGTTTGGCTCTCCACCAACTGTATATTTTCAGATGCATCTTTCGTTGTTCCTTTTCATTATTTTCGTTTCATCGGCTGCTCACAAAATTCTCGTCTACAACGTGAAATACGCCCATTCGCACAGTAATTTCCTCGGAAATGTTGCGGATCTTCTTGTGGATGCAGGAAATGATGTGGTGGGTTGCATTTACAGTTATTTTGAACGACTAACTACTCTAAAAAGTAAAAAAAAAACGCAGATTTTAATGTTAGTCATAACATAATCATATTCAGACCTCATTCATCCCAACGATCGCTGAAAGTCTCAAGGATGGCTCTACAAAATCTAAAGTTATTCGAGTTCCGCCTCATCCCGAAGCTGCAGCTACTCACTCGAAATTAGATACTGGTGAGCTTTCCTCTATTTTTTTTTGTTTTTGTATGTGTCTTCATGCATATCTTTATACATTTATCGTTTCAGGAGAGATCGATTTATTCTCGTTCAGCGAGCTCAACCCGATCGCTGCATTTATTGTGAGTATCTTCTTTTGTGGTTCTAATGACTATATATTCTTTGCAATAGTACGGAAGAAGAGAGAATGAATGACTGAAATACAATTCAGATGAGTCGCAACTCTGGTCAAATGTTCGCTAAGCAGTGCGAGGCCACGCTCGAGTCAGGAGAGGTTGAGAAACTGCAAGTATGTATTTCGATGTAGGATTTGTCTTCTGCATCAACCTAAACTTGTAGTAAACCGAAATTCCATGGATGCTATTCCAGAAGGAGAACTTCGATGTCTACATCGTGGAATCATCTGATGTCTGTGGAATGAGTGAGATAAATATTTTATAGCAAGAAATTCGATTGTAATTACTCGGATAGCATATTCCTAAGCTATATTTTGTCTATGAAACATATTTGAAATCGAGGATAATTCGCAAATATAGAATTATTTCGACCTTTTTTTACAGTGCTCGCCCATCTCATCCAGCCTCGCTCGGTCATCAAAATCTCCACAACGATTCTGATGGGTCAGCAATTCGACGAGCTCGGAGTGCCCCTGCCGCTCAGCTACAATCCCAGTGAGCTTAGAGTAGCTAAATGTCGACATTCGGGCAATCGTCATTCTATTTCACAGGTCCTCTTAGGGCTGTGATCTAGAAAAATGAGGACACGAATTGATCATCCTTAACGCCCTTATTTATAGGCATGGTTACTCGCTCACTCGACGTCAATTCCCTCTACTCTCGTGCTTGGAACATTATTGCCGAGGGAGTTACGAGATTGATGTTTTCTGGACCGAGAAGCTACGTCGGTGATGTGTTCAGGCAGAAATTCGGGGACAATTACCCGAGTTTGAAGGTAAGCAACAGTATATTCACATTTCCCTACAGAACATAGGTGAAGGTCGGAACAGTTCCCTATGTTTTATCAACGTTCGTTAAAGGGGGAGGGGCACGAATATTTTCTCACATACGCTGAGCCTGTGCGGTAATAGGGATGCTATGCCCGATCACAGATCACTTTATCCGAAGTGCTAGAAATGCCTCTGAACCTCACAACGGATTTTTGAAGTTTCATTGATTGTGCAGGCACGATTTGAAGTACTGTATTCTTGTATTGATTTCACTAGATTGGCAGTCGAAAATAGCAGCAATAGTGAGGTTTGCACACGGCGGGAGTCGAACCAGCGGGTGCCGGATAGCGAGGCAAAAGCACAGCCACCAGGCTAAGTGCCATTATATTCGTCGAGTCTAGACGGCCTAGTTAAGGGAGAGGACAGAGTCAACCGCTTGCTGATTACTGTAGTTACAGCGGGGTGCAGGCATGTCGTGGTGGGACCCACCAATTTCGATTCGTGCCCCTCCCCTTTAATGAAATATTTTTTCAGGACATCTCATCCAACGTCGCTTACGTGTTCACAAATACCGAGCCGCAGATCGATTTCGCTGCTCCGACTCTTTCTAGAGTGATTCCGATCGGAGGACTAGGAGCGAAGGAGCCGAAACCGTTAGACGAGGTACGGTCTGGTCTGATTTCGCTCAGTTGTATATTATTTTCAGTACTGGACTTCAATCATGACCCGTCGTCCGAAAGCCGTACTGATTTCATTCGGATCGCTAGCCAAGAGTTTTCTTCTTGCTCCCGCAGTCAAGGAGGGTCTACTAAAGGTACTTTGTTTATTAAAAACTGAATATTTAAAATCGATTTTTAGGTCGCTGCGGCCTTTCCTTCAGTGACTTTTATCTGGAAGTATGAGAAGAAGGATGAATTTGCACTCGGAGACACGGCGAAAATTGAGAATCTCGTGCTAACTGATTGGATGCCGCAAAACGATCTGCTCAGTGAGTCCCAGGCAAAGATCAAAGAGAGAGATCTATTTTCATTTCAGGTCACCCAAATCTCGCTGTTTTCATCACTCACGGAGGAATGGGATCGGTTCAAGAATTAGCGTTGAGAGGAAAACCAGGTGCGAAAGTCGGGCTAATTCAAATAACTGATTTATTTCAGCCATAATAATTCCAATTTTCGGAGATCAACCGAGAAACGCTGCTATGATCGAGCACAATAGGCTTGGGAAGGTTGTATACATGCCGCAACTTTTTAAAATATTGTATTTCTCAGGTTTTGAGTAAGCTTGAAGTCGGAAATTACGAGAAGATCATTGGTCTCCTACGTGACTTGATGGAAAATCCCGAGTAAGTTTCACAAATGGTTCAAGCATATTTTCATTATTAATTTTGGAAAAATAATTATTTCTTCAAACAAAGCAAATTTCAGGTACACTGAAAACTCGAAACGAGTAGCTAGAATGCTAGCGAAGAAACCGTTTTCTTCTAAGGAAATTCTCTTGAAATACGTGGACTTTGCTGCAGAGTTTGGTATGTATTCTCTTTTCACATGAAATTAGAAGAATGAAATTTTGCGAAACTATACATTTCTAGGTCCTTCATCCGCACTTCGTCCTCAATCTCAAGACATGTCCTTCATCGAGTACCACAATCTGGATATTATTTTTGTTGGGCCTATTATTGCCACATTGATAGCGTATTTCTCAGTACAATTGATGTGTGTCATTTTCAACAGAATGTTCTTCTCAAAAGTCAAGAATGATTAGGTCTGAGTTATCCTTTCAAATATTAAAAAAAATGATAGGTGTTCAATTCTGATTTTGATCATTTCTGTTTTCAATGACATTCATGTTTATTAACTAACTGAGATAAAAATTCCTCCAATTGCGAAAATATTTCAATCAACAGCAACAGTATCTATCAATGGATTTATTCGAAACGTCTGACCCAGGCTCTACCATGCATACAGATCCTTATCAGTAAACATCAGAGACAAAACAAAGGAAGAACATGTGAAATTACAACACAAAACAACATGAGAGGTTGAAATCGATTGGAATACCCAAAAATAATAAATAACTTCATTTGTTTTCTGAGAAAACAATCCGTTGTTTCTACTCTGTTGTTTTACTTGCACCTGAAATGCCAATTTTTGCAGTAATCAGTTCTTCCTCTTATCTATCCACGACCGCAATGCACAAGAATTCTCTCGATTCGAATTTACTCCGTTGTTTTCAGTTCGCATAGAATACGTCCCATCATCGTTTGAAGGTCAAAACAAGCCACGTTCGCTTTTGGACTAGAAATTGGCACGTATTCATTTTCATTTCACATGATGTTTTCAAATCAATTGCTTGTAAGTGTATAATTATCCATAACAAGTAGTGCCTTTGATCATTTCACTCTACTGCACTCTTCACTCACCCTCTATTATTTCCCCTTTTCACGTTACCTGACTTTGCCTGTTGATCTTCAAGTTCGTCATTTTTCAAAATATTTTTCCAGATGCGGGAATTCACCTTCTTAGTGTTTCTCCTCCTAGGTTCGAATGCCCACAAAGTCCTAGTCTACAATGTTAAATACGCACATTCGCACAGCAATTTCCTTGGAAATGTCGCTGATATTCTAGTGGATGCTGGACATGATGTGGTTTGTTGCATTTACTAATCGAATGAACAATTATGGCCTGGAAAGACAACAGTATTTAGGGGCCACAACTCAGATTGCCGAATTATCACTATCCAGTCAAAACCGGGTGGAAACTGTCCCTCATGATCCCAACAACATCATACTTTTGGCCGTTTGTCGATATCTCGTCTCCGAGCTGCGCTACAGCCCGAAAAGTACACGCGACACGCACTGTTGTGGAGGGGGGGGGGAAAGGCGAGGCGAGAGGAAAAGGGGGCGGAGCCTATTTCCAACTCATTCCCAATATTCGGAGGCAAGAGCTTCGCCATGTCGTGAGAGACAAATCAAGGGAGAAATTCCCTCTTAACCGGGCAGAGCGTGCGCTAGTCACGACGGGTTAGAAACAACAGGGAGAGGCGAGGCGGAGGGAGATGGGAAGGGGGTCCCCTCTCGACTCTCTCCTCTCATTTGACTAGCCCCGCGCACGTTCACACTGTGTTTAGCGCTAATCGGAATCGAAAAAATACGGGCGTACTGAAATCTTTAAAACAAATCCGCAAGCTTTTGAAGCATGATAAAATTCTATTTTTTTCTCTAAAATTCCTAAAATATTCGTATTCGTCAGAAAAACTATGCCCAAACAAAATATTCACACTGCAACCCTTAAAAACGACCTATTCCCATCGTTAAAGTTCATTTTTGACCTACTCAATGAAGATGTGCACATTTTGGGCAGTGCTCAATCGATTGCGAATGCCAGTAGCTATCCAACGCACTTTAGAATGAAGGATTTGGTTTAGAATGAAGCTTGCGGATTTGATTCTCGTTTTTAGGCAAAATCATGTCAGACGAAAGTGGGCGGGGCTTGTGGCCCCTAACAGTATTGTCGTCTGATTTAACAGAACATGCATTTTTTCAGACCTCATTCATCCCAACAATTGCTGAACATATCAAAGATGGCACTTCAAAATCAAAAATTATTCGAGTCCCGCCACATCCCGAGGTAGCAGATATACACGGTAAACCAGATACTGGCAAGTTTTCGTCTGAAATATTTTTATTTCGGCGTTAAATATATTATAAACTTTCCAGGAGAGATCGACCTCTTCTCCTCTAGCGAGCTCAACCCGATCACTGCATTTATTGTGAGTGTCTTTGAGAATAAAAGAAAACTCTCATTACTAGAATAATAATAGAAGCATCCAAATTATTAAAAAAACGTAAAAATGATGAAAATAATAAAAAATCAGTTGAGTCGCAACTCGGGTCGAATGTTCGCTAAACAGTGCGAAGACACACTTGAATCGGGGGAAGTTGAGAAACTGCAGGTACTTACTCATTTTTTAATGTTCAGAAAATGGAATTTCCTGTTTTTTTAAACGAACGAAGCAAAAGAAAAATTAATTTGATTTAAATTTGAATTAAAAAAAACGAAAATTGTTTGTTTCAACACAATCAATTGTTTTAACAAACTCTTTACAGAAGCAGCAGTTTGACGTTTACATTGTGGAAACGTCTGATATCTGCGGAATGAGTAATAAGAATTTATGTTTTATCATGCAATCGAGAAACATGCTTTGCTAAATAAATCAGTTCATAGCTAATAGGGTCAGTCCATAGTTAGATATTACAAAAATTCGGCGCTACTCTCATTACTGGTCGTTTCTGATCCACATTTGAAGAAATTTTGAAAATATTTATCCGAAACAGGGTATTTGACATTTTTCATAGTGCTCGCCCCGCTCATCCAACCTCGCTCAATCATCAAAATCGCCACGACCACTCTGATCGGTCAACAATTCGATGAGCTTGGAGTGCCCTTACCGCTTAGTTACAATCCCAGTGAGCTTGAAACTTAAATTTCTTTAATACAACGCTTCTATGAATAACGTAGCTAATTGTCTAGTTGTCTATAACACTATCAAAACGTATTTTAGGCGTAGTCACTCGCTCATTGAACGTCAATTCCTTCTATTCCCGTTCTTGGAATCTCATTGCTGAGCAAGTCGCGAGACTCATGTTCTCTGGCCGCAGAAGTTACGTTGCAGACGTGTTCAGAAAGAAGCTCGGGGATGATTACCCGAATTTGAAGGTAAACGATTTTCCGAGCTGGCTTTAAAAAAACTTTTAAGTCAATTTCTTCAGGAAATTTCGTCCAAAGTTGCGTACGTGTTTACCAACACAGAGCCACTGATCGATTTCGCTGCTCCGACTCTTTCTAGAGTGATCCCTATCGGAGGTTTGGGCGCAAAGGAGCCGAAACCGTTAGATGAGGTACGGTATGGTCTGATTTCGCTCAGTTGTGATCTATTTTCAGTACTGGACTTCAATCATGACCCGTCGTCCGAAAGCCGTACTGATTTCATTCGGATCGCTAGCGAAGAGTTTTCTTCTTGCTCCCGCAGTCAAGGAGGGTCTACTAAAGGTACTTTGTTTATTAAAAACTGAATATTTAAAATCGATTTTTAGGTCGCTGCGGCCTTTCCTTCAGTGACTTTTATCTGGAAGTATGAGAAAAAGGATGAATTTGCACTCGGAGACGCGTCAAAAGTCGAAAATCTCGTGCTGACCGATTGGATGCCGCAGAATGACCTATTGAGTAAGATTTAGCATACACCCTTTTCAATTTGTTATACTAATGACAAATGCATTTTTAGACCACCCAAATCTTGCGGTATTCATCACTCATGGAGGCATGGGATCGGTTCAAGAACTAGCGTTGAGAGGAAAGCCAGGTATAAAAATAAGTTTCGCTAATAATATTTCAAATTTATTTCAGCTATTCTTATTCCAATCTTCGGAGATCAGCCGAGAAACGCCGCTATGATCGAGCACAATAAGCTAGGCAAGGTTTGCAAGTCATCCAATTCAGAATAATTTTTGGAAAAATATGTGCACAGCTTCTGAGCAAACGCGAGATCGGTAATTATGAGAAAGTCATTGCGCTCCTGAAGGAATTGATGGACAATCCGATGTGAATTATATAATTGTGTTTGAGTTCATTATTCTATTATTCAGGTATGCCAAAAACGCTAAACGAGTAGCTCGAATGCTCGTCAAGAAACCATTCTCCTCTAAAGAGAAATTGCTAAAACACGTGAATTTCGCAGCGGAATTTGGTGAGATTCTTTTGGGGGAAACTTCGACAAATGTAAAAGTGAATTCTCAGGTCCCTCCGCTGCCCTCCGTCCTCAAGCTATTGACATGTCCTTCATAGAATACCACAATCTGGACATCGTACTCGCCGCATTTATTATTGCTATCGTAATTGCCTTCGTATCACTGAGAACTGTTTGCAATGTCCTCAAAAGAATGGGCTTCGGAAAAGTGAAGAAAGAATAATTTATATGGTTATTGAGCGTATTTTTAATGTTCGTTGGTGAATTGATGAATATGGTCACTGGATAAATACATCATCACTTCGGCACATTGATATTAGCCGATTCGAGGTATTGCGTGTACTCCATGCGAATGCGCTCCGCAAAATCGCGCATTATGAAATCGAGCAATAACTTGAGATCGTTAAGTGTGATGTATCTCTCCTCGAACCATCTCTTGATCTTGTCCCTTTTGTTGTTGAAAATGGCGATTGAAAATCCACGTCTAAATCAAATTCAATTCCTTAGTATAACATCGTTGGTGCTTTGATTGAGAACAAAATCTACCGGGTATGCAGTACATGATAGTTATACTTCAATAGATCGATGTATTTTCAACATTTTGCAAATTGAAGAGGGTCCTAATGTCAAAATGTCTCCTCATGCTCAATAGGATGAAGCGTGAACTTGTTGTCGTATGTTGACAATATGTTGACAAACTTGTTGTCGTATGTCGTTCAATGTTTGAGCATGTTCAGGTACGCTGACAATTTAAAACGAGTAGCCCGAATGCTCGCCAAGAAGCCATTCTCCTCCAAGGAGAAACTGCTGAAATACGTGGATTTTGCAGCTGAATTTGGTGAGTTCGACCAACATAAATATATCTCGAAAATATTATAAAAAAACATGTTGCTACTTCCTCTACCGTAACCCTCAAGACGCCTCATTCCTCCTCCACTCACTCCTCCCGACCGCTCCACACGTGCGCACGATAGACGAGTCACCCCCTCTCCCTCTTTTCAATCAACTCGGATCATCCCTCGAGTCGACTCTCGCTAGTAAAATTACTCTTTCATTTCACACACTCTCTCGCGCCGTCCCTCGCTAATCGAATCAAATCCCCCAGATTCGTCTTACAGAAATATCAAAACGCGTATAGGTATAGGTGGATATTTGTGAAAACAATAAATACATCATTTTTTAGGTCCCTCGCGTGTTCGATGAAGGGACGAGGAATAATTGGATGAACCATGTGAATCGAGAAATGGTCGGCAAATTCCGGATGAGCAACGCAAACCTTCTCGTTTATTTTTTTGTGAATAATCGCTAACTATTTGTGCATTGCAATTTTTGGCTTTTCGCGATCGCGTTGCGTATTGTTCGAGCGAACAAACTAAATATATCGTCTATAAACAACATGAACAGGCAATAATAGTGCGAAATCTCGCAAGCTTGAACAATGCTGATCAATAACTTTTGATTGTACTAATGGTGAATTTCTTTCTTCCCCAGAGAGCTGACGAATCCGTTCTTCCTATTGTAATCTCTCAAAGCAGCATGACTAATAATTTCCCCTAAAAATTTTCTCGGAAATGTTGTTATTTCTTCGACTTTCGCTGAATCCAAAATGCTCGTCGCATCTTACCTACAGATATTCTCCACAATTCTTCTATTATTGATGCTACCGATCCATTCTAGGTGAATTTTCAATTTAAAACTATTTTGCGAAATTCGAATATTACAGGCTGCTCTTTGTGTATTTCTCTGAGTTAGCGAAGACGAAGCTGGAATGCTCTTATAGAATCTTCCAGATGAGCATTAGTTGAGAAATCAGCTCACCTATAAAAAAATCTTATTTTACATCTTCAGCAATACTTAATTTATCTTATTCCATGATACAGCTATTCGTTCACGACTCGGCATATTACGGTTTATTTGCTGATATTTTTATGATAAGAAGCGATTGATTTTGGATAAATTATCGTATTTATTCAGAAGGAGACATGGATTGCCTCTATTGATTGTATCAATGTGAGCTAATAAAATAGTTTCACATCGCAAACGTTTGTTTCAAATCAGGGAGTGTTTTTTTCGGCTGCTACTGCTCTTTTTCATCTTATCGTAGGAGTGAACCTGCTGAGTGCCGTTGCTCTCCCCTTCCGTCATAAAGCCGCAAGTTTTTTTAAAGATTGCAAAATGAGAGAAATAAAATACTTAAAACTTAGATTTGGAGAGGGAAGCGGCCGATCGTATCATGTGTCTTTATAGTAATCGCAAGTTTACTACTGGCTTTGGTTATAATCATTACCGAGCCACGCCCATTTGTAAGTATTCTTTTATGTATATTTTTCAATATAAAAATTCACAAACAGAAACTGGACGACGAGGTGATCGCTGGAAAAAGAATAATATTTTTTCACAGCTCAAATGAAGCCAATGAGACCTTGCTCATGGTTGGCTCATTGTCAGATTAATAAGTTTGAGACAAATGCAGGTCTTCAGAAATGTTATCTATTGACTGGAGTTATCGTTCAAATTCTCACATTGACTACGTATACCTATCTGATAATCGTGCTCAGAAAAACGTCGGTTTTCCCCGAAGGAAATTCAACTCCTCGATTTCCGAAACACGTAAAGCGGTCGTGTGAAACCGCCGCGATTATCGATCTAGGTAAGCAAAACTGTCCTTAGAATGATAATTTTAGCTCGAATTTTTGTATGATGACCTGGAGAGATTTTTTTCTAAAGTCAGTGTAGCAAGAAAAAGATAGATAGTGTCAGAAAAAATTCATCAACATGATTATTTTAGGTTCAATTCTGCTATGTTTTGTGCTTATTATTCATCAACTATTTTTCAATGACATGCCATCTTCACGTATAATGGAAAAATTTATCTATTCTTCGATTTTCACGTAACTTATTTTCAATATATGTAAAAGATCATTAAAAAGGGAGAAAAATTATTTTAAAAATCCCTCTTTATCTGAAATTTTTTTAGCGTGATAAAAGGTTCCGTGTCACAACCTCTGAAACGTGTAATAAAAAATTCCAGAATTGTTTGTTCGTTAAATTCCGCAATTTCGGCAGTTGTTATGTTGATTATGTACAAAAAGGTGATATATTTTAAAATCCTCACATTTATATTTTTCACAAAAACATTTTTGTTCAGATTAGATTACTTTTCATGGGCAAGCTTCAAAACTGAAAGGAGAAAAACAGCAAACAGCGAATGAGACAATTAGTTAATCATTAAACACATTGTAGAAAGCATTCGTTATCTTTGATAAATTTTGTATTTAAATTCTTTCTTTTCATTTTATGGAGAAAAACATTCGATGAAAATATTTTTTTTGCATACAATTCGTATGCATCAGCGTGGGAAATTGTATTGGTATAAATAACGCAGAAGTCATCTTGATTCACTTCGGATTCTCTTCAACAGTAAGAATGAATCGTGGTTAGAATATTATTCCTTCTTTTTATATGCACTTCTTTCAGTTAAATTATACCTGTTTATCTACTTTATTATTATGCTCAGCGCAGTATCGGCTGGCCCAGTAAGCTATTTTTTTAAAGTATTTCCGTTGGTAGGGGTTCCTTTTATATTGTGAGTAGGGTAATCTTATTGGAAAATAATCGTTATTTGAAAATGGCCTTTTTCCAATACCGTGCGAGAACAGATCTGTTTCTTATTGGAAAAAATGATTCTTATGAGAAATCTAATAGTTATTGGATTCCAAGGAGAATAAAGGATTTCCTCTCTCTTTACTCTCAAAATCAAATACCATTTCCTATTAGCAATCCCATAACTATTGGAAAAAGCCGCAATCAAGATCCTTATTTAAAAAAAAATGAGAGGAAGGGAAAATAATTTGTTCCTGATTTTAAAAAATCCGGAAAATTTCCCATCAAGAGTACTCTAATTGTGAGCGCTGTGCCAAAACTCATTTATCAGGCGTGCGAGTGGTTTGGTCACGGACACTTCTGCCCGTCACAACCACTTTGTCCTTCAGGAATGGTGGAAATTCACCGCATGCAACGAGGATTCTCGCCAGTTGCTTACTTCGGATTGTCAGTTTGATAATCAATGTCACATTTCAAAATCATTGATTAGATATTGAAAGATTGATCATGCATAATTGCAAAATATTCCAGTCCATGCTTGTGGGGTGAGAAGGTTCTGTGCTGCAAAAAGGATGCAGTTCGCGCAGATTTCAAAAAGGTGATTTCGTCAGTAATAAATTCAAAATGCGGCGAGAACCAATTGTCTGACTCTCTCACTTGACCACGCCCTCTCGTTTCGTCTTACCTAATTGTAAGTGTGATCAGTGAGAAATAAGAGGGGCAGTCGATTATTCCATCTTTCATTATATTCCAATCGATTTTGAGCACTGTTTTACTCGACACTTCCAACTGGATGAGTCGTGTCCTGAAGGAACAATGCAACTCTACCGCGAACGAAAAGACGTGTGAGGGTCTAGAATACTATTTCAACGGGTCAATGAATACATTACAAAGGCCTTTTTTTCGCACGCGACGAAAAAAACTCAAGCTAAATGATACACAAACACTTTTGAAGACGCACTTTAGCAACTATCACAATTGTTTTCGCAGAGAATTATTTTACATTTTTCAGTACGCTGACAACCTGTTGCAAGGATGGAACTTTCACCCTTTGGTGATAACGAATTCTTATTGATACTGCTTCTTCTCATTTCGTGATAAATTTTTGGCTCTTCGATTGATGTTGAATATTATTGGAAAAACACTGAAGTGTGCTGCATATAAATCTACAAGCCTATTTTGCTCATAATCGAACGTGATTCATGCTTTGCAAGAACGGCACAGCTTTCCTTTTCTATTCCTTTCTCGGAACCCTTTTCATTTTACGAGCTATCAATTAATCACCTATCCTACCAGAGGGCGAGCAGAGTAAGGAGTGTCTCTCCATTATTATGCACCTTTATGGTTATGAGTGCGACATCGAAATGGCTCGAACAACTCGAAGACTCTAGAGAATGGCGTTCGGGAGAGGTCAATTGGCATCATTATTTGCAACCGAATGGGTGCGATTGTGGTCCGGTGTGTAATCGTATTCATGTCTGTTCGGCGGAAAGTGAACGGCAGTACCAATGATGAATGGCTGTCTATCAACACTCTTCTACCCACAAATCATTACTTACTGCTAAAAAATTCACTGGCAATATATAAAAATATTTGTTTTTTCTTTCTGATGCTTAGTCGAGAGCAATTGTCAGTTAATTAACCGATGAGGAGGAGTTAACTCAAACAAGCCTTTCCCTCAGGAAGGTCGCTTGGATTGGGATCGGGTGAGTGTAAATAAACACTGCCATTTCCTCGAACAAGTGAGAGTTACGAGGTAACGACCTGTGCCAAGGAAAACTTTTTTCACCAAGGAAAACTTTCTAAAGCATCGACACATTTCTTGCAGAAAAGTGGTGAAAGTACAATCCAGTGCCTACACAATTAAATTTCTAAGAAATGATGTTTGCCGTACTTAGTTGCAACGCCTATTACATGGTGTGTGCCCCGAATCATAACTTCCACCCATATTCGATCATTACGCCCCTTCCCCCTATCGGTGTCTCCTTTTTGCGGTGCTCATAATTTCGATTATCGGTCAATTAGGTGCCACACGCCCTCGGGGAAACAATGTCGAAACGCTTTTTCCCGCATTCCCGAAGTTCCTATAAATGACGGGAACACGAGATCTGACCTGCGGAACTCTCGGTCAGGTTACGGTAGCCGGGTTACTGTAGGGTCGTGACTGATCTATCCGTCCTCATTAGCTATCTCATCTCTTGGGCTGAATTACACAACCAAGCAAGGAAGTGTGCCCTCCATCGCAGCCTTATCTCTCTCTGCGCTGATTGATGAGTGGGAATAGGCAGCCAATTCCATGGTCATCCTTAAAATTACAACAATTGGCTCGAGGATTTTCTCGTCCTTGCCGGGTTCGCCCTTGGCTCTTCCGCGCTGCTGCCAGTTCCAGAGCATTTAGTCGAGAGCCGTGAGACGGACGAAGAGCGCCGGTGTTATTCCAAGTCTCTGATTAAGCCCCCCCCCCTCCTAGCTCGAATAGCTTATCCATCCAAAGTCGCTCTTGAGTGCCCGACTTTCTCTTTCATCATTGGTTCCTCATCGCCTTGTTGTTGTGCGTTCTTCAATTCGTAATTGAATTATTTATAGGATGGGCCGAGACTCTTCGTTCGCCAGTTACGAACATGAGGAACGATGGTACAGAGGCGCCACGGTGATCGGGGCAGGTAAGAATATTCGACTTGTACCTCTAAAGTGTGGTATACGGAACAAGAAATGGTTACAATTTTCAATCAAATTTCGATCAGTATCTCGCTTATCGGAGCGGATTGAGTCTGTTGTCTATTTGTTCACCGTTTTCATATTCACCGCCTTAGCACGCCTTTGCTGAATATCATTTTAATTTTTTATATAAAATAAAAATTACTATTGAGGCATCTCCGCCCTCGCCCTCTTCACCGCAGCCGTCGTCCTTCCTCTGCTTGTTGCCCATCTGGGCACGAGCACCGCGAATCTACAGGTCCGATCATGAATTTAATTTCTAAAATGCACTCTCGAGTAACACAGGCGGTGGGTCCCACACAAAGTGTTGTCTTACGAATGAAAAATCGCTTGACGTTGATACACAATCTTGTGTACTGTGGACGAGCATTTTCAGCAGAGCTTACGACAAGCTTCTGAAGGCGAACCACTGCAATATTTAATTTGTTTTCAGGAAGAGCTCGACTTTTGCACATCGACCTCGCACAACTTGTGGGACCAACTGGAGCAGGTTAAAATTGTTTATTACTAATTTCTAATCAATTTATTTTCCTTCTCACAATGTCATCGTTCAACCTATGCGATTATCATTAGAGGTGTCTTACCGATTATTCACTCGTGTTGCAACATCACTTATCGACAACTGATTACGCTCGAACAAAGAAGCGAGTAACGATTAGGCGAGAGACCTTGGGCCGCGGGATCGACCATAAAAATGATTAAGCGGAACCGTTGCCTCGATTATTACGGCATGAGGTCGAGATGCGAGATAGACTATGCGGTGACCATGAACAAATTCTGCAAAATAAAAGAAACAAAAAATAAATAAATAATTAAATAAACATCCAGCTCGAAGACCGTACTGGACACGAGTCATCGCTCCGACGACAAAACTACCTCGTGAAGAAGGTACTTTTTTAAAATTACTATGCGAGAGGGTTTTCTCAAGACCTGGAGAACCGTAGTGATGAATAATACTTCTATTTCAGTCAACCCGTGCCTCCATCGTTCCTGAGATCTCCAGTCGCGAAAAGCGAAGCAGTACGTTTATCTTCAAAACACGTTATCAAAATCATTGTCCTTTTTATCAGCTTTTCGGTCTGCTCAGAACTATTATTTTTCTAGTGCGCGTCCGTCGACAGTATGGAGAGGCGGCAGCGCCCGCGACGAAGGAGTCCATCTGTATCAAGGTGAGAAATTCCCATCAACCTCCGTGAGGAGGAAGGAGACCAACGGATTTACCTGCGCTATTTTAGCATGGCTTTCCTAATATCTTCCTTGCATTTCTCTAATATTTCTAATCCAGAGCCATTTCATTTGAGATCGAGATAAGTGTTCACTGAATACAATCAAAATTGCGGCATCATTAGCATTATTCATATTAAAAATTATGAATATTTATCGCAGGGCGATCCTGGACCTCAAGGACCTCCCGGCTACGATGGAGCTCCCGGAAAGGACGGCAAGGCTGGTGGGTGTCGTTGACGGATAGAATTTTGCTATCATTCCTGAGGAAACTTTCGATCCACTTCGTAAAAAATAACAGAAATTGTCCAAATTGCTCGCAAACATCTTTGTCTTCGAAATATTTCTTCATCCGAATAGGTTTCAATCTGTCTTGACAGTTAATTTTTACACTCATGTTTAATTCTTGAAGCATTCGGAGGTCAACACAAATATTATTCCTATCCATTTTTGACAGACTCTATAATTGCCTCAATTTTTAAATTCGAATTTCTCCAGGACACGCGGGCACTCCTGGTGCTGACGCCGAGGACGGCATGGTCGTCTGCTTCGACTGCTACATCGGAGAACCGGGACCGCCCGGCAAACCCGGTCCCAAGGGCACGAGCGGAAAAGCCGGACCCGGAGGCGCGCCCGGACACCACGGC
This sequence comes from Pristionchus pacificus, assembly GCA_000180635.4. Lineage (NCBI taxonomy): Eukaryota > Metazoa > Nematoda > Chromadorea > Rhabditida > Neodiplogasteridae > Pristionchus > Pristionchus pacificus. The sequence goes on from CM026576.1 coordinate 22,503,307, forward strand.
AAGCCCGGATACAAGGTAGGCAGAATGAAAACTCAGAAAATAGGCTAATAATCACCAAAAGCATTGTTCATTTCTGAACATCCCTTGACGATCGCAAATCAGCCTTGAAACATCGATAACGTCTTTTGTGATCATTAACAAAAAAAACATATTCAAATCTTATCTCTCTAACCGCGAATCAATAAAGACATTTCTCTTCGTATGGGCATCTCTGGTTCATTATAGCAACCAAGATTTTATTATTATTGGAGGGAGCTCCCGGCAAGCGCGGACCCGCGGGACAGGACGGCTATCCTGGTCGACCCGGCAAGAAGGGCACGGACGGAGTCGTCGAGGAGGTTTTTTTTGTGCAACTCATACACTTTGACTTGCAAATGCGTACAGAAACACACTCAAATCCACTGCAGGTCTACATGCGCCCTGGGCCGATCGGTGCGCCCGGTCCGGCCGGACCGCGCGGCGACTCCGGCACGCCCGGTCTGCAGGGCAAGGATGGCGCGCCGGGCGCGCCTGGCGCCGAAGGCGCGCCAGGCCGCGACGGCGCGGACGGCGGACGCGGTGCGCCCGGAGAGCCGGGCGCCAACGGCCCCGCCGGCCCGACCGGCGGCTGCGGACACTGCCCGCCAGCGCGACTCCCGCCCGGATATTAATCTACGGATGTTCGACCCTCGGGATTCCAATGATCTCCTCTCTGTTCTACTTGCCCTCGTGTTATCCTCGTCTAGTCATGACTTTTGCCATTTTGGCCGAAAAGGCTAACATTCAAAGTAGGAAGTAGCGTTGCGGTTATGACTTTTCTTTTTTCTCTCACAGCTTTTCAATAATTATAATTGTATGTACATAAAGGCTCCGAATATTTGCAAAATCGCACTCGAAATTTTTACCTCCCTTTCATCTTGCACATTCCCCGCGTTCTCGACACTTTCACTTCACTTTCCCCTGTTCCTCAGCATCCCGGATCACCAACCAACCGTGAAATATGGTGCTAATGCACTTATAATTCTCCCAGGAGCTATGATCTCCTCTCTCTCGCGTTCACTCACTGTCTCGTTCTGTCGAATCGAGGGTATGCATTCCCCCGAGTACCTCGAGAACTTTACTAGAGTAGCACTAGACAGCATCGTTTATTCGACAAAAAGTGTGCTGACCTCGAGATCATTCTGGGAAAACACTCTGAGCACTTAGACTTCGTTGATATTTTGCCCGGGTTTGGAGAAAGTATTTGCCATTCACCGACTCTAGTGGCATATCCTCTTATGCCCTCCAGCCTTGAAAGCGAAAGTTCACCAGTTGAAATCGGTAATCCTACCCTCTTCTCTCGACTTTTCGTCCCCCATCCTTCCTTGTTCAAGTACGGTTTTTGCGCCCCGCGGCCAAATGTTGCGCATAATCTTGTTACAGTGTAGGCTAAAGTTTGTTTTTTTTTGTTGCTTTTGCTAAGTTACTACTGCATAACGTGCCATTTCCCAACAGCAATACGTCAATCAACCAACAAAGAAGCGCATTTGAACTCCGGGGTTTCAAGTGGCAGGAGCGGTACAATGAGGCTACTTCCTCGATTGGCAACACTCGAAGAGCGGAGAAAGATCAAAGAGCTATACTTTCACACTCTCGAGAGCAAGGTTTTAAACTTTCTATGCGGAAGCCCACTTGCAATGAGCCGAGAAGCGCTGAAGTGTTCGGACTCGTGATGAAAACCAGTGGTACTAGACGTTTTCAAAACACTAAAAACTCGCAACCAATGACCGAGAACGACTGACCCCATGCTGTGAGATGTTTGGGTCAAGAACAGCACTCGACATGGGTAAAACTGCAATGATCAGTTTGTTCGATTTCGAACGATCTCATCAAACGAAATGTCCTTTTCAAAAGCAATTACTACCTCATTGTGTCTTTCTTGGGATTCATCCGGCAACCGGCAAACTTTAGACATGCTATCTTTGGTCCCTCGATTCCGCCCAAATCGAACGACAGTTCATCCACAAGCTGAATACCCTCGGATTATTCCGTTTCGAGGCAACTTTTCGTCCTTACTCGTCGACATCCCGCAGAGCAAAGAAGGGGAGAAGCTATTGTGCGCCATTATCCCCTTCCCCAATGTCTGTCTAGGCATCTCAGGATTGCCTTGATACGAGTGAATCAGGAGTCTGCTTAGTTTTTTTTTTACCTCGACCTTTCGGATTGTAACAGGATGGTAATCCACAAACGTCTTTCGTTAGAAAACGGCATCCGAGGCTCATGGTCGAATGATAACTATTCAGTAATATTCTCTGTGAAATCAGATCAAAACCCCATGTTTTCAGGATTTTCCCAATTGCATCCCTCCACCATTCATGCCCCTTGACAGTTACTGCCGCTCTCACCTCTCGTCTTTCCTCCTCGGAAAGGAGTGAATTATCCTACGGAGAAGGGAGGTGGTAAATCCTACACTGTTGCTCGCAGCCGTTTTTCCGGCCAGCGAGGACTATGGCGGGGTTAGTTGAATTACCCCTGACTCGAGGACCGGATATACGTGTCATTCAACCGGGAGGCGAAACACTTGCCTGACTCTCTCCGTTGTGCATGTACTCTCGCCGTCTCTGACCAGTGATTGAACATTCCAAAATAGAGATGTGAAAGCTATTCACGCAAAGTGCGCATAGCGGTTTGCGTAGGAGGCTTTGACAAAGGGCGCGCAATAGCAGTGCAAAAAGGGCTATTACTCAATCGCGGCTGTAAATTGAACGTGATGACGTTTGTTTTGACTGACAGCGAGTAACAGTGAGCCTTTGTTCTTGAAATGCATCTGCATAGTTTGGTTTGCCGAATGATCGTTTGGTCTGTGACAGAAACCGTTTATCGGATATTGAAGTACCGTTGTAGCCAACGACCAAAACATTGCTTTATTCTTGGAAAAAAAACTCGACTGCAACACTTTATTGTCATGCATATCTTACTCGGTTTCGGAGCGCGCTCGCGTGAATTGGTGACGGTTCTTACAACCGATACATCCGACCTCTCCATTTTTCTGATCTCTCATTTCGACTGGCCGACGAAAGACTCTGAAAAACTGAGAGTGCGAGGAATACTGCCGGAAACCGAAATGCCGTACTCGATGTTGTGGAATGGAGGAAGAGAAGCGTAGAAGCAAAGGCGCAAATAGTCGGCAAAACAGCGCCAAAGTAAAGAAGTTTTACCTCCTCAAGATCACGCGATTTACAAGAGGAATGCTAGGCAGTTTCCTGTCATGGTTAAGAGTGAGTGCGAAACCACGGCATAGTCAGGCAAAATCGCTTGATAGAACGTGTACGAAATGTAAAGCATGAACGAAAAGACCAAATTATCGAATTCAAACTATTATTCTAAACGGTTAGAATTTAGGTGTGATGCAAATAATCACGCGCTATTCAATCTCCTATGAAACACAACCAAACCTACTCAAGTTTGCCGAACGAGTGCGTAGAAAAATGGCTCCCTAATCACTTTGAGATTCCCAACTCAACTTACTTACCTACTCAAACAATGCGCTCGGGCAAAAAGAGGTACTAATGGACTTTAGCCGGTCCCCAGGGCTGCTTGTTTTCTCGAGTTTACACTGTGCGCTTTTTCGGCCACTGTCCACTCCCCTCACGGCATCATCATTATCGAGTTTAATGTCTCGGCCCACGCATATACTCAGTTTTACTCAAACACTCTCCCCGATTTCCCTACTCTCTCGCACTCTGTGACTGCCAGCACGCTCTTGTTATTGCGCGAACTCTCGCGCGCGCAGCCTCAGGTCTTTTTGCCCTTCTCTCTCTCTCTCTCTCTCTCTGTCCCGTAGCCTCTCCTCTAACCCCATAGTCGGAGGGGGTACCCGATCCCGCCCCCGGTGCGCGGCTTCATATAAAAGTGCCCGCCGAAGGTCAGGAGCCATCACCGCACCTTCTGCCTACATACTGTATCCTACTGTAGATTTCACAGTTTTATTCGAATATCAAGGCCTAGGACGGTTAGTGAGATAGCCTTCTTCCTTTCGTCAATATCACTTGTTCACATTCAGCCCCATTCCGTTGAGTACTCTGAGCAAAATATGCGACACGCACTCTTGACAACTTTTTTGCTCGCCTCTTGCAAGTTGTCGATCACAGGTCGCGGCCCATTGTTAGACTGTGCCCCTCACTAAACCCTCCTCCTCCTCCTCATCTCAAGAGCTTGCCATTCTATCGTTTCTCCTTCCTCACTTGGTGCAGTGATCAGACCCTTTCGCAGTCGCCAACTGGCCATAATCCCCTTTTCTTTCCTCTAAAATCGATTTGCGTGTGACTCCAGACCCCATCCAATCTGCACCTTTCGCGTTCTCCATGATTTGAAACATCCCCCGGGCACCTAAGTGATTCCGCCCATCCAATCTGCCTAGCCATGATCTCACCGGGGTCCCAAATCCAATTCCACACCCCGTCCATAAGGAGGAGGGGGGGGGGACCACTCTGTACTTCTCCCTCCCTCCCATGTCCAGTTGTGTTGCATCCATAGCAAAAGCGAGGGAATACATCGCATCTCTCATCTCTCAGCAAGACTCAAACACTTTATTGATCCCCATCCCAAGTCGTTCCTTACCCCGTCCCAGGCTGTTAATACCGGTACTCTTATTGAGCCCGGGGACCATTGACCCGCGATTCGCATCGGTTTACTCGCTATCTTACGGGTGAGAAGCGAGAAATAGTGAGCGAAGTGAGGATGCGGGCCTGTACACCCCACTACACTTGAGAGCCTGGTTATTGCGGGTGGTGTGGATTGAGCGTATGCGAGCACGCATTTTCACTCTCACGCTGTTCACTGTTTTTTTCCGTGATTTATCGCGTATTTATTTGAATAATATAATAATTAATTCAATTATATTAAAGATGACCGGGTACGACCAGGATCCCAAGGAGGCCGTCGCACGCGCCGACTCGCTCAGGAGGTACCTTTTATCTTTCCAAATTTTCACGCCGGATATGTTTCATTCACTTCTAATATTCATTAAAGTTGATGTTTTTCAATGGTTTCTTATGTCCTGTGAAAAATTCAAAATTAATACAAAGTCAGTCCTCGATACCTTCGTGTCTCTACCGTACCCTCGCAGGTTGGCCTTCTTCGGCATCGCCGTGTCCACCGTGGCCACGCTGACCGCCATCATCGCCGTGCCCATGCTCTACAACTACATGCAGGTATACGGTAGTATGAGCGATCGATAACTGAGCAGATATCGTAATATAGCAATCGATATTCCTACCGTACCCTACCGTAACCACTTTGCAGCACGTGCAGTCCACCCTGCAGCAGGAGGTAGACTTCTGCCGCCACAGGACCGACGGCCTCTGGGGAGAGTACGGACGGGTATGTTACTACAGTAATTCTGCAGTAATCATACATTAGTCAAAACGTAACCCTAGCATGCGGCTCTAATTAATTTTCTTGGGAATAGTCTCAAAAAATAAAAAGTTTTCGGCAAAAGTTGCATTCCATTTTGAGATATGGATAGGTTTCAGTCCTGGATTAATTGTGCGTGGAATTTGTATCAATAGTGTTAGTTCGGCGTTCATGAGTACAACGGTAATAATCTATCACATGAATGTATCGCCCTACACCCACCTAACTGGACCTCTTCCGCCCCTCTGTTCATTAGTATTCCAGTGCCGTTGGCAATCAATCGGAAAGTACAAGGCGTATCCTCCTTTCGCCCCATCTCCATTTGAATGGCCCGTTACGCTTCCCCTTGCGCTATTCCTAGGCCTAAATGTGATCTCATTCTGGGTAGTATGTTCTGTCTCTCTCATTTCGCTATACTTTCTCGTCTCTCTATACTAACAAGAGATAAGGCAAAATGAAGAGATATAACATTGCTCCATTCTGGGAACATTCCGCACAAGACCATACTGGTTCCTCCTCTCCGGTCCCGTTTACGGTGATCCGCGTGACACAATGACTTATGACCTCCTCGGTGACTCGGTGCCAAACAACCGTAGCGGGGTTCACCACACCCCGTTTAGAGCTACCCCTCTGTGCCCCGGGGCGTCCCGGCTCCCCATGGAGATGGAGTTGAGAGATCGGAGAAACTAAAGAGACACTAGCCCTCAGGTGTGAAAGAATCCCGTTTCGGCACGCAAAAAACTCCGGGCGGTCTTATGGTTTTCCGCGTGCGGGGTCGCGTCGATGGTTGACATGCGAATGAAGGGGGAAGGGCGAGAGTGCTCGGGAATTAGGACTGGTTTAGCCGCGCCGCTTACAAGGCCGAACAGAGTTGTTTGCGCATCTCGCACGGCTATTACCTACTCCCATTCGAGAATGGCAAAAAGCGAACGCATTCGGGTGGCATTCGATTGAGGATACAAAAAAAAACGTTGAGTTATGGCATAGCTACGATAATACCATAAATATTTACTTAAATAATAAAATAATATAAATATTTTCAGTACGAGAAGATCAAGGGCGTGCAGGGACGTCTGAAGCGCGATGTATGTTGCGTTTAGATAAATTCAAATTCGTTCAAAGATCAAAGATCAGGGTTCAAAGATCGAAGACCACCTCATCCAGGTTTCCCACCGCTCATCCGGCTTCTCCTCTCAGTCGAAGAGAGCACGCGCCCGTGGTGCCAGCACCTACGGCGGCTCGGGATACGATGATGCACCTGTTGAGAACTTCCCCTCTTCTGGAGGTCAAATATTTGTTGAATATTATTTTTTTTTCAAATCGGAATAGAAATAATTAACCAATTTCAATAATTCTCGCCTTATTACTCCTGTTGAAACGCATCCGATTCCAGGATCGTGCTGCTCTTGCGGAGTTGGAAACACCGGACCCCCCGGACCTCCCGGAATTGACGGAAGACCCGGAAACGACGGACTCTCCGGAAAGGTACCGTGTATCATACCGTATCCTGAATAATTGAAAGTTCAACCAAGAACTAAAAATACTTTCATTTAAATCGGATAAATTTCCAATATATCCCATATAGTCGCCCAAACATGAATCAATTACATTGAATTCTGTCATTAGAATGATAACATAACCTAAAATTTTCAGGACGGACGCCCCGGAAACGACGCTCAGCCCGGCCAGGAGTCGAACGAGGGAGACTTCTGCTTCGACTGCCCCATCGGCCCCGCTGGACCCGCCGGCCGACCCGGACCCAAGGGACAGCCCGGACACCCCGGAGCACCCGGCAAGCCCGCCCAGTCTGCCGGACGCGGACGTCCCGGTCCCCCTGGTCCTCCTGGTCCCGCCGGAAACGACGGCCAGCCTGGCAGACCCGGACAGCGTGGAGCCCCCGGAGAGGTAAGATATTCAGAATTTGTGCACAATTTGTTGCCTTAATTTTACAACTACGCTTTCGAATAGTTTCAAGAATAACGACATATATTAAGGTCATCACCGTTCCCGGCCCCAACGGACCTCCCGGACCCCCTGGACCCGCTGGAGCTCCCGGATCCGCCGGTCAGCCCGGTCAGCCCGGCAAGTCGCGACCCGGACCTCCCGGACCCCAGGGAGACTCGGGAGCCGACGGCCGACCCGGAGCGCCCGGACAGGACGGACAGCCCGGCGAGCCCGGCGCACCCGGCAGCGGCGGTGGATGCGACCACTGCCCTCCTCCCCGCACCGCCCCCGGATATTAAGCTATCGTGCCCCGCATGCCTAGTCGCTAGCATATCCCCATTGGAGTCTTTCCCCCGTCAACATCTCGAACACCGACCTCAATCCCCCGATCTTCATCTTTCCTGTACTTTATACTTACAACATTCCATGCCATTTTTCACTTCACCGCTCCTACTTTCGTTGTATTTCACACTGTATTTGTTTCCGCACAACAACACCGGCGCAATCGATAAAGTCGTGGCGTTTCAATCGATCGTCGTGCAATGAAAATACGTAAAAGATCCCTCAAAACCCTCGAATTTTCGAAATTCGCCAATTCTCAATATCTCCTCATCGGATCTCTGCCCTTGCTTAGCGTAGGAGAGTCCTTGCTCTTTATTCTCCTTTCAGATCGGCAAGATTACTTGAAATATGAGGTTCACTCATCCAATGGCATGATTCTCATTGAGAACTTTGATCCCTGCGGTACCAACTCACGCTATTCAAAGTAGTAAGAGTGAGAAGGCACTTAGGAAAAGAAAGAGATCCAAGTCAAATGGACAGATTGGCATCAATAGAGCGGAAAATTGGACATGATTCTCTCATACTCCCAGTGGAAGCAAGCCCTTGTTTGTGGATGCGTGGGGATGGATGTCAGTGAGGTACTGTAACCTTGATGATAGACATAAGGGATCAATGTTCACACCCGTTTCCTCATCCTTCTCAAGCTTCGTTGCAAGTTCCGTTCCTTTCGCTCCTCTTCTTCTCCCTTTCTCTTCTCTCAACGAATACTTCACAAAGAAAGATTTATGACTTCGATTGAGCTGCTGCGCACAAAAATGAACGCTTGGTAAATCAATAATGTGGTTAAATGAAGTGATTGAGAGCTATCGCTGAGAGCTATCGCTCAATAAAATGTTTTTTTACAACTGCTTTTCACGAACTCCTGAAACTCAACCAAACTGATTCAAAAAAATTAATCTTCCCATTTGCGTACAGAGATGAACGATCAATAATCCAAAACGCCGATATCGATGATTGATAACTATTACTTCTTCATAGAAATTTCAAACTCATAAAAATCTTCCAACAACATTTCCCCCGATATTAATAGACAGTTGAAACTCAACCAATTTGGAACTCAAGAGAACTCACAATTTTAGTCTGTTGAATTTTTCTTATTTTTTTCTCACTTCCTTTTTTCACTTATACCTTCTTCTTGGTTTCAGGATAGATAGACAAGGCAGACAACGGGTAGAAAACTCCAATTAATAAAATATTTTTGCGAATTTGAAGATTCAACTTGTGACCAGTAGAAACTGATTCGCTAAATGAGCCTGCAAGGATAGTGGTCGGGCTATGAATTCTCAGTGTTCTATCAGTGTAGTACTGTTTCTACTGTAGGTTAAAACAATAAGAAATGTTCATCAGTCGGCTTTATCAGCACAAGATGGAAATTAGGTGAAATAAATAAATTATGGGCCGCCATGGCTCGATGACAAGAAGATGGCAAGAGCGAGGGCTGCGAGCGAGGATGGTTGCTCGCTACCGTACCCAGGATGCCGTTTAATATCCGGGGGCGGTGCGGGGAGGAGGGCAGTGGTCGCAAGATCCCTTGGCTCCATCGGATCCAGGGGCTCCCTTCTCTCCAGCCTCTCCGGGGGCTCCGGGAGCTCCGTCCTGTCCAGGCTCTCCCTGAGGTCCCTGCTGTCCGTCGCGGCCGGGGTTTCCGGGGCGTCCGTCGGGGCCGGGAGGTCCCTGGGGTCCAGCCTCTCCGGGGGCTCCGGGGGGTCCAGGAGGAGCGGGCACGGTGCGAACGGTTCCGGGGGCTCCGGCCTGTCCGGGCTGTCCGTCGTTTCCGGGGGCTCCAGGGGCTCCCTGAGGTCCGGGGGTTCCGGGGGATCCGGGTCTGCCAGGGGGTCCCTGCTCTCCGGGCTGTCCTGCGGCTCCGGGGGCTCCTTTGTGTCCCTGAGGTCCGGCGGGTCCGGGTGCTCCAGCGGGGCAATCGAAGCAGAAGTCTTCGGGACGGGGATCGGCGTGTTGTTCAGTGGCATCGGGACCGGGCTGTCCAGGCTGTCCGGGTCTTCCATCGTGGCCGGGAACTCCGTCCTGTCCGGGGGCTCCGGCGGGACCAGCGGGTCCAATACCGCAAGAACAGCACTGGGTGGAGGCTCTCTTGGCACGAGGAGCGGTCGTCAGACGGAAAGACTCGAGCTGCAAGAGGATACGGTAATGACGGTGTTTTAGTCGATATGCCAACGTAATTAATTATATACCGTACCTTGGAGTACTCTCCCTTGAGCGTATCGGCGCGGATGCGGCAGAAGTTAATCTCGTCCTGGAGCGTGGACTGGACGTTCTGAAAAGATTATCGATTAGAAAAGCCATTCGTCGATCGGTGGTGGTATGGGTACAGTAGTCGAGTTATGTCGTACCTGCATGTACATGCAGAGCATGGGGACGGCGACGATAGCCGTGAGAGTGGCGACGGTGGAGACAGCCACTCCGAAGAAGGCGAACTTCTTCACGGAGTCGGCCTCGATCAGCTTTGCCTTCTCGTCCATGGCTGTTACTGAAATACTGTAGAATGTTGAGGATAATTGGGTATATGGTTTTGGGAACGGTAGAAGAGTGCATATGAGGCATATAACACATTGATACTTCAATTAATGAATGGCGAATCTAAGATAGAATAGCAAGGAGTTGGTAGACGGTCGAAGAAATATCTAAGGTGCAGGAACGAAAGAGTGGGAGAGCCGATTCACGCCGCTCACCCCTTGAGGGGGTTGGCAGTGAGGAAGAGTGATCTGAGGAGAGCAAGGAGGAGAATAAGAACGATAAGGATCGGCTAAGGATAGCACGCCCCGGGCATCTCTTCCTTTTTGTTTTTGGGTTTTTGTCCAAGGTTCCTGACAAGCGCTGAACTCCTATATCACCTTTCGAGGCCGCAGCCTATCACCAGACGTTTTTTGCGCGAAAAGCGCGCTCGCAAATCGGGTCGATTTGTCCTGGATCTCTTTGTTTGATACGCTTCCTGGCCGATTACAGTCCACAACTTTCTCCTCCAGCGGCTTCTTCTCATTCCAATCATAAGCGATCCTAACGTTCCGCGCATTCCTCCGCAGCTTGGAGGAGAAAGTGTTTGATTGATGAGGGACGGTGATATTTCGATTTTCCTCGCGCTTAGGATAGAATGAATATGGGGAAAACGGGATGGACAGGCGTGAACGCTCTTCATTGACTGGGACACGTATCACCCCGACTTTCGGCCTTTCCAAGGCAGCCTTTAGTTGGCCCTTTGTCGTTTCGACAGACAGAGACAATATCAGAAGCGTTGGAAAAAATATGATCATTTGCTATTGAAAATAGGGAATGGCTGTTTTCCCGAATTTGCTCTTTGTTTCACATTTTTCATTTACTCGAGCCACGAAACGCTCAAAGGGCGAACCGGGCAATTTCTAAACGGCGCTCTAAAGCCCGGAACGGGATAACAGACGCGCAAAAACAGCGCACTGCATAACGGCACTAATGAGATTGACGGCGCACTTAATTCTAATTTAATTTATTGCGTAATTTAAATTATGCCCCTCCACCAAAGTCTAGAGGGTGAGTTCGTCCTTCGCATTTAGTGTTTTCCCAGTGAAAGTAGGTCATTTGCTGCAGAGCCCGCGCCAAATCTCGCCTCTCGGGAGTGAACTGAAATTTTGCGTGCGCTTCACTTGCAAATTTCCTTCGGTGGTTTGAGTCGATCGGGGGAAATCCCCCTGTCAGAAACGAAAGAAAGGGAAATTGCCGGGATCATCAGCTGGTGAAGAGGAAAAGGTCAGCGCTACCTAACGAGTATCTTGAGGATGAGGGGGGAGAGCCTCTCCTCGATACTTGTGATATCTCCATGCTCTTGCCTGTTAGAGACTGTGCATAAAGAGGAGAGTCAATCCAATCCGGGATGTGGAGGATTTCCTTGTTCTCTCTCCGCATCCCATTCCCCCCTGCACAACTATTGATCGACTGCGCGGCAAATTTGAGGTGACATATTAGGGCTGGCGGGGCCGTTTTTGGGGAAGGAAGGCTATTGCTCGATTAGCTTCAAAATTGCGCTACGTCATCATGTGTGCATTGTTTCCTTGGGTCGGTTCAAGGATGGTTATGGACATTCCTACTACTTCAGGGCTTGATGATGAAACCCCTCGAAATGCACCGATCGGCCGATTTAGCTGCTGCCTCTCGCAGTACTTGGCTCGTTCAGCGAAAGCGGTCGAGTACTGATCTAGAGAGTACCGAAAATCGAGAGAGAGAGAGAGTGAGGCTAACGCCCAGTAAACTGTTTACGGGCAGAGAGTTGTCAATGGCATAGATCGATTATGCACTCGCTAGCTAATTATCGATAAGTGATGCTGATCTGCCCACGCACTACCGAAAATCTAAAGAAATGCAGAAGAGCAAAGATCAAAAATATCAAAGTTAAGCGCGCAAGTCGAAGGATAAGACAATAACGGCAGAAGAGAACGACTTGATTGTTCTTCCAAAAACAGCTTGGATTATATAGCAGCTTGGAGGGGGCTGGAGGAGCTGAGAAGGTCTGGATTTCGCGGTTCTTTATTTACTCTTGCCGTTCAGAGATGGCTAGAGAACGGACGAAATGAAGAGAGTTAGCACTCTGCTCCGAAAGGGAAAGAAGAGCGCTGGCCGGAGGATGGACTCAAGATTACGGCGTAGACCCTGCCGTTTTTGCACCATTTGTTGTTCAGATCGTCCTTGATATCGAAGAAGACAATGATCTGGTTTCATTACATGTTTGAACTGAGCGTGAATCGGCAATATGTCCGCATGGACAAATTTGCGCATATTCGTTCGGACATTCACAGAACCCTATCGAACACATTGTTCTTCTTCTACCCATCGTTGAATTGAATTGCGCTTATTGATTTCAAGGTTTTTGCTCTAGTCCTTTTATGCATTCTGTACGGACGTAGCACCATGATAACCATGTCAATCAGTGGTATTGACTAATACCAACAGTCGAGTGTGAAGATTTTCTCACTTCCACGTTTGCAAGGCAGTTTCGACCCATTTTCTCGAAGATGTGTCAGGGCTACCGCGTTTGCACGAATTTCGGCTGCATTCTTTGTTCATTAGCTCGAAAACAAGAGCGAAGAGTAGCTATCGCAGTAGTAGCGGCGGTTCCACTGGCCGGCGTCAAGGTTGCCGAGAGACCATGGACTTTTAGGAGACGGCAGACGGCCAAAGACGCCTAGAGACAGTGCGAAATCGAGAGAGTCTCCCTCTCGCATTCAAAATATGCCCAGCTCACTCTCTCCGCTATTCGTGGCAGCTCAGTGTCCTAAACCGGACACTTTCTCTTCCTCTTCTCTTCCTTTTCCCTCCTATCACAGACAACGCCCAAGAATTGATAGGGGGAGAAAAAAACGATGAGCTAAGAGAGAGAAAAACGAAGAAGAGATGAAGCTGGGAGATGTGTCCTTGGGTACTGTCAATGATCACGCCACTCCGAGTAGTAAACACGCTGTATGAGATTCAAATGGCTTTTCATCACTTCGGCGTGAACTGGTGGCAGGTTCAGACCCATCCTCATCAGACATTAACGTCTTGACATGATAAAGAAATTTAAATTTAAATTAAATCAACACTTCTGCATGTGTTGTACAACAATAACCAGTAAAGAATGAATTTCGAAAGATTTTATTCTCTCTTCGAGAAGTTGAGAGTGGCAGTATACAAAACGGCAGTGATGGCGAGGGGCACAAAATTTTCAGAAGGACATAATCTAATATCCGGGGGCGGTGCGGGGAGGAGGGCAGTGGTCGCAAGATCCCTTTCCTCCGTTGCCTCCGTCCTGTCCGCGAGATCCGGGAGCTCCATCCTGACCGGGCTGTCCGTCCTGTCCGGGCTCTCCGGGCTGGCCGGGCTGTCCGTCGCGGCCGGGGTTTCCGGGTCTTCCGTCGGGTCCAGCGGGTCCCTGGGGTCCGGGTGCTCCGGGTGCTCCGGGGCGTCCAGCGGGAGAGGGCTGAGTGCGGACGTTTCCGTCGCGTCCGGGGTTTCCGGGCTGTCCGTCGTTTCCGGGGGCTCCGGGCTGTCCAGCGGGTCCGGGCTGTCCACGTCCTCCGGGTCTTCCGGCGGATCCAGCGTCTCCGGGGGCTCCGGGGGCTCCATCGGGTCCCTTGGGTCCGGGGGCTCCGGGGGCTCCAGCGGGTCCAGCGGGGCAGTCGAAGCAGAAGTCGGAGGCAGAGGGCTGCTGGTGGTTGTCTCCAGCGTCCTGTCCGGGGGATCCAGCCTGTCCGGGCTGTCCGTCGTTTCCGGGGGCTCCGTCCTGTCCGGGGGCTCCAGGAGGTCCGGCGGCTCCAACTCCGCACGAGCAGCAAGTGTAGGCGGTCTGACGCTTCTCACGGGACATCTCGGCGGTGCGGAAAGAGTCGAGCTGCAAATGGGTACGGTAATAGACTGTGGTTGCTGGGTTGTGGGTTGCGGTAGTCTGGTGTCAGTTGTGGAACCGTCGCTTACCTTGGTGAACTCGCCCTTGAGGGAGGTGGCGCGGGTACGGCAGTACTGGAGCTCGTCCTGGAGGCCGGACTGAACATTCTGTAAGAAGGAGCCGATTAGCGATTGCTATTGTAGCACTTGGCGTCAGTTTTCGATAGACAGGATGGTGGAGCTACCGTACCTGCATGTACATGCAGAGCATGGGGACGGCGACGATTGCCGTGAGAGTGGCGATGGTGGAGACAGCCACTCCGAAAAAGGCGAACTTCTTCACGGATTCAACCTCGCAGTCGGTTTTCGACATGGCTCTACCTAGAAAGCGATGAATTGGTGAGGAGGTAGGATACAGTAAGCGAACGGTAGAGAGAACTGGCTAAGGAAGGCAGTAATGTGAGTATCGGTTCGGCCGTTCGGGCTTTTATACGGTGGCCTCGGTCAGTTTTGGCCACAGTTACTGCGAGCGTCCGGCACTCGAGCGAGATAGCGGGGAAACTTGAGAGGTTCAGAGTTGGCAGAGATTGGAGATAGCATCGAGTTTCGAAGAGGTTTCCGCTCGGAGATTAGTGATGGAGAGGAAGAAGCTCCTCTTGGTGAATGGAATTCATTAAAAACGTCAATGAGAAGCAGTTTCGAGTGGGCTAACTTACTTGCAGATGTACTTACTGTAATGCCTTCATCTTCATGCCATGCAGTCAAATTCACTGAGTACTCAATCAATATTCATGACCAGATTCATCAAAGACTTTATTCCATTCTTTTTTCATTTTCGTGGGATGCATCGATTTCGTCAAGCTCACAAAAGCTCAATCGATATCCATTTGCCAACTCATCTAAGAGCAATGTTACTATTCTTCGTTCATCTTCGCATGGAGTCTCATCGAGTTCTCTTCGAGAGATCAATATTCATCCAAAGCTTTACTTCATCCGATATGTTCTTGGCCAAGTGAGAACCTGAAAAAATGATGTATCTTCTTTTGCTTTTCGTTTGCCGCCGGTGTTCATTCACATCTCATTAGTTGAATCGACTTGGATGCCCGAGGCACTCAACTCTCCTCCATCAGCATGATCTTCGATTGCTCTGACACGCAATGGATCAAGATGGAAAGTGAGAGTCCCCGTATTGTCCCTATCTCGCCGCTCAGATCTCTCTCCCTCTCTCCTTCTCTTCATCTTCCCAAGAGGAAAAGTTCAAACGCCTGCCCTTTGTCTCTCCCTCCTCCATTCACTTGGGCAGCCGCTTGACAAACACCCTTGATGATTGAAGGTGATATGCCGCTATCAAGGCCTCCTGCTACGTCACAGCTACCTTATGCTGTACCCAGGGAAAAAGCATGACCTACGGCATGGTTCGGGCGAGCGGGGAGAAGAAGAGGGATCACGTTGTAAAACGAGCCTCGCATTCCAGAGGATCATTCCACGACCGTGAAAGCCCATCAAAACATTGAGATGAGACGGGGGGCAGACACGAAATTAATCCGGACCAACCAGCTGTTCCAAGCATAGTAAATGTACTCACTGAATAGAGCAGGCAAAGGTCCCAAGCTGGTCAATAAAACGCTAAAGCACTAAAGAGAAATCATGCACAACTACAGACTTAAAGAAAAAGAAGAACATGCTCTGATGTGCTGATGCTTTCCACTAAAACATATTTCTGGTACTGATTACCAACGAGAACCAACGAGATGTGGCAGCTTCGATTTAGAAATCAATCAAGCCCCGTTAGTGATTGGCCATGATCAACCTACAACGACTGAGTAATCAATATCTCATCAATGAAGCACTTGGTAGTAGTCAATGCCAAATTTTTCTAAGATAGTAGTTGCTTGGGGTTTGATCAACCTACCGTGCCCGTCACTTCACAACCCAAGGTGCTCATCCTGAACAGCGCTCAGAGCAAACCGTCATAGACCATGGCCTTAGCGGAGGTTCAGTGTGCTAAAGACGACGAAATAGCAGAGCATACCGACGAACCCCAAAGAGAGTTCCAAGGCGCAAGCTTAAGGATGGACGGGCCCACCTCCCTTTTTGCTGGTGATTATTTCAGGTTTTTCGCTCGGTTCCCCCCGCGGCCGAGGATATAAGGCCGGAGGCGGGGGGAGGGAAATCATCATCCAGCCCGTCGTCTCCCATCCACCTCCTCCTCTCATTCCTTGCTTTGTTTCCCCTGCGCCGCTGCAACCAACCCTTACGGCGCGCTCGCTCACTCCGTTTTCAATCCTTAGCCGATACTCTTCGTCCTTATTCGCCTCTCATTTCACTTTGCACTTCCACCCGTTGGAGTTGGCTTGGGTCTTCTCTTCCTGATCTACACATAGCATCTAGTACTTTAAGTCATCCACAATACCTCCTAAATCATTATACTCGTATATCATGATCTGATATGATTTTCAAAAACTGTATTTGCGTCTCAAATCATCATCTGACTGTTCAGTAGTAACCATGGACGAGAAGGCAAAGCTGATCGAGGCCGACTCCGTGAAGAAGTTCGCCTTCTTCGGAGTGGCTGTCTCCACCGTCGCCACTCTCACGGCTATCGTCGCCGTTCCCATGCTCTGCATGTACATGCAGGTATGATACAACTCGACCACCGAAGTCCAATCAGCAAATGATTTTTCCAATCGATAATCTTTTCAGAACGTCCAGTCCACTCTCCAGGACGAGATCAACTTCTGCCGCACCCGCGCTGACTCCCTCAAGGGAGAGTACTCCAAGGTACGGTATCTTTAGGATTACAGTGGACGAAATAATAAGAAAGCATTTCTTGTCTCATAAAACAAAATTTCATATCCTTACCGTATCCTCTTGCAGCTCGAGTCTTTCCGTCTGACGACCGCTCCTCGTGCCAAGAGAGCCTCCACCCAGTGCTGTTCTTGCGGTATTGGACCCGCTGGTCCCGCCGGAGCCCCCGGACAGGACGGAGTTCCCGGCCACGACGGAAGACCCGGACAGCCTGGACAGCCCGGTCCCGATGCCACTGAACAACACGCCCTTCCCCGTCCCGAAGACTTCTGCTTCGATTGCCCCGCTGGAGCGCCCGGACCCGCCGGACCTCAGGGACACAAGGGAGCCCCCGGAGCCGCAGGACAGCCCGGAGAGCAGGGACCCCCTGGCAGACCCGGATCCCCCGGAACCCCCGGACCTCAGGGAGCCCCCGGAGCCCCCGGAAACGACGGACAGCCCGGACAGGCCGGAGCCCCCGGAACCGTTCGCACCGTGCCCGCTCCTCCCGGACCCCCCGGAGCCCCCGGAGAGGCTGGACCCCAGGGACCTCCCGGCCCCGACGGACGCCCCGGAAACCCCGGCCGCGACGGACAGCAGGGACCTCAGGGAGAGCCTGGACAGGACGGAGCTCCCGGAGCCCCCGGAGAGGCTGGAGAGAAGGGAGCCCCTGGATCCGATGGAGCCAAGGGATCTTGCGACCACTGCCCTCCTCCCCGCACCGCCCCCGGATATTAAACGGTATCCCGGGTACGTTAGCGAGCAACCATCCTCGCTCGCAGCCCTCGCTCTTGCCATCTTCTTGTCATCGAGCCATGGCGGCCCATAATTTATTTATTTCACCTAATTTCCATCTTGTGCTGATAAAGCCGTCTAATGAGCACTTCTCATCCGTTCACACACCACAGTACACCTCCGATCAATCAATATCCCCATTGTTCTCAATCATTCCTTAGTCGGCTTCTCTTCAAGTATTTCTTCTCCTTGGCATTCCTTCTTTCACTTTTTCTCTCCTTCCTCTTCTCTTAATTCTCCCTTTCCTTGATAGTTTCCCCGATTATCATTATCCGATCCTTTCTCTTTTCCCTTTTTTGTTCAGGTATGATCTGGTTCTACCAAGGAAGCCTCGTTGGTGAGATATTGAGTGATTTGAAGAGTGTCAATGCCATAAGGAGGGCGAATGATCTGTTCGGCATTGGTGCCGTGAGATTTTTGAGAACGATAGGTGAACTGGATAGGGCGGATGGGAAAGGGGAGAGGACGGGAGAAGGGAGAAGGGAGAGGTCGATGTTTGTCGACTTTTGGCAGCAGATCGAGTGATCGCTTGTGAAGCATTTGTGAATTTGTTGGAGGATTCACAATCATCATCGATCAGCTACGTCGACTCATAAATGACAATTATTGACATATAATATTAATCTGGGATGTTAAAAAAAGTAAATTTGGCAAGACTAGCATTTTCCTAAGACAACGAGGTAAACAAATGAGTTGTGTTCTGTGTTCGAGATCCACAAGCTTCTTTTAATTGGATTCATGCGGAATGATGCTTCCGCAGAGGCTCGATATGCCAGGATATAACGACAGATTCATCATCACCGATTCAATAATGTTCCGTTCGTCCAAGCTGCTCTCAAAACGATCCTGCATCTCCCATCAATCACCCTGTTTTTGCGCCCATTCGCCTCTTCATTTCGATCCAATTTCCACCTTTCGTCTCAGAAGAAGAAGGAGCAGAGATAGTGATGATCGCAGAAAATCACACGCAGTAAGAAACGAGAAAAAAATGCAGCCAAGTATCGCATATCTTTTTAGCACTTTCTTCTTTTTTGTTTATACAGCCCTTCCGCTACATTGAGAAAGGCGAAACGGATATACTTTTTTCGAGACGGTCTAACGACCCAATAAAGTTCGTCTCATGTAAACAGCGCACTACTTGCGGTGCTTTCTTTGATTTTCAATCTGCCGAATTTCGGAAGTTTTGTGGTTGATCTACTGAGTCAACCCGATAATTGAAGTGTGTACTAAATCGCGAACTTCTTGCAAGTTCTCGTTATCTTGAAATTCCTGAAGCGACTTCTTTCGTGACCTGCTTTGTTCCGTGAATAGAAATCGTTGCTCACAATCAGCAAAATTTACTCGAGAGATGGTAAGTAAGCAATTTATCAGTTAACTACCTGCGCATTGCGAACCGTTCCACTGCTCGAAAAGGAAGCGATAGCAGATATTTTCGACCAATCACAAAACTGAAAAATGCTGATGAAAGAAACGAGATCGGCATACATTCGGAGCTCAAGTTGATTTGCAATTCGCAAAATCAAAGACAAGATCAAGCGAATATTATTGTTGTGCATACTATGCGCAATTGTGAGTACCAAGAGTTGACTGATAAATATGATATTTAAATCTGAAACATATTTTACATCCCAATCAACTTCCCTTTGTTCCAGCTACCGAATAACTTGGAGCCAAGCAGTAATTACTCCGCTCCTTTCCCATCTCACCCTAGCTCGTCGGTCACTATCGCGTTCAAGGTCTTTCCTGCGAGTGGCTCGCATTCCACAATGCGATATTTTTGATTTCTCGATCCCCTTTCCGATCTATCCATAATAAGTTGACATGGAAAATCAACCTACACTACAACGTTGCCTATCGTTTCGCTTCCTTGTCTGGGTGCAAGCCGAACTTTACGAGTCAGCGTTAAATTTCAAGTGCTCGGACAAACAACAGTCGGGTACTAGTCGATGCTACTTGATTGGCAGCAGTTTGAAGTTAACAGAGATCGATTTCTGTCAGAGACAATTCGAAACAGTTTCATTGCGAGGTAAGTGTGCAGACGGTTTATTGGAAGCGGAAGAGGGTTGGGCTCAAAAACATCTGCAGCAAAGATACTGTAATGAATTGAATAATACAAGCTGAAACCCGCACAGTAACTAATGAAGTCAATGTTTTTTTATAAATCACACCAAGATGAGACACTGTAAAAGATCGAGAGCGGTTCTGCTATCAAAGCCAAGCCACTTCTTTCTCTTGGCCGATGCATGTTACTGCGGGTTTGAACCAATTTAGAGGTCATTCCCGCTAACTGAATCTGTTATTCAATGTTGAAAAGTTTTAGGTTAATGGGATCGAGGGAACAGTTCCACTTTGAATTTGACAAAATTCGGTAACAAGATGGAGATCAGACAATCGATGATTTTCAACCGCATGAATAATTTGTTGAACAAGGAAGAAAATTTTGATGACACACACACACGTCCATCGTCATCTTCTTCGACGCAAATTCTATGAGAGAAATTTTCTTACGCGTCAACCTGGCCAATCAGCTTAGCTGTTTAGAGATATCGGGCTCCATTTTGAAAGACATTACTGTTTGATCCTGCCAACGCTGTTTGATCCTGCGGTGGTCAATTTAATAGCAATACAAATCCAATAAAACAAGTAGAATTTTGAATTTATAGATAGCTCAAGCGCTTGTTATCTATCTAAACATTTTTGAGCAGTAGAAAAATCACGATTTTTATACCCACATGAGAAGAAAATGATTGCACTATTGAGATTCCTGACTGAATCCGACGATCTGTAAAACCTTCACTACCTGCAAGTCAACCACTCCAGCTTCAACTTCATTTCCGGTGAATCCCCAACCATTTCCGCTTCCCAGGCACTATTCGCGAACGCTCTTACTCTCGAAGGTCAAAAGCGCGGTCAACTCTTCCTCTCAAAAACGGGCGGGGAAGCGGATTTCTCCACTACTACCTATCTTCTCCATCTAATGTGTCTTGGCCGTCTGAACCTCTCTGGAACCCACACTATTTCCCGCCTGCTTACTGCTTAGCTCTCCAAACGAGTAACGCTCTCTGCCTGCGCTCCAAAAACGGTCGAACCATTTCGGACGGGAGTATAAAAGGAGAGGCGGATCGCCAGTAAGCCACAACACCTTCTCGGCTTAGCCTTCTCTTCCATTTCTTTTATTGGTCTTACTGTAATACGATATCTCATATCATTTCCTGCATACTCCCAATAGTTAATCATGGATCAACATTCTAGGTAGAGCCATGTCGAAAACCGACTGCGAGGTTGAATCGGTGAAGAAGTTCGCCTTCTTCGGAGTGGCTGTCTCCACCATCGCCACTCTCACGGCAATCGTCGCCGTCCCCATGCTCTGCATGTACATGCAGGTACGGTAGCTCCACTACTTCCTTCAATCGTTTACTGACTCATCTTCTTAGATTACGGTATTCAATATATGACTACAATCACTAATCGGTTACTTCTTACAGAACGTGCAGTCCGGCCTCCAGGACGAGCTCCAGTACTGCCGTACCCGCGCCACCTCCCTCAAGGGCGAGTTCACCAAGGTATGCGACGGTTCCACAACTGACACCAGACTACCACAACCCAGCAACCACAGTCTATTACCGTACCCATTTGCAGCTCGACTCTTTCCGCACCGCCGAGATGTCCCGTGAGAAGCGTCAGACCGCCTACACTTGCTGCTCGTGCGGAGTTGGAGCCGCCGGACCTCCCGGAGCCCCCGGACAGGACGGAGCCCCCGGAAACGACGGACAGCCCGGACAGGCTGGATCACCCGGACAGGACGCTGGAGACAACCACCAGCAGCCCTCTGCCTCCGACTTCTGCTTCGACTGCCCCGCTGGACCCCCCGGAGCCCCCGGATCCCCCGGACCCAAGGGACCCAACGGAGCCCCCGGAGGACCCGGAGAGGCCGGACCTTCTGGCAGACCCGGAGGACGTGGACAGCCTGGAGCCCCTGGACAGCCCGGAGCCCCCGGAAACGACGGACAGCCCGGAAACCCCGGACGCGACGGAAACGTCCGCACTCAGCCTTCTCCTGCTGGACGCCCCGGAGCTCCCGGAGCACCCGGACCCCAGGGACCCGCTGGACCCGACGGACGCCCCGGAAACCCCGGACGCGACGGACAGCCCGGCCAGCCCGGAGCCCCCGGAAACGACGGACAGCCCGGACAGAACGGAGCTCCCGGATCTCGCGGACAGGACGGAGGCAACGGAGGCAAGGGATCTTGCGACCACTGCCCCCCTCCCCGCACCGCCCCCGGATATTAAGCGATGCCGACGTGGATGCTCCTCAGGAAAGAAGATACTCAATTCTTGTTCTCGCTGCCACACTCTTATCGCTTTTCCATACGAACTGCCGCACTTGTACGATAAAACGAGTAGAATTCATATCGATTCGTTGGTCTGGAACATGTCATGGACAGTTGAAGGCATTGTTGGGTAATTAAACCGAAGATACCTCGAAAGGGATGGGGTGAGTCGAGAGTGGAACCAATAAAGCAGTGGAACCGCAACCAATTTGCAAATGGGGAAGTGAAACAAATAAGGCAATAACGATTGAAAAGTGATTATCCAGTGGAGATGTTATCCATTCATTCGATGTTAACTCTCATTATTGTTATAGAAACCTCCGAGTACATTGTGGCTCGCAGACAACGTACTTCAGAATGGTTTGGGTACTTCTGAATCTCTTCTTGAAACAAAAACAATCACATTTACCTTGACTGTTATGCAGTTTCTTTTTCGCACTGATTTACTGATTCCGTTTCAAACAGTTCGCCTACGCGCCGAGCACTCTTTCCGCACTTCTTTGTGTTTCAGTTTTGTTGCCCGTTCTTTTTCAACGAGGAACGAAAGATGGTTCGTTACAACCGTTCATGATGAGACAGGGAATCGTCTCTTCATTCCTTGCGATCTTTCACAGGTCAGACAGTGTGAGGTTGTGCATGAGATGGAGAGATCATAATGAAAGATAGAAGGAAGGAAGCGGAGTGGTCGCACGTTTCTCATGATTGTGTCACAGAGACCAGTAGCAAAACAATGTCGATGAAAAATGTCAAGAATGACTAGTGAAAGAAACTGATGGAACAGAAAGAAATGCACGGAATATTTCGCATTATATTTCTTCTGGCAATCATTCGAAATATACCCGATATCGCTTGAATATCAATGTTGTACTGAAGCATCAATATTATTTTCAATCCGATCTAGTTTTTAGCCATACCTCGAATAGAGGAGCACGGTTACTCTAAGTGACCTCAAAAACCGTATCACTTTACGGCGATGGTCACTTCAAGGACTCCCTCCTCTTACAAAGTACTATTCTGCGCTTCTCAATACTCTCTGCTCTCTCGCCTCTACTGACCTAAACTCTTGGTCTGTTGAGTCCGTCTCTCCATTTGCCATTGTCTATTACTCGTCGAACTGTCTAAGGATCGCAGAGTTCGCGGAGAGAAGCATACTCATTACACATTCTTTGGCAGTTCCCTCTGCTGCGTATAAAAGGGCTGGAGGGTAAAGGAGAGACACATTCAATGTTCTCTTTACTGCCTTTGATCTACTCAGTGCCTTTGTCTTCTTGTAGACTAAGTTTTTGTCATTGACCTTCTTATCTTACCCTTCGTATTTACCTGAATCTTATTCTCAAACTTCATCATCATTACCATCCGTATTGTTCCAGGTAGAACCATGTCCAAGGTTGACGTCGAGGTCGAGTCGGTGAAGAAGTTCGCCTTCTTCGGAGTGGCTGTCTCCACCATCGCCACTCTCACGGCAATCATCGCCGTTCCCATGCTCTGCATGTACATGCAGGTACGGTAGTCTCACCAAATTCATCTATCGACAACTGACTACTTTATCGAAACACAAAAATACCAATCAATATTCTTTTCAGAACGTGCAATCGTCGATCCAAGACGATCTCTCTTACTGCCAGACCCGCGCCGATTCCCTCAAGGGAGAATTCGTCAGAGTGAGTATTACCATGATTGCATGACACTGCCTGATGCTAGTCTATTCATATGTGTGCTCATTAAACATGCTCCATTTCAGCTCGACTCCCTGAGGTCCGCCCAGATGTCTCGTGAAAAGAGACAGGTCGCCTCTACCTGCTGCTCTTGCGGAGTTGGAGCTGCCGGACCTCCCGGAGCTCCCGGACAGGACGGAGCCCCCGGAAACGACGGACAGCCCGGACAGGCTGGATCACCCGGACAGGACGCTGGAGACAACCACCAGCAGCCCTCTGCCTCCGACTTCTGCTTCGACTGCCCCGCTGGACCCGATGGAGCTCCTGGAGCCCCCGGACCCAAGGGACCCGACGGACAGCCTGGAGCCCCCGGAGATGCTGGAGCCGCTGGCAGACCCGGATCTCGTGGACAGCCTGGTCGCGATGGACAGCCCGGAGCTCCCGGAAACGACGGACAGCCCGGCAACCCCGGACGTGACGGAAACGTCCGCACTCAGCCCTCTCCAGCTGGACAGCCCGGAGCCCCTGGAGCACCCGGACCCCAGGGACCCGCTGGACCCGACGGAAGACCCGGAAACCCCGGCCGCGACGGACAGCCCGGCCAGCCCGGAGAGCCCGGACAGGACGGACAGCCCGGTCAGGATGGAGCTCCCGGATCTCGCGGACAGGACGGAGGCAACGGAGGCAAGGGATCTTGCGACCACTGCCCCCCTCCCCGCACCGCCCCCGGATATTAAACAACGATCTCGAATTTCCATACAATGGATCTCTTCTAGTCTTTTCTGTACGAATAAACAATTATACAATAATTTCGTTTGTTTTACTGAAAACATTACCATTGACATGTAGAAGTTGTTTATTTGACATTTTGACATTTAAACAACTTTATCAGCTGGTTATTGGTGGGATCTCATTCTCCTATGCTCAAGAGTTTGTAACGAAAGCTGCGCTGGTCGATCTGGATATAAGGAGTAGGGTCATGACTTATTGATAGTTGCATGCTTGATAAGCTTAAGCTCAACATATCGTAAAAAAAATTCAAAATTAAAAGATTCTTTCTAATTTTTGAGAGATGTATCAAACAAGTCGAAACATTTTGGGTAGCGTTGAGCTGAGAACCGGTGAAAGCGAGAAGTTGTTATTTGTACATTCTCCGTGTATTAATAGCAAAGGGCCGAAATACTATATTTATTCTTCTTTTTCTCTCTCTAAAAATATATGAATAGTGTTGACGAATATTTTTAAAAGAACTACGCCTTAAACTAATGATAGTATCCTGAATGGCTGGAAACAAGTGTAATGGTATCCTTTAGCATATTTTTACAGTACAACGTGGATAATTAATAAACACATTGTATTTCTGGATACAAGGTTGCATTCATTTTCTAGATTGATGCACATGATTGGAACCATCCAGCAAATACTACACAACATTGAAGAATGTATTCTCCACAAATTCAAAAATTGAATTAACAAGAGTTGTAGAATGAAGAATGATCCGATAGATAGTAGGCAACGGTAATGTGTGATTGAATTGCGAGCCCATTATTTTCGTGAAGGCTACTTTCGTGATAGGCAGCGAATTCGAAAACACATTTTACGATTTTTAAATGTCATTGGATCTACAGACTTTCACTCCCACGAAAAGTTAAAATAAATAAAAAGTTAGGACTCTTCTGAGCGTTTACCCCTGAAAAGAAATCTCTTCAATATCTTTTATTCCTTGAGCGTCTTATTAATGATGCGTCCTTGCAAAATGCAATTGAAATATAATTTGTTTATTCGTACAGAAAAGACTAGAAGAGATCCATTGTATGGAAATTGGAGATCGTTGTTTAATATCCAGGGGCGGTGCGGGGAGGGGGGCAGTGGTCGCAAGATCCCTTTCCTCCGTTGCCTCCGTCCTGTCCGCGAGATCCGGGAGCTCCATCCTGACCGGGCTGTCCGTCCTGTCCGGGCTCTCCGGGCTGGCCGGGCTGTCCGTCGCGGCCTGGGTTTCCGGGTCTTCCGTCGGGTCCAGCGGGTCCCAGGGGTCCGGGTGCTCCAGGGGCTCCGGGCTGTCCAGCTGGAGAGGGCTGAGTGCGGACGTTTCCGTCACGTCCGGGGTTGCCGGGCTGTCCGTCGTTTCCGGGAGCTCCGGGCTGTCCATCGCGACCGGGCTGTCCACGAGATCCGGGTCTGCCAGCGGCTCCAGCATCTCCGGGGGCTCCAGGCTGTCCGTCGGGTCCCTTGGGTCCGGGGGCTCCAGGAGCTCCATCGGGTCCAGCGGGGCAGTCGAAGCAGAAGTCGGAGGCAGAGGGCTGCTGGTGGTTGTCTCCAGCGTCCTGTCCGGGTGATCCAGCCTGTCCGGGCTGTCCGTCGTTTCCGGGGGCTCCGTCCTGTCCGGGAGCTCCGGGAGGTCCGGCAGCTCCAACTCCGCAAGAGCAGCAGGTAGAGGCGACCTGTCTCTTTTCACGAGACATCTGGGCGGACCTCAGGGAGTCGAGCTGAAATGGAGCATGTTTAATGAGCACACATATGAATAGACTAGCATCAGGCAGTGTCATGCAATCATGGTAATACTCACTCTGACGAATTCTCCCTTGAGGGAATCGGCGCGGGTCTGGCAGTAAGACAGATCGTCTTGGATCGACGATTGCACGTTCTGCGAAGAATATTGATTATCGTAACATTCAAATGCTCAGCGGAGACGCTACGGTGTTTAGCGCATAATACGGAACATTTTATTCGCTAGCTCGTCATTAATTAGTACTAAAATTCTCATTTTCTCAGTAAATGCTACTAGTGCCGCTAGGAAACGATTAGGAACAAGAGCTAAGGTCGGAGACCCTCCAGTCAAAAGTCGAAATGAACGATAGGAATCGGAATACGCGGAACGGTTTATAATTTTGCGATAGAACGATTCCAATAAAGTAGTCAGTTGTCGATAGATCGATTTGGTGAAATCACCATACCTGCATGTACATGCAGAGCATGGGGACGGCGATGATTGCCGTGAGAGTGGCGATGGTGGAGACAGCCACTCCGAAGAAGGCGAACTTCTTCACCGACTCGACCTCGACGTCAACCTTGGACATGGTTCTACCTGGAATAATAATGAAGAATACTATGAATATAATGGTGGATACGATAATTGCAGATAAGTAAGGTAGAAATGGTACGGTATCAAGTGGTAATAATGATCAGCTAGGTAAGTCAATGACGAAAACTCAATTAACGATAAGACAAAGGTTGCTGGTGTTGCTGCCCAAAGGCAGTGAAGAGAACAGTGAATGTGTCCCCAACTCGGCCGGCAGCCCTTTTATACCCCCACTAGAGGGAACTGACGGTGTAATGAGTATGCAGTTTATCACTCATGAAAAAGAGTGGGCACCTTGATCGGAAGTGTTTCACTCGATTGGGTTTTCGAAGTGAAATAAAGAATTAGAAAATTAATAATAAGTTATCTGTGCTTGATGTCCAACGAGAAAAATGATGAGTAATATAGAGTACAGATCAGGAAAAGAGAGGGAGGCTCTTCTGGATTAAGTGGCACGTACGAGATCCGCGATGATAGTGTATTTTTCTGGTCGGTAGTTGATTATTTTGGAAATAAAGCACTTCAATTTTTGGTGTAATTAATCACCTTTGCTTATTTTCACAAACTTTTTTGTTATTTCGTCTTTGCAACTAAAAACAGTGAACTCTATTTGTCCCGGTTGGTTCTTTCGTTCCGCTGAAAATCTCCTTTTACAACTTAGAGATGTGTCATTAGAAAACTCTCTACCGATCGAGGAGCTAAGAAACAGCAAAATCGAAATGGTACAGACTCTCATTGGTGAAAAACAGTCACAAATCTACACGAATACTCTTTATTTTCATGATAAAGTAATGCACAATTTCATGATGAACTAGTGCAAAATTTACACGAATATTGCTCACGTCTATATTTTAAAGATTCACTTACTTCTGAATTCACTGGTAGGCAAATCCACCTCTTGTTTACGTAATCACTATCATTATTTCATTGCTTCCCTTTATTAGACTATCATGTGTCTCGACTGCCGAAACATAAGAGGACGGTTCTATCACATTCCAAAATTGTTGATCTTCTAAGCTCGGCTCATTCTCGAAATTTCACGAGTGCTAAACTTGGGTCGACCTAGTGAACGCCCTTCCTCTGAACTGTAACAGCTTCGATCTCTTCATTACTTTCTCTCAATCAGACAAGGCGAGAGATCATAGCAAATGAAGAGACGCAGAGCTGCTTCAATAAACTGTAATGCATTCGTGAACTTGCGATTTGCTCACTACCCGGTCGAAGGCGGACGAAAGAAATAAGTGTGTAAAGAGTGCAATGATGAAGCTGAACCGTGCTTTAAATGTGTGATAAAGGAGGTTTTAAATTTAAATTTTATTTATATCGAACAATGGTACTGAAAATTTTCACGCTGTGACATGTTTATAAAAGCTAATGCGAATTTATTTTTTTTGTATTTTTTGGGCACATGAACTTCATCGAAGTAATCTGACTTTGTTGCAATTCATCAAAGAAAACTCGAATAACGGAAAAAATCTTCGCGCACTGTGAGCCATGCATGATGTATGAGGCTCTTCACATGTGAGGTCCATTTGAAAATGTGGCTTGTTGATTATTCGAATGTCTACTTTTGTGAACCGATATAAAAGTTCTCAATGTGATCTGATTGATGGAAATCGCGTGTATATGTGTAAAAGACAGGAACGGCGACGATTGCCGTGAGAGACGGTGGAGACAGCCACTCCGAGGAAGGCGAATTTCTTCACCGATTCATTGTTGATCAACTATCAGATAGAGAAAAAAATTTGGATGAAATAAATTTTTTAAAAATTTTTGTGAAATCAAAGAGCAGATCCTTTTGCCACTATGACGCGCTTGTGAAACATATTCAGATTGGAACATGACTCACGCAAAAACAGTCATCATCGTTCGTTGTCAACGTGCTAACTCTCATGATTCCCTTACTCTGAGCCGGATCGGATAATTTCATGAAGGCCATCAAGAACGCATTCGCCCCTGGTCTCTACATTTACCCGATCCCCCCGCCCATCAGATAAAGCGAGAGATCAAGTGAAATAGCGAGACTGGCCCCATCGCTCCCCAGTATTGCCCGCCTCGAGAATGCCCCGCCCTTTTCGTTTCTCCATCTCCTTCAGTCCATCTTCTCCTCTAACGGTCTGGCCCTCTCGTGAAGCCGTGCTCTCTAACCAGCTACTTACTTGAGAACACTGTGTCCGAAAAACGGCCACTACGATTTTTCCGTGTGCCACTATATAAGGGCGGTTAGCCGCTCCGATTAGCATCAACCATTGCTGTCTACCGACTTTTCTTACTTACTACTGTAGCACGAGTATCCGTACCCTAGTATCTGTTTAAATGTACTACCAATCCATATCAACATTATGCCTTTCTACCGTACTCCTACCGTACTCCCAAATCCCATCTTCAATCGATACCTCCTGCAGGTATAGCCATGTCCAAGTACGACGCAGAGGTCGAGTCTGTGAAGAAGTTCGCCTTCTTCGGAGTGGCTGTCTCCACCATCGCCACTCTCACGGCAATCGTCGCCGTTCCCATGCTCTGCATGTACATGCAGGTACGGTAGTCTCACCAATTCGGACGATCGACAACTGACTACCGTAATCTAACATGATGCCATTGCAGAACGTGCAGTCCACGCTCCAGGACGACCTCCAGTACTGCCGTACCCGCGCCGACTCCCTCAAGGGAGAGTTCTCCAGAGTGAGTCTCGACCCACGATTTCATAGAATACGGTAGAACCGTACTGGTTACGGTAGTGATCGATACTGTACCCATACAATACCATAATGGACTCCCTTCCAGCTCGACTCCCTGAGATCCGTCGAGATGTCTCGTGAGAAGCGTCAGGTTGCCTCTACCTGCTGCTCTTGCGGAGTTGGAGCCGCCGGACCTCCCGGAGCCCCCGGACAGGATGGAGCCCCCGGAAACGACGGACAGCCCGGACAGGCTGGATCCCCCGGACAGGACGCTGGAGACAACCACCAGCAGCCCTCTGCCTCCGACTTCTGCTTCGACTGCCCCGCTGGACCCGCTGGAGCCCCCGGAGCCCCCGGACCCAAGGGACCCGATGGAGCCCCCGGAGCCCCCGGAGACGCTGGATCCGCCGGAAGACCCGGAGGACGTGGACAGCCCGGACCCGCTGGACAGCCCGGAGCCCCCGGAAACGACGGACAGCCCGGAAACCCCGGACGCGACGGAAACGTCCGCACTCAGCCCTCTCCCGCTGGACGCCCCGGAGCACCCGGAGCACCCGGACCCCAGGGACCCGCTGGACCCGACGGAAGACCCGGAAACCCCGGACGCGACGGACAACCCGGCCAGCCCGGAGAGCCCGGACGCGATGGAGCCCCCGGCCAGAACGGAGCTCCCGGATCTCGCGGACAGGACGGAGGCAACGGAGGCAAGGGATCTTGCGACCACTGCCCTCCTCCCCGCACCGCCCCCGGATATTAAGCTGGGTTACTGTGCCATTTCTCAGGAAGACCTTCGAATCTCGTCAGCTTTCGCAGTCTTACTTCTCCTCTCAAACATGTCAAAACGATCTTCAAACTGTGTATGATAAAACTGCTTCCATTTCACACGTTGCCTAGTGCTCATTGTCACAGACACACTCATATCTATTTGGGACACACACTCTAAATTGGGGCAGGGGTTGTTTCAGCTACTAAATTCCTTCTCGAGTGCCTTTCTCTGTTCTCCCCAATTCGCCCCGTTCATCAGTTAGAACAGTCAAGGCCAAAAGTCTCCTCAGCTAAGAGCAGTGGTCTGGCTCTCTCAATTTACCATTATCTCTCGCTTCTTGAGGGATGAGGAGCCCTCTGTGCCTCTCCAATTTGCTTGATATCTAATTGTCTCTGGCCACTTGCAGTTAGAGAATTTGTTGTTGTGATGCGGAGTAGCTTACGCAGTTTTCGCGAAGAAGGGAGTTCTCCTTATCGAGATGGGGGAATGCACGATCGAACGATTAGCTTGCGTAAGATGATCACTTGGAACTGATGATTTGAGAATAGATAACGTTAAAAAGAGAGGAATTTGTATGGATACACTCTCCGAGGAATCGGTTTTTTTTTGGGCGTCATTGAATTGAAGGTGAAACCCACCTGAAGTAATTAGTACCCTGAACTGCCCTGGATTTTTTTTACGACAGATTCCATCAAGGTCATGCAGCAGTGGTTTTGGAACATCTATGCAGAAATATTTCGTTCAGTCATCACGTCGAGTTTGAATGAAGAGTGTAGTTGTAATTATTTAAAAGCCATGCATGATTCGTGCAGTAATTTTGCAGTTGATCCTCAGATTACCTCAAGATACGAATTTTCCAACTCTCCAATATTCTTTTTCAGATCAAAGATCAAACTGCATTTTCGCTAACGGTCTTCGCAGTACTGTTGCAAAGGAAGCGAACAACCGTTCAGTGCCCTTTAGCGCGCGTGTTCGCACTCTAAATTCATTTGCTCCTTTCGCGTTCAAGGTGTTGATTGGCGTAATGCCCACTTAAATTGCAAGTGACGGAAACTACTCGAAAGAGACAAAGAGGCGCCCATATTTTCGACACTGAAAAGGGTTTAGTCACCCTCGGAGCATTCAATAGTACAAAACAATATTTTTCAGTTCTGCTTTCTGTCCCATTTTCATAATTAATTATAATTATACTAAATGCAAATCAAGAACCTTTAAGTTAATTCAAAACCAGAATGTGTTGTTGTTTCTAAACTCTTGATGCTGACCATGGCCCAATTGACACCTTGCATGTAAACTGGCGCAAGATAGCTGTCTTCGATCAACGATTGTAAAAGGGAAACGAAATGGAAGTAATCAAACTAAGCTAGGAAGCTAGCGTGAAGGTCGTATTTGAGAAGAAAAAAGTAACTCGAGAGCAGTAACCACGTCGCTATTGACCTAAATTGCTGAGATACCAAAGCGCTAAAGGGATTCGCTTCCGCGTTACCTGATTGCGAAGATGCAGTAAAACGAATTGTGAGGCCAGAAAAGTTAACATTGAAAAATTGAATGTTAATTGAAATGGATGAAGGAATGTTAATATTGAAAATGCAATCGAAAGAGAAATAAATATTGTTCATATGGAAGATTCAAGATAATGAAAAAGTTCTGGCACATAATATTTATTGTATAGATAGGGGCCACAACGTAGATTGCCGAATTGTCACAATCCGGTCAAATTTGTGTCCAAACTGTCCCTCATGGACCCAATAACATCACCCTTTTTACCGTTTGTTGAAATCTTGTCTCTGAGCTGCGCTACAGCCCGAGAAGAACGCGCGAAAGGCACCGTTGCAGAGGGGGAAAGGCGAGACGAGAGGGAAATGGGGCGGAGCCTATTCTGCCCATTTCCCTCATCTCAGTCGGCCATAGTTTCACCAAGTCGAGCTTGCGCTTTGCGACGCTCAAAGTCGAAATCGAATGGTGATATAGAGGAGAGCGTGCGCTAGTCCCACCGGGTAAGAACAGCGGGGAGAGCGAGGCGGAGGGAGAGGGAGTGTGGTGTGTCTCTCGCCTCTCTCCTCTCATTTGACTATCCCCTCTGGCACTCACACTGTGTTTAGCGTCAGTAGGAAGCGGGGAAATACGCGCGTACTGAAACCTTTAAAACAAAGTCGCAAGCTTTTGAAGCATGATAAAATTCTATTTTTTTCACTAAACTTCCAAAAATATTCGTATTTGTCGAAAAATTGCTGCCCAACCAAAAAGTGCGCACTGCAACCCGTCAAAACGGCCTATTCCCATCGTTTAGGTTCAATTTTGACCTACTCAGTGAAGATGTGCACATTTTGGGCAGTGCTCAATCGATTGGGAATCCCAGTAGCTATCCAGCGCACTTTAGAATGAGTGATTAGGTCATGAATGAACCTTGCGACTTTGATTTCTCGCGTTTTGTGGGGAGTCGTGTCTCATCAAAGTGGGCGGAGCTTGTGGCCCCTATGTATAGATGAAACATATTTGAGAATATTTATCATGAAATGCATAAAGCTACAAGCGAGGCTCATGAACTGTCTGGCTGATTTGCATCATTGCAATGTATTTTCCGGAGTAAAATAAAGATGAAATCAACTCCCCCGAAACCCAATAAATACGACAATTTAATTAGGAAGTATTAAAAATAAAGAGATCTTTCAATTTCCATATTCACGCTCCCTCTTCCCTCCATCCTTCACCTCCTCTCCTCATTCTGTCGCCTTCCCTCCGCTCCGAGCAGTCTCTCCTCTCCTCGGTGAGCGCCCCCGGATCCCCCGGATACCCCTGGGATCCTCTGAGACTCCTACCATAACCTGACCGTACCCTCAGGCTGCCCATCAGCCCTGCCAGCGGAAATGAGCGCGGATCGATCGCGCGTAGAACAGCCAAACGAGGTACGTTGCCTCGACAACGGTATCCAAATCGATCGATGTCCAACACCTGTCTACCGTATACCAACAAGAAACATCCATTCGTGCACTACTGCATTCAAAACGATCGATATCCTACCGTATCCCAACAGCAATCTACCGTAATCTACCGTACTTCAGCGGAAGGTGCGCACGCGTCGCAAGGCGTCCACAAGCCCGGCGGCGAGGACTGGAGGGACGCCCCGGGGATCGCCCGGCGTGACCGACGGCACCCAGAACACCGTCACGAAGGTATCGACGGAGGGATGCGATGCCTACCGTATCCCCCACTGTATCGTATTGCATGACTTGACTGTAAACGGGCAACAACTGTACCGTAAAGTGTCTCGTGGCATCCGTGACCGTTTCAGATCACAACTGAAATCTGCAATGTGACCATGCATGAATTTTTCCTCGCTGGTCATTCACCCTACCGTACCATCTACCGTAATCCTTCTTCACAGGGCACGTCGGACCAGAAGGCGCTGAAGAGCGCCGAGATCGCCAACAAGGTGGCCTGGTCGAAGAAAGTGCTCACGCTGGTGCGTAGTTCTACCGTAGTGCTACCGTACTATTGTACTTCCGTAATTCGACTTTTTCTCTTTTCGGAACTTCTCTATGCCACTAACAGGAGCCTCCCTGAGTGTGCTGAGGAGTAGAGAATGACATGCATAGTGTGGCTATGATAAATGGTCACTGCTTGCATCGTACTGTAACCGTACTTCAGTCGTGCAAGACGCTCAGCGAGGAGTTCAATCGACGAATCAAGAAGTATGCCGATCCGAAGCTCACGACCATCTGCTCGGCCAAGAACGAGGAGAAGAATCGGTACGGTAGATGGTATAATCGGGACACGGTAGTTGGGGGCTACGGTAGTCGGGTTACGGTAGTCAGATTACGGTAGTCAGATTACGGTAACGATACGGTATTGCAGGTACGCGGATGTGCTATGCCTCGACAGTACTCGCGTCAAGCTGACCGGGCGCAAGGTGAGGATACGGTAGCGAGCCGGGTTACTGTAGCGGATCGATTGTGGATACCATATCCAGTACCTACCGTATCCCTTTCTACAGCCTGACGACGACTACATTCACGCCAATTGGGTGTCGAATCCGGACGGCAGCAGGGTCATCTGTACCCAGGTAGGAGATCAAAGATCAAGCTAGAAACAATTATAGTTTGATCTTTGATCCTCCTTCAGGGCCCGCTGGCCGAAACCATCGAGGATTTCTGGAGGATGGTCGTGCAGAACAAGGTGATCATCATACTGATGCTGTGTCAGTTCTACGAGGGCGGTGAGTGAGAAGATGTGTTTGGAGTTGGGGGGGGGGGGAGTCCTATGGCTTGAAATACGTAATGATTGGAAAAATATGTCAGTATGATTTGGATACGGTGATTCCGTGTGGTGTAGGCAATGGAGTTGGCATGGGGTATAGTAGCTTCGGGCTGTGAATAACGTACGGCTACGGTTTCAAAACATGCAATGTACTCGTTCAGAAGACAACGAGAAGTGCGCGCAGTACTTCCCGACGGGCGTGGACGAGTCGAAGACATTCGGAGCATTTAAAGTGAGTTCAAAGATCAAAGATCACCCAAAGACCAATTTCAGGTCTCGAATCTCGCCTCGCTGAGCGAGCCTAAGATTGAGGGCGTCGCCTGCACGAACCTCGAAATCGTGTTGTGAGTTGATCTTTGATCTCTGGTCTTTGATCTTTGATCCCTTGCAGCGAGAAGAAGAAGTTCCGGGTTCGACATGTGCTGATGAGCTCGTGGCCGGACCAGTGCGCGCCTGTGACCTCGGACAAAGTGCTCGACTTGTGGAAGTGTGTACCGTATCAACTGCTAAAAACATCAACAAAAAAACTCTCGCTCAACACGATACTATCATGATCGCATCACCAAGTCATCATAATCATACCGTACCCCTCCGCGTCTACCGTAACCATCCACTACTGTACCCCGTTCAGATGGCTCAAGAGTAATACGAAGAAAGAGGACGAGAATGTTGTCGTACATTGCAGTGCAGGCGTCGGCAGGACGGCGACGTTTGCGGGTACGGTATCGGAAAGTTCAAAGATCAATTTTCAAACTTTTGATCTTTGATCTTTGATCTCTGCCTCTCAGCCATCGACATCGCTGCGAACAAGATCGGCCAGAAGTCGTCCACGTCGATGATGGAGGTGGTCAAGGTACGGTATGCTACCGTGTCAATTCTTCTAACGTACCCTACGCTGTGTAGCAGCCCTACCGTATCATTTTCCAGGAAATGCGTAGCATGCGCTACCAGGCGGTGCAATCGTACGTGCAGTACCTCTTCATGCACCTCATCATGCTGGACCTCTTCGTTTCGGTGAGTACGGTAGATTACGGTAGCCTCTGTATGTGTAGGGAAAAGGACACGATAGGCTACTGTGGGCACAATGAATTAGGCGTCTCTGTGATTACGATAGGATACGGTAATAGGAACTGTCGAACTACAATCCTTCTACAGTATCCAGTCAATATCGCATACCTCACAGGAGAAAATCATCGACAAATACGATCCGGAGAGCAAGTTCATGAAAGAGTACAAGCGGTTCGCCAACAGGAAGATCACCAAGGTAGGGGAGGGGCTGATCTTTGATCTTTGATCTTTGATCTTTGTTCAGATGGCTAAGAAAGAAGCGGCAATGGGCAAGACTGGCGGCAAAGAAGGCGGAAAGAAGATATCGATGCAAGAGGATGACGCGCCCTGAGAAGACTACGGTAGTCACAAGCCACACCCCCACTACCGTACCCCCACAGGCCGATTAGTACGGTTATCGATTCCCGAGTAGAAACAATGCGTGAACAATAAACCAATCTAGATGGATGCAGTCTTCGTGTATTCAATAACATAAACACAACTTCAATCCGGTCTAGAGAGTGTGGCTTGAAAAAGTCAGAGAAAATCTAACAAATTTGCTTTATTATCACCGGTGCGCCACACGAGGCAGAATTTGTATATACAAACTACAACGTGTACAAGCATCAAGCGTACAAACTACAAAGTACAAGCAGAATGTTTACAGTCGATAGAATCTATTCAATCTATGGAGGGGTGGAGCTTAAGGGGCCTAGTACTTGAAGGCCTCATCGTCGAACCAGCAATCGTCGTCGACGTCGGTCAGCAGCGGCTTGTGCTCGGGCTGCAAAGTTGGTCTTTGATCTCCCGGATAAACTTGATCTTTGATCTTTCAGACAACACTTGATCTTTGATCTCACCTCATACAGCGACTCCTGGCTCTTGCGGATCTCGGTGGCGACCTGCAATGTTGCAAAAAAAAGATTTATTGATTTTTTCACCGACACTCGCAACGATACTGTAGACATTATAATGTTCAGGGCGATGTGAAACACATTTGAAAATTGAGATTCAAATGTAATGGTGACAATTCTATTACAACTACCGTAACTTTTGGAACCATCATCGTAACCGCTACCGTGTACCTCGTGGGCCTGCTTGCCGAGACTCTCGGGCATGCAGCGGTAGATGAAGACGAGCGCGAAGAGGGAGGGCACGATGAAGAGGAGAATGAAGCACGCACCGCCGATCAACTGGAAGGATTCGATAATCACTAGGATACGGTCTCTTTCGAATCGATTGATATTCACCAGGGTCTACTGGGCCAAAATCATTCAATTTGACAAGCGCTCGATAACTGTAGCCGACAAAGGGATCTATCCAACAGCAGTAGCCTTGCCCGATAGTTATTCAATCAGTAATCAATATACAATATCTCACCCGGTACAGCGGTACGGTGGCGAAGTTGGTGGCCGCAATCAGCGCGTTGCTCACCGCGTAGCAGATCGAGAAGACCTGCAAGGGAAATCGATAATTGGAGCTACCCTCCGACTACCGTATGCCCGTATCGATCGATTGCCTACCGTATCCTACCGACCCTTGCCACTTACCGTAGCGCGATGTCGCTGCGAGACCATCTCGGTGGCGACGAACCACGACAGCGGCCCTAGCACGAGCCTGACGAAATATTGAAAAATTATCGATTTTTTTTTTTGGAAATGTCGGACGATCAGAGATCAGGGCGATTTCGACAGTATAAATGCACGAAATAGAGCTCCCTCTAGCATCAGCAGCGTGGCGCAGTGGAAGCGTGCTGGGCCCATAACCCAGAGGTCGGTGGATCGAAACCACTCGCTGCTAGCTTCTTTTGCAAGATTTTTGCACGGCGAAAATCGATAATACCGTGGCCAAGATCTACCGTAACCCCAAAAAAATCAATATACCCGAAGGAGATACAGTAGCCGAGGACGGCGGCCAGGGCGACGTACTTTACGGCCGGATGCGTGCGCGCGCAGTACGACAGCAGCGCGAACGCGAGCAGGAACGACTGGAAAGAGAGTACGGAAGGGTACGGTGGACATGTATCGAGGACTGAGTTTTCACATATTTTTTTAACGCGCTAGCCAATTTCAATCGCATTTCGATAATTTCTGTCCACTGTCCACCAATTCGCTAGATCACCAATAGGCTAGGATTATGGCATTTTTGTGAACAAGAGGAGTTTCCATTAAAGCAACTATACGGAAAGGGGCTTGGTCAAAAAATGGTCGGAGCCTAGCTCAACTCACATTCGTAATGATGCCGAATCCGATGATCAGTTGCCGTCGTGGGAATCGATCGATAATCGTCGAACCGGCCACACAAGACAGCGTGAAGATGACCATGATGAGCATGGAGGAGACCTCAGAGACCGAACTGGAAAGGATACCGTAGTCGAGGGAAATCGAGGACTGGCTTTTTTCTCTGATGGCAAAATTGGTGAATTTTTTTGAGAAAAAAGTATGTTTCAGAAGTGGTTCATATTACGACCGACTGGTACAGATACGATGTGTATTTGTTGAACGTTATAAAAAGACCAGCAATATTTTTGCAACTGCTCATCTCTAGAATACACCTTTTTTTCGTGTCATCCAATACTACAGTACTAAGAAACAACTACGATAGCCATTCAGTCTACCAAATCTACCAAAGGAGAAATGGTACTAACCTGGACAGTCTCATCTCCAGGAAGAAGTGAGTGGACGAGTTGAGCAGAGGGTAGAAGGATAGAGTGAGAGTGAGGACGGCACACGAGAGTAGGATCGCCCGACGAATGTGGAAGGTAGACAGGCATTCCTGGAAAGATCAAAGAGCAAAGATCAATCAATCATTAGCTACATAATTTGCAACTGGGCATGATTCTACTAGATGTTTACCACGTAAAGGATGCATTAATGAGCTAGATCCAACACAAAAGATCAAAGTTCACAGTTCATAGATTAAAGACCAACCCTGAAACTGCTCTGGCGCTTGCCCGCCTCGACCGCGCGCTCCCGCTCGATCTGCCACAGGATCTCGTCATGACTGAAAATGTGAGTTGATCTTTGATCCCAGCTCCAAAAAAGTGGGCGTGGCCTCAACTAACCGCTCATTGCCCTTAACGCCTGCGCCCAGAAAGAAGTCGAGCGAGCGAATCGCGCCGGCCCGGTCGTTTCTGAAGTATGAAAAAATATTAAATTTCAAAAACCCTTCCTAATTTGTTTCCGAGCCTAGTGCATCCACGTTTCAGCTTCCAAAGAAGGTTTTGGTTCATTGACGAATGCCCAATGAAGCCCACTATCGTCCATGAATATAATCACAATAAAAACAATAACATCAAAACAATAACAATAACAACCTCATGATGAGCAGGTACTTGGGCGTCTCGGGCACGAGCCATACGATGATGAGGGAGAATGCCTCGGGAGGGATGGAGGAGAGCAGGAGGGGAGACAGCGAGTAGCCGAGCACCCGAAAATGAGATGGTCAGATAATTCAATGGTCAGAGATCAAAGGATAGTCCGAAAGTTCAGGTTTAGTGTGGTACAATTCAGTATGAAATCAAAATCTTAACTGAAAACGTCACGAACTATATGAAATATGTGAAACGTATTTGGAAAAAAAATAAAATTTGAACCTGAAATCATTGGATTTCCTGCATTTGGAGTTTACCGCAAAGAATTGTAGATAAGTACGGGTTTCTATTGCCATCAGGCCACGTCCCTTCCTGGTCACGCCCCATGAACTCACATTCCGCATGCCGAGCACGGTGCCCAGCACGCACATGGCGCCGTGTCCAATCTCGCAGAAGAAGGAGACCTCGCCGCGCATCGAAAGGGGAGCGGTTTCCTGCAGAGGGGTGGAATGGTTATGGCAGGGCTACGGTATCGACTCCTATCGAAAAGGGTATGGTTACGATAGACTTTTCGAATATGATTCCACGGGTTTCTCGGAAAGCGGAAAGGGGATGGCAGTTATTGTAGAGATAGCATTTCGGTCACTCCTGAAGAACACACACTAACAGTATGATGACAGTACTTACAGTATGATTAGACTACGAGTACGGTACCTGGAGATACAGAATGAGGCAGGCATCGCAGAGCGGCGAGGCCACGGCGGTCAGCGAGCGACCGATGAGGAGGAACTCGGGCAGATTGAGACTACAAGAACGGTAGATTACGGTAGGAGAGTGATCGATAAATGACCATCTTAACCCCTGAACTACCGTAATCAGTAACATTTCCGTATTCTGCATTACGACAAGATACGATAAGCAAGGGATCGATAACTGATTACCGTAGCCCGCAACACTACCGCATTCCGAAACCAATTGATAACTGTCTACCGAATGGCGGAAACTACCGAAAGTTAACTACCGTAATCCTCAAAGTACTGTAATACGTACCGTATTCCCGCCAACTGTACGATCGTCGAGACGAGCGTCACCGCGCACCCGATGATGTAGCCTTCTGAGAACAATCGTCAATTGAGGAAAATCGATAGAAATGAAAAGTCAAATTCCAAGAAAAATAAGGTATAAATGAAACATATTCGTAGATTCATTTCGAACTCTATGAGGAATGAAGAGATTTCGCTCTTTCAGCAGTAACTTACAAATTGATCAATTTCAGGTAGTAAACGCATCAATGAACTCACGTCGTCTGCCGTACTCGTCGAGGAACATGGGCGAGAGCAGCGCGCCGAAGATCTGCAAAATCGTCGCTAAACACCAGAAGTTTGCAACCGGAATCTGAGCACTCGCGGAACGATAAAATCCCCGCACATACCTGGAAGAAGTACCACGCGTTGAGGATGGTGGAGCGGACGAGCGATAGCGTGCCCTCGTCGAGTGTGTACCCGCGGTGCTTGTACGAGTGCGCGATGAAACTGCAAGTATCGGCGCTAAACACAGTAAGTTCGGCGCGGTTAAATGCCGGATGTTTAGGCCCGGATCTACGCTTTTTTTATTTTCTAATTTGCAAGGCTGCATAAGATGCATTGCAAAATTCGACCGCACAGAGATACAACAGAGCGTTGAAACATATTCGAATATTTTCGGCAAATTGTGTTAGATAAATTTCAATTAATCTACAGAATAAAATAGTCCACTATTTCAAAGATTCCGCCCTAAACTTCTGCTCGTTAGCACCGACATAGCCGTACCTGTCGAGCGCCTCCACTGCCGTGTTCACGGAAGAGTTGGTGAAGCCGGACGGGAAGTTGGTGACGAACGAGAGCGAGGCGTACACTGCGAAATGATCGGATGAGCTCGAGTTTCGAAAATGGATATTTTTCAAAATACCGTATCCTAGGAAAGTGATCATTCAGATATAGTAAGGCTACTTTAAGTACTGTAGGAAAGTGATCATACAGGCACAGTAAGGCTACTTTAAGAGTATGGATGGGTACGGTAGGGTACGGTAAGGCTACGGTATCTAGGATACGAAAGTGGTACGATACCTGTGAGCAGGAAGAGGAGGTCGCGACGGCGGTAGAAGGGGCCCGCTGCGGGACCACCGGTCGAGCGCCCCATCTGGAGTACTGTAATGACAGGATACGGTAAGGGTACGGTAAGGATTCGGTACGAATACAGTAAGGATATGGTAAGGGTACGGTAGCGGAAATCGATTGATCAGTCACGAAATTGAACGGAATTCAAAGAAATGGGATGGACGCAATCGGGTTAGAAATGAGAAGGGAAGAGACAGTCGATCGATATAGCGCGCTTTATCGATTGTGAGGGTGAGATAACACGTGATGTGAATTCCACAGAGTTATGCTAGTCACGTGAATACAGAAACAGGAAGGAAACCAATCGATAAAGCGCGAAACGAACGGGGCAAGGAACCGAGGAAGTGTGCTCTAGTCTCTTCCCTTTTCCCTCCCTCCCTCCCTCCCCCCAGCCCAGCCCGATCGATGGGAAGGGAGACTGGGTCTGCGATCTTTGACCTACCACTGGAGATCGGAAGACTCTCCTCGGTTCGAGTTGTCTCTAGTCTGGTTTTGGCTAGAGTTTGGTCAGGACCGCCTTCTCGTCATTCCACATGCTTTCACGTTTTGTCCGACCAGAAACCTCAGTATCCGCCGATTATTAAAGTGCGCAGTATCTACAGGTACTGTGTCCCAGCAGAAGAAAAAGATGAAAGACACGGCCAAACGGTCATTGAAAGGAGATTTATGTTTTACGAAATGAGACCGGGAGAAATCGAAGTTTGGACAAACTAGCGCATACCAACTACTTGTGAAACATAACATGTGATGGACATTTAAAATCAATTCTATGAGATCTAAACCTTTTAGTAGACAATTGGTTATTGAATCGGGTCATTTTTCGAGCATCGCGATATGTTCAATTTGAAAGAAGACCAAACAGATTGTAATTCTGGTAGTGAAATCGTAAGATCTTTATTAATAAAATTGGTATAAATATATTATTACACGATTAAAGATGGGACACCGTCTGAAGAGGGAAGAATGACAAGACACGGCGATTGAAATTCCAATAATTTCTCCAATATTCAAACTATTCTTACTAATCTAAAAATCTATTGTTGAACAAAACAACTAGAAATTAGGTAAATTGAACAATGAAAAAAAGTGATTCCTTACCTATTACAAAACTATTTACTTTGTCTATAGAAGTCTAGCAGTGCTGGCTTCGACTAGCTCTACTGCGTCTTGGCTGCAGCTGCATTCTCTGTGGCCTGCTTCTGCAGCGCTGCTGCAATCCGCCGCTTCATGTCCGCTGTCGAGATGCTGAATTGCGCCTGAAAACACATATTTCGCGTATTTTTTCCTTAAAGAAGGAGTGGCACGAATAACAAAGGCTGGGTCTCACCACGGAAAACCACCGCTCAAAATGGTATACGGTAGTCAAAAAAATCAAACTTTGTTATATTTCCCGGCTCTACCCCCGGCTCTGTTGCAACGGAGTCTTTTTCCTTTTATTGATCGCTTTGTCGTTTCGCTCATGTTTTCTTGCTCAATTACATGTTAGGAATCATAAGGAATAGCTGTTTACCCTTTAGAGTACGTTTAGTTCAACGCCAAGAGAGAAGGTGGAGACGACGCCGGATCTGACGCCGACGAGTAATATGGAGCAGTTGTTATTCGTTATCCCTGTCCCTTATTTCGTCTTTGTTCAAATAAAGACTTGTTATTTTCAAGTTCGTTTTTTTCTGGAGGATGGACACGCACAAAATAATAATATTTACACGAATGTTTTGATTTGTTTTTAACTTTTGTTGCATCCGTCAGTGCTTTCATTTGATACGATATGCCGAAAAAATAGGCTTGAACGTTTTGCTGATTGGCTAGTATACAGAGAATATCGAAACTGATGTAATTTTTAGAGGAATTTTTGTCACTTCGCATAAACTGAACTCTGTTCGGGTATACATTCCTATGTCGAATTCCCTATGTAGAAGGCTGTCGAATTCATAAGACTGGTCGTTTCTGTAAATGTGCGCCATCAACATCATGAAACCCGGCATGATCAAGAAGCACGCGCTCTCTCAGTATGTATACTGTCCATGACTCCACATCCCCAACCGTCTCCCATGGTGTAGTGGTGAGAGCACTAGACTGCCATGCAAAGAGTAGTGGGTTCGATTCCCCTCTCCTGTATTATTTTATTGCTGATTTCTCCTTTTCCGATTTCCTCTCTCGATAAATCAATATACGAGTACAGTACTCGTATCTAGTTTGCCTGCGCTCAGGCCCGATCTTTAAAAATCCATAGTGAGCTTCAAAGACATTTCTGTCACTTCGGATAAACTGATTTCTGATCGGGTATGCCTTCCCTATCATCCCACAGTCTCAGCTTAGGTGACTAAATATTCGTGCCACTCCTTCTTTAACAATTTCGATAACAATTCACAAATAAATCAATGAAACGTACATGTCGCTGCACTGCATACGCGTAGTACGGATTATTCGCTAGCTGAGCGTACTGAGGAGCGTTGAAGGGAGCGTGCGGTTGGTAGTGGAATCTGCATTGATATTGTTATGTTCTGTCTTCTGGAAAGTTCAGATAGGGTTCAGGGAGTTTTCGAAAGGCCGAAGAGTATTCGAATATAATGGCTCTCTGGACGGCTGTGGGATAACAAAATAATAAAGAACTTTTCGGGAGTCAACAATTGAAGGCATATCAAAAGTGCTCACCCATTAAACTGCTCGTCTCTTCTCGATCCATCGGCCGACGCGCTAGCATCGATCACTATCCTGTCGTTCTT
The DNA here is from genome assembly GCA_000180635.4 of Pristionchus pacificus. Classification (NCBI taxonomy): domain Eukaryota; kingdom Metazoa; phylum Nematoda; class Chromadorea; order Rhabditida; family Neodiplogasteridae; genus Pristionchus; species Pristionchus pacificus. The sequence continues at coordinate 22,546,898 of CM026576.1, forward strand.
GGGCGCCGGAGTGGGCGCGGGCGTCGGCGCCGCTACCACGATCGGCACCGGGTACGGCACAAACTGCGGTTGCTGCAGCTGCAGCAGCGGCTGCTGCGCCGGCTGCTGCTCGACGTAGCCGAACGAGCCGAACGGCGACGGCAGCTGCTGCTGCGGCAGCAGCGGCTGCACCGAGACGAACGGCGGGGGCGTCGAGGCGTAGAGCGGGAGCGGCTGCTGCGGCGTGGTCGAGTAGAAGACAGGCGCCGGAGGTGCCTGCACCATTACTGGAGGCCCGCGAGGCGGCTCCTTGCGCGCGATCATCAGGCGAGGCGCCGGTGTGGCGACGCTGTCGTAGCCGGAGGCTATGACCGTCGCAGCCGTGCTGGCTTCAGTCGCCTCGTAGCCTGCGGTGGCAGGCTGCAGCGGCTCCTGGGGCCATTCGTAGGCCGAGCTGGCTTCGGTAGTAGTTGGCGTCTGCACGGGCGCTTCGTAGCCAGTCTCCTCCTCGGGTTCCTCCTCTTCCTCTACCGCGTACGGAGCCTCGGTGGTAGTCGTAGTGGTAGGCTTCTTGGGTCTGCGGGTGCGTCTGGTAGCCGGTTTCTGGGTGACATAGCGGAAACGGCCCTTGGTCGTGGGTTCGGTCTCGTACGGACTCTCCTCCTCGTAGGGACGCGGCGATGGAGACGACGGCTCCTTCTTGGTTGGTGGCTTAGATACAGGATTGTCGTAGCCGGGTAGGGGCGCTGGCTCTTCGTAGCCTCTAGTTGCCGCTGCGGTAGTCTCTGGTGCTTGTTCGTATCCAGCGGTGGTTGAGGGTTCCTGGTACGGTTCCGGGGCTTCAGTGGCGGGCTCGTAGCCCTGTGCCTGCACTTGCTCGTCTCTAGGTGGCGGCGCGGGTTCCTCGTAGGCTATTGGTTCCGGTGTGGACTCAACTGGGGCTTCATAGGGTCGCTCCTCAGGCTTGGCTGGTTGATCATAGGGGCTGGGTGCCGGGCTAGAATCGATTCGTTGAGGTTGGCTCACTTCGTATCCGGCGGTGCTTGGCGCCTGGTACGGTGCATCGGTGGTTGGATCGGGAGCCTCGTAGGGTGCGGGAGTATTCGTGGGCTGCTCGTAAGGTGCCTGAGTTTCTTCAGGAGCTTCATAGGGCGCTTGGGTCGGTGCGTGTTGCTCGTATGGGTCAGGCTTGGCATCGAATGGAGCCTCGTAGGGACGCGCCTGAGGACGCTCTTCGGCGGGAGCTTCGTAGCCCTTCTGCTCCGGCTTTGCAGCCTCATATGGTCTTTGCTCGGGCCGCTCCTCAACTGGGGCTTCAGTGGGTTGCTGATATGGTTCAGGCTCCTCGTCCCTTACAGGTGCTTCATACGGCGCAGCGGTCGTGGGCTGATCGTATCCCCTCTCCTCGGGCGTTGTCTCTACTGGGGCCTCGTAGGCGGGTGCCTCCGTAGAAGCCTGGTATGGTCGGGTCTCAACTGGCGCTTCGTAACCTCGCTGCTCATGAGTGGTCTCTACCGGGTTCTCGTAGGCGGGGGCCTCGGTAGAAGCCTCGTAGGAGCGGGACTCAACCGGAGCTTCGTATGCTGGGGCCTCTGTGGGTTGTTCATACGGTCGGGATTCCACTGGTGCCTCATACCCTGTTGGTTCAGGCTTGGTACGAATGGGAGCTGCAGTGCCGTATGCGCTCTGCTCCGGACTGTAGGTGTAGGGCTCCTTGCGAGTGGTAGGTCGGGAACGGGGTGCCTGGGTCGGATCCTGATGGTAGGGTCGGGTCGCTGGTTCCTCATACCCAAGGACGGCCGACTCGCTGGGTGGTTCGTGTGCGGGCGGGCTGACCTGGAAAGTTGAATTTTCGATACTTCGAATTGATGATTCGGATATGTTTCAGAGGTTGCTCTAGTTCGACACTGAAGAATGAAGACAAGAATGAATGACTATCGTGAAATAAAGCCAAAGTCTAGGGAGCCACGCCCTACCTCGTATCCCCTCGTGCTCTGCCCGTAACCGTCCATCGTGATATCCGCGGCTGCCGCAGCGTTCATGTAGAGGTCGTCCATCTGTGCGTTTTTTATTACTATGTTTATCTCGATACACCTTCGATTATCTGAGCAACATCATTGCGTATCTAATACAGCCTATATTTTTTAGCAATGCAATTCTTTTAGAGAATTTGAAATATTTAAGACACTAACCGGTTTCATGTGTCGCTCGACCGACCGCTCATCGTTGTAGCCGGGCTGAAATTTTCGATTTAAAAAAAATTATCTGTTCGAAAATAATATGTTTCAGCAAATCCACAAGGCGAATGAGATGCTGCGAGATGCGTTGGTTGGTTATTCTCCTGCTGAAAATCAAAAATATTTGTAAACCTGCTCGGGCTCATCTTTCGGCTGCTCGTGGCCTCTTTCCTCGGGTCGTTGCTTCTCGATTTGTGCTGCGGTAGGTCCGGAAGTGTGATAGCCTGAATTGCCTATTCATTCTTCCGTTATCTTGCGGCGCAAACCGGTGAGAGATCACGTAAAGCTAACAGATTTATTTCGGAATCAATTATTGTTAGTCGTGCCTTCAGTAATGTACTTGTAAGAAGGGATCACCTCTCTGTTCCTCCTTCCTCTCCTCGACCGGGGCTTCGTATCCCCTCTGCTCAGGTCGCGAGTCGACAGGCACCTCGTAAGGCTGTTCTTCGTAGACATTAGGACGATGTTCGACAGGAGATTCATAGCCTGAACACTACTATTGTACTTTAATTTACTAACGAATACACAGATTATATCAACGAGTACTGCATAGACAAGAAGGTTGTAGGATATTTTTCAAAATTACTAGTCATAGTACCTAAACATTGCATATGGACTCACTCCTCTCTTCCTTCTTCTCCTCCACCGGTGTCTCGTAACCTCTCTGTTCCTGTTTCTCTTCTACTGGGGCATCGTAACCCTGCTGCACTGGCTTCTGCACTTCAGGGGCCTGAATCAAGATCATTCAAAATGCTTTTCATTTCGGGATTGCTCATTTCGCTCATTTTCACGATTTGTCTCACCTCATAGCCCTGCTGCACTGGGCGCTGCTCTGCTGTTGCAGGGCGGGCAGTATCGTAGCCTTTCTGGTGAGGTTGCTGCTCGACCGGGGCCTGTAATTATCAAACCCCTTGCGTTGACATGAAAATTGTGAATTGTGATGCTCAGAGGCAGAATCCGTGTTTATATTCGGTTGTTCGTGGATGCATACCTCATATCCCTGCTGCTGCTCCTGCTGTTGAACCGGTTCCTCATAGGGTTTCGGTGCGGGGCTGTACGGCTTCTGGGCGGGATAAGGGCTGTCGTAGCCTTGCTGCTGCTGAAGGGCGACCGGCGCCTGAATTTTCAATTTAAAAAATATGCGGAATCGGTTATGAGGTTCGGTTGGGTATGATGGTTATTGTTATTGCGAAAGAAGAACGGTCCTATGATACACCACCGTGATGCCTACTAGAAACCACATAGAAAGTGCATAATTTTGCAAAGTATTGCGGACTCGGAAAATGACTGACGTCATAGCCCTGCTGCTGCACGTGCTTCTCCTTCTTCTGCTGCTGCTGCACGGGTCGGTCGGGTCGCACCCTGAATTCAATTTATTTATTCTGACAATGAGAACAGTATACGAAATGCGAAAGATACTGAACAATGATGATGATCAATTCTTGTCTATACCTGGAAGTCCTCGCAGTCTCCTCTCCGGGGCACGGACAATACTGCGCATCGATTCCCGGCGGACCACGACTAAATCATATTATTTATTGTAAGTCACGAAAACAACCGTATAAAAATCGTCTGAAATGAAAACGAAAGTCATTTTTTAGGGATTTTTATTTCTTGGAAGTGCGATTCGCAAGACAATTGATATTTTGAGATTCGAACAGCTCAAACTAACCTCTTGAAACATACTTCTCAGTTTTAGAGCGAGAATGAAATGTTCGATCGAAACTGTAGACCTATCGGTTGCGATTTTCATGCCAAATAATAAAACGCAAACTACTCACGGCCCCGGCTGTCCTGGCTTGCCATCGTACGATCTTCTTCCCGGGTATCCTCGGCGACCGGGATTGCCCGGCCTGCCCTGCTTGCCGACGTGACCGGGCTCGCCTGGAATGCCGTTCCTGGTTCTTGCCTCCATTATTGCACCGTACCTCTGTGTCCCTGGCCTCCACGTCTGCCCACGTATCCGGCGGGTCCGGGTCTGCCCGGTGCTCCGACTCCCCTTCGCCCGCTTCTGCCCGGTCGGCCGACATGTCCCTGCATTTTGGAATATTTGCTAAAAAATTAGGGAGATCACGTCATGTGATGCCGCTTTATTTTGTGAGTTCACTCTTTACGCTCAGCAGTGCGAACGTATCAATGCTCCACAAAGCCAGTACCTGCTTGCCGGGTGCGCCTCTGGGTCCAGCATCGCCTCGCTCACCAGGGTATCCGCGACTGCCCGCGCGTCCTGGCCGTCCGATTCTGCCCTGGTGTCCGGGGTAGCCAGCGTGACCCGCTGGACCCGCGGGTCCGGGTGGTCCGCGCGGTCCCGGTGCGCACTGGAAAATTTCTTATTATTTTAAGATGACTACTGTCGGACGATTGATTTCTGATGATCCAAGGACTGATAAGCTGGAGGTGAAACATAATGTATGACAAATGATAAATGAAGGAACATATTGATTATTTTTACGTCGTGTTTCTCGTTTACCTTCGTGCACGTCTTCGAGCTCATGCGCACCATCCACTGCATCGCACTCACGCCGTCCGGTCCATTCGGGCCATCGAGAGCGTCGGGACCGGCGGGGCATGGAAAAGTTGTTATTATCGTAAAGCACACAAATTTCTATACGTGTATCAAACATTTCAGTTCGAAAGGCACTCGAAACCGATTTGTTTGTCCTTCGGGCTGCATTTTCAAACTCTCAGGAACTCACGATTGCGCATCTGCATGTTTGACTTTTTTTCAAATACGTTTCACGATTTCATTATGAAACGTCAAGCGACTAGAATCTAATAGCGGTTGCAATTGTTTTTGAATTAGAATAAATGATGAGAATGCCTTCTTGTTTTGCGCTAGCTCCGATGTGAGAAAAATAATGATTTACCAGGTCGTCCTCTCGGCCCGGGCGGTCCACGAGGGCAGGACCGAGCGGATGAGCCGCACTTGGAGCAGGCCTGAAACGGGATTATTATGATACCATATACAGTTCTTTGTATTGTATCGTACCAAAATTAGGATAGTACCTTTCGAAAATCAATAATTGGTAATGTATCTCACCGCATCACTCCTTGCCGATCGTTCCTGTCGCGGTGCGGGAGTTGCGCCGTTGTGCTCGGGTGCGAGCATCGTGCGCCATGCGAGGGCGGAGATTGTCTGTGAATCGATAATTTGTATCTACAGCATATATCTCATGTTAACGCCCCTATGTTATGTTTACACTGCATCCCTATGCTTACGCTGCAGCATTCATCAAAATATTGAAAATAATACACAAAAAATAGTAAAATTAACCTTGAACTCAGCCAGATCCGCCTCTGATTGGCTATGGAATAGGTCGATATCGGAAAACATGACAAGCATGCCGGCGACAGCGACTAAATTAGGAACTTTTCGATAAGTAAATATAATTTTGTAGAATCTGATAGACCGTACAATGTAAATGCTCACCAAACAGAGCGAACGAAGACGCGACGACAGCTCCTCGCGCAAAGGCGAGAGCGCCCGAGTGCGGGCTGCCTCCCCCTCCCATAGTGTGAGACTGCTACAAAGATCAAGGATCGATTAGGTCGGTTTAAAATCTGTATGATAAATCAAATACGAGCGTTACAGGAAAAAACATATTATAGAGAAATACAAATACGTTTTACCTAGAGATGTTAGATAATTTCAGTAAATCATCAGCTATGTTTCATAGTTACTACGAAATGAAAGAGAGTGTTCATCTACGCTGTTGCGTTGCGGTTAATTTTCCAAAAAAATATTGCCGGGAGAAAACGAAAGGTTTCAAGCTAATTCGAAATTAACTATGCGACCAGTGTGAAAATAAGAAAGAATTAGTCCGTTCAAGCCAGGTCATCTCATGGATGGTTCCCAATTGGCCGGTGCCGTTGCGGAAAGTGAAAGAACCTCAGCCAATTAAGGGGGACAAAGGGGGGCTGTTAGTTAGCGCATTTTCGGCATCAAAGAGTTCCCAATCTCCCCTTCATTCCCCTTCCTTCCTTCCTTGGCCACTCGTTAATACTGGATCAACTCTCCCTTTCGACATAGCGGGCGATTGGCAGGGATAGGGGGGAGGATGGGGGCGAAAACTGATTGTGTTTGCTGCTGGAGGTTAAAGTGAGCCGGACAATGGACGGCTGACCTTTGGAACGGGTGAAGGGATAGGGCGGAACAGGGATTGCCTCGATGATGGTATCTCTAAAAGCCGGAAAAGGCGTTCGAATGAAAGAAACAGACGAGTGTGAACTACTATTCTTGTGAATAATTAGAAAAAACAAAGGACGTGTGTACTTGGTAATTGGTACATTCGTGAGCTGGGAAACGATTCGATACTCGAAGTAAACCTATACAGTTAGCTGTTTCGAGCAACAACAACAATCTAGTAAAACAAATGACGCTTAGAAACTCTGGCTGTTCTCAACCGAGTTTTTTGTATGTTTTTTCCTCAATGTTCTGAGGAACTCTTAGAATATTCATATAGCCAGCTATCTTCATCGGTGTGTTGTCCATGTTCGCAAGGAAATGTGACCTGTGAAGCATATTCGAGAGGCTTTACGCTTACACCATACTGTGAATAGTGTTTAAATTTTTTCGTGGAATCAACGCTTTGCAAAGGCTCTGTGCCATTTCTATAGAAGCAATTGCTCGAGAAGAGAGCAATTTATCAAACACCGCAAGACCAATCGAGCATGAAAGGCATGATTAAGATTCGTGAAGGGTCAAATCGCACATAATCAGCATTTTAGTCTCTGAAGGGAAGTCAGCGAGAGATTATTAAAACTTAGGAGAGCCGTACTTTCACTGTCCATGCATGATTATTCGAAGGTCTCTTATGAATCGAGAGATCATAATTTACGAGGACAGTTTGACAAAGGAGTTACGCTGAGCAAACGAGTTAGATATTTTCTCCGAATCTTTTCGTTCTAGTACTATTTTTTGGTTTTCTTATTGCGTTCATCATCGTTTTCGTGTCCTTATTATCTAGGAAGAGAAGAATACGGAAAAAGTAACGTTAAGAAACCCAGCACAGTTCCATTATTCTGACCCATCTTGGCAGTTTCATCGGTGGATAACACTGCTGAGACGGATAACCTAACAAGGCGCAACCTGTTCAAGGATTGGGCGAAACACTTTTACTTTGACCCTAACTGCTGATAGCTACTAGTGCCATTCATACCTTGTCTTTCGAAGACTATGCCTCGCATCAATTCGCTTCAACTAGATAACCACTATCATCTTTCTGAGTCATTGCACCAATAAACCTCCTTTGCAAGCAATCTCTAAGCGTAAATTATTATCTCCTCAAGTGGCCCTGACAGTTCTCCAACTCCATAAATTACCAATCATCCCGGAAAGATCTCTTTCCTAAGGCTCACTTGCTTATAGATTTCATCTGCCTTACTCTAATCTCTTTCCAAACCATCGCCTCTCGACAGCTCTCACTTTCGCCTATTTTTCGCCTAAGGAGATGAAACGCAACGAATATCGGATTGCGATCTAGAGGCAACACTCTTGGGCCGCGCGCAAAATCCCTACACCTTGCCCTAAGCTTCAAGGCCCGCCATATTCTCGTTCCACCTCATTTTTACAGCGTTCAGGCGCATTTTGCCCAAGGATACAGCCCGATAGGACGTTTACGAACGCTACTTGTCATCATATCCACTAGCTATTGTATAGGCAGCCTTATTGCCGACTCGGTCTGTTCGCATTTTCCCGGACAATACTGCCTCCATTTCACCTGCTTTCTAGCTCATTCTGACTAGCGAGGGAACAGAAATAGAGGAGAGAGTGAATGGTCGTTCCCGCATAATCGCTCAGCTTGATCTATGGAGGTGTATTGACGATCTCTCTCGAGAAAACGGCCGATCTCAGTACCATTTCATCAGTCAGAGACAGAGCGAGAGAGCGTGGGATATGGAGAGGGTGCCATCATTACCCCATTGAGCCAGCCTTTCAGGACGCGAATGGTGCGCTGAGCATCGACTTGGGCAGTGAACGAAAAGGAGCCATCAGCAAGAAGTTGAGGTGATTTTAAAATATGATGATTGTACTTTCAAATGCCATAATTTTACTGATAGCTCATTTGTTGCATTCAAGACTAGTGCCTTGCACTTGAACTACTTGTAATGAGATGCAGCGATAACCTTTCACTCAGCCTAGGGTTCAACTCGTCTTCTTCTCTTCCCTTGCTTCTCTTCCATCAATTATGATCGCCCTTCTCTGGCTGTTTCCTCTTGCCGTAGAAGCACTGCCAGTCAGAGGCAACGACCCGTGGACGGTCGTGCTGTGCAAGCTGAGGTATCATTGATCATTAAAAAGGCAGGAAATAAGGTTTTCTCAGTACATCATAGCTATTTGGAGTACTATAATTTCGTACTTTATTTTTTATCAAAGAAGTCTAAACATGATCGGCGCTTTTTCACTCACTGCTTCTTGTATAGATCCTGAAGCTTATTTGAAATGAGCAAAAAATTTCAACAAAAAACCTAGAGTATGCAAGAAAGAATTTGCGGAAATTTAATAAATATATTATTATTATTGTTTATTTAAATTAGTAATTTCAGCGACAACAACCACGAGCCGATGTCGCACGAGTGGGTGCGTGAGTGGATAAGCGGATGGAAGCAAGGCATGACCTTTGAACTTTGATCTTCGGAATATAAAATTGATCTTTGATCTTTCCAGACTCGATCTCATCCTTCTTTCGCACGCTTTCCAATGGCGTCTACACAATCGACCGGTCGAATGTGACGGAGTGGATTCAGGTGCGTTGCTTAATTTTGGTAGTCTATTACTGATCCCTCCTTCTCCATTCTCCATTCTTGCGCTCGCGACGGGCGGTCTGCTCTCACCCCCGCTCTCTTCCATCCCCAGTATGGGGAATCCTCGTCCGTCAGCTTGGGCAACCCGACGAGTATCGCCCACTTGGATCATCAAGAGGAGGACTCAGGACGGATTCTAATCGTCTCAAGTGATCTACGGTCAAGAAAAGCCCCATTCAAGAAGACTATTTCGTGAGTTTACTCTTAACCACGCAAATCAGGACTTCGGCGGCTGGATGATCTACTTCTGGACTCAAGCCATCGACTAACATCGACTTGTAAGCGCGACGGGCCACCGACAACAAACAGCTAAGAAGATACCATCCCTTGACCCTTTGATTCTGAGCACGAAGATCCCAATCCCCTCCCTAACGATGTTTCTTCTTGCAGGCTCATGCCTTGATATCAGGATAAATCTGTATCTGTATTACTGATCCCACTGTTTTCTTCCTTAGTTTTTTTAATAAAAAATAATGATGAAAAGTAATTAATGTAGAAATATTCAGATCCCGTGGTCGAGCACGGACATTTGGAAGATGGCCGAGGAGGAAACGGGCCAGAAGTCGGCATTTGCCGTACGTTGTACTTTCAGAATACATCTTTCCCACTTTACATTTTCCTAATCGTTGGCGAAACTTACCAAAAGATTCAATGCACTTGCTATTCACATTGTAAAATCTCCGTGATTGTGGAAGCAACTTTACCTTACTTCACTTGCAGGGAGTTGTATTTCAGTACTTCGACAAAGTCAAGCAGCTCTGCGCCGGATGGGCCGGCTCACGGGGCATTCATGTGAACGAGAGGAGGATCGTTCTTCTCAATAGCGAGGTGTCACAAAAATTATTTCACATTTATCATACTTTATTACAAGAGCGTAGGTATGCGCAACCAATATTCATGAATACAGTTGCTAGATGGAAGACATCACTATATTTTTGTGAAATATTTGATAATATTTTATGCCGCTGCCGTCTTCGGTCGTCAATCGGGCGTGCTCATCTCTCCTCGACTCGCGTTCTCCGCTGTCTTAGCCCACGAGATGGTCCACTCCATGAATATTGGCCATTCGTACTCGGAGAGGAGGAGAAAGGTCAGTAATAAGCCTTATTCAATGTTCTGAAATTTGGATAACTGATAGCCACTTTTTCGATCTTCCTTGCTCGTTTTCAATCATTCTTCTGTCATTTTAGGCCCTTTTTATCATAACAATTAGTTGTTGAGGTGTTCCCGCACGGTTTTCCGGGCGAGTACGGCGACCGCTTCGACCTCATGTCGACCGCGAACGCGTGGATGCACGCGACGCGGTTTGGGTGGAATGGTAAGTGATCCTTGATCCTGGGAATTGCCATCGCCTCCGACTCCCTAATCGATTGACTTCGATTCGGGGGTATTTGAACGAGTATGTTTCACAGATAATTCTTGTGGTCTCAAATCATGCGAAAGATAATTAATTCTGGAGATGTTCGTGAAAAATATATTTTCCTATCACTCTAATGCTAACATAAGTGCATGCAATAATTCACTGAAAAATAATATGCGGCTGATGCTCCCCTCCAGGCCCCGGCCTAGCCGGTCCACACCTCGACTATCTCGGATGGCTACCGCAGTCGAGAATGGCCTACTTCGGAGGGTAATTCGTAGAATGGTTTCCTTATTTTTAATTTGTCTAGCATTGATAACGACATTTTTTTCAAGAACAGTTTACCTTTACCTTTATGCAAATGTAAAGTTATTCTTATCTATTTCAGAAATAAATCTGAGCAAATTGTCCGGCTATCTTCACTTTCCGTACCGCACGCTCAAACTAGAGGTAATATTGGTTTTTGATTTTAAAAAAAGGAAAATTAAATTTTCGAAGATTCGTAAACTTCGCATGAATTTTAAAATATATTGTTCTGACTTTCGAGTTTCAAAGAGAGAAACAGGAATCATTCCAGGCCTCCTCCTGCTCCAGATACCCTTCGACCGTGACGAGCCGGGTAACGTGTTCACTGTGGAGATGCGGTCACCGCACGGACTGGATGTGGGATTGAGAAAGGCAAGGAAATGCTCGCTTTGAAGCTATGGGGCGACAATGCCTCTAACTGTTCATATTCTTTCGAAAATCGCGGTAAATTTAAATTGCAATTGCTTCCCGGAATGGCGAGCGTGATGTTGGCAATACAGTAAGAATCTTAAAAATACATAGATTTTGTACTCAAAAATACACAGATTTCCCAGAGTAACGAAAAAAAAAGTAATGATTATTTTTTTAAGCCCGCCATTCTGATCCACAAGGTGGTGCGCACGGGCGACGGCTTCTACTCGTATCTCGTCGGTCATGGCAGGGAGGATGAGTTGTATGAAGGCGGGGAGTGGGTGAGTGTCACAATAAGGGAATGATCTCTTCATATTACTCATTCTATCGACTCACTGAATCCAGCAAAAATCCAATCCAATCATGATTTCTGGAAGACTTCTTGTTGACTTCTGGGATCATGAGCAATGCATGCATCATTTTTTCCACTTAAAGGAGGCGTATCATGAACTTTTGAAATTCAAATGTAGCGACTTTTACAACGATATGCCGAGTCTTGCAAGATTTTGGAAAATTGCCAAGGAACTTTTGACAAATTGCCAAAGAGTAGATCAGATTTTGGCGATGGGAAGAACCTGGGGGGAACAAACAAAAATCCCTTCCTAGTCAATCAATAATGGGCGAGACAACGATGACCTTTCGATCTATCCTTCTTGATCTACCTTCCCTTCCTCCCCATAGGCGCTGCTCAAAATATTTTAAATTTTCACGGGTTTTTCCCTGGTCTTTCCTGATACTTTGGAAGGGGATATCTCGTCCCAGAGTTGACGTACAACTTTCAAACTTCGGCTTTCTAATATCGTTCTGGATTCCAATCGGATTAGGATCTCAAGAGCATGAACTAATTTTTCATGATACGCCTCCTTTAAAGGAGGTGTCCCACGAATCTCTGACTAACTGAGTTTTCGTTGTGAGATCGTGGGTCGTGGCTACCCGATAACACTTTCGAAACTCCCATGTTTTCAATTTCCGTTTGAACTGAGTTATGAGCACTTGGCTGCGTTCCAAGTGACCTTGCGCGCGCAGGCAACGAGCGAGAGAGCGTGTGAAATGAGGAGAGCGCGCCCTCTCAGTCATCACTTTGCATATTCGTCCGCGCGATTCGTGGGACTCCTTCTTCAACTGCATTGGAAGATGAACGGGTAGAAAAAAATTATTGTAGGTCCGTTTCATCGACAAGAGCACCATCATTCGAGTGAGGGTCAACCACTTCTCCTCTCCCATGGAAGCTACGTTGCTTGTGCAGTCCACGTTTGATCCGGTATGCATTTAAGACCGCTGTCGCCTTCAGTCAGATTTTTGAGAATTTGACCCAAAATGTATGTTACTGCATTACTGATTTGCAACAAAACAACCAACAGCGAAAATTTAATGCAGACCCTCTGCTCCCGTGACGAACTCTCCGTGCCTGTCGTAATGACATCCGAGGAGAAGATGGACGGACGAATGGGAGGAGGGAAGATTAGGAAGAGGAGCATAGCGGCGCCGCCTGGACTGGAGCTGAAGATGATTACCACGAGGAGGTGGGTAATGAAACCATGCATTTGATTGGATTATATTCCACTTGAAGTACGCGTTCTTGAAATATCAACCTTACCAACTGCGATTAGAACGCTGTCAATGATGATTCCTTCAGACCACCCGTCTTCTCTCGTCTTCACATGAATGTCGTCCGTGTGTGCTCCAGTTCGAAAAGGAATTTTTCCCCGACCGATGTAGATCGATGGCTGGCAATGCAGCAGTTCTTCACACGGTATGTTATTCCTAATTCACGATATGCTATCCCTAATAATTCAAATGTTGTCCGAAAATTGTTATGTATGCAGGCCGGTATAGGACTGACCCGCATACATTGTGGTGTATATATAATATGCGTGGAAGTAAAGATAGTAATACTTAGAATTTATAGTTTAATAGTAAGAGAGAAAGGCTAGTGTTAAGGTAATGGGGATTAGATGGTGGTAAGGATACGCGCTCTACATTGGGACCAATACGGGCCAGCGCGTAGGCGAGGGGACACACGTTAGAACAGGAAAGTTCTAGAGCAGCGTGATACGCAGCCTGCGTGGCTGCGCAGGTTGACGATACTACTTACAGTAATACTTCAAAAGGCTGTTGAGCTAGGTCAGACACATGACTAATGGCTACACACATATTTCAAGGGTCTATATTGGTTCTGAATGGTGACTGCACAAAACACACTGGTGGTTTAGTAGATGTCCGCTAGTGAAAAATGAAGCATGGTCTAAGATTTTTCTGATTACATCATGAGTACTTGAAGTCGGTCGTTCGGGCAGAACGAGTGCTCGGAAGGAAGAGTGTGGCGAGGGCTCGACGACTACGACTATGTTTGCGTGCTGCCGCATCGGTTTGCGATTACTCTTTTTGAACAGTAACATTTAAAAAAGTAAAAAAACAGTTATGTTATGATTTTATGTCAAGCAAATCAGGTTCGTTACAGAGTGGACGAATCCCGGCACGCCGTAGCGCCGCGTCTCCGCTTCGGTGGCTGTCCGCGCGGATACACGCGCCGACGCGCCTACGAAGCGGACTACGCTTGCGTCGCGCGTGAGAATTTAATATTTATTTAGAGGATAGCGAAGGCTTATCGTCAACTAAATACGTTTACCCTTTTTAAAAGGTGGTGAAACATAACCATTTCAGAAAAATGCATGAGCAGAAAATAACATCTGTATCGTGCAATACATATCTAGCCGCTAATTTATGTATTTCCAGCCAGCGAATACGCTCTGGTCGTCTCGGAAAACCGCGCCGTCCATCGCTTCTACAAGCGCGCCGCCTTCTTCAATGGCGACGACGAACTCATTCGACGATGAATTAATTATTTTAATTTATATTATTTCATTTATTTATTCTTGTTCCACCCGATCTCAGTAGCGACTGTGATGTAGAGGATTGCGAAGCTTTAATAAATGGTTCTATTTTTTTGCAATATCTCGGAAATAAAGTTTATTAAATAATCGGTGAAATTATACAAAGTTGCAGATATTTACGATACGATATGATTGGTGATCGTTGATATTTTGAAGTAGAGAAGTGTGCATGAAAATCTCGAATCTTACTTCCGACGCTGTAAAAATGAAATTAGTATACGCTTTTGCATAATGAAATGTATACTTTGGCTGATCTCTCCCTAAAATATTCGATATAATATAACTAGTTCGATCTATGTTTAGTCAATGTGAAAGAAAAAATCAAGAACGATCTTGATTAGACTTCTCTTATTGTACAATTTTTCGGATATCCAAACAAAGGAGAGCACGCAGAACGAGGAAACTATAGAAAAACCAATGCTGTTATTGGAAAACCATTTTCCAATAAGAGAGTCCTTATGCTGCGAACAGTGTCGACGTCTAAGCTAAAAAAAAAAAGTAAGACGATAACTTTTATTTTCACTACTCTCTGACGAAAAGAGAGGTGAGCATGGGAGAGATCGTCTCCCTTATCTTTGTCTAGACGTCGACAGTGTTCGCAGCACAATCTCGATACTAACACGGCCTACCCCCTGTCCGTGTTTGGCTGAGATTGCCATAGTAGACAATGCGATGATTACGAGAAGAATCGCCACTAATACTCTCATCTGAAATTTGGAATAGGCCTGTCATTGTGAAGAATCCGTCTCTTCATTGCGCGTGCTCTCTCGTCAATCTGACCGGTGAGAGAGCATGAAGAATGAAGAGACAGATGCTCATTTTGACAGCTCTAATTTTAAATCGAAACGTAATGAACAGGGAACATTATATCACAAAGAAAGTGATCGAGATCGTTGGCCGTGACATTTTAACCATCTTCTCTTATTTTCCCGTCCATTGTCGGTTTCGTAACGCCCAGTAGAGGTGAATGAAGTTGGAGAGAATGAGAGAAAACGATACACTAAAGGAGTATTGGGTTCAACATTCCTCATGCCTAGTGCTGTGCGGACGAGCAGAGAGCGTTTCAAAACAATAGAGTTTACCTTTTTTTTCTTTGAGATGGAGGAAGTCGGTCGCTGCTTTGTTCACGTGGAAACCGATTCGTGTGATCAACTAGAGTGATGAGGCGAGGTCAGGGTCAGCCAATTTAACAGCCACATCCAACATTTCGTCGAGTTTCCGTGATGGGCCATTGTAGAGGAGGAAACGACCATGAGAAATAAAGAAACAATTAACGTTTTTTTGCCAGTAGTAGCAGATAATACTTTATCATGAATAGAAGAAGACGTTTCTTTTTTGAAATACACGTCATGTGAACAATGACAAGGGAAGTAATTAGAGATCTACACAGTGCGCATCATGATAGAAACAGACAAGGCTAGTTGAATGAAGCGAAGTCTACCCGAGCGATAAACTGAGAATGAGAAATGATCAATAGAAATGAAAATCAAGATCGGATTGAGCAATGACTGGATCAATGGGAACATTTGGTTCTGAGCTCACGAAATCGATAATTCACAAGGAGTCAATCGTGATCTCGACTTCTTCATTTCTGTGCTGTGTAGACCACACATCGACTTCAGTTTCTCTGAAAAAAAAACACTTTCTAACAAAATTGTTCGAGCCACATTTAACTATTGTGTTGTTTATGTGTCGAAATTTAAATTTCGAACACGTATACGCCCAAATGTCCAGTACGGCCATCAGTAGGGAGCTCAAATAACTCACTCCGCAGCTCTCCTGTGCTTGTTATGGGTGCGGTTGTGGTTGTGGCGGCCGTTCGCCCGATAGCCCAGTTCCGAGTAGACGGGAGCCGGGCATGTCACTTTCGCGTCGGTGGACTGTAAATTTGAATTATTATTCTTAAAATTTGTGTTCTTCTCTGTGTAATGATTGTAAAATAATGCATTCGTTGATACAAGCCCTGGGAAACAAAGTAACAGAATATTAACAGATCATCTACCTTGAACTGCACATTGATGTTCGTGCGGAGTAGTCTGCCGTTGAGTGCTCTGGATTGTTTTTCATTTTCTTCAGAATAGAGCGTCAAAATGTAATTAAACACCACATTTCCGTACTTTTCTTATCACATTTATAAAAAATGAGACTTACCGCAGCGGCCTGTAGATTGGCTGCATCGGCTGCGTGATCGCCGCCTTCTTCTCCGTTTGCTGCAGCTCGTTCCACTGGGCGAGCTGCAAGGTGGGAGGCCTGACTTTGTCTCTACGGTTCCTGGTTTCCCTCAAAACGACAGCGAAATTTGTCATGAAGTGTCTCTGTTTGATTATACATTTTAATTGTTTATTGATTGAAGATTAAAAGATAAATGAAATCTCACATCCTGTTTCGTAATGTAGATAGGGTTGTTCATGATCACCCAAGTGACCGTCTCGTGACAGCCCGGGTAGGTGAGCGAGCCCTAAGAATTATCCAATTTTTTTTAAAAAAAAAGCCATTAAATTTTTATTGTAAAGTGAGCAGCAGTTGTTAAAAATCAAAATATCAGTGTGATGCTCACATCATACGTAACATAGTGGTTTGTCTTGGGCAGAAGGGCGGCCGGTCGCAGCTTTCGCATTGCGATCGTGTTTCCTGAAAGACATCTCATTCAACTTTATATTAGACTTTATGTTTGTTCAGAGTCTCACCAAATATGGGTGTGGTATGCTTATACAAGGGAGTTTTTAGGTTTGAGTATTTTTTCAGAGAATGGCTTACCCTTGTATGTGACGCCGTGCGACGCCTTCGTCATCCGCAGCAGCTCGGGATGAGTGGTTGAGCCGATCTGCAAATATATTTATGTTTGAAAACATCACCAGTTATGTTTCATCGTCAGTTCTAAGAAGTTGGCAATAACCAATACATGTTTCGCACCGATTTTCTAAACAATACAAGATAACACAAAGATCTTATTCAATTTCGTTTCGTGATTAATTTTTAAAATTAGAACTCACATCGACAATAACAGCAATGGCCAGCAGCCCGCGCGGTTGCGACTCGGCCACTGTGTAGTTTTCGTACAAATCGCTGTTGTATGCGATCAACTGGATCTGTAATGATTGGACGTTGATATGTGATCTAGATCTTTCAAATTTCTGGTGTTTTCTCACTTCCTACTGGAGTTTATTTGACACTCTTGATCGAATAAATGAATGAAATGAGCAGACCAATCTTTGCGACGACATTCCTAGATCAATAAATCAAAAATTACCCTCACCTCTGCGGGAAATCTCACTCGATCCACCGTGTGTTCGGACCCCTTCTCGCCGCCGTCCGCAGCACCAAAGTGAACGATGATCTGAATTTTATGTCATCTTTGATTTTTGTTTTTTTTTATTTTTTCAAACTTTGGAGTATATGCCGACTAAATAGATGCGATACTTTTTCCATTTCTGGCTTCAAAATTTTATCGCGAACGAAACGCCTTATTTTTGCACAACCACTTTTTTATCAGCTGCTGCATTCAACAGCAGACTCAGCCTATACTTGTATGACGGTCCTACTGTGATATTGATCCAATTTTTTAGTACTAGTTATATTATTTGCTTGTGAAATTATATTCTCGTTAACTTTTCTAACCTGGCTCAGCCTATACTTGTACGGCATCGCCGGTCCTCCAGTGATATTGATCGGTGCGTGCGTTGTCGTCGAATTGATAGTGATCATAGGCATCTGTCCGATGTTCTCCATTACGGCGTCCACCTGGAATTACAATAAATAGTTATTCATTCAATTTTGATTTCATCATTGTTCCACAACGCGCGCATAAGCGAGAGAGCCAGTTATTTTTTACAGAGAAGCTGGGAAATATCACCCGTATTGGATCTACTATTGCTAGTTGATCAGAATCGGCTGGTTTTGGATTTAAAATTTGAAAAAAAAAACCATAATGTTACTCACAATGCCATCGTCCATTTTGATATGAGAAAGATTCGGGTCGAACAGCAGCTTGTTCGGATCGATGTTGATTGGGGACTGAAATTCACTCTCAATTTTTAATTTTAATTTGAAATTCAAATTGGATCACACACTTTATCAAACAATATTTCTCTTTCAATTTTTGCTAGAGTTAATGCATTAAAGAAGCTATTGGGAAAAATACTACCTGCGCTTGTCCATTCTTGCACATGCGCCACTCCTTGTTCACGAGTCCCCAGAAATCCGGGCCTGAAACATTTTTTATTATTATTATTGTTGTGACTTGTTTTTACCTAACTTGATTTTGAATTTTAATTTAAAAAATCATTTAAAAAAATTACCCATCACACATGGATACATACACGCTGTCATCAGCCATGCTATCATTTTCTGAAAATTCGAAATTTTAAATTCAAAAATGCGAAACGGCGCGAAAAATTGTGTAAAATGTCGGCAAATTCTTGGAATGGGAGAGCAAAGGAGTGACCGCTCATCAGGGATTCATTGAAAGAAGGAGAGAAGCGGGGGAGAGAGACAAGTCGGATGTTTCACCTGCTCAAAGGAGAGTACAGCTATTTCGCTAGTAGCGTACAATGAATCAACTGCTATTACGTATATTGCGTATATCTGGTAATACGTTACACCGTGATGGAATAGCGAGCAAATACAGAGCTATTATATTCCACACTCTAGCACATTATTCAACATTTAGGCCGTGTGAATTTTCAAAAATAGGCCAATATTGAGGAGTAATGGATGAACGAAACACTACTAGGATTGCTGAAATCACAAAGCGCCAATTACTCGAGAGAAGTGTTGAGGCATATAAATTATGCAGCTATACGGCTGAAATACTCTCGCTCTTTCCCTTGCTCTCTAGCTAGTCAGAGAAACGAGAGAGTACAGGAAATGAGGAGAGCGTGCGCTGAGCTTCCTCTAATTTCTCACGGCTTCCCTGTGTGCGAGGGAAACGTGCGGCTCGCATTTCGCATCATTAGTAGGGTAGCGATATACACGAGGCAAGCATGTTGTTTAGATGAGGAAGCTAGCAAGTGTTCTAAATTCGAATTTGAGAGAGAACAGCGACTTGAGGATATAACTGTGACACCCTTCATAAAGTAGGAGTTGATAACAGTAAGGATTTTCCAACATAAATAGCGCGATAATGAGAAGAATAGCATCAAATCGAGTGGGTTCTGATCTCTAGAGCCCTCCGGGGCATTCTGAATTCACAGAAAGATTCAATGCATTCACCGCCCGATTCTGAGAAGGATCCAGGCGCCCCGTTTCACGCTCAATTTTTCATCACTTCTAAAGCTGCAGGAAGGGAGGATTTCGGGAGCGGGGCAAAGCAGGTTTGAAAGCAGCTTTGAAATCTTCACTCGGTTAAGCGTAATGGTTGTGCAGGCAAAAAAAGCGTCAAAATGAAGCTGTTTTCCTGGTGAAACGAGGACAATAGTGGCACAAATTGGCTGCATGAAGGAGGGGAAAATTGAGGCAACGAATACGGCGATCGTAGATGAAAATGGTAAACAAAGCGAGATCCAATTGGTTTGCCGAATGCAATTGTCTGGTCTTTGTGCGAAAACTGTGCAGGCTAAAAAGTAAAAATTATGTCGTGAATAGTGTTTTTCTACGCCATTTTGCACTATGAGAGACTTTCCCAGGCCTCTTTTTCCTACGCCCTCTCGATCTATCTGAATCCCCTGAAGCTTCTCGAGGCGAGAGAGCATGGAAAACAAGGAGACCCCTTGAATTCCCCTCCACCTCCTCTCCACACCCACATGGCGGATCGTGCGAAATTTGGAGGGGGGGGGGGTCGAGACCGCTCTCTCAATTTCGCATGATCTCTCGCCGGTCAGAGAGAGTGAGAGATCAGGCTGGATGAAGAGTCGGAGCACATGTCCAAGTAATGAATGCGCAGCACAGTGATCACAAGGGTGGAGAATTTAAGACCGCTTTTTAGGATGATTAATTCAGAGCCGGGACCGGGAACTGGAAGAACATAATAATTTACGGAGATGTAATAATTACCCGGAGCCGAAACCTCGGAATAGCCGGTACCTTGCTACGTGATTCCTAGCGGAAATAGACTTCCCGTCCTGCCTGATGAGACTAATAGAGTGAAGAGTCGGACTCGAGGAAGGGAGGGGAAGATGCGGGGATGAGATAACGTCAGGAGAAAAGTCGTTTGTACAGTGATGCAAATCAGGCATTCTTCTAATGAAATTTTGTTTGCGGAGTAACCAAAAAAGAGGAATGATTTGAAGTTTCTTCATATGAAGAATTGGAAGTCACGGTTATGCTATAATAGGAAATAGGAAATGGAGATTTTTTTGGGTAGAAAACTGCGATCAATTGAGTGACTATTCCAATGGCAATAATTGAAGCAATCGTGAAACGTATCCAAATTTTCCCAGTGATGATGGTGAAGTGGGGAAAGCGAAACCTTCGCAAAGTCATCGACTTTAGCCGGAAATTTGATATTCGCTGGGAAAATTTTGCCTGCCTGGTTTCTCAGCCCCACTTGAAGGTAAACTAGCCGCGCAAAACAATCGGCCTCACTCTCAATTGGATTCAATGGGGCGTCTGAGTCCCCTGTGGGAGAGGAGGGGAAGGAGTCTCATACCGCTAGCTGGATGAGGGAGTATCTCCCCACTTCGTCGTTGCAACCAATTGTGCGTAAAGTAGGATGGATGGAGCGAGGGGGGGGGGGGGGGGGGGGGGTAAGGAGGGAAACAAAAGAATAAGAAGAGTGAGGGGCAATAGCTTCCTGGCAACCGGAGGCCGTCCCATTCGCTAAGGGCGGACTTCTAATAAGATGAATTGCTGAAGAGGAGGAAGGAACTATGATGAGACTAATAAATAAGCATCTCGCCGTAATCAATTGCGTGAGGAATTAATCAAGCAGTAAGTGCGACGTGGTTTCCTCGCTACGCAAAATATTAAGGTTGCAGGAGATAAACTATGATACCGCCAAACATTTTTTTTTTAAATTTCTAAGAAATGTTGCTGCGGTAAAGAGCATGAGGAAGTATCTAATACTATGCATAGATAAATCATCGCTATTTTCCAGTCAACTTGCGTGAGGTTTGAGCACCACATTCAGAAACAAGATGAAACTGAAACCAAGGCCTCTTTTCTGGAGAATAAAATCTAATCAAATTTTCACTATCGGGAAAAGTGAATCGGAAGGGCTGTTTCGCACCCGAAAAAAACTGGCGACAAGGAAAGATGGGACAGATCTAATTTGGCTCCTTAGCGCGCGCTCGTCTTCGCACAATGAAGAGAGAAGCAGGCCGCTTTTCACTCGCTTAGGGGAGGTCAGGCGAGAGAGGAGGATGTAGAGACATGCTTAACGTGGGAATATTCACAATTTCATGCCCTAACGACTGCATTGTCGTAAAAGCATGCAATTACAATATTTATCAGTGTCGCTTTCTGGGCGCTGATCAAGATGGGGTATGTATCAGAAGGCCGTTCTTCTTTCAAGATAGTCATTTGAGGGGTCTCGGGCCAGTGGATTGGTCTTCTTTCCTTATCACAGTCGCAATGGCTGGAGAAAGAGTCCTGCTCCCTTGGTTCCCGATAGGACTGCTGATGGAGTTGCGCGCAGATAGAGTCCCACTGTAGGTCGAATACGAATCCTGGCGTGTGCTCGAGTCCTCCAAACTCGATAATCCATCTTTGAGCGAGAGATACAAGCCTGGATTCTGAGGGACCAAACACCTTAGGCGGTCATACCCATCACACGGCGACCAGTCCGGCATGGATGGGGATTCCGATCTTGTTGAGTCGTTGGTTGAGACGAGGGGAATTAGTAGAAACCGCTCTCCATCAGAGAGAATGGAGAGGGAACCGCTCGCGACGACTAACAGACATGGGAATGGCATGAGAAAGTGCAAATTTATCAATAAGGTGGGAGACCAAAGGAAACATTTTCCTCGCCAAGGTGAAGCTAGGCACGTAAAATGTTAAGCCTGACGCGCGTCCGATACATATGCCCCGAATCAGTCTACAAAAAACCGTGATTTAGTGCGTCTAGACTACCAAAAAGCTATAATTCAAGACCTGATACTACTGAAAATGCGGATTGAAGAAAGGAGACGTTCGGATAGAAGAGGGAAAATTCCACTCTCGTGAATGTATGCTCTTCCTCCGGGAGCTCTGCTAATCAATAATTAGTATAAATAATTGGGAGATAATTGCGGATGCAGAAGGAGGAAGAGGGGAGGAGACACTTCCGCTTGCTGCCGCGCGAGGGATTGCAGGAGGGATTCAGGGATGGGAAGGGATGGACAAAATTCAGTCCCCGGTGCAAGTAAAATACATTGCATTTGTAGTTTCCCGAGTTAACTCCAGAGAACAAGGAGAGCTTTTCAATTCAACCATCGATGAAACACATTCGGAATTATCTTTGAGCACTATTCACAATTCGCGATAAACCAATGACAAAATAGTTTCAGATTCTTGCACATGGTTACGAATTCAATATTTTGTATAATACATTATTTTTGTTTTTTTTTAGAATGCTTCGATGAAATATCATTTCGACCACGGGCGTTTCTCAATTCAACGAACTGTGAAACATATTTGGATAATCAGAGGAGCGTAGAATAAAGAATACAAATAATGAGGAGGAAGCACATTCTCCTTACTCATTATGCGCTATCGCCGGCCAGAAACAAGTGTACATGATAAACGCGGCGCAGGATGCTCTTCACCAATCGGGGGACTGCCTAATGGGAAGGAAAATCGCATTAGACCAGAGGAGGTTCGAGCCATTACCGGAATTGGCTCTTGGGGCGAATCTTCAGAAAGCGGTCTCGGTTCTCTCGTAATGCTCTCACGCACTGGAAACATGGACAATCTTTTCATCGCTGCATCTCTCACTTCGCAATACTTTCTCGCTTCTCTGACTGACGAGAGATAAGGTAAAATGAAGAGACTCCATCGCTCCCGCTCTACCAACACGTTCCGAAGCCTAGAAGTCTCTCTGAATTCTGCCTCATATTTTCCAGTATTTCGCGGGAAAACGTGCTGCGGTCATCTTCGATTCTGCACAGATTTTGCGATTCCCTCCCACCTTCCAAATGTGAAATATTCCCCCCGAGTCGAACTCTCTGCAGATTTGATGAAAAGCTCTCGTCATTTTAGCGTACGCGCCGTAATTTTTAATGCGTTTAGTGACGAGGAGTTGAGGGGACGAAATAATTTTGACCTTAATTTTCGATAACGTCTCTACCTGATGAGAGTCCATGTGTAAGATGAGTGAAAAATATAAAAAAAAAGAAGATATTTATATGAAAAAATTAAAATTAACCTCCGAAGGCGTCGACATCGTAAGTCCAGAAGCTGTTGGAGGCGTCTACAGCGATGAGGATGTAGAACGAGGAAAAGATGATGGGGATGAGCAACGGCATCTGAAATGAGCTTGAAGGTACATGTTCAAGTTTGGATGGTTACGCGTATTTTTTTAGCTGAATTCCTCGATCATATCGAAATAATACTGCTCTCAAAACCTTTGAAGTTATGGTGAAACTTACTTCAGCAACTATCTGTTATGACGTGGAACTCAGCAATTCCTCAGAGACTCGATGGCATGCCTGGAGAAATTAACAGGATTTATCAAATAGTTGACTAAACAAAAGCGTTAACATGTCGAGATTGAACCATGTCGGTAATTTTCGGGAGAAAATAGTTGTTTCATGGAAGTGGTTTCGCGAATTACGTGACAGGTAAATAAGTTGTGGGCAGCGGAAGTAATAATGATGTGAAGGACCGAGAAAAAAAGAGAGTGAGGGTAGTCCACGGTGCTTGATCTATTCATATTAGCCATTGTTTGCCTAAAACGACTCAACTTTGCATTATTTTACGCGTGTTTGGTCAATTTTTGTCCTTGAAGTAGGAAATAAAACTAAATTATTGTGCAAAATAGTAGTAAAAACATCAAAGCGTGTGAAAACTTACCAGAAAAGCAACAAGACCACGCCTAGACATTCACTTTATATTCGAAAGTCACTTTTGATGCGCTATAAGCATTCAAAAATGCACACCTACATTTGAAAGGATGCATTATTTAGGCAATTTATTTCTGGGTGAATTTTGTGAGGGCGAAAGATGCTCAGGGTCCTCTAATACGACAGAACACAATTGTCAACAGGAAATACTGTCATCTGAGCAACTCGAAAAATGTCTGAATCAAGGTTGAATGACGTTTGCATGCAAAGGAAAGATGGCACAATGCGTTCGAACAATGAAGTTAATGCAAAAATCATTCTCATTGGCGACAGAAATAGTCGACAGGAAAAGGTCTGATCTCTTAGAACATTTTTGTACACAGATGCGTACGAATACGGCAGAATAGGTGGAACAGAAGGAGCAAAACGGAAATTGAACCGGCATATTCCAACTCGCATGCCATCATTCCCTATCCAGACCAGCGGGACAAGCAATATTTCGCCGCCCCGAGACAGGCTCATATTACCCATATTTATTTGCTTGCTCACTCCCTCTTTCCAACCTCCACTTTTAGATGAGAGGAAGAAAGCTCATCCTCCGGATATAGCGAAAATTGCCCCCAGGCATATTTCGTGCATGCGACTAGGTTGTTATGTCCATTTGATTTGATTCGAAAAAAATAAGGAATCATCGAATTAGCAAAATACGATATTAGGACGGAGATCCTCAGTATGAAGCAGGCGAAAAAAATGAGGTATAACGCAAAGACCTGACAAGAACAGAAAGATGCAGCGAATTCCCTGTTCCTTCTGCCATCCTGTCATTGCAAGGTCTGTCCTTCTAGATAGCTCTCCTAAATTTGCATGCTCCCTACATCTAACTGTAAAGAATGCCTCGCCAGATATTTTCCTTACTTTCCTGGGCAATGAAAATAGGCAGAAAGAAGCAAAAGGCCGATCTAAGATGACAGCTCGAGAAGGGGACGGGGAAATATCAAGGATATTTTTGTGACCGCAGCTGACCATTGCTCATCCGAGATGGTACACCACAACAGGATAACAGATACGGAAAATGATGAACGGTAACGCGATGTCGACTGGGTTCGACAGCAAACTTGTTGTTCGTGAGATTACAGACACCATAACCAGGTACACCGGTCAAGCATTATCATTGATAAATATAAAATCTACTGTAGTGAACGAATGCGAGTGACTCTTTTTCGAAATTCTCCCTGAAGAAAGGACAGTGAAATCCGAGATGTCGCGGCAATCTCTGGGAGAGAAATAAATGGAAGTCGCACCTCTTGGATTACCCTCTACTTCCTGACTGCACTCTACTATTTCGTTTCTCTGTCCGGCGAGAGAGCACGCGGAATGAGGAGTGTCCAGGGAGAGACCTAATTCACGGCCATAAGAGTGCGGCGCGACGGGTCCCCTAATGTGATTGTGAGGCGCGATAGGGGATATTAGATGGCAAGGGAAAGAGCGGGAATGAGATATCTGACGCGGAGACCTGTCCTTAGTTGTGATTAACTAGGGGGGAGGGTGTTTCAGAAAGAAAAAGAAACTTTCTCAAAAATTTGGGTGATAACGCGGAAATCCGGTCCTTAGTTCTAGGATTGAATAAGGACAAGATTATTTCAGAGCCAAAATACAATAAAATAGGAAGGATACGTAATATGAGGCATTTATAAAATGTATTTCATCATGGAGGAAAAACAATTCAACCTTCCTGAGCCAACTAGAGCAAACAATCAAGCTGGTAGCTGCCGGCTGGCTCCAAAGGAACTTTTAGAAAACTGATGGGTGGGCTTATCAAACCTTCAACCCTCCTGACCCCCTCTATCCACTCCCAACGCATTCTAGCATATCAGAAACCCGAGAAAGCAAGCCGTATCGAGAGACTAATGTCTTTGAGGAGAGCAGGAGACTGACGCTAAGCCCGTGGATCAGCGAGCATTCAGTCGTTTGTCACCGTGGCAGATGGGCCGAGACTGAAGGGGCGCTTGAGGGCTGTCGTCTGACTCTCTCTATTCCTCATACTCTCTCGCCTTGTCTGACCGATGAGAGAGTAGAGGGAATGGAGAGACGGGAACGTTGCGCGAGTTGGAATTCCATACTCTCTCGATTTGCCATGCTCCCTCGTCGGTCAGAGACAGCGAGAGAGTAGCCGAAACGAAGAGAGTCAGACTAAAAAGGGAGGAACGCAAGCGGAGGATCAGGTTGAGTGCGTCTGAGTGATTGACGGAGGCGCGGGGTTTATGGGGTCTGACGAGCTGGAGTGAGCTCCGTTAGAGGCTGCAAGGAATGGAGGCCAAAAAAAATTGGAGTAGTCAGGGCTAGCATTTATGCGGTAGAAGTAGATTTCAAATAAAAATAGGCCGACTTCAACAACTAGGAGAATTCAGTTGTAAATCGCAAGAGTGAATAATAAGAACCGACAGTTGATAAATAGTACTGATAAATAAACTATATTATTTCGGAATGACCAAAAAGTGAGCAAAATACTACGCGGGCGCAAAAAATAGCACAAGGGAGCGGACATTCCATCCTCCCTCCCTCCTCTTCTCCCTTCTACTCTCATAAGCCTCATTCAACTCAGTCAGTCGTGAACAAAACGATGGGCGGAATTAGAAGGCAGACAAGGGAAGAGAAGATTGGAAAGTGATGAGAAACGTTCTCGTTCGAAGATGAGAAAGGTTCAAAGATTCTCATTGTGTTCGATTGGATAAATATTAGAACATGAGACAAATTGTTTGAAACAACATACCGCAAGAGAGAATAGCAAAAGAAGACGTGAAACTTGGATTCAGTGCTTGAAAATGGAGAAACGCCAAGAAATCTGCGCCTTAAAAGCCCGGAAAACCCCAGCGACATCATCGGTGAGATTGCAACATTTCCGAGTGGTAATGAGATGCGCGGGTTGAGGGGGGTTGGCAACAACTTCCACGAAGCGAGGTGCATAATCACCGTAAGCGGAACTTTTATTCATTTCTGAAGTACTAAACACAAATAGATGGCCAACGTCTGCAAAAATATGACTTCCTTCAGCGAAAATAGGAGAGAAATTACTGTTTGCGGGGAATGAATCACTGACTTCATTCGAGAGTCGTGCGAACAATGGAAAGTGATATCCTATCTGGGCAATGATGAGTCATACAGCGCAATTTTACTCTATCTTCAGAAATAAAAAAAGTTCAATAGAAACCTGCCCGGAAATGGAACGTCAATGATGGGTGAACGAGACCCAATTCTACACAGTACATGATAGAAAAAATAATGTTTTGAATCGAGAGAGACTGGGAGAGAGAAGCCTACTTCGCCATTCCTATACGCCCAAACAAAGGCATGCATAATGCATTATTCGATGGGTGTTCGCGAAATATGACTATGCTTAGTGTGAACAAAGTCTGGCGACTACGTCTTTGAACTATGAATCAATACTACATATTTTGAACATCCATGCATCACATCAAACATAATGAAATACACAATAAAGATCAGGTCTATTTAAACACTTGTATTTCAAATGTGAACTCAGCATTGAAATACGGAATAAAAATTGAATTTAATAGTAGCTTTTCGCAAGTCCGATGTTCGAACTCCAATCGCCACTAAAGCACGCTACCACGTTCCCCAAAGCTGCGCGAAATCCTCAGCAAAGCAGCAAGTGCTGCTTCAAATTCAAAGATTTAAGAGGGTGCATCAACCACGAAATAAAAGGAGCACTCGAGATTGCCCAAAAGGGGAGAAGGATAGGAAAATATGGGATGGACCCTAAGTACTCCTTCCTTCCTCCCTCTCTTAGACCCTATTTCTTGCTTTGATGCTGCGAAACATGACGGAATTAGGAGCTAACCTGATAAATAGTGGAGTGAAAGTGCTAATAGAGATGACGTGTCCAAGAGATAATCGAGTTATGCTTTTTTTGCGAGGAAATATGAGATTTATCACGTAGGCATATGAGAAAGACGCAAGCATTAGACCACAATCAGCTTCAAGAGTTGAGAGGTGACTCAGACATATCTCGACAAGAATAGCCTCTCACTTTCTGACCACAGGACTGCATCCCCAACAACCTCTCCTCGCCTCTCTCCCTAGTCGAGAATTCGTCTGCCTCTCTCCATTTTTCCGGCTCTCTCGCTTTCTGTGACAGGCAAGAAAGTGGAATTGAGAAAGCACCCTCTCTTACTCATTCATGCAAATTCATATGCAAGGAGAAGTGAGATGAGTGCGAGGGGTCACTCAACGAGAGGGAGTGACAATACGAGGGGTGAAGAAAATGCTGTGAACGATATGAGATGATTGCGATCGCGTAGCAAAGATTGGACGGTGGGAAGTGGACTCAACTGTGCGACAGATTGTGTTGAGACAGACGAGGCTTGCAAGAAATAATTTTTGAGATACAAAAGCATACAAAGGTTTCATTGTTGGATCTCAAAATCTTCCACTCAAAACCAACTAGTGAAACTTATTCGAATTTCTGAGAATGAAGGTAGAGTTAAACTACGAACAGGTATATTAATGAGGTTGAATACATGATAGGTAGGGCAACGATTTAGCAATGCTGCGACAGATTGTCTTGAGTGGTGAAGTGAAGGGGTCAGAAAGAGTGGCAATGCAAGCCGTTGGAATAAATGAGATCCGTACATTGATAGGCGAGAAGCTGGCATAATAATACGATTCTGGTGACAGACAAGGAAATGTGGATGAATGAGATCTGAGAACGATAAGGAATTGGAATTGGTAATTCAGAGTTCGAGAGAGAATGAAGAGCAAAGAGACGAATAACGATCTGCTCAATGGCAGGCGAAATGCTTTAGGAGTTGACTTTCAATCGTAACAAAACAACTAGTCGTTTATTATGGAAATCAACCATCGCTCTCCTCATTCCGCACTGTATCTCGTGAAGAAGGCGGTTCATTTCCCTAGTAAACGAGTTGTTTCATTACGATTGAAAGTCTATTTAGGAGCTTCAGAATCTCATAATTCTATAAATCCCGTTACTCATTCTTTAGAAAATATGAGATGAACAGTAGAGACAGTTGTGAAAATTATTTTTTCTCAGAAATGGAGAGAGTTACTCATCGAATGATCGCTCATTTTGCTGCTCAAACCCATTTGGTGGAACACATTCGAATTTCTGAGAACGTGGGACCGGTGTGGGTTCAAAACTCCCGATCTAAGGGTCCTTCAATCTCGGAACACCTCGCGCACGCAATCGGCCTCTCTAATATGCACTAATTGTAGGGGGCATAAGAGGTCCCTATCCCGAGGTCCAGTGTTTCCACCCGCTCTCGACTTCCTGTTGGTAGTGGAGTGGGGCTCTCTTGAATCTGCTTTGTCTCTCGGTTCTCCTGCTTGAGAGGCCTGCTTGCTTCCTGGAGGCTAATGAGGCGATTAAGTGACGCGATTGCGCGATTGCAAGGGAGGTAAATCGGGACCGGGAAGACTTCCGGGGACTGAGCCAGGGGAAACCTTCCAAGCCACATGTTCGAATCATTTTGAACCGTTATGTTTTCAAAGTAAACTCTAAAAAAATTGTTGAGTGGGTAAAAGGAAACCCACAGAAGGAAAACAAGTTCAACGAATAGTTTATTGTTTCAATCGGGAGTCTTGGAGTCTGAGTACACGTGGGCGGCTTGTTAACATTGGTGAATCGATCGATATCGGGTCTCAAGTTACAATACGAGTGGATACGGTACGCCATCCTGATCAAAATTGCTCAACGGTAGTGAAGAAGGCACGATGGGCTAGTACAGGGTAAATGAGTGGGAAAATACAGTGGGAAGTCCAATTGGGAATAATAAGAGAATGGGGATATTTCAGTATAGGAAAAATAGTCAGTTTACGATAGAATCATGGTTACGGTAGACTCAGGGTCCGGTAGAAATCTCGATCAATGAGCGACGACGGCTACGGCCTCCTTGGGTTCCTTCTTGTGCTCATCATCGACGATAATGTTATGCACGGTAGCCATCTCGCCCTCGGCGTAGGGAAGAATCTGTAGGGGTACGGAAGGGTATTGATTTATCGACAAATGATTTTTAATTTAATAGTGCATCTATTTGCGCTTGAGCTTGTGGCATTTGCAAAAGATGAAATATCGATTGTGTTTCACGTTGC
This sequence comes from Pristionchus pacificus, assembly GCA_000180635.4. Lineage (NCBI taxonomy): Eukaryota > Metazoa > Nematoda > Chromadorea > Rhabditida > Neodiplogasteridae > Pristionchus > Pristionchus pacificus. The sequence continues at coordinate 22,576,932 of CM026576.1, forward strand.
TAAGAAAACGATAATGCATCACTGTTGTTTCATGCTTGTTGTAAAAAATCAAAAACTCGAATACTATGTACGCAAGAGTGAGTATTAAAAAGAAACAAATTTTTGACTATTTTCAATTTATATGCTTACATGCACAGTGCTCGCTGCCTCCTCCGCCTTCCGCACGCTCTGGTCGATGTTGCGCTCCTCGTGCTAGAAATTTCAAATATATATATTTTCCCAACGTGCCACTTTGGGTCCCGGGCGAATACCAAAATGCGCTGATTCAAATACGTTTCACGAATTCAAGATAATCCCATATCTCCTACGGCCATCGATAGGTCATTCATTTGCGATGGAAATAAATTCTCACCTTCTCCTCCTTCACCGCCTCAGGCGTTGCTTTCTTTTCCTGCTTGGGAGTCTGCTTGGGCGAGCCGGTGGGTGTGACGACCGGAGTGATGACCGGGACATCGGCCGGGTCCCGACGAGCCTTCTGCATCTAAGAAGGAGTACGGTAGCTTGAGATTATCGATTGCTGATAGCGTCACACTACATGCCTTGCGGTAGCTTCGCATGCGATCCGACATCGTATCGTTTTCGATATTAGAAGTAGAAACGAGGAGAACTCGCTTTGAAATATCGAGAGCGAAGAAGAAAGCAAATACTTTTCATCGAGATTTTATAGCGTCTTATTTCTTCTAATGTTTCTTCGAGTACGGGTTGAATAAATAATGTTATTCGGATAATCGAACAATTCTTTTTTTTGTGAGATTACTGAATGCAAAGCACTTAGCCGCGAAAGAAGAAGAAGACGACGAAGTAGGAGAGAATAAGAAGCAGATATGTTTCGTAGCGCTTGCAAAACTGATGCATTCTTGCTTTCCACACTAAGTACTGCACATCCACCAAAAAATAAATAAATCATCGAGGCAGTAACCTCAATCTCCTTTTCAGCGAGTTGTTCCCATCTCTGAATCGATTATCAACTACAGTAGGAAAAATCGATACGACTACCGAAATCATCACCTACCGTAACCCTTCAATAATCACTCGATAACTTCATCGACACGTCTACCGTAATCAGGAGCTACCGTACCTTAATCTCGTCCTCGGCGCTCTCCCTGTAGACGGGCTGCACTGCTGCGGCCTCCTTCGACACCTCGTAGGATTGCTTCTGGCCCATTTTATTCTTGAAAAATCAATAATTGATTACCATGTTCAAAATACAGTAACCTCGAACGATCGCGACGAGACCAAACATTGAGAGAACAAAATCGATGATTGATTACGGTATAGTAACTTCAAATAATACCGACGACACCAATCATGGAAAGAATACGCGATGCACATAGCTAACATGAAGTGATCCCACTAAGGAAACGCTTGCTCTTGCTTGGTTTTTTGCAGATATGATGAGGAAGCTTTTGTGCGTTCGTTCAACTAAGCGGAACACGTTCGAACGCGGAAGAAATGGCCTCAGCTGGAAAGGGACTGACCAACTTGTCAAGTCGAGTGTAACTAAACGAACTCTAAGGAAACCACCGAAATGTACAACACAGTGACTCATCTAGGAATGGTGAGACACAACGCAATCCGGGAATTTAGACCAGGAAAAGGGAAAAGGGAGGAAGAAATCGCAGGAAAATACCGTCATCTGGTCGATCTTTTCCTTCTTCCTTCCCCCATTCCCCGTACTGAATCACCCATTCATCTCTTTTTCGGCCTACTTCTCTGCTTCTCTCCGCTCTCTCACCTGCCCTCTATCTCTCTCAATTCTCTAACTCTCTCCATTTCGCATGATCTCTAGCGCAGTCTGACCGGCGAGATAGCATGTGAAATGGGGGAGAGTCGGAGCATTCTTAGGTTGGGCCACATGATGAACCGCGCTTCGTTTTTCCTGGGTTCTCAGGGGGGAGAGGTTTGCGCAATGACCAAGCGCTTGAGCGGGCCATTCGCGCTTTTCGCAAAGAACGCCGAGCAAACACAAACGAAAGGCGCGAGCAATTGCGCCATCACTAGGTAATTCGAGAAACTCATTTACTGTCTTTTCGCATCTGTGCTCCAGCAGATTTCATAAGCTTCAAACAATCGAAAATGACTAAGAGGCGCCCGCAGTAGTGCAAAAACAGCGCGATAAAGAGAGCAGAAGGCGGCATTTATTTTTTTCCTTCTCCTTCCCTTTTCTTCCTTGATTATTCACCTTGTATTGTCAGGAGGAGGGGGGGGGGGAGGAAAAGAGAGAAGGAGAAATACAGTAGAATACTTCTGTACGGTATAGATCGTCTCATAGCGACAGTACTTTAGAGGTCGTGCAGAATGGAAAAGGCATTGAAACAATCCTAATCTGACGTCGGGATTTGAAGAAGTGTTGCGGGCTAAGGCAGGTTTACGTTGACGATCGTAGGCTATCGCTCGGATTAAAGAAGAAGACGTGGGAATGATAAACAACCTCTTATCTGGCCGCCTGCAGGGGGAGAAGAGGTTCAAAGGAAGGAGCGCGAGAGCATAACAGCGTAGTGAAACAGCGGGAAAGGAGCCGGGAGTGGGTATACATCAGAGATGAATTTCAGGAGGGAGTTGTGCGTATAGCATAGTATCGTATTACTGGAATCAAAAAGAGAATTCAAGGGGAGGATAGGGTGTCAACTGATCAAGAGAGGCTACTGAATGTGCAGAATGAAAAGGGGTCTGGTCACTTGCTAGCCTCATGTGATTTTCCTTATTATCGGAAGGAAGGAGCTCTGATCATACGACTGAAAGAAGATGGGGAGGGTTGGTAAATGTCCACTAGCAGGTACAATATGTGATTTGATCTCGTGAGGAAGTGAGGAGCCGGGAAAGATCAGAGGAAGGACATTTTAGCGGATAGCAGTCTCAGCTGACTTGATGATGGGGACAACGAACTTCCTCAGTCAAAGGAGCCGGAGTAAAGTTCATAGGAATGATGACCGATTGATACTTAGTGGGGCAAGGTTCAGTGAATGTCCACTTGCAGTCCACTCAGTCTCGTGCAAAGGACACTCTAGCTCACACTCTAGCTCTCAGCTAATTGAATGATAGATGGGGTCGAAGAACCGCTACGAGAAAAGTCCCTTGTGATCTCGGGCCTCAACCGAGAGAAACGCGATCTATTTTCGTGCTAGGGGTCTCCTCTCAGCTGATCGGCCACTCTGCAGAAAACACTTCTCAGACTAGCACCAGTAAATGCGAAAACAAGGGGAAGCCCTGGCACCTGTCAGTGATCACTACACCCAGTAGTTAACCAATTCAGGAAAAATGTTTGAATTGGAAAGTACCAACAAAATGCAAATGCCCTGAGATGATTGGAAGAGATCTCCACTCAACCACTTCCAATGTCCCCCTAATCCCTCCCTTTGGATACTATCAAACGCTCACAGCATGGGGCTCTATGACTAGTTAGATCATGGAGAAGCAGCGTGAGAAAATGAGAGAGTCATTCCACTTCAATCACTTCCTGGGGCGCGCCACACCCTGCCACACCTTTAGCTGGTAAGGATTGATTGTTGGGTGATTGATTGGGAGAGGCGGAAGTGACAAGTGATTTTAAATTGAGAGTGCTTGTCAGGAGTGTTAAAAAATGAACGCATAATTTCGCAATACTTTTTTATTTTACCGATGAGATTCATGAAGAAACATCCAAATTTTTATCACTAGTGCTCTCAAATTCGATACTACATCACTCGGGTCTGCGTGCACTTTCAGCGATCAGCTGACTACTCGAATAAAGTTCGCATTCTTCTGATTCAGAAACGATTTGAGAAATGAGGTGGGGAATGGGAACAAAAGAAGCGATTCCAGAAGAATAAATCGAAAAGCGTGACCGACTCTTTTGAAGAAGTGGAAATGCCGATTATTTGGTGCTTGAGGAAAGATCAGTGTAACAAAAGAAGAAAACAGAAACTTGGTGCCGCTTTGATTGATAGAGCCGGTAAGGATGAAACAAAATCCGGATCAGATGAGAATCAGATGACTATAGGTAAAAAGTCACAAAACACAAATCTGAAGAAATATCACGGATCATTGAATAAAATTGACTACCCCTCTGGGCAATCAGAATGATTCTATCCTTTCCCTTCCTCTTCTTCTAATATTCCCCATCCCATTCCCGCCCCCTTGTATGACAAAGCGTGTTCGAAGCTGTGAATCACCCCCACAAATTTCCCAAAATCCTCCCCTTTATGGCAACGGAATGGATAAAATCTTGTATTTCTCTGAACCCCGCAAGAAACAACAATGAATAATCACCTTCTGAAGAGGGAAAAGTGCAGGAAATACAGGAAATGGAGATAACTCATCAATCTAAATTCACATGTAATTTTAAGGGTTAGATCACGTGGAAAGGACGTCAATTAAAGGACAACGACAGAATCCTAGTCACGGGTTACGCCTGACTCCAACTGACTGGGGGAAAACACTTAAAATGACCTGGAGGAGGAGGTGGTGAACCTGTTTACATCGCGCCTTTCGGGGCCGTTTGCGATACGCAATGGCTATCAGAATGGACCAGTGTCTCTCTAAGACAGAAACAACAAGAGATCACGCTAAACTGAGAGATTCACCATTCACTGATATTCTAAAGGGAGGGGAGGGGGTCACACAATGGGGGAAAGGAGTCATAAGGCAGCTGATAATGGTAGTAGAAGGACGGGCGGGCAAACATTATACCATAACGATCTGGGAAAATGGCCTGCGGGGAGGGGCGATAATACGTCAGTTTGCGATCGGTGTAGCTACCGTAATCTCGCAATACAACAATAACCGGTCAATACTATCGTAACCTAGGCAGGATAAATAGCCGATTAGTATTACCGAAGTTACCAGAGTAGAAGCAATACAACAGTAATCGATCAATACTACCTTAACTCCCGTCTCGACTATCGTACTCCTCAGTAGAACCTTTTCTTCTTATCGATCGATGCTTGCGTGCCGGGAATCAGATCGGGCTTGAGTATGATCACCAGTCCGCCGACCACAGCGACGAAGCAGAGGGCGAAGAAGCATAAGAGAAGGAGGGCCTGGAATGGGGATAATAATATTTATCCGCACAGGTTGTGGAGGGAGAGGGTGAATTACTGGATTATGGATTATGTGGGTGGATTACCGTGATGATTACGATTGGTTTCTTCACTAGGGGGTTATCTGAAGGCTAGGAGTCTTCAATAGGGTTTGACCGAGTACGATAGTTATATGAACTGCTGATTTGCTCGAATTAACAAAATATATTTTCACTAATGGTTTTGAGTTTCAGCGATTTCGTATAATCTCGATCGTCAAATCAAGTTTAGTGATACCAGTTGCATCCTCGAATAAAAAGTTAAGCAATGTTGAAACCACACAAATCAAGTCAGTCCTCGATAGCACTCTACCATACCTTGCCCCCATCCGCCTCCTTCTTCTCCGTTCCTGCTCGAGGATTCTGGTCGAAGCTCATCTTGCTCTTCGCCGTACCGGTCATGTCAACGGGCAGATCGAAGCTGAAATGGATCAATTAAAAAAAAATAAATAATTATTTTCGAATATTTGATTATTGTTTTCATAGATACAAGAGTGAGATATGCAACGTTCCAGATCGAGCACATCAGAAAATCTAATAGATATGAAACACAATCGAACCTGTCAATAAATGACATAGTCGGTTTTTTTTAAAGAAATTACACAAAAATAGTTGAGCAATAACTCACACTTTGAGCGACAGCAGATCTTGCTGCGCAGAGAGGTCGCCCGTGGAGGCCGAGGCCCCGAGGAAGAAATAGTTGGGAATGAAGACGTCTAAATGCACAGTTTTAGATGGAGAAAAAATAAAGATAATCGGAGACGTTTCCCTCAAACCATAAATCGAGACAAATCTACAAGGTGGGAAAGGTCGCTCATAACTTTTCCTAACAGAGAAGAGTTATTTGCGCAACCTTAGTGCAATGATTGAATGCTTACTGACATCAGTGACTAAGGTAATTGTGACTCACAATTAGTTTTACCAAGGAAGCTGCGGCGGACACGTTTTAAGTGGAGAAATATAACGAATTTACTGTACGAATTTACTTAATTTACTGTACGAAGCCTAGCAAAAAAAAACCAACTCACTTGCGTGTGTGAAACAGTGCTGCCAGTCGAGGTCGCGATCCAACCTGAGCATGGTACTGTATACTCCACGCCCAGACTCGTCTAATCAGTATCCCTTCAACGTACTTGTAGAATATTCCGATCGATCCAGGCAGGTACTCGATCAGGACGGTGATCGACTCGCGCGCCGTGTGGTCGTTCGTGTCACGGATAAACGCGCCAGAGTCACTGCAATTATAGTTTTAACCACATTTCAAGTTTCAAAGGAGTCCATAAACCATTAAGATTCGCTTTATACACAGCGGTACAAAGGATAATTCAACTGCAGGTCAGATAGGTGACAAAATAATGGGAATAGTGGTTGCTTGTGTAGTTTGTGGCACAGTCATCAACCATTGCTGGTCAGGTTCAAGAGGAATCGTTTCGAAAATGTAACGCTCCATTCTAATCAACCCACTAGATCCTGCAGCTCTCCAGCGTGTGCAGCTCGCCGTTGTTGTCATTGTTGAGCGCTGGAAATATATTAATTAGTTTATTGAACAAAAATAAATTTTAAATTAATTTAAATATTAAAATAAACTCACGAACGGTTCCATTGGAAGCGACCAGACCGAGGAATGGTGTGCGGCGGGAGTTGGTGTTGTCGTAGGTGTCAAGGACTGAATATGTCTCGTAAATATAATCACAGGGATAAATGGACGTATTACTCAATAGAACTCCCAAGTTTCAGGTAAAGAAAAGTAAATGTAGCTAGAAAACAAGTTTTTAAACAAGGAAAAACTGACCAACGCCGAATCCTGTGAACATGGGACTGATGCCGTAGGCGCTGCCCAACGAGGTTCTCTCAGTGAACCTAAAATATATAATATAAATTACCGCTTATTTCAATTATAATTTAACGTTCAAAGTGTGCATGGTACGAGTATTTGAGATCCTGAGCTTGTTATCGATCCTAACAGTGATATGAAATTTTAAAATATTTATGAATTATATTTTGTAAACTAATACCAAATGCCCATGCCGTCCGCGACAACAGAACCGGCATTTTGCGAGGAAATGCGGAGACGAGCCTGAAACAAAACTTATCGATTGAAAAGAATCTGTGATGAAAAGACATGTAAACATGAATGAACTGTTCGCAAGAAGATTCGCAGTTTCGCAGTGGTACTAGTCACTAATTTTATATGACATTTCAAGTGTTCCATCCACCTACCTCGACGGAAAAGGCGTTTATGCCCAAAATCTCCCTGGACCAGATTGAGCCCGTCATGCTCTTAGCGTTGCTCGTGAGACGAACCTCGCTCATGGTAGTCAGCACCGAACCTGCCGAGGTTAATATTAATAGCTTAAACAAGTGGTAATTATATATAATATTATAATTGTGCCGTAAGCAACAAGGTTGACCACAAATATGGCTGGTACTTTCAAACTTAAATTGCACGTAACGTAAACAACTTGTTTAAGGAGCCACACTTAAAAATAGCAACAATGACTCACCCAGCGGCTGGAACTTGTTGATCGATCGAGAGTACGGTTTAACCAGGAGGAATCGGTCGAGCGGGTGCCGGTTCTCGGGCGGGTACTGCGGGAAAACGGCGAGCACCGACAGACAGATCACCAGCAAAAGCAGCAGGGATATCCGCAGCATTCTAAACGTGAATTTGTGTAAATATAACACGCATAACACTATGGATAATTCAAAAAAACGACAGAAGCAATGGCAAATTAACAAAAGAAGCGCGTTAAAACAATGGAGCATCCGCAGCACCTTTGCCATTAACTAATGCAGATAAACAAGTATCAGAGTGGCAAGTGAAAAACAATTGGCGGCCAACATTGCAAACGAGAACACTAGTAGATAAACAAGCGGAGGAAGATTGCCACGGTGGCATTGGATCGATACAGTAAACCGTCAAATACCGTACGACATTCTCGATGAGTCATGTTTCGAACTAGTATTATATTTTTATTGATGAATGAATGAATATTTTGAATTAATTGTCCATTTTTGATTAATATATCAAAATATGTGTTGCAATATTTTATCAAACACACGTCCGAGTATGGGTGCACTACTCTACGGAACAGCGTTCGGAGCAACACGGGCAAATATTTGGTGGTTATTTCGCTCCGTCCCTTCAACAAGTGAGCACGCGCTCCTCTCCAGAGTATTGCGCGTAGTAGTAATCGAAGATGAGAATGGCAGCGACAATGATGATCACCGAAACGATGACGATGATGAAAATCCACATGACCTGAATCAGACGGTATTGATGATCACGATTGATGATCACCCTACCGTAATCATATCGGCATCTTTCTGATTCTCAACTGTGGCCTTCTTCTCGAACACGAGTTTGTCCGTGCTTCGGGCCACAGCAATCGAGTGGTCAACGGGGATTTCGAATCTAAAATTGAATTAATCGATTATTTCTCTCTACGACATTGCATCGGATGAGAACTTTCTGGATGCGATGCTAAACGTTTTTTGAGGGCTGTAGTAATTGGCAGTAGGTTGTCAATCCCAAAAGCAAAAGAGGTTATTAGGTTCATCCGAATGTTCTAATCCCACCTATTGGCCTCTCAATCTATACCGTACACTCTGAGGGCGATCAATTCGTGTCGCGCCGACAGCTCCCCCGTGCTCGCCGACACACCCATCGTGTACGACAGTGGAATGTGCACCTCTGCGATTATCGATTGATTGTCGGGAGACTACCGTAACCCACTCGAATCCGCGCAGAGCTCCCACTCGGTGCCCTCAGGGTACTTGTAGAAGACCCGGATGAAATTGCCGAGGTACTCGATGTAGACTGAGACCGTCTCGGCAAACTTCTTCCGGTTCTTGTCCACTTTCACCATGTTTCTGCGAATCGATAATGACGATACCGTAAGCCTACCGTATACTCACGACACTCTGCACTTGCCGAGCAGCACGTCTTTGCCGTTGTTGTCCATTAGGTGCGGCGTGGTGCCATCGGAGCCGACGATTCCTAAACGGCGGACTGCGCCACACCTCGAGGGATCAGTCTCACCAACAAACGAGCCGACGCCGTACTCGAGGTTCTGGAAGGTGTCGAGCACTGCAATCGATCGATAACTACCGTAATCCAGCGGCTACCTTACCCACTCCAATGCCGGTGAAATTGCTCGAGATACCGTAGGCGGTGCCTTCGGAGGGCTTGTCGACGAACCTGGTGTTGATCTTTGATCATCTTTAACCTCTTCAACTCACCAAACCGCAGCTCCGTCCGCATGCAGACCGTCCTTGGATGCGAACCGGAAGTCAACCTGATAATCGATTCGGGTTACCGTATCAAAGCTACCGTAAACCTCCACGCCAAATCCTGCCAAGCCCAGCTGTGTCTTGCTCCAAATCGCGCCGGACACTCCCTTGACAGCGGGTGTTAGGCGAATCTCGTTGTTTGTTGAGGCGACTTTGCCTGAAGGTCACTGTAAGGGTGATGAGTTGTCGATGGACTACCGTACCCCGGACATCCCAGTGCGTCCAGAACTGCCCGTACGGCTTGGTGAGGGTGAGACGGGCGACGGGCAGTGTGCTGTCCCGAGACCACTTCGGGTTACTGTAATCGATTGATCGATAACTGATTTGTCAACCGTACCTTTCAACATTTTGGGATATTGCTAACTATCGTACAGCATACACTCCCGGTTACTCTGATCTAGTGTCCTACCGTATCCTGGAACCCCACGATACCTGTTAGCCGCGCTGCTTACGATGAGTGTGAGGAAGAGGCAGAGGCGGAGCATTCGAGGACCACTCGCGAGGGACGAAGAGGGAAGGAATGAAGAGAGAAGGGTGGAGTGAGAATGGGAAATAGCAGAATTAATCAATCAATGGTTGTTCTAGAATCTTCTTTTTGGCTTTGTCATTTAAAATGAGATTATTCTTCAATTTTGGATATGTTTCTCAAGTGCGATCTCTTTTCGATTTCTCCTTTTTGCTTTCTTTTGCATTTGTATTTATTCAGTCATGATAAGGTTACAACATATTCCGATCCGAATCACTCCAAGACAATCGTACCCTTGTCACAGCAAGTTTTCTTCCTGCAATTTTATAATTTTAAACCATTATTTCGGCACTTAGTGAATTTAGAATGGTGTCCCTATCGCCCCCGCTTCTACTGCGAAAGTGGTCGGAATGACAGTGGGTGAGGGCAATGAGTCCTTACGGAGTCATCACTTCTTTCACAGAGGAGAGGATGGAACAATTATCGAAGCTTACCTGTTTTTCAATAAAATATATTTTTAATGAACATGAATAATAGCAGTTAAAACTTTCGAGGCTGCGAAGACTGGCATCTCATATCGTTGAAGAGTTGATGTAACATTTTTTCTTCAGAAAAGTGAAGAATCGAGATCAGAAGATTCCGATGATAATGATGAGGAAGATGAAGAGAAAGAAAATGACAAAGAAAACTAAGACTATGACAGAAAATTTGTTAACCAGAAAACGATCCTCTAATGAATTTATCTATCCATTCGATAAGAAATTGTGTAATTAATTTTATTAGGGATATTATTTATTGTTTATTCTTCATTAAGCATCTCCTGATAAATGAGTCGAATAATGCATTCTGTTTTATTATTTATTATCAATTAGAAATCTATGCAATATATTTATAATCGATTTTTTTTTCATTTTATATGTATCGCCCGACTTTTCGTCTGATCTATCTAGACTGCAAAACAGCTCGAAACCTCATGAAATAAGGTGAGCATACCCAGAGGAAATGTCAGCACTACAGTGCCCATGTGAAGGGATTAAACAGGTATTTACCGCCTCGAGAAGTTGTCCCCTAAGCATCTTAGTATGCTCATTTTATTATCTCATTGGCCGGAACCTGGCTTGTCGATGAAAGCTAACCTCGGGACAGAAGATTTCGGCGCCCCTCAGTCCAGGTGCATGGAAGTGAAGAAAGAGATGGAAGAAGATGAGGAGAGATCGCTGAAGTTCAATGAAGAGGTGGGAATTATAAATATAGTGTGTGTGAGTGATCAGAAAAAAATCACAATAATGAAAAAGATACAAGTTATTTTATTTTTATTTTTAGTCGCTACAGTTAGCATCAGCTGTTCTGGAAAAAGGACGACTTCTACTTGAAAAATGGGAAAATAAAAGGTATGGTTAATATTTCTTATCCGTTGTGTGATTCGAAATTGATTAGAGTTAACATGGATTCTTCAGGAATACCATGCCATTTGATCACATCTCCAAAATGCACGAGAACCTAGAGAACGCGATTAATTGGATGAATAGTCGGCAAAGCAACTCGTCAGTGAAAATGGTGAGTTTGGTTACGTACACTGTGCCCAAAAAGAAACCTAAAAACCATCTTTTTGCCAACAGCAAAAATATTTATTCAGGTCTTTGTAAGAACTATTAAAGACGAGGAAATGTCCGATGATTTCTCATCTCTAGAAATGGATGAGAATGGATCCAATTTAGACGGCTCAGATGACGAAGAAAACGTACAACAAAGGAGCGACGGTTTCGAAGTTGAAGCGAAAAATAAATATCAATTTAGGAAGAAATTTGAGTGTAAAATTTGCAACAAAACGTTCACAAATGGACATATGCAAAAAAGTCACATGAATAAACATCTGGGTGAGCTATGGTTGAAAATATTTCGATTAAGTTTCAAACGTATTATATTCAATGTTTCAGCAAATGACGATCCTCGTAAAAAGAAATTCCAATGTGACCTCTGCCCTAAAACCTATTTCGATAACAATCAACTAAGAAATCACAAGACATGCCACCTCGGGGAGTGTTTTTTCCAAGATCATTATGTGATCATTCATTTTTAGCTTCCGACGATCCTCGAAAGAAGTGCGAGATTTGTGGAAAAACTCTATCTTCTGCCGATGCATTAGCCTCTCACAAAAAAACGAATTCATTTGGGTAAGTCAGTTCAGTTTGATTTTATTTTTCACTGACTTCATCTACGTAATAGGAAGCTTAAATTTTCCGTTAATTTACAGCTAACGATGATCCCCGGAAGAAGCAATACGAGTGCGAAACATGCAATAAAATCTTCTGGTCTTCCGGGGATCTTCGCAAACACGCGCTGACACATCTTGGTGAGTGTAAACATGTGAACATTTCTTACCAAATGTTTATTTCAACTGTTTGCCGTTGTTTTCAGATGATAATGATCCGCACAAAAAACGATTCGAATGTGATACTTGTCATAAATCCTTTAGTACGAAAGACGAATTACGAAGACATGAGAAGATACATTCCGGTAAGTACTACTTACCGGTGGTTAACAAATTATCACCAAATACTAAATAAATAGAGCTGTTCAGAAGATATTGAAGAACATAAACCGTACCAATGTGATATATGTGAACAACGATTCGCTAGCTCAAGCTATCTCAACGTGCATAAAAGAAAACATTTGGGTACTTTTTTGTCGCTTTTGAAACATTTGGTGAACTTCTTTTACAGCTCCCGGAGATCCGAATAAGAAGAAGTATAAATGTGAAATTGACGGCTGCGGAAAGGAATATTCCAATCCTGGTTCCTTCTCAATGCACAAGAGAACGCATATGAGTGAGTATAGATGCACTACATAACTTATATCTAAATAGATTAAATGGAAATGATCGTAAAAATGGTTGCAGACGATGAGTCTGAAAGGCTGCCGCATAAATGCGATATATGTGGAAAGAGATTCAGCACACCATACAAGCTCCGGGAGCACAAGAACCGTCATTTAGGTGGATTTTTTTTAACGATTAGACCATTTTCATCAGTCGTTTCGTAGCTCGTGATGACCCTCGAAGAAAGAAATATGAGTGTGATGTCTGTGGAATGAAGTTTTCTTGTCTAACAAGTATTTATGGACACAAAAAGAGAGTGCATGACGGCAAGTGAAACTCACATGGAAATTACATGGAAACTTCACTAAAAAGGAATTTCAAAAAGGAATTTTCAGAGCATGAAGTGATAAAAAGGAAGCCATTCCAATGCGATGAGTGTGATGAAAGATTCACTAGCGATGTGAAGCTGCAATTTCACAAGTGCACACATTTGGGTGAGGGTGCATTCATTTGTAGATCAATGCATGCACAATTTCGATACCTTTTACAGTAAATGAACAAGGGCGATTCGAATGCGACGTTTGCGGGAAATCATTTTCGCTTAATCCTACTCTTAAGAAGCACAAAAAAGAAAAACACGATGAAAAAGGCAAAGATACGATGGAAAAATATTTAGAGAATAGAACGAAGACTATTGAGTTAAATAGCAGAGGTAGTTTCGATCATACAAAGTCTACCGATGAAGATTCAAGTGACATTGAGGAAAGTGAAGATGCGAACTGAAGAACATAAAAAAATGAAACCGTTCTATACTTTGTACAATTTGATGCATATTCGTATTGATCATGTTATCACATAATACGATACTTTTCGATCTCTTGAATCTTCAGTCAATAAATAAAACAATTGTTTCATTGTATCTCTGATGTTACATCAACAATTATCGAGGATGAACATCATGGGAGAGTCGATTATTATAGGTCGATTATCTTTTAAAATCGATTTTTTTATTTACAATTTGCTTTTTTAGCAGTTGATAAATTAGTTTTTACGTTGTCCTACCTTTACAATTTTGGTCGCGTCCTTTTTTTGAAAAGGGAGCGTTATTGATGGAACATAATAAGAGAAAATGTTCAACACCTTTCACCACGTTTATCCAAAATATGTTATTTTCTGTTTCCCGTTCTAGTAGCATTTGCTTCGGAGTTGCAAATTTAAATCGATATTTTGACATTTTTTACAGAGAGATGATTGGGATCATGAAATTTGCGAGCACTCGTCGAAAGGTGAATTCTATGTAATGGAAAATGATCAACCTTCTTATTTAGGCAATCGACTTGTCTCGAGATGATGAATTGGGAAAAATTGTCGAGGCGGCAGTTGATGCAATTCAAGCAATTACTATGATCAAAGACGAAAAACCGAAAGTATAGCATTGTTTTCCATTCTCATTCCATTCTCCATTCTCCATTCTTTCTCCATTCTCCATTCTCCATTCTCCATTCTCCATTCTCCATTCTCCATTCTCCATTCTTGCGCTCACGACGGGCGGTCGCCTCTCACCCCCGCTCTCTTCCACCTCCAGTTTGGAGAATCCTCGTCCGTCAGCTTGGGCAACCCGACGAGTATCGCCCACTTCATCAAGAGGAGGACCCAGGACGGATTCTAATCGCCTCATGTGATCTACGGTCAAGAAAAGCCCCATTGAAGAAGACTGCTTCTTGAGTTTACTCTAAACCACGCAAGTCAGGACTTCGGCGGCTGGATGATCTTCTTCTGGATTCAAACCATCGACTAAGCGTGACGGGCCAACGACAGCTAAAGCTAAGAAGATATCACCCCTTGACCCATTATCCCTGAGTACGAAGATCCCAATCCCCTCCCTAAAGATGTTTCCTCCTGCAGGCCCGTTGCCTGATGTCAGGATAAAACTGTAAAACTGTATAGCATTGTTTGGTTATATAATTGGAATATTATTATTTAGAAAGTGCAATTTTGGTTTGACGCGCTGAAAGAACAGCTTCTGCTTCCGAAAAATTGCGAAAGGTAGTTCCTTCATTTTTCAACGTATTAAATTTGCATCGTTGAACAGGAGAACAGTTCGCGAGCATAATATGTTATATTATATTTCTTCTCTGCCAGCGGAGCACTTTCCATCATCACCTTCCAAGCCACAATGCTCAAATATATACAATTAGCATATAAAGGGTAATCAACGGAAGTAATGAAGTAGTTAAATATTTAAAAAAAAGATCAACTTACTTTTCTATACAAGGAGCATTGCAAGAGGGGTGATCGCCGAATTCACGACACATATAACCCTAATAAATGTGAGCAATATTTTTTAGAGCTTCTAGTTGTTATTTGCATTGGGTTCTAAATTTTTCTCGATTTTCTACAAAATATGATGTTTCTCATTGTCACGAGTCAAGAAGCCTGAGAAAACGCCGAAAACACTATTGAATTTAGAAAATGTGAGTTTCTCTCGCGAAGTGACGAAAGAAACCGAACAATAAAACCATGTGCAAAAACGTAAGAAAAAATATTGTAAGACAAACATACGTGAAGACCGTCGAATACGTAACTTTCTCATTATTTCTAATTGTTCTCTTCGTCCGAAAAAAACAAATAAATAGAGAAGAGGCACCACGCATACGAGTAGTGAGCCTGCCAAGGTTGTGAGCGCGGTTGTAATATTATAACATTCTGTATTTTTTTTGGTTACTAACCTATAGAAATGATTGCGGCGACCTTACAGCTCCTACGCACGCTCTTAGTTACTCGAGGTTTCGTACTTCCCTCGGGGAATACCGATGATCTTCGCACGATTCGAAATAGAACAACGTAGGAAGCAATTGTCGCTGCTTGTACCACGAGGCCGACGCAAAAATAGAATGCCTAAAATTATTGTTTTTTTATGGATTATCGATCCAGCGCAACTAAAAGGCCAGCCTCCACAGTTTTTTTGGAACTCGTGAAGATTACAGTATGAACTCCATCAATCAGTTCCTGTTCGACTATCTAAAACCATTTGAGATTATTACGTCAGAGCAATGATTTTTCAACATACATCTCCTATGGGCTGAGTGAAAAATATTGGGAACGCAAGTAGATAGTAAGCATAATATCCAGATGAAAACGCAAGCAATAGCAGGACGATTTCCTCTCCAATGCTTGAAATTTATAAATTATTTTAAACTATTTTGATTATCATAGTATCTACTTACCCTTTTGTGATCGAAAGGTCGGATAACCGCACTAAGTTGATTGATTGCGATAATCAGATGGAAGAGACTCGTCCCTGCCACGAAAAATACGCCCTGATATCGAATATCGATTGCAATTATAAATAAAGAATAAATAAAATTCACATTTACTGACTCAGCGACAGCGGTCCAAGTGTTTCTCTGAAATAAAATCAATATGAATACTCAACCAATGAAAAAGATTTCCCACCACGAAGAAGTCGGTGAACATCCCGTACCAGGCTGTATCGTGAAGCATCAAGTGGAGAATGGAGAATATGAGATTGAGAAGGGCTGCATGGAGCAAATCATGAATGACAATATGATTAAAGCCTTACTAATGTTAATTTCAAAGATACGGAATGAGCGTTCTATTGTCCTACCCCCTTCAGAAAAATACATTAAGAAAAACCTGCAATAATTACACGGGTATAATTTATTGAGGCAGAAAATGTTACTTGATGTGGAAGGGGATCATTATGAGCGGAAAAAGGGTTGAACTGATCTTATCTAAGCGGTGAGACCAAAGAAAATCAAGAGAAGTTTATTCGTACTTCTAATTCGAAGGTGTTCCGAGCGAATGGCGTCGAGGATGGGATCGACGGAATCGCATAGATTGTATAAATGCGATCATTACTAAAAAAATCATATGGATCGGATTATTGTCTGAAATATTTCACGTTCATTTGAATTTGCTTTTTCTAGTTGAAATGGGATAGCTATTTATTAAAGATTTGCTTTATTTTAAATTAATTTTTTTGAACAAGAGCTGAATGAATTGGCTGGAAGAACAGATATATTATAAGGGGTTCAGATGTAAGTTCCACCCTTTTCTCGGTTTTCCTTATCTGTTCACACACCCAATTTGCGTTTCTTTTGAGTTTGTTGAAAAGGACAATGACAAATGATTTTTTTCTTCGCTTGGTCGCAGCTCTTCTTACAACAATGCATTACCTCGCATGGTTCCAAATTTTCTCCACACTTTCCCGATTCATCTTAGGTCTGTTTTTACGTTGATCTTTTATGTAAATATTTATCGAATAGTTATCGATTTTCTTCAGATTTGCTATTCTATTACTCTCTGATGCTACTTGACTCGAACGATCGTTTCGCGTATTTCAGTTCAATATCAGTGAGATTTCATGCATGGGCTTTCAAAACTATTTATTTTAGCGATTGCCAACATAATCTACACAATATTTCGCCTTACCATTCTAGATCTTGCCTGGTTTGGCGTAGCGAGTGATTTCTTCATGGTAACATTACAATACTTAAAATTTCAATGAAAATTACAGAATCAAGACTGGACCGCATATGTTGACTTTATAATAGTGAGTGCCTAGGCGATAACGAAATGGTATATTTATAGTCTGCGATCTTCCCCTTCGCAACGAATCTTTTCCAATTCCTCGTAGCTGCAAATCTCCTAACAGCTGTTCGATATCCGTTCAAGCACAAGGAGGTAGATACGAGTTACAACATGAGAATTATATTGAATCAGAATTCTTCCGTTGTTCGTTGCATATCAGACTGGGAGCCAGGTACCCCGAGATAAGACACCGTAAAGTAAACTTATCTCGAGTTTCCTGGCTCAACGGAAGATTACTGATTCGAATTATTTCATATTTTTGTGATTCAATCCAGATCTGGAGGTATACTCGCCTCCTAATGTCCTGTGCAATCACTTGGATTTTGTCCATACTCTCAGCCATTCCTGTAATTTTCATTAATCCAATATCAAAGGTTTACAGTTCAGTTCAATAATTCATAAACCTTCAAACCTTCAGGAATACAGCAACTGGCAAAACAACTCAGCTATGATTGAGAATGCGCGAACAATTATTTTCATTGCCCCTGCTAACCAAACTAAAACAGAGAGCCTCACATTTGTTGAAAATGGCAACTGAATTATATTTTTAATTTCAAGTGTTTAGGATGTTTACTACGGAATAACCCTAGCAATGCGGCTTTCTACTTTTGTTTGCTTTGTAATTCTCATACGGACCATTAGAAAGGCACGTAATGCTGTTGGTCAAGGACAGACTACTGATATTCCGGAAAGTGTGCGCAAGACCTGTGAAGTTGCTGGAATTATCTGCATCGGTTCGCTTCAAATTATATAATTTAGAATCATATTTAATATAAATCTCAACCAGGTGCGCTGTTACCGCATTCGGTACTGCGTGTGTCGCAGTGGGCCACAGACAATTCTTCGGATTCAGCCAAAATTCAGGACGCAGTTTTCTACACGTGAGCTTTTAAATATATTGAAACAATAAAATTTATTTTTTCCCCAGATTCTTCTACACTATCAAAAGTGCGATTACTCCGATCGCAATGCTGATATTTTTTCCGAAGGTGACTGATAATGATTTCTCATTTTTTGTGTAAGAACCCAGACAGAATAAAAAGTGTGTTCCGAGGTAGTGGTTTTCCGAGGGTTTGTATATATTTGATATTTTTGTATAGGTAGATATTTGTTTTTTTTTAGATTCGTGGAATGTTCCTGAGCCGAAGCGCAGCTCGCCCTCTTAATTACTCTGTGACGTCGAGAAGCGAACGAACAAATGATAAATAACGCACACATATTTGTTCTGGGAACACGTTATTATTTTTGCTTGATAAATATTTCTAAAATCAACACAGTACAGCTCACACATAATTTCCTCATTTTCGGTGACAAAGAGTCGTGGCCGTTGTCCTGTTTCGCTTTACACTCAAGCAGTACTATTTCTTTAGAATTCGCAGATTGCAAAAGTGACTAACTAACCGCCTAGCCGCATTCTACATTTCCATTTGTGTGCAATGCACATTCTCGCGTGGATTCAGATTCTATCATCTCTAACGATAGTCTTGATGTTCCCGATTCATCTGAGGCAAGTGATTCCACGACGACGGACGAAAAATGTTTTTACTATAGGTTCCTTGTCGTTCTTATCTCAGACGCTGCGAAATGTCTTGGTCGCTCATTTCGGATCTTCCAGTTAAATATCAGTAAGGATGACTTCAGTTCATGATCAGGATTTCAATATTAGCATTCCTGAATGTGTGCTTCACTGTTCTTCAACTTGCGTTTCACGATTCAGCTTTTTTCGGTGTTGCGAGCGATTTTTACAAGGTATTAGATACTAATTAGCCAGTTCATTTTTAGTATTAGTTACAGAGTCACACGTGGATTGCCTACCTCGTCTACTTCGCTGTAAGTTTCCATAGAAACCTAGCGAAAGCTATCAATTCAGGCAATAATTTTCAATTATGCCACAACGCTATTCCTTCTGCTAGTTGGCATAAACCAATTGACCGCGGTTATATTTCCATTTCATCACAAAGAGGTTTTTGAAGAAATGTGAAGTTGAGCAAGCAGAAAGTTACAGATTTGGAGATTCAATCACTTCATGCGCAATTACATGGACTATCGCAGTATTGACGATAGTTCCCATAGTAATGATGAATCCACAGCCTTTTGTTCGTTACCTGTCCATTGTTGGAGTCAATTGGCAATTTCTAGGAAGTCGGAAACCATTTAATTGAAAACGTTCGAACAATTCACTTCGAATTCTATCAAATGCCAAGCTATGCTGAGAATTTTCCCGTTAAGGAAAAGTTAATAAACTGAAAACTTTCACATTTTTCAGATGATCTACCTTCTTGCAAGTATTTCAATGCAAGCTCTAACAATTATTTGTTACGCAGTTGTTTTTGGAATCGTTAGAAATTCCTTAACACTTTTTAATGATCAATCACGTACAAAAGATCCGAAAAGTGTGCGGAAATCCTGCAAAGTCGCTGCGATAATTAGTATCGGTGAGAACTTTCATCGTTTGCAGTTCATAAATTCTATCAGGTTCATTGGTCGCATATTCGCTGCTGATTCTCCACAATTTTGTTTCACTGAACGACGAAGGGAAAGAAATTATGGAACTCAAAGATGATGTGCTCTTAACGTGAGCGCCATTTAAAAATGTCTAACAATAAGAATTCCTTTTTTCAGTTTGATCTTCAATTTCAAGAGTGCCGTTACGCCGTTAGTGATGTTGGCGATGTACTTCAAGGCAAGTAGTATCTCGAGACTTCTCTGTTTTTGGCCGGTGGCTACGACAATAAGGAGTGAGATACTCTGCGAGAAAAGACTTGGCCTAAAATATAGAAGTGCCGGTAGCTTATATTGCTGAATATTTAGCATTATTAATTCAGATACGTCAGCTATTCCTTGGAAGATCTCCTTCCCAGCCTCTGAGAAGCAGCACAATTAGCACGATTATTTAGTGTGGTTTTTCAATAGGAATTACTTCATGCCTTCTCCGTACTTAAAATTCGTCAGATTAAAATTCAATAAGATTTGCAACAATAAATGGTTTAATTTTAATTATTTTCAATTCAGCAAATATTATTTCGAATATTAAACAATTTGCATTCACTATTTTCCTCCTCCATTCCACTCCTCCCTCACTCTCGTCTCGCGCGCTCGCTCCGAGTGGTCGACTGTCGTTGTGTGTGCTGAAGCGGTGAGGAATTTTAAGCATTTTCTTCATTTTTTGGGATAGCTTAATGGCTTCAAGGTCTCGAATCAGACTCTTCCGCTGTAAGCGCATACTACTGAAGCCAGATAGGCCATACCGAGTCCTAAATATCTATGTGAATAATTTGAACTAATTCAGATCTCGATGATCCTCCCTGTAGCTTTCGTCGCTCTGCTATTGTGCGCAGAGGCTCACGCTGTTAAGAAACAACCCAAATGCAAGGACTGGGTTAGCTGTGAAAATGTAATCAAAATCTTCATTTTTAACACAGGCTTGTTTTGCGTCGGCTAAGTGCACCGAAGGAGGAGAAGAAGACGACCTTGTATCACTGAGGCCAAATGATAAATTAGTTGATGATTGTCCTGCAATTTTGATGATCAGGTTACTTACTGGCGCTAATTCGTATACATCGGCTCTTCATTACTTCACCTGCCAGCCAAATACTCATCCTCCCTCCACTCTAGTTGAGGGGAAATTCATTTCCCATCAACTGGAGGAGTGGTCAGCCCGCGGGGGATGAGTATTTGGCTCGCCGGTAAAGTAAAGAAAACCCTTATGCATCTGCCAATTTTCAGGCCGTACTCGACAAAAAAATGGCAGGTAGTGATGGAGTCATGGAACGCTCAAGCAAATGAAGTGAAGTTACTGCAAGATTCTTCACAGTTATTTTCATGCAAGAAAACGACATCCAATTCAAAAGCAACTTCATCCCTTCTACAATTAGAAGGTATTCAAAATATTTTTTGGTGGTAATAATCTCAAATGAATGATTGAAGAAAGAGAAAAATTTTCTTCGGCGCCTATTTCCTGTCAATTTCTCGTCGGGGATAACCAAAACGATGTGAGCAATCAACAACATTATCCAAAATATAAATATAAATTTCCCCTGATCATAATACCGCATTCAATATAGGTGATAAAAAGCGAAAAAAGCAATATAAAAATCAAACTCGCAACTGACGTATCGTCAGTGGCTGAGAGTACCATGGGAGAAGAAGATTTTATAGATGACGTTAAGAGAAAGAGTTAGTCTGATTCGTAACAATTTCAACCACCCCACAAAACTTGCTTTCTCAGCGAAATGCGATCCGACCAAAATACTTTTTGAAATATCAGAATCGTCTGATGAAATTGTAAATAAGGTAAGTCATAACCACCCTATGAACGATAACAAGTCACTATCAGGTCAACGTTCAACTTCGAACCGTTTCGTGCTCGAACACTCGTTTAATTTCACAGCTTCAGTGAGGAAATAGATGCCAATAAACGAGAAACATTAGCGAACTTAGGTACAAATCCGGCAACGAGTACGTGGATGTCAATATCACGTGTGAGGGCTCAACTAATACGCTGGCCAGCAACTACAAGTACGTGGTCACGTTGGCGGGCGGAATCAAAAAAGAGCACCAAAATGAGTTTCACGCGAGATGCTATGCAAAGGGTGAGAACTTATTAAATTGATATTTGATCTTTGATCTCTGATCTCCCCTTTCAGCCTGCCCCTTCTGCACTCAGCCCACCACTCCTCCTGGCAAGACGAAGCCCGTCCTGGGCGACGCCGACGGATGCAAGACGCTCACTGTGAGTGGTCTTTGATCTTTGATCTTTGATCTTTGATCTTTTACAGTGCCCCAAGTTCTTCAAGATTGGCGATCTTGAGACTGACGAAAAGGCGAAGTGTGTGAAGACAGAAGGCGATAAATTCGTGTGGAAAATCGGAGGGACTACGGTGAGTTTTTTGGTTATTTTATTTAATTAATCAATATTAATTCAAGATAGCTGAAAACACGGCGGTGGAATGCGTCGAGCAGAGTAAGTGATCTATATATACTGGATTGCAAACAGTGTGAACGCAATAATTCAGAGACTTGCGAGAAGATTGAAACCTGCTCTGACCCGTGCCAGCTTGTGAGTTCTCATTAAATTCAAAAATACATTTTTTTAAATATTTAATTAATTATAGGACTCTACTACAAACATGCCCTCGTGCAAAGATGGATATGAGCTATCGTATGTTTGATTGAACGACATTCTTTACTGACAACGAAGTGCGCAAAAATTTAACAAAGCATAATGATCTTAAATTTTTGATTATTGATCTTGCAGAGTGAAAATCGACAAGAAAGAAATCAACAATTTCACGATCGCGTGCGAAACCACGACAGGAGAACTGAAATACACTGAGAAAGGGAAGGGTGAGTGTGCGATCTTTGATCTTTTTTGTGCGATATTTCGATAATCTATCTTATGCAGTCGCCGCACTCCTACCCGTGGGCTCCACATTCTCCTGCACTGGTTCGTTTTCCTTTTTAATATCAAAATTAGCGTCCTTCGTCCTTTTTGAAGTTGGATTTTGATCTTTGATCTTCGATCCTTCCCATTCCAGCGGCCAAGCAGAGCGAGGAGAAGGTTGCTACGGGCGGCAGCAGTAGTGTGCCCAGTCCGTTACAGGTAATTATTTAATTAATTAAACTAATAAATATCAATTAAATTTCAGGCTTGCATCGCCGTCGCTACCGTCCTCTCGGCGCTGCTCATCGTTCTGTGTTCGTTTTTTATCTTTGATCTTTGTACTTTGAACTTTGATCCCTGATCACTCCTTCTTTAGTAGTCGTAACGTCCCTTCGTCCATTCATTATTTACAAACTGACTAAAAATCTTTGATCTTTGATCTTTGCAGCCGTCGGCCTGTGGTACTGGCGCAAGCGCAAGAACGAGGCAAAGGCCGCAGCCGAGAGCAAGAGCAAACCTGAGAAAGAAAAAGGAGCAAAGGACAAAGGAGAAGCCAAGCAGGAGGAATGATGGAGCAGTGTGAGGTGATCTTTGGTCTTTGATCTTTGGATGGTGATCTTTGATCTCTGAACCCCAACTTTTGCAGCCCATCTCACTTTCCAGAGGCGGTCGGAAGCTCCGCAAACACACCGCATAATAAAAATTTGTTCAATCTGACTTGCACTGACTATTGATCGCCTTTTAAAAATTGCAATGATAATGCGTTACAATTCTCATCAATCAAATGTTTGTACTGTTCGTTGTCCAAGTTGTTACTTCTCTCGTTCTCATTACTGAACATTGCTTCATTTGAATTCTCTTTCTTCCACCAATGAGCTTGCTACGGATACTACTAGAAAACATATCAAAATAAGAGACGCATTCAATGATAATACTCGCCATCAGAAGCTACGTTTGATTTCTATTTACAGCAGGACAAGCAGTAACTATTTTATTCTGGTTTTTTTTTATTCCTCGAAAATAAAAATACGTAAAGAATCGTTTATCGAATATCAATTTTTTCGAGATTCTTGCCGAACACGATATGATTGTTGTGGTTCGTCAGCTATGAAGAGGCTGCGAAATTCTATTTTGCTGTAATAATCACAGGAAACTGGGGGGTCTACCGTACCTCTCGCACTCCTAATACAGTCCGCCGCCCCAACCGCAGCGCATGCACGTGGGTCTTCTAAAATGTTCACTTTTTTCCATCGATGCGGTTACCGGCATTACTAAGAAGCCCACCCAGTATTTCCGAAATGACAAGAATCACTGAGTATCCACTATTGGTTACCAGTCACTGTTTCCGTGTCCTTACAGACAATATTTTTGGTTATATTTTCACTTATTCCACTCACTTCTCGAGGCACAGCAATCCGAGGAAGAACGGGAAGAAGATAAGGCTGAAAAGAATGGATGTAATCATCTTTATATTTCAAAAATTCTCTCGGCTTGGTCAGTATTTCCATTCAGGTGAGAAATGAAGACTGGGGCGTCCAAGCAAAAGCTTCTCTGTTTATGGCCCTACCTTTTCTCGCAGAGTTTTTTTCCTTCACTATCGTTATCATTTCCTGCCCCCTCTACATTCAGAGTGGTCGTAGACAGGGTCAAACAACAGAGAAATTCCGAAAATGCAAGTCAATCAAGTGCTTACCCGAAGACGATCACCACCACAAGACACGTCCTATCGTACGCCATCGCCACGAAGCCGCCCTGAAGGCTGATCTTTGATCTTTGGTCTTTGATCTTTGATCTCTCACGCAGACGGGACAGCTGCCGGGTGGTGCGACGTAGACCGGAGCCGGCTGATAGGCGTACACCACCGGAGGGCCCGGATACGGGGGCGGTGGACCTGGATACGGTAATGTTAAAGACCGTCCCGTTAATCGAGACACGTGCGTCCTGCGAGAGATCACTGCTAGGCCAGTGATTATTAGGCCAATTCTAATAATGAATACAGAATTTGAAAATATTTTATGAAATACGGTAATCCATCTTCCATCATTAGTCTGCGAGGCATTGTACCTTCCTTGTTGATGGCGGAGTCGGACATTGCAGCGAGAAGGGAAGAAGAACCGCGCGAGAGGAACGACAGGATAGCGAATGAGAGATAAGACGGGGAAAATTGTATCATTTTATATTCAATTTTCATTCCAATATCAATATTCTGTTTGAATTGAAGCGGCCTGAAGCTGCCTGAAGCTTCTGGGGGAGGGTGGGGGGCGTTCGCACTGGCGATATCTTATGTTTGCAGTCTTTACAAGTGGTCAGTATAGCTGGAGTGAATTTTTTGCGTAGCAGTGGTTTATTTTACTCAAACATTTGTTTATCGAGCAGCAATGTTTTCGAGATTCTTGTCGAATACGAGATGTTCGTTGTGGCTCGTCAGCTATGAAGATGCTGCAATCAAAACACTCATAGAGGGAGTCTACCGTACTCTCGCTATCTACCGTGCACCTGAATACGCGCAGCCATGGGAGAAATGACTGCGAACACCGGAGCAGTATCCTCCAGGGAAACCACCGTCATTACCTCTTGCACGCCTATTACAGTCCGCCGCTCCAGCCGCAGCGAACGCAGGTGGGTCTTCTGAAAAAGTATTTCCGGTAGTCTTTGATCTTTGACCTTTTCGTCCTTCACTCACCTCTCGATGCAACACAATCCGAACAAGACCGGCCAGAAGAAGATGCTAAAAGAAATGCTGTGTTCTCTTTATTTTCTACACTCTCGACGGTCAGTGGAAGGAGAGGCGGTGCTCTCCAGACCAGAATGCCAGTAGTTGTGGAATGTAGTCGAGGGTTTTTTTCACCCTTATTTTTTCTAACTAGAGATGAAATTGGGCGCGCGCGCCTCTCTTCGTTTGCGAATGTTTGCTCATCGGTCGGAAGTGCTTAATAAGGGTCGCCGTTTCTTCATTTCACACACTCCCTCACCATGCAACCGGCCGAGAGAGTGTATAAAATGAAGAGACGGCGACCCGTATTGCGCACTCCATCCAGAAAGGCTCGAGCTTGAGCAATAATCTAATATGGCTAAGGATGACTGCTTAGGCTTATTCTTAGAGAGCTTGTCGTCGTGAACATCATTTCATTTTGTGCTGATCCGATGATGTAAAGTAGTGCCGGCGCGAGAGGGTATGCAAATCGAGGTGAGGCACGAGCCCGATTTGCTCATCTCTAATGCTCACCCGACGATGATCAGAACCACGACGCACGTCATGTCGTACGACATCGACACGAAGCCGCCCTGAACTTTGATCTTTGATTTTTGATCTTTGGTCATTGATCATTGATCTCTTACGCAGACGGGACAACCTCCGCCAGCCGGCGCGACCACGACCACCGGAGTGCCCGCGGATGGAGGAGGAGGGTACGGAGCTGGAATAAGATCACGGTGTTATGCGGTATACTGTAGCGGATACGGTAATGCATCCCATTGTCAGCCTATACAATGCGAATCAGATCTACAAGGAAGCGATGGATATTCATCAATATATGTACCGGCTCAACAAAAAGGCCCCAACGAAAATCGGGTATACGGTGCGTACTCAGGAAATACAGTACCCTGAGCTGCTGCAACTACATTAGCTCTAAAGGGCCAAGGTTGTCCTTTGAGCTTCCGTAATTCGAATGGCGTACCGGCCATTGAAAGCGAAGTGAAGGAGAACCGCGCGAGAGCAGCGACCGAGGAGAGAATGAGGAGAGGGAGAAAAATAAACGAGAGAATAGCAATTTATTTGTCTTTGCATCTATCTATGATAATTGAATTAGTATTCATAACCCATAGCAAATGACATTACTTTGGGAAGCTTTTGAAAGTGTAAATTGTGCAAGGCAATCGTTGGTCCTTGAAGAAAGACAGTGTTCAGTACCCTTTCACGCGTTGGAATTTGATAACCAAGTATAACCAAGTAGCATGCAAGTTTCACTCAAGAAATCTTACTGAGCCACTAGACGCATCATCCGATGTAGTCTAGTGGTTATGATTTGCGGCTCTCACCCGCAAGGCCCGGCTTCGATTCCCGGCATCGGAACAAAATCTTTTGCATTTACAAAGTCGTTCAGGCAAACTAGTAATGTGACAGTACTGTAAACCACACAGCTCGTCCTCCCATGTGGTCTAGTGGTTAGGATTTCTGGTTTTCACCCAGGCGGCCCGGGTTCGATTCCCGGCATGGGAAGCTGCTTTTTGTCGATTAGCAAATTTACATTTGATTTTTTCGTAACTCTAGGGAGTAAACTATTTTAGCCTTTACTGCTGTAAACTTTGTTTACTAAACTGTGAGCTATGTATTCAGAGTAATGCCTTGACATTTTGGAGGATGGGAGAAAAAGAAGAGAACACTTTTCTTCTTCCAATATCGCGTGAGTGAGGGTGACGGAGTATGGGAAGCACATGTGCTTTGTCTAGAGAGAATGGCGTCTCGGTCTCACTCTCTTACTTATTTTCCATTTATCTTCTCTGTTCTTGATCCCTATATATTCTCAGTAGCTAAAAATCCGTCACCCGAGCATCCCGAAATCGAATAGTTGATAGATTAATTGATATATTAGTAAAGCTGGTTGACTCTCACAGCTGCACCACATGTTTCTTTCGACGTTTTAGCACGTATTCGTTCGTTTGGTGCATTCCTACTTCCATTTCGTCATAATTAGTTTCTCATTTCGCCTTGAAATTCTATTAACCCATCGCTTCGTTTTTGCCTTTGCGAATACTCTCTAGTGCACACAGGGGAAAGGGTAGACAAGGAAAAGGGAGAGAAAGAAGGACACTAGACGAGGATTCGGGGCAGCTTCTCTGGTTCTCACGAACGCAGAGCCTCGTTTCACATTCTCTTTCTCATCATCTTTCATTTGAGAGTCGAATCGAAACTGACAATGAGCTCCACAGTTGGATAAATTAGCAAACAAAAATAGGAGTCTAAATTGACTGTCGCCCACTTCATCAAATTTAGAGCTTTTTTCATTGAGAAAGAAGACCCGAAATGACTCTGTGGGGCGAGACTCACTCCTCTCTTCTCATTTTCGAAACGGGACCGCTCATTTGGCTCGCTTTTACGTTCCATTCACTCTTTATGCAGGCAATATCAAGCTTTTGAACCATATTTTCCAAAATTTCATCCGACAATTTATAATTCCGTTCCTGTGTAAATTAGTGTTCCATTTCAATAAAAATTAGTGTTCCATTTTCCATTTTGGATATAAGCTCGAATTGCCTCGTTGTTTCGTCCTTTCTCTCTCGACGACGTCAGAGTTCTTTGCCTTTTCCTCGTCCTCTTCCCGAACTCTTCCCACTCTAAGCCATTTTCCCTCCCTTCCCCCCTCTTCCTCTCTGCCCCTTCCCCCCTCTTCCTCTCTATGTTTCTCTGTCCTGGCGAGCCCGATGGATCTCGTTTCCCAGGCTTTTTGTTAGGGAAATAATAGAAGTATCTTTCTTGCATAGATCTTTCAAAATAGTGTTTTTGTTCAATTCCGAGTCTGCTTTTCTCCTGTTTCACGAATTGGTTTAGCATGCGACTTTCACGCATCCCGCCTAAACATTAGCAAACACAAAGTTTCTCACGGGCGCTTTTTCTTGGGAATAGGCCAAAGCTCGAGGGTCAACAGAAAAGAGAATGCATGCTGAAAGGGGCGCTTAACTTTTTTCACGCTACTATGTCTCTGATTAAACTTTCTCCGCTCCAAGGAGCTCGAATTTCAAGAATAACTCGGCCCATTCTTCTAATCATAATAATGTCGAGGTTATCATTCTGGTACGATATCCCCAAATACAGTTTCGTTTCAGAATGGACCGTCAGCTGCAGAACGTGCAGCGTATGGAGCAGTGGCCGACATCATGCTGTGCTTGTGTCAGTTCACTTTTTCTCGATTATTTATTCTCAAAGCATTTTGAATATAACTATGCTTTCCTCGATTACGCGAAAACTTCAATATTTGTTCCTTCCATTTCAGGGCTGTCCCATCTCCTATGAGCGCGACATGTGCAATCTTGTCTGCCTCATCATCTGTTGTGGTAAATTTTTTTGAAATATTTTTATAATTTATTAAATACTTATTATTATTATTATTACAATACTATTTTCAGGTATTTTCGCTCTTTGTTGCCTACCCAAGCGCGAACCAATCTGTGTTCAGTGCGGACTGAAGCAAGATCATGCGAGGGAAATTGAGGATGACTGTTGAACAGATCAGCCACAGATATAGGGGGGTAAATAAGCCCGTTCGTTAAATCTGAAACCGTTTCAATTATAAGACGGCCGCATCGCTCGGCCGCATCGCTCCCTCCCCCTCGCCAAGAAAGCGATGCGGCCGAGCGATGCGGCCGTCTTATAATTGAAACGGTTTCAGATTTAACGAACGGGCTTATTTACCCCCTTATATGCAACAATTCCGAAAGTATTTGTACAATATGGATCGATAAATATGTTATATTTCTATTTTAGAAAAAAGATTCAAGAATTTGTTCAGAATTTGAATGGTCTTTTGATTTCCACTAATTCATGCATGCAAGAGAGACTTTTCATGTAATTCTGAAGCTGAACACTTGCTGAATGAGACGTGAACCAGGTGCAATAAGTGATAATCGAGCACGAAACTTGTTCAACTTCAATTTCATGTGTAACGCTCGACTAATTACAAATTCATACCACTTGTTCTGGCAAGGCGATGGAAGTTTTCCTATCAGTAGAGCTAGAAACAGCATTTTTCTCTGCACAACGATGCATCTTTGTTGTAACCTCCTTTTTGAATGCGATTTCGATGTTTTGTCTAATAAAGAAAGTGCCTCGCAATCAAGCTGGCGTGAGGAATTATCTGATTGTTATTCAGGTAGTAAGATAGATTTGGCCGGTTTCTTTGATCGATAATCGGTCTATTTTGAAGGAATGTTTCAGGTAGTAATCATTCTCATCAGCGTCTATCTTGACGTTCTCTTCGAGCCCATCCCTCTGGTGCCCGCGACTGCTTGTTACTATGTCGGCGTACTTCACGGTACAGGCTTACGTCCCGATACGGTTCTGGTGAGTGTTTAGAAGTCTAAACGCCCAAAAATGGTAAAGTGATAGTAGACGGGAATGCAGGGTTTTTTCATCTTTCTTATCTGTCTGCTTGGGCTAACATCAATCGCCTGCGTATTCTACCGCCATCAATCCATTATTCCTGCAAATAATCGACTTAAAATGGGCAAGGCGAGTCTCAAAATCAGCTCTTGGAAGCGGCTTCAAACGCATTAAGACTTCAGGGTAGACAAATCCGGCTGCACATCATACTAGCTGTGATTACATGCACACTCGTGCTCTCCTACCCTTTTTATCCCTTCGACCCTGCCGATACCGCACGTTTTCTGGCAAAGGTTGGTGCATTATTAAATATCTCTTCTTGTCAATCCGAGAGAAAAACACCTTCAGAGTCCCTACAACCTTTCATGGACCCTCGCACGTGGCTCGCTACTTATTCACGAGAAAACCCCGCTAATCATGATTGCAATTTGTCTTGTGGAATTTGTGAGAGTTCTCTCTTGTTTTAAAAAAAACGATTGGAAAAATAAAATTCCAGAATTTATTGCTGGTTTCTTTTCTATTTCTGTTCCCATTTTGGCACATGCTGCGCGTGTTGAGCTCAGAAGTAAGTTTATTTTTATCTTTTAATTCTCAACTTATCATTTCCGATATCTCAGACAACTCGACCTCCCGCCTCCATCAAGCGCATCCGTCACTCGCTCACTGTACTTTTTATCCAGGTTAGCAAAGTTTTAAAACAATTTCTAAACAATAATTTCGTTAGTCATTTTGTTTCATTTCATTTCTTTTTTTTCAGATTGCAGTTCCCTTTTTCACGATGATTATTCCCGCCGCGCTTCTTTTTATCTCTGTGCATTGCGAATGTATTCCGTTTGGTTTGTTATTTGGATATTATTTATTGCAGTTTCAGAACGCAAGCATTTAAAATATAAATGCATACAATTAATTTGAAATAATAAGTGCTAATTCAGCTATCAATCTGCCCATCTTCGCAGTGCTCGCTCTCCATCCACTCG
Source organism: Pristionchus pacificus (assembly GCA_000180635.4). Taxonomy (NCBI): domain Eukaryota; kingdom Metazoa; phylum Nematoda; class Chromadorea; order Rhabditida; family Neodiplogasteridae; genus Pristionchus; species Pristionchus pacificus. The sequence continues at coordinate 22,607,635 of CM026576.1, forward strand.
CCCACAATCTCTGCCTGCTCTCGATCACTCCGCAGTTTCGAAAATTGTTATTCTCCGGTATCCGAGGAAATACCATCAAGGTATGATTACCGCGCGGTGCAGTGAAAAATATTCGTTCTAGGCCGGCCCACCAACAGTTTACACAACGTAAATATCGGGATGTTCTATAAAAAAAGAAGTCATCCCTCCCCACGACATACAGTTTTATCGTGAAAGGTCACAAAATACAATCTGAACACTTTTTAAAAAGGAATGTATTGCTCTAACTCAGAGATGGCGCATTGAAAGTTTCATTTACAAACGTATTCATGTCAAAAAGTCTCCATTTCAAATAATGTACTTGATCTCACCCCCACAAATTCGGCCTAATTTCCACCTTTCTTGGACTCTGAAAGGCAGCAGATTCGTGATGATCTCACGTCCGGCTCAAACAATCATTACACTCTTTCAATTTCACAGACTGGATCGCTCTTTCTAACTGATGAGAAGGCGTAACTAATGAATAGATCCGAATGAGTAGGCCTCGACGCCACTGAATACAACTTCCTACAATCAATAGCCGAGCCCGAGTAATATCACTCCATTCAACGATGCTCGCTTGCACTCTCTAACATGTAAAGGAATGAAGAGATTACTCCAAAGTGTATAGTATACTACTTGCTCCAACATCGTTGTGAGCAGTAGGATTCTAGTTGATGGTTAGACGTGATGGCTATGTATCTCCACACTCTACATGATGATTTTCGGTGCATAAATTTTTTTGAAGCATGTGTCAGAAATCTAAATTCTAGTTGCATGCCCGTAATTTCCGCTAGTGGAAGGAAGTTTCACCTGCCTATTTTCGAAGTCTCCGATAAACTTGTTGTCTCTCACCAACTCTTGACATTTTCGCACACTTGACATTTAGCGCCCGTTTCTAGTTTTGCGTTATGACTCAGCTCAATATTGTAGCCCAGACTTGACTCCAGCTTCTGTGAGATTTGAAGTCTTAACTGGTGCAGTAGCATTTTCACCCATTTTCATTGTCACTTTTTTAAATAAAACTCATTACTTTAGCTTTTTTCCCAGCGGAAATGTCCTCGGAGAAGCAGCAGCCGCAGCAGTGGGCCGGTGAGGTGCAGCAGCCGATTCAGCAGCAGCTGCCGCCGACCTGCGAGCAATACCAGCTGCAGCTGCAGCAGCAGCAGTGGGCGCAGCAGGTAGCAACTCTCTTTTCCAATTTCTCTAATTTATTCTGCAAGTTAGCCCTCAGCAAGACGCGTTATTTTTATTTTGATAGTCTAAGATAGTCGGACCGAAACACTATTTGCAGCAACAGCAGCAGCAGTGGGTGCAGCAGCCCGGACAGCCGCAGATAATGCAGCCGCCCGTCTGCTGCAGAAACTGCGTAAGTCTCGAATTTGAACATTGATCTTTGATCTTTCATAATGATGATTTTCTTCTAGAATGGACCGATTGCCTATGAGCGCGACATGGTCACGCTCGTACTTCTGATCATCTGCTGTGGTTCGTTGTTTTTTTTAATTTTTTAAATATTTTTTGATTCACGGAACGATCGTCCAAGCACGAAACATTCCATACAAATGTGTAGTCTAAAAAGTATCTGAATTCCGGCCCATTTTCAATTGTAAGAGCATGCTTGAGGTCGCCTTGTCAAACTAGAACGACGATAGCAATCCATAAAAAGGGCCACTAAATATAATCATGATTTGCAATCGTGAGGGTTATTTGAGTTTGATTTACTGGCACCATTGAAGTACTCATAATCCAGAAACATCACTAATGGGGCACTAAAGCGTTGCTTGAAACTCATCTCATTAGAACCCCAAGGGAAATCATTCATTTATTCACTCAGTTGATGTGAGAATTCGCTTTTTATTTATGGATTTGGCATTTGTAAAGAATCTGAAACAATTCAGGCATCTGCGCTCTGTGCTGTCTGCCCAAGCGCGAGGCAGTATGTGTGCAGTGCGGACTGAAGCAGGGCTATGTGATGGAGTGATCGGAATAATCTGAGTATCTAATTCGATTATATTCGTCAAATGGATTTGTAATAATGGACCGATAAATAATCTCACAAGGGGGTAAATAAGCCCGTAATCCTGTCAAATTCTAGCGATATTTTTAGAGAATTAACAAAATACAATTATAACCAAAGAGGATGCAATAATTTATCGGAATTCTGAAACATATTTTTTTAAAGGAGTTCGCTTGTTGAATTTTTCAGTTTTGTTTGCGATGACTCTACAATGATCCTATTTGTCTGCTTTTATCTCATCGCGTCTAAACCTGTCGCTTTTATCATGGTAAGCAAATAGCGCATAAAAGCAATAAATGTCCACGCATCGACCGCGCCTCGTCTGAATTTCACTTCTTCTTGGTCTTTTTTATTATTCTTTGTCTTTTTTTATTATTTGCTTCACAATGCAACACGTTCCCTCTCTGATAGACTGAAAATTGTTCGCCTACTTCAAGTTGTCTGTTCTTGCATGTAGTTTGCACGATGGATTGTGATGTAGTGAGTGATCACCCTTAGGTGTGTAGATTATTATCATAGAACTAAAACAATTTTCTCTTTCAAATTCCTGCGATTTTTTACGTTGGCTATAGCAGTCGGAGCGCATGAAAGTCGAGACGAATTCTTAATTCAGTCGTCCTTAATTTCTAAATTTGGTGTCGCATCGATCTGACAGGTGTAAAAAGATGCGTAAGTCCAATTCTTTCCACTTCCCAATTGATGAATTTCCTACTCCAGTCCAACATGAATTTCTATTTCCGCTGTTTTCCCCGCACGAGGGAATTTTAATCCAATCCCATGCTCTTCCGCCACCCTTCTACTACATCAACCTCCGTTTCCACGCTCACTCTAATTCATTTTGCTACCCGTAGCTAACGCAAATCTAATTGTCAATTGAAGGCTCTATCATCAGTATGGGAGATCCGATCCAGAAGCAGCCTCAGGCCGGCGCCACCCATCGCGGGCAGGCGGTTGCAACAAGCTGCAGCCAGTGTGTGAGTATATTTAATGATCTCTGATCTCTTATCTGTTATCTCTTCCCAGGGTGGTCCGATTATCTACGAGCGCAATCAGTGTTCGTACGTCATGTGCATCCTCTGCTGTGGATGTTTCTCGCTACTTTGCCTGCCGAAACGACACGTGGGTGGTCCTTGATCTTTGATCTTTGGATTATTTTATGAATTTGAAAACAGTAAAAAAGTGATTGTATTATCAGGCCGAGTGCGCGGCATGCGGCGCCAAGCAGGGCTACACAATTCACAACACATGGAATTGACTAATGATTCATTCATTATCCACGCCATTCATCTATCCCTTTCCTGATGAAAAATTATTGCAATGAATTTCAAACGCCGATAAATGCTTCGACTTGTAACGATTTTTTTAAAAATTATGCATTGATCATAAAATGAAAAATTAAGTATCTAGTATGACAATAAATATGATGAATAAATATCTAGAATGACAATAAATATGATGAAACGAATTCGATCGGTTCTAAAAAAAGAAATGTTTTATCCAAACTCATTTCACATGCATACGTTTAAATTCAATTCTTTTCTTGTTAAAATTTCGAAATTCGCAGGATTTATAAAACAAATGATTTTCATGGTGAGCAATTTTTCGTAGCTGCGTAAAATTTCTAAATTCGTCGTGCCACTTCCGGCTACATCGTATCATAACAATTAGACATTCTCTCTTCAATCGCTTCCGACGCTCTGTCGCGGTCAGACAGCGCTAGAGAGCACGCGAAATAGAGAGGTTGCAGATATTTATCAGCAAGTACGTGATAACCTCACGATTCAGATAAAAGGCAAAACGACAATTGATAATTACAGGCATCTTCTTTTCTTTTTCCATCGAAATGTCTATTTTTTGCAGCAGCCGCAACCATGGAAGACACTGTTCAAATGCAACCTCTGGAAACCAAACACGTGCAGCTTGTGACTACCGGCTGTACGTATTGTGTGAGGATGCTGATCTTTGATCTTTAATCTTTGATCTTTAGTCGTTGATCTCTTCTCTCCCTCAGGGCGGCCCAATCATCTTCGAGCGCGACATGTGCTGCTTTATGTGGCTGTTGGTGTTCTGCGGCGTGTGTACCCTCTGTTGTCTGCCCGAGCGACAGGTTGGGGTTTGATCTTAGATCTTTAGACTTTGATCTTTGATCTATGAACTCCAGGCCGAATGCGCATCGTGCGGAGCCAAACAGAACTACTCTATTCCGAATATTCCGAATGTCCCTGATAATTTATTTCATCTTCTTGCGTCAAATATTATAAATATTGCGATAAAACTTACCATTTGTGTATTTCGAATCGATGCATATTCTGCTGTTCGTCTCATTCATTCTTCCCTTCATCGCTCTCCTCGAGCGGTTCGTAGATGTCCGAGTCGGATCAACCAGGTATCATTTCTTTGTCTAGTCCTGAGATCACAGCCCTATTAAAATAGCTTAAATATATAAAAAAAAAGATACTTATATAGATACTTATCAGACTAGTGAGTCTGATAAGTCTTCGGAAATGGATGCAAAAATATGCTATTTGTAGTATTGCGCCCAGGCGCTTTCATCGTAATCGATACTCATCTTCTTCAGCCCCACAGCGACTATCGATACTCGATACCGAATCCATAGTAATAATCGATATTCATTCTTTGTCCCTGCAAATTACTATAAAATAGTCACTGGCCTAGCAATGGGAGCAGGACTTTGTGTGCCTCGAGTATAGGACGACCTTTACCTTTACTCATTATCTTGCAGCCCCACAGCAGCTGGGCGGTCGCTGTCACGGCGGCACGCCCTCCACGAGCACGCCCGAAGGAAGCTGCCGATTCTGCGTCAGTCTTTAGTACTTGCTTACCATTTCAAAGGGTCTTCTTTCATCTCCAAAGAGTTCACTTCTTGAAAAATACTCTAAAACACTGAAGTGAAAGTGCTTACAGGTAGAGCGTCAATACGATAAATTTGAAAATAAAAGATCAGAGATCAAAGATCAAAGATCAACTCCAGGGCGTCGGTCCGATCGTCTTCGAGCGTGACGCGTGCGCTGTCGCCTCGATCATCCTGTTCACGTGCTGCTTCGCCGTGCTCTTCCTGCCCAAGAAGGTTTCGTATATTATTTTATTTGGCCTTCTCCTCCTTTTTCCCCTTCCTGACAGCCGTAAAAAGGTAACGGTAAAACCGTAAAAGTATCTAAGAGGTAAAGGGGGTAGTGATTTTACAGCCGTGAAACTACGCTATACCAAAATAGATTAGTCGCAAAATTTGCTCATCCTTTCAAAAATAAATTGAGATGAAGTAAATGGATTCAGGAGGCCAAGTGCGCAGCGTGCGGCATGAAGCAGGGCTACTACCCGGTCTAAAGAGAAGATCTGAGATCAAAGATCAAAGATAACATCTTCCATGTAAGGTGCCAAGAGGATGACACTCGATAAGCGATAAAATTGATTCAGCAAATGGTTCGCTGTGTTTCGATTCAAGAAATAGCATCGAAAGAGAATGAAGAAATACAGCAAAAAGCAGCTTCCCATGCCGGGAATCGAACCCGGGCCGCCTGGGTGAAAACCAGAAATCCTAACTAGTTTGCCTGAACGACTTTGTAAATGCAAAAGACTTGTTCCGATGCCGGGAATCGAACCCGGGCCTTGCGGGTGAGAGCCGCAAATCATAACCACTAGACTACATCGGATAATGTTTGCTCAGTTGAAAGAACTGGTTACTTGATTGACACAGAATTTGCTCAAGGAAAACGTCAATCAAATTTCTGTCGTTAATAGATCAATCATGGTGATAAACAAAATCACTAACAAAGGAAATTTGTTCTCAATGGATTAAGATCACTCCATTGTTCTGCCTTTCTTCGCTCATTCTGCCCTCTATCCGTATTCTCAAAATGTCCGTTCCCAACTACACCAACCAAGGTATGGAGAAGAATATGAAAAGATCGAAACGTATCGTATTTCTTGTCCCAGCTTTTCATATCGCATCATCATTAGAGTTTCATCTGTTTTAGCCGAATATAAGACAAATGGCGGTAGTTTTCAGTGATAATTAGTGTTCGAAATACGAGTGGTAATAGTCTCTTCATTCTTCACACGATCTCACCGGCCAGAGAGGCGAGAGAGTGTCCGAAATGAAGAGACGATTTCCTGTATTTTTAACTCTAGTGAAAATCGGTCCCGTTCCAGTCCCTCCTTCTCCCTACATCTGCACTCCACACGCCACGCCACCCTCTCCCATGCAGCCACGTGTTCAATTCGTGCAGCCGGGAAGCTGTGGAAGATGCGTAAGATGGATTTTGACTTCAGAGATTATAGATCAAAGATCAAAGATCATCTTCTCAGGGCGGTTTCGTGACGATGGAAAACGACACGACGTGCCTCGTCATTGTGATCGTCCTCAGGTTTAGTTCGAAAAAGTCTAGGCGTATTATTACTTCACATCCTGAATTCAGTAAGAAAGTGTGTATGATGAAGGAGATGCGACTTAAAATGATAACTTTCGAATGTTTTTTAGCATCTTCTGCTTTCCCTGTGGACTCTTCGGACTGCTGTGTCTGGAAAAGTGAGTACATGATAGTAATCAAAGGTCAACAATCAGATCAGTGATTCGTCAAGATTACAAAAAAAATCTTTCAGAAAGCCTGTTTGCATAAAGTGTGGCGCGCCTGGCTTCGTTTACGCACAGCAGGTGACTGTCTCGAACTTTAACTCTTTCACGGTGTCTAAACTGAATCGGTAGATCACTGATAATATCGAATTTGCAGCACATCTAGAACCAATGTATGAGGAACAAAGACGATCAACCTTGATTCGACGCGAGTGTCGGAAATATTAATATAAACGAACTTGCCTAATTCATGTCGCGCACAAAATGTACGAAAAAAAATGACAAAAGAGGCTTCCCATGCCGGGAATCGAACCGGGGCCGCCTGGGTGAAAACCTAGCCACTAGACCACATGGGAGGACAACATATATGTATATGAACATATATGTACATATATGATCCGTATGATTCTGTGTCATAAATGGTTGATTAATGATAAAGTTGGAATGATACAAATCACTTCCTTTATTGTGAGCATGCCTCCGAATCCTTTACTGAAAAAAAAGCACTTAGAGTTTTACATGAAATTCTAATGCAATTATCTCGGCAAAGAGACTTTGAATTTTACATTGAATTTTATTGTCTCATTCTCATTCTCTCATTCTCTCCTCACTCGCACCAACCGCTCGGTTCCTCTTCCCTTCTCACTCCAATGTCCGACTCCGGCACTAATAAGGAAGGTACGAAACAAAATATAAACAAAATATGTTGAATACTATACTCCTAATACCTGGCCTTACCACCTAGCGTTGTCTTATGACTGTAAAATTGGCTGACGTGGGTACACCTTTACCTTTAACTCCATCGTACTGTAACTGATCCGTCAGACAATGTATTCTCGTGATTACCGAATCCGAAGTTACAGTAATCCATTCAGACGTCCCTCCAGATGACGAGACTCCGCCCCCTCCGATGTTCGTTCCGCCTGGAGCAGGTAAATTACGCAAAATATAGCAGATACCAATTGCAATTTACAAATAATGGAGAAAGACGATGAAAAGATGACAAAAACAAGCTTCCCATGCCGGGAATCGAACCCGGGCCGCCTGGGTGAAAACCAGAAATCCTAACCACTAGTCGCTATTTATTGTTATTAACAATAAACTCACTGTGCAATATCTCTTGTTTCCATGCAATAAACGAACAGGGGACTGTCATATGGGTCACTCATAACATCGAGTTTGGTGATGGGATACTCACATGAAATTGATTATGAAATTGATGTATAATGAAAAGCAGGAAGACGAACCCTCGATGACAATTCTTAGAGTGCTATCGAGCAGAGCCGTTGATGGGTCCTCTCGCAGTGGATCTGTTAAAGTTAAAGTTGCTTCCACAATCAAGGCGTTTAACAGTTGTCATTTTACAGCGTGGATTGAACTCTGTACCCTTCGAACGACCGCTGGCGATTCACACCACTCGGCCATCCCAACAGGATCTGTGACAAGTTGACAAAATGCAATAAAAAATAGAGTTACCCTTTCGAAGTTCCAGCTCGAGCAGTTTCTTCAACTCCTCGACAGTGTTATACTCGCGAAGCAACATTTTGCATAGCCGAATTGCATAAAACGGCGAGGGAATTATATAGTGAGAGTCGCGTTGGCACGCGTTGTGAAGTGTGAACATTGTTGTGCTTATCAAGTGTGTGAATTTGTAAGTGAGCCGTAAATCAGCGCATAAAGCACAGAGTATAGTCGAAAATAACAAATGAGCCGTTAAGCCATAATGCGATTGAACATGAACGAACTTTATTGCAGAATATTTATTCGATCATAGAATTATTGTCGATAGTCGGTTTGTTTTCTATGCCCGTTGCTTTATAGTCGGAATTGGAGGTTGCTAAAATTCACTTTTGATTTTAATTTTAATTAATAATAAATTAATAACATTAATAATTAACGCACTCTCGGGTAGTCGTCGGGCAGCGGACAGATTGGGCCGCTCTGTGAAATTGAATTATTATTGATTGGTGTCTAATACATTTCATGTTCAGAAATAGTCGGTTCCACTTTCAATAAAATAAACCAGAATCGTCATAATAGGTGTTTCAATTATTCTACTCTACCTACTTCATCACTGGCCTAGTAGTGATCTCCGGCAGTACGAAAGTGCCTAGATTAACGGGATGACTTTACCTTACCATTACCTTTTACTCTAGTTCATATTTAGCGTTTTCTTGTTCCTAGTGTTCGAAAATAGATATTTTACCGTGCAGCAACGATGACAGTAGCACAAACAGCAGCAGCAGATCAAAACCAGCTGCAAATTTTTAAATAATACCATGAAATTGCAAACCTATTTTCTTTACAAGTCTTTTTTTCTGTTACTAATTACAACATTTTTTCCAGAAAAAAACTTAAATTGACAATAACGAAAACAAACAAACAAACAAGCAACTTACAATATACATCGCGCATATGCCGAAGAGGAGCGTACAGTCGCGCACTGTTAGGTACACTCTGAAATTGCTTTTGTCATTTTAAGTTTTCGAAAAATCCGAGCCATGACCAGTCCCTTGATGCGTCACACTCGGAGAGAGTAGCCTAAACCTGGTCAGCCATAACAGTTCCAGGGTTCACGCTCCATATATCTAGAGGTAAAGATGAAGTAGGTGCAAGTAAACTTACTCGAACGGCTTCGACTTAGGGTCGGTGCACCACTCACCACCCATCGTTGCGCGGAGAGAGACAACAAATGAGCAGAGGGGAGAGATGAGGGAATTTTATTAGTTTAATTTGAAATTTTGAACTTTTAACATGCAAATCGATGAAAATGAAGTTGCACCAAACTCGACATCTAGTTTATCTTGGTATGAAAGAGTTCAGCTAAAACGGAATATAAATTATCTTGACACGAATAGGATCAAAAAATCACAATCGGCATAAATTAAACAATACGATTTCTGCAATATTACATAAATGAGCATTAATGAGGTGGGAGCGCTGCAGCGTTGGGATACGGTTGGGCTTGCTGCAATGTGTCGATGTTTTGCAGCTTTCCATCAATTACTATCTTCTTACTATTTACAACGTATAACTAGGGGCCACAACGTAGATTGCCGAATTGTCGCAATCCGGTCAAAGTTGTGTCCAAACTGTCCCTCATGGACCCAATAACATCACCTTTTTTACCGTTTGTTGAAAGCTTGTCTCTGAGCTGCGCTACAGCCCGATTAGCACGCGCGAAAGGCACCATTGGAGAGGGGGGGGAGACGAGAAGAGGGGGAGGGGGCGGAGCCTATTCTGCCCATTCCCGCATCTCAGCCGGCCATAGTTTCACCTAGTCGAGCTTGCGCTTTGCGACGCTCAAAGTCGAAATCGAAGGAATGTATGGGCGAGAGCGTGCGCTAGTCCCACCGGGTAAGAACAGCGGGAAGAGCGAGGCGGAGGGAGAGGGAGTGTGGTGTGTCTCTCGCCTCTCTCCTCTCATTTGACTATCCCCTCTGGCGCTCACACTGTGTTTAGCGTGAGTAGGAAGCGAGGAAATACACGCGTACTGAAATCATTAAAACAAAGTCACAAGCTAATGAAACTATAAAATATTGTTTTTTCTTCTTAGCTGTGCTCGGAAAAATCAAGCTTAAAAATAAGCCTTGGTCCCAGCGAAGTTTGTGCACTGGAAACCGTAAAATCGCACCTCTCTCTGGCTTTGAACTCGATTTTGACCTTCTCATTAAAGATGTACATTCCTGGGACCAAACTCGATTGTTAGAGGGATATAGTAGCTGTCTATAGCAACTGAGAACAAGAGATTTGGTTTAGAATGAAGCTTGTGACTTTGTTTTATCGTTTTTTGGGCGAAGTTATGTCCACACAAAGTGGGCGGAGCTTGTGGCCCCTACTTATGACTGTAAAATTGGCTGACGTGGATACACCTTTACCTTTAACTCCATCGTACTGTTGCTGATCCGTCAGACAATGTATTCTCGTGATTACCGTATCCGAAGTTACAGTAATCCATTCAGACGTCCCTCCAGATGACGAGACTTCGCCCCCTCCGATGTTCGTTCCGCCTGGAGCAGGCACGCCAGTGGGCGTGGCCGGCGGAATCTGCGCGAACTGCGTGAGTTTCGCGCCGAAGCCGCGCGATAATCGTGATCAAGAAAATAGAAAAATTCAATTCAGGGTGGTATGATCGCGTACGATAACGACTCGTGCTGTTGCGTCATCATCATTCTCTGCTCCGTCTGCTGTTTCCCATTCGGATTGATCTCGCTGTGTTGGATGAAGAGGTGGGTAGAGATCAAAGATCAAAGACTAATTTGATTATTTTCCAGACGTCCCCACTGCGCGCCGTGTGGCACCGCAGGCATCTAGAAGGTAACTGTAGGATCAGATTGCGAAGATAACTTGAACTTTGCAGTAACTTCCAACAAGCAGGCGACCATTTCACACTCGACGAGACCATCGAAAACATTAGTACACGATAAAGAATCACGTGTAACTCGTAATTTTTAGATTGAATGCATTCACAACTCAGTGTAAAACAAAGTAAATTACGCAAAATATAGCAGATACCAATTGCAATTTACAAATAATGGAGAAAGACGATGAAAAGATGACAAAAACAAGCTTCCCATGACGGGAATCGAACCCGGGCCGCCTGGGTGAAAACCAGAAATCCTAACCACTAGACCACATGGGAGGACGAACTCCTAGTTTACAGCACAATTACATTACTAGTTTGATGTGAGGCTTTGTAAATGCAAAACATTTGTTCCGATGCCGGGAATCGAACCCGGGCCTTGCGGGTGAGAGCCGCAAATCATAACCACTAGACTACATCGGATGATGTTAGGAGTAGTTCTGAAAGCAACCTTGTTGATTGACACTTGAATTACAGATTACAGATTACAGATTTATCCTGATATCAAGGCATGAGCCTGCAGGAAGAAACATCGTTAGGGAGGGGATTGGGATCTTCGTGCTCAGTATCAAAGGGTCAAGGAATGATATCTTCTTAGCTGTTTGTTGTCGGTGGCCCGTCGCGCTTAGTCGATGACTTGAGTCCAGAAGTAGATCATCCAGCCGCCGAAGTCCTGACTTGCGTGGTTAAGAGTAAACTCACGAAGTAGTCTTCTTGAATGGGGCTTTTCTTGACCGTAGATCACTTGAGTCGATTAGAATCCGTCCTGAGTCATCCTCTTGATGATCCAAGAGTGGGCTTGACACTTGAATGCGAACCGATAACTGCTATATTCTTTTATCTTCAAGAACAGCGTTTATTACGATGCAGATAATTCATCTGAACGATGCTGTGAAGCAAAAAGCAATTCAACTGATCATTTCTGCGAATACCGCACAAAAAAAGATGAAAAAATAATAAATTATATTACAATCTCAGAACAATGAAAAATTGAATTAGATTATTATTAATTAATTTTTTTATGAAATATTTATTATTATTCATATTCGTTTCCTTTCTTCTCCTCCTCCACTTTCACTCATTCAGTCCTAGCGCAGTCCTCCTGTACGGTTCCTATTCCCTCTTCACTCCAATGACTGATTCCATCGAGAAAGGTACAGTATCCCCGCTGGCGGTAGTTTCTGAAGTCGCTACCGTATACCGCTAGATTACAGTACCTCAAGTACCGTACTTCTTGCAGAGCCTTCCGCTCCTCCTCCGCCTCCTCAGGAGCATCCGGTTTCTCGTGAGCCTTTCTCGTGATCAAAGATCAAAGACCAACTTGAAATAAATAGCAGGGCAGTCCGGCGATCACATACGAGTTCGATGGCTGCATCTGCTGCTTGCTGGTCTGCCTCTTCATCTTCGCCACTCCCGTTGTGGGATTTCTCTTCTGCCTTATCGCCAAGAAGTGAGCTAGAGATCAAAGCTCAAAGATCAACAATCTGACAATTTCATTGGCTCTTGCCGCTGCTATTACACACAATTTAGACCAGTATCTAGTATGGCACGATATATGAAAACCACAGATCGTGTTTGCGCAAGCACTGGAAGAGATAAAATGCGAATTATTTTTTGATGTTCAATCACCAAGAAGTGACCAAGAGGTCAAAGGTCAAAGATCAAAGATCAGCGATTCCAGGGAAGCCCGTTGCATGCAGTGTGGTGCGAGCGAAATCATGTGCGCTCCACCACGCGCCATTCTATCCTAGGATTACGGTAGGACTATTGGAATTTACTTGTATTGAATGTGACTGTCCAATAGTATCTTGAGTACGGCATCTTGACTCTTCAATTGCAGCAACAGCCGCAGCCAACAAGCAGACGACCATTTCACACTCGACAAGACTATCGAAAACATCGTTGCCCGATAAAGAATCTTGATATTTTTTGCCCCATTGGTCATCATTAACACTAATAATTCGAAACTGTGAAAAAAATTATCGCAAATTGGATTCAGAATCCATTAGCCCGATTTTGTGAAATAACTGATATTGTAATGCAATAATTTCGGAAAAATGAAATTAAGATATTTTTAATTCTTCCAATTCCTTCACTCATTCTCTCCTCGGTCCCTCCTCCTGCTCGGTTCCTCTTCTCTTCTCACTCCAATGGCCGACGCTAACGAGAAAGGTATACGGTTGCTACAGTACTCCACGCTACGGTAGCCTCTGCGCCATCTAAAGTAGTGACTACCGTACACCCTCAATTACCATACCCCTTGCAGAGCCTTCCGCTCCACCTCTGCCTCCTCAGGAGAAGCCGGTTCCTCGTGAGGCCGCCGGCGGTGTAGCTGACACTGCCTCCACCGAGAAAGGTTAGGTATCTCCGGATGGTTACAGTACTTCAGATTACTGTAGCTTCTGCACCATCTAACCCCAACTACCGTACCCCTTACAGAGCCTTCCGCTCCTCCTCTGTCTCCTCAGGAGAAGCCGGTTCATCGCGAGGCCGCCGGTGCTGTTGTGGTCCAGACTCCGCCCCCGGCCTACTACGCGGGACCACCGCCCGTGGTCATGGCGCCGATGCCGTACGGCGCTTCATGCTGCATGAGATGTGTGAGAAAGATCAAAGATCAAAGATCATCGATCAGAAATTACTTATAGGGCAGTTCAGCGATCGATTACGAGTTCGACTGCGGCATGACCTGCTTGATTATCTTTTTCATCATTTTCGGTGTCGGCCTTCTTGGACTTATCGTCTGCCTTATCACCAAGAGGTTGGTAAGAGATCAAAGATCACCCTTGATGAGACGGTATCTAAAATGGTAGTTTTAATAAGTATAAAATCGCAAAGTGTTTATATGTTTATGATAATCATTTTTCTCAGAGACGCTCGTTGCATGCAGTGTGGAGCGTGCGGCATGACGTGCAATATGCCTCGCGCCATCTTATACTAGGATTGCGGTAGGACTACTGTAATCGGTTTTGTGTTGATGGTGATATGCAAATAGGACAACGGTATCTTGATTCTCCAATTGCAGTTACTGTCGAGCCAAGAAGCAGACGACCATTTCACACTCGACAAGACTATCGAAAACATCGTTGCCCGATAAAGAATCTTGATCTTTTTTGTCCGGTTCTACACGGATGTCAGATGAGCACTAGAAAAAAACACAAAAAAAAACGAATAACTCGCCGTTCGGCTAAAAATATTCGCGCGATTCATCATACATGTTGTCAAGTATACGAGAACTAACGTCGATCTGACATCCATTTCATTTTTGGCGTCTTAAATACAGCTAGTTGGAAACGTCATTGGCATCTCGTTTATCTGTCCTCGATTGTAGGGAGAGAAAGAAAATTCAGTGATTCATATAACAGTTTTTCTCAAATGAATGCTCTAGACTTTGAGCACGCGCTCAAATGAATACTTCTCGAGATTAATTATGTTCGCAATATATTTAAATATTTGTTGTAAATATTTTATCGTGATTTATTTCCATTCTTCTTCCGATTCCATCACTCATTCGCTCCTCGGTCGCAAATTGCAGGGCAGTCCAGCGGTCACATACGAGTTCCCTGGCTACATCTGCTGCTTGCTGGTCTGTCTCTTCATCTTCGCCACTCCTCTTATTGGAGTTCTCTTCTGCCTTATTGCAAAGAAGTGAGCAAGAGATCAAAGATCAAAGACAATACATTTGACACTTACCGTTAATGCTTCTGTTTCTACAAAAATCGTGGCTATAGCTCTAGAATATCCATAAAATTGCAATACATGTAAAATTGAAGTTTATTATTATTATTTAACGTTGAATCAGCGGTTTTGCAGGGAAGCCCGTTGCATGCAGTGTGGGGCGACCGGCCTCGCGTGCAATCTACCTCGTGCCGTCTTGAACTAGGATTACGGTAGGGGATGATTACGGTATTCTACTTGGTGCTGATTATGGACAATTGCAGCATCGAGCAGGCGACCATTTCACACTCGACAAGACTATCGAAAACATCGCTGCCCGATAAATAATCTTTCATTACTTTGTTCTTATCGACTTGGAATAATAATAGATCAACATTGTTACTTTATCACAGGTCTCAGACTTCGGTACTCGTGATCAATAATGGGGACATAAGCCAATCGACGACTAAGCAGGAATTTGGATGGTTAGAGGAAGTAGTGGGGATGGTTGAGTCGAGAAGATAACTAAGCGACGTTCAAAGACGAGAGTGAAAATTGAACATTTTATGAAGAATTAGTATCAGGTAAGAAAAGGGTCGAGCGATAGATTCTTATGGGCCAGTTGGTATTACCCCAAATTGTAAATTTTTTTTTGTAAATTAACTTTATGGAAATAATTTTTAAGAAAATCCATTCTGGAAAGGTATATTTTGGAAAAAGCCGTTTTGTCAAAATCGTTGTAGAAATCGCTTTTTTGGAACCGTAGTTTGGGCACCGCGATTTAGTAAATTTCATTTTAGAAATACCGTACTGTAAAGGTTTTCGCGGAAGTGCCGTTTTGTAAATTTTTTTATGGAAATGCCGTTTTGTAAATTTTTACATGGAATTTTCGTATTAAACTATTTATCATTTCATTTTTCATTCATCGCATATATTTTATCGAAATTTCATTTATCATTAATTTTTACAGTAGTGCTAAAGACGGTCCAAACAGCTCCTTCCTCAACATTTAATTTTGACAGCTCCCGCACGCAACACATACGCAACGCGTCCGATTGAAATAGGCAACAAAGATCAACTCATTCAACAAAATGAATGTTTTTACACAAATAATAAAATTTAGTTCAGGCAGTAAGAAGCAATACTTCGAAATTTACTTTTGTGATATCGTCATTGTCCCTGACGATATCACAAATCTGTTGCTATCGATATCTGTTGCTATCACATATCACATGCGATATCACAAACGATATCTGTTGCTGCGAAAATCATTGAAAAATTCTACCAAAAATGGAAAAATGAAATGAAAACATCACGAGATTTCCATGTAAAAATTTACAAAACGGCATTTCCATAAAAAAATTTACAAAACGGCACTTCCGCGAAAACCTTTACAGTACGGTATTTACAAAGTGAAATTTTCTAAATGGCGGTTCCCAAACGACGGTTCCGAAACAGTCATTTCTGAAAAGTTTATTTCCAGAATTTTTTTTCCAAATTGGATATTTACAAAACATCTTTTTCTAAAACGAAATTTCCAAAAAAATATTTACAATTCGGGGTAATACCGGCCAGTTTGGTGCCTGGGCGTCAATCGATAGCTAAGGTAGGGTCATCCGGGACGATGGCACACGGCGCATCGGCGCTGATTCGTGCACGGGACACAGCACAGCATGAAGATTCCTGAAATTAACATTTTATCGTCAACTGATTACTTATTCTCAAAGACCTACTATGTATTTTTGACGAATTCTTGGGGTTCTTGGCTATGGCTGTTTATAGATTAAGTGAGATACGTCGACCCGCGTGTGCACTCTACTATACCCTCACCAATGGGGCAGCAGAAGATGAGGCAGAGGATGATGAAGATGAGCATGCCCGTGTCACGATGCATCTCGAGCGGGCCGGACTGCGAAATAGAGCATTCACTCCTAATTTCATCTTCATTTGTTGGATAGCAAAAATCAGTCCCTTTTTATGTCGTGCAGTTTTTTGAATTTTCAGTACAAATGCATTTTCGAAGGGTACTATTTTTTAAAACAAATTAAATATTTTTCACTGTCCCCATTAGTTGGAAAATTTCTCAGAGTGTCAATGATCGTGAGACATCTGAGCGAAAAAATATATACATAAATAATAATAATAATCCATATTATGAATATTGAACTAACGCAGTGCTCGCATCTGCCCGGCACAACATGACCGTTCGTCACGATGATGGTGGTGGGCTGAGGAGGCTGAGGGGGAGGTTGAGGAAGATGGGTGGGCATTGGCATCTAAAAATTCACAGGTTTAGGTCAAATTCCATTTCAACGCAGCGAATTTCGCATTTCAACGATCACTGATAATGATTCATTAATTTTGAGAATGGATGGAATTTATAGATGTACGTATCGTAAAATAATAATCCGTTCCGCGTAATCCGATTCCTATCGTTCATTTCGACTTTTGACTGGAGGGTCCCTGACCCTAGCTCTTGTTCCTAATCCTTTCCTACTGGCATTGGTAGCATTTACTGAGAAAATGAGAATTTTAGTAATGACGAGCTAGGTAATAAAATGTTCCGTATTATGCGCTAAACACCGTAGTGTCTCCGCTGAGCATTTGAATGTTACGATAAATGGCTAACCGGCGGGAAAGCTCCTCCGTTCTGCTGTGTGGACCAGTCAGCCGGTGCCTGTAATCAGTAAATAACTATATTTGCAAAAATGCTAGTAGATTTTTAAGATTATAGAGCGCACCTCGCGCTTCTTCGGGGGTTTTGAATTTGTGATGTCACAGGAACGACCAATAAGTATGTGTCAATATGCACGTTTGGATTTATATTTTGGATATTATTTTCGTTTCAGGTTGCCCATGTATTATGAAATTTTTCGAAATTTTCAATATGTACCGTCAATCGGGAGGAAAACGTTCCAAATACGGTATTTTACCGTAAAAGTGAGTAAAGGCTCCCATTTCCTTCAAAGTTGATGAAATTGCACAATTTTTGAAATTTGAGCGTTTCAAGTGATTACCTATCTGGCACAGAAGAACTATTTTCACAGATATTTCATTTAAGTACCGTAGTCGAAAATCGCGTGTGTGGTGTAAATTGGAGCGTGCCGATCGTGCGCCACGTCGGGTGCACTATTCCAATTGCCGTAAATTGCGCTGTCTCGGAAGTTTTTGGCGAGCAGCTGATTGAAAACGCTTTCTTTATCGTGTTTCGGCCTATTTCAAGTGATTCATAGTTGATTTTGGCATTGGGAACGTGTTCCAGAGCTAGTGAAAGTTCCAGGAGCGAGCTGGTGGCATCGGAAGCTGCTACGTCGTCTTTTTCAGGCAACACTTGTGCTATAAAAATCACACAAAAGTCAGCAGCGTTCCAAAAACGCCGCGAAAGCCCGGTTTACGGCAATTGGAATAGTGCACCCAACGTGGCGCACGCTCGGCACGCTCCAATTTACACCACACACTCAATTTTCGACTACGGTACTTTAATGAAATATCCGTGAAAATAGTTCTTCTGTGCTATTTTCACGGATATTTCATTAAAGTACCGTAGGCACAGAAGAACTATATCCGTGAAAATAGTTCTTCTGTGCCAGATAGGTAATCACTTGAAACTCTCAAATTCCAAAAATTTTGCAAATTCATCAACTTTGAAGGAAATGGGAGCCTTTAATCACTTTTACGGTAAAATACCGTAAAATACCGTATTTGGAACGTTTTCCTCCCGATTGACGGTACTCCTTTGTCATTTCAACTTTTACAGTACTACTGCCAGTACCGTAAGCTCTTGCTCCCCCATCGGCTAACCTGGGGCAACTGTTGCGGCATTGACAGTGCCTCATCGTAGGCGGGCGGTGGGGCCACTGATGATTATTCATTTATTGACTTCACCGATTTTCTTGGAGTAACAAATAGTAAGAACACAGCGAGAGACTCACTAGACGAGAAGCCCTGCTGGTGCACAGAGGAGGAGGGCTGAAAATTGTGTCTCTTCAGAATGTAAAGTCATACATTTCATAAATTCGCTTGAAAATATCGCATACGTGCTCCTCGACAGGCATCTGTGGGTACATGGGCATATTTCTCGGCGGATCTGAAACACATGATTCCATGTCGCAACACTTGCTCGTCACATCGCGTTTATATGCGTCTACGTCTAATATTCGTCGTTTGATCTGTTCTGATTCATTTCCGCATGAGCAAATTATCGTGGTTCTTGGATTGTTTCACGTCACAACAAGCTATAGGATCGATACGACTTATGATTCATAAACACCGTGAGTAACGTCCAGATAACTTTCCCAACACTGGCCGCGAACCGATAAACTCTTGTCCGCTGTGAGTCACTAGGATGACAGAAACACAAACTGACGTCTCAAGCTCGCTCACTGAGCAAACACAAGGAAAATAACAGTGGAATGCTTCTTACAATTTCATAATCTCTCATTCTGTCGGTGATTCTCGGATATTCTAATAGATAACAAAATATTTTTTTGATATGTTTCAGAGTGCCGATTTGGTCGGGACAGAGCTCATTTTCTAGTATTTCTCTCGTAATTGTCATAAAACCCAATTCTGATAAATAAGCTAATGCCTATGATAAACTATTGTTATCAATTTCGACTGTGAGAAGACTCACTCTGTGGCGGGTCCGCAGCGCTCTGCTGTAGTGGAGTCACGCTGAAATGTTTTCATTGTTTTCATTAAATAAAATTATTATAGAAGGCGATAAAAAATATCTTCCAAGATAGATCTCTTCGCAGTTTCAAAGCCGGATAACCATTTAAAAAATCGGGAAATAAACTGACTGTTCGATCGGCGGTGCACTGGGGGCGCTGGGAGCCCTAGCTGCTCGAGTGTCGCTCTCCTCGCTGAGAGGAACCTTCTCCATGGCGCGCTGAATTCTCTGAGAAAATAGAAGATTATTTCTCTCTTTTTCTCTCTCGATTTTGCCTGTTGCCTCGCGTAGATCAAAGAAACAGTGGGAACAGTTAGATGGAACCTTGCAAACAATACAATCTGAGGGAGTTGGGAGAAATAGCGCGCGAATAGAGAGGGGCGAGAGAGAAAATAACGTTGAACCTCCTCAATTCTCGCGAAGTTGATTGCTCTCCTATTTTCTCGATTTGACGATTTAACGGTCGGTGGGAAAAGGTAAGTGGGACTTCGTGATGTAGCGTTTTATCTCGCGGGCGAATCGATGACGCAATGAATTGTCAGATTACCTAGCAAACTGTAGAAGTTCAGCTCTTGAGAATTAGCATATTTCCTATTTCCCTTCTAAACTAGACTTACTATCTCGCGGGCCAATCGATGGAACGAATAGGGGAAAGTTCCAATACTCTATCTAGATCCTCCAAAGTGAAAGTACACAATCGTCCCTCCATCCACGCGGAAAATCGACAGGGGACATCGCGAAAACAGTGGAAATACGTGATCTACCATTGTCTTCATAACAGTTCTTATTCGAAATCATGAAAATGTTAATGTCCCTAGTTTCGAAAGATGTTACCGAGTCAGATGGAAAATCGTAGAGCCGAAAAGATATTTGTTACGTGAGTGTACATGTTGCGCAATACATAGATCTCTTTCGGTCAAGTTTGCCCTCAAAACACTCGGTGAAAGAGGGGAAGAAGGGAAGAGTCGCGCACTGTTTCTAGTCACCTGAAAGTAAGCGAGAGTAGAGGGAAAACATGGAAAGGGGAGGGAAGTGAGGTGAGCAGAGAAGAGTACGGCCCGTGTCGGTTAGAGACAAAGGATTGCAAGTTTGGGTTAGGAATAGTGATTTCAACTTTGGATCTAGTTCATCACCTCTATATCAAGTAGTAAAAGGTGGAGACTTTGCGTTCATAATGGTCGAAACAGTGATGGAACTCTAATGGGGCCAAAACGAAGGAACGCGGAGAAAATGGACGTTTAGAGCGAAAACGGCGCAGGAAAGCGAGCGAAACTGGTCGCGTCGTTCGTCCAATTTAGAGGGGAAAGAGAGACCAGAGCCAGCGGTCACAACAATAACAATAACACACTGGCACCAAGGGATGAATTACAAGTGACATACAGCCAGTATTTATGGTCTAAATGCAGTTTTGTCTCGGAAAATCGATACTTGAGCCGTTGAAATTTGAAGCGAAGGCCGGGGTGAGTAACTCCGGCTGTGCTTATGTTTGTCATGGCAATGATAAGAAAAAGGTGGGAAAAGGGGGAGAGAAGAGAGCGGGGGAGGACGACAGTGGAGTGAGAAAATGGAGTGAAGAAGAGGAGAGATGAGTTAGCAACACGTCTTACTCACAAATAAATGGTTGCTAACCGAAATTGGAACTTCTATGATTAGAAAGCAGAGAATACTTAGAAAAGTGCTGAAACGGGATCGAAGAAGCAAAAATCAACGCGAATTTCGCGAGGCACGAGATTCGCGAGGAAATCTTCGGTTGCTTTCCTAGTAACGAGGCATCACGAGGCGAATCCACATGCTCATTAGCGGTAGTGTCAAGTAAGGGAGATGGAAGAGGAGAATCGAATCATAGATTTGCTGCCTTGGATGAATTCATCAATGCGAAAGAAAGAATTCTAGAAGGAAGTAGTATTTCTCCTAGCAACAGTAGGCTAATCACTCCGAGATAAATTGAACGTACAAAGATGGGTGAAATGACGTCCGGAAGGTATCTCAAAAATTGACTTTCACAATAGATGATCAATCTACTCTTGACATCAAGATGAGTCATCAATGGGGAATGAAAAAAACTATCTGTTCATCTTCCATGATCGAATCATGGAAAGGGTTAGAGGGACGAAATAGCATGTGAAATTGGTGGAATTGAGAATGTACTAGTCAGTGGTAGAGAATGAATCCGGCAAAGGAGGAGTATTAGATGAACTACAGAATGGTCGATTAGGATCCATGTTAGTATGTGAAATCAGATACGTGAATGGCGTATTGCGTATTTTAGTTTGATTCGAAGAAAATTCGCAGACAAACCGAACTCGACTCGTCGCAATCTACTATTCCACTACTCCTGAAACACAAACAACCGCTGTTTTCGAAAATTCAATTATCGAAAGAAAATGCGCATTCATTCCCCTGCCTACAGCTCTTCCAACGAACAAGAAAGGGCTCTTCCCTCACTCGTCCTTAGCTACAAAATCGTGAATAATTCCCCCCATCCTCCCTCCCTCTTCCCTAAACTACCATCTCATATTGCAAGGCAAACTATCGACAGTGTGTGAAGAGTCAACGTCTCTTCAATTCTCTCGCTATTTCAGGTCAGAGTAGTCGAGAGAGTGAGTGAAATGGAGATACAATTACCCTATTTCGAAGTGTGCAGAGGGTCAGCCTCTTCATTCCTCTCACCCTCTGATCTCTGTCGCTTGTGAGGCTATGAGGAATGAAGAGTGGCCGACCCGTGATTCAAACCGTGTTTGTTCTGACAGCGGCTCTAACCCCTTTTCTCGTTCATCTGTAAACCTTCTCGGTAGTCAGTGTAAAGCAAAGATTGCAAAACAGAAAATTCTTCCATCGCTATGAATGCTTCGTTATTTTTAATGCAGTTTAATGTATTCCCACGAAGTAATAAATCAGATTACGTAACCTTTATCGTCTTACTACAACCTTACAATTCTCAACACAACGGGACAATCTATTAAAGGAGACATCAAATATTAATAAATAAAAGAATTAAACTTCGGGAGCAAATCCGGGTGGGATGTAATGATACAAAAAAGAAAGGTAACAGATAACTACAAGAGATTGGGCTGCAACTGATAGGTCAACAGAGAAAACATCAACGATTTGAAACAAAGATTATCGATTACGGTAGGATACGGTAGATTGGCTGGGATACGGTAGGTCTCGCGTCGATCGAACGTCGCTTACGATCTCGAGCGTCTTCTGCGGTCTCTGAATGAAGAAAATGAAATACATTCCTCCAGTCGCAAATGCGTTTCACCCATCTTATTACCATTCAAGAGAGGATAGTCATTTAATGTGTGGTGAATCAATGGTTCTCAAAAAACCGTATCAGTTATTACTATCAGCGACATAATCAAATATACCAACCAGTGTTGGGTGTCAATCAGAATCAATTTTGCTAACATTCCACCCGTTGAACATAGGCTTCACGAGTTCATCAATTACTTAAGGGCGGAATGCAATCCAATATAACACCGCCATGTGATACAAGTCAAATAGCCAATCATCAAACAACACCCATTACCATCCTACCGTATCTATTGTCCCATTAATCAATAATCCCTTCTATCATACCTTCTCTCGACGCTTCGCTCTCTTCTTCTCTCGCGCGAGTCCTCACGTCTCTTGTAGTTCTCCTTCTCGCGCGAGCCGCCACGGCGATCCCTGCAAATTTATTATTTTATTTAACTTATATATAAAAAAAATAGATTCAGCAAGCACATTCCAGTTCTAGATATTATTTATACCTCAGCCGCACTAAGTACATCAATCTCAATCATCACCCACAAGTACTAGTGCAGAGGCTGAAACATAGATCATTCTTGAGCGTTTTCGGTAAAGTTTCACAATTTGAATTACGCTCCTTTCCTGTTGCTCTTCTCCCTACTTTCCCAACCTAGTTTTGATGCTGCACAATTAGATGCTTTCCATAATCACCATTTTGCTAACAAACCTCTCACCTTCCTCCCCTCTCATCCTCTCCCTTTCTTCTCTCATCTCCTCTTCCCCTATCATCCCTCCTTCTCTCCTCTGTCTCTCGCTTCCTTCTGTCGTCGCGTCTGGGCGAGTCGCGGCGCCGATCGTCACTGGAAAAATATGCAATTAATAAAATAAATAATTATAGCATTTAATTGAAAAAGATGATTATGTTTTTTATCTCACGGTCAAAATCCAATTGAATATCCCAAAAATCGGCCTGGATAACAATCTATAACAACTGCAATGCTCAAATGAAACTTTTTTGCACCACCTCTTTTCACAAATCAACTCAAAGCTGGCAAACAATATCCATCCGTCAAAACATCCGTCTAATATCACCACTATATCTACCGTAATCCTCACCGTCTGTCATCCCTCCTCGCTCCTCCTCCTCCCCTTCCGCCCCTTTCCTCCTCACTCTCCGGCTCACGCTTTATCTCCTTCTCGGGCGTGCGACGACGCGCTTCCTGAATGAGGGGATAAATAATTATGAACCTAATAATGATACCTAGTTACTTGCTTACAATAATGTTCAACGTGGTAAGAAACCGTGTATCTCAATCGGAAAATCAAAATATTTTCCTAAAATATCTATGTTTCACTGATCTATCAACTTGAAGTTCCAACTGCTAATTCAGTAATTGTTCCATTCATCAGTGAAAATAATGCCACTTTTCATCTCACCCTATCCCCCCCGCCCTTTCAATACCGTATCCTACCGTACCTTGGTGGTCTTCTCCGGAGTGACACTCTTCTTCTCCCTCTTCACCTCCTTCTCCGCCTTCTTCTTCCGCTTCTTCTTCTTGTCGTCGTCGGAGGAATCGGAAGAGGACGACGATGAGGAGGAGGACGAGTCTGAAGATAGAGAAATATAGAAAACGTAAATATTTCAATTATCGATTATTTAGAATTAGCAAAGCTAACAAGGTGGCTACGAGTTTCGTGATCACATCTAGTTGAATGGTTCGTAAAAGATGTTTGTGATGCGATTGTAGGGTAAAACAAAAGACTTTGAATTCCATCATCTTCTTTTCATGTTTCACCACATACATATCTCCACACACATCGGACCTTTTCCGATTTGTCGCTGCCGTGAGTTTCAAAAAATATCCGCCAACAGTGTTTGCTTAAAAACTTTCCCTGCCAACCATTTTTACAGGATTTTCAATAAGTTCATTGTTTTCCTTCTTCTCCAATGCTCACCCGAGTCGCTGTCACTGTCGCTGTCCGAGTCCGAGTCGCTGGACGATGACGACGATTCGGATTCGTCGTCCTCGTCGTCGGACGTCGCCCGCTTCTTCTTCGCGCCCTTCTCCAACCACTCGCGCATGTCGATACTGGAAGGAAAGGGTACGGTAAGATGGGGTACGGTATCCGATTAATAGTATCACACAGATGTGCAGTTGTTTCAAGTTTCAATAACAATACCAGTGAAATATATTGGTTTCGTACTCAATATAAGAATGAAGTCGAAGTCATCAAATATTTTCCAAAAGTGCAGCGATCAACGTTTCCGCACGATTCATGTTTCACCCGAACTACTTCCTCGTGACGTTGCACACTTCACTAATACATCTTTTTTGTCCAAACATTCTACAGCTGACAAGTTCCTGGTTAACACATTTATGAAATTAATAAACTAACTAAATAAAAAATATAAATAAAAAACTCACGTGAGCGCACCCAGACCGATGGCGGTGAAGAAGTTGATGCTGAAAGTAATTAATAATTAAATTAATTAATATTTAAATAAATAATTAATTAAATAAATATTATAAAACCTGAAACGCGTGTCCTCCGGGTTGTCACGAGGGAAGACGCCGGCGAAGGCGGGCTTCAGCGTCCTGTAAAGACCAGATTAGTTATTTACTTTAATCTCACCAGTTCCATTTACGCTTCATCAAATTACTATATTCAGCTCGATGTTACAAAATTCAATAATCGACCACGAGGCAATGCATAACACAATCACATAGATCAAATGAATGCACTATCGTGACATTCACTCGATAAGATTGCTACCGTACCCCCTACCGTACTCACTTGTCAACGGTGCGCTGCCACAGCTTGACCATGCCCATCTCCCTGCTCAGCTCCTGGAAAATAACATTGTAAATATGCATTACTTCTAGATTTTCCCGTCTTTCCATCTAGCATGCTTTCGCATCAGGTTGACACAATCAGAGTTGATAACGACAGTTTTTTTGTACTCTGATCACAGAAAGGCGAGATAGCACGCAAAACGGAGAGACGGGGCACAGACAGACAGGCAGACAACCGTACCTGGAAGACCTCTTTGAGGAAGATGCGGCCGGATGACGTCGAGTCGCGCTCGTTCAGGCGCACCTCCGTGAAGATCTGCGAATGAAATTTTGAATACGAACAATTTAAATCAAAGATGACTTAACCCAACGTTTCTAGTGCACTCTCGACAACCACGAACCTGTTATATCTCAAACCTGGCACTTCTGAGCTTCTAACGCAGGCTAACAACGGCGTTCTCAAACTAGGTACATCTCCGTCTCACTCACCGTCCAATTGATCGCATTAGTGAACAGCAGGTGCGCCTACTTCTTACCAAGGCGTCTAATCGTTAACCCGGTGATTCTAGATCACGACCAAACCCGGCGCTCCTATCACTCACCGTCCAATTGATCGCATCCGTAAACAGCAGATGCGCCTGCAGTCTAGCCACATTGCGCAGCTTGGTGATCTCGAACCGATGGATCGTCTTGTACACGTCCTTCAGGATCTGCTCGAAGTTGTCCTGCAAATATGGAGAACTTTCAACAACTTCAAAATATACACCTTTCCCTAATCAAATGATGGGAAAGTGGAAGGATTATTCGAAGTTGTCCTGCAGTGAGAGTAATGAGTAAGAATCCAATATTTTGTGAATGTGTGTTATGCCAAGCGCAGATGGAATGAATTGAGCAAGTGGAGAAAGCCGATGAGATAAGTGCGGCGTGAAACCGAAACACACAATGTCAGATTGTGTGAGAACGCAGACCAATTCGAAATTATTTATAAATTCAGCTTGCCATAAAAACATCGGACTATTTCCCAGACACGTTGGGATATTAGCAATGTGAAACTCAAACGCGTTTCACCCCAAAATGGGGTCCCCAATATCTTTACCTGGAACTCCTTCTTGAGTCGGCAGAATCGCTCGATGAGCATGCCGTACATGCGGTCGTACGTGCGCTGCTGCGCGCAGCAATCCACCAGCATATTGCACAGCTCGGACTGAAAATATACTCTTTTACTTGATTATTATTATTACTATTATTATCATTATTTTCTTCCAAAATCTACGTCCGATTTATCAACAAGAGCCGCTCCACCAGAATGTGTACACTTTATGAAACACAACCGAATGAAACCAACATCAATTGTTACTTTGCCTACCGTAACCCTTGGCTACCGTACCTCGAGCTGCGGCTTGATGCCCATCTTGAGGATCTTGTGGGCGGCCTCCTGGAAGTCGAGCGACGACTGGATCGTCAGGTAGATCTCGCGTCTGCAATGGCAGCGAACTTCGAGCGAAGGAATGAATGGATAGGGCAGAAACAAGCAATCGCCATATTTCAACATATTTTTGTCATTTTTGTTCATTTCGCACGGCGTCTACCAATAATCAAACTTCTAAAAAGTCTGTGATAGGCTGGTGGTGAAACAACATTTGAGAATTTCAAGACCGCTTCGCTGCTTGTTTATCGATGAATTTCTCTCACACTGCCCTTACACTTCTAAAATTTATAATCCTACCATATCCCCTCCCCTACCGTACCTGAACGCGACCAGAGCCTGCTCCGAGTTGTCGATGATGTCCATCTTCTCCGCCTGTCTGGCCACCTGGTCGGCCGCCGTGCCTGAAAGTATCGATCGATGAGGGATTAAATGTGTAAACCAATAACAAAACCAATGACCATCACAATTAGAATTCAGCAAAGTAGTTGATGCCCATGCGAAACTTCGAACGGCTGCGCAACCAATTTGACGGTTCCAAGTCAAGATCTTTACAAGAGTCTTTTCCGATTAAATTCCAAAGCCAATGACTATTACAATTGGGAATCGGCAATGTACTTTTAGCCCAAGTGAAACTCAGAATAACTAGGCAACAAAAAATAGTGCTATTTTTTCAAAGGGATTTTGTCAATCGATATCTACCGTATCCCGCTCACTACCGTACCCGGATCCGGATCATCATCTTCATCATCGTCCTCCTCCTCGTCACTGTCGTCCGCGTCGCCGATCACGTTCTTGCGGACCTGTAAGTAATTAATTAGTAGTGATTAAAACTGATTAAGCTAATTAATTTTAATAATAAATGAATATAAATAAATAACCTCCTCGTACTCTGCCTCCGTCGTCTCAAAGTCCGGATCCATCTTGAAGACGTCTGCAAATATATATTTGTTTTCCAATTATAGACAAACTCGATATCAATGTTCTCGTCAGACTGGGAATGTAACGAATGGGTGAAACCCAGAACATATCGGAAACTTTGTAGCACCAGGTGGCCAATTGTAGTAGATAAAATTCAATTGTTTGGTTGATCCAACACCTACTTCCCAAACGGAATTACACAATCAGAATGCAGCGAGAACATCATGGATCCATGAAACACAGCCGTTCCTGGTCAAAATGTCCTCTATTCACTCCCGTCATCCCCCACTCACTCAGCCCGTTCTCCGGATCGACGGCGTCCTCGAGTGTCATCATGTGCGTCACCTGATCCTCCTCGTCGATGAGGTCGAGGTCCTCGACCACGGCCGGGTACGCCTGCAGTTAAACATATTTAACAATTCAAAAAATAACTTTTTAAGAGTGACTGGTGATCCCAGGTTTCACCGTACCTACGAGTCTGTGATCGAACATCGAGAATCGTTAATCGCGACTGTATCCTATCCAACCAAATCTACCAATCTGAAAAACCCCGTATCAACCAGGTTTCAGCTAGTCTACGACTATGACGTGAAACGGAGCCCATTGATTTTGCCATACCTGTATTAGATAGGGCCACTAGGGCTATTTCAGATATCAGTAGTTCTTCAGCAGATGCTGTTTTTATAGAAGAAAGAAGATACAATATGTAAATATAAGAAGAACCCATCATTTCCCTCCCATTCCCGTAATCCCATTCATTCCCTTCTTTATCCCCCTCTTTACATCCCAATCATTCTATGCATCGACCCCTCAAATCCACTATAAATACCCCTCCCCCCGTTCTTCTCCTCAGTCTGAGGATGGATAAATTGTGAAGTATTACTCTTGTAGTGTGCTCCCACAGTGAATCCGATATCCGAAGCTCACACATGGGGGCCGAACCAAGCCGAACCTAGAGTACCGTACCCCTACCGATCCGAGTATCCCGAGTGCGAAGTGTGGACGCTTGCCTCGTGGATAGGGTGGTAGTCTCGATACTGTGTCTTAAACCGTGGACGTTGAGCCCGGATATCTGTAACCAAACCGTGGACGTTGAGCCCGGATAACTGTAACCAAACCGTGGACGTAGAGCCCGGATTACTGTAACTGTGGTGCCTGGTCAAGAGTGACAGGACCTCAGGGTACTGTATTGAAGTGAAGAGAAGCGAAGGGTACCAAAGAGAGTACCAGGGATTCCTCAGATCCTGAATACTGGTTGCGAAGAATTGCGATATTTGAGTACCGAGTGACCGGATACTGTAGATCCGAGAAGTTGTTTGAGAGTGCAAGGCACAAATTTAATTGAAGTCGATACCGTAACCCAAAGGGGTAGGTTGACTAAGCGAATACCGTAACCACACCGAGGTGGAGGATGTATTAGATAGGGCCACTAGGGCTATTTCAGATATCAGTAGTTCTTCAGCAGATGCTGTTTTTATAGAAGAAAGAAGATACAATATGTAAATATAAGAAGAACCCATCATTTCCCTCCCATTCCCGTAATCCCATTCATTCCCTTCTTTATCCCCCTCTTTACATCCCAATCATTCTATGCATCGACCCCTCAAATCCACTATAAATACCCCTCCCCCCGTTCTTCTCCTCAGTCTGAGGATGGATAAATTGTGAAGTATTACTCTTGTAGTGTGCTCCCACAGTGAATCCGATATCCGAAGCTCACACATACCGGCCGGGGTAAAAACAACAACGAATTTTACAACTCAGCCAATCAATACTCTTCCATCGACCGTCCCCCCCCCTTACCGTACCTGGAACTTGTCCTTGAGAATGGCCATGGCGGACTCGATCATGTACTGCGTGCGTTTGTCGAGGTCGGTCGCCTCGTTGAGGATGGAACGGAGACGATCGAAGACAGAGGCAAGCGCGCGAGGGGCAACCTTGGAATAGCAACGATAATAATCATGATCATTATTTTTGAAACGCGCTTGACTACAATATTGTAACTGAACATAGGGAGTTGTTCATATGGAACTATTGAAACTCAAAGTCATCAAGACCATTGAATTTTCAGTTCAACTACCAATCAAATGTATGAAGGAATCACCTGAGCATTGCAACGATAATAATTATGATCATTATTTTTAAAGTCATACTGAAACTGAGCAAGACGAATAGTTCATAAGGAACTATTGAAACTCAAAGCCATCATGTTTAAATTAAAATTTTGAAAAGCCATTTTCTCCATTCTTTGGCATTTCTACAGAAACTATAACGATCAACTACAAAGCAGTCTTCAGTAACACTCTGCAGTGTTACTATCGTAAATAAAACTCCATAAAAGTCAGTTCTCGATACCGTACCTGCTGGAGCTTCATGCCGCACTCCTTGATGAAGGCGATGGCGACCTCGACCGAGTCGTCCGTCGGCTTGTCCAGCATGAGAATAGAGATCTCGATACCGAGAATCTCGTGAGTCTGCAAGGGATTACGGTATGCGGTTGCAGATATCGATTTTTATGTTAATAACATTTATAAATATTTGCCGGAATTCGATTCTGTCATCATTCTCCCTTTCCCGAACGGCAGTATATAAAATGTGTGCGACACCGAATCGCTAAGTTTCAGAACAAAAAAAAAACTAGTCAATTCCCAACCGCACCACTTGCTGGTTGATGAGGTGTAGGGTAAAATACACTGGGTAATGAACTCTTTTCCTTATCTAACGCAGAGGTAGCACATTAATAACTTCTTAGACAACCACAAGCCATCCCTAACTCACCAATAAGCTGTCCTACCACTCAAAGCTACCGTACCACTTGCTGGTTGATCAGGTGCGCGATGAACTTGGTGACGATGACAGTGGTGCCCTTATCACCACGACGGAAGCATCTGGAACATCATTTATCATTATAATTCATTTATATAACGGAATTGTCTCTCACACTAACAGAATTGTGCGAATAGAGACCTTGAAGTCTTTGTGAAACCTAACTTCGAGTAGTCGAGTATTTTTCCAAATTGCGCAAACTTCTCAACATTGACAATAGTCTGCATTCTGCAGAATCAAAGGAACAAAACTAAAAGTCAATACTACGTTCTAGTAATAAAAAAATAAAAGAATAATTATATTGTTAATGTTATTTTTTTTTTGAAAGCGTTCGTCTCACACATTAACAGTATTGTGCACATTGAGAACTTTATGCCCATGTGAAACCTAACTTCGAATAGTCGAATTCTTTTACCGAATTCGGCATTTCCACTTATCAACATTCAAACTAGCCATCAATTAACACTATAGTAAATAAATAATAAATTTAATTAATTAGCTAATTAAAGAACCGCTTGAACTGCACGACGAGACGACGCACGAGCAGATCGCCGATGAAGGGGAACCTGATTGTGAGCAACATAGATTGTTTTTATTAAAATATATAATTTACAAAACTAAACAAAATTAAGAAATATAGAATGATAGTAAAGAACGCTAGGTGAGCTTAGGCTACAGCTGCAGATCAAGAGCGATCACATCTGACATAACTTGCAGACAAACTGTGTCAAAAAAGGAATGATATAATTTGTGTTTCACGACTATTACTTGAACACTGTCTACTCTAACGTCCAATCGTCCCAGCGTACGTGCTCCAAATAAAATAAATATTATTATAAATAGCTCACTTGCTGTTGATAACTGCCACCAATCCGGCGTAGACGTGCGAGAATCCGGGCGAGAACGCCTGCGCCTGCATGATCGAGCGGCAGAGCAGACCCCTGCGAGCAAATCAGGTTGTACAATTAAAATAGGGCAGCTTAACAAGAAAAATATTTAGAAATGAATGAAGAAGGGAGGCACAAACGTTCTATTATACCCCACATTTGTCAAATTTATTGTTCGAAACAATGTAATTCCCCTATTCATGATATGCTGAAACACAAAACCACAGAGACAAACAAATATAGTAATGAGTTCAAAAGAAAGTACATAAGAGTGGCTAGTAGTAGCGGGGAAACGATGATTTACAACAAAAAATATAAATGTTGTTTTATGCCCTAGTGAATGTCAAGGTTAAAGTTTCGAGCTAATTGCTTTCTGTATTCATGAATAGCTGAAACATAAAACCACGGGGCAAGAACTAAAATATAAATAGCTAAGTAAAACTGTCACTCACTTGCCCCTGACGATGTTCTCCTGGAGCAGCGAGCGCACCACGCCCACCAGATTGCCAACGTTGACCTGGGATTTAGTTATTTAATTATTTTATAAAATAAAATAAAGAACAATTATCCCGTTAATCACACGTTCACTTGGGAATTAGGCTTACGTGAAAAAGTTTGGTGACAGCATCTATGAAATCAGGGAACCTTTATGAGAAATCTATCTAGATTCGACCTATGTTGACCTGACATTTAGTTTTAATAATTAAATGTAAATGTTTTAAATTTAAATATATATATACTCACCTTGTTGACCTCTCCGTGAATCCTCTTCTTGATGCGCTCCCAGTTGATGCGCTGGTACGCCTCACTCGACTGGAAAGGGGACATTGAAGTGACAACATCGAGTCAACTGGTGAACAAATGTTTCATCAGAACTTCTATAACAACTAAGCCGTTTTCCGATAGTTAGTTTATTGGGGATATCGGAATACAATAAAAATGTTTTGAACCCGGATAATTCCCGCTTCACCCATACCTTATCCTCCATCTGTGCCTGCATCAATCTCAGCTTGGCGGGTGGAATATATGCACCACCGGCGCGAGATCTGAGGATGTCGGCCGGATCCTCCTTCTTCTTCACGATTGGCTCGGGAGTCTTCTCCTTTTGCTGCAAATTAAATATATTTAAATTGTGATCTTCATTCTTATATAGACTTATTTGAATAACGGCTATTCCTGCTTCATCCCAGTTATACCTATTCATAATTTGTGATAGGATAATAGAGTCAAGGATAAAGCATGTTTATTATTGATTACTATTTTTAAAATTAACTAATTAAGTATAATCAAACCTTCTCCGGGCTCTTCTCCTTCCTGGTTCTCTTCGGGGATCTCGAATCGGATCGTCCTCTTCTTCTCCTCTCATCTCTCTCCTCACTGCGGTCTCTCTTACGACGATCGCCCGAACCGGAGCGAGAGCGTCTAATAATAGTTAGACAAATAAGAAAAAAAGTAGTATTAGAACAGACTTAGACTAAGCAACCTTACAATGGTGAAAACTGCACACGATGGCGTTCGGAAGCAAAGTGTAGGTAATAACATTTATATGAACAACATTTAAAATATAATATTAAAACACACCTTCTCTTTCTCTCCTCACTGCGGTCCCTTCTGCGGCGATCTCCCGAGTTGGAGCGAGAACGGGAGCGTCTCAAGATATAATAGATAAAAATGCTTAAAAGGATGATAATCGAAGCAAAATAATCACGTAGGGTATATTTTAAAGCAAGAGAATATAATTTAAAGCTAGAATAATATCAGAGCCCTTATTTGCTTTAGTAAAAAAAGACCACAGCTCTCTAACTGGTGGGTAGTGAGAAAAGATACAGCGAGCGATCGAATAATCGAGAAAGAAAATAGCTCTCTATTTTTGGGAAAGTAAAGAAGTACCAATAGCAACAGCATCTATGTTTAATCATATAAATGCAAACCTTCTCTTTCTCTCTCCACTTCTGTCTCTTCTCCGATCATCTCTGTCTCTCGAACGACTCCTTCTTCTCTCATTGCTTCTCGATCGACTGCGACGACGTCTCTCCGGACTGCCGGCCGGACTCTTTAATTAATAATATAAATTATATTTAAAGATAAGTATAAAGTTAGTATTGATGCTTGGAAATTTAAAAGAAACTGTAGTTTAAACGAAAATCTGATTGAAAATACAATTACAGCTTGTGTTTTTTTTTTACTTTGAAAACCAAAATTTCGAAATTCGTACCGGTGCTCTGATCGGGCTTCTGCCCTTCTTCGCCACGACTTCCTCGTCGTTCTTCTTCTTGTCGGGCGACGGGCTGCGCGAGGGCGACCGAGGCGTCACGCTTTTGCGGGGCGCCGAGCCCTCGTCAGAGGACGCGGATGAGGATCTGGCCATCCTGAAACGCGGCAAGTATGACGGTGAACCGAGTGAAACGACGGCAGACATCAAAACAACGATTTGGAACACAAAACGATAGAGCTATTCGAAACCAACGGAGTAAGCAGACTTTCGAAAAATTTGGTGTGCTAGTGTCGCTACCGTATCTCTTTTCAATTCTTTCGATCGAGAACTGATTTTATTTATTTTTTTTAAAAATATTTATTTTACACAGTTTTTTAACATAATTTAACATAATGAACGCCAAAATATTCCTTAAACTTCAATCAATTTATTACAATACGATTTTGCCTATGGAAAAATTAGAAAGAATAACCCGCTGTCAACGCTTCTCCAGCATGTCATTAGATCAGATACCTCCAATCTGCATTTTGGAGCATTCCGATCTTTTGTGGCTATATAATGTGCTACTCTGTCACAGTGTTGTCATTCCTCAATCTTCTCTTTATCCTATCACCACTCCTCTTCATCTTCTCTCGAGAATTGTGTCTATCTCTCCTGCATCATTTTCTCGTACTTTCTGCACTGAATTTCATCTTCAATTTTGTCTTTTTTTTCCACTTACACGCCGTAGTTTTCGTGCTCCAATCATCTCTCTTTTCGATCAATTTACAGTAACCCTCATTACAGTAATAACTCATCATCAACATGCCTCGTCTATCTCTGGTCGTTCTCTTCACCCTGGCTGCTACCGCCACTGCCGACTCTTCCCTCATCGACAGCCTCTTCAGACTACAGCCACTCGTACTCAAGTGAGTTTCACTCTACACTACAGTTACCATAGTCAAGTAGATCGATAGATCATGTGGTTCTTGTTTAGTAGAGCAGTTCACAGATCAAACCTTACCGAGAAAAGGATTGCGGCAGAGAACAAAATTGTCAATTGTTATCGTAACCCTTCCCTCTTCTCAGGTCCTCCTCAACCTGCCCTGTCCCTCTTGTCGGTCAGTCTTGCCCTCATGCCACTGAGTTCTACTATTTCTCCTGCTGCGGAGATTTCAACAAGGACTGCTGCCTGGAGCTCCAGGTACAGTATTACGGTAGAATAAATCGTTAGGCTCTCTGGCCTACAATATTTGGTAGTACTGTAGGTAATCGTTTATCGATAGACGCAGAAACGATAGGTATGGATTGCATTTGGGATGCGGTATCTAATCATTTATCGATTGCAGGACTGGATCACCACTTCTCTACTGCTCATTCTCCTTTCCATCGTCATTTGCATCTTCGGCACTTTCTGCTGCATGTGCCGCAAGAGGTCTGATTAGGTCGACTACCGTAACCAATCCATAATTTTCTATCTACGGAATACGACTCTATAACTCTTCGAACCGTGACCTCACTACAATAATTGTATTCATTCAATCTGATACGTATCGCATACGGTTACCATCTCTCGCATTTTCAATTTCTCATCCATCAATGATAATTTGTTGCTCTGATCTCGTTTATCGTTTACTGTCTGTTTTTTTGCCCTATTCGAGACACGATGAAATTTTTTTATCCGTAATCGTACCATAATCCTTCACTGTCACACCATCCTACCATTGACACTGCACTACCGTCATCCCATAGTACCTACCGTAATCCGATCTAATCCCATGATATCGTATCCCTACCGTTTCTCCTCGGGATTGAGCACGAATCAGGTGATGTGATGGCCGTGGTCATTCAGTAGTCTACCTTACTCCTACCATATGTAATCTACTCTGTCTTACCGTACTCCTACCGTAACCTACTGTGTCCTACCATACCTCCTCGGGCGTAATCACGGATCTGGCACACGAGTAGCGGACTGGTGCGCAGATGCGGACGGGCTCACGGCGGCGACCATTCAAGAGAGACGGAGACGGTGAAGGGGGGAAATGAGGGGAGGGAGGAGAGGCATTTGCATGACGGTGCGGAACAATGGGTAATAATTGATTGGTGTTTCTTCTTGCTTTTGCATTTATCAAAGTCTGGAGGGCATGGTACCTTTTGCTTGTTTCAGTATAAAACTAAAGGACGTAATTGTGTTTTCTCAATCTTGAAGGGAGTCCGTTATGTGGGAGCCTCATTCGAGCATCGACACGAACGGGAGATCAGAAACTCAAATAATCTGATCTCGCCTATCGTGGCGCAGCTCTACTTATGAGGCACACCACATACTATGCAGGTCTGAGAAGGGAGAGGGACATTCTAACCGAATAAAAAATTTCACAACCAGACTTACTGTTGTTAGGATACGGTAGTTTTGGACCCCCCCCCCCTCCCCCCGAAAAGTGACATTTTGAAAATCAACGTTTTACAAGTATGTCAAAGAGCATCATGGGACGGTTGAATATAGTTTCATGTGAGGGAAACGGACCAAACCACAGAGCTTCCTCAGAATTGACAAGACAAATGCATTCATCATAGCAATTGTACTCGAAAATCCCAAGGGAGCGTTGGTGCAGTTACGGTCTCTTAGACTAACAATAAGGCTAAATGTAAGGCAGAACAGGTAGGTAATATTTAGGTTACTGTAGTCCTACGGTAGGCCCGGGTATCGATTGATCATGGGGAAAAGACATTACCCCTTTTCTAATCTTAATCTCTTCATGTAATAGATACAGCCCGATTGCTCGTCTCTCTCTTCAATTTGCATACTCTCTCCTTCCCTCCCCCTCTCTCCCCTCTTTGACTGTCTAACCGGCGAGAGAGCGTGCAGAATGAAGAGAGACAGGCGCACCAACGCTGACGTCTTCCACTTTTCTCCGGCACAGCTAAAACTTCTCTCGAATCTGCAATCAATCGATAATTCTCAGAATACCGTACTCAACCGTTACCCTTCATTGAAATCTCTCTGTTGCAAATGAAAGAGATTCAAATATTGGCCAGATGCGAGCTTTCCATCATGCAATAGATATCTACCGGCACCCCTCGAGGAAGCTCTGCAATGTCAAGCGCTCCTCTCTCGCCCTAGCAAAAACACCGTGTGGCATAGTGGCTATCGCTCCCGACTCAAGCCCGAGAGGTCGTGGGTTCGACCCCGCCTGGCTGCATGCTCTTTTGCCCGAAGGATCATCTCATTTTCAAACTACAATCTTTTCAGTTCATGATATCGCTGCCACTTTGAAATCTTCATGCAGGATACTGTCGTTACTCTCCTTTCTTCTGCTCCTTTTACCGTCCAAATTATCGATTTTCGACGCTTGTTTTTGCTGATTTTTGCGTTGTTCCGGTGCGCCCTCGGCTCCTCTACCGTTTCCACTCCAATTTGCACCTAGGTAACGCCTTATTCCTCGGTTATCCGCCTACAAAGGGCTTGTCAGCTTTCCTTGCCTTGTTTGAAGCCGATTTTGCTCGTATTTTGGCGTCGTTTCGGGTGTATTCCGACTAGTTCCCGTTGCTAAGCTCATCGACCACCATTGCCACTTCGCCACTGAATTCCATCCCGCGCCACTTGATCGTGTTGTATCCCTCGTATCAACCGATTCCGTCCTTCCCCAGTGTGTCGCTGTTGCTTGTCGTGTCGTTTTTTCGTTGCCGTCCGTGGTCCCAGTGGTAAGAAAGGGTAAGACCGGACGGCCGCATCTTGTTTATCCTTCTCCCTCCCTCTTCCTCCTCTTCCTTACTCTCTGCCTGCATCATCAATCCACCTTGCAACATTCCTGAATAGAAGCAAGCGAAAATCACTGTAAAATCAAGCGAAATCAATACCTGGGGTGTGTAGAATATTTTTCGATCTCTCATTCCGCAATGCTCTCTCGGTTTCTCTAACCGGCGAGAGAGCATTGTGAAATATCTTTGCACATCCCAGTACCGTACCTACAATTTTGTGCAATGCGATCACAAACTAATGTTATTTCTGCTTTCCTTCCATTCCGCAACCACAATTCACCGGCTGCAGTCGCAATACAAACAAATCGAATCTAGCAATTGAAATACGCAGCAATAATCAAATTTGCGTTAACAAGCATGCCCTGAACTATTTTGTCATGCATTAATAGGCAGAAACACTAAAGCGCCAGGTTAACGCTAATTCTAGTACTCATCCTAATATGTTCCATTCTCATCACCTCTCACCTTCCTCCTTCTCCATCCTCCTTTGACGATCGGCTCTGCTCCTCCTCCTTCCATCTAGTCTGCCATCTGAAACAGCGATTTACCTGGTCTCATCATGGTCTGTTTTCCCTGTTTTATTCAATTGCCTATGAAACCGCGAAGCACCTTGTCTAGTTGGAAATATTTATATCAAATCAATCACCCTCCAAATTAGCTCAGCTTCCTGGATACCGTAATCTAAATCTACCGTACCTCTGCTCCTCCTCCTTCCTCCTTTCCTCTCATCGCTTGCGTCTCTCCTTCCTCCTCCTTTTCCCGTTAGAGCTCGAAATACGGGCAATAGTCTCTTCATTACTCGTGTTCTCTCGTCTCTCTGACCGATGAGATATTACGAGAAATGATGAGACGGCGACCAGTATTTCTAACTACTCTGCCCGTCTTCTCTCGCGTCTGAAACAGCGATTTACCCTGACTTGTCATAAATACGGATATCGATCTTTTTGCGATCATATTGTGATTAACTAATTTTTATTTGGCTAGCCTGTGAAACCGCAAAGCGCCATGTTATTCCGCATTCCGGGGGCGCTCTATCTTCTGTAATGGGTCAGCAAATCTTCCTCTTTTTTTTGCTCTTGCCTATGAAACATCAACGCACCTTTTTGCCATATCCCCTCCCCATAAGCTTTTCTTGCTGAATTAGGTCTGTCAACTAAACCGCCGTTATTTCTCATCCATTTCTTCCTATCATCATCTTCATTCCTCCCCCTCTCCTTCCTCCCATCTCACTGACCTCACTACGTCTCTTCATTTTGCGTGATCTCTGGTCACTCTGACCGACGAGAGAGCACATGAAATGAAGAGACGGATTCTTCATCCTTCCTCTTCCTCTCCTTCTGCCCTGAAACACGGACATTACTGGTCACTGCTGATTCCTTTTATTTTTGCTATCTCGTGAAATTATCGATTTTTCTGCCTCTACCGTATCTGATATTCGCCCATTTC
This sequence comes from Pristionchus pacificus, assembly GCA_000180635.4. Classification (NCBI taxonomy): domain Eukaryota; kingdom Metazoa; phylum Nematoda; class Chromadorea; order Rhabditida; family Neodiplogasteridae; genus Pristionchus; species Pristionchus pacificus. The sequence continues at coordinate 22,646,441 of CM026576.1, forward strand.
TACCGTATCCGCGTCGTGTGATCCCCTATCGTACCCCACACTTCCTCCGGGACACCGAGCGAACGCTATTGATTGCAGTCCCAGCTCACTCTTCGGTAACATTCGCGCGTGAATTCATTCACACAACGAACAACATGCCCGCAAAGAATCCCGCTGTGAGTTGATCTTTGATCTTTTGTCTAGTCAGTTCGTATCCATCGATCACTTAGCTCAACCGGTTCCTACATTACATTTCCAACTAATTAATTAATTATTAATTAACTAATTAATTAAAATAATTAATTTCAGATCGCGCCCGCCACCATCGCCGCCTTCCAGTGGCAACAGGAGGAGTACGTGGAGGACGTGGCCGCCCATCTGCCGGTGAGTACTAGAGTGCCGTCACCGTCTCTTCATTTCACACGCTCTCTCGTCTCTCGCTGACCCCGATGAGAGAGTGTGTGAAATGAGGAGACGGCGACCCATATTGCCCCAGCTACCGCATCTAGTCTGACCAACCATAACCTAATCGATACGTTCGTTAATCGTAGACCGTAAGTACCGTATCCACCCAGCTACCGTATCTAGTCTGACCAACCGTAACCTAATCGATAAGCGGTATTGATCATATATTGAAGCAAACGGGCATTCTGAGGGGAAGATCGGGGGGGGGGGTACGGTAGCTATCTCGGATGGATATCGATTAATTGCAGAAGGTCTACGGCGCGGAAGTGGCCCACAAGCTGCTCGCCCGTCTGAAGGTGGAAGCCGCCCACTGCAAAGGTGAGTAGGGATCGTTGGAATGTCGAATACCCTCTCGGGCCTACCGCAATCCTCCGTGTCAACCAACGATCACTTACTTTCTCTCTCTTTTTATTCCCTGTAGCCTACTGCACGATGTCCTCGCCCCCCCCCCCCCCCCCAACAGTGCTCTTTAGCGCACCCTCGCTGATTCGCCGTTTCGCGCCCCCAAGGTCGCTTCCACCAGATCACGACCATGACCCCGCGCACCCCCCCCCCCCGTCGGATTACGGTATTCGATATGGTCAACTTTGCAGTCGTCGGAGGCCGGGTGGCGATTCTGGCCTCGGGAAGCCCGCCCAACTCGACCATCGATGGCGGTCGCCTGCGCTCCTTCGGCCTGCACGTCGGCCCGCCCCTTCTCCCCATCCGATCGATGATCTACGTCGACGTCAGAGCGGGAAAGGTACGGTAGCTCTACAGTACGGTACTTATCGATCATAACATTACGGTAGCCCCCCCCCCCTCTACAGTATTTATTGATCTGAGTAGTACGGTAGATTTACAGAACGGTGCTTTTCAATCGTAGCATTACGTTATCAGCTACAGCGCTTATTGATCATAATAATACGGTAGCTCAATAGTATGGTACTTATCGATCGAAGCACATACCCCCCCCCCAATTTCGGAAGCAAGAAAGCTCGCGATTTCCAACAGGTTTCCTTCCGAACCTCCAATTTTGTGCAATTGTCCGAGGATGGTGCTGATTACTGATTGCAGGTGACGCTCCTCACTGGCCGCTACGACGACGAGACGGCCACCGAGACGCTGGTCGCGACGGACTCGCCCTCCTGCAGAAGCTGCACGCACTTCGCAAGGTGGGTGGTCCTTCTTCTTGGGTGGTCTCGACCGCCTTGGGTGGTCCCGTATCTCTCACTTCGCCGTGCTCTCTCGTCGGTCAAACGCGTGTACGAGAGAGTGCGCAAATGGGGGGGGGGGGGAGTCGACAAGTCTACAGCCGATTGCCTTGATAAGAAAATGACAATATGCGGGGGGGGGGGGGGGTTTCTGGTGCATTGATAGGTGCTTTCGGAGTTCACATATGATACTCAGAAATGGGGGCATATTGCTTGAAATTTGGCAAAAAGTGAGAAAACATCGTGGTCTGATAACGTGCATTTGATAGATGTGCATTGCCAAACGATTGACAAGAGATCAAAGATAAGAGTTCAAAGATCATGGGGGTCGCTTTTGACAAGAGATCAAAGATCAAAGTTCAAAGATAATGGGTCCCTCTTGACAAGAAATCAGAGTTCAAAGATCATGGGTCCCCATTTCAGGCGTACCCGGGCGTGGAGTGTCCCGTGCTGACGGCCCGCGCGGCAGCCGACATCGGTGAGGTGCGTGACGCAGTTCCGCCCTCTTCCCAAGCTCCGCCCACTCACGCGCTGCCGCGCACTCCTCACCGCGCCGCCGCGCGCCTCTCTCTGGCGACCACTACGGCGTCCATCAGACGCCATCTCGCCGACGTCAATTTGGAGGAGGAGGCAGAGGACGACGAAAGGTACTATCGATCTACCGTAACCCTGCCTAGCGACCCCCTCCCTATAGCTACCGTATTCTCGCAATCGAAAAAACCACTTGTCAATAGCTTCTAATAGCTACCGTATCCCAACGCAGTCAATAGAATCACTTATCGATCGCCCCAATAGCTACCGTAACCTTTGCAATCAATATAAAACCATTTATTGTCCCCCCCAATAGCTACCGTACGCCGCCGCAATCAATAGGATCACTTATCGATCGCCCACAATAGCTACAGTACGCCGCCGCCAATTCATATCCTTTGAAGTGCCGTGCTCGATTCGACCACAGCGTCCATCAGACGCCATCTCTATGACGTCAATCTGGAGGAGGAGGAGGAGGAAAGGAGGACGAGATGGAGATGGGCCGCAGGTACAATCGCCCCTACTGTAACCAGTTATCGATCGATAATCGCCCCTACCGTAATCTCTCGCAATCAATCAAAGCCATTTTTCTCGATCGCCCCTAATAGCTATCGTACTCTGCCGCAATCAATAAAAGCCACTTTTAGATCGCCCCTAATAGCGCTACCGTAATCGGCCGCAATCAATATAATCACGAGTATCGATCGCCCCTAATAGCTACCGTATTCCGTCGCAATCAATATAAGCCATTTATCGATCGCCTACCGTAACCCCCGGGGCGCCTCTATCAACACACACACACACTCTTTGCAGTGCCAACCCGGACACGAGCGTGCTCACTCGCCCCGATGACATCGATGAGGCCGTCGTCCAAGAGGTCAATGAGGAGGAGATGCACGACGCAAGGTACACTACCGTATCCCACCATCAGCTACCGTACCTACCGGCATCTAAGACAGTCACTTAACGATCGCCCCTAATAGCTACCGTAATCCGATAACAGTTGATCCACCGTACCCACCGGCATCCAAAATAGTCAGTTAACGATCGCTCCTAATAGCCACCGTAATCTGATAACAGTTCATCTACCGTACCCACCGGCATCCAAAATAGTCAGTTAACGATCGCAACCATAGCTACCGTAACCCGGCTACCGTAATCAATCCCTTGCAGTCTCGCTACCCTCGACGCCACCATGCTCAGCGCTGGTGCGCGTCGTTCTCTCACTCAGCCCGTCGATCACAGCGACGCGTCCATGTACGAGGCCAGGTACGGTATCGCATACTGTCATTCTCAATATACGGTCACTTGTCGATCGCCCCCATTGCTACCGTAACCCGACGCGCAATCAATACTTTCCAGCGCCGAGGACAACGACGAGGAAATGCCGTTGGAGCGTCGCCGCGTCAAGGTCGTGCGCCGTCTCGCCAAGAGGTACGGCACACCACTTTTGAGATATTCCTCCTTTTATTCCACCGTACCACCCGGCATCCAAAATAGGCAGTTATCGATTGCCCCTATAGCTACAGTAATCTGATGCTATCAACACCATCGCTTATCGATCGCCCACATAGCAACCGTAACCCACGCAATCAAAACCATCGCTTATCGATCGCCCCTATAGCTACAGTAATCCGATGCAATCAGTACCGTCACTTAGCGATCGCTCCTATAGCTAAAGTAACCCGACCGCAATCAATCCATTGCAGTCTCCATCCGGCCACCCTCAACGACGAGGAAATGCCGTTGGAGCGTCGCCGTGTCAAGATAGTGCGCCGTCTCGCCCAGAGGTACGGCAACCACTTTTGAGATACGAGTGAAACAGGGAAAATGTGGGGGAAACATCAATTAGCCTTTTGCCTATTTCCGCCAAATTTCGCACCCGATATGCCCTAATCGAGCAGCTATCGATCGCCCCCTGCTCATCTCGCTACCGTATCCTACCGTAACCTTGCAGAGCCAAGGACGTCGAGTCGACGATGGAGGTCGACGACGAGGAGCTGGCCCCCCTGGCGCCGCCCTCCCCGCAGCCGCCTCGCCACATTCTCACTGCGGCGCGCCATCTCGTGCTCAAGAGGTACGGTAGATACACCGTAATCAGCGTCAGTTATCGATCGGGGCCCTCCCAACTACCGTATCCCCTCTCTTGCAGAGCCGCTGCGCTGCTGGATGTGGTGCCTGTTGCTGGAGCGGCCGCCGCTGCTGCCCAGCCCGTGCACACGGAGGTCGTGGAGGAGCCTGAGGAGCCCCTGGAGGCCGTGGAGGCGCAGCCGCCCTCCCCGCAGTCCGCCCGTCGCATCGCCACTGCGGCGCGCCGTCTCGTCAAGAGGTACGATAGATACACCGTAATCAGCTTCAGTTATCGATCGGCCCTCCCTCCAGCTACCGTATCCCCTTGCAGAGACGCTGAGTTGCTGGTGGTGGTGCCTGTTGCTGGAGCGGCCGCCGCAGCTGCCCAGCCCGTGCCCACGGAGAATGAGGACCAGCCGGAGCCGTCCGACCACGGCGACTCGCCCGATCGACTCAGGTACCGTACCTACCTTATCTCGAGAGACCATCCCCAGCAGCTATCGATCACGCCCGTCAGCCAATAACGCAAACACGGCTATATCGGGCTCACACTAAATCAATAGTGTGAAACCTAAATGATCCAGGGCCCCGCACAACATTTCTTTTTGCACTTTTTGACCTAGTGGATTTCCTACTGCAACGCATTGGCAAAATGTTAATGAAATTAGTTTTCGACCCCCCCCCCCCCCCCCCAATACAATACAATATTCCCCCGGATACCGTAATCCCCAATCAATATCATAGCGTACAGGGAGCACTCGCCGGCCTTCGACCCTCTCGACGACGACGCCTTCTTCGAGCAGCAGCCCATCGAGGCCGGATCGCCGCACTATGCCGCCTCGCCGCCCCATCGCAGGTACCGTACTCCTCCTGAAAATGCATCGATTGATTAGAGAATACGGTAAAAGAGCGTTACCCAGACCAAAATAAAGCTATTGATCGAGTTTGTGCAGCACTAGTCCTGCTGGTATCAAATGGCTAATGTGAATACGATTCAAACCACTGTTGATTGAACTCGCGCAGCCGAAAATCTGCTGGTGATTAACGGGAAATAGAGAAACAATAATCTGCCAAGAACACTCCAGTTGTTCACAGCTTTCTGAAGCAGTAAGCCTACTGGTATCAATTGATTATGTGTTCACAATTCCAATAATTTTATTATTGCACAGTAGCGACTTTTCATATTCTCGATCAATCGATTGGAGCCCAACCGTAATCTTCCCCTGCTCCTACCGTAATACCCGATACTTGCAGATCGCCTGGCATCGAGGAGCACTCCTGCTCGCCGCTGAAGCGCGCGTGAGTGTCTATTTACGTATTTTATTCCGGGAGGAGGGTTACGGTAGCACTGCTCTTTGCACTCTTGGGTACGGTAGCGCACAGCTTGACTCAGTGGAACTGCACTTTGAACTCTTGGGTACGGTAGCACACGTCTTGACTCAGTGGTACGGTAGCACTACTCTTTTCGAACTCTTGGGTACGGTAGCACACATCATAACTCTGGGGGTACGGTAACACACAGCGTAATGTTGTTATCTCGGGGGTACGGTAGCACACATCTTGACTCAGTGGTCCTGCTCTTTGAACTCTTGGGGAATACGGTAGCCGATCGATATCGATTAATTTCCGCGCCCCTTTGCAGGCGCATGTCGACGGCGACGCTGGAGCGCCTGCTGGAGGAAGCGAAGGAGGAAGCGCACAGGGCGAATGTGCGCTCGCAACGCTACAACCTCCTGCTCCACGACGAGTGGGCGATGCGTGAGGGAGCGAGAGCGGACACGTACCGCCTCGCGGATGAGGTCGTCGCCTTGGAGGCGGATCTGCTCGCGGAGAAGGCGCGCACGCTCGCAGCTCACAAGGTACGGTAACCACACCACACACCACACCACGACCTGGAAACCCCCACGGCAAGCGGGCATTTTGAAGCGCGAAATCAGCACGCTTTACAGTGCACTGAAATGACACAATAATTTCCCGCAAGAAAATGCCACTTTTCGAGGGTTCGTTTTTCAACTTTTTTTTTTCAACACGTGAGATGACCCGTAGTTGTTGCTCTCACCTCTGACCCGCGTGCTCCGTCCATTTCGCTCCGTCCTTCCAATCGCCCCGCTCGCGCCACTGACTGCAATTAAACATTTTACTAGACAGAAATAAAACTGCGACCTTACTGTTTCATTGTCGGCCAAAAGCTATGAGTATGCAACGAACCGACACTTTTCCCCATGAAACGAGGAACACAACCGGCACAATTTTCGTCGACAACCAAACAACTACCATCAATTACTACCAAACTCCATCTGGGTCGAATATTAGTCCGTTGTCCCCCCTGGGAATTTCCTGTTTCAAAACTCGATCCGGTCCAATTTCAGTCTGAAATCGCCCTGGGAATTTGTGGTTTCAACACCTGCTGAACAATCGATTTGCGCTAGGACTTTCCTTGCTTCACCTGCAATGATCCGAACTAGCTACCGTACCCCACGGTGGAACTACCGTATACACACACATATATTGCAGACCGCCGTTGCGATCGCCGACGCCGCTGCCGTCTCACAGGCACTGCAGCCCGCCCAGCCTGCGGCGCAGCCCGCGGTTCCCGCTGCTGCAGTCGCCGGACCGGCGCAGAATCCGGCCTTCGCCGCTTCCATGGCGGCCATCAAGGCGCGTCTGTTGGCGTACCTGAGCGCCCCCGGCCACCAGGTGAAGGTGCCATTGCTACCGTATCTACAGTATACCTCCCCCCCAGATACTGACCACACAGTTTTCGCATCCCCTTCATTACGTAGCTACAGCAATCCCCCCAAATACTGACTCACACAGCTACCGTATCCCCCCTACCGTAGCTACAGCACCCCCCCCCCCCTGCCCACACCACCGCATTGCAGACCAAGGGAGCGACCAACGACCGCCTCACCTCGTGCTGGCGCAGCCTCACCACGACGGTCGGCAAGCGCCTCAAGGAGCTTCGCGAGGCCGTCTCCACGGGAGCCGCTCGCCTGACGGCTGGAACGATCGCGGACCCCGCGTACGCCCAGCAGCTCACCGTGAGTCAGGGGGGGAGGGCGGAGTCTGGGTAGTACGGTAGAAAGGGGCGGAGTCTGGGGAGTACGGTAGTCAGGGGAAAGCGGGGGGGGGGGGTGGTACGGTATCGCAAATAATTGGGCCGATCGCAGGACTTCGAGGTCGACGCGACGAGAATGGCGGACGAGTTTGACGAGCTGCTCGCCCACGTGGAGGACTACGGTAGAAAGGTGAGAGACGGGAGTACGGTAGGAGAAGGGTGCGGTAGGAGAAGGGGTACGGTAGGCAGGGGCTATCAATTTTTTCGGGCATTGTTTCTGAAGCGAATGAAATACGGTAGAGATCGTACTATTGAGCAGGTAACGGTACTATTGAGCAGGTAGGTGCATTCCTTTATGAAGCTACAGTAATCATACGGTGAGCTGGATACGGTAGGCAGAGGGGATAATATCGATTTTTCTCGGGCGTTGATTCATCTGATTAAAATATGATAGAGCTCGTGGGCTACGATAGCCATTCGGGGGCATACGGTAGCCGGAAGAGGGCGCTATTGATCGGTATTGATTTTTCCCTTATCACAGATCCTCGCCGAGCACGCCGCCACCGGTCGCACCGTGAGATGGACGAAGAGAGGATATGGAGATGAGTACGACCTCATCAAGTGAGTACGGTAGTGAGAGGGATACGATAGAATATCTCAATCGAACGGCGATGGATTGGTAGCCTGCTTGTGAGACAGCAACGGCACAAGCGCAAAAGCATCGATATCACCCGCGCCATTAATGCTTCTCAGATTGGCTAGATAGCTCAACGAAATTTAAATTCAAAGGGCTAGTGCAATCATAAAAACGCCTACGAGCAAAATGCGAAACGTGAAACCAACTGAAATTCTAACTCAAATCTAGCGGGACGGAATTTAGCTAATTCCTGATATGATTGATAAGAGGTTACGGTGCGAGCAGGGTGGTTACGATAGATTATCGATTACTTTCAGGGAGCAGGCCAAGCACAACCTGGAGACGCTGAGAGGCTTCCGAGAGTGCTGCAAGGCCCTCCCACTCCCTCTCTAAGGTACGGTAGGAAGGGGGAACGTGAACTGACTTTATTACGCTTCAATGAGAGTCAACCACTTTTTGCACGCCACATGTGAAACACGGTACATCTGGGGGTCAATCGGCTGGCTTCGGGTTACGGTATCCAATAAAAATCGATACTCCTTGCAGGAGCCGGCAGTGAGGGTGAACGCGCGCGCTAGGGGTCGTCAAGGACGCACTAAGGGGGTTGTCGGTCGGTGGTGTGGGTGGTCGCTTCTCTCGCTTCATGGGTGGTCTTCCGGAGGGACCGGCCGAGCCGTGTGGGTACGTCCCCGGTTCCGGACCGTGTTAGTCCCTCCTTACGCCCCCAATACCCCCGCACCGCCGATGTTGTAGCCGACACCCCCATGACACCCAAGTGCTCTCCCGATGCGCCGCGCATGCACCTCTCCCGTCCGTCTTCCCTCTCCTCTCGTCTCGGCTCTCTCCCGGTACCGTCCCGTCACCGTCTTTCGTCTACCCCCCCCCCTTCGCTCCCGTCGCCTTCCCCTCGGTCTCAGCAGGTAAATCCCCGTTTCATCCCCTTACTCTAGTTGTGAAACACCAAGCCCCGCCTCCACATTTGTCCTCCTCATCTACCCCGTAAAAAGGGACGCAATATGACCAAAAAGGACCCCGCTATCTGTCTGTCAGCACTCTCTCAATTTCGGCCGCACTCTCGCTGGTCAGACAGCGCGAGTGAGCGGGCGGAATGGAGAGAGTGTCTCTTACCAAACCTCATTGCAGCTACCGTAATCACCGGCTACCGTACTCGATCGATAATCAAGGATATCGACATTCTCTAGCACACTTGGAATAACCAGTGATGCAATTATCTCTCTCTACTCCTCAGTGGAAGAGTATCTCATAAAGTAAGTTCCATTCTGCCTCCCTTTCTGTCTGCGCTCTCTCGCATTCGCTTGCTCTCTCGCTTCTCTGACTGCCGAGAGATAATGAAAAATCGAGAGAGTTTATCTCTAACGGGTCAGAGAAACGAGAGAGCGTGTGAAACGGAGAGAGTCAGACACTCGATTAATCCTCCTCATTGCAGCATTAACTCCGATCTTCGAGTCTTGTCTGCCCCCACACTCAGATTGGATCTATTCTGTGCCATCACTCCCATTCATCATTTTTTGTTGCTGCTATATCGATCGGTAAGCCACTCTACCCGTCTGCACTCTCTCCCTTTTGCCTACTCTCTCTCCAAACTCCGCCCCCATTACAGTATGCCCCCATTTCAGATTCTAATGTAAGCACTGTGTTGCATCTCTATTCATCTCTCATCGATCCTCGTTTATTCGTGTTTCTGTTTGTATCAAGTAGTAAGTCCCTACTTCTATCCATTTCAGCATACCGTAACCCGATCGATACTCTCACTGTACAGTATCCCTCATTGCAGATTTCATGTGCTAAGTCGCCCCTATTATCGTCAAGTGTATCGATCACCTGTGCCCTATTTTCCTCAATTTTTCGTTCAAGAAATTCGATAATGTAAGTCACGACTTCTATCCGTCTCAGCCTACCGTAACCCGACCGATAATCCCACTCTACAGTATCCCTCATTGCAGATTCCATCGCCCATCTCTCATCTCTCATTCTTCTATCCACCATAGTCTTCTATCCACCATTGTCTTCTATCTACCATTGTCTCGAGTACTGCTGCTCCCATGAAATCATAAGGTAAGCGATCAATATCTCCGGCTCCCTTTCAAATTAATTCCTACTTGCAGAATTATTGTTCCATCTCAAGTATCCACTCTTCATCTCAATCTTCCTTCTATGCATGAATATCTCTTCATGTGCGTACCCGTGTGAGTTTCTCATCATTCCCACGGCCTCCTTCCACAACTCAATCCCTAATTTTGCCCATGAAACGCAAATGCCGCGGTCCTACAGCGTTTTCCGCCATAACCTTTTATCTCGATCGATCAGCATAGAGTGAAGGGGGGGGGATGTCACTACCGTACCAGATTGATCGATTCCTTCGCTTCCCTCATCGAAGATGACGACCGAGCGGACTCCCCGAGACACTGGAATTATCGATTTTTAATTACAGATGATACCGTATCCTTCCTCTACCGTACTTCCTTACTGCCTACCGTACTCTTCCACCGTACCCCTACCCTCGTTTGTCTCAATATGTGTTTATCAGGTGAGCGTCAATATATCAGTAACGCGAAGAATTAGCGAATATTGATGCAAAGGTAAATGATTTATTCAAAATTGCAGTTCCATTGTACTCTTCCTCCGTACAACTTCTTCTTCTTCTCGTGTTCCTCTATTGTTGCTACCATTTTGTTCTCGAGGTGAGCATTACGGTAGCTACAGTAACCCTAGCAGTTAGCGAACATTGATTAATTTCAGTATCCCCGTGTCATCTACCGTTGGCTGCCGTATGGAATGGACGTTCGCGTCGTTGTTTGTCTCCGTTGTTTTCTTTCCACGTCAGCTCCAGGGCTCTATGCCGTAAGGTGAGCATCGATATGCACGATATGCACCCTTCACTTGGTCATCAACAACAAAAAAGTAGCACAAATCTAGCTGCCTTTCTCACCCATCTTTACCTAGTGAAAAGGTACCTGATGAATGGGCCTCCTGTAGGTCGCCTCCACTAGATCGAAGGAAGAGCAGTTGATCTGCAATAATAGATTTACTAAAATAAACAAGTACTAAAAATATTGATTGCAGTGTGTTTTCTTCTGTCAGCGCCAGGACGGACGCTCAGCGTCGGGCGTTCACCGCCGTACGATACGGTGAGTATCAATACGGTAGATACAGTAACCCACTCGCCCGATCAAGTGGGCGTGAAACCGAAATTATACGGCTTTCTAATCTAGGTTGGAGATACAGTTTGAGCCTGGTGACCTTCGTTTCAGAAATGAGTTGCTTCTATCAGCTTCGTGAAAGCATAAACAAATGGGTTGGAAAATACGAAAAACATCCTGATATAGCCTATTACGAGTAATCAACGTGGGGTGAAACGCATATCTGACGGGGGCTCCCATCTAATTTGGAGAAACCTTATAGATTCCAGGGGTACGGTATCTGCGGCCCAAAAAGTGGATACTGTAAACAAAAATTTAGAGATCAAAGATCATTAATTCCAGTGAGACGAAGTCGGTGGTTGGTGCAGCGAGGGAGAGTCCGGGCAAGCGTTCCCTTCCCATGGGGTTAATGTGCCGGACCTCCCACTTCCATCCCACCTGCACCTTCACCACACCACCGTCTACACCACACACCACACACCACCGCCACGATGGAAGGAAATGGAAGGAAGGAAGGAGGGAAGGATAGGAGGCGAGATAAGGTGGGTCAGGGTTTCAGAGAATAGAGACAGCTAATCAACGTGGGGTGAAACGCATATCTGACGGGGGCTCCCATCTAATTTGGAGAAACCTTATAGATTCCAGGGGTACGGTATCTGCGGCCCAAAAAGTGGATACTGTAAACAAAAATTTAGAGATCAAAGATCATTAATTCCAGTGAGACGAAGTCGGTGGTTGGTGCAGCGAGGGGGAGTGCGGGCAAGCGTTCCCTTCCCATGGGGTTAATGTGCCGGACCTCCCACTTCCATCCCACCTGCACCTTCACCACACCACCGTCTACACCACACACCACACACCACCGCCACGATGGAAGGAAATGGAAGGAAGGAAGGAGGGAAGGATAGGAGGCGAGATAAGGTGGGTCAGGGTTTCAGAGAATAGAGACAGCTAATCAACGTGGGGTGAAACGCATATCTGACGGGGGCTCCCATCTAATTTGGAGAAACCTTATAGATTCCAGGGGTACGGTATCTGCGGCCCAAAAAGTGGATACTGTAAACAAAAATTTAGAGATCAAAGATCATTAATTCCAGTGAGACGAAGTCGGTGGTTGGTGCAGCGAGGGAGAGTCCGGGCAAGCGTTCCCTTCCCATGGGGTTAATGTGCCGGACCTCCCACTTCCATCCCACCTGCACCTTCACCACACCACCGTCTACACCACACACCACACACCACCGCCACGATGGAAGGAAATGAAAGGAAGGAAGGAGGGAAGGATAGGAGGCGAGATAAGGTGGGTCAGGGTTTCAGAGAATAGAGACAGCTAAAAAATTTAAAAAAAATTTAGTATTTAAAAATATTGATTGCAGTGTGCTTTCCCCCGTCAGCGTCAGGACGGACGCTCTGCGTCGGGCGTCTATCGCCGTACGAAAATGGTGAGTATCAAGGGAATACGGTAGATACAGTAACCCCTCGCCACCGATCAAGTGGACGTGAAACCGAAATAGCACGGGGTTCCGATCTAGTTTGGAGAAGCAGTTTGAGTCTGATGATCTTTGTTTCTAAAATTGTTTGCTTCTATGAGCTTAGAGAAACCCAAAACTAATGGGTTGGATTACGAAATATGTTCCCGGTCAAGCGTAAGTGAATGGGTGTGAAACTGATATTGAGGTAATATTTATTTATTAGTGCCCGAAAATACGAGTGATGCCAACCTGAGTGGAGACTAATCCTCTCCTTCCCTCCTTTCTCTGTCCGGCGAGAGAGCGTGTGAAATGGAGAGAGCCAGCGAGACGAGGCTACTGTAATTATCGATTTATTGATTGCAGGAATCGCCAGCGAGTGCGATAGAAGGAGAGAAGAGGGAGATGGAGGGAAGGAAGGAAGGAATGAAGGATGGGCGTCGGTTAGTGGCCGAACCGAGGACCGGCCGGCGCCCTATGAGTGGATGAATGGAAGGAAGGAGATGGAAGAGAAGGACAAATTGGAAGAGAGACAAGGTGGGACAGTGTTTCAGAGAATAGTGATCAAATCGGAGGAAAAAACTTGAAGGAATGTCGAGCTAGAGGCAAAGAGGGGAGTGTGAGATAGTAATTATGCAAATGGTGCATGCTAATTGAGTGAGGAGAGGGTGGAAGACGGCGCAATCACACGTCGCGTGGTATGGTAATTGACTAGAGAGGGAGAGAGGGCGTCCCAATATATTTATATATAAAAGTACAGTGAAACACAAAAACGAGCGCCACGATTCCCAATGATAAATAAGACAGTCGAAATTATCGATTGCAGACTGGCCAAGAGAGCTACCGTACCCCCATACGATCGATCTACGAGTTACCAGGAGGAGAAATCGATAAACAAGGGTGAGTGAATGGGTGGGAGAAGTATGGGATTATAAGCAACTGATATATTTTTGCAAAGTGCGATCACAATTTGCAGTCAAGAATAAAATTGGCATGAAACACAACCACAATTGGAACACAATGTTCGAGTTGTTTTCCCAAATTTATAACGAAATAATAAAACGAATTACCTGAGTAGGGACCTCTTCTCTTCTCTTCTCACTCCTTCTTCATTTTGCCTGTCGGCGAGAGTGCGTGAAATGAAGAGAGTGAGGGAGACGAGCGACTGTAATTATCGATTTATTGATTACAGACAGTCGGAGCTACCGTACTCAAGAAAGGAGCAGTACAACGACTTCTCGATGACGAGACAAGGTGGGTCAGAGTTTCCACGCAGAAGGAAATAGCCAAAGAAAATGACAACCGACCAGTTTCTGCGTTAGCTTGAAATATAATAGGAGAGACACGCATATTTTAGTTTGAATTAGCAAAGAAAGTATTTCAACAAATTGCATTTACGTATCATAAAAAACAAGAACAATAACGCTAGGTTTTTTATCAAGGAGAAAAATTGTGAATTTCAGCCCCAAGTTTCATGTTTCATTGCCCAGTATTAGCAAAATTCACTCCGCGTGTAACACAAAAGTTGTCGCTTCCTACAAGCACTCGGCACTAGCATCAAATTAATTAGTGACACAAAGTAAGGTTAAAATTGAGTAAAAATAGAATACCTGACTGTGAGTACTCCTGAATGTCCAGCGAATAGAGAGAAGGGAGAAAGGAGAGAAGAAGAGAAGAAGAGAAGGGAGGTCTGGAAATAATGGATTAAACTTTGCAGATATCGACAGTAGAAGAGGCAGAGGGACCACAGTATCAAGAGAGGACCCGATAGCTGCAGCACCACACTCATTCCCAGCTAGATGAGAATGAGGGAAATGGAGGAGATAAAGTACTATGAGGTGAGGAGCGTATCGGGATATAACAATAGGATTGATCAGGAAGAAACATGTGAAATTCAACCTATTGTTTTCATGTTTCATCGACTAGTTATATTCAGCGTGTAACCCAAGAGTAGCTTATAAAAACACGTCCACGTCTTTTATTTAGCGATTATTTTATAAATAATAAAAAAAGGAATACCTGGCTTGAGTCCTCCTGAGCGCCCTAACACCAGAGGGAAGAGAAGAAGGAAGGGAAGGAGGGCGGCCTGAAAATAATGAATTACTCGTTTTAGAAGATATCGACAATAGAAGTGCCAGACCACACCGCCGCGAGTGCACTAGCTACCGTACCCGGCCGAATCTCTACAGTAAGGAATGAGTAGAAGGAGCGAGGAGACGCTTGCGAGTAAGGTGAGGAACGGATTGGGAAATAAAAACAGCCTAGATTAGGTGGAAAATTCACATTTTCAACTAATTTTTTTCCCCGTTTCACAGCCAAGTAATGGAGAAATACACTCAGCGTATAGCCCAAAGGTAGAACCTTCCAAAACGACATCACATCCGAGTTTCGTTTTACCCCATCCATTGAGGACACGGAGCAAGGGGGAAACATTTGAAATTATTGTCCTTATTAGGAGTGCATTGCCATACACGAACAGTGTTCAAATGAAAATATATTGATCGATCGATACTAGAAATCATTGAGAGGGCAAAAGTGCTCACTTCGAAAAACTATGAAGATAAATACTCGCTTTCATCTGCTTGTGATGTTATTTATGATTATAAAATCGAATTTTCACAGATCTACGCGTTTTCGTGTGCAAGATGCTAAGAGCTGAGAGGATCACCCAAGATGGACCACCCAAGGTGAGAACAAACTACAGTACCTTGACTACCGTATCCGTCGTGCGGTGGGCAGCACGAGTCGGAGGAGTGACTGGAATAAATTGCCATTACAGTATGCCGCCGCGGAGACTACCGTACTCCGGATCGATCAAGAATTGAAGAAAGGATGCAAACGGAAGGAATGGAGAAGGAATAAAGGAAGAAATAAAGCATGAATAAAGGAAGAACTGAAAAAGGAATAAAGGAAGGAATGAAGAAGGAATAAAGGAATAAATGAAGAAGGAAAAAAGAGAAGAAAGAAAAAAATGAAGAAATAAAGAAGGAGGAAAAGGAGGACATAGATAAAGCGAGCAGGAAAGAAAGTAAGGGAAAGCGAATGGATGATGAAGAATGAATGAAGAATGGCAGATGTATCCTGCCCCGTCCCTCCTCCTCCAAGAAAAAGAAAAAAGAAAGAAAAAAAGAAGAAAAAAAATAAAAAAATAATGAATATAAAGAAAAAGAAAAAAGAAAAAAGAAGAAGAAAAAATGAATATAAAGAAAAAGAAAAAAAAGAAAAAAAGAAAAAAAAATGAATAAAAAGAAAAAGAAAAAAAATAAATAATCGAATACATAAAAAGTTCTTTATGATAACTGTCTGCTCATAAAAATTAACATGAGCAGACGACTAAAACTCTAGGATGGTAGGTGTGGGCATAAGGGGAAGCCGAAGGTCTTAGAGGGGAGAGGGGCCGGCCCGGCTTACGGCTGAATATACTTTAGAATCACACTAACATTTTCAACCTTCGGCATTCTCACTTTGCTCGCATCTGCGATTCTAGAGACTCATTCGAGTGCTCATTATACGCTCGGATGAGTTAGGCCTAAGGTTAGTTGGATACTCATCCGAGTGCTCATTATACGCCGGATGTAGTGTAAGGTCTAGGGATAGATGCTTATCCGAGCGTTCATTATACGCTGGATGTAGTTTAAGGTTAGAGATCGATCCGAATTTTCATCACATGCTTGATATTGTAATGAGTTTAGAAATGGAAAACATCACGGATGAGATGTTTTCCGTTACTTCATACTAACCAGAAAAGGAAGGCGATAATTTGCGGAGAGATGAAAACGCTTTCGCCCAATAGCGGGTATTTCCAGATTGCTCGGTAAAACAGTCATGAAACTGTAGATGCGAAGCAGTCTCTTCACATCAACTAACTCGCACTTGAATGTGCGGATTAGTTGAGCTGCGTCCATGATCTGCTTTTTTTAAAAGCAGAGCATGGATTATGATTAGATGAATCATATTTGTATTTTGTTGTCGAAAAAGGAGCTTCGAAAATATGGTTGATCGAAAATCTTCGTGTTTTACGTAGTTGTTACAGCCACTTATCATTCTTGTTACTGTTGTTTTACCTTTAGCCTCTAGATTTTCTTGTTACTTTTGCTTTAAATTCAATCACTAATTCCTCTTGTTACTGTTGATTTACCTTTCGTCACTAATTCCTCTTGTTACTGATATTTTACTTTGAAAAATATTTCCTCTTGTTACGGTTGTTTTTACCTTTAGCCACTAATCATTCTTGTTACTGTTGTTTTACCTTTAGCCTCTAGATTTTCTTGTTACTGTTGCTTCACATTTCGTCACTAATTCCTCTTGTTACTGCTGTTTTACTTTTAGCTTTTAATCCTTCTTGTTACTGTTGTTTTACCTTTAGCCCCTAATTCTTCTTGTTACTGCTGCTTCACCTTTTAATCCTTCTTGTTACTGTTGTTTTACATTTAGCCCCTAATTCTTCTTGTTACTGCTGCTTTACCTTTAGCTTTTAATCCTTGTTGTTCCTGAAGTTACCCTCTAAGTTCCGGTTGTTTTAGTTACTTACCCTTCTTATTTTGCTTACTTGTTATTGTTGTTTTATGTACTTATTTTTTACGTCAACTTCTAATTCTTCTTATTACTGTAGTTTTTATCCTTAAAGTTCTCGATGTTTTAGTAACTTACCCTTCTTATTTTGCTTACTTGCTTTTGTGTTATGTACATATTATTACCTTTAGCTTCTAATTCTTCTTGTTACTGTAGGTTTATCCTTAGTCCTTAATTCTACTTTTTACTGTAGTTTTAGTTATTTACCCTTCAACTTATTATACTTACTTGTTATTGTTTATGTACATATTATTACCTTTAGCTTCTAATCCTTGTTTTACTGTAGTTTTAAGTTCCCGTTGTTTTAATTACTTACTCTTATTTTACTTCCTTTTTAATTACTCTCATTTTACTCTTTTTTTCTGGTAGTTTTATCCGCAACGCCCACCCTCAAACTCATACCCCCCCCCCTTCCTTTTTCATTAATCCCCTCCACCCTTCCAACTGACCCCCCCCCCCCCCATTTCGCTTTCAAACTCACAACTCCTCCCCCACTCACATCTTTTTTTAAACTCACAGCCTCCCCTCTCCACACTCACCTCTTTTTCCAAACTCACAACCACACTCACTCTAAAAAAATACCTCTCCCCACAAAATTTTACAAATTTTACAAAAAAAAACTTTAAAAAACCTTCCCTTTAAAAAAAACCTTAAAAAAAACTTTAAAAACCAACAAAAAAAAACTTTCTCTTTATGTAGCATGGTATGCATGGCTAATCCCCCTCAACTAACCCCCCCTACCCCAAAAATATTTATCAACAATAGCTAATATTGTTTATGTCAGGTTCGACGGCGATCGATCTACGGGACAACTGCAGGAGGAACAACAGCAGAAGGATGAGCCCCTTATTTTATATTATTTTTCATGGGTAGCAAAATGGATAAAGTTCTTACAGTAGGAACACGTGCACAAGCGAAGGCCGAGAGACGAGCGACAGCGAGAAAGAAATGAAGAAATTAGAACAAGGTAGCTATGAGGACACGACTCACTATATTACGCAAGAGAAGATGTATAATAATCGCATGGAATTCGTTTTTGAGTAAACAATTTCGTTTAATTTAGATGATTTTTTTAAATTTAGCGTGGTCAGAAATGGGCAAGAACCAACGAAGTTACTCGACAGTATTCGTTGACACGGCATGAACAAAACGGATAGAGAGCAAAATAGAAATAGGCACTGGGGAAACAATTTACAATTGCGGCAGGTAAAAGCGCCGAATATTTAAACAAGGAAAGGACGAATTTATGGAGAACAGAGCACAGCATAGAGCATGCAATATTAGAGCGGCGTGTTTCAGCCGTGAACGTAGCTAGCGAGGGCACACTACCGGGCACTACACCGCGACCTACCGCAGTCCCCTCCCTACTACAATATATCAATTGGACTGAGACGAGCGGGGTTTGTATTTACGCGATTTACTAGAGACAAGAAGAGGGAAGAGACTGTAATTAGTGAATAGTAGTGAATAGACATAAACAATTATAAGTCACTTTAACAAGAAAAATAACCGTTTACAGACGCCCCGACAAGCGCGAGCATCAATAATGTGATACGAGGCTCGGAGAGGACGCCAGTGCACGCTATGATATAAGTAAGTGCAGAAAAATAAATAGAATAAGTAATCAAAAGCGAATTAAAAGAGGAAAATCAAAGCGGAAACTGCAAGTTCAGCGTTGCAAAATCGATAGAATTTTTCGTCATCCCGTCAATAAGTGGAAATTACCGTAATCAATAATTTTTCCGTTAAATTAATTACGGTATTTTTCACTATCGCGAATTAATTTTTTTACCTATTCTTTTCTTCTTTTCTTTCTTAGTATTAGTTATTATCAACTACCGTCCTATTGAATAGTCCTCGGGATGCCCTGCCCTCTAATCTCTTCCATTACAGATCTCTCGGGCCGCTCTTCACTTCTCTGGGAAAGGGATACTGCCCTGCTCGGATGAGAAGTCGAAGAGGGATGATCGTCAAGACGGTGCGAATATTTTTTTCGACTGATTAATTGAATAATCTCGAGGACGTTTTTCGATAGGGTGGCCGAAGGCTATGCCCAAATTTTGATTTTGTTCCACTCGACTTGTGAATCTGCAAAATATCGATTATTCTCCCGGATTACGGTATCTAATCTCTTCCATTACAGATCTCTCGGGCCGCTCTTCACTTCTCTGGGAAAGGGATACTGCCCTGCTCGGATGAGAAGTCGAAGAGGGATGATCGTCAAGACGGTGCGATTTTTTTTTCGACTGATTAATTGAATAATCTCGAGGACGTTTTTCGATAGGGTGGCCGAAGGCTATGCCCAAATTTTGATTTTGTTCCACTCGACTTGTGAATCTGCAAAATATCGATTATTCTCCCGGATTACGGTATCTAATCTCTTCCATTACAGATCTCTCGGGCCGCTCTTCACTTCTCTGGGAAAGGGATACTGCCCTGCTCGGATGAGAAGTCGAAGAGGGATGATCGTCAAGACGGTGCGATTTTTTTTTTCGACTGATTAATTGAATAATCTCGAGGACGTTTTTCGATAGGGTGGCCGAAGGCTATGCCCAAATTTTGATTTTGTTTCACTCGACTTGTGAATCTGCAAAATATCGATTATTCTCCCGGATTACGGTATCTAATCTCTTCCATTACAGATCTCTCGGGCCGCTCTTCACTTCTCTGGCAATGGGATTCTGTCCTGCTCGAATGAGAAGTCGAAGAGGGATGATTGCCTTGTGAGTGTGAATATTTTTCAACAGATTATTTGCAGAATCTCAATGTCGATTTTCGATAGGGCGGCCGAAGGCTATGCCCGAATTTTGATTTTGTACCACACCACTTGTGAATCTGCAAAATATCGATTATTCTCCCGGATTACGGTAACTAATCTCTTCCATTTCAGACCTCTCTGGCGGCTCTTCACTTCCCTGTGAAAGGGATTCTGCCCTGCCCGGATGAGATGTCGAAGAGGGATGATTGCCTTGTGAGTGTGAATATTTTTCAACAGATTATTTGCAGAATCTCAATGTCGATTTTCGATAGGGCGGCCGAAGGCTATGCCCGAATTTTGATTTTGTACCACACCACTTGTGAATCTGCAAAATATCGATTATTCTCCCGGATTACGGTATCTAATCTCTTCCATTACAGATCTCTCGGGCCACTCTTCACTTCTCTGGGAAAGGGATTCTGCCCTGCTCGGATGAGAAGTCGAAGAGGGATGATTGCCTTGTGAGTGTGAATATTTTTCACCGGATTATTTGCAGAATCTCAATGTCGATTTTCGATAGGGCGGCCGAAGGCTATGCCCGAATTTTAATTTTGTACCACACCACTTGTGAATCTGCAAAATATCGATTATTCTCCCGGATTACGGTAACTAATCTCTTCCATTTCAGACCTCTCAGGCGGCTCTTCACTTCCCTGTGAAAGGGATTCTGCCCTGCCCGGATGAGATGTCGAAGAGGGATGATTGTCAAGATGCTGCGAACAATTTTTCGACTTTTTAATTGCATAATCTCAATGTCGTTTTTCGATAGGGCGGCCGAAGGCTATGCCCAATTTTTGTTTTTGTACCACACCACTTGTGAATCTGCAAAATATCGATTATTCTCCCGGATTACGGTAACTAATCTCTTCCATTTCAGACCTCTCTGGCGGCTCTTCACTTCCCTGTGAAAGGGATTCTGCCCTGCCCGGATGAGATGTCGAAGAGGGATGATTGCCTTGTGAGTGTGAATATTTTTCAACAGATTATTTGCAGAATCTCAATGTCGATTTTCGATAGGGCGGCCGAAGGCTATGCCCGAATTTTGATTTTGTGCCACACGACTTGTGAATCTGCAAAATATCGATTATTCTCCCGGATTACGGTATCTAATCTCTTCCATTACAGACCTCTCTGGCGGCTCTTCACTTCCCTGTGAAAGGGATTCTGCCCTGCCCGGATGAGATGTCGAAGAGGGATGATTGCCTTGTGAGTGTGAATATTTTTCAACAGATTATTTGCAGAATCTCAATGTCGATTTTCGATAGGGCGGCCGAAGGCTATGCCCAATTTTTGTTTTTGTGCCACACGACTTGTGAATCTGCAAAATATCGATTATTCTCCCGGATTACGGTATCTAATCTCTTCCATTACAGATCTCTCGTGCCGCTCTTCACTTCTCTGGCAATGGAATTCTGCCCTGCTCGGATGAGAAGTCGAAGAGGGATGATTGCCTTGTGAGTGTGAATATTTTTCAACAGATTATTTGCAGAATCTCAATGTCGATTTTCGATAGGGCGGCCGAAGGCTATGCCCAATTTTTGTTTTTGTGCCACACGACTTGTGAATCTGCAAAATATCGATTATTCTCCCGGATTACGGTATCTAATCTCTTCCATTACAGATCTCTCGGGCCGCTCTTCACTTCTCTGGCAATGGAATTCTGCCATGCTCGGATGAGAAGTCGAAGAGGGATGATTGCCTTGTGAGTGTGAATATTTTTCAACAGATTATTTGCAGAATCTCAATGTCGATTTTCGATAGGGCGGCCGAAGGCTATGCCCGAATTTTGATTTTGTACCACACCACTTGTGAATCTGCAAAATATCGATTATTCCCCCGGATTACGGTAACTAATCTCTTCCATTTCAGACCTCTCTGGCGGCTCTTCACTTCCCTGTGAAAGGGATTCTGCCCTGCCCGGATGAGATGTCGAAGAGGGATGATTGCCTTGTGAGTGTGAATATTTTTCAACAGATTATTTGCAGAATCTCAATGTCGATTTTCGATAGGGCGGCCGAAGGCTATGCCCGAATTTTGATTTTGTACCACACCACTTGTGAATCTGCAAAATATCGATTATTCTATCGGATTACGGTATCTAATCTCTTCCATTACAGATCTCTCGGGCCGCTCTTCACTTCTCTGGCAATGGAATTCTGCCCTGCTCGGATGAGAAGCCGAAGAGGGATGATTGCCTTGTGAGTGTGAATATTTTTCAACAGATTATTTGCAGAATCTCAATGTCGATTTTCGATAGGGCGGCCGAAGGCTATGCCCGAATTTTGATTTTGTACCACACCACTTGTGAATCTGCAAAATATCGATTATTCTCCCGGATTACGGTATCTAATCTCTTCCATTACAGATCTCTCGGGCCGCTCTTCACTTCTCTGGCAATGGAATTCTGCCCTGCTCGGATGAGAAGTCGAAGAGGGATGATTGCCTTGTGAGTGTGAATATTTTTCAACAGATTATTTGCAGAATCTCAATGTCGATTTTCGATAGGGCGGCCGAAGGCTATGCCCAATTTTTGTTTTTGTGCCACACGACTTGTGAATCTGCAAAATATCGATTATTCTCCCGGATTACGGTATCTAATCTCTTCCATTACAGATCTCTCGGGCCGCTCTTCACTTCTCTGGCAATGGAATTCTGCCATGCTCGGATGAGAAGTCGAAGAGGGATGATTGCCTTGTGAGTGTGAATATTTTTCAACAGATTATTTGCAGAATCTCAATGTCGATTTTCGATAGGGCGGCCGAAGGCTATGCCCAATTTTTGTTTTTGTGCCACACGACTTGTGAATCTGCAAAATATCGATTATTCTCCCGGATTACGGTATCTAATCTCTTCCATTACAGATCTCTCGGGCCGCTCTTCACTTCTCTGGCAATGGAATTCTGCCATGCTCGGATGAGAAGTCGAAGAGGGATGATTGCCTTGTGAGTGTGAATATTTTTCAACAGATTATTTGCAGAATCTCAATGTCGATTTTCGATAGGGCGGCCGAAGGCTATGCCCGAATTTTGATTTTGTACCACACCACTTGTGAATCTGCAAAATATCGATTATTCTCCCGGATTACGGTATCTAATCTCTTCCATTACAGATCTCTCGGGCCGCTCTTCACTTCTCTGGCAATGGAATTCTGCCCTGCTCGGATGAGAAGTCGAAGAGGGATGATTGCCTTGTGAGTGTGAATATTTTTCAACAGATTATTTGCAGAATCTCAATGTCGATTTTCGATAGGGCGGCCGAAGGCTATGCCCAATTTTTGTTTTTGTGCCACACGACTTGTGAATCTGCAAAATATCGATTATTCTCCCGGATTACGGTATCTAATCTCTTCCATTACAGATCTCTCGGGCCGCTCTTCACTTCTCTGGCAATGGAATTCTGCCATGCTCGGATGAGAAGTCGAAGAGGGATGATTGCCTTGTGAGTGTGAATATTTTTCAACAGATTATTTGCAGAATCTCAATGTCGATTTTCGATAGGGCGGCCGAAGGCTATGCCCGAATTTTGATTTTGTACCACACCACTTGTGAATCTGCAAAATATCGATTATTCTCCCGGATTACGGTATCTAATCTCTTCCATTACAGATCTCTCGGGCCGCTCTTCACTTCTCTGGCAATGGAATTCTGCCCTGCTCGGATGAGAAGTCGAAGAGGGATGATTGCCTTGTGAGTGTGAATATTTTTCAACAGATTATTTGCAGAATCTCAATGTCGATTTTCGATAGGGCGGCCGAAGGCTATGCCCGAATTTTGATTTTGTACCACACCACTTGTGAATCTGCAAAATATCGATTATTCTCCCGGATTACGGTATCTAATCTCTTCCATTACAGATCTCTCGGGCCGCTCTTCACTTCTCTGGCAATGGAATTCTGCCCTGCTCGGATGAGAAGTCGAAGAGGGATGATTGCCTTGTGAGTGTGAATATTTTTCAACAGATTATTTGCAGAATCTCAATGTCGATTTTCGATAGGGCGGCCGAAGGCTATGCCCAATTTTTGTTTTTGTGCCACACGACTTGTGAATCTGCAAAATATCGATTATTCTCCCGGATTACGGTATCTAATCTCTTCCATTACAGATCTCTCGGGCCGCTCTTCACTTCTCTGGCAATGGAATTCTGCCATGCTCGGATGAGAAGTCGAAGAGGGATGATTGCCTTGTGAGTGTGAATATTTTTCAACAGATTATTTGCAGAATCTCAATGTCGATTTTCGATAGGGCGGCCGAAGGCTATGCCCGAATTTTGATTTTGTACCACACCACTTGTGAATCTGCAAAATATCGATTATTCCCCCGGATTACGGTAACTAATCTCTTCCATTTCAGACCTCTCTGGCGGCTCTTCACTTCCCTGTGAAAGGGATTCTGCCCTGCCCGGATGAGATGTCGAAGAGGGATGATTGCCTTGTGAGTGTGAATATTTTTCAACAGATTATTTGCAGAATCTCAATGTCGATTTTCGATAGGGCGGCCGAAGGCTATGCCCGAATTTTGATTTTGTACCACACCACTTGTGAATCTGCAAAATATCGATTATTCTATCGGATTACGGTATCTAATCTCTTCCATTACAGATCTCTCGGGCCGCTCTTCACTTCTCTGGCAATGGAATTCTGCCCTGCTCGGATGAGAAGCCGAAGAGGGATGATTGCCTTGTGAGTGTGAATATTTTTCAACAGATTATTTGCAGAATCTCAATGTCGATTTTCGATAGGGCGGCCGAAGGCTATGCCCGAATTTTGATTTTGTACCACACCACTTGTGAATCTGCAAAATATCGATTATTCTCCCGGATTACGGTATCTAATCTCTTCCATTACAGATCTCTCGGGCCGCTCTTCACTTCTCTGGCAATGGAATTCTGCCCTGCTCGGATGAGAAGTCGAAGAGGGATGATTGCCTTGTGAGTGTGAATATTTTTCAACAGATTATTTGCAGAATCTCAATGTCGATTTTCGATAGGGCGGCCGAAGGCTATGCCCAATTTTTGTTTTTGTGCCACACGACTTGTGAATCTGCAAAATATCGATTATTCTCCCGGATTACGGTATCTAATCTCTTCCATTACAGATCTCTCGGGCCGCTCTTCACTTCTCTGGCAATGGAATTCTGCCATGCTCGGATGAGAAGTCGAAGAGGGATGATTGCCTTGTGAGTGTGAATATTTTTCAACAGATTATTTGCAGAATCTCAATGTCGATTTTCGATAGGGCGGCCGAAGGCTATGCCCAATTTTTGTTTTTGTGCCACACGACTTGTGAATCTGCAAAATATCGATTATTCTCCCGGATTACGGTATCTAATCTCTTCCATTACAGATCTCTCGGGCCGCTCTTCACTTCTCTGGCAATGGAATTCTGCCATGCTCGGATGAGAAGTCGAAGAGGGATGATTGCCTTGTGAGTGTGAATATTTTTCAACAGATTATTTGCAGAATCTCAATGTCGATTTTCGATAGGGCGGCCGAAGGCTATGCCCGAATTTTGATTTTGTACCACACCACTTGTGAATCTGCAAAATATCGATTATTCTCCCGGATTACGGTATCTAATCTCTTCCATTACAGATCTCTCGGGCCGCTCTTCACTTCTCTGGCAATGGAATTCTGCCCTGCTCGGATGAGAAGTCGAAGAGGGATGATTGCCTTGTGAGTGTGAATATTTTTCAACAGATTATTTGCAGAATCTCAATGTCGATTTTCGATAGGGCGGCCGAAGGCTATGCCCAATTTTTGTTTTTGTGCCACACGACTTGTGAATCTGCAAAATATCGATTATTCTCCCGGATTACGGTATCTAATCTCTTCCATTACAGATCTCTCGGGCCGCTCTTCACTTCTCTGGCAATGGAATTCTGCCATGCTCGGATGAGAAGTCGAAGAGGGATGATTGCCTTGTGAGTGTGAATATTTTTCAACAGATTATTTGCAGAATCTCAATGTCGATTTTCGATAGGGCGGCCGAAGGCTATGCCCGAATTTTGATTTTGTACCACACCACTTGTGAATCTGCAAAATATCGATTATTCTCCCGGATTACGGTATCTAATCTCTTCCATTACAGATCTCTCGGGCCGCTCTTCACTTCTCTGGCAATGGAATTCTGCCCTGCTCGGATGAGAAGTCGAAGAGGGATGATTGCCTTGTGAGTGTGAATATTTTTCAACAGATTATTTGCAGAATCTCAATGTCGATTTTCGATAGGGCGGCCGAAGGCTATGCCCGAATTTTGATTTTGTACCACACCACTTGTGAATCTGCAAAATATCGATTATTCTCCCGGATTACGGTATCTAATCTCTTCCATTACAGATCTCTCGGGCCGCTCTTCACTTCTCTGGCAATGGAATTCTGCCCTGCTCGGATGAGAAGTCGAAGAGGGATGATTGCCTTGTGAGTGTGAATATTTTTCAACAGATTATTTGCAGAATCTCAATGTCGATTTTCGATAGGGCGGCCGAAGGCTATGCCCGAATTTTGATTTTGTACCACACCACTTGTGAATCTGCAAAATATCGATTATTCTCCCGGATTACGGTATCTAATCTCTTCCATTACAGATCTCTCGGGCCGCTCTTCACTTCTCTGGCAATGGAATTCTGCCCTGCTCGGATGAGAAGTCGAAGAGGGATGATTGCCTTGTGAGTGTGAATATTTTTCAACAGATTATTTGCAGAATCTCAATGTCGATTTTCGATAGGGCGGCCGAAGGCTATGCCCGAATTTTGATTTTGTACCACACCACTTGTGAATCTGCAAAATATCGATTATTCTCCCGGATTACGGTATCTAATCTCTTCCATTACAGATCTCTACAGATCTAAAATCGAGAATCTCAATGTCGATTTTCGATAGGGCGGCCGAAGGCTATGCCCAAATTTTGATTTTGTGCCACCCGACTTGTGAATCTCCATTACATTACAGATCTCACTGGCCGCTCTTCACTTCTCTGCGTAAGGGATTCGGCCTGCTCCAATAAGAAGTCGGAAGAGGGATGATTGCCTTGTGAGTGTGAATATTTTTTCGACTGATTAATTACATAATCTCAGTCTCGTTTTTCGTTAGGGAGGCCGAAGGCTATGCCCAAAATTTGATTTTGTGGCCATCATTTGTGTATCTATAAATTATCGATTAACCAGCCGGGACCGCGCGCCTACGGCGCGCTGCCCGGCCGGATTACGCCGGGTCAAGTATTTAGCAGGATTGTGTGAACCTTTGACCTGCTATTTCCATCATTTTCAACCTTCTATGATCTACCGGACCTGTCCCCGTCATTTCGAACATTCTAGAAGCCGCTGAACCTGTCCCCATCATTTTCGAACATTCTAGAAGCCACTGGACCTGTCCCCGTCATTTTCGAACATTCTAGAAGCCGTTGAACCTGCCCCCGTCATTTCGAACATTCTAGAAGCCACTGGACCTGTCCCCGTCATTTTCGAACATTCTAGAAGCCGCTAAACCTGTCCCCGTCATTTCGAACATTCTAGAAGCCGCTAAACCTGTACCCCTCATTTCGAACATTCTAGAAGCCACTGGACCTGTCCCCGTCATTTTCGAACATTCTAGAAGCCGCTGAACCTGCCCCCGTCATTTCGAACATTCTAGAAGCCACTGGATCTGTCCCCGTCATTTTCGACCATTCTAGAAGCCGCTAAACCTGTCCCCGTCATTTCGAACATTCTAGAAGCCGCTAAACCTGTACCCGTCATTTCGAACATTCTAGAAGCCACTGGACCTGTCCCCGTCATTTTCGAACATTCTAGAAGCCGCTGAACCTGCCCCCGTCATTTCGAACATTCTAGAAGCCACTGGACCTGTCCCCGTCATTTTCGAACATTCTAGAAGCCGCTGAACCTGCCCCCGTCATTTCGAACATTCTAGAAGGTTCTAGAAGTTTCCTCTCATTTTCGAACATTCTAGAAGGTTCTGGACGTTTCCCCCTTAATTTTGAACATTCTAGAAAATTCTGGCACGTTTCTCGGTAGTTTGGTTACTGTAGGGTTACGGTAGGTATACTGTAGTCGTGGTTACGGTAGGTATACGGTAGTCAGGGTTACGGTAGTTGAAGTGGGGTGGGGGGCGCCCGACTTGTTTGCACTTGTTCCCTCTGCGGCTCTGCCCCAGATATACCCCCTGGCACTCTCGTCTAGGTGGACAAACGAACAGACGTCGGGAGACATCTCTCCTTTATTAAGGAGTAATGATCTTCAGGATTACGGTATCTAATCTCTTCCATTACAGATCTCTCGGGCCGCACTTCACTTCCCTGTGAAAGGGATTCTGCCCTGCCCGGATGAGATGTCGAAGAGGGATGATTGCCTTGTGAGTGTGAATATTTTTTCGACTGAATAATTACATAAACTCAATGTCGATTTTCGATAGGGGCGGCCGAAGGCTATGCCCAAATTTTGATTTTGTGCCACCCGACTTGTGAATCTAAAAAATATTGATTAGTCTCCCGGATTACGGTATCTAATCTCTTCCTCGGGTCTCTCGGGCCGCTCTTCACTTCTCCGGGAAAGGGAATCTGCCTCTGTCGGATGAGATGTCGAAGAGAGATGATCTGCCCAAATTTTGAATTGTGTTTCATCAGTGCAAATTCCCCTCTTCACTACGCCCTCATTTTAATATTGTCGTGTTCGAAGTACGTGTAATCGTCTCTTCATTTCACGCATTCTTCTCTGACTGAAAAGAGAGCACGTGAAATTAAGAATCCATTACCCGTTTTCCGCACTCTAATCGTCAGTAGTTGTGATGGTTCTGCAATTGCAGTTGCTGAAGCAGCCTATTGTTTGCATTGTATCTTTTCAAGTCGCTCCCGGCCTACTGCTAAACATGCTTAAACGGGGGAGTGTACACAGTGCATGGATGGAAAGACTGATGATCAAGACTGATGATGATGATGATCATAGATTACCTGATCAGTTAGAGTATCGATTTTCAATAGTAGTCATTGGCATGTCTGTGTTGCTGATCACACCACGGAATACAACGTTCCGTTCCAATCTATCGTTCACTTTTAGCGCCACTTTCGCAACGTTTTTCGCGCAGGATTTTTCTTATCTCTAAAGCGACAACCGATTATGATGATGATGATGATGATGATGCGTGATGAGAATTTTCACGGGCGTCAAAAGTTGCTCGATAAATTGGAGCGCAACGTATCATTCCGTGTCTCTTCCTTCAACATACCCTGAAGCCTTAGTGTCAATTGGAACAAGCCGAGGCACTCCATCCTCTCCGAACACCTTTCCTCCCTTCTCCTCTATGTCATGGCGATGCCGATGACTTCACCTTTGCCTCCATCCCCCCTTTCTCTCTCTCCCTCCGCCCTTCAGGGTCCCTCAGGGTGCGAGGCAGGGAGAAGGAGAGTTGTCTTGTCATCCCTCCTATATACTCCCTCCCCCCTCACCAGGCTGAGCTCCCTCTCGTCCCTGGCAAAGTGCCCTCCAGCTTGTACGTGCGAGCACCGATCGAACTGGCGCTATTCTCA
Source organism: Pristionchus pacificus (assembly GCA_000180635.4). Classification (NCBI taxonomy): domain Eukaryota; kingdom Metazoa; phylum Nematoda; class Chromadorea; order Rhabditida; family Neodiplogasteridae; genus Pristionchus; species Pristionchus pacificus. The sequence goes on from CM026576.1 coordinate 22,675,842, forward strand.
CGGGCCACCTTGTCATGTTCGAGTGGTTACTTTGCGCCCAGGGCAATCAGGCGCAAAGTAACCACAAGACGGTCTAATTCTGTGAACCGCAAGGACTTCTCTCAAAAAATACTTAAATAATCTATACTCCCCTTCAGCTATGTAGAGAGAGTCGTGAAGGGCTGGGACTGTTTACATAACGTGAGCAATGAACTGATAAGAGATGCGCAGCCTTTGATACCAAGAAAGATCCGTCTGATAAACACTCGTCAAATGGCATAGCTTTCTTTGTTTGAAAGGCATGTCGTACAAGATTATTTCAGTGTCATTTAAAGTCTCTTTCGCATGAAGTTGTCTTCTTGCCTCTTTCAGGTAATATTATAATCTATTGTATTCTATATTCTGAACACGTCATATCTACATTGAACGCTTCCATTCGACGAATAAGGAATAGGATAATGAGCGTGAGTATTTGCACAACGTATCTAACGATAACGTAATAATAACGACCACGAAGGAATTTATCTTGATTCCGCCGTCTCGATCACTTCGCACTGCTTTTCATATTCCCAAGAAGTATGAAACATATCAATTGGACAGCAGTCGTGATGGATCCAATGGCGTGAATGGGTGCGGTTTATTATTATTTCGATAGTCAACATAATCTATATAATGTCATCATAATCTATATAAACTGTAAGCAATGAAGCGATATTGAAATTAATAAATCGCCCTGCTAATAAATGTAAAAATGATTTTAAAGGTTTTTTGTGAGCTCTGATGGCCGTACGCCTATTGTGGTCAAGAAATTCGTAAATCCATTTTCATCGAAGGATCGTGTAAGCACTGTTCATTTTGATTTCTGACGATAAATTAATGTTTTATTTTGAAAAAAAAATATTATAAATTTAATTTTAATAATACATAGTTTTATAGACTCGTTTGATATATCGAGAACTGGATCTTCTGGAGAATATTCGCCATTCAAACATTGCTGCATTTATCGAGTCCTACGTTGTCGATGGATACATGTTCGTCCTTCGTTCGTTAGCGATAATAAGATCAGACGTGACATGACAATATGTCATGCATGACTGCATATTAGACTGCCCATGAAGGCAGAACTGTCCAATTTTTCGCATTTTGTAAATGATGAAAACATATAGCTGTGAAAACATGTCACGTAATCGATGTGCTTGTATTTTTGGTCTATTCATTATTCACCATATTTGGAACAGCTATGTTTATATAGCTTGATTGTAGATATCGTATCACTGAATACTGCGGACCCGCACTCAAAGAAGTCATCTGGAAAGAATCTTACACTGTTCAAGACGTCAAAAGGTGGACTAGGGAGCTTCTGTCGGCAGTTCGTCATCTCCACGAAAAAGGGGTAATAATAACACAAAATTGTTCCCCTAGATATTCAATTGTTACTCTATCCAAGTATCTGAATGATTCTGTTTATCAGTTCGTCTCTATTTTTATGTATTTGATCACCATACGAAATTATGATTAATTGTTTGCAGATAATCCATCGAAATCTGAAACCCGAGGCAATGTGCATTCATCCAAAAAGCAAGGAACTTACATTGATAGGTATCCTTTATTAATAAATAATTGTTTTTCATGAAATATTAATCTAAATCTCTCGATAAACGCCAATCGAGAAGCAGACGATCAAAATCTTTGCAGGGTTTGGCGCTGCACGTGGCATGGATAGGTCATCTCAAATGACTGTAGCTATTTTACCTGAACCGTACACAGCGATAGAGATAGCAATGAAGTGGAAGGAGTACGATGAAAAAGGTTGATCGTAAATTAAATTTTATATTCGCTTAATTACTCATTAGTTGACATATGGAGTCTGACCGCAATCATATGCGAGATGCTTTCTGGTTCAATTCTTTTCTACACTAAGAAAAATCAAATACAAGCTATGATGAACCTCTGTGGGCCAATGAGCGATGTAATACTTACAAAGGTACGTAGACAAACTTACAGAAAGTGTGTTATAATTGATATCTTACATAATATGTTATATTATTCTTTGAATAAATCCGTGATCGCCTTGAAGAACTGCGAACTTATTATTTATCTAGCAATGACACGCTCACTTTTCTTGATAATGACCTCGTAGCGTAGATTGAGGACGAGTTTACCGTGAATCGGATTTCCCAATACTCAAGAAAATGCACACGGAAAGACTTCATTGAACACCTCAAGAAAAATATTGGCCCGGCGAAAGGTGGAAACACGAGACCAATAAGCCAACTTGATGCTAATGACGAAACGAATCTGAGGGACTTTATCGAAAGAACTCTTCAGTTTGACCCGGAGCAACGGTTGATTTATTCATACTGTTGTTATTCAGTATTACACTTCTACAGGCTGTCGGCTGATGAGGCACTCGCTCACCCATTCCTAAAGGTTGATAAACGAAAATATCGCGCCTTGGAAGACAAATACGAGACAGTTATGAACCCAAAAGAACGAATTGTGGCTAAGTTGAGCTACGCACCAGTCGATGAACAACAGTTAGTTTTTTTGATAAATATAGAGAGTTACAACTCTTTTCTTTATTCTGCAGAATAAAAAGAGCACAAATGAGTCAAGAACAACTGCCCGATTTCAAATCTAAGTGAGTGTCTGGCCTATTTTGGAGGATGAAATATATTCTTATTATCTTTCTAATTAATTATTGAGAATTGATCAGTAGATATGTGCTTACTTGTTAATATCAATCACTAAAAGATTTGCTGCCGAGTTTTCTACCAAACGAGTTATCGGAGTCGGCGGATTTGGAGTTGTTTTCGAAGTGGAGGACATCAGAAACAAAGCATCTATGCTGTGAAGAGAATAACGATGCAATCATGGCAAGACCACATTTTTTTCAAAGGGCCGGGTAGCGCAGTGGTTGTGTGCCAGAGTGCGAATCGAAAGGTCACGAGTTCGACCCCCCGCGCCTGCAGATCCAACCAACCAAAGGGGTTAAGAAATGTTGGTAGTGCCTAGTAAACACGATCCAAATTCCCCGCCAGCGTGCACACAACATGCCGGTTAGTCTTTAGCAACAGGCCACTGTTCTCACAGGTTAGGCCCCAGTTGCAGTTCAGACGTGGGGTAGTCGACGACGCGTTACGCGTTAGTAACCGACTCAGTATTTTACTTTTTACTTTTACAAAGCGGCTAAATTCCGGCAATTAATTTTAGTGATGAATCTAAAGCACTTCGAGAGACACAAGCAATGACTGATCTCAATGAGTGTGACAGAATTGTTCGCATGCATGAGACTTGGACCGAGAAACCACCTGAGGGATGGCAGGTTGGACAGAAAAAAATTTAACTTCAATGTTTCACATTCAGTATAATGTGGATTTAGCCACCCTCAAGACAGTTGAACAGAATAAGTTTGTATCGGTGAGTTGCCTGTCGATGATTTCTATGGACAAATTTCTGAGCAGAAATCGATAACAATGTATTGGTAAATGATATATTTTTAGAAGATGAGGGAGACGATGACTCACAGAGAGACGTTTCTCTACATTCGGATGGAAGTAATTAATTTAAAAAATAAAATGTTCTAATTGTTGAAAAATTTAGAAACGCTAAGAATAAACGTTCAAAACGGACACAAAGAAACCCTTGATTATCTTTGGGCTTCACTTGAACGTTTCTGAAACGGTACAAACATCTATTACAGTTATGCAAATATTCACTGCGTGATTGGATCGACGAGAATACTACTGTTGAGAGTCGCAACCTACCTCGAATGAAAATGTGGTTCCATCAAGTAGTCACCGCCGTAGCGTTCCTACAACAAAAAAACTTCATTCATAGAGATCTGAAGGTTCAGAATTGAGGGGTTTGGCTTCAGATCACTGTAAAGCTTATTTCAGCCGTGTAATATTCTGTTTTTTGAAGACGACAATGTGAAATTGTGTGATCTGGGAATCGTAACTCTGAGAAGTAAAGGAGGCGGCCCAACTGCAATATACCGAACAAGCATCGGTACTTTGCTGTACATGAGTCCAGAACAGGTGTGTTTATCAACTTCCTTTTGATTTTGCAATCTAGTCTTCAAGAGATCTGCGGCTCCAAAGTATGGTTCGAAGACAGATGTATTCTCTCTTGGGTTGATTCTTGCTGAGCTGTCTGTTGTGATGACAAACGATGAGCGAAACAAGGTAATTCGTTCATGAAAATTACGTGGTCATAAAAATATAGAGATTCGACAATTATCGCAACGGAATCCAGTTCGATCACATCGCTGATAAAGAAACGGTACATGAATAACATGTGCAAATTCTATCGTTGCCTTTAAGAACGAGTTCGTGGGGCTCTTGACGAAGATGAACCCAGACGAACGTCCAACATGCGACGAAAAAATCCATACATTTCTAGTATAATACAAAGTGTGTGCGTAGTTCCCCTCCACAAACGCCATCGGTCTTATAGATAGAAGCCAAGAGATCAACTACTGAATGTGTGCATAACATCTCGTACATATCTCATCTGACACTATAGTTGTGCTTTCTTCCATTAGCCGAATTGGTCTGTTGGAAAGAGCGAGTTGGGATATTGGGAGGAGCTTTCATCATTTTTACCTTCTCACTGTCCATACTCGCATCTTACGTGTCAAGAGTGTTCCCCGGACGCCTCTCTCTCTCGTATTTATTTATACTTAGCATCGGCATTATCTTGTTTTTACACGCACAATTTTTTTCTTCAATTTTTTCCCTTTCAGATCCTTACACGAACTCAACATACTCCACATTTTTTTGAAAACGGCTTTCAACGTCATTTTAAAGAAAAACTACCATCGCAATTGCCTGTTCTTTGCCAATACTGCAAAGCATCCAATAGGTTATTTTACAAAGGAATCAGCAAATTTTACTTTATATTGATCTAAATCACTAACATGATATTTTCAGAATGAAAATTTCTACTCCAGCTAACAAAGGAATGCCATGTCGCCCAAAACTCATCCTATATTTATTGTAATGCATGTATTCTATTAATAAATATAATGTTTACTTGTTACTCCCGGTTTTGCTTCTCATACACCTAACATTCACAGATTCTTTGCAAAGCACAAATTTGTGGTTAAACAATACAAACAATTTATAAATTTTGATCACTCTTGAAATTAGACTTTGAGAAAGATACTTTCGATATCCTTTTCCACATCGTTTTGGTTGGCTGGTATTCCACTCAATGGCTGAGAAGATCGGGATTATTCAATTTTAGATTGCCATATCTTCTAACCACTTAAAGCACACATATTGTCAGTGGATGTTTGCTAGCGTTCTCAGAGTTGTGTTGGCTGCTCGATATTCATAGGTGGACAATAAATTTTCCAGAGATCGTGTATGCATCTGAAAATAATGTAAATTATCTGGGGAAAAAAGAAATCTAAAAATTGAGCAAGGTACAGAAAGAGCGACGAGGATATGAAACTGAGGGACAAAACTGAAGGAATAGAGGGACTGAGGGACAGTTGATCTGGCAAGATCTTAAAGGAGTCCAACGAAGAAGTGCAATCGCACTTTGCATCACATAAGCCGACTATAGTCCTACTATAGCAGTTGTACACTCTGTTGATCTCACTAATCTCCTCGTTGAGACTCATCTATCTCATGTCGTTTTCGCGGAAAGTATTTCATGTCGTTTTCATCGTACATGTAATTATCATCATCTGATGTTTCCACTATTTCTCGAAGTTATCCACGGACTGGACATTTCATAATCATAATCTCCCTATTTGAAACGCATCGCTCTCCTTGTGTACTTGTTGAGAAGGCGATTGCTTATGTGATACAATCCGAAGATGTTATGCATGTAATATCTTGCCAAACACGAATGGTTGTAATATTTATCACAGTAAAAACAAAATTCAAATTCCGTGAACGATGCGGTAGGAAGGCGAAGTGCTTTCTAAGTTGTTGTTCTCGAGCTCCTGGAAATATTACAATTTATTGAAAGACTTCAGCAATAAATGACTCACATGGCATTCCCTTTATTCGATCATTTCTCGCCACACTTTGAATACTGGACAGGCAGTAGAGTTCGAAATACGGGTCGCCGACTCTTCATTTCACACACTCTCTCACCGGTCAGACAGACGAGAGAGTGTGTGAAATGAAGAGACGGCGACCCGAATTTCGAACTCTAATAGGCAGGATAGGCTTTTTCCTTAAAAAAATGATTCTCATTAGCGCACACTCTTACATTGGATGATAAAGTCAAGCCCCTTACCGTAGCCAGCACCACATCTTGAGCATGTAGAGTCATTGTTTAACAGGCTTTAAAGATACACTCGATGATTTCATTTTTAAAGTAATTTTCCGAGATCGTGCATGGATCTGAAAAAGTCTATGTGAAGCAAAAAAAGTAATGGCAGATAAATTAAAAATATAATATTGAAGAGGAAACAAGAAGAAGATACAGACATCTCATGACATGAGATAATACAAAGTGGGAGGTGCTTCATTCGCCTTTTATAGCACATGAGGTGTACGAGATGTATCGCTAGGACAGAGAGAGAGGTGTAATTATAGGGGATCTCTCAGTATCCATCATGTTGATGAAAATAAAGTCGGAAGAGCAATACTTTACAAATATCATACGAGATATTGAGAGGTATTACGCATGAAGCGAAGTAAACATCAACAATTATGATTTGCCTCACAATTTCAAAAAATATTTGAGACCTCATCTCCATTCACTCTTCATTTGCACTTACTAATATATTCCATCTGCATCAATTCTGCTAGTAAACAAGGTCGAGAGGGGAGAATAGCCGATAGCAATACAAAGTAGTGGACAGATCATGAACACTACTACAAGAGGCGATATGGGGAGAGGGATATCATAATCCGAGATGGATCGAGGCGGATTATTTTAGTTCAACGCCTCTATTCACTTGTCTGTTGTTCACCTCCGCGACCTATGCTGTGGTCACTATCAATTTCTTTGACCGATGCTGCAGTCCAGCTAGGAAAAGATCGATTTATATTTCACAATTATTGAATAGTGGTTGTTGACTGAACAATCTGGAAGGATAATCCGCGATCACACTCTCCTTTCTCGATGCCCTGTTACATTGATTTCTTTGATTTCTGCGATCGAATACATCGAACTATGGCTCAACTTTCGACTTTTCGTGATTTCACCCCTTGGGCTTGCCCGAACTATTTTCCCCGGGTCCACGTCGCTCCCGCTGGGTCCAAACAACTAACTTTTAGAAATCAGACAGAGCTAGAGATCATGGGAAATGGAGAGAGTCAGACAATATCAAACCCTTCGGGACAGCTTGATCAATCACTGCCCTGTTGTTTTCTTCCTCGCCCAATGACGCCCCGATCTGTGGTCTCCCTCCACTATTTCCTCTCGTCGATCAGAGCAACAAGGAGATTACGGGAAACGATGAAACGGATTCGTTGCCTCTTCAGCCTTACCCCATTCTCCGTATTGTTTCTGGTATCTTACCGATCAGAGAAAGTGAGAGTGCGCGTAGATTTGAGAGACGTCTTCCGCATTCTGCAAGCACCAATCTAACCACCAGCTGATCAGCTGCGTTCAGGCGGGTGCTGAAGTTTCTTTTTGTCTTTATATTAATGGTTTAAATTATCTAACTCGCCCTTGTGATTGTTTTTTCCGACCAGCATAGAAGAGTTAGGTTGATCATGATCAAGTCATACATCAGTCACAATTCAAAAACCGAGCAGTGATGCGTGATTTAGAGTAAAATGATCCTCTTTAACAAGGTCTTTGCCGATTGATCTATAAAAGTGCTTGCCGTTCTTTTTAAGCTGGAATGATCGAAAGCCAGCTTGAATGAGCTGTACTTTAGCTGTATTGTTCGTTGTGTCTTCTTCAATTGATCATCATCCGTATGCTGGCTATCTGAACTTTCGCCGATAGTTCACTTTGCACATGCTATGAGCCGTTCCTTTGCTCTGTTTGACTTGTAACTTTCGCCTAATTCTCCACTATCCGAATCAGTGTTCAGAATACATAGAGTCTAGTGAGCTTAGTCCCGCAATTCGTAATGCACTTGTTTCGTTGTTAAATTGATTCCTTTATCAAGTGCCCTGATATCGAAGATTACGAAGAGGTTTAATCAATGTATGACGGTTCACATTATGACAAATTCAAAAAAATGTCGCTTTTAAATTCAAGTGGTTGAATTTCAGCCGTGGCTCTCGCTATCTATTTTATCTAAAGTTCATATTTTCATTTCCCATGCGCTTCGCCGTTCGTTCTTTCTGTTTGCGAATTATCACCGCTTCCCGTCTATCAAAATCTTGAAGCGAAGAACAAACTGTTCTCGAAATGCACGCTATCTCTTCTGATGGACGAGAAATTGCACAAAATCAGGAGACGTCACTTTTTTTACGACGCATAGATTGAGTCAGGGAAGTAAGTTACGGAATCTATCGATGTCGAAATTTTTCAAACGCAAAATTAGAAACACTTCATCCTACGTAGCTTGCTGGTGTTTGGTCAACTGTGATTCTGCAAAAGTTATTGATCCACAGCTTCACATTCGGAAATGACACTTCCCGTTTTGCCCCCTTTCTATAATTCTGCGATTCATCTATGATTCGAGTACACGCTTCTTATCGGGCGATTTATCACCTTCACTCATTCATTGACTTGATCCTCTTATCCCATGTCATCATTTGTTTCATATTTAACTTCGGACTTTACAGATTTATCTAGTCCAATATTAAAGTCCACGAATGTTGCCAAATGACCTCCTTAAATTTACAGTGATCCGATTCCACTTTGAAGAAAGGTGTTCCACAGTGGACCACTGTGGAAAATTTTTTCCACTTTTTTTCCATTTTTTCCACTTTGCTAATTTTTGTTTGAAATTAGCAATTAAACTGGGTCAACTTGTGCTCATTCTCTTCCTTTTGTATCCTTTAAACGATTTGAGAAAAAAAATTACATAAAAATATCCATTTTCATTGTTTATTTACGTTTCCACTCAAATGCGATTTTCGGAGAGTGCAAAGGTGGTGTAAGGCATAACCCGGCTACCGTAATCCGGTCGGCAGCTGTTTTTTTATATGTTGTTCAGCTTTCCTTGACCTTCGATGCCCAAATTCACTAAATAGATAAATTTTACAACTAATAATTACAGATTTCTTGAATAAAAGCTCCAGGAAAACTGAACAACATACAACGCACCGCCGACCGGATTACGGTAGCCGGGTTATGCCTTACACCACCTTTCCGCTCTCCGAGAATCGCATTCGAGTGGAAACGTAAATAAACTATGAAAATGGATATTTTTATGTATTTTTTCTTAAATCGTTAAAAGGATACACAAGGAAGAGAATGAGCACAAGTTGACCCAGTTTAATTGCTTATTTCAAACAAAAATTAGCAAAGTGGAAAAAAGTGGACAAAAAGTGGAAAAAATTTTCCACAGTGGTCCACTGTGGAACACCTTTCTTCAAAGTGGAATCGGATCACTGTAGTTGGTTTGCTTTGGGTCGTGAATTCGATCCAGGGACCGTTCTATGTAGCTGAAACTATTCAATGAGAGGGATGAGCTCCTGGATGCTACTAAGAGTTGGCACTAGACAAAACACATGATTCGGGTGGATGATATCACTCTGCCACCTACGTTTTATTCTGAATTCCTTTAACAAAGGAAGTTTCACCAGCACCCTCGGAATCAATCAAATGCATTTATTTACACTTGGGGTGCAGGTATGCTGCAAATTTTTCAAAAAATAATCGAAAGCGCCTTCCGAAAGATTCTCCCCACAAAATCGAGTGCACGTTGTTTCTTATCGCCATCAGCTTCTCCCTCATTGATCCTCTTATCGTGCTAATCGCTTTTCTCTCAGGAATTGTCTCTCCCGTTTCCATTGACTGTCTCATCGGTCAGAGAAACCGAGAGACAATGGGAAATGAGGAGAGCCAATCATTGACCATGTCATGTCTCGCTCGTTGTCTCACAAGCGTCGTGTTTGACACCATCTTTGCAGTGTTTGACACCACCGATTTAAGGCTGGGTTATTATAAGTTTCATTTCGCAAAAACTGTAGTTGTGTTTCATTATTGTTGCATTGCCAAATGATTCATTACCACTCATTCCTTGTTTGATTTTGTTTTCGCTCCACCGTGAATAGAAAACGGCTTTTGTAAAAATTTCGTTGGCTTTACCATTCGCATCTCTGTTTATTGCCATCTTGCCGCCGCGATACCTGTAGAATCGGAAAGTTTAATCTTTGATCATCGATCTTCTTCCAGAGCCATGACCGAGGACGCAGCGGCTAAGACGGGTAGAACGGAGAAGATGGGCCTGTTGGGCGCCGTGTCCTATATTATCGGTGAGGAACACAACTTTGTTGGATTCCGATGAAAAAATAATGGATCTCATTCAAGCACTTTAGAAAGAGTGAAAATAATGATTGATGTTGATCAATGCTCAATTATTCAGGAAACATCGTCGGATCTGGTATTTTCATCACGCCTGCCACGATTGTGTCGCTGGTTAGCTCGGTGAGTTTATTTTCGACTGCCCTAGTTAACAAAACTGTTCCACATTTAAGATGTTTTGAATACTGAAGTTGGCGCAAATGAGCAAATATTTTTTCCCAGGTCGGTCTCTCGCTTGTGGTATGGATGTTGTCTGCCTTCATTGCCACTCTGGGCGCTTTCTGCTATGTCGAATTGGGAACGTCGATTCGCAAATCCGGAGCTGACTTTGCGTACCTTTGCTACGTTAAGTGGTGAGTATCTGGTATATTAATAATTTTCTGCAAATGTAATTGCTATTAAAATTCTGTTTGGGTTAGCTATTCATAATTGACTCATGCGGTTTTTCCCGATGCAGATTTATCATAATACCGGGGATCATCTCCTCGATGCATCTCGCACCCTCCTACACTCTTGCGTGCAATTTGCTCGAGAGTCACCATTTTTGCGTGTACGCTGATCACTGAAATGATTAGAAAAACATGACAAGAGCTGGACCGAAGACCGCAATAGTTTGTCAGCGCGTGAGGAGCCTAGATTCGTAAGCAGTGAAGGAGGGACTTTTCTTTGTTGTTGTAGGGGACAACATTTCTTGAGGAACCCAGTTCTTCTAGATCTGTATCTGAAGAGACTACTTAATTTGTTACTGTATGATACAGTCTGTATCTGACGAAGCGGAAGAATTCTCTATTCTTGCGCGCTTGCTGGGCGGTCGCCTCCGCTCTCTCGTCTCGGCGAGCCGCCGTCTGGATCCCCTTCGTGTCGCTTGGACAACCACGAAGGGTAGCCTGTCCACCCGGATGCCACTTTCCACCTTCCGCATCGGGTCTCTGAATACGCGAACGCTCAAGTCGGATGTCCGTGTTGCTGAGCTTGAAGATTCCGTATGTTCCGTGCAGTTTGATGTCATTGCATTACAAGAGCTAAGGAGGTGTGGCCAGACATCACTTACCCTAGCAGCAACTGGTCACCTATTAGTCGGATACGGTATTCGTTCCGCTAATGGAACCGGTTTCTTGGTTAACAAGACCTGGGCATCAAACTGTTTATTCCACAAAGTGAACGACCGGCTATCGTATCTTGATCTACCTGCAATTGGCCTGCGTATTATCAACGCGTACGCTCCCACTTCAAGCCATTCCGACCAAGAATACGAGAACTTTTTGAATGATCTTGCGACTCTCGTGACTTCTTCCACTGATCGCGTTCATCTACCGGGCGGTGGTCGAGGACACGTTGTTGTTGCGGGAGATTTCAATGCGAAAATTGGATCAAGAATAGCACCTGACGAGGAATATGTTGGAAACCATGGATTGGGAAAGAGAAACGAACGGGGTCAAACCCTTGCCGATTTTTGTTGTGAATTGAATCTATATGCGCATAATACTCGATTCATGAAACGCGAGACCCGAAAATGGACTTGGGAGTCTCCGAATATGGCAACTCGCAATCAAATCGATTTTATCATGTCTCGGAGTCGAAGCAATGTCCAAGATGTTTCGGTCGTCGGAAGCCTTCGATTTACTACTGATCATCGATTGATTCTTGCAAGATTCAAATTTGAAACAAAGGGAAGGAAATTTTATCATAAACCTCGTTCGCTCTTGCAGTTTGATCGGCGAATTTTCACTGCGAAAATCCATGCAACAACGGTCAATTTCAAAACCTACGACACTCTATCGAAAGATATATCATCGATTGGCAAGGAAAGTATGATCCCAGTTCAGAAAGTTGCAAGATTCTCGGCAAAGACGATGCATTTGTTCTCCGAACGAAAGAAATTAAGGGATAATGCAAATACGGCACAGAAACGAATCGAGTTTTCTTTGACAAGCAAAGCCTTACGCGTATCCATTCATGAAGATTTGAAAAGGAAACACTTGGAAGTTGTAAGAGACGCAGTAAGATATGGGATGAGTACTCGACGTGCAATCCAATCATCTCAAATCGGTCAATCGCAGCTCACCCAACTTAACAAACCCGACGGGTCAGTTGCTACTTCAAAGAGCGAAATGAGTTCTGTAGTGCAAACGTTTTACAATGAGCTTTACAAAAGAACATTGCGCCCAACACGATTACCTCTACGCTCAAATGAACCCTTTCTTGAATTTTTGCCAAGCGAAGTGACCTATGCGATTCGGAAACTAAAGGAAAATAAGTCTGCGGGGCCAGATTCTATAACAGCAGAAATGCTGAAATCGGGAATCGATATATTCGTCAAGCCTCTATGTGACCTCTTCAATAAATGGGTCATCGAAGAAATTGTTCCCAATTCGCTACCAGACTCCGTCATATCGCTAATATTCAAAAAAGGAAGTCAATTGGAAATATCAAACTATAGGCCAATCGCCCTTTTGAATCTCGTGTACAAAGTTTTCACGTCAGTTATTGATACACGAATTGAAGGAACTCTGAATAGTGCGCAACCACACGAGCAAGCGGGATTCAGGAGGAATTACTCAACCACGGATCATATATTCACAATATCCGAATTGATCAGTCGCTCAGTCGAGTACAATTTTCCCCTTTATCTCGTTTTCGTCGATTATCTCAAAGCCTTTGACTCGATCGAGTTTGGATCGCTCTGGAAGGCACTACTCAATCAAGGCGTACATGCAAAGCTCATATGTGTATTGAAAGATGTGTACGAACGAGGAAAAGTTTTCGTGAGGCTTGGGAAAGAGAAAGTAAGAATCCATGTGGAGAGAGGGGTTCGCCAAGGCGATCCATTATCGCCCCATTTATTCAACTGTGTACTGGAAGAGGCGATGAAGCAAGTAAACTGGAATCAATATGGAGTGAATATCAATGGGAAGAGATTGCACCATTTACGATACGCAGATGATCTCGTTTTGATCTCTCATGATCCTAAGGAAGTTCAAAATATGCTCGGAGATCTCTGTCGAGAAAGCAGGAAAGTTGGCCTAGTTGTGAATATACAGAAGACGGTAGCAATGTCCAATCGAACGTTATACCCATTCACTATCGATCATCAATCTCTGAAATACGTTACAAATTTCATATATCTCGGAGTTCGTATTTCATTCGACCAAGATACGATGTTGGAAGTCAACAGAAGAGTTGGAAGCGCTTGGAAAGGGTTTAACCGATTCTATAACTTTCTCACTAACCGGCGAGTTGAAATGGGATTCAAGGAAAGAGTGTATAAGATGTGCATCGAACCTGCTTTAATCTATGGAAGTGAATTGTGGAGCTTGACAAAGAAAGTCCGAAATAGACTGGTAGTAGTACAGAGATCTATGATGCGCAAAATGGCGGGAATTACTAGAATGGAAAGAAGGAGCAATGAATGGCTCTCACAGAAAGTCCCCCTTCCTGATGTAAGGATTCAAGCAATGTTGCGAAAGTGGAACTGGGCAAGGAGGCTTGCATTAACTGAAGACGAAAGATGGGATAAGCTTATTATGGAATGGACACCAATAGACCGTACTCGACCAATCGGAAGACCAAAGACGCGATGGCGTGACGAGCTAACAGAACTACTTGGAGTTAACTGGCAGAGCATTTGCAGAAGAGACCCTAATGCCTGGAACTTGGCTATCATTCAACAGGCACAATCCCTGAATATTGAATAAATCTGTATCTGTATCTGTAACTCCGGTCAAGTAAAATTACTAACAAGATTGCTCATTGGTCAGCTGTACTCTTTGTTCCTCCAAATCCATCCTCCGTGGAACTGCAAATGTAATGCCCTGTGAACATCACGAACTTTTCGAAGATTATTGTTCATACACGTGAACAAGAGATTTAGGGCACACCCTTGTACCATGAATGCACGATTCACGGAATGTTGCGCACTTGGGGTCATCAACGCGATTACATGCTGCAAAGAACGATCAGTGACGATCAGTGATCATTGGGGAAGTCTTCTCAACCTCGGATTTTGCTCTACGATTAACGCTTGCTCAATGCATTTGTAGGGGCAGAATAAGATAACATTCATTGAGCATATTCATGATGCGGATCATGGAAAGTCAGCGCCATGTATCCAATTCCGTTGTTGGACTTTCGTATTCTCATAATAATAAAAATGCTATAGTGTCATTGGCTGGACTTTGCATCCCGGTGCAGATCTTGAGTGTTTCCTTACACCATGTAATCTTAGATATGAGGACCCCGGCAGTGCTCAAGTTTTGCCCTCCTTCTTTGGCATGATCACTAGCTTCTCCTACGGGGCTTCCTCAGACCGCGGGGGTGGACCCATAATCTCCCCTTCCCGTGCTGCGCAGACGCGATTCGCAAAAGTTCGCGTGATAAGTGACAATTGATAAGAGATTCTACGAAGAACGAAGCCAAAGATCAAAGTCGGAGACGGAAATGAATAGAATCGGCATGGTTACGTGGGAGTGTGCCGAATGTGCCAGTTAAGTGTGTCCGCAATATGGGCAGACTAGCATGGTCTTAGAAATCGGATGAGCAATACAGACAACTCTAATGATAGGAAAGGCGGAAATGGACAGAGAGTTAACCCATGCATAGGACAATGAAAACGTGGCGAAAACGATGCACACCGGAAATATCGGTGAAAATTGAAAGAAAAACTCGAGCACAGAATAAATAAATCGATTGCAGGTATCCGATCGCGTTTGCGTTCATGTGTACTGGATGCATCATCATCTACCCGGCTACACTCGCGATCCAGGCGGATACTTTCAGTGAATACGTGTTCAAGGTATGAGCAACTATCGAATAACGCTTCGATTTTCTTCGAATTCGATACTCAGAATCGAGCTGTAAGCGCAGTTATAACATTTAGAAAAAACATTTTGGTGTTGCCAATTAATTGTTTTTTTTCAGGGAATCAACATCACAATGGAGAACGACACACAATTGTTTTTCGCGAAGAAACTAACCGGATTTTCTCTAATTTGTAAGGAGATTCTTATTTCCTTTACTGACATTTCAAGTTAGGAACAAAATTGATTTCTTACATTTGTAATCTTCTCATCGCGACATCATCTTATTGCGCTCATGATGCTAAGCTGGATTAGTGTCAGAAAGTGTACCCAATCGATGGTTGGGCAGAAATGAATCGAAACATGGCAACAATAGACAGTAAAAGTTTAGAACAGGGCTATAACAAGTTGTTGTTACAATTAGGATCTCAAATAGTTCCATACTTTCCAGGGTTCCTGCTCTTCCTGAACTTCTTCTCACTGAAAACCTTCGTATCTCGCTTCCAAATCGTAGCTTCCATCGCGAAAATCGCTGCTACCGCACTGGTAATTGGCACCGGACTGTACTACTTGTTCTTCAAGGGTGAGCACGAAAATTGTGAATTTGACACCTATCGATATATTACATTGATAAAAAATTTAACCAACTTTTATTAATTTCATTTAGGATGGACGGAGAACATCCAAGATCCGTTCGGCAACTCTACTTTCGCCGTTGGTGAGAGTTGATTATTTTTGGGACCAAGATTGCGATCTATTGAAAATCTTCTATTATGAGCGCGTTTCAAGATTCTGTGAAACATAACTGTTTCATGTATTTTGAATAACATTGAAAAATAAATTCAGGCACCTTCGTGTCCGCTCTCTTCTCCGGTCTCTATTCATATGATGGCTGGGATATTCTGAATTTCGGTGCTGAGGAAATTGATAACCCGAAGCGGTAAGCTCATTCGCCTTCACATTCTCATGCTTTGATTGTCAACATGTGGATGGTACGATGGTGGTTCCTTAACAGTTAACAAGATGTGAATTTTCAGCACGATGCCTCTGGCTATCGTTTTCGGCATGTCTTTCATCGCTATACTCTACTTGTTCGTCAACTTCTCCTATTTCATTGTCATTCCAATTCCGGACATGCTGGCGTCTCCTGCTGTAGCCCAGGTAGGTGGCTGTGACTGTGCCGTAGATTAGAGTGTCCGTACCAAGACTGTTCCAGCAGCAAAGCCATGAATGGGATCAAGGTCGACTATTTTATTTTAGATTGAATATCAAACTCCAAAAATGCATTTCAGACATTCGGTGATCTCACTCTGGGCAGTTTCTCGTTCATCATCCCTGTCTTCGTTGCTCTTCTCCTCATTGGTTCCCTCAACTCGACCATGTTCTCCGCCTCAAGGTAGACATTTTTCTTTGTATCCCATTGCATAACAAACCCGCTTAGATAAGATGATTGATTATTTTTGAAAGAGGCTCCGAGATACTATCAATTTGAAAATGCAAGCGGGGGATATATAGTGTTAGTGAAACTCATCCAAACAATGCAGGAAATTTTAGATGCTTCACAGTTGTTCCGACAAATAGTTCCGTGATTTCCAGATATCTGCAAGCCGCTGCCAAGCAAGGCCATCTGCCCTCATGCATCTCCTGTATCAATCCAATTTCCGATTCGCCCAGAGTCGCGTTGCTAGTGCATGTGAGTGGAGATCAAAAATCAGATATGCAAATTACAATATACATCATATCCGCTCATCCAGCGCCTACTGAGATGAAGCCACATGATGGGCTCAAAGGTTGTGGCTTAGACAATAAAATCATGTTTCTCATTCCAGGTCATTCTCGCTATGGGTATCTCGTTTGCTGGTGATCTCAATCAGGTAAGAGAAATCGGAAACTAAAGATCAAAGATCAAAGATCACTTCCAGCTCATCAACTACGTTTCGTTCTCGCAATGGTCGCAGCGAGGATGCACGATGGCGGCGCTGATCTATATTCGATTCACGTAAGGAATTGGATATTCACGATAATTTTAAAAAAAGAACACCGGCTATTCAATATGATATTGCAGTGGAAAGTTTAGTATTTTTTTCACAAGCTGGATGGGACATATCATCTCAAATACTAACTGGAGTCGAATATCTAGCGCGTGAAACTCATTTGATCGTTAAGAAATGCGATATTAAATGTACTTGAACCCCACTTTTGATTAGCGCTCAGGAGCCGATAATGATAGTTGTTCATTTCATATTATATTTCCAGTCACAAGCCCGTTCACCCTGAGCGCATCCGTACCTTCATCCTGATGCCCCTGCTATTCTGTCTTATCTGCTGGACGCTGGTGAGATTTTGATTTTTTTGTGCTATAAAAATACGTTCTCGAAGGGTCTAAATTCTATTTCATAAAAATTCAAGATAAATATTGAAGGTGGTCGTCACGATCGTCGACTCCTTCGATGTTTCTGTCGTGGGCATCGGAATCGTACTGGCTGGTGAGCATCTATGATCTTTGATCTTTGATCTTAGGCCTTTGATCTTTCAACTTCCAAATTCATAAAGAAAATATTCACAAAACGAGAAAATATTCGTGAGAACATGCCTTTTGACCCGCGCCAATTATCGAGGGAGCGCGGAAATGTTTGAGTCAGAGCGTGAATGACCATCGAATCAAGAATAGTTGATCTTTGATCTTTATCGAAATTAAACTTTTCAGGATTCGTCTTCTTCTTCCTCTTCATCTTTGAGAAGAGTTTGCCATCGATCCCCGCCTATAGGGACAACTCGAGAAAGCTCAATGGTGAGAAATTGATTTTCGAAAATCAGTTTAGTTATGTTTCAGACGTTACATAACGGCCGACAGCTGATCAAAAATTTATTGTGCTTGACGCTGGAAGTGATCAAAATCGATAATTTGCAGAAATGGTCACGATCTGGTCGCAAATCATCTTCAACGTGATGCCCGAGCTGGATTTCGGAGAGGAGGAGGATAATGATTTGCATAAGGTCTATCCCGAAGTGCCGCCGCTTGAAGGTATGTGTTTTTCACAACTATCCACCAATTTCCTTTTTCAATAAACATCCTTTTTTTAAATGTGTACATCAATACTTCATTTCAGGTTCCATCTCATGTGAAGATGGCGTGAAGAGACGCGTTTCCGCGCTTTCTTGCTCTACACAATCGACTGATTCCTCGACGCGATTCTAGAGATCAAAAGATCAAGATTTAGCGGGGCCATTGTGTGTGGCCCAATCCCTGTTTCTAGGCGCAGATTTCTCTAGCCCACCAAGTGTTGTGTGAATACGGTACTCCATCCTCAGCCAACTGTCCCCAATTCTCGGGTATCACTATATCGCCCAATTGTTCCATTTGATTTCTGACTGAATTGTCAGTTTATTGCCCCTTCCCATGTACATATTGTACCAAAGTATTGACTTGTTTCGGTGCTGCGTGCCTAATAAGTATTATTGCAATTTTGGATAAAGTTTTCGATTGAACTGTTTCTGAGGAGACACTTAACAGAAACAGCCTTTATCGATTACAGATATGGTCGAAGTCTTCATACTGGATTCTTCATGCGTCTCCGTTATTGGCAGGGTCTTCCACCATCTCGAAGTCGTCTTCGAATCCTTCTGAAAAAGTCAAAATGCCTTCCGTCAGAGTCCACACAATAAATGTCTCTACTTACCATCGTCATCATGCTCTTCACGGACTGGCGGCTGCTGTCTCGGCGGAAGAGGCGGTTGGAGAAGTTGCAGACCTATTTTTAGTAATAGTTATTGTCAACAATTCATCTTCTGAGGTATGTAAAAATCATATATGACCAAGGAAAAAAAAACACTCTCCTCATCTCACAGAGCCGACTGGCGAGTGACAAAGCGGACTGAGGAGAGCGTTCAGATCATACATTATATGTCCTGATATGGAATACCGTAAAACCCACGTCTCTCCTGCGCCCGCTCCCACGCACAGAAGCAGTACCAGCAGAGGGTGAGGGTGTACATCTAAAATCCGTAATTTTTTCCTTTCAAATTTCTCAGGCCACCCTGAGAATATTTTTTGAAAGGTCAAATAAATGGAGAAGGCAACACGCGTCTCAGAGCAGTAGCCAGTTGCAGTTGAGACAGTAACAGTAAGGGAAAAATGGACCCTTCAAATGATTGGGTCTCTTTTTAGGGCACGAACCTTGGCGATGTAAATCATCCAAATGTGAAACCACTCCATTTCGATCAGCTCTTCTTCGTCGCAGACGTTCATTTTTTCTGTTGTATTCTTGTACTGCAATGATCGTTCAGTAAAGCCCGTGCTAAATTTTAATGTAGAAGAAAAAAAACCTAGGTAGAACAGAAAAAGAAGAAGTGAGAAAATAGTGGTAGATTTATAGATGCCCATCGGAGGCGGAACGAACAATGCCTAATTGATCGTGGGAATATTTTACCTTTCCAGGTCAGTGAATTTACATTCCTAGGACCTCAATAACAGTCAATATAAAAACTATGTAGAGTGCGAGAACTCCGCAATTTCAAGTGAAGGTTCAAGTATCAGAGATTGTCACATGATCTTACAGAAACGTTGGTTTCATGAGCTCCGGAATTATTTTGATTTGATGTTTGCTATTCTAAAATTCCATGTTGAGACTCCTTTGAAGCATTAACCCTTCTTCTCACCTCCAAGCTAATTTCCCAACTGTACCTAATAATAGTTCATCGTGGGGATACTGGGAAAGCATTAGGTTGATTAATTCTCGAAACGGGCAGTTGAACTCATCCGAAATTGGATGTAACTCCCGCATTAGGTGCTGTGTTGACTCATCTTTCTGAAAGAATTTAGAATACTGTTTCCGTAAAAAATGCGGAGCATTATTTTAATGACATACGAGCATATTCGTTAAATTTTTTGAATGCGGAAAGTTCTGAAGACTAGGTTGTTCTCCCATTCTCTGTTCTCTGACTTCCTCGTACTCCGGAAATCGAGAAACTACGAAAACTCCGGGACTCGAATTTCCCGAGTTCAGAATACGAGAAGAACGATATCGCCGCTCCATCCTTTCCATTCTGCATGTTTCTTACTTTTTCTTTCTCTCCCTTTTCCCAATCTCACATTGCTCTTTCATTGCATCATCGGCGTTCTTCCATACGCCGTGGATATCCGTTCAGGGAAAAAGATTCCTTCGCCCGATTCAGCGTTCCCTCCCACCCTCTCTTCTCCAGCTCTCCGTGCCCTCTTTTTCCTTCCTCCCCCCACTATCCTCCCCCAGGCTTCCCTAGTCCTCCTCCTTCCTCTATCCCCTCCTCCTCCTCCCTTGCCCCGCTCCGCTCTCTCACATCTCACACATTACATTGCCTAGCGGTGCGGGTAACCTCCCCTCCCTTCGCCTCGTAACCTCTCACTCGCTTCTCAATTGCTACCTGACCCACGGCTCCAGTTTTTCACGATGGCAGTATTTCAGGGTGACTCCGCCCCCCTTCAGACAGGTTGCAGGGTTGGGTAGAAGGCGAGCTGAAAATGTCTTGAGATGCGCTCACTGTCGTGGCTCGTAGGCTGGTTGTCCTTGCTGACAGCCGTCTCAGGTTTGAATCATTTATTTGTTTTGTTTTGAGTGATTACCCCAGATGTCTTGGAAAGCGCAATTTACAATATCGTTCGAGATAACAAACGATTAATGCGGCCAGTCTGTATCCTCCGATATCTCAGTTGTAGCAACCACGATTTTAAGCGTCTGATCAGATTGTAGTGTTTGTGATATCATTTGCTTTTCGACAGAATTAATGATGACACTGTGATTCGTGAATCGCGATCCTTACAGGTCTAGGTGGAGGCGGTCACTTCCTCGAGCCCGCCGACCACAATGACTGCCCGGAGCGGTGTCGATGCGATAGGGAGACGCGAACGGTCAGTGATTTCTTTCTCATTTTGAGTCTCCCATTTAATTCTCAAAAGATCTCGGTATAACATGTGTTCAAACATCAACAGTTTTCAGATTTTCGCTAGGAATAACTCGTACTAATCCCACGATACCTGTCGCTGGCTCCAGTATAGTGTAATCGAGTGGGGTTGAAATCCAAGCCAATGTTGAGGATGTTCGCTTCCTGAGCTTTCGCACGAGTATGGGGAGTCGAAACGTACCTGATTTTCATATTCTCGGAAAGGTCACGTTTTATCGTAGCCGTTTTGAAAGTAAAAATGTTCTTCCACGTCAATCGATTTACAGTTCTTCAACTACGCGTGCCCCCTAATAATTAAGGATACACATCTAGGGAGTTAAATTAGTAGCCGGCGGTCAGAAAACAGGTCTGAACGGCTTCCATTCGTGTCTCGCAGAGACCCCGGAGTGTCCATAGAGTCTTCCCTCTCGGTCTCTCCATTCCACGTGCTCTCTCGCTTCTCTGACTCCATAGAGAACATTGCGAATACGGAGATGTCTTCCCACTCGCATTAGTTATGGGGCCGGGAATGATAGTAAACACTAATAGACTCGGGAGCAGAATATCTCTTCCTGCTTTTTCATTTGAGGTTACTCGATCTTCAATTTCGTCCGCTATTTTGATGGAGTCCCTACCTGCGTTTACCTAACACACTCAAGGAGCTGGACAACGAATAGTGGGAAAGGGGAGCAGAGGCCAAACATTGCGCGGCTAGGACTCATGAGATCTTGTCCGATGGCATTTTGGATTGAACTCGAGAAGTTACTGAAGAACCTAAGCCTCATTACACCCCCTCAAAAGAAGAATATTCTTCGATTGCCCTGAACCGGGGGGGGGGGGGCAAATTGGCTAGTGTGAGACTCAATTTTTGACACGCTCGCTTGCCCTCTCGCGGATCTTTCTTTCATTCATGCTTGAGAGCCGATAGTTGCAACCGAGCAGGGTAAGTGACCCACGGAATCTCCGTTTCTCCTCAGTCCTCGGTCTGTCTAACATGTGAGGAAGTGAGGAGATTGGATAGACTCAGACCACAGGTTGTGCCGGGTGTCAGCAGTTTCTGTGTGCACGAGGTTGGCTTCTCAATTCATTTCCGCCCCGGGGATACATTCCAGGAATACCTTCAAGTGGGAGGAAACATCTAGTCTTTGAACTTGAAACAATTCAGAGTTCACTCGAGGAACAACTGATGCAGAAGTGAACACATTCCGGACAATGAATGTAGTTCTTTGCCTCGTGTTGACAAATGTGTTCGGAAGCACAGCGGGGATTTTCCCGTCGGCTTAACATGCACAAATAACGAACATCAGCCTAAACGAGCCCCCGGTTTGTCTAGCTCATTTTCGGCTAGATGCAGCGTTACTTTTTTCGTTCTTGCACGTCCAAATATATACTAGGAGAGAATTTCTGCAGTCTGCAATCTCCTACTCTCCCCTTTTACACGCTTCCTTGCCGCATAGAGAAATTAAAGAGAAAAGATGACATTCTGCAGCTAACCCCGGCTCTCCTATGTTGCACATTCTTTAACTAGTCAGAGAAATGAAAGAACAGACAAAATAAATCGTCTCTCGCCCTCGTATAGTGCCCGACGGCTAAAAGCAAATGCGCGAAAGAAGGGAATCGGATTAGAGATTATTATGGATTGCTCTCACGCATCTGTAGTGAGAAACATGATGAATGGCTAGTGACACCTCTTATTAGTCGGTATTACTATTTCCCGGATGGCGATTCCCAGCTCGCGTACTACTCCCTGGAAGACATGTCACACCTTCTGCCTGATTGATCTAGTGGGTCAGTCGGAGAGTCAATAGCATCTCTCTTGAGTGGAGGGGACTTGTCTATCAAGTGCTCTATCACCCGCGCGTGAAGTATAGTGTAATCGGCCCGGCTGGGGAAATTCGAGAGTGATCTCGATTTCAGTATAGGGCCGAAACTGCGGTTGAATTACCGCAAAGGTGTCAAATGAACGAGACTCTTGAGAGTGTGAGAGGCGATATCGTAAACGGCTGATGATCATGCAGAAGTCATAAGGACTCTCGGCAATCGGGCACCCTTTGATGATATGCAGGGGCAATCAAACGGAGGATGGCAAATTGGCAGGAGCTCTGGGGGGGGGGGGGGGGGGAGGCAGAATATTTCTCACCTTCACAAATCACCAAGAAAAAAATAGATTGAAAAAGTGCATATTTTCTTTTTTCATTAATTTTAACGAAAAAAGGTTGAACCAGCCTAAAACCAAACGAAATTCTTTCAGGCCATCTGCACCTCTATCATAGGTGGCCTCCCTCCTCGATTACCGCCCGAGTTCGACTCTCTGACGATCCAGAATGCAACCGACTTCTACGTCATACCGAAGCACTCGTTCCGCAAGATGGATCGGTTGCGAGAGGTATATTTCCTTCAACTTTAGTTCCTAATTTTAAATCTATCGTGCACCCGCAAAACTATCGTCTATCACCAGGAGAGTATGTTAGAAGGAGTAATTCGCGAGGTGAAACATAGTTTTCTCTGAAGTTCAACAAACTTTCAGATTCGTTTCGAGAATTGCCCACACCTGCAGACGATCGAGAAATTTGCGTTCAAGAATCTACGAAATCTAAGGTGAGGGGAAAGTTGATCCTTGATCTTTCCTTCTTTTTTTTCAATATCTCCAAGAAATTTGTGCGGGCTAACTTGACTCCTTTGCAGCTTGTTTTGCGCGCTCTTTCATGGTTGGCCGCTGCATTTGATGACTCTGTGCTTAGGGGTCCTTTGTGATTCTTTGTTGGTGTGTTTGAATAGCTTGGCCTGCTCGGCCCCACTTCCTTTCTAGATAAAACAGGAACGGCGATAAACTAGTGAAAGCCTCGTAATTTACGCAAAAAAAACAAATTTCAGTGAAAAATCATAATGATTGTAGGCTACTTTCCTTCTCGGGATGCCCGTCGCTGACGGAGCTTGTGAAGGGAGCGTTTAGCAGTATTCAGGTTATTGTTTAAATAGTAAAATATTTTAAAAAATATATTTTAGAACGAGGAACTACTGAAAATTCGAATCACCGCGCCTATTCGAACCGTGCATGGGGGAGCTTTCAGGTACTGTCTATCAAATTATTGTTTCCTGCCAACTTGCGAGATAGGTTTCACAAACATATCAGATGATGAAATGAATCAAAATTAGAATTTTGAATTGTTTCCGACGAAAAAAAGCCACTATTCAAAGTGAGAGCTGTCTCCGACGACCTCTCTTACTCATCTTTATTATGGCTGATGAATAATTCACGCCGCACTAGCGTGAGAACATGTTGCGCGTTTTCTCTTTGCTTTGAAAGAGTAGGTCAAGGGGTATTTAAAGAGATGTCGGACAGCCAAACTATCAGCGATAACGAAAATTTGAAATTGAAAATACATTTTTTCACTATTTACGTTTATGTAACACTTTGCGCACGCAGTCATTCTTGATCATTTAAGGGCTATAGACGAGGAATTTGTTTGTGCGTTCTGTCAATTGACGTGTGCGCGCAATAGGCCTATCGCCTTTCCGCGTTGCGTGAGCTCAAAGACTGCCATGCAAAATGGCAATGAGCACACACGAAGAGACTGAAGGATTTCCGCCCGGGTAGCAATAAAATAAATAAAACAAAACATTAAAATAATTGCAGACACGCCTGCCGCCTCAGGGAAGTGTCCATTTCCGGATCGCTGATGCATTTGCAGGTAATATTTTCGAAATTTTTCTTAGTGTAAATCAGTAAATAAATGCAGAAACACGCCTTCTCGTCCATAAATCAGCTCGATTTTCTCGATTTGAGCGGAGTAATGAAGATCGACTCACACGCGTTCAGTAATAGGTTTGTATTTGTTAAAACAACATTATTAAAAAATAAATTGAATTATTTTAGCACTCGCTTCCACATCATCAACATCTTCATGTCACAAGTGTCGATTGAAAAGTACGCGTTTGCGGATCTGAACGGCATCCATCAGGTGTGCTTCATTTCTCATGTCTGCTTGATCATTGTCGATCCATGTGTTTAGCGTTTTCATAATCAACTAAAAATGACTGATTGGTTTAAACACACGCGGAAACCCATGCCCGCCCATCGGGAGCTCATCAATCCCTCAGGGATACTATGCACTGCTGAGCCCCCCGCTCGACAAGATTTACGAGCCCTCGTGTTACAACTTCGTGTCCTTTCAACCGGACCTGAGTTGTCTCCTATTTCACAGCCCTCTAGTCCATTCACCCCTACTCAACGGTGACTTCTGGACATATGTTCGTGTCATTTATCACGTCTAAGGAGGGTTGACATGACATTGGGGGCACTTATTCCCTCTGATCAGGCCTCATTTCAACACATTTCAACATCAATCAAGGGCGGAATGTGAACTGGGAAAAATAAGCGCGAAAGAATGGAGCGGAAATGATTCTCAGGAATTTCTCGAACGCTTGGTTATTTCGTGAGGTGAAACAAATGAAAATGGACAACAACGAAGAGCGGAATAATATTTGATTGGAATAACATTTAAGATTATCATCCATCGCTGTCGACTGCCGGTTCTCGAGTCAGAAGCCTTTTCTGGAGTCATTACTCTAGAGCATCTGGAGCTGTGCGATAATGATATTGGCATGATGTCACCGCACGCGTTCACTGGTGAGATAATTCAGTTGTTAGTGATTTAAAAAAGAAACCGGGTCTCAATTAATGTTTACCGATCTTTTGAGAACAAAAAAAAACGTTGTGAAACATATCCATCCAGGCGCGATCAATGTGGGCCGCATCAAGCTCGCGCGCAATAAGATCGATCGAATGGAATCACCGGATGCGGTCAATCAGGGTAAAATTTTCAATGCGAAACAATGAATATTTTGAACCAGATCCATAATTATTAATAATAATTTTAATTAAATAATTCAATTCAGGCGACGCCATTACCCTCGCGCTCGAGGGCAATAAGATACGGTGCAGCTGCGATCTGAAGTGGATGAGCTACCACTCGGTAGGATTCAATTTTTTTTAATGTGCATGTTGTTAGCGTTCAAATAGGTTTCAACTTCAATTCATAATTTAGAATGGGGTTAATAATCAATATGATGTCAATTGGCAACCCTCCAAAATTATTTGAATTATTAATTTGCAGAATCGCGACCTCGTCAACCTCAACTACTGCGCGGACGAACGCACCGTACGCAATTACCTCTCCAATTTCTGCTTCGCAGCTCCCGGGTCGATAATCAAATCAGCGAATCGAGTAACATCATCGAAATCTTGCTCGACCGCACTGATATCCACCTCGTTTTTCTCGATTATACTCTTCGCCTTTGTTTTCTGAGCATTTGTGATCAGGGTTTTGCTCTTGATTCGATCTTTTACATGCATTGTGATCCCCGTTGTCTGTTCTCATTTCAAGTTAATTGCTGTACCTAGCTTCTAATCATCTCGCACACTGTGGTCTCGACCTACGGGTGATTGCCGAATGGCGAAGATCCAATAAAGTTTTACTCTTTTCGGCATCTTTTTTCTAGTAACGACAGATCCAACAGTGGAAGAATCTATGACAATTTATTAGCATCACGAATCGGTGCAGAGATGAATATTGCCGAATTGGTGCAGAGATGAAGCTGTTCGAGGGTAGTCAGGGGGTTGAGGATGTAGCTGGTCCAGGGGATAGTGGCACAAATTCATTGTGGGGTGGTGACCTCCGACTAGTAGAGAACGGATGCAGTTATGCTTTTTGTTTCAAAATTCGTGCGCCCTCAATTGACATTTTTGTATTTTTTCCGATATTAGGAAGTGTTTCAGTCTTCTGTTCCAATCACGCCTGGGGAATTTTTAAAAAAAGATGGATGAGTCACTCCAAGCTGCGAACGATGAGCAACATCAGGGACAGTCTGACATACCATGCAGCAGCAGTACTATCAGTAATGCTGGTTATTTCTCCACGTTAGCCAAGATTGTGGATCACTTGAAGGTAAGCTCAAAATTTTTAGGATTGTGAGAATGTAGATATTTTCAGAAGCGTTATTTCGATAACCCCAGCTTGCAACTATCCCTGGATGAGATAATACAAGAGATTCAATATGAGCAAGAAAACCAAACAATGGCTCCAGGAGGTAATATTTTTATATTGTATATATTGTCAGAATCTAATCGAATTCAATTTTTATTGAAGAATCTTCCCGTTAACCCGCGTATCCAAGTTAGCGAAGATGGAAAGTTCAAGTTCAAGCCTCCCTACAAAATCAACGGGAAGAAAAATCTGCTCAAGGTAATTTTTTCGTCGATTCAATCGTTTTTGGGAAAATATACTTTTGCAGCTCCTGAGGAAGCGGCATGAAAACGCCGATGGAGCAGTGCTATTATCTGACCTTGCAGAGTGCGTTCCGTTCTCGGAGAAATTACTTGAGGTAAGCACTCATTGTCAGTTTCAGCACCGATCCGACAGTTAAATAATAAGCGATTTTTTGCAGAGTCTAGGCAAAGAAGCTATAGTCATTGTCACGAAATGGAATGGAAAACAGGATAAAGCGATATTGTGGAACGACCAGAGCACGGATTTTCTTTGATATTTGTACTCAATATATTTTTTTGTCCAGAATTCAAAGCCATTTGGAGGTCGATTTCATCAGTAGAGATTCAATTCAATTCAATTATTTTATCCACCAAGGTATGAAGGAGATTAGATTTACGTTGATCTTCGTTAGGTTTTGGGTGGAGGTCCGTCGTCATGTTGACGATTCGGTTTGGAGGCGTGGGGCGTCGGGGGAGCAGCAGGTTGGTATTAGAGCCGCAAGAGAGAATCAGAGGTAAATGAGATAGAAGGAAGAGACAGAATATGAGATCGGAAATTGGAAGGAGAGCTATGTACGAATTCAGCAGATAGCACGTTCCATCGATCGATAGTTCTAGTTACAAAATTAGAGTGAGACTTGGGAAGAGCGTATGGCAAGACTATGCGTAGTGAATGAGATCTACGAAGACTACGAGCAAGAGGGGATAATTTAAAAAGATTGGTGCGGTCGTAAGAATAGAAGCCGTGAATGGATTTATGAAGGAAGAGAATATCGGAGATTAGCCTCCTATGCTCAAGGGTAGGAACGGAAAGCTGGGCTATTCTATCGGGATACAGCGAGTAAGGGATGCTCACCCATTTTGCCCAAGAAGGTATTTCCCGTTTTCCCCTTCGAGAAGCTGTATATCGAAATCTTCAGGCATCGATATCGAAGTATCGAAGCTCTGAATATTACATTAGTTTTATCCGTGAAGATGCATTCAATTTATCAATCTTTATTCTTTATTCTTTATTCTTTATTCACCACAAGAGACAATGTGCGTTAAGGGCGGTATGTGTGCAACAGGTGGTGCAAATCTGCAAATTATCGCCAGAAAATGGAAAATAAACAATAATACTAAGCATATTGTTTCATTTAAACGGCATAAAGTTTTCGGAATAAGGTCCATCCCTAGCGAGAATAAGTAGATTGCAGAGAACAAATCCGATTGGACGTTCGATGCAGTTCGCAAATGTTCGGTAGCCGTCTATAGAATATAGATGAAAATGTTGATTATAAAATCTGAAATCATGTACAAGCATGACTACGAACCACTTTGGCAAATTTTGTACAAGTGATCCGAGACCCAAATCACGGTATTGTTCGCGCTTTTCTCGCTGTCACCACTGAGCATGAGAATGCGTCCTGATTATTTCATTTATTTTAAACGTGCATTGTGTTTAAAAATTACTTACTGAGAAGATTCTTCAGAATTGGCCTAGCAAATTCGTCCCAGCCCTCCTTGAGGAAATCGCCGACTCTTTTACGCATTTGCGAGTCTCTCGATTTCAGCATGTCTGAAATGAGATGTATCACTCAAATCGTTATCTTCTTTACTTCCTTTTCCCTATACATTCCTAGCTATTGGGTTTACCTGTCGCACTTCGCGACTTGAATCCGTGAAGGGCCAACTCGTCTAAGTATTTTTGCTGCTCGGCACTCCATTCCTTAAAATAATTAATTAATTACATTCCAAATATGGAATAACATATTGTTCGTGCAAACTCACATCATCCGTCAATCCTTTCATCTCCACCGTCAGTTCTTCGCTCATTTCCACGATATCGTGCATTGTGCTATAGGTTTTGCAAATGTATTCGCATATTTTCGGTAATAAAACCTTCGGAACTCCGGCATGATCACTAGACAGCGTTGCAGCATATTCAGAAGGGATTCCATTGAATTGTGGGGAAGCGGAATGCGAAGTTGTCTAAAAGTTGTACTCCCCGAAAATGGTAATTGAGTTCCTCCAAAAGATGCCCATTTTTTCTGGTCGACAGTGTACAGTATAAATATATTTTTGGTCTTGCTGCGCCTCGAGCATGGATAAAATATTAATTATAAACAAAAGTGAATTTTCAACTCACCCTTTCGCCACCATGGTTGGCAGTGTGACGGGGTCGCATCCAATGTAGGGAACGAGGCCACTCAGCATTTCCCATACAAGACATCCGAAGGACCATGTGTCCATGCGGGGTTCCAACTGACAATTGTAACGCAATTTTTTTATTGCTTGTTTTGTTGCCGAGCTAAAAGGTTTTTACCTTTGCCAATTGAACTCTTCTCGCCTGTACCGCATCCTCGTCCGTGCCTGTGATTCGTTCAGGTATCAACAATTCCGGAGCCATGTAGTGGTAGGATCCGATAATGCGCATGCGTGTCCTTAAATAATTTCTGATTTTTGCAATTAGCTTTCCTACCAAATAGAATATAGCCAACCATAAAATCAGGAACTGAGCTTCGTGGTTCACAAAGGGAAGCCGATGCAATAACCTTTTTTGCCTGATAACCTCAAGATGCCTTCCTAGGCTCACCATTCTTTGGGCACCTCTCGAGCGATTCCGAAATCTGCGATTTTCGGAATGCATTGTCCAGTCATCGTCAATTGAACAAGAATACTGAAAATAGTGAAATTTGCAATTGTATGCAAAAACAAGTGTACTTGTGCGATTTAATATCACGATGGGTCATGCCCTTGTCATGAATGTACACCAATCCATCAGCGATCCCTCGGGTGATTTCGAGAAAGGAATTCTTGTCTGAAACGGTTTGGTTTATTTATTTTTTATGTTTTATTATTGTTTATTTGAAAAAAACATTTACTCAGTCGCCCTCTATCAAGGTGCTGTCGAAGATTGCGGTCAACGTATTCCATCACCATCGCTGTGTGGTTATTGAAAGTGGTGATGCCACTGTAATGACAATTTTATTATATAATTTTATAACAGTATAACAGTGTTAAGAACATAGAAGATGCATACAAGATACAAGTGGCAAAACACAATAAATCATCTATAACATAAGTCTCCATCAGAAAATGGAACATTTTCGTGTTCAAAAATATTAACTTGCAACTCACGAAAACTGTATGATGTTCGAGTGGCACAACCTCTTCAGACGTTCAATTTCATCTTCGGCAACGCCAGTCTTCACAGCGACTTCGCCGGATCGCGATGGAACGCGGTAAACCACTCCCTGTAAATTTGAGCAATTCAACTGCTCCTGACAATGAGATTCGCCCAAAAAAGAGCTCGCAGAGAAATATTTAATTGTAATCTCTCTCTATAGAATTTTTATTTGAAAGAAGATTCGCTAACTCTTTCCTACCTGGGCTCCTCTACTGATTTGAATCGCTCCATTCCAATCGAATTTTAGTGGATCTGCGAAGGTTCCGTCACCTCGGTTCGGCATCGTTTTGCCAGTCAAACCTCAGCCTTATCGCGGGGTTCATAGATAAATGGTCGAGTGTTATGGCGAAAGGCACCGGGGAATCAAAACATGTTTATTGACAGTGGAGGCACGGAATAACAACAACCGGAATAACAGAATCACAGTAGTCGTTAATGCTCGCGGTAGAAGACATGGTTACCGTTGTGTGGGATTCTTTCGCCTGGTTCCACATTGTTCACCCAGGAAGCCGTTTCCTTTGCTGGATTATTGTAGTAGAGGGCACCTAGACGGAGTACATTTACTTGAAATATGAAAGAAACCTATACCTCGAGTAGGATCAGGAATTCTTCCATCGAGGACTCCTCTAGCGATTCTAAAATACAATATTTGACAGATAACAATGAGGAAAGATTGAAACTCTCACTCATGCATTCTGTCGTATCCTTCACCGCTGGGATTCGAATTATCGGGAGACTGATTATTCCAACACGCGAATTGTTTTGACTTCAGGCAGACGTCTGAATGGTTGTTGAGGTGCATTTCACGTGAAAAGTACTGCTTACCCGCGACATTTCTGCCTCCCCAGTATCCTCTATTGGCATCAGCGCGATTCTTGATCACGTGAGCCACTCCAATCTCAAATTCATGGGGATCAAGATTATTCTCCTTTGTTGGCAAGCTACCTGCCCTAGTTCTGGCTCTCCACGAGCTTCGTGCCACATCGTTTTCTTGAGTACCTTAGATCTGATCAATATTGCCACACCTTGACACTTTATAACGAAAATTCCTATGATATTACAATATGTATATTAATAATAAAGATGACTCACATCCACATCGCGATGACTGTAGTTGGAAGACATGACTGCTCACAAAGGTTGGCCCATTGCGTTTATATACTGCGTAACAATTTCTAAATTGTTTTGATTTTGAAAGGATGATTCATTTTTTTTGCAGACTCTATCACGGCAAGACATATGTAGAAATTGACAGTGCATATTTTTTGTCCAAGTGTACGCATGGAAAACAGGTGGCAGAGGACCATCGTAATCGGCGAACTTCGGGAAAATGCAGAAGCTTTTAGAGGCCAATTTTTTCACAATATATTTCGAAAAAAAATGCAGGCTATTTATGGATAATTTCGAAAAATATCTATTTCATAACTGCACACCCTTCCTTCGTGCACACAAACAAAATCCTATAGATAAGAAGTGATGACTCAATGGCGCTCGCTTGCGAGTTTTGAATTGATTCGTGCTCATTATTTAGCTTATAGCTTTTTGTTTAATTTTTCGTTTTACATGATCTGACTATTTTGGGGGGGGGGGGCAGATTAAGGCAAGGAGGAAAGGTATAATTCGAAAATAAAGTACTTACATGTTCAGGCCACTGTTCTCACAGGTTAGGCCCCAGTTGCAGTTCAGACGTGGGGTAGTCGACGACGTGTTGCGCGTTAGTAACCGACTCAGTACTTTACTTTACTTTACTTTTACATGACCTTGACAATGTTGGGATGATTAAGCCTGCTGAGTCTCTCGATCTCATCGTTAGCAACACCAGTCTTTACTGCGCAACTCTTCCCGTTGAGCAAAGGAACGCGGTAGACAATATCCTGTTGATTTAATTGTTTTATATTGATCAATTTAGCACGTCGTTCTAAAATCACCTGTGCTCCTCGTCTGATTACTGATGCATCAGTCCAGTTCAATTCAAGTGAACGGCCGAAACTCCGTTCCATTTTTCCGTACCTGCAAACCTCCTGTTTAAAACGAAACAATAAAGACATGCGAAGCTCTCAATTGTGAAAAATTATGAGACAGATGTCAAAAAAGGTGGTGATTTTGGCATTATCCTCGCTAAGGGCGGGCTAGCAACCCCAACGCCGATTATCAACTTGAGCATATCCCGGGACGAACAGTGGCTGGTTGCGAGGCTTTACCGCCCGTGGTGTGTGCACGTGGTAGGGGATTTATTTGCTGGGGCTTTCAGGTCAAAACGAAAAGTGATAAGCTAAATAATGAGCACGAATCAATTCAAAACTCGCAATCGAGCGCCATTCAGTCATCACTTCTTATCTATAGGATTTTGTTTGTGTGCACGCAGGAAGGGTGTGCAGTTATGAAATAGATATTTTTCGAAATTATCCATAAATAGCCTGCATTTTTTTCGAAATATATTGTGAAAAAATTGGCCTCTAAAAGCTTCTGCATTTTCCCGAAGTTCGCCGATTACGATGGTCCTCAGCCACCTGTTTTCCATGCGTTTATGGATAATTTCGAAAAATATCTATTTCATAACTGCACACCCTTCCTGCGTGCACACAAACAAAATCCTATAGATAAGAAGTGATGACTCTTGTTAGGCAGTATATATAAACCTTTGTGAGCAGTCATGGCCAAGCTTTGTGAGCAGTCATGTCTTCCAACTACAATCAACGCGATCTGGACGTGAGTCATCTTTATTATTAATATACATATTGTAATATCATAGGAATTTTCGTTATAAAGTGTCAAGGTGTGGCAATATTGATCAGATCTAAGGTAGTCACGAAAACGATGTGGCACGAATCTCGTGGAGAGCCAGAACTAGGGCAGGTAGCTTGCCAACAAAGGAGAATAATCTTGATCCCCATGAATTTGAGATTGGAGTGGCTCACGTGATCAAGAATCGCGCTGATGCCAATAGAGGATACTGGGGAGGCAGAAATGTCGCGGGTAAGCAGTACTTTTCACGTGAAATGCACCTCAACAACCATTCAGACGTCTGCCTGAAGTCAAAACAATTCGCGTGTTGGAATAATCAGTCTCCCGATAATTCGAATCCCAGCGGTGAAGGATACGACAGAATGCATGAGTGAGAGTTTCAATCTTTCCTCATTGTTATCTGTCAAATATTGTATTTTAGAATCGCTAGAGGAGTCCTCGATGGAAGAATTCCTGATCCTACTCGAGGTATAGGTTTCTTTCATATTTCAAGTAAATGTACTCCGTCTAGGTGCCCTCTACTACAATAATCCAGCAAAGGAAACGGCTTCCTGGGTGAACAATGTGGGACCAGGCGAAAGAATCCCACACTACGGTAACCATGTCTTCTACCGCGAGCATTAACGACTACTGTGATTCTGTTATTCCGGTTGTTGTTATTCCGTGCCTCCACTGTCAATAAACATGTTTTAATTCCCCGGTGCCTTTCGCCATAACACTCGACCATTTATCGTCAATCACACAAATATCGACGCGTGTAACAAACATTTCAAATTGTTTGAAATTTCTTGTTACAACTTTTATTTCGTTCAAAACACACTTACATATGTCGTGTTTGTGCTTGTTCGATTCCAAATAATCGACTTTTCGGGGTTTTCTAGTTTAAAAATAATAAAACATTCTAATTAATCAATTAATTAGGTTTAAAGTTGTTTGGGTTTTTCTGGTTTTAGCAGTGTGAAGTCGTTGCAGCATTCTGCGCAAGATCCAAAAATATTTTACGACTTTTTTCTTATTTTCATTGTCCTACTGGTACTGATCCTATTTTGATCGTTTTTGAGCTTTTTTAATACGTTTTTATGTTCAATTGACTGCGCGCACATAGCATAAGCCAATTGCGGGTTGTTGAGCGCTGCAATAGTCGTCCCTATTGTGTTCCGCCTCAACCGTAATCTAGCTACTGCTCCCAATTTCGTGCATGGTTAATATTCAATGTGCAGGGATGTTTTACCATTGTTTTTTTTACAGGTAAAGGTCCCCGAATGGTCGGACCTCGTCAAGCTCGGCGTCACCAAGGACATGGCCCCCGACTGGTACTACATCCTCGCCGCCTCTGGGGCCCGCCGCCTGTACATATATCCGCTACCCCGTCGGTTAGAGTTTATCTAAATATGCATATTTTTAACGGAATTATGAGGAAAAATTCAATTTTTTTCTGTGAACAATCGTGTCAATTGTCTATTTGTGCTTACTTACTCTTGCAGGAGTCAACACCTTTCGCAACAGCGACGCCAAGGCTTCCGGAAGCGTCATCCGCAAAGCTCTCGAGTCGCTTTATGCCCTCAAGTGGGTCGACAAGAGCGAGGATGGCAAGGGCCGTATCCTCCCCAAGCAGGTTAACATTTTCGTCGTTATGATTATTATTTTGTCCATCACTCTTAGAAATATTGTTGTTCTGAATTCGAATGTGCAATTTTAGGGACGCAAGGACCTCGACAGGATCGCTGCCGACCTCCGATCGACCGTCGCCCCGCTGGTCAGTGTCGAAGTTAAATTAATAACTAAAACATGCAAATTGAATCTCCACAGCAAATAAATCCCCTACCACGTGCACACACCAGCCTCGCAACCAGCCACTGGTCGTCCCGGGATAGGCTCAAGTTGCTAATCGGCGTTGGGGTTGCTAGCCCGCCCTTAGCGAGGATAATGCCAAAATCACCACCTTTTTTGACATCTGTCTCATAATTTTTCACAATTGAGAGCTTCGCATGTCTTTATTGTTTCGTTTTAAACAGGAGGTTTGCAGGTACGGAAAAATGGAACGGAGTTTCGGCAGTTCACTTGAATTGAACTGGACTGATGCATCAGTAATCAGACGAGGAGCACAGGTGATTTTAGAACGACGTGTTTAATTGATCAATATAAAACAATTAAATGAACAGGGTATTGTCTACCGCATTCCTTTGCTCAACGGGAAGAGTTGCGCCGTAAAGACTGGTGTTGCTAACGATGAGATCGAGAGACTCAGCAGGCTTAACCATCCCAACATTGTCAAGTTCATGTAAGTACTTTATTTTCGAATCATACCTTTCCTCCTTGCCTTAATCTGCCCCCCCCCCAAAAAAAATAGTCAGATCATTCCAGCTAAATCACAACCTACGAAGATCGTCCAGGAATGGTGATGGAGTACATCGAACGGAACCTTCGACATCACCTCGATTTAGGATTGATTAGTAAGCCTTTCTGATACTTAGCTTTTATGCCTGAGAAAATATTGACTGATTGTTTGTTTTTTTTTGTTTCTAGGCTTTTCAGACAAAGATGAGTTCCTGGAGACCACCAGAGGAATCGCAGAAGGCCTTGCATACGTTCACGCGCAGGGAATGGTCCACGGTGACATTAAATCCGAAAAAGTTAAATCAAATAAAAAAGAAAAATTCAAAACCCACAAATTTCAGTATATTGCTGCACTTGACAATCACCGGACAGTGCATTCCGAAGATTGCCGATTTCGGAATTGCGAGAGAGGTTCCACCTTGGCAGTAAGGAGTATGAGACATAAATTATACTCAAGTTATTCCTATTTCAAAATATTCCCTTGCCAATGCTTGTCAATGGTATACTCGCAGATCAAACTATCGCACCGTTGTCCCTACACGGCTCCGGAATTGCTGGTGCCTGAGAATATTGAGGGAACGGACGAAGAGCGGATCACGCTTCTACTTGTGGTGAATTGTTTATTTACATTTAAAATATCGAGCGAGTTACTAAATTTAAGTATGTATTTATCGATTTTGCTACGGTATCTTTAAAAGCACAACAACAATTCCAGCTCGAACCACGCATCGATACCTGGGCGTCCGGCTGTCTAGTCTGGGAGATTCTAACCGGTATTGTGCCGTACCAAGGATGCTACAATGTCGCACTACCGGCGATGGTGGCCGCTGGGTTTGATACAATATTTATTATTTGTGGATTTTTCTCCTACTCTCTGATGCTCAGCTTGCAATATTGATCCAGGCTCCGTAGAAGCATCAATAGCGTTTTGATAAATCAAATTTGTCATAAGTTTTGTTGTTCTCGCTTGTTTTTTTTCCTCTGGGAACTATTATTTTTGCGTAGGCAACTCCGCCTTCCCCTGCCTCACGAACCCTCAATCGAGTCGCTGATGAACTTGCTCAAACGCTGTCTCGTCATCAAACCCGAGCTCTGAAGGTTGGTTCGATATGAAAAGCTTAAAAGGGTGAAGTGTCTGGAATTCAGTTCGATGCTCGATATCGTAGAAATCGGAGCTGAAGTCTATGAGGAGATGCGATGTATGGCTGATGAGGTGAACAGTAAAAAATCAATTTATCGAAAAAAGAATAATATTGAAATTTACATTTTCAAGGGTTGGACTGCCGAACAACAAAGATATTTAGCCGAGCTAGCCAAGCATGGATTCAAGGCTCGAAGTGCTGCAGGTAAGCAAATTTGTATGGACAAGATTGTGTTCTTGTTTTTAATGTTATTTTATTTCAGACATGCGGAAAACTAGAGATCTGCAAATACGGAAGAAGTTCGAAGAGTTGTACAAGGAATGCTGGGCCGCCTATTTTCGGCCGATTCTACAGAAGATGATGAGTTAGTTTTCCGCTTTAACATAATATTTATTTATTGCGTTCTGCAGAGGAAGTTCTGATGCTTTGTGGGAAGAACGAGAGGAGCGCGACCAATACAGTGCTTTGGATCTCCGATTATCTCTACAAGTATTCGAAATCAGGTTAGTGTTCTTGTTGGCCGATTTACTCGAAAATAAAAGCACAGTTTTTCAGCCGGATATCGGAGATTCGCTCGAGCTGTCGAGCGGCCAATAGCGTACGTGCTGTGCAATGTACCGATCTTTCTCAGGAACGGACCCGGATCGGAGAACTTCATCCCGTATTACGCTCCCTAAGAGCGATACCATTCCCGAGCGACCAATAGCATTACAACTTTTTATCTCGATTTATCTACGTGTATTCATAAATAGGCAAATGATAAACAATAAGACATGTAAACGTTTGAAAGCAAATCATGAATTATTCCGTACAGCTAGACAATCGACAACATTTAGTCACGGCTCTTTTATGTACAGTGGAACGAAGCACTTCGAATTGAACCCATCTCTGATCAGAATGGGAATATTTGTGAGTAGATAGGCGATTCGACGTTCAACGAAGCGAGCAAATAGTCGGTACTTTCCTAGAACGGTTTACTTACTTTCGAAAATAAACTTTGAACTCGTGCTCAGTGCGAAAACATTATTTCGAAAGCGTCGTAGTCTACTAAACTTTAAGAAATTTGAAATTTCCTACGTCATATCGAATTGGAGTAAGCTCACTCGTATGTGTCAGATAGTGTAGTTGGCCCGACGTCCACTCAACTGTCGCATCGGCATTATCATGAGTGTGGCCGGCGAAGCGAAGAGCGTTCTCTGAACAAAGATCAAAGATCAATCTCATCATCAGCAGGTGTGTTGATAAATAATAAATGCGGAAGCAGCGGCCGAAAACGATATTTCGCGAACAACGATTTCCCAACTCACTTAGTGTAGTCTTCAGTGCCGGCCTCGCAAAAGTGTTCCAGAACCACTTTAGATTGTCTCCAATCCGCTTTCTTCTGCGCAGAATCATACACATTTCCGAGCAGGTTTCAGAACTTGATGAGCTTGAATTTTAATCAGCTTGGTGCACAGACGAACTCAATCTACCTTGTTGCCATTATAGTCAAACATACCTGTTACTCGAGGCTGATCGAACATGGCGCGAGGGGTAACTTGTGTCAGGAAGGGCACTGGAATGTGCCCTGTTTGCCATTATTTCAGAATACCTCACTTTTTCAAGTTTATAGACAAAATTATTGTGAGCATTGTTCCTGCGAGAATGGGTGCGAGTAGAAGTCGATCTTATGAAAATGAATGATGAAGACAATACAAATTCCGCGCTCACTCTTCTTACGGAGTCCGATCATGATCTTGCGGTGAAAAATATTCCTGAGGGACAGAGAGAGGCCTGATGTTCTCCAATGGTGCTTTAGATAGCGAACTCTCGATATGAGTTAGTTGAATAAACCAGATGAAAAACGAGACAATGTTTTCGAAAAAGTTCCTATTAGTATCAGATGTGTAAGACTTAGTGAGCGATTCTCTTATCGGGTACTTTGTTTTGCCGTTTTGCACTCAAGGTTCGATATTGTTACTGGAGATGTGATCGTCGGTATTTATATTGCGTAATGTTCAATGATCGTTATCGATCATCCCCAAGCAGTAGAAGATGGTTTCAAAACTAGAAATATGTTTCCAAGTTTGACTAAAGACGAGCTATTGATTATTCCACTCTACGACCTAATGATGATGTGAGTTTCTGGTGAAACGAGCTACATGATGATTATAGCTTTATCATGACACATTACTAACACATTCCTTCTCCTCTCTGAGAAACATCTTGTACTCGGAATCAAAGAATCGCCTGCGAGATCAAAGGCGGCTTTACGATTCACTGAAAATGATTCACGTGATTATTATGCAATGCGAAGCAGATTACGAACTAGGACAGGCTTATCGATACAGCAGGCGATGTAGCAGACCTATGGTCTAGGCCCATAAAGAAAATATGCATGCTTATTAAATGTATGTTGTTAGTGACCAACGCATCACAAAATTTTATAGATTTACTGGTTTTGCCTTGTTCGTTGAAACAAGAGAAACTATATAGATGTTGGATCGTGACTCACGAGAAAGATGTTTCTCTGCTCGGAAAGCAAAAGAACAAGAATGGCTACCATGGTACTCACTCTGATGTATCGTATCTATGTGAGTCAAGGGGAAGCACGGGACCAATATGTCATCTCTAAATACGGGGTGGCACCTGAAGAGTACATTGTACCCATCTGTTAGCTACCATAGTCTAATTTTATACACCCTGAAATGGAAAAATCTTGAACGGAAATGACGTTGTCTGTGAATAGAATTCCATGGATTAGAATGGTGTATTAAAGAATCGCCATTGATTGACAGATTCTATCGCGGCTCAATTCTCGGCTCTTTTCTGTCAGCGATAAGAATGCTTTTGACTCAGCACTGTTTCGTGATCGATCGCAACGGAAAGAAGGTTTATTCGAGAAGTGCAAATATTACAAATATGAGTTTCATGGAGTTACGAGAGACGGTTGGGGTAAGGGTAGAGTACATTGAAGTCGCATCGCTTAGTGGTGATGGTGTTCTCTTGAATTAATGATGCAGCAGGCGTGAATCAGACCTGGAAATACGTATTATTATTTTGATTCAGTAATTGTTGAGGTGAATCCCCGGTCCAGGGTTTAGGTTCCGGATACGCAGGGTAGTTCACGTACCAGGGAAGTAACCGAGGATGGTCAGGAGGATGTTGAGGCAGAGGTGGAAGCCGCAGCCGAACGCCATCCACACTCCGATGGGCTGAAATTAATATTTATTTACTAATTTGATCGATAAGCATCAGTATCATTGGATGTTTCTTTGATGAAATGATTTTGATCGCAATTTCATCACGGGATTAAGCATTGAGAAACTGAGTACGGTTTTTTTCGAAAATTTATTTAAAATAAATTAAATCAAATTTACCGGGATGATAAGAGAGCAGCAGTTCTCGCACAAGGATCCTCCCATTGTATTCTGAAAAATATTTTGTAAAAATAATATAACGATCCAGTCAAGAGTCATATATACGGATGATACAAAAAGAGGAAATTAATGCAGAGATTGGTATACTTCAGAATACATGAAGGGAATCAAATCTAATCTATAGGGAAACGGAAAGAGAACCGTGCGGACTGGCGCTGCCGTCTCGGGGTCTCAAGTGACTGAGCTTCACCAGGAAATATCGGCTAAGCCCCGCCCCTGCGTCTCTAAGTGAGTCACAGGAGACACGCAGGGATGGATGGAGTTTCTCTTTGACGATTCAACGAAATCAACGAAACTAGAGATACTCAAAGTCCAACTACCGAAGGACCAGTAATAAAGAGTTAATAATACAATATTATGAGCACAAATGCTTTTTTTTAAATTTGACAGCTATCAATGAAAAATGAGAAGTACAAAGAAGACGAGGCCCTCAAGGCAAGATTGGCCCATAAATATGGCCGAGTGGTTGAGTCAAGTGAGGGATTTTTTTTGGAAGTGAAGCGCCCTTCCACAATGGCTTGTCATGCGGCCGGGCTTCGGCTTTATAGCTGAATAGAGCGGATTGTAGAATGTTGACTGTGCAATCGTCTTGTATCTTCCATCTTAGTGCTGTCTAGATGGTCATAGAGTGTTAGAGAGCGTGAGAAGGAAGAGACAGGACATTTGATCGTTGACTGATAAGAAAATGCTGGGGACTCTCTCGTGGGCGCGCCGAAATGTGAGTGTTTGGCTTGACTCATAAGTGATAAGGTGGGAAGAGGGACGGAGGAAGAAACTCAAGCAGCTTTCAACAGAGCCGCATCATTTATCAAAGTTTTTGAAATTTGCTGACGATTCAGGGCGATGCTCACCTTACCTCTGCATTTCTTGCATATACATGAGTAAGTCATCAACTTTG
Source organism: Pristionchus pacificus (assembly GCA_000180635.4). Lineage (NCBI taxonomy): Eukaryota > Metazoa > Nematoda > Chromadorea > Rhabditida > Neodiplogasteridae > Pristionchus > Pristionchus pacificus. The sequence continues at coordinate 22,716,915 of CM026576.1, forward strand.
GCAACTAAAGAGGTATTGCAATAGAGCTGGAAAGTTTCAACTATCATTCTGCAAACTCAGTAAGACAATGATACCGAATAGAGAAGCGAAAAGACGTATCAGAAAATCAGCAGATTCACATCAATCCTGTTTTCTATTCGTATTGTCGTCACTCGTGCATACCGTTAGCAATAGTGTAGCCAACACTCTAGTCGGTCAATCAAAGAATATTTATTCGAATGCATTTTGGTTTCCGGTTTTAGTGTGAATTCTTCTTTTATTATTCCTCACACGAGTGCTTCACCCGATTGCGACCCGCTCGTTTTCCGAATGGGACTTCTGAAATAATATCCATTATAACTAATTTTCAGCTGTTGAGTCTCGATGACTGTTGTTCTCAAATGCGATAAGTATTTTTATTGAGATTGGCTTTGGTACAGTGAATACATTATGACAAATATGCCAAAGACAGCGTGCAAAAATTTCTAGGTGACTCATAGAGAAGCAACAGAACAAGGCTTGCACCTTCAAATTTGATGTTGAGTCATGCCCACGCATATCAAATCAAATCATTTATTTCCTGTATCTGAGAGGGCACGCCTGGGATGTTAGGGCATGCTCTTCTCATTCACGTTAAACGGGGTCAGGAAAGGAGGTCTTCGTTTTCCACAAGTCTCTGTTGAGTGCGTGGCGTTCGGTCAAGCGCAGCTGCGTGATGTCCTGTTTGATCATTTCTGACCATCTCAACTTTGGTCGACCCACTGGCCTCTTTCCTCGGATGGTATATGTCATCATCCTTCTACATACATGCTCCTTTTCTCGTCTCTTTACATGGCCGAACCATCTCAATCTCCGTTCTCTTATCTTCCCTTCCAGCTTAGCACACTTTGTCATCGCTCTAATAGCCTCATTTCTTACTCGATCACGGACATTCAGTCCACAAGCCCATCTCAGCATCTTCATCTCTACTACCATCATCTTATCCATTTGCCTTTCACTGATCGGCCACATCTCGCTGCCATACAAGAGTGTCGGTCGTATCACGCTCTTGTAGACTTTTCCCTTCAACTTTAAACTGATCCTTCTATCATTCATCACTCCTCCACAACCTCTCCATTTCATCCACGCACATTTGATTCGATGTTCTATATCCTTCTCAGCACTTCCATCCACAGTGATCATCGCACCCAAGTACTTGAATTGTTCCACTCTTTTGATCGCTGTATGATTCACATCGGTCATCAGTCCATTTCCACATTCAAATCCAATGAACTCCGTTTTTCCCGTGTTGAGAGTCAGACCAGCCTCATTTAATCGTGTCTGATATTTTCTCACACTGTTCTCCACTTCCTTCACATCCGTTCCAACAATGCATATGTCATCTGCGTACATCATTGTCTGTGGTGCTTCACAAATCAGTCCTTCCAGTACACTATCCAGTACTGTGATGAATAACAATGGGGAGAGAGCACTCCCTTGATGAACGCCGACTTGTATCGGGATTTCATTAGTCTTTCCACACGGTGTTCTCACCATTGCCGAAGCACCTTCATATGTGTCCTTGATCAGATCAATATATCGCTCCGGCACCGCTCTGTCCCTCAAAGATCTCCAAATCTGCCTCCTCGGCGTGCGATCGTAAGCTTTTTCCATATCCAGAAAAGCAGCGACTACGGGCATTCCAAACTCATAATGTCTCTCCAAGAGCATTCTCAAGGCGAATATTGGCTCTGAGCAAGCGGGTATAAATCCAAATTGAGACTCATTCAGAGTCACGCATTCTCTCAATCGTCGATCCAGCATCTTCTCATACAACTTCATTGAATGAGAGAGCAACTTTATGCCGCGGTAGTTTCCGCACTCTCTTACGTCTCCCTTTCCTTTGTAAATCAGCACGATTTCACTCTTTCTCCACGCATCGGGCATCTTTCCATCTTCTAGAATTCGGTTCATCAGCCGTGTGAGCCATCTCACTCCAAAATCTCCGATACTTTTCCAACAATCAGCGGGTATTCCATCTGGACCCATTGCTTTTCCCCATTTACACTTGGAAAGTGCCAGATTCACTTCTAATTCATTCCATTCCGGAATCACCCCCTGCACTTTATCTCCTTCATTCAATCTGGTCTGTCCTTTCTCAACATTCAGTAACTCACGGAAGTATTCTTCCCATCGGCATTTCACCTCCTTCTCCTCTCTCAAGATATTACCCATCTCGTCCTTTACCGATTTGACTTCTTGAATATCCTTACTTCCTTTATCACGTGCCTTCGTTATTCTATATACGATCTTCTCTCCATCCGGCCCATTCAGCTTCTCATAGAGATCATCGAATGTTTTCATTTTAGCAATCGCTACCACTCGTCGACAATCCCTCCTCTTCTCCTTATAAGCCTCCCACGACTCTTTACTCTTCCTTCTATGCCATTGCCAGTACGCATTTCTCTTCTCCTTCACCGCCTTCTTCACTTCTTCATCACTCCAGAACCATCGGTCATCACTCTTTCGTTTCATTCCTTTTGTCTCTCCAAGCACCTCTCGGGCACATTCAATCATTCTGCCAGTCATCGTGTTCCAGAGAGAGTCAACATTCGTGCTTGCATCTAGTGGATCCGCACTCAGCACTCCTCTAATGGCAACCTCAACAGCGAATTTGTCTCTCTCCTCCTTATCTCTTAACTTCCACCATTTCACTCTCCGCTCAACTTTCATCAATTCCTTTTTCTTTATCCCTGACATATCATCCTTCATCATCCACACATCGCAAATCACAGGCTTATGCTGAGATGCGACACACTCAGAGGGAAACACTTTCGTATCCTTCACTAATCTTCGATCTTTACTCCTCACTAGGAGATAGTCCAACTGCGAATGGTGTTTACCCGAATGATACGTCAGCAGCTGTGACTTTCTTTTCTTAAAGTGTGTGTTGAGAATGGATAAATCATGCCGTTCACCAAACTCCAACAACTTATTTCCGTCGGCATTTCTTGCCCCGACTCCTCTACCACCATGCACGCCTTCAAATCCATCACTCGCCCTTCCAACATGTCCATTAAAATCTACTCCCACTACCAATATGTCACACTTGGCCATACTTCTCACAATAATATCCAACTCCTCATAGAATCGTTCCTTCTCGTCTCTTTTCAAGCCTGCCTGAGGCGCGTAAGCAGAAACGATTCCAAACGACTTTCCGTCCACATCCAGTATCAGTCCGATGATTCGGTCGTACAATGCATGCTGCACCTCTGGTCTTATCACTTCGACGATAATACCCGTGTATTTCGGGGCAATAAAGATTGCGACTCCATTTCTCTGGTTATTCAATCCCACGTACACAATCTGATAACCATCGATTCTTCTGCTCTCTTGTCCTGCCCAATTGGTCTCCTGTACACAAAGTACATCTATTCTCCTTCTCTTCATCATATCAACCACTTCGTATGATCTGCTATTGAGCGATCCCACATTCAATGATCCAACTCGTAAACAATCATTCCTGTCGATCTTATTTCTCCCTTCTCTCGACTCATCGATCGGTCTCCTCGTCATTCCATATCCATCTCTCCTCTCTCTTTTCATTTGCATACTATCCTTCTTCTCTCCATTGGTTCGACTTTTCCGTCTCTGCCAATCCGATATCATCTCTGACCGTCTTTCCAGCCTGGTGCAATATCACACTCACGAGAAGGCCCTGCCTTACTCGTCTCGAACACCGGCACACCGGCCAAACCCTTCAAGGGAACACAACGGCACACTTGCCACAGGCACTCAGGCCACAGTACTCAAAGTACTCGTCTGTCCACAGACCACACACACGCAACCGATGGAGCTAGGGCCGTCTTGTTGCAGAGACTGTCACCCGTTCCTCCTCCAAATCCACTAATCCGAGAGCGCCGGCCGAGCCGACCACTCAGCACGAGCGAGAATGGGAGAAATTGTGGTGAATAACGCAAGATCAGGAATGGTTTCTGGTTATTGAGTAATCGGTTGCCAAATTTACTAGGAATGCGGGGCCGATTTTAGTAAAATAACAGCCCACCTCTCATGGCTAACAGCGTCGTATTCCTCCAATTCCTCCTCTCGTCTCCTCTCCTCGCGAAACAACTGATCTTGCTCACTAAATCAGTTTGCGATCTATCGATTACCGTATCCCGAAAAAAAGAAAATATCAACAAACTCTTTGGTTCTCAGCATGAACTCGAGGAAGATAATGCATCCTCCAACGACGGCAACGATGAGAAAAGGGACGAGAATGGACGAAACCCAGTTCAGCTTCATCCACTCGCCTAAATTAATTAATTAGGCATAGCTAATTAATGAATTATCATAATTAGTTAATTAATATAAATTTTCGCAACTCCACTCACCGGCGCCGGTCTTCGGTTCGTCCTCTATTTTTCTCGGGGAAATTCTGCGTCTGAAAATGCAAATGCACTCAAAAGTGAGAGATATTCAGAATTGAGCATACCGTCCAGTCAGATTCCGCTTAGGGTGTATCGCTGTAGTTGTTTCCATATCTTCAACTGCCTCTGTTTGGTTACCTTCAATTCATCTTTTTTGCTTTGAAAATTCGAAATATTTGGCAAATTTCGTAAAACGCAATGAACTGAGCTCACGTGTGGGCAGACATGACAATTTGTTGACTAGTGCATTTCCACCATCGGTCCAGAGACTCCATCCCATGCATTCCGGCTCGATTTGGATAACCGTCTTTCCGTCCCTCGTGAACTCGTAGTCGGCCGGGTAGTTAATATTTAATTAAATTTTATTAACTTTTAATAATTTAAACACACTGTAAACAATAATAATAATAAGTAATTGTAAAGTACTCACTATCAATATGGCACAATCAAAATCCTGCGGTTCGATAACTTGAGGCTGCACGCAATTAAGACAGTTTGAAACGGGCTCTGTGGTCTGCTTGCATTGGGAGCATGCTCAAGAATGCATTTTTTTCAGTTTATTTATATTTTTGGATAATATATACCTGATTGGACGCATCCAATCGATAATGATTCAGGTACAGTATACAACTCTCCCACATCATCATCTTCTTTCCAGTAATCGCTCTTATTCAGGAAGTCTGAGGTTTTTCTTTTTTTTTTCGTAATAAATTGTTGAAATAACCTCTGAGACCTTCATAGTTGTCGAGTTTGAAATAATTTTCGGAGCGCCATTTGTTGTTCTGAGATTGTAAAATAAGTGTCGCTACTGAGGTCTATTCAAAAAAAAATTTTGGTTGGAGGTAACGAAGACATTAGGACTGTTATTTCGCGTTCGTCGCGGGCTAACAAAAATGAAGCAGTTACGAAAAAAGTAGCCCTAAGTTGTCTGTAATTCTAAAATTTGTGATTGAAATAAAGTTCGAACCTCGCAAAGAGTTGTCGGAATGCGAACAGGTTTATTGCCTTTCGTCAAGATTCTGTAATTCTTTTTTGTTTTAAATGAAAGTTAATATTAAACTAACGCAAGTGAGTAAGTGTTAGCGCAACTCAATTTCGTGTCAGAAAAGTCGACCTAAATGACATTTTTTGCAACTGATTAAAAGCGGATATTACCGGAAGAACTTGAAAATCCTTTCCAAGATTTTCGATATTGGACAGTCCATCCGTGGTACAAGTTACTGTAAAAAAATTAATAGTTATAAAAAACAATATATCGACTATATCGAAATAGTGATCTCGTTTTGATTCAGTTTATATTAAATAAGGAAAAACAGACGAGTTTGCTCGATTTTTTTCATGAAAGCTTCTCGATCTTCCGAATTCGTCTCAACGTACTCGCGCCCGAGTTCCACGTAAAGAAGATATTCCGATTCGTGAGGAAGGCCCTGATATTTCTTTTTTTTTTCAAGCGATAAGCTATTATGTCAAATTTAGGCCAGATAAGCAAAATATAGATGAATGGCGTACCATATTGAATTCGAGTCGGATATCGATTAAGTCATCCTTGAACACATTTGATTTGTAGTACACTGAAAATGCAAACGTTCTGAGTTATGTTTTTTTGAGTAATTAAAGCTATTAAAAAGGGAGTAGCAGGAATGTCTGGCTCACTGAGCTCTCATGGCCTACTTTCAAAACTTTCATGTTGTTTTAACATTTAAAAATAAGGCATCCGCGCGGCCGAATATGCAAAGTGGGGAATTAGAGGGCGCGCTCTCCCCATTCCTCACGTTCTTTTGCTCGTTGCCTGCTTTTCAGGGTCATTTGGCACGCAGCCAATTGATCATAACTCAGTTCAAACGAAAAATGGTGACTTGGGAGTTTCGAAAGTGTTATCGTGTAACAGCGACCCACCACTTCACATCGAGAACTCAGTGAGCCAGATATTCGTGGGACACCTTCTTTAATTTCTTTTTTTGATTTGGTTGGCTGTTTGACCCGGACACGCAGACAAATTGTTCTAATTGTTGTTCTAATTGTTCAGTGGAAGGGAGAAACCAGAGAGCGCCTGCCACCTCCTTCTTTAATCAAGACAATAACTGCACTAACTGAAATATTTGTTCAGCCTGGGATGGACTTCTTCGCGATCATGACGTAATATGGCTACGAATTTCCCAATGTGAACTTTGATTTCGGTAAGCTTGAGCTTTTGGGCGCGTAAAAATAGGACATGCCACGTCTTGTTCAGCTTTCTGAAGGTTAATCAATGAAAAATCTCAGCTATTAGTAAATATGACTTGTATTACTTGATTTGCAGCAAAATCTTGCATGTATTCAATGGATCATCTCGTGAATCATCCAAGAGATAAATCATTTTTTCTACCTCGTCACCCTCACATCGACTGACGAAACACGCCTGCAACATTATTTTATTTATTAATTTTGATTATAAATTTTATTAATGAGCAGCACGTATTAGTAGGTCTGAGCGATGAAACTTTGATAGAAATTGAACAAGCGAAACCTACAATAGTCTTACCGTATCTTTGCCGCATCGTTCAATGTCCATTTTGGAAGCGTACATCAGTGAAAGAAACGAGAAGAGAAGAATGAGAAGAGAATTGGAGTGAGGTGACCGCGCCATAGCTCGCAAAGTGGACAGAGTGAGGTGAGAAATGGAATAGAGAATGTTTATTTTCTCTATTTTGTACTTTGCATATATTCGTCTATTTCTTTGTTCGATATTATGAAATGTAAATGTGGATAAAAAACTTGAGTCGCATTCTTAATGTTATAGAGATCTTCATTGCTTAAAGAAGGCGTCCCATGAACAAAGCGGGCTCCTATGCGGAGTGATAAATGAAGGGATGCACTCTCCTCATTTCGTACGCTCGCTCATGTCTCAGTTCAAACGAAAATTGAAAATTACGGGAGTTTCGAAAGTGTTAAAGCATCCACGACCAACGATCCCACATCGAGAACTCAGTTTGTCAGATATTCGTGGGACACCTCCTTTAACTCTTCGGAGAGATTGATTCCCTTCAAGACCGTGTCATTTGAGCGTCATCTCTCGCTTGGAAAAATGACTGTACATGACTAGAATGCACGTGCGTTCGAGTCCTTTCAGTTTTCGGAGAGATTATTTCGTGTGATTCTTAATTAATTCACAGTATAAATATGTTTATCAGTAAGAATATGACACGTAGATTTGTTGAAATGGGAACTTTTTTGAATATCATCATCTGTTCAACCAATGAGATCAATCAGTGCTCAAAGGTGCAGCAGAGCGTCAAGAGAGCCAAACTTTTTCGCTTTGTGAGCTCGTCGGTGTGGCTTCCTGAATATATCACGGCTGAAGTTCCGTTTGAGATGAGCTTGCTTGTGAGATTTTCTGTGTGCTCCATGCTCCTTGTGGTGTCTGAAAATATCCATCCATTCTCCTAAGTTGATTCATCGAAAAAATAATGAAAAAAAACCTCTTGTGAGCTCCTCTCGTGTGCACTGTATCAGCTCTTCTCTGCACTGATCTCCTTCTCGGTCTTATCTTGATTGAACGGCGTTTCTGCGTCTTTCTACCTCTGCAAGAACCCGATTACGACTAGGATTGTTAGGATGAAGAAGTTTCTCTTAATTTCGCGCACTCTCTCACCAGTCAGAGTGACGAAAGAGTGCGAGGAATGAAAAGACGGATTCTTCACCCTGACAGCACTAATTACGCCCTAATTATGTCAGAATGAAGAATTCGTCTCTTATCTAACTTGTGATGCGGCAGGTGACAGAGTGCGAGGGAGGTAGAGGCAAATTGTTCATTAAAACAGCCTTAATTTCGAAATCAAGGATACAAAGATAGGCTATTAACTAGAGAAAGATTCACACTTCAACAATATCTGCTCACCCGAAGGAAGCTCTCTTGATACGAAGATCAGCTACGGCGGGCGCTCCAGTAACGAATGCGGGCTGTGAAAAATGTAAAAATATTATCAACATAGAATATCGTACCTCATCTATGGACAGCACCGCGTTATCCCTTGTTTCTTGTGCGACTATCGGCTGTTTCTCATTATCCGCCACTGAACTCTGCAAATGAAAGAACTTGCACCGATAAAAGAATTATTTTAGATTAGATTCGTCATTTTAGAACACACAGATATAGAAAATTGGTGAAGTAATTCCTCAACTTGACACGGAAAACCGTTCATCCCCTCACCTTAAGTTGATTTTCCGTTTTGGCTTCTTCAGCAGAAGTGATAGCGACTCCAACGATAGTGAGGAGTATTAGCACCTTCATCCTTGCGTGTGCCAGTCGATTGCCCAACTCCCTCAATCTCATTTATACCCATCCAGATCCGAGCCAGTCAATCCAGCTCGTTTCGAGAACGGCTTTGACAATAGCCTTGGACTGATCCTCCCTCTTCCATTTCTGACCGGAGAGAGAAAAGAAAACCTCACTAATGCAGCCTCTATCCTGCACTGTTCTTCCATCACTGAAATGGATTATGCAAAATGCCACTAATGGTTGCCAACTCTAATGATGATCCGAGGGTGTATAGTTGCATGAGAGATTGCTCAAAAGGAAGAGACTTATCTTCTCTCATAGCGAAATTACGTGAATCGCTCTCCCCCATCTCGATCCGAGATCGATGGGACGAAAGTGAAAGTCAACCGGTGAAACCACTGACCGATGTTCGGAATTTTACGGGGATTAAAGAATCACAAATGAGGGATGCAGTTCCCTGTGGTAATTGTAGGCAAAGTACTTTCAGTTGTTCAAAGAACGAATAAAAAAGGTTAAATCTGTCGAAGATCTGCATCGAACGTTTCTTCTTAGTGTGCCAAGAACCTGTCCGGAACGATTGGTCATTGAAAGCATCGTTTTCGGAGATTTGTATGTGATTTTAAATGGAGCCATTGCCAAACGAAATCTCATTGCCAGGAAGAACAGGACACTCATTATTATTATTATGGACGATTCCATTGCACGAATTAATTAGCTGGTGCAACTCAACGGATGCAACTACGAATCTATCGTTCAGTCGACGAAAAAGTGCTCACAAGTGGGGACCTATTACCATTACTTCTGTGGGGCTGTCTCTCGATTCTCTCTTGTCGAGGCGGTTCTATGACCGGTATCAACATCGGGAACAGTGGCATGGGCAAGTGGTGGTGATGGCCTAGGTGCTCAGCATTATCCAAAGTGATGGGGCGATGAATGGGAAAGGTCGGAAGTCCGAATAGACGAGTGATCTGTTGTGACTGTAGTGAGGCGCCGGAAGGAATGCGAATGGGTGGGAGTAGGTTGAGCAAGTTGACAGTGGGCAGGTGGAGATCTGCGATGGGCTAAGTTTCAAGAAGCGTTCAGCTGCTGCGATGAACTCACCAGGAGCTGATGGCAGCTTCAATTGAGGAAGTGTGGGCAATTCAAGGCCCTCCAGATGGAATGTGTTGCTGCCAGAAGAAGAGGAGCCGAGGCCGTGTCGGAACAGAGCTGAGGCGCCTAAAATACAGAATGCTCCAATGTTCTTAGGACGGCTTTTTCGAACCTAGTCCACCAGTGGATCCCGAAAGCCCTCCATATTCATCATCAGGAACATATTCGTAGTCCTCAGAGCGTTGGTTCTTCGGCCGACCCCAGGTTTCCTAGAAATTATGTTACGATTGTTCAATACATGTCCAGTAAAAACATTGACATACCTTCTGCCTTTGTGCTCTCTGACCCTTGACGCGAGGAGCGATTGAAGATCTTACTACTCCCGATTCTATAGCGCTTGATCCATCGGAGCTGGCTGCCATGAGCTTGGAGTTAACGGATTCGGCCTGCGAAAAACTCACTTTCTACAAGCCCGATTTGGTAAACTTCGAACTCGTCCACGAATACAACAGTCAATATTTGGTAGACCAAGGTAGACGAAGAGAATCCAGGAAACACAATCGCTCACATCGCTCGCTGCAGCCGCTGCAGCACCCAGCGGTGAGAAGCTGCAGCCGCCCGACCCATTCGTCACGGAACCAGGAGGACAGACAAGCTGAATAGGAGAAACACCCTTTATCACACGCCCGAAATGAGACAATGCAATGAGACCACACGATACCCATAATGAACGAAACGATACACGTATTACAATCAATCATGTTAAAAAAAACTTCTCAACCGCAATGGAATAGTCTAGGCTCGGCTCACCCTAACGAGCGTTGCGGCGAAATCTTGCTTCCTAGTTTGCTCCACCTGCTGTCTTCGCTGTTGGTATTCTTCCCTTCGCAGCCGCTCCTCTCGCTCGACCCGTTTTCTGTAACACGATTTATTGATTTTTGAGTTTTTTCCTATATGAATTAGCATCGAATATGAAAAGAACCGTATGTGTGGTTCTCCAGGTCGGTTTTTATGACATTAGACTGAACCTTGCCTCCTTTTGTAGCTGTTCCCTCTCCTCATCACTGATCACCACACGAATCTTCGTCGGCACTTGAGTCGACGTCTTCATGGGTGATTTCGTCGTTGTCTTCTTCGGCTTCTGGGTAGTCGTTACTTCTGCCTCTTCATCTACTTCTGATGATTCCTGAATTCCTTGAGTCTCGATGAATGTATGGTATCCTGATGATTCTCCATAAGTTCCCACTGTCAAAACGTTTCACCATCATAATCCATCAATAAATCAACAGAATATGCTGATCCCTATTTCCGCTTATATATTTGGACTGGAGTGAATCCATGCCTCGTCATCTCGGCTCCTACGATGTTTGTGTTTATTCCTCCGCCGTCGTTCTAGCACTTTCCTCGACTCCTCGATGTCTGCATCAACGCTGAGATCCTCTTCGGAATGCCTCTTTCTGTGACAAAGAACATCTCTGCAACACTGGAATGCAACACACTCACCTATTTCGTCGGGACGTCCTTGAGCTCGTTTCCTCTTCATCTTCATCTTCGTCCTCATGATCGTTCCTTCGCTTCTTCGACCTCCGAGGTCGTCTCAAATCCACTTGCTCCTCCTCAGAACCGGCGCTTCGCTTCACTCTTCTGTGATCCGCGTGCTCTGAAAGTTAATGATTCTAATTGTCGTAGGCTGTTGTTGAATATCACTCTTATTTGCCATCTCTAGCTCACCGTTAGTGCTTGATTGCGACTGTAGTGTTAGTATTCTGGCTGGCCGACTAGCTACAGCCACAGGAGCGGAACGTGAGCGAAGCACGGATAGGAGTTTGTTCATCTAGAAAGGTATAATCACTGTATACTGAAAGTGTTTCGACTGTTTACTGAAAAAAGCGAGTTTTCTATCAATTCCCTATCAATTATCAATTCTGACCTCTTTCTCCACCTCCTTCACTTCATCCTGCAGTGTTCTCGGCTTCGTCTGTTCCTTCCTCTCTTCCCGGACCACTACTTGGACCTCCTGATACTCAACTTCAATACTGTCTGCTTTTCTATTTCTCCTGTCGTCTTTCCTTCTGTGGTGGATCTTCCTCTGGAGTCTAGCAGACTCCACCGAATTTTCATCTTCACTGTCATCTTTCGCTCGTCGTCGATGCTCGTTCCTCGACTGTGTGCGATCGTGACTTCGACGATGCTGGAATATTAAGGCTATTAGCGACACCATGAAACTTGTCGCCTTAAGGATGTTATCTTCTCAAGGGTGAAAATTGATTGATACCTTCTCCACTTCATGTTCATCTGAGCGATCTTCATTGTCGTATTCTTCGGGGTGCAGCCTCTCGATTGAGCTTGATTTCTGAATTAACATTTTCTAAAGGCAGCATTTCAGAAGCATTTCTAACACCAAGTCGCAGAACTGCATACGAGATATATACAATCAATGAAGCCTACATGATTCACTCTGTGGCTCCTGCTCGTTCCATGTTTCTTCTTTCTCCCGTCCTTCCTATTGTCTTCGTATTCTTCTTCATCATCTTCTTCTCTCAGTCTCTTTCTCCCATCATGTCCCATCCTCTCATAACTGTCTCCTTCATGATCGTCATGTGCATGGTTCTTCATTCTAATATGCACTTTTCTTCTGTGATCCATTTCTTCGCTCCGCTCTTCATTATTCTTGCTATATCTCTCTTCCTTTTCATTATTATCTTTCTCCCTCCTCCTTGCCTCCTGCCCTCTTCTTCTGTGATTCCTCCGTATGCCCAGCTTCATGTGGTGATCTGGCTCCTCATATTCCCATTCTTCATTTCTTCTACTCATCTGTTCCACCTCATAATCGTCTTCTCGTTCTTCATCTCTTCTTCTATTCGTGTGATTCTCCTCTTCATCCTCCTCCACCCTTTCCTCTGTCCTCGTCTTCACTCCTCTCGCCTTGTGCTCACTTCTCCTCTTTCCCAGTCGACTGATCTCATCCTCTTCCTCATCCTCGTCGATGTAATCTTCCTGGTAGTCTTCTTCTTCTATCGATCTCTCCTCCACCCTTCGCTCCTTCTCCTTCCGAAACGGTTCTCTCCTTCTCATCCTGGACTCATGACGTTCGACACTTCCCCGGATTTGCCTGCGCCTAGTATTCTTTCCCGAACGACTAGACGTCTCTTCATCACTTTCCTTCCTTCCTCTTCTTCTCTTGGATGTCCTTTCTTCACTGTTCTCCTCTTCCACCTTCCTTCTCGTATCATTAGTCTCATCTTCTTCATCTATGTTCGCCGTTTTCCTGAATCTTCGAGTAGATTCTTTTTCTTCACTCGCTTCTCTTCTCCGATGTTTTCTTTTCTGACTGGACTTATGGCGATTTCTTTCTCTACCATGATAGTCTTCTTCGTGATTTCTACGTCTTCTATTCTCCACCACTTGATCAGCATCTTCTTCATCACCCTCAGCGTATTGTCTACTTCTTCTAACGTGTCCTCTCTTCGCAACCTCAGCCTCTCTACTTCTATCATCCTCACCATCCTCTTCTCTCCTATCCTCCACCTCACTCGTCATCTTCTTCTTTCTCCTTGTCGATCTTGTCTTCGAATCCTCACCACTCATCTGCTCATAGTCTTCCGATTCCTCAGCTGGAGTCGTTGGCTGCTCAGTCGTCGTAGTAGTAGTGGTGGTGATCTTCCTCCTCTCCTCCGTCCTACCATCGCTTCTTCCCAAGTGCCGATTGGCGTTCTCCATGGCCCTCTTCAGCACCTCTCGACGCTCCTGCTTCTCGCGTTCCTGGAATGTTATGTTATCTGCGCCAAATGTGTTTTTATTTCGCTTGAAATGAAGATAACATTGAACATCAATGACTGTCATCTTTAATACTGGTTAGTGAAACATAACCGAATGAAATATTTTGAACTGTCATTTTCTCTTAGCCAATCGTAACGGAAGATTCTTTTTTCAATGGTAGATGAATTGTTCAACTGGTAAAATATTGAACCTTCTCCTCCTTCTCCTTTGCTGCCAGTGCATCTAGCTCCTCCTGTCTCCTGCGAAGATAGTCGTGCTTCGCCTGCAACATTTATGAGACGCGTATAGAACAAGATAACGAAGGTTCGGCGTCAAGCACACGGTCATGTGTCTAATACGCTCCTAGTTGATATTTGTATATTGATGCACAAAGCTTACCCTCTTCTTCGCTTCCTCAATCTCCACCTGTCTCTTCTCAGCATCGCGCTTCTTCTGGAGTTTAGACTTCTTACAAAGGACGCCGGAGAAGACTGTAGCCTGGAATAAAGAAATTTAAAACAGTTCTAAGTTTTACAACGATATCAGTGCGTTCAATGATGCGAGTCGTCCGTGTAATATGACTTTATCAATGTGTGCCCACCTGTTCCATGTCCTCCACCTGCTCCATCTCCTTCTTCTCCCTCTCCACCTTCAGTCTTTCCGCGAGTCTCGCCCTACTCTCCTCCTTCTCCTTCTCCATGCGCGCTAGCCAGGACTGTTCGCTGCCCGAAAGTACCTGAGAAAACAATGATGATGTTCATCTCTAGGATCTGAAACCGATACCAAATTAACCGTCGAATCGGGAAAGCGTTGGAGCTGCCTTTCTCGCAGAATATTTCCTCCCTATCATTATCATTCCCTGCTCCCACGACATTCAGACCGGTCGCAGCCTGGGCCAAAAAAAACAGGGAAGTACGAGCTTACCTGTTTGAGGGCAAGTACTCCCGCCTCATCGGGCTCCTTCGTCTTGATGGAATCGCGCTGGAACTGACGCTCCTCTCGCTTCTCCAGTCGAGATAGGGTCTGAAAGACGAATCTGATTTAGAACCACAAACATTGTTTTACATTCCCACCTTCGGCTTGTCCTTGCTGTCCCTGTAGTTCGGCTGGCTCGCTTTCACGATGCGGTCTCGAATCACTGAGGGTACGGGTCGACGAATGGTGCGAGGTGACAGCTGTGGCGAGTCTTTAATGACTTTAAATAATTTTACCATTGATACAAATTGAAAACTCCCAGCCGATATAACAGCTTCGCAACAAAATGTGCGATCTTCAAAATACGTTCACGTTACTGCATTATCTTATTGTACGCTACGCTTTGATGATGAACTCATTGTGAAACCTAACTATCAACATATCATGAAGACATACCAGTGGACTCTTCGTCCTCTTCATGTTCATCCTTCTCCTCCTCCATGAGCGCTCGAGCGTCCAGAGCCGATGTGAAGAGCGTGTGAGGGGTTCTGAAAATACTTTCATTTTTGTCGTCGATGTGCAATATGTTTCACGGGGTCGATTTCGTTCAATTCTGGTTGAATGTTTAATATTGCAGCAGTGGTCGCTCCGAACAAACACCCACTTCTTCCTCTCCGCTTCGGCGATCGCTGCTGCCGGTGGCTCAGTAGCAGTTGAACGAGCGTGCTGCATGAACTCGAGCAATGCCTGCAAGAAGTTATTATTTGTTAAAATATTAAGTAGTTAGGAATATCACATTCGGAGCGCGACGATTGAGTGAATTCGGAAGGGAAGGCGAGCTGTCAGCATTCCTTGTTGAATCGATGGCGAGTTGGAACTGAAAATTTTTTTCTTTGAGCTACAATGATGAAAGATAGTATGATAGCGAAAAAAATATACATACGCCATTCTTCTTCTTCATTTCTCTTCTCAACTCTTCTTCCGCCTGTGCTCGAAGTTCCCTCTCGAGATCATCATTTTTGGCTGGAAACGATGAAATGTTAGCCTCGGGGATCAAATTCCTCTGCGTGCTCTTTCTTCTGTCTAACTATCCAGACCCTAACCGATTCACCTCCCTTTCCCTCTCTCACTCACTCACCTTTCGCAGGCGGAACCTCGTGATAACCTCGCGCGTTCACAGAGATCTGCGATGAAAACATCGTGATTGATGGCATCCATAAATGTAAAGTAATGATAAAGTTGCTTTCACAATCACTGCGATTTCACAGTTGTCAGGGAATGGTCACCTTTGGTGGTGTACATAGTGTACAATTTGTTCATACTCTTGATGAAGTCTTGCAAAGAAAGAAAATACTCACCGGTTCTTCCACTTCTTCCACAGGCGCCTTCATCGGCTCGAGAGCTTCCATCGGACCGTCGGGAGGCCATCGATTGGTTTCTTCTGCAGGGGTAACGCTACCGCCTCGTTTCTAGACAAATGAAAGTTGATTCAGCACAATTGAGGGTCGAGTAACGTGATACAGGGAGGAAATGAAAACGAAAACACTTACTTTGAATGAGAACTGTCTGAGTTGAGCCGTGGTCACTGTTGCGAGAAGAATAACAGAGAAAATGTAATGCCATAATCGCATCACTGAGAATCTGCGAATAAATCTCGTTTGATTGTGCTAATATGGAAGTTGAAAATTGACAATTTGAGGATTCAATGGATTGAAAAGAATTCAAAATTGAGATTCAGAAATCGACGAAAGCTCAGAGAGTTGGAAGTACTAGGCAAATAGTGATCGAAAGCTGTGTCCAACAATAACAAACATTGAGAGTGATTGGCGAAAGATGAGGAAGAGACAGTGATAGGATAGCGCGGAGAACTTCCTAGACAATAGAGCTCGGCAGGATCTCGAATAGTTGAAATACTCTGTAGAAAATGAGATGAGGAAGAAGGGGAAAGTTACACTTAGGCTGAAGGGATGAGGAAAGGATTGTGGAAATTTCCCCCGGGCCGAGGGACGAAACAATAGATGGTTCGGTTGACCTTGCTGGAAGAGGGATGAGGGCAGGGGGGGGGATAACGGAACTTGATCACCCCCTTAGCAGTTGCGGGGATAAATTTACGGAGCGTTTAGCCCTGCATTCATCTCATCGATTAGTCACTAGATTCCACTACAATGCATTTGGTCTGTTTTGCACAGTCAAACTGATCAGTCGTGGTGTTGGAAAAAGGATCGAAGCTCGAACTTTCACTGTCACTTGCTCATCCTACTTCTCGTGCATATCTTCGTTATCCGTGAAGATTTCGATCTTCCTTTTGATTTCGTCGCAATATAGTGATCTTCGATTTCCCCGTTCGCCTTTGTTTTATGCTCCGTAAAGCTGGCGATCCATTACCAAAGAGAAGCTTTCGCTTTCCACTAAACTGAAGTGAGGATGGTTCTTATCATTGCGACTTCATATTGTGTCGAAAGTGCATCTAATAATAGATGATAGGGAGAAAATAGAGAAATCAAGGGTGCACTTGTCGCTATCTTATCGGTCAGTGCAATATCTGTGCTAGAAAAGCATGGGCATTCCTTGTCATACCATCACATCAATATGTGGAGCCTCCTTCTGCTCTTTCTTCTGGTTATCATCATTATTGAGTCAAAGGTAACTTTGCAATATCTTTCTTCTGCTAGTATCATATTCTCAGAGCGATCAACAAGACAGTTCATTCATTCAGCGCCGGAAACGCATAATGCACGGAGAAAAAAGTGAGCTTCATCGACTTTGCGTGACAAAATTCCCTTTTTCAGTCTCCCAAATAGGCTCGTTCTCCTGCTTTAAACTGCAGTGGGCCGGCACAATGAAGTTCGTTTCATGTTCTTTGTCCTGAATTCATGATGTGCTGTAGTAAATACAATTTTTTTCAATTGCTCTGAGGTACGTGGGCATTCACCGATTCAATAGTAATTTTGAACATTCTCTTCCAGATTGAGGAAAGTCATCGATGCTCGTCTAGTGTATGTGGAGGTGAATCACAGGGAGACACCAGTCTCAAAAGAAGTACCAAATCTTTCCTTTCTGAAAATTTTAACATTTGGAAAATTGGCCACTTTAGACTCGCGAGACACTAGAACGATCCTCAATCGCGCTCCCCAATTCTCCGATTTGTGTATGTTAATGAATTCATATTTTAACGAACAACATACAACTTGAAAGAATACATAAAAAGTGCATCCAGGTCAACATCCTCGCGGACAACTTGAACGCCGAAGTTGTTCTTTACACTATCGGGAAAGGAGAAGCGATAATCAATGAAGTTGGTCATCCTACTGAGCCTGCTTCAACTACTCCGAGAGCAGTTGTAGTCACTGCCAGGCATTGGCTGGAGCGATACGAGGAAATACTGAGGGAAGCTGATCCGGAGAGGTGAGAATTCGTTCCATACCTTATGCTATCGCCTTAGTGCCATGAAGATAGAGAGCTACGAACTAGCGTACCTTAATGAACATCTTCACGACTCGCATGAACAACTGTTATGTGCAGGAAGATTCTAAAATCTCCTCCCTCTGGATCATGCGAACTCGTCACAATGGAAATGCCCACCATCGACTTGCTCCCAACAGGAAGTGTACCGATTCACCCGACATTTTTACAGTACGTTATTTTTCGATTCTCATTCATGCTCATTCATTATTTTACCCACACCATGACTCTGAACTTGATAGCCTTATGAAAAATATCTCAAGTCAGATTCTACTCGGTTCCGATGAATGTTGCCGAATTTGTTGCGGCGGGTGTTCTAACATTGATTCAAAATGAAATTTCAGAGGAATTTGTCGTGGCTCGTGCTTTGATGATCCCATCTCGCGTCGAAAACGCTGCTGTAAACCTGCCATGATGGAAGATTTGGAGGCGAGTCATTTTGTGTCAACTATGCGACCCCTCTCTTAGACACAGGGCCGTTAATCGCAGTCGCTCTTTCTCTAGTCTCGACCTGGTGTCAATCAGCTCCGTGATAAAGCTCAGCGATTATAAACAGAGATAGGTGTCTATCAGGCTCTCGCACATACTTTCTCTGACTCTCTGGAATGCCCCTAGTCTATCGCCGAAGCTGCGCGGCATTCACATGCGCTAGGGGATTCTGATTCTTGTGATGTGCGATGGCGATTATCATGACAAATCATTGAGGTCATCTTAGGAGATCAAGGATCAGAATCTAATTTCAGTTCGCCTTCACAGCGGCAGACGGATCAAAAAGGTTCCGAAGAATCAGTCAATTTCTGGTGACTGCCTGCGGTTTTCGCTGACCCCGCAACGTCACACTCAATCTTCGTCTGTACATCAATCCCGACCAATCGATCTCTCCCCGACACCACTTTCAAGATCTCTCCAATTGATATCAGCCGTTCTGATCATTGGCATTGCACGCTTTCACTGCTTTGTCGAGTGCTCCTCACATTGTCGAGACTGCCTATAAACTATATTTCCGTCCTTTCGCTAATTCCTCACTTCCTTGTCGCGAAGAACTGTCATCTGACGAGGTTACCAGTATAATCAGTAAACCCCTCCCGCCCCTTCGCCCAAGATAAGAACGCGAAGCAATAAGTAGGACGCAAAAGGCTCACACCACGCGGCGAGCCAGAGCCAGCGATCAGTTACCGACAGCCGGACTCCGGACCGCAAAATGGCTAGCCAACATCCGCTAGCCGTCTATCTATTCGTGTACCTGACGCTCTCCGTCGCAACCGTGAGTCACTTTCTACCGTAGTTTGCATTCGAATGTCAATCCAAACTGAACCGTTTGGTCTCCAGTCAAACTGACGGTTTAGCCAAGAGATCAATCGGTCTGGAACCTTATCAAATGACTTTTGAAGATTATCGATCGAGTTTAGATGAATGCCGTGATCGTTGAAGAACAGTGGATCGCAGTCAAGAGCTTCTTCTACAGGATCAAGAATTATGTGAGTTTTTTTCAGGCCGAGCCGAACCGCACGAGTAGAGTTTCAAAAGTGAATAATCAAACATCGCAGATCACCGATGGACCAGCAACCACAACGATAACTATCTCGCCGAAGTTCATACCACGCGCAACTATGCAAACGATACGGAGACAGCCGTCGAGACTGAACCAGAATTCGCAGTGAGTAGCTTTTCTAGTTGTTTAACACGGTTCTGTCAATGGCTGCAGTACGTTTTCTCTGTGAATTACCTCATGAGTTATCATTTATTAGAATGCGATCGGATGTGGAGCACTTTTTTGAAATCCATTAGGTCAGCGTAGTAATTATTTCGAAAGAACTATATTGCTTTCGCAGAATTTCTTCTGCAGAGATTCTGTTGTGTAAAGTCTGTCTAATTTCTCGAAGCGAATGCTGCTAAATGACTAACGCCTCTCTTCCGTTGCAGAAATCGCGGCGAGGGTTGTGAGATCTACTATCGTGTGTTCGCCACTCAATCCCTTCTCGCGGATGATGAACGCGTGTACGAACCGCTCACTTATGAGTCGTGAGTTGTTCCTCAATCGAATAATCTCTTCCTTTTCATATTTACACAATGCACAACCATTTACTCGTATGGTTCATCTTACTGGCAATGTGGATAATTCATTTAAGAAAAAATATTTTGAACAATGAAATATCCAGGGGCGCGTGCTCGCACAGTTGCCATCGTGACAAGTACACGGGCAAATGGGTGTGCTGTCGGCCCACGGCTACGGAGAATGTGGAGGTGAATGTTTGTTTCGGGCTTGAGTAGGACGTCCCGTAGCCTAGTTAATCTAGCAGAATAACTGATGAAAACACCGTCATGTTTACCTCACGATATCGTTACGAGAACGGTGTAGCTCCCAGCGTCTATGTTTAGATTCCCGGTTCACTATGATCAATCAATGTTAGTTGCAGCTCTACTACTTCCGTACGGACAGCAAGGATCTGCGTATGCGCAGTGTCGACAACGCCATGGTTTCCGCCTGTGGATACGTCTAGATCGACTGCTCGAGCGGATCGAAGCCCGACTTCCCTCCACTCTGTTAACTTCCCCCTCTTTGACCCCTTCTCTGTAATTCGACCCCACTTTGACAGTATGCCCCTAAAACTAAACGTTGATATGTACATTCCCAGTAGTAGTGGCTTGCACGTCATGTAATTACTCCCGAGTGCTATGTACATTCATTGTTGATCTCCGCTCGTTATTCACACGATCTCATGGTTCATCCCTCTGTACAAGTGCTTTTGGTGAACAAATAACAGAAATACCCGACTTGGACTAAGCTACTCAATCATGGATACTGTGAAGGTGTGAAGTAAATGGACATAGTAGGTCGGAAATCGATGGAGTATTTTACTATTATACTGATTCTGGTATGAATTGCTCAATGGGTCGCTGAAATTGCAACGAATTTTTTATTTTATCTAAAAGTAGTGCATGGGTAAATTGTACCCAGCCATCACAATCGTCAAAACTGTAGTTCTGACGTTATTAAAATGGTTCTGAAATGGACCAATTATCGATTATATCATCGCACAACATTATCTTTAAGCGCAACACTATACTTAATTTTTCTTTTTTTTTCTGGGATACTGTATTCAATCGATTCTTTGTAACTTGCAAACGCGCTAACCGCAATGAGACTGACAGCAGTCTCGTGATTTGTCGAGTCAACGTTTCAAAGTCTGCCGTCATACACGTCAAACCGGATCAGAGACGCGCAAGACTTTACCAGTAACCAGTAAGCAATAAAATAGGCAATAAAACAGTTGAATGACAGTAATCATTGCTTCAATTCCGTCGTCAGCAAGGGGAGACGGGTCTTTTGGGCTTCTTTCGGGGACAGGTTGGAATCGTCGGAGGCTGATGCTGACTCGATGCTACGCTTCTTCTCAGGGTCTTCTTCGTCCGCGGCAGTGGACGGCATATCTGAATTGTTAATTTTCTAGGGATATCGATGTATAGAAAGGGTTGATGATTCACAGAGCAGCGACGATATTGATTCAGAGATAGTCTGCAATTTTAAGAAATATTTTTAATACTTACGTGCAGGCAAGAAGAAAGATAAAATGACGGGTATGATGACAAGACCGTGGAAGAGACCGAGGATCGCGACCTGTATTACGATAAAACCCTTGTTCGTAATCATGCATTTTCATCCTACTACAATGCTTTTGTTTCCTCCATTAACAACAGCTAAACAGACTAGAAAAATGTTCCTAATCGTGCCACCATTGTTCATACTAAAATGCATTTGTTTCTTCTGGAATTTTACACACAAGAACATTGTTCCTGAACATGTCACTTTTCTTTCTACTACAATGCACTCCTTTTCTCCATCAATAAGATCTAGCCAGACTAGAATAGAAAACTCCAAAGTGTTAATAAATCACGATAAGATTACCAGCATGACAGTCTTGGCGAAGCTGTTGAACACGTAAATCTTGAGCATGAAAAGAGGCGCAACGCAGACGAATGTTGAGAGGGAAGCCTGTAAGAAATTTAGTTGTGCATGAAATTTTAAAGAAGGAATCATATTACATGAAATCTATGTAAAAGAAGTGCGTATTTCTTAGAGTACTCTAAACTCTAAGAAACGAAAGAGTAGAGAATACCTCAAATATTGGTTTGCCGACGGACTCGAGAATCTCGCTCATTCGACGCGCGCGCGATTTGGACGATCTGATTGCTGGAATTGAGAATTCATTTGTGTTTCACGTGTATGATTTCCCCGAGATCCAACGCTGATTTTGATATTGAGGATGCATGTGTTTTAGATATAATAATCTTACTTCGCGCCTTGTAGAAGTGATAGCAAATATGCGCGGAGAAGTCGACAGAGAATCTGAATTATTTGAAATTTTAATATTTGATCAATTTCGCAAACCCAATAGCCAGCAGGATATTGATCATTGTGATCGGGTCGAGCATGGCGCCCCAGTGCGAGAGACTGCCTAGCATTGCTGCAATAATTCTCCAGTTATATTGTGGCTTATTTTTATTGTTCTTCATATTGCGATGTTCACTAAACGCCAACGAACACTCTAAAATTACGCCTGGCATTGAAAAATTTTTTTACCCAGAACAAAGTGAACTTACTAAACGTGATGGATAGCATTGAGAACGAGGCCACGGATGCCCCAATTATTGAGGGAATGAACATTGCGCACGCGACTGCCATGCAGATGAAAGTGATTGTCACGGCCTTGATCACTTCTTCCTGAAAATATAATTATAACTTCTCCGTGAAACAATTCATGCGTACATACAAATTAAAATATTTTTCGTATAACGTAAATGCAATTTCCAGCAATAACACCAGATATTGCCACCGTGAATTATGAATCACATATGAAACCTATGTCAAATTAAGATAAAAAAGTAGAACCAGACCTTGACGGTGATAACGATATCATAAATGGTGCCGTCATAGTCGAAGAGAGAAGTGTCGAACTCGGGATACTCATCGAGTAGTTTCCGTAGGTTGTCAACGGAATCTGCTCGATCACGCCAGTTTGTCAATCCTGAAAATTTAACAAAAAGAAAATAATTAAGAATAATGAACCAACCCTTGCAAACGACGAACAAGTTGTTGCCGTCCAGGCGCACCGTACCGCTGAATGAAAAATATGAAGAGATCAAAGATCAAAGATCACTCTCACTTCTCCTCCTTCTCCCACCGCACGATCTTCAACTTGGTCATCATTCGCTCCTCGAGGTATTCCGGGAGACGATCGTATGAGGGCGCGGAGTCGTTGTGCGTGAGGCGGTCCCACTGGAAAACTGGGAATAATGATCTGAAAAGTAATATTTCGTTTGAACGAATTACCTAGTCATTATATAGTCTAAACATCGTGGAAGGAATATTAATTACACCATCTTCATTAACGACAGTGATGTGTTACATGAAAGTTCCGATATGTTTCAGAGTTGCAATAAATCTCCGTGAAAATAGGAATACTGATGGTGAGAATTCATTCTCTGCAAAAAAACATACATCCATGTACGCCAGCACGGGGTTCTGCGTGTGTTCGGGATAGCAACCGGGTCGATGGTCGATCCGGTACACCATGTCGCGATATCTGCAAAGTCGTCTTTTCTTTGGTTTTGGGCCCTCTTAACGATTTTCTCCTCTCAAACAAAACCTTTTCTTAAAAAATGCTATTTAATGATGAGAGATTCACAATCTGTGGAATAACATGCAGAATGAAATGACCGTTGCACGGAACTTGCATCTTCTGCCACTGGCACCTTGCGTGTGATGAGATTGAGCGGGGCGTACTGAAAATGAACTATTGGCATTCTTTCTATTCTTTAAATTGAGGTTCACCTCAGCGTGAATTCGGTCAAATGCGGCAAGCGATTGAACAAGCCGGGAATTTGATGGGAACGTCTTCTCTGGTGCGAAGCTTGTTTTTAGAGTGACTAGGCCTGAAATCAGCATTTATTTTATTCTGATTGTGAGTGGTTGCCCTAGACAAGACAAGATTAGATTATTTCCCGATCTGTGAATTTATCTTTTTTTTATTTAAATGAAACCTGAATGTGGGAGAACAACAAACTCACCAATTAATGATGAAGTATAGAGACCAAGCACCAGAAACGCTACACTGATCTTTCCTGGTGTCGATAGTAGCATCGAAGTATAGAATTCCCAGGAGGATCTAATTTGATATATATTTCAAAAACTATAATTTGAAACTCACTTCCCTCCACAGCTTCCCTCCTCCTCTTCTCCAGTTCTTTCCTTCTCCTCATAGAACAAGGCTAGAGTGGGCAGGAAGACGAGAAATTCGAAGAAGAAATCCAGCAGAATGGCCAATGCAGTGGCAAGACAGAAATCTGACATCTGCAATGTTTCATTTTTTTCATTTCATTGCACAATGTGATTATGCAGTTCGGTTAATTATGTTTCACTTTGTTCTAAAAATATAAAGTATTGAACGAATTAATTGTTTGCTGAAAGGATGTGGAATTAAAATAATACGTTCAATTTTTAACGCTGAGAACATCACGTGCGTAATATTGTCAGATTCAGACCTGCGGTGTTGGTGAGAATATGCCCACTCCGAATGCCATCGTATTTGTGACGGAAGTGATCGCCATCGAGGGTGCGACGTCGAGCAAAACGGCGCTGAAATAATGTTGAAATGTTTGGGACATTTGCACAACTACCGCACAACTAGTGAGCGAGCCTAACGAAAATGAAGATAGTGAATAGTATAAAGTACCGAGCGATCCTCGCCCGCAGATCGTCTGTCCTCGAAGAGGGAGTGGCCGCTGCGGCGATGACTTTCCGCTGTCTTCGCCATGCATGAAGCAGAAGAAACCCATCGTCGACGCCTTCAATCTATTTATTCTTTAATACTTAGCACATCATTTTGATCATTATATGAGCTATGAGACGCGCATGTAAAATTTAAAAAATAGCAGAAATTATACAAAACTTGCCAATAGCCATAACGAGGAAGGGCGTGATACACATGATCGAGTTGAGCGTGGCGCCCACCCAACCGAGAATTGCGAAAGTTGCTCCTGAAATTATAATAATGAATATTGTTTTGATACTTGCGGTGTAGTAACGTATAGAACAATATATACAAATGAGCAAAATGTTACCGGTGGCTAGCGCCGGCGATGCCATTGCACCGATGATGATGATGCTCTGAAATTTCAATGCAGGATTTGTATTTGCATGTCTCCTTTTTTGCTCTTTGGTCGTTGTCTGACCATGGATTTCACGGTGAGATGGCGGAATGTGAACATCATGAAGAGAACCATCAACACGACGCCTGAGATCTCTTTGTTATTCGTCCATTTGCTTCATTGTCTTCCCAATTCTCAAAATAGGAAGAATACTCACCGACAATGAACAAATTCTGTGTTTCCAGCGTACCGCGAAGCATTTCAGCGTTAGCCACCTAAATTTAACTTTACTACAGTTCGAAAAAAAGCTATGTTTTTCGGAAAGCTCAAAGCTCTCACGCCATGTAAAAAAGTTCGCTTTTTGTTTTTATTCTAAAACAACTACCTTTCTTGATTAATTTGGAAAATTGAAACGAACCTGATCCGCGAACATTTCAAATGAGATCACATCACTGAACGAGTCGTTTAGCGCGAGTTTGAAAGCGTCCATCTCGATTTCTTCCAGTTGCTGAAATAAATATTGCATTAAAAATAATAAATTTTGTAGTGCTTTCTCATTGCTTTGATCGTTGTCTTGCTTCACTGCGTATACCGTGATAGACGGTCACAGTTGATCGTACACGTTCTTCATAGTATCATAAATGGAAAGGCAAACCTTCTTCTTTTCCAGCCCGGGTGCATTCGAGATGTACCATAGTCCCATCGTGCGGGCAGTCTCAATTGGCGCGCCCTATAAATCAGTCCTGTCAACATTTTTCTTATTGATCTGTGTTGCTTTCTCTCCATTAGCTGTCTTAGGGTTGTTATTCAACTGACTGAACACAGTCAAAATACAGCTACTTCATTCCAAGTCAAACTATAAATAGCAGTTATTCAGGGAATTATAATTATGAATTCGAACTCTAGTGCTTCATCCAATCGGACCCGGAAGCCCGAAACTGAAGCCATAACAAAGATCGAAAATGAGTATGCCATGGGATTTCTCACTGGCATATAATTTCACTCATTCGGAATTTGTTTACGCGTGCTCTGCTTGATTAATGCAATTATTCGCCGGATGTTTATTAGCATTTCAAAATGTCTGCTTAGAGGGCTTAGAGGGAAAAATGCAGTTTCCTGCTGAAAGTATTTCTTTCAACCGGGAAAAATGCAGTTTCCTGCTGAAAGTATTTCTTTTTAAATGCAAGTAGGTCATTTCGCTCACACTTCGTTTTGCCATTTCGCCATTCAGAGAGAGGGTTTGTTCCCCTGCGGTCTCCCTTTTTCCACTCACCCTCGCCGTTCCGTTCTCGTTCACTCCAAAGAAGTGAGAGGCGACGAGCAATCGGTGCTCGTGGATTTGCGCCACTGGATACGTGAGATTGATGCCTGATGAAAAGGCGGCGAGTGGGTAGACCTGGCGATACCTGTAAATATTGAGCTTCTGTAATTTTTAGTCTGATTCTCATGTGAATACTATCTAATTCGTGTTCCATGCTAATTTCCTCTTCTAAAATGTCCCACACATACACTGCGCGAGACACTCTGCGTAGAAGGTAAGACGGTGAGAACGCTTTTTGAGCTGACCAAGGAACTCAAATCGACCTCATCATTCCCCAAGTGCAATTCTTCTGTTTTCGCGCCTCATGAATTCATTCTAAATAGGCCTATTTTTGCCTCCACAATTAGTCTAAGTAGCACCCTTTGCTGTCTCGTGTGAGGAATACTTCCTGCGTTCTTTAGAAAATAGATAGGAACGCAAGGGAAAATGTCCCACCCACGAAGTCTCGCAAATTGCTACCCGTTCTAATCCCCCGCCCCTCACAATAATTGCTGCTCGCCTGTGGCATATAAAAGACGTGGTGCCACTCATTGGCTGTTCGTTCCCGTCATGTCTCTCGTTTTCCTCATTCGAAATTACGTCTCTATTTTTCCGCTTTGCAATTCAGCTCCAGCCACCGAGGATACTTTCTTAATCCCTTTTTCTTTTTCTTTGCTGAATTATTTCGAAACTGTTCAGGAACGATGTGGAACCTAGAAAGCGCCCAATGGACATCGTCTAGAGTTTTGTTTACGCTTGAAGCCTGCTTCGCCTTCATTGGAATCGTCACAAACGCCGTTCTGTTCCTGGCTACTTTCCGGTCATCGTTAGTATTTATTTGCGTGGAAACTGTGCAACTCAGACCTTGCAGAGCCCTAAAGTCCAAGTGCAATTTCTTAATAGGCTCCTGTGCACTGTTCGATGTCATTCACTTGGTGAGTAGAAGTACTTCCAAATATATTGTGTAATATTGTTTCTTATCTTTTTAGAGCGGAAACATTTTCGGGTTGTCAATATGGATTGGCGATGGGCATATCGATTCATTCACATGTAGTGTACTGCAGGTTTGCATAGTTTGTGTATTATTTGAACGAAAATATTTTTCAGTTCATCCCTGAAATATTCGTTTATGCGGGATGTTTTTGCGTCTTGTCAATAGGCATAGATCGGTTATTCTCGGTCTCTTTTCCCGTGTGTTACCGCAATGTCGAACGACTAAAATACCTAACGGTATGTAATTCTGTGACATTTTCACGGAAAGCAATCAGTTTTAGGTACACCTCATGCTTATTTTAATTTTCGCAAGCTATGCGCCTTTTCTCATGATCAAATATTACCAACCACAGTGAGCATATTTTTACTTTTAATCTCATGAGTGAGGGAATATTCAGGACAGTTATCTGTTCTTTGCCTGAGCCTTTCCATGGGGATGGGAAATACTTATGGATTCAAGCGATGCTAATTATAAATGTAATCACGCTTGTACCGTATGCTCTGGCCTGGATTAGTTTAAAGTCCAGGGATGGTTAGTTTTTTTTTAATACAACAACACAAACTATATAAAAAAGTAAACGTTTCAGAAACTTCCTACACCAAACGAGTATTCCGAGCTATCGCTCTTGTAATGATATTCGATGTCGGAGGATGGTTGGTTGCTGTCGCGCTCACCAAGCTGATCTACTGTATTGATATGCCAAGTAAGATTTAGTTTTATTCTTCGATTTTTAAAAGTGAATTTTAGATGGAAATCGACTAGTGCTGCAATTTTTCTGCGGATGTATTGTACATTTCTGCATAGCGATAAAACCAATTATCTACTATTCGTCAAGGTTCAACCGTTTTTTTACTTTTAATTATTCAAAGCATTTTCAGCACTGAATATCGGAATGTTCTACGCGAATTTCTCGGATGGGACAGTATCGCCACATCTCATGCACATTCTTCATCTCTAGGCGTCAAAGCCGAGGAGCGATCACATTTAACTAATTGAGATAAATATTTGTGCAATGGCAACATCACCTGATCATACTGCAGCATCTGATCATATTTTCCTGCATGATTAGACACTTTATAATATGCATGAGTTGCTCCAGCTGCTTACCTGCTTACAGCTATAGGAGAATTCTTCCGGGAGTATACTCTGCAGACATGATAGCTCTCACCGATAGTCAGCGAATCGCTGTTAGATTTGTTGTTGGTATTGAACTCTCTTTGGCAACAGTATCAATAATTTCGAATCTGATACTGGTGATTGTTTCTTGGAAGACCAGGTGACTTTTGGGTAATATCGATTTTGGATTATCCGAATTCAGCTCCCTTCGATCAAGTTGTAACCTTCTGATTGCAAGCTGTGCACTGTTTGATTTGGCTCATTCGGTAACTTCCTTTTTAAAATTTTAGAATACTGTATTATTACAGTTTGGTCCATTGTTCGAGCTTCCGATTTTTTACGGAGATGGATTCATCGATTCTTTCACTTGTAGTTTTATACAAGTTCATCAAATTATAAATAATTCATGGTCGCCCAAGTATTTCAGGTCATTCCCGAAATTGGAGTCTACGCGGGCTGTTTCTGTGTTCTGTCGATAGGCGTCGACAGATTATTCTCCATCACTTGTCTCTCGGCCTACCGTCGAATTGATCAACGAGCCTACCTTTCAGTAGGAACCTCTATTTTCTCCCGCAGAGTTATTTTTTTTTTCAGATTCACCTTCTAATAATCTTCATATTCGCTTCATACTCGCCCTACCTCATGCTTGCCTACTACAAACCACAGTGGAGTTCTTTCCATATTTTAGTATTAACAGTTTCGCAATTTAAGCCGAGTTGCATGTTCAATTCCTGCGCCGTTTCATGGGAAATCGCAGATGCTGTGGAGCCAAGCAATGATCATTGTAAACTTCATCACCATCATTCCATATACGCTAACATGGCTGACTATTCGCTCTCGACAAAGTAGGTTCGACAATGACCAAATGAATATAGCTTTCAGCCTCTTCCTATACCACGCGAATCTTCCGATCCCTTCTCCTAGTGATGACATTCGATGTGGGAGGATGGCTAGCTGCTGTTGTCTTGATAAAAGCGATCTATTCGTTGGATATATCTAGTTTGAATTTATTGATTACTTCAATAATGACTCTTTGAGATGGTAACCGCTTCGTATTGAGCTTTTTGTCTGGATGGTTCGTGCACTTTGGAATAGCGATCAAACCGTGGATCTACTACACCACTAGGTATCAGCTGCCGAATAATAGTTATCATGCGAATAAATTAAGATCTGTTTCAGTACCGAGTATCGCTCTGCTTTTCGCAGCCTTCTCTTCCCCTCTACTACTCCGTCACAGCAGATGATTCGACCGTCTACTAGCAAGGAGAGACACTCGCATAAATAATTTGTGTTCATATTCTTGCGCATTTACTTGTATTTTTTCTTCCCCATCCATGGTATTCACGATTGATTCACGACCATTTCTCATCCCCATCTTTTTTTACTTTTTCTCTCCAATAGTTATAAAAACTGACCACTTGAACAGATGGTTGATATCCCCACCAAAGAGCGGGGCCGACTCGATCACTTCGCCTTTCTCCGTGACCATGGTAAAGTTGCGCAAGTGATCATCGAGTCGGGCTACCTGTAATGATCATCATATTGAAAAATCACCGAATTCGTTAATCTACAAGAGAAAAGTGTGCGTTTTATCTCCAAAAGACAATAGAGAGTCTAAATAATTATCTACCCTTCCGTGATCGTTATTATTCTACGAATATGTAAAAAAATTCAAACCTCATCGAGCACTCTCTGATTGATCGTCAATGTTCCTCCTCCCTTCGCTGTGATGAGCACTACCCACAGTTCGAGGCCCTCGTAACTGATACCGAAGTGCTCCGCGAATCGCTGCAAGTATTATTTGTGCAAAAATAATCATTTTTATGCGCTAGAAAATCCAGTTTTAATTGGCAACTAATTATTAAACATATTTCTCACGGCAAACTCCTCTTGCGATCGGCCATTCTTGTGCGCGAAGCCTCTTCGAACATCTGTGATGATTACTACCTGAAATATTTATTGGTGATTCAAATTTTGTTCGTTCGTTCATTCATTCATATTTGTGTTCCGGTTTGTTTGTTCTGGGATTTATCCTTATTTTCGATTTTGTTGTAAGGTGACTCTTGATTATGATCTACTGTCCCCTAGATACAAATTTCTACAATTCATCACGTAATCTTCGCTAGCCGTTCAGAGTAAATCTCTCCCAATGCCATCTTCCAACGAGCAATAACATTGGCTTTTCTCAGCAATGAGAAAATTAGGTCACATTACGCGGGAGGGGCAAACCTAATCGTGCAACGATGAACGGCATAACTCCGGCACAGCACTGGACACATTCGTGGGAACGAAAGGGGTCAAGGAATGCACAATGGTACGCAAGCGTCAAAAAGATTCTCAGCACTGGCAAATAAGTTCGAGTAGATTAAGATTTTTTTACAAAATACACTGCCAATCAGCCGCTTGATCTATTCAGATGAATATATTGGAAAGAATGGCTTCAACTCACCGGGTAAATGACGAAGAATGAGAAGAGCGGAACGATTCCTAGTAGGAAGAAAATGAGAACCCGCTTTGGGTGGCGAAGAATTTTGGGGGGCTCGTCATCCATTCTAGAAATGAAAAGAATGTGAATTCTTGCTTCCGATTCATCAAAGAGAATAAGCACAAAAAATCAAAATGATATTATGGACAGAAATATATTTTGTGAATGAGAGAAAAATAGTTGCATCGAGATAAAGAAAGTGAAAGCGAGAACGGTTTGTGCTTTGGGATCTTGCAGTGTAACGCGCAAGCCGAGAAAATACAGATCAGCTTCTCTCGGGGATCATCCTATAATCGTATAGAAATTTTGCACTAGCGCGCTAATGGAAGAAGGGAGAAGGAAAACGCGCTGAATGTCCAAACAGTTGTCACTGGCGACAAAGTATCTTTGGTTCTTTGCCGAATTTCGCGCTCTCTCACATCTTTTCAAATCACTCGCTCGCGGATAAAAGTAAAACAACAATAGGGTGAAAGTGCGTGGAAACCATGGCGAATAACACGAAAACATACCTCACTCTACTACTGTTCGCGCTACTTAGAGATAGGGGAGGAACTGCGTTTCTCTGATGGAATTATGTCAGGTTTCTTTAACTAGCTAGAGATGGCGGTTAGAATGGAGAGGTTCTTCCTTCCCCCTTTAGCACCCCTGCTGCCTACACTATTGTGCAGTAACGGGTTACGGAAACGGGTAGCACAGGAAGAGTAACTCGGTGCTCTACAGGAGTGGGGCTGACATGTGAAGATAGTCTTCCTATTTAGGGCTCCTTTTAGTAATTAAACGTAGACTTGAGATATTAAGCGAAATATAGAGAACATGGATAACGAGAAGGCCAGACAGAAAGAGTAACAAAAAACCATCCATTCCTTGAACTCGGTACGCGAGAGTGGTAGATCATTATACTTTACTGTTCTTTGACAGGCGATCCCGAAAACATGTAGATAATAATCGCTACTTTCTGACTCTCTCGATTTCACACGATCTCTCGTTGACCATTCCTCAAAACGAGAATATAATTTCCCGATGGAAATGTGGGTTGTTTGTAGACATATGTACAACGCTTTTATTTTCCAATATAATTCTTTGAATTATTGCATCACAGTTGGAAATTATGCAACGCAAAATAGAACATAAATTGTGAAGTAAAGAAGGTCGTGAAGAGCCTAGTCTCAGAGGAAATGGACTCAATCATCAAGAGGGAATTCCGTAAATTAATTCATTAAAGGGAGTCGGCAACCAAAAAATGACCATTGTTCATATGATTTAGTATCATCACCTGAGTACAATGCCAAAATATTACAAAATATAAATGCGTATTTAAGGAGAAAAATAGAAAACAAGTTTTGGGTTACGGTAGCTCCCGCATAGTTGGTGTGGCGTTGTTTGTATGCACACGCAAGCCAAAGCCGGCATTAAGGAAAATTTAACGACAACTGTATTGTTGTGCTTATCGAATTTTTTGGTCGGTAATTTTGGTCCGTTTTCGTTCAAACTTCGTCAAAACTGTTTGGTTTTATTGTTTTTAAGTTTATTTATTAGTAGACATCAGCATATTACCCTGTTCTTCTTGTTCGACGAAGTTATCGCTTCTGGCAGCGATTCTACATCGGGTTTTCCGTGTTACATCGATTTGTCTCGTTCCTTCCTGGTTTTTGTCAGTTGCAGTACACTAGTTCAGTCGTTCTTGGTTCAGTATCGTTTACTAGTGCTTATATAGCCTTTTTAATGCGTGTTGCTATTGAAATTTAGACATGGCGAACAAGTGCGTGGTTTGTGAGGGGCCTGGTGCCTTTCGGTCTTTCCCGGCGAACTCGCTGCCACTCAAGCAAGTGCACTGGGTGCAGTGTCTCAATTTGTTGCCGGAAGAGAGTGAGAGATTGCTGAACGAATGGAGGGACAGATTAGGAAGGAAGCAGAGAGTGTACTGGTGCTCCAAGCACATCGAGGAAGGTCAACCAGATCCCATCGATGTGAGAATAGCTCTTCTAGAAATTTAGTTCATTGAAAGCCTTGTTTCAACCTAGTATTTTGTGCTGACGACGAATTCCAGAGACGTTCTCCTAAGCCATCTGCATCCGTCGACACAATGCCTCTACTTTCTCGACAAGTAAATATTATTAGCTCTCTTTGGATAGTCATAAATGAGGGGAGGGCAAATGAATTGTCGAGGGAAATACAGATCGAAGGGAAATGGGCACACACAATACAGGTCGACAACAATGAAACTTCAGTTGTCAGAAGTTCGCGTTGATGACGGCACAGCTCAATCTGTCCCTACCCCCACTGCATCTCGAATGCATTCTTTTCCATCGATATCTCGAGGAAATTCATTCCCTTCGCCCCTTCCGTCTCGTGACGTCTCCGAGGTAATTTATAGGGAACACAAGAAATGTGGTAGCAATCTTTATTTAGAAGGCAAATCACAATTCTCAATTATTAGATCCAACGGTACAACTGGTTAGTTAAAAATACTGTTACAAAAACTAACAACAATTCACCTAGGAGGAGCTACTCTACTCTAGTCAGGAGACTATCCACTCGGATAGAGAAGATGTTGTTCCTCCTCCACTTCCACCGTACTTGTTGATCTCCTCTGTGCAATTGATGGTCCTCTTCAAGCGTTGCCCTTCATGTGGCCTGGAATTGAATAGTTCCATTACACGAGTTGTTAATGGATCTGCCCTAGTCCTCAAGTGGAATTGTGAGAGATGTGATGGCCCCCAAACGTGGAGTTCGCAGCCTAAGCTGAAGGGAAGATTTTTCGAGGGAAATATCAAACTTGTGTGCTCAGCTCACACAACAGCACTCCCCATATCGGTTTGCTATTGTGATTTATACACTAACATATTATCTATTCTCAGCGCCTACTCGATTTCGGACATGAGCTGGGGCTCGCTCTTCCTGCAGAACGCACTATGCGCGATTATCTTTCTAAACTTGTGATTCCCGCAGTCAATACAATCTACTGCAATCACATGCGAATGGTCCAATCTACTGTGAGGAACACGATGAGTGTGAGTGAGCTAAGCACAATGAATTAGATTTACTTACAATAATCTGAGTTGGAAACGTTAACCCCATCAAGTTATTGTTTCTTATTAACTTTTTTTACAGTAGTACAATTTTACAACCCCCCAGTCAATGTAAGATGGTTACCTGGCTTTTCTTCCCTCTAGGATAGCATCTCTCTTGATCTCCATCTCATTGAGATGCTTCAGTCGTTCCATTTGTTCATCAATGTAATCCAGTTCTCTCTGTTTCGTATCAGCATCTTCCTTTCGTTCGCGAACCGCCTCTTTCTCTGCGTCTTGCTCCGCAATCTGCAGAGTACGATAGAAAATCAAATCTCGATTTGTATCGATTACCGTACCTCGCGCATCAGCTTATCGTAGTCTGCTTCCATCTGTTCCTCCTGGAACCTAAAAAATATGGTTAACGATCAAAAATTCCTCATATGGGTAATGTTGGACTGCGTAAGCGAAGATTTTACACTCGACACGTTCGTTCGTGTTATCCCAGGTACCCAGGAAAAAAATATAAAAAATAATAAAAATGAAAAATTATAAAATAACTCACTTGAAGGGAGGAGGACTTGATATCTCGATGGACGGCCGCTACGATAGCCCAGGCTTTAGTGCCACCAACTGCACAGTCTCTGCTGTCGACCTGAGTTCGAATCTTGTAATTATGATAGTGAACAAGAATAAGGAGGAGAAGGGGATAGGTAACAACAATTATAAATTTCAATTATTAATTTTCTTTAGAAAATGTGAGTGGGAGAATGGAGAAGGAGGGAGTGAAAGAGGGTGTGAGAAGGATTCATGCGATGCAGTTAAAGGTGATTGTTTGTTATGGTGTAGTTAGAACATAATAGGAGGATACATCTAAAATTGTGATAACACGGATCTGGTTTACAGATTAGGTCTATCTGCACCGATAACGATGCGAAAATCGGGAAAATGCTCAGAGAGGATCCAGTTTTCAAGGGCATAAAACATCTCCTTGATTTCTGGCATTTAATAAAGGGCATCAACCACGATTTGAGAGAGGTAGATCTCTAAAAAATAATTAATATTATTATTCTCCTAATTTTAGTTGTCTAAGAAGAAAAGTTGCCCGAATATCCATCACTGGAGGAACAAGATAATAAATCATGCATACTATTGTCACTACAAGTACGGACGAGATCGCACTCTATGCATGAACTATTGGATTGCTGCACTTCCCCATGTCACAGGAAAGCACAGGGGCTTCCGAAAGGTATGAGAATGCACTGTTAATTGTATTAGCTACCGCGACTGCTGAAAGGTTATTGGAATTGCGGCAACTTCACTAAAGGCAAAAGAAGATTGTAAAAATACCGTACTCTAGATACCGTTCCTAAAGGGAATAAGGAAATGCAAGCATGCGGCACTCGGAAAGGATAACATGCACTTGATCAAGAGGGATAGCGAGGAGTACCAGGAACTGAAGGCGGTTATCATGAAGCCGACCTTCCTTTCCGGACTTCTCAGAGCTAGTCCGAAGACTAATACGAGCCCGAATGAGTCGTACAATTCAATAATAAATATGTACGCTCCCAAGTCTCGTGCCTGGTGAGTGTGTACAGTTATTCTTATTAGATCTTATATCATAAGGCGGTGCAACAAAAATCACACTGAAACAAGTGAACTTCACTTGCAGTTCGCCCAAATGGTACGAGGAGAGAGTGAAGCTAGCAACCATGCATTTCAATAATCTTGCACTCCTCTCGCTTCTCAATTTGAGAGAGGAAAGGTGGAACACTTCTGTGAATGTTATTGGGAGACAAGCTAATGCTGTGAAACGAAAGATGACCAAGGCTGTTCATGAATGGAGAAATGAGGTTGGACATGCAGATTTATGATTCTAAGCAAGCTTTTAATCACACGATGAGGAAATAAATAATTAAATTCAGGTGTGGAAGGAAGTTCCATGCGTTCTCGAGGGAAGATTAGTTGAGCAATTCCTACGGAAGAATCAAGCACCTACTGATCGGGAATACATACTAGCACTGCAGCAGGAAGAAGAGGAAGCAGTGAGCGATGAGGAGGGAGGGGAGGGAGATGGAGATGGAGAGGATGGTGGAGACAGCGATGCGTCAATGGAATTGGGAGGAGGGGTCTACGGAGAGGAGGTGGATTCGGATCGAGAGCCGACAATGAAGTTGATCGAATTGTCTGACGTCGAGGATCAGAAGTCGGAAGGAGAGGACGAGGAAGACGAAGAGGAGTTGTCGTCAGGATCAGAGTGGGATGAAGGAGAGGCAGGACGGATGGCGTTGGAGAGAGGGAGAATGAGACGAGGAAGAGGACGGGGAAGAGGAAGGGGGTTGAGTAGAGGGGGTACGGTAGCTCAGTCAGTAGTGACAACTGATAAGAGCACTGTACTTACTCGTGCACCCGCCAACCAGGAGGAAGAAGAGCCATCGACCGAGGAGGGAAAGGGTGAGAAGAGGGAGAAGAGGAAGGTACGACTGGAGAAGAAGGCAAGGAAGGTGGTGATGGACGAGTCGTCGTCTGAGTCGGAGAGGGAAAAGCCACCAGTGAAGAAAGGGAGAGGGAAGGATTAGGGTATAGTAGGGGAATATGCATGCACGGACGGGGAATAACATGCTCTAGGGATCAGTTATTTATTTTAATTATAATATTGTACCTCATATAATTGATGTTTCCGTCGTGAACCTGCTGTGTCCGAGTCTCTGAAATAATTTTTGAGAGACTCGGACACAGCCACAATAACCCTTGTTTGAATTTAATAAAATGTTCAATACTGCTTTCAAAATTTCAACAGTCTCATTCTCACAAGACAATAGTCAGTAACGGGTTACGATAGTATCATCGCGCTAATTATATAAACTCAATTATCAATTATATACTCGTGGAAAAGTATTTATAGGTTAATATAGAGCGCTTCTTACCTTCATGTCCTTGGCCTTATCATCGAAGAATCCTTGAGGAAGTCCTTCGATGAGACCTTTCCGCTCACGCACAATCTTAACAAAACACATTATTGATTATTACGGGATTGCAAAGAACACTCTCGATGAACCATTCTAACGTTAATATATTTTTCTTATTACGACATGGAACACTACAATATCTACCCACCTCATTTTGTTCCTGTCTTGTTCTATGCCAAGGCGTCTCAAGTTCAGGTGGTGGTTGGGTGTCCATCGACCCTCCCGAAGGAACGAAGAAGTCTTCGGGCAGCTCGGAACCATCAGCGACTATAATATAAGAAGGCATAAGTAAAATATTCAAGATAGACCTAAGAAAAAAAACTGACTTTTGCTTTATTGATGGAACTGTCGATTCCCCAGCGGCCTCCTGAGCACGTTTGACGGCAGTTATCGCAGTCTTGGGTTGGACAGCTTGAATTTTAAATTTACTGAATATTTAATTCACACATGTAGCTCGAATTTATCACATATTTACTTGTGATTAATTATATATTACAAAAAAAGCCAAAACAAATAATAACGATACCTCTTTCTTCAGCTTCTCGGCCTTGGATCGATGCGTTTTGCCGACCACGTGAGCAGTCCTTATTTTGGGCATGACCTATAATTAAATAAGAGCTGGAAGGACAACGAACTCGAACAAAGTGACAGAGACGATTGGAAAACTCACGGCCATGTTGCACACGAGACACATGACCTCACCATGCGGTGTCTCTCTAGCAATCGCTGGATTTAGTTGAGATGAGCCAGCGACATCCTGAACCCATTAAATACTAATCTTACAAATCAAGAATTATGTTCTAACGGGAAGGTATCGAGAAGCTGAACACTACCGTAAATCAAATCCACATTCAACTCTACCTTCTTGTACTAACAAATTAACTCAGATCGCATAGGTTTCAAAAACATAGGTCATCAAAATGTGGCGTGATTTTCAGTATTTTTCAGCTTTTATAGCCTACTGCACAGCTTGCGCAGAAATCAGAGCACGAACAGCCCTATTTTACTTTAATTTTCATATATTAATTTATTGACATTAAATAAAACTGACTCTAGTGCAGACCATTTCTTCGATGATATTTTCAGATGTGAGTGGAATGACACCCATCCGATGGGAAACAAATTCATCGTGGAGCACACTCGTATTCGATTCAATTTGGATCCAATCGATGGTCATCACAGGAGCCTGAATGAAATTAGTATCACATGGAATACTTTGATCACGAAAACGAATTGAAGATATTTCAGAAAATAATTTACAAACCTCTGCGATGAAAACTCGTCTGAGCGAGTTCGCGACACTGAGATCAGTGTCTTCCAGCGAGAACTTTACTATTTCATCAGTCAGTTCGAGAATATGCACCGTCGGCTGGTTGGTGTAGGGCATCTAAGCAAAAGGTAGTACTATAAGTCAAAATGGAACGAGAAGGAGCAACGGAAAGCGGTTGCGAATAAAAAAGAAGGTAAATAACCGTGAATATAGCTCGACAACTGTCAACTACTGGTTAGCCGAACCGTTTAAATTTAGTTGTACGCAAATATAACGAAAATAACCAACTAAACACTGATAAAAACGAAAAGGAAAGACTGAACTCAGCTCTCGAAAAAACGGAAAACTTATGGTGCGCCAGTGCGACTGATCGCAAATCTCGAAAACTACAAACTACAATTATGCGGGAGCGACAGTAACCCAAATTACACGCAAATTCGTTTATTTTTGTTTTGAGTATGTTTCAATATATTTTTCTATTTTTTTCAACCAGTTTTGGATTAGTAGAGCATAAGAACACTCAAGAGTGCATTTTTGAAGAAATTGAAAAATATTTATTTTTAGACGCCGACTCTCGATTTCATTGGCTGCACCTTCGCGTTGCCAATAATAAAGAGCCGGCAGGAGCTGCATGATTCCCTGAAAAAAACTATTTTGAAGGTCTCTGATAAAAGTATAATATCATTTTTTTGCTTCGTTGAGGGAATTCGGGTCTACAGTATTGCGGAAGATGCATAATCAAAATTGATCAGTGAAAAATACGAGATCTTTCATTGATCTTGCAAATGCATTCAGGAAAACTGGTGATGATCTTCACTTGCAATCAGACGCTATCCTAATGAGCATACAGTCTCCTCCCTTTTCCCTGTTTTGTTCATTTAACTTTACATCTGATTAGTAGCGCTCGAATGCGCTCGAGCTTGCTCGTGATTGGTTTATATTTAGTTTTGTAATTATTTGAGCCATCTGAACTATTCAGTATAAAGCTCAAAAATTACGAATGTGCCATTTATCTTCGAATCATGCAGTTCGCCGCACTCTTCAAGTGGTACTGCATCGGTGCCTGCGCTATCTCGATGATTTTCAATGCCCTCCTCATTTTCATTGCTAACAAAAGAAAGGAGAAAGTTGGATTCTACAGGTGAGGTACATTGCGATAGCTGGATTGTTCGCAAAATAAATATTTTACTAAACAGTGATTTGCAGGTTTTTCACTCAAGTAACCGTTTTGATTGGCGTCTTGTATTCGCTCGGATTTGCAATTGCGCAGCCTGTGAGCATTTGATTTGCGATTCTCCTATTTAATGTTAGCAGTGATGAAGAACAAGGAAGAGAAATCGTATTGCAATTAACTATCTTTGCTTGCAGTTATGGTACGCTGGTCCCGGGATGCTTGGATTCTTCTCAATTGCTCCGTGGAGTAACTGTGAAATGTCAATCAAAGTAAAAATTATTTCTAACATAAAAATGATGGATACATGATGTACGATTTCAGATCGCTTTCCAAGTCTGGTTCGCTTCTTTTATGCTCATTATTCTAATAATGACAATCAGTTTCATGTACAGATACGGCCTACTTTGCAGGTATTTCGCCTGGTTATCTAAAACTGTAATTCCATCATAATTATTCAGCCCCCGAATCGTTTCTTGGTTTGAAATACCCAGACGTGTTGCTGTAACGATATGCTTTCTTACGGTACTACATAGTTTTCAAGTATTGAAGATTATATTAATTAAATAAGATGTTCTGTTTCGGATGGATGTACAATTCAAACTTCCTACTGTTTGCCGAATCAAAGGTTTGATAAACTGACCATTTTTGACATTATAAAGCAAAATGCAGGAAGTTCGACAGCAAATGCAAACCAAATTTTCCGCTGAATATGAAGTAGACCTGATGATTTCCTATGTTCTTACTGTGAATATAAATGTATTTTTTCGTGTGTATTCAAATGCAATTTTTTCAAATAAGGATAACGGCTCGGCTAATCGCAGCATAACGGCTACTCTGCTGCTCACAACGGCTATGCAACTTCAGATTGTGATAATGGTAGGAGGTGTTAGATATCGTATCAACATTTTTAAATTTTGTTTAGTTCTTCTGTGGATGGAAAATTCATAAGACAATCAAGATTCAAACTCTAAGCGAAAGATTGAAAAGAATGCATGGACGAACGCTCACGATGATGATTGCACAGGTAGTTTAGAGAATAATACATTTAAAAAATAAATTAATAAATCAGGTTCTCAATCCGATTATGTTTCTCTATATTCCGGGTTTCATAAATTTGTTGGGAATGTTCGTCGACCGGGATTTTGGAGACCTTCCGAAGGCACGATTTTTATTCATTACTCCAGTCTCAGCGAAAGAATTTTTTTTAGATTCTTGCTATGTTATTCGATCTTTTCCCGATATTCAATCCGATCATTGTCATTTACTTCACAGAAGACTACAAGCGCTTCCTTCTGAGGAAAGGATCGAGCATAATTCAAGTAAAAATCATTTACGAGATATATTAAGCATTTCTGCAGATTTCTTCTTCAAAATCGCGGGAATTGAGAGTCTCTGTATCGAACAATCGTACTTGAATAAATCATTTATGAATATTGCATTAACACTAAAAATACAAAATCAACGTCACGGAAGTTCCTCTCTAGGGCACACTGTGAATATTCGAATATTGGGAGAAGTGCGATTACTATCAGTGTTGGGAGTTCCCTCGCGAGATTCTGGCATGCAGAGAGTGGTAGAATTGTGGAATTTAGCTTACAATTAGTTGCTGAGATCTATCAGTGACAAAACACGGTAATCGATTGTTTTTGCAATATCAATCAGAAAATCTGTTTACGATCTTCACGTGCATGATCTTCACTCTAATGAGGATACAGTCTCCTCCCATTTACCGTTCATGATCATTTCCCTATATATCTAACATCTTTCGCTCGAATGCGCTCAGAAGTAGTCAGGCGTGTTTAAATAACTCCAATATTTTTAGTCTCGTAATTATCTGGGCCGTCTGAACCTGTCCGGCCCACGCACTGCATATACGACGTAACCATTTGCCTTCTAAGGATCATGCTATTCGCCGCACTCTTCAAGTGGTACTGCATCGGTGCCTGCGCTATCTCGATGATTTTCAATGCCCTCCTCATTTTCATAGCTAACAAAAGAAAGGAGAAAGTTGGATTCTACAGGTGAGGTATATTGCGATAGTTTGATTATTCGCTAAGTTATTTGCAGATTTTTCACGCAAGCAACCGAACTGATTGGCGTCTTGTATTCGCTCGGATTTGCAATTGAGCAGCCTGTGAGCAGCATTTGATTTGCGAATCTTCTATTCAATTTAGCAGCGATGCAAAACAAGGAAGAGAAATCGTATTGCAATTAACTATCTTTGCTTGCAGTTCTGGTACGCTGGTCCCGGGATGCTTGGATTTTTTTCAATCGCCCCTTGGAGCAACGAAGAAATGGCAATAAAAGTAAAAGGAATTGACAACTAAGTTAACTTATAATGGAAAACTTGCAGATCGCCTTCCAAATCTGGTTTACCTCGTTCGTTCTAATTGTGCTTATTATGACGAACAGCTTTATGTATAGATACGGTCTACTGTGCAGGTTTTTTTTGCGTTTTTATCATTGTAATTATGTTTTCAGTTCCCGAGTCGTTTCTTGGTTCGAAGTACCTCGTCGCATGGCTGTAACGATGTGCTTTCTTACGGTATTACTTGTATTCAATTGTTGAGAATAATCTAATTACATCAGATGGTCTGCTGTGGATGGATGTACAACTCAAACTTCCTATTGTTTGCCGAATCAAAGGTTTGAAAGTCAAAAAATTTCCGAAATTCCAACAAAACAATTCAGGAAGTTCGAATGCAAATGCACGCTAAATTTTCCACTGATTATGAAGTAGACCTAATGACTTCATATGTTCTGACTGTGAATATAAATGTATTTCCCAAGCCCATCCCAGAACTACCGTTTCTTCTTCTAGGATAATGCATTGGCGATTCGTAGTATTACCGCGACTCTACTTCTCACTGTAGTTATGCAGATACAAATCGTAATCATGGTAACCAATATAGTCATGGAGTTATATAAAAATAAGAATATAGTCTGTCTGCGGATGGAAAATTCACAAGACCATCAAAATTCAAACTCTAAGCAACAAACTGAAAAGGCTTCACGGACGAGCGCTCAGAATAATGACTGCACAAGTATGATTATTTATTTTTTTGTTAATGTTTATTTTTTATTATAAATGTTGATGTTAAAACAAATCATATGTTCAGGTTCTCAACCCGGTTATGTTCCTCTATATTCCGTCCTTTATCAATTTACTAGGAATGTTCGTCGACAGCGATTTTGGAGACTTTCCGAAGGCAAGCATTGTCAATAGACGTGAAAGATAGGTTATTTCAGATTCTAGCTATGTCATTGGACCTATTTCCCATATTTAACCCTATCATTGTCATCTTCTTCACAGAAGAGTACAAACGGTACCTCCTCAGACAAGGCTCAAGCATCGTTCAGGTAGATTTTTTATTAGGGACAAACAATTTAAGAAATATTTGCAGATTTCATATTCAAAGTCGCGCGATCAGATTTCAGTGAAGAAGACCCGCAGTACATAAGTTTACATAAGCCAAAAGTGATTAATTTTCACAAAGATAATTTATCGAGGAATCGCTGATATTTGTGAACCGGTGTTACGTGCATTTATAGTCTTTCTTCTTGCGATTCTCACAATTCTGCTCCTGATTGGTCCTGGCACGAGTAGTGTGTACCTGGAAAGTAGAAAATTAATTCTGAAATTGAGGCTCCGATATTTCAAGGTATTAATAA
The DNA here is from genome assembly GCA_000180635.4 of Pristionchus pacificus. Lineage (NCBI taxonomy): Eukaryota > Metazoa > Nematoda > Chromadorea > Rhabditida > Neodiplogasteridae > Pristionchus > Pristionchus pacificus. The sequence continues at coordinate 22,759,926 of CM026576.1, forward strand.
AAAAAACTTTTCATGTGCAAAATTACTTACACAGCTGGACCAAGAGAGAAAATATCTGAAGTGAACGGTGTGATTGTTGAGAGAAACTGCGCCAGTTTGAAGTTCGATGAATAGGTGCAAATTGCTGAGAATATCTGAAAATAATTCATAGATGAAAAATTTTTGTTGTATAATTCTCACCACAATGGAGACGTTCATGAGTTGGGCGAAAAATATGCAGAACGAAATCAAAGTGAAGGACAGTTCCTGAAGGATCTGAATCATCATTCACCTATGCTCACATCATTAAAACTCCTACGCTCATGCTCGACGCTCTGCTTGCGTTCTTGCTCGAATTGTTTCGAAACTTGATGAGACGATACACCGAATAGGTCTAAAAACCAGAGATAAGCTATCATTCTAGGTAAGGCAAGTACATTAGCTGAAATGCAGAAGAGAAGTACCACGGAGCCGAAAGATATCATCGCAATCAGCACTGCATTCATGTTCTAAAGCAACGAGTTTATAAAGATCTTTCGATTTTCATCACCTCCCGAACCATCGCGAACGCATTTGTGGTAGGATTGTACTCGTATTTGACAAGCGCAGGCCATCTGAATGGGCAAACTCATCCCTTTTCTCAAATGATGGCGAATATCCTACCTCGTCAGTAGCGGTATAATTATTGCGATTCCCTGAACGATCGCGATGAAAGGCCATTTCCATGATGACCAAAACTGAAATTGGCGTATCAGTTAAAGTAATTATTCAAACGATATCGACGATAGCTCACTTTAATATGTGGAGTAGGCATACAGATAGCTGTGAATCGATTGACCGTGAACAGTAATGCGCATGCGTTTTGGGCAAAGTAAAAGTAGCTGATGCAGAATTCTGGGCGAATCTAAAACACGGCTGATTATCTTATAAAAACAAAGTTTCGAACCGAACTAGATCCATTCCGGGGCTCATAATCCATTGGTAATACCAGAAGAAGAATGGCTCGAGCATGAGCCGAATGGCGAGCCATGCGTTGAGATAGGTCGCGAGGTTCGAAAATATGGGGTTTGATTTAAAAAAAGGGAAATTCAATTACCACAACTGCCATTACGAGGAATATTGCGGTGAAACTAGATGAGAAGTCCCTGGAATAAATATGTTTTTATGAGTGATTTATGAATATGAGTGAATTTTTTTTTTAAATAACTCGAATGAACAAAAATGTGTGTCGCAAAATATACAAACCTCCGCATGGAAATTACTGTTCCAATAATCAGGATGTATAGAAGGAAACAAGGAACGCCATATATGAGGTAAATTACATTGAAAATATTCATTATCTGAAAAATGGAATGATGTTTCAGTGATTCGACGAGGAAACAGACAAATAATGGATAGTTGTGAATCAAGAAAGAGAGATAATGGGTGGATGTGAAAAATTCAAGGCCAACTCGGTCAAATGTAGATATTTTTCACTCCCATATTGAGGAAGACAGCAAATTGCACAGGACATGGAACTTTGAATTTATACCCCTAACAAGAAGACAAACAAATGCGCTATGTATTGGGGTGTCCCACATATTTGTGACATTTTTATTTATTTTTATTTTTTTTGTTTATTCCTTCAACAACAACAAATGATCAGTAATCAATGTATGCTCCCTTAGTAGTCACGACCTGCCTCCATCGATCGGGCAGGGTCTCGATCCCTCTCTTCCAAAAGGCCTGGGGCTTAGAGTTGATCCATGCCTCGAACTCCTTCACAAGTGCGTCTCGGTTCTTGAACTTCTTTCCTCGACAGAAGTTAGAGAGGGAGCGGAAACAGTGGTAGTCGCAAGGGGACAGATCAGGGGAGTAAGGTGGGTGAGGGAGCCATTCCATCTCCAGCTCGTCCATTTTCTTCTGGGTGATTTTCGCATGATGAGGGCGCGCGTTGTCCATGAGCATGAGGATTTTGCCCTCGCTCAGGAGTTTGGGAGGGACCCTGACCGCCACCTCTTCCAGTTGGGTAGTGAAGAGGTCAGCCTTGATGGTGATGCCGGGAGGGAGGATCTCCCAGTAGATGGGACCGAGGACGGAGAAGAAGAAACAGAGGAGTTCCTTCTTTCCGTGAAGTTCCGCCTTTGGAGCCTGCTGGGGTTTCTCATCGACGTCCACCCACTGAAGTTTCCTCTCAGGATTATCGTAGGTGATCCACTTCTCATCCATGGCGACGATGTGGCTGACCCAATTGAAATTGGATCTACGGTGGAGTAATCCCTGACAAACGTCAACCCGATTTTTCAGCTGAGCTGTCGTGAGGTCATGCGGAATCACTTGGGGGAGCTTAGGTGTCTTCCCAGCATCATGCAGGATTCGAGCAACTGTGGTCTTAGGAATATGGATGGTCTTCTCAATATCGCGCACACTAGATTTGGGATTGGCCTTCAGTTCCCTGAGAACACGACCCCGAACACGAGAAGAAGGGCGTCCAGGATGGGGTTGGTGTTCCAGATTGTAATCCCCTCGCTTGAATCGGGTGAACCAATTGAAGCAGGTGTGAAGGGAGGGGGCATTTTCGCCATGAGTCTGGACCAGCTTACGGTGGGATTCCGTCGCCGTTCGACCCAGGAGAAAATAATGAAGCAAAACGGAGCGGTAGTCTCGAGCAGTGTTCATGACTATAACTGATGAAACTAGTCAAAGACTGATGCAATCGAGAAGCGGCTAAGTGTAAACAATTGCACAACATGATGACGTAATATTGTATTGCATCAGAATGATTGTCGATCATGCAGTAATTATTGGCAAGCAAATTCCAAAAATATGTGGGACACCCTGATAAACAGGATTATCACTTCCCCATCTCGTAACTACACTGCATACTACAGTTGCAATTTTGACAAATGACAATGAATTAAAACTCAATATGAATAATCGGGAGAATTTGAGCGTATCCGTTGTTAGAAGAAAGAAGTTCATGATCGCAAGAGTATTGGATACGCAAGAGTACTTATATTGGAAAGAACAACGTCTAGACTGATCTTTTGATAAACAGTCACTTGAGTGGACCCCACTGGCGCAAATACATTTGACTCATCACTAATCAGCTCCTTGATTCGTTAGAAGAGCTCTCGTGGGAGGCACATCATTATTGGGTGCTTGTGCACTTCGCGGAAGAGTACTTCATCACCTGACCCGAAAAGCATCAGCTATGATTCAGATCCCCGCGAAATACCTTTTTGAATGTTGGAAAACGGTTAAAATCAAAACTCAATAACTGATAAAGATGAAGGCATGATTCCCCCGACCACACACTCTAGCCAATCTCGTTTCAAGATAGAGCGGACCTCATCCATGTGAAGATAAGGCCAGGTGAAATTACAAAAGGTGTTTCTTAAAGCTTCCGGGGAGAGCGGTAAACATGGATGTATACCTAGGCACAAATTACGAGTAAAAAGAGTGAGGTGTGCGGCTAACTAGAGTTTGACGCTCTCACCCTCTGCCCATTTTTCGGAATGTGAATGCAGCATTTATAATATCAGTGTGAGAAATGTAGGTTTTTCAGTTTTAACACATTTATCAAGAGTATGCTCTAATGTGCATGGCAGGCCATTCATGACTTCTTGCTTGTCTCAGAAAAGTGGGTCCGACTGTTCGCATGAAGAGATCTTTCCATCTTGCGTTAGGCCGTCCACGTCTTCGCTTGGGACCTCGTGGAGTCCATTCGATCATGGCTCTGCTCCACTTCAAGTCATAATCATTAGCAACTTTGTGCACCCAGAGCCATTTTCTTTTCAATGAGGCACGAACAACATCCTCTACCTTTGTGAGTCCGCGCAGCCTTTCGTTCGATAAATGATCTAAGACAGTGCAACCGACCATCCATCGCTCCATGCGTCTTTGTGCCACCGATAATCTTTCCTTTTGTGCTTCAGTTAGTGCCCATGTTTCACACCCATATAGAAATGCAGGAAGTATACACCCATTGAATAGCCGCCGCTTATGGACCATTGGAATCGATCGATTAATTAGGAATGATCGATGCTTGTGGAATGCCCCATACGCAGCTTGAATACGCCGACCAATTTCCATCCCATCCTTTCCGTCAATAGAAATTCCGCAACCAAGATAGATAACCTCATTTTTTAACCCCACCACTTTCCCTGCGACCCGTACCTCCCTTGCGTTACCCTTTGAAGTCATTCCTAGTGTTTTATCCCCGTTAAGCTTTAACCCAACTTTCCCCAATTCTCTCTCCAATTCTATAGCCATAGATTGGATTTGTCGCTCATCATGAGATATTAGTACAGCGTCGTCGGCGAATAGAATATGAGAGAGAAATCTACCATTTATGTTAATACCCTTTTTATCCCACTGAAGTCGACTAAATGCCATATCCAGAACCGCTGTAAACAGCCTGGGGGACAGACAATCTCCTTGCCTAACCCCTCTTCCCACCGTAATCTCCACCTCTTCCCCGTTAACAACGATTGCGCTTTTGCTATCCCGGGATAATGAAGCAAGGAAGGTAACTATTTCCGATGGGACACCATCCCTTTCCAGAGCCTTGAAGACTGCTTCTCCTAACACCGAATCAAATGCCTTAGAAATATCTACAAAAAGCAGATAGATGGGCAAGTGATGGTCCGCGCAGTTAGCTACTACCGTTTTGAGAGTGTGAATAGCGTCTACCGTGGAATGTCCCCCTCTGAACCCCATTTGTTCCCAACTCCTTCTATTATCCAAAACAGGTGCAAGTCTCTTATTTATAAGACCGGTGAGGGCTTTTTGCAGAGCAGGCAGCAGACTGATGGGCCGATAATTTTTTATTAGAGACAGATCACCTGATTTGGGTAATAGAATGGTGCGCGAATCGCCGAAACCTTCTGGAATACCGCCCGTGAGTATGTTATTAAACACCCCTGTTAGCATAGGTGCTAATAAGTCAGTCCCAGCCCTTAACATTTCCCCCGTTACGCCATCCCTTTCCGGTGCTTTGCCTGACTTGAAATGTCGAAGTGCGTGTTCCACTTCAGCAATACACAATGGTATGAATGGGTCCCTCTCCTTTTCCGATCTGTAACTACTCCCCCCATCTCCCGCATATAAGTCATTGTAGAAGGTTTTGAAAGCCCTTGAAATCCCAGCCTGCGTGCATTCCCAACCTCCCTCCTCGTTCCTAATCTTATGAATTCTGCCTTTCCCAACCGCCACTTTTGCAGCAGCCTTTTTGTAACTTTTCCCATTTTCAATGGCTTTGCTGACGTAATCGAGATACAATCTTTCTCTGTCGTTTTTGAATGAGAGTCGGATTGATCTATTGAGAAGGAGCCATTGTAATCGGGATAAGCCGGCCGAATGCATTTTGAGGTCCCTTTTGCGCGCTATGAGGTCTTTAGTTGCTTGGGAAATGCAGCCCTTCCTTGGAGTGACTATGGTTGCTATTTTACTCGCCCCATTTATTGCCTCAACCAGTTTCCCATATTCCAGATTGCCCCCAATTTTCCTAATTTCAACACCCAGCCCGATTTTAAAGAGGTTTCTATCCAGGTGCGAATCCCCAAATCCCAATCCATTCAATCTCCTAGGGAAGCGGCATGGGAATGAAATGGATGCTCTTACGAGCCTGTGGTCAGTAGTGAAATCGAATTGATTGACCACCCCTACATCCCTTAGCTCAACTCCCTTCGGGCAAAGAATGAAGTCTATCTCGTTAGCCGTCCGACCATTAGGCGCTACCCATGTGTACTTTCGTGATGGCCGCTTCCGAAAGAAAGAATTTCCTACTTTTAGTTTTAGCCTTTCACAAAAGTCCACAATTAGTTGTCCCTTAATGTTTCTATCCCCATATCCAAATGCCCCCACAGATCCTTCCCCTAATTGCCTGCATCCTATCTTCCCATTGAAATCCCCCATCACTATTTTGTGCACGAACCGATATCGGTGGCTTCCAGACACAGGCGCATGGTATGCTTCTTCGAGCTGGTCCACGAATTCATTGTACTCAGAGTCATCGCGCGAACTGGCTGGCGCGTACACCTGGAATATACGTAAGAGGGAGTTGTTCGATACCTCTATATCAAGAAAACAGACTCTAGGAGTTAAGCCACCAAATCTTACAACTTTCCGCTTCGCATCCCCACTCACGATAAACCCCACTCCGGCCATGCGATTTTGTAGTCGTTGCGTGTGGTACAGCACTGATCCAGATTTGGCGAGATCCATCGAAGCTTCGTTGGGCCTTCTCACTTCTGCCAAACCGATGACGTGGCATTTGATCTTGATGAGCGCCTCCTCGAGTTCCACAATTCTTGAGTCTTGGCAAAGCGTTAGGCAGTTTAGAGTTGCCAGTAGAAGACATGCCATGATATGGTCATACGATACCACGGTGACCAGCCGGCTTGGTATCGGAAAACGAGATAAAGACGGAGCGCGAAAGCGAACCGACCGGCAGGTATTGAGCGCCGCACTCGGAATGAAATGTAGGTATGTGGGATAAACGGAGAGCTGTGCGAAGAATGTTCTCCGTTTAAAAACCCAGCGTTCTCTTGGAAAACTGACAATCAGACTATTGATACTCGGCGAATGAACTAATTTCGAAGCAGAATGGAGTAATGAGACCTCGAAGAAACGCGATGAAACTGAAGTTTTGATAGTAATAAGGAATCTCTGATATTACTCTCTCTCTAAGTTCTGGTCCACTTCAACTAGTCTTACTCAGTGTTACCTAGAAACCAGACTGCTTGAACTGATTAGTGTCCCTTATTACGGAAGTAAAAACCAACACTTGAAGTGGGCATGTTCAAAACATCGCTGTTCAAAGCCCATTTGAAAATGATGATCGTAAAAGTTTTATTGGATTCCTGAAATAATTCTGCTAAAATATAACATCTGAATTTGAGATTTTTTCACCGAAATATTTATTTTTGCCCACACGATGAAATCAGGCATTTATCAGGCATACGTACGCCATTTTATCTGCTCGACTGATACATCACAATAATCATTCATTCTTGTTCGCACCTTGTGACTCATTGCGTAAAGACGCGCTCTTATCTCTGTCTTTCCATTCATACCGCGAAGCAATCAATGGGAAGGGGGGATTGAGAACCTATTGTCCGTTGGAAACCCGAGTGGTGTGAAGCGTTTCGTCGAATATAATGGTTTATTTGAACCAGGTATTTTCAAAATAATTTATTATGAACTACGTGGTGTGTTTAGACTCAACGAGTTCTTCATCCGACTCCGGTAAAATGGGACACAGGAGTATATTTGGAATTTCACCTTCCTGTGAGCATTTTAAAGTTTTCTTCGGTTCTCTTCGGGTATCTTGCTTGTGGATAATTGTATTTGTTAATTCCAGGACGCATACGACAACAATGCGCGCAAAGTGGGCAGTGGGACGTTCGGCTCAGTTATGTAAGGGACTAATGTTTTTTTGTGTGCCGTCTTTTGAAGTTTTTGCCCTCAAAGGGGATCTATTTGGTGTAAAAATTAGGCTTCAGATGGACTAAAGCAACGACGAATCCGGTCAACGAGCACAGAAAAAGGATCGTGATCGAAGTCGCTGTCAAAAAAATCAACAGAGCAATCAACCATCCTCGAGAAGTAAGCTTTTCGTAAATGCAATGCTTGAGTAAAGAAATGCTTGAGTGTTTAGAGTAATTAAATATTACTTGTAGGCCCAAATCTGCTATCGAGAATTGAAGCTGCTCCAGCATCTCGATCACTCCAATATTGCACGGATCGTTGACCTCTACACACCTTCAAGAAACGCTCGCGAATTGCACACCATGTGAGAATTTAAAATTGATACGCATTAGCATAAGACTTGCTTGTAGATACCTCGTAATGGAATATGCCGGATCAACTATCGAAAAACTGCTGAACCAGTCTGCCACAGAGAACTATGCATACTTGGTACCTTCGGTGTTGCTTTATTCACAATAATTATATATTTGCAGCCAATGTCAAAAATCCCGCGTATAATGCGCGACATTCTTCGAGCGTTGAAGTACCTGAAGGCTGCCGATGTCAGTGGAAAATCAGTTTTAGGGCTCTATAAGTGTAATTTAGGTTCTGCATCGTGATCTGAAGCCCGACAATGTCGCCATTGACGCGAGTGGAAAGGCAGTGCTCATCGATTTCGGGCTGTCGAGAACCGGCCGAGAGACGTTAGTTTTTCCGCATTAATCAAACATCAACGACTCTTCTTGGATTCTAGTAACAAATCTGCCGAGCTCACTGACGGAGCTGGCACGCCAGCATATGCTGCTCCAGAGGTTTCGTTCTGGAGAGGAGGCAGCTACGGCAGGGAAGGTGAGCTAAAAATATTTGAGGTAATTATCCGTTTGTTGTGGATGCCTTTTAGAGTGAAAAATTAGACAGTATAAAAATTTTTAAGCTGATATCTGGAGCCTTGGATGCATTCTCGCCGCGCTATTGTCTTGGGAGCATTTGTTCAAAAATCAGAAACGGAAGGTATTTGGTGCATTCAACTTTTAAACCTTCACAGTGCATAGGTCTCCATTTACACTACACTCATCGGTCAAATCCCGGCACATTTTATGGAGAAGGTTTGCCTGAGTCAGAAGTAGGATCAAAAGTGATTATTCAGGTCTACGACCCACTCCTGAAAACGTTCATGGAGACCGAGAGCGCTTCGGCACCATGCCCTGCGGATATGACTCCATTGAAGGAATATTTTTCGAATAGGAACAAGGTGTTTTGTTGATTCATACATTAGCGTGAAACTACCTCATCCTTCTAAGGTGAATTAGCACTGAAATAGAATTCAGGTAGCTGAGCGCAACGATCCAAGAATTGAACCGGCACTCAGTTTTCTCAAAGGATGCCTGCAGTATGATACCGCCACAAGGTTTCCATCAGGTTACAACGTAAATTGCATCAACTTAATGACTAGATTGACTATCGAACAAGCACTCGAGCACGTTTTCCTCGACGGAATCGGAATAACAGAAGGTATTGAGTTATTTTTTTATTGAAAACTGAAAAAATATTTTCCCAGACGAATACAGTGTTCAACCTCTCGTCTACGACGATAGTGATCGCGATATTGACGATTGGAAGTGTGTGCTGTTCAGTGAGATCACAAATTTCGAAGCGAGACCAGATACGCCGAGGCCCTGAGAATACTGAATCTTTCAAAACCAACGATCAGATGCCCATATATTTGATCGGACAACGGCAGCCACGATTTGGAATACTTAATTAGTATCTGAAATTGATGTTATTTATCGAAATTATTTGTTATATTTTTCTTCATAATGACAACGATAAACGACGATTATGACGATCACTCCTTCCTTCGTCTACAATGGGTAAAAATGGAGCGTAAACGAGCTCTTATCGGCATCTTTTCATTCATACCCAGTAAAAAGAAAGGATTAGAAGCTGGATGTATCTTTGGCAAAAGCGAACGTATTAATCATGAGTTTGTCAACTGTTCTGTGATTTTTTCCAGTACGATTACGAAGTCAAAATTTTCATTAATCACAACCACTTCACACTACAGCAGGCTACCCTTTGTGGACGTTGTTGACCGAAGCGCCGAGGATTGGAAAGTCTATTCTTCAATGAGTTTATGAATTTCGGCGCGAGAATGAACACTCCAATGACTTGAATTCCTTCATAAATGTGGTTTGGATTGAAAGGTCATGAAATTCTAATGAAGCCATTTGAACGTATGTGTAACAATTACTTGTGCATCTTGGCATTTAACAGTTTACAAATAATAATGACTGGCGTGGGAATATTTTATCATCATAAAACCATCGATTTTTCGCAAAAGACGAATTTATCATTTGCGATTTCTTCGGACAAGATTGCGAATGTATAAGGAGAGTAAGGTTGCCTCACAAATACTTTAAAAATATAACAATTTTAGTGCCCGTATTAAAGGAGGAGTAACATGAATATTTTAGTGACTAATCTGTTAACGCCACATTGTAGCAATCTTTAACCATATGAGCTTTCCGAAACTCCCGTGTTTCTACGACATCAATGAACCGAGTTATTGCGAGTTGGCCTAGTGCCAGAATTCCCCTGACTCCAGGAAACGGCGGGGATTTTGAAGTGAAGGTTTGACTGGGAAGAGAGTGCGCCTTGATCTACCATTGTCTCCACTAGTCTCTTCCCATCGATCGCACTCCTCCCTCTCACAAACAAGGGACGGGGGAAGGGAATAGGTACTTTGGCAAAGACTAACTAACGACTAACTACTAGTACCAACGACTAACTACTGTACTTGGAAGTCCCGGGATTTCGGTGTGGGAGTCTCTGACATTCATTTCTATTTCTCCTCCTTTAAATACAGAAAGAAGGAAGACAAATGTTATGAGGTATATCTATTTATTCTTTTTTTTGTTAAATAAATAAATTACAACCGTTCACTTCAGGATCTACTCTGCCCTGCTGGCACTCAGTATCATTGCCATGAAAACGAGTGCAGTGGCTACAAGAAGATTAAGGTTCGACATTATTATTTAAATTTTAATTTAATTTTTCATTATAAATAATATAATAAATAAATGGCAGCCACTTCGTCGTGTCCGTCGGGATGCCCTACTGGGTACTCCTATCACCCGATGCTCCATGCTTGTCGCAAGCTGATCACCAGCTCTTCTGTGAAATCTACAGTTTGAGCATCATTTCATTATTCGTAAACGATAAATATTTATAACCATTCATTGAAAAATCTCAACATAACAGAACGACAACAAAAATTAAGCAAGTAGAAAAAAAAGAGTATTTATCTGGTCTTTCTGTTATATCATCTATAATATTAAGCCGTTCTATTATATTGGAGAAATCAAAGATTTTGATATAGTTTCGCAATACTCTTTATACTGCTCCTCTCTGCAGATTCTGCGAAAGTCAGCAAATGTGCATGAAACACGTGGTCGATTAATGCGTGTGAACGTATTGCCTATATAATAGTCGATTTTCCTCCTGAATTCCGTCATTCTACGATGCGCCTTCTCATTTCACTCCTCTTCTCTACTCTTCTGGCCTTTGCCAGTGGAAAAACTGTCGTTAGTAGTAAATTTGTTTAAACTGTAAGCCTCGCTTACTTTCAAGAAACCCTACTGCACGGACGGGTCGGAACGCATCTGTACTTCTGTCGAATCCTCTCTTCTTCCTTGCTATTGCTCCGGTGGTGGAAAGGTGAACCAATTCCGATATTTGAATTTTATTCAAATTATTAGGTAAGTATTGCTATACAACGTGAAATCAAGATGATACACATATTTTATTACGGTTACATTCAGAGTTTCGAATTCTTTGTTTTAGATTACAACAGTCCCTTGGCAGTGCAAAGACGAGCTTTTCTATGACTCCAGGAAAAACGTGTGCATCGAAGTAATGTTCTCTCCCCGAGAAATGTTATTGAAATTTGCATGATTTACTCTTCCAACCTCATGATATCATTATTTAGTTGGCGAAATGCGCCCCGGATGAGACGCACTACTACAACGGCACTGAATACATTTGCAGAAAGACTGTGGTGAGGCTCTGCGATAGTTGTCGTTGTGAAGTGTGTTCAAACGTTCATTAACGAAGATTTGAAAGAAAACTCTGCACATTTACTGAATTGTTTTTTGTTTTTGCAGGTGCATGCGCACAAATAAAATACATGTTCATTCAGTTCCCCTACTGCTCGGATGGGTCGTATCAAATGTGCGGTATTATTGGTCCTTGCCATTGCGCTAAGGGCGGACAGGTGAACTCAATTTGTATGTGTTGGTTATAATAAATATCAGAATGGATTTATTCAGAACCTGGTGCAACCCGATTCAAAAAATCTGGCTCCGTTTTGGGTGTCCCATCAAAGTTTCCTGGTCCCAAAATAGTTCCTGGTCCTTGAAAAGTTTCCTGGACCCCGAATAGTTTTCTGGTCCCATAATCGGCCGATCAGGGAACGAAAAAGATTCCTGGTCCCAGAAAAAGTTTCCTGGTCCCGGAAACAGTTTCCTGGTCCCATAATAAGGCAATCAGGGCGCCAAAAAGTTTCCTGGTCCCATCATTGTATCTACGTTGATTCTATTGTTTTTACTGCAAGTTAAGGCAATATGTCTATACATATTATTATCATTTAATCAATAACACATTGTGTGAAATATTGTTTGCTCACGAATATTGTGAAAAAATAATGTGCATCTCATAATTCAAAAAAATTATGGGACCAGGAATCTTTTTATGGGACCAGAAAACTTTTTAGTGCTATGATCGGCCGATTATGGGACCAGGAAACTATTTCTCGGACCAGGAAACTATTCGGGGTCCAGGAATCTTTTTAAGGACCAGGAAACTATTTTGGGACCAGGAAACTTTGATGGGGCACCCAAAACGGACGAGAGCCAAAAATCTCATGCGAAAATATCAAAATCAGAATCAAATTTTAGATTGAAACTGAGCCGGGAAGGTGCAAGTTCGGGCTTGTCTACGACTACAAGAATCATAAGTGTAACGAGGTAATGTTTTCAAAATCTACCCCGGAATCCGTGCATATTACTAGGTGAAATGCGCTGCGGATGAAACGAAAACTTTGTATGGCAAGTGTGAGAAGACCGTGGTGAGATCCTGAAACGTATTAAATTATTTTCCATTGGTATATTATTGATTATAACCACCTTCAGATCCGCCTCTGCCCAGCGGGAAAACAGTACCTTTGCGGCGTCAATGGAGACAAGTGCAGCTGCTATGGAGAAACCAAAGTTTGTGTCATGTGAAAAACACGTTTCGAAATAGTTGAGCAAAACAAAAATGTTTGTTATTTGCAGCCGCTGCGTCCCGTGGCTGAGGGTGAATGTCCTCGCGGATACGGCTTCAATCCGAAAACTCACACGTGTGTCTCGAAAAATCTTATCTGAATGCTAATCATTATCGATAAAATTATTGCCACATTCACATTTTGCTTAATTAAAATTTTTTAATCACTTTGATTTCTGCAAAAGGAATTTTTCAAATGAAAGATGTATGATTTATTTTATGAATCACACAAGAGAAGTCACTTGATGATTGCAAATCCAAATTGAAGATCAAACGCTCTTTTTTTTCTTTTTCCATATCAACATCCCTCATCGCTAACTGTGAGGTTGTTATTTTTCACATGCCGAGTTTAAAAACACAATGGGAGCATTATGCATTCTCACATTTCCCTCTTCCATGCTTCTATAAAAGGATTCACGAACGCTGTATGTATAGCTTTCAACAATGAACTGCCCATTGCTCGCAATCCTCGTTGTTTCACTCCTTGTATTCAGTGCTGACGGAGCCCCGGTAACATTTGAAGTTTTTTTTAAACCCATTTATCAAATCAACCGCTATACGAATTGTTCTACAACTGCTAAGCGAGATAATTTAGGGGAAAAAGATAATTTAGAATGTGTGCAAGCCAGGACAGTCGGTGATATTCCGCGGCACTTTCATGTGCTCCCCAACGTCAATGGTAACAAATTCTTACGTTTAAATATTAACAATGATGATACTATGAGACAACTATGATTATGATTTGCATACAGTCAACTTATTCGAATTTAGATGAGTGGCGACTGTTACAAACGGGGTGACCAATTCGAGTTCAATCCTTCAACTGGCGCTTGCACGGAGGTATACAATTTTTTTTATTTTGTAGTCATTTTGTATTGTCATCAATCATTTTTTACAGACGAAGTCACCCGCTTAGTTGTGAAGAAGGAATCGAAATTCGCAAAATAATTCTCATGTATCGATAAAAAATGAAACAGATGATCAATAACAACAACTGAATTATTTGATACGCTCGTCAACGCGCTGCGTCATTTGCTAGTTTCGAACACATAAAAGTGTTCTCTATTGAAAAAATCGATAACGATACACTTACCAATTGATATTCTTTGCTCTATTTTCGTCGTTGGCCATATCATTGGGGATCTTGCGGAACAAGGTAATGCTTGCTTAGTACGTTGGCATGTACGGCACAAGTTACCCGGACACACAAATAAAGTAAAGTTCAGAAAAAAAGTGCTGATTTTTCTGAGAAAAACTCAAAAAACCGCAAATTTTTACGATTTTTTTGAAAGAAGTTATGATTTTTCAGTTTCATTTTATAGCCGTGCGCCCCGGCATACTGTGTTTAGCGGCGCTAAACACAGTATGCCGGGGTGCACGGCCAAAATGCGCAACTTTAAAAAATCATAACTTCTTTCAAAAAAATCGTAAAAATATTCGGTTTTTTGAGTTTTTCTCAGAAAGATCAGCACTTTTTTCTGAACTTTACTTCATTTGTGTGCCCGGGTCCCTTTAAAGGATACAATGTGATCCACATGTGTCGTGGGGTGATTTTTTATGGTTTTTTTTTTCAAAATTCTTATGCTTGAAAACGATAATTATTGATTACAATTTTGTTTGTGCACTTAGTTAAACTTTGAATATAGAAACAAACAAATTCGCACAAAGAGTAATACACGAAATATCAATAAGAGAGGATTTATCAGATTTTAACAATAAAAAAATTCTATTCCATTAAATGTTTAAATATTTTGACAATTCGTGATTAGTTTCTTATCAACACACGTTCTGCTAAAACCAACAAGCAGCATGAATCACGTGCACGAATAATGCATGTGACCGCGCCTATAAAATGATCGAGAGTTCTTTTGCAATACATCATTCAACGATGCGCCTTCTTATCTCTCTCCTCTTTCCTGCTCTCCTTCTGGCCATTGAGAATGGAAAATCTCTAGTTAGTTGTTATCAATGTTTCACACAAAACTAACTTGAAACAAGCCATCTCTTTGAAGAAAAGTTCAAATATATATTTTTTATAATATTTTTTCAACCTCCCTACTGTACTGATGGATCGAACTACACGTGCGCGAACGGACGGTGCTACTGCGAGGGATCAGGTCACGGATCAGGCTACGTAAGTAAAACGATCAAACGATCCACCATTATTATTGTCTGCATACCAGTTCCAAGCTACTGGTGTTGTGTTCGCTCATTCATTTAAAGAAGGGGTGGCACGAATATCTGGCTAACTGAGTTCTCGATGTCAGACGGTGTGGCATGTGCACCCCATAGCGCTTTCGAAACTCCCATGTTTTCAATTTTCGTCTAAACCGAGATATACTCGATTGGTTGATTGCCAAGTCACCCTGAAGCGCAGGCAACGAACTAGAGAGCATGCAAATTAAGGAGAGCGCTCCGCCTCACTTTGCATATCGGCGCGATTCGTGCCTCTCCTTCTTTAATGTTGCGATAAAGATATATAAGGGCAAACTGACTTGTTTATTAACAGAAGATGTATGGCACAAAAGCGGAAGAAAATGTCGAATCGAGGGGGCCGGGAGTAAATCTGGTATTTACTAACAATATGTTTCTCAGGCCGTGAAACCTCCTCTGGAGTCGTGCAATATCGGGCTCATGTACCATAAGGAGCAGAACAAATGCATTCCGGTAATTTTCGACTTATATTTAAATTTTGATAATGTATCTTGCAATTCTCGCATTTGGATTATATAACTTTTTATTGTGTACCATTAAAATAAACATATTCAGTATCAGAGATGTTCTGATGGCTCGTATCTGAACTGTGGGAATGGCCCTCGTTGCAGCTGCGCACCACCGGCTGTGGTACTATTAACCAAGTTCCTCTAGAAATTATTCGCTTAACCTTGTTTTCTTTTCCGGTCGTAATTTATTGCCCGGCCGGATATGAGCCCAACGATATCACTGAATTTTTACGTGAATGTCTCAAGGTATCTAACGACCAGTTTGTCCAAAGCAACAATAAAAGCATAATGAAATCAAATTCTATTTCAAGAAACCCGTATCACGTCGCTGAACCCTACTACGTTCAATGATCGATAAATATTTTTGAGTTAATTAATTGTGTCTCCGGTGTTGTTAACCACATGTGAACTGTAGAAGCCGGAGATACATGTTGTTAACATGTTAACCATTCAAATCCCATCGAAGTGGTCGCAATAATTGACTAGGAAAACTATTTTCTTGAATAATTGAAGTACGAGAGCGGAAAAATACAAAAACTAACATCAAATAATCAATGGAAGAAGTTTGTGTTCATCAAATATCAGATGGTAAGTTAAAATGTGAATGCTGATTGATTTATTTGCTTATGTCTAGGTGACGCAGCAAGAACATAGTGAATGAGCGCACCACTTCGGTAACTCTGATTTCACTTAGAACTCATTTTACCAGAAGTGTTAAATAACCTTTACACAGCGGAACAATTGGAAAATCAAGAGTCATGCCCACTATTTTACAAGATTTACAGTATCTTGCAGCTGTGACTCACGTGTGGCTTTGCTTCTATAAAACAGCTCGTGCTTCCCTTCTCTTCACTTCCGTCATTCTCGTTAGCATTCATGCAAACGATTTGGTAGGCAACATTTTTTTCTATAAAGACCACAACATATCACTGAAATTCCAAAAAAAAATATATATTTTATACTTATTCAGATTCAATGCTTCGAAGACGAGGACAGAATCTGTAAATTGACATTTGACAAGCTGAATAGATAGGCGGCATTTCAAAATCTGCGAGTGCGTACGTGCACCATACAATGTTAGGCATTTGTAATTTCATGAATTATCGATTTTGACCAATCTCTCTTTTTTTTCAAAGGCCGGAGCGAGAGATCCACAGGAGGAGAAGAGATGCAACCCAGACTCTGATAAGAACTGTATCAAGGTTAGACTTTGACACCTTTCAAACACGCCTTTCAAACGATGTGTTGAAAAAAAAACAGTTTTATTTCCAACATACTTGTACGTGCGCTATGCGAAACTTACAATTACAATTAAATTCGAAGTGTATCTATGGCATGAATGGCATTCACAACTATCGGTATTTTCATAGATTCGCTGCAAGCCTGGACGAGTGTTCGATCGAGTGGCAAATAAGTGTAAGAAGCAGAAACATATGCCATTTGACAATGCCATGAGCGAGGACCAGCAATGAACATCGTATTCCTTGTCAGCTGTTTATTCATTGTCAGCATTTTGTATTCGATAAACTCATCAATCTCGATAGATATATCGATAGATACACTTCGAATTTAATTGTAATTGTTAGTTTCGCATAGCGCACGTACAAGTATGTTGGAAATAAAACTGTTTTTTTTAAATTATAAAACTATCCATAATCGAATATCCAAACCGCATATTTTTACGATTTTTTTGAAAGAAGTTATGATTTTTCAAAGTTGCGCATTTTGGCCGTGCACCCCGGCATACTGTGTTTAGCGCCGCTAAACAGTATGCCGGGGCGCACGGCTAAAAATTGAAACTTTGAAAAATCATAACTTCTTTCAAAAAAATCGTAAAAATATGCGGTTTTTTGAGTTTTTCTCAGAAAAATCAGCACTTTTTTCTGAACTTTACTTCATTTGTGTGTCCGGGTCCCTTTAAGCGAATTCACGCTTAATATTCTTGTTTTTTGTTTCATATTTTTTATCCACCCCCATAACTGGACGAATACAAAAATTGGCCGGTGAAATATTATTTTAAATAGGTGAAAAATGAGAGCCGTTGCCTCTATTTTCAATTAAAATACGGCTCTACCGTAATCTCCACGTCATCACAAATTTTCCGTACATTTTCTGTATTACGACTGTAATTTTTCACCCATTTAAATTAATATTTCACCGGCCAATTTTTGTATTCGTCCAGTTATGGGGGTGGATAAAAAATATGAAACAAAAAACAAGAATATTAAGCGTGAATTCGCTTAAAGGGAAAAAAGGCCAAAAAGGTAGAAAAGGCCGTTTGTTCGGTAATGGGAGCGATGTACGATACATGCATCTAAAATAATGGGAAGTGATCAAAGGCCAATAAATCAAATAGTGTATAATACACTATTTGATTTATTGGCCACTGTGTATTGCAATTTTTTTCTTTTTTCTTAATATTCTTGGAACTACATTCAGCGTGACTACTCATCAAGATACACAACTGGTATGTCCATCCGAAGGTGCCTGCTTCTGCAGTGGCTTTTCTCCTTCGAAAACGATTAGAGAGGCAAGTTGTATTTATATAATTAAAATTATTCAACCCCGTATCTATCAAAACAATCAATGATTGATTACTGAAGGGTAAAGAACGATAGAGATGAATTCAGCTAATTTGCCCGAAAGGATACACTTATGATGCTGAGAGCGGCGAGTGCTTCACACTGAGTTGTCCTAATCCTTGTTAGCAACGACGGAGCTTATTGTATCACCTCTCCGACTGATGAGTGAGCGATTCCAGATCGTCCGAGTATCAACAAATCTTGTATGAGCACATCATTCATATGACGATAAAAAATCATTTTTGTAACTTTATCGGAAGGTTTGAAAATCTTTCAATTAATATTTATCGTGTTTACCAATTTTCTTCTTCATATTTTCGAATTTACCGTGTCAGAAATATTCATCGAATTTGACCCGTTCACGTTCTTTCCTTTGTGTACCTACTCTCCTTACTACTCTTCGCCTATAAAAGCAACGTTTCGGAGACGAAATATATTCAACACACGATGCGCCTTCTCTTATCGCTTCTTTTCACGTCCCTCGTGATCGCAAACTTGGTTGAGGCCATGCATGACCCTTCTAAGCATTTCAAGGTTGGTTTATTGATTTTGGTCATTCTTTTCTAGACATTCAAAGCTTTATATTATAAAGGACCATATATTAAGTTTATCGACGTCCACCGATGCCCCAAAGGCTCACGATTAATCTGCCCTCGCGACTCACTTTGCTTCTGCTATGGAGGACTGCCGAGCAAGACCATCGTTGAGGTGAGATTCGTTTAACTTTACTTCTAACGACCTTTGTCAGCCAAACCAAATTTTTTTTTCTTCAGCCTATCTGCCCCGATGGCACGGCATACGACCAGAAATCGAACGAGTGCTTCTATGCGAGTTGTCCGTCGCCCTTTGTGGTCAATGAAGATGGTGATGGATGCATTATTTCCGTTGTCTGACTATATTACTCCCTCAAATTTATGTGAAGAATAACCACCTGTTATCTATTTTTGCACAATTATCTGTCCATGTGTTTGTACTGTTTTAATAAAAAATATAAAAATATTCTCACAATCCACAATGAAAATTCATGCGGAACTGAAAGATCACACAGAGAACTAATTATCACATCGGAAGAAAAACGATGATAGTTATGATGAAATCGAACACTGACGTCATCCACATATTCTTGAAGATGGATAGTACGCCCGCCGATCAAATGCAACACCGAATGAAAATGAAATTATGTAACCTATGACGTAAACCCGTCACATACTCTTTCTTAAAAATGCGTGGTAGGGCCGCCGACGATATGACTCATCGCATGACATCCATGTCATCCTTACACCCCCTGAAGTTACTCCAACTAAGAATAGAACTTACGTTACATTCTCATGTTCTCGTCATTCACTTCAAGCGTAGTATATTAGGCAGATGCTGTTAGTATAATGCCGTTAATCAGCTATGCGTTTCATCGTCTATATCCTCCTTACTGTTCTCTTGTTTACATGTGCGGCCGAAGCCAAGATCGGAGATTATCGAGGTGTAAGTAATGAACTGTATGTTTCACTATTGTATGTTATTCATACGACAGAATTTTTTTTTGTTATTCTTAGGACAGATTATTTTCACTCAAAAGAGCGTTTGATATATCTGAACTGAGAACCTGAATGAATTTCCCTATTTATAGCCATGCCCCGAAGGATACGAATATGTCTGCAAAATGGAAGGGTATGAGTGCTGGCCAGTAAATCCAAAGAATTGGTGGGATAGACGAATTCTCAACCAAGATGATATGCGGGTAGAGCTGAAAATGTGTATGTTCTCTCTAAATGCATGCAGACGTCGCCGACCCCCCAGTAACTGCCCGCCATATCAAGATAATTTGTGCGATTACAATGGATCAAATTGCATGTGTTATCTGGCTCATTTAAAAATAAAATGCAAACACTCAAAGTAAAGTTTGCAGAAAATTGAAATGTCCGTTTGTACAGATCATACAATCGGAGGAACCCGGATTGTAGAGGGAGTCTGCTACGTACGATTCGGCAATGTTAGTGATACTGCGGGTGGCAGCAAAATTTATGATGTTGGGGGCGAATTAATACCATCCGTTTCAACTATGAATTTGATGTGCCCTTTTCGAACAGATCCTTTCCCGATATAATTTGAGCGACACATTAAATTATTGCAATTTATCAATACCAGTAAATGTACAGAACAAGCAAAAGATAATTATTAGGCCCGGCTCGCAATTTGATTGCACATGATGGATTTCAGAACCGGGCAGGGTTCCTTGAGTTAGGGCACACTTTCTATGATGTTATTAGTTTCTGAAACGGAAAACGTTCGACGACTTCAATGTGTAGGTGTCACGGGAGATGGGGCGGACCTGTAACTTGTCAATTGAAAATTAGCATCGTAAAACAATTATCCACCTTCAATCCTCCAATGCCTCCACCGGATGACTTTGCTGTCAGCTTTTCCATATCCGCGTCGGAAGCCGCAACTCGGTTCACATTGGTCAATGAAGCGTCGGATTCTGAAACCCTCGTTATTGTTAAAGGGGGAGGGGCACGAATCGAAATTGGTGGGTCCCACCACGATGTGCCTGCACCCCGTTGCAACTACAGTAATCAGCACAGCGGTTGATTCTGTCCTCTCCCTTAACTAGGCCGTCTAGACTCAACGAATAGAACGGCACTTAGCCTGGTGGTTGTGCTTTTGCCTCGCTATCCGGCACCCGCTGGTTCGACTCCCGCCATGTGCAAACCTCACTATTGCTGCTATTTTCGACTGCCAATAGAGTGAAATCAATACAAGAATACAGTACCCCAATTCGTTCCTGCACAATCAATGAAACTTCAAAAATCCGTAGTGAGGTTCAGAGGCACTTCTAGAACTTCGGATAAAGTGATCTGTGATCGGGAATAGCTTCCCTATTACCGCGCAGGCTTAGCTTATGTGAGAAAATATTCGTGCCCCTCCCCCTTTAATCTATTCTATTTTTAATGGGTGTTCAATTCAACTAAATGTAGCTTACTCTTCTGCATGATCGCTTCCGTTCGCTCGCAGGAATTTTCAAAGTAGAGAATGTGGTCGACCATGGTAGGGCTGCAATAATACATGAAGGAAGGTCGAGCGATTGGATACAATATAAGCAGTGTATTTGTGTGCACTAGATGAATGAACAGGGAAGAAAATTTCTTACGCAAAGTCCGAAGGATTTGATGCGGAATCGGCATCGTTCAGTTCGCATTTTCCTGCTTCGAAGTCGAAGGTGGCAGACTGGAAGACATATGGTCAAATATTTTAAAAATGAGGTGATTGATTGATGAAACATTTTGACTAACCTTGCATGCATAATCAGTCGAAAGCGAGCACAGCTCAATGCACAGTTGAAGGCCCTCGTACGAGGGAGGAAGACTCTCGAAGGACTCGCGGGGAGAGACCTGTTATTGTTGTTGTTGTTATTGTTTTTAAGTTATTTTTCATGAAAAATCCTCACATTCAGCGTGAAGTCCCTGAAGCCCATGAATGCGCCGCAGTGGTGGAAGACCGCGAGTGTGTCTATAAAAATGTTGTTATATTTTTAAAAAAAGTTTCACATCGACATAGCAGGCATTTGAGGGTTCAATGATTCAATATTTGCTTTTTTTATCATTTTGGTATAAATATTCATCTAAAGTTCACTGGCGAAGCAGAATCTTAGTAATATTATGTTTCACCTTGACGTAGTAAGCCTTATTGGTTTCAAAGGTCTGGTATTTGGGCTTCGAACCATTCAAATATACAATCCATCTCTCACTGGCAAAACAGAATCGCGTGCTCGTCGAGACGGAGAAATCATCTGCTGCCGATTTCCTCATAGAGATGCCGTCAAAGTCGACGTTGCACTGGCACGAATTGTCCTTCTCCGAGAAGGTGATCGATCGGACGCCGTCCTGGAAGAGATTATTGATTTTTAAATTAAAATAATAATAGTCAACACTCCCAAGAAATGTTGAAGTTGCGTAGGCGAAATTAAAAAACATAATATTTAATATTTATTGATCGATAGTACAAGATATGAAGTGAATGCACGACTTAAGTTTTCTATGCTATGTATAACTCACAACTTCATTGCACGCGCTCTGGCAGGCCTCCCTGCTCTCAACGGGCGCGGATCCCTTCGGTCCGTCGATATCCGGTTCAGCGTTCTCGAATCGGACCCAGAGAGGGATCTCGTCCTCAAGACAACCTGAAATGTACCTTCGACTATTTCTTTCTAGCAGTTTCCCAATTTTATATTTTCCACGGACTGAGGTAATCGTCACAGCACTAAACAACTTTCTGAATTTATACAACAGAACAAAACTTACCTGTTACCGGTGCCTCAGAATCAGCAGTTTCATCATCCACTACTGGCCGGCTCTTGATGGAGAACTGAGGGGCCTCAGTCTCATGCTCGATCTCGATACTGAAATTATATGTGTTTACTCTGGATGACATGAGCAAATTGAATGAACGAACTCCTTTATCATTACAAATTTTTCGTGAAACTCAACCTTACAAACCGTATTGCGATTAAATATAATTTAACAAATATCCTCTCAGCTCAGGTTCCTCCGATAATCTCATAATCACCACTCATTGACTGTTGTAAAAAATGAACAACGTTCTTGTGTGACCCATGAATCTATTCTGGTAATTGAATAATCTCACGGTTCGGGTGCTTCAGTTGTTGTTGTCGTAATCACTCTCCTGGCCATCACCGCCCTTCTCGTGTAGGCTGTGCGAGCTGCACGGGTGGTCGTGGTCGTGGGAGGGGTGGTAGTGGGCTCGGGGAGGTCCTGGAATCATTTGAAGTCATCTTCTCTTAAATCATCTCGAAGAAATAAGTGGCTGACTCCTCTGAATAATTTAGTTAAATTCACTCTCACAATATGATTTCGTCGTAGTTGTAAAGTTGATGGAATGATTTTATGCTAGTATGTCGATGAAATTTTCCGAATTACAAAAATCTCACCTCGACAACTGCTCCGCCTGAGAGTTGCTGAGCGAAGAGCTCGGCCTTGGAGAACGTATTCTTCTTGAGCTCCTGAATAAATTGAAAATAATTGTGTTTTGTGTTCATTTTAACATCACACCATTATATCATGCAACAGGCGTAACAGGCCTTTATTTTTGCTGAAGCATGTGCTGTGGGCGGAGCCTAACTTGCAATCGTGGTCATATTCAGTGCAAGGTGCAGTGCTCGTGAACACACCGTGCGCGCGCTCAGCCACGGATGGCGCGCGTTTGTCGCGTGCGGCAGCATGCGCGGCACGTTCCGAAAGCGCGGAGACTGAGGGAATTTCGAAATTCGATTTTGATTTTATTTTCGAAACTATTCATTTTGAAAACTCACAGTCTTTTTCTCATCCTGCTTGACAACGGGCTTCGTGGGAGATTTGCGAATCTCGCTGACCGGCTTGCGGACAACGGCCTGAAAATTAATTTTCACTAAAATCTGATATGGATATTAACTATATATTTCGATTAGTTTCATCATTATTATACTTTGCAATACTTTGCAGCGGTCAGCGAGCAACAGAAAGATGATTGTTCTGAGAATATATTGCCACTTTAAAAATGAGAGTCTGTTCGATGTTTCTATCGCCAAAATGCGCTCTCTTCTAATCGCTATACTCCTCTTGGGAGGCATTCAAAAGGCTGAATCTAGATCTGTTCCCGAGGTTTATTATTTCTAAATTATTCAATTCGATCTTCAAAGGTCATCAGCCAAGTTATAGTATATTGGCTCTCCTCTCGCACCCATCTGCCCTCCCAAACAAGAGTTTCTCTGCTCTCGCAATGATGGATGCTACTGCTATGAGGCACTGATTACGCTTCTTCTACAATAATCATTTTCATTTTTTTCCAGATGGTTGGTGTTCCGGACTATAATACTCCATACTGGTGCGCTGATGAATTGGAGTTTAACTGCCCAACTAACGCTACGAGAAGTGAATGCAACTGCTACAGGAGACTCCAAAAAGTTCGCGATATTTGAGCCTGATATGTATGTGATACAGTATAATTTCAGGCCTTCCGTCTTCCAATCAAATCTGAATGCCCCAAAGAGCATCCCTATTTTGTCGACAAGGATGGTGTGGGCGACTGAATTAGTGCTTTTCTCGTAATTGATCCGCCGGAAGCCTTCGGAATTCAGACTAACGTCAACCTCGCAAAAAAGGACTAATGAGCCATATTAACTCTCTTGAATAAATACACTGCGAAATCCATAACAAATACGAATTTGCTAAAAAAATTCTAATATATTAAGATCATATACAAATTTTATTTTATTAATAGTGCTTCAAGGATTTATTTGTTTCTCTGTGGGAAGTGTAGCTGATATTTCGAACACAACTTTTTTTGCTTGACTGCTTAATTCTTATCGATTTGCGAATTTCGAGAAGGCAAAACAAACACATTCTATCTTCCACTAAAACAACTTATCAATTTCCCAATCGCTTCTCCATAGACAATGCCGCTACTATTAAACGAAATACCAAATAAAAGTCTGCTACTATGAAACTGGGAAATTTTCTTCAATTTTTATCGATCATGCGCCTTCCACACGGGCTTTTATTCGTCTCTGCTCTACTCTTTCTCGTCTGCCAACAAGAGATGGAAGCGAGATCTGTTCCAGAGATTATCGTTTGTTTCCAATTTTACATCAGCCCTGGCCTTAACAATAGGGAAAACTTCAAGATTGAGGGGCTTGATAAATAATCATCTAAATCTTCTAGGTTGCGATCACCGATCGCGCTCTAGCTGATCCTATCTGCCCTCCTAAACAAGAGTTCGTCTGCGCCGCCAATAGACAAGGATGCCACTGCTATGAGGCAATGATCTTAAGGTTTTAGATTATCAGATAATTTAGAAAATTCGATGAGTCGTTTCAATATATTTCACAAAGTACTTATTTTAGAAATATTGCAGATAGTCGGAGCACCGAACTACAAGGACGGTCCTTGGTGCGCTGAGGGGCTGGAGTATCACTATTCACCCGCAAGCAAGGAATGCTACTGCTACAAAAGGGTCCAGAATGTGAGCGCTTTCGAGTGGCATACAGTACTTTTCCGTTCATATATGTTATTTTAGGCTCTTCGTCCGCCCACAAAAACCGAGTGTCCTGAAGAACATCCGTACTTTGTGAATGAGAAAGGAGAGGGAGCTTGCAGCCCTATCCGTCTCGTAATCGAGCCACCCCCAAGACCAAGGGAGACCATCCCTCCTGATTATTTTGATTAAATGACTTTCACGGAATAAATAAATTATGGATTTGGCAGCAATAAAAAAATTACAAGCCATTAAAACAGAAATATTTTTTTTTTATCATATAGGTACATTGCAACAAAACAATTTTTGTAAGATAGTAATAGAAACACACTGTCTTGACAACGACAGTTTTTTTCCAAAAAAGTGTTTCTATGCTTCATTCTTATTGCTTTTCACAACCAAAGACATCCCTATCTGCTACTATAAAACGACAAGCATTTCTATTGGAACTGACAACGATGCGGCCCCTCGGCTTGCTTTTCTTCTTTTCGGCTCTCTATTTCATCTTCGAAAAGGCCGAATCTACGAGATATATTTCCGAGGTTAACCTCATTGTCTTATTTGTCTTATCGTGTTCATCAGTGTCAGTTTTACTTCAGAACTTGCATGTCCAGTTCAATTACTACACAATTTCAGGGTGAATCGGAACAGAACGCTCCCAATGGCCCTCTCTGCTTTTATAGCCAAGAGTTCTTCTGCGCGAAAAACGGTTCAGGCTGCGCCTGTTACAGTGTGAAAATCTTATTAATTTGTCAGCCCATTTCCAGTCGAACTTTTACAAAAGGGAGCAGATGAGGATAAATGTTCACTATTTTTTTCCAGAGAATTCGCCCGAGAAGGGGCGGCGATGGATCTTGTCCTGAGGAATCGGAGATGCAATGCAGTATCAGATGCACATGCTACGAGAGAATTCAACCAGTTGGTTATTGATTCTTACTTGTTTATGTTTAGTTGATCTGGGCATTTCAGCGATCGTATTTGGTCTAATATTTTTTTTAAGGCCTTCCGTGCTCCCACCGAAAGCGAGTGCCCCCATGGTCATCCCTTCAAGGATGGAGAATGCTCAAAGATCAGAGTTGAAGATTAATGACGTCATTATTCATAAATCGCTTTACTGTTAGCAACTGCTCAAGTTTCTGAAACCAAATATTTTTTAACGAGCTAATTTTTTTCAATAACATTTTTCTTGAACAATCATTTAGATAATGCCTTTCTTTGCATTTTGACAAAAAAAAAGCAACAAATTTTAATTATTTTAAATGATTCTCACATCATCCTCATACTCGATCTCCTCCGACCGCACATCAGGAATGGCCAGGAACTTCTTCTCCACGGGTTTCTCCTCGGCTTCAGGAACGAGCTGGAGAGATCAAAGATCAAAGAGCATTCCCAGTAAAATTCCTTACCACACCGAGGTCCTCGCTCTTCAACTCGTCATCGTTGGCGACGATGTTGGCGATAGTCGTAACTTCCTTTTCAGGGGCACGGGCGACCTGAAAAAAATTTTTAGAATCACTCTCCGTTAGTTTTATGCGTTTATAGCACCTAAGCTAGGTATTACCTTCTTTCTCCTGAAAGGAATCTCGCCATCATTGATCGGTCGCTGAGTGGTCTGAATTCACTCGCTTACTTTTTCAAAAAAGTTTTTCTTAAACCGATGCGCTATTAACAGCAGACTAGTCATTCTACTATTATTTTCTCGTTTTTATCATCTTCTGAAACATCATAGTAAAAAAGTGCTATAAATGAGAACTATCAAACCAATTCCATTTTCGGTCTAGACTAAATTACGCATTCTAATGAATAATTCACCCTACTTTCTATAACTCCTCTAAGCGGCCGTAAGCTATGCTAAAATAAAAATCTAGAGATAAGAAAATAAAAAAGATTCCTAACCGTGGTGGTAGTCGTGGTCTCCTCTTGCTCTTCCTCTTCCTCCACATCTCTTCCCATCAACTCCTCGTACATTTCGGGGTAGTTCTCACGAAGCGTCTCGATCTTCTCCTTGAGGTGCTGGAAAGATCAAAGATCAAAGAAATGGGAGATCAAAGACCAAAGAACAAAGAACGACCACCTTCCTGATCTGCTCCTTTATCTCCCTTAGCTCGGCTCGCTCGCCGTCGTCACGTGCACGCTTCTCCTGAGCGATTTGGGAATTTGATAATGAAATTTTATCTCAATTAGTATTCTCGTAAAATGTTCTCAAATATCTCTCAAGTGATTGACTTATTCGGGAATGCTCGCACTGGATTAAATACAGTATTCCTCTCATGCAAATTTAATTCAAACCTTTCTCTGCTCGATCTCGAACGCCTCTGTGTTGCGCTCGATGTCGTCAAGGAGATCATCCATGGCTTCCTTCAAGTTAATTTTGATTTTTGTTGTCTGAGGTTTATGATAATTATTCAAACAACCTTCTTATGAAACAGAAAAAAATCAAAAGAATGTGAACCTTCATTCCCATATCCTCCAAGGTGGGAGGGGATTCGGTAGTAGTGGTTGTTGTCGTGGTGGTGGTAGTCTGCAATTGTGATCGATAAAAATGGAAATCACCTAAAAAATCAATCAAAAAAGAAAAAAAATTACTTCTTCATTGAGGCTGTTACTACGAGCCGTACTGACAGAAATTATTTTCTTTAGGTAACTAACCCAATCAGCGCTATCAATCTGCTTCCTCTTGGCGAGCTTGCCGCCGCGCTTGCGAGCGACCACTGGCGACTTGAATTCCTGAAGCATTTAAATCAATGTTGTTTTATTTTAACGAAGCAATCGCAAGCTGAATTGAAATACTACTAGCGGAGCAACCTATATACCACATGTGAAGCATATCCAAATTTCGCCCAAGAAAATGCAAAAAAGTATGAAATTCATACTAGGAATGATCCTACCCAAAAATATTTCTCTGTCATAATTTTTGCACATAGACGTGGTTGCATCATCAATACCTTCTCCTTTGGCTCCTCAGTGGTCGTTGGAAGCGCCTGAGTCTCGGCGGGCAACTTCTTGATCGTGTCCTCTGGAATATCTCAGGTTTCACTTCTGTCAAATCTGTAGCAATATATCGTCTGACGCCTCAAAATGAAAATAAACTGACCGAGGCACCGCTTTGCGGTTACGCGAAAGTAGATCATGCGGGGCGCGAACTCAGCCTGCGAATGATATATTTTCAAATTTCAAAATATTATTTAAATATATATAATAGTCAACCTGCTCAGCCCCATCATCGAGGAAGAAGTGGCAGAGATGGCTGGCGGAATCGTAGACAATCGATCGGCAACGGGTCTACAATTCAGCTATTGATCTCATTTTTGTATCATTGACAAACTGTACCGCTATTGGCGTAATAAGATTTTTTTTCAAAAGGAAAAGATTATGTTTAATCAGAAGTAAAATTATTCATACTGTAAGCCCTAATCACGAATAAAACTTACAGCGGTGAGAGCGCAAAAGTGCAGACACTCCTCCTCGCTCTGCATCCGGAACTCGGAGTGGTACGACTGCAATAAAGATTAACTTGGAGGCCAGATTTTCGGAATATCCCTTCCATAAACCACCTCTACCTTCATGCCAACCAGCTTGTGGTTCGGGTAGCGCTCGAAGCATGGTCGCAGTGCTGAAACGATAACGTAATCAACCGAATTTCTGACATTAAGAATAGTGTTAGGTTTTCCAACTAAATCAAATATCTGCCTACATCTGGAAATGTTTAGCGGTTCTATTTTCTTTCGTATCACACATTCCTTTGTTTTCTCCACCTGTTTGTAGGAGCCCGTTTCAGACAAGATAGAAAGGAAAAGGGATAAAGAGTGAAAGTGGGTCTCTCATCGGCAGTGGATGATAGCGTAAAACGAGAGGGAGAATAAAGAAAAGAGAGATCATTAGGGTAACCCAGATTTCCAGTGAAAGTGACTGATGATAGCCGCTTTCATCGAAAGGATAAGTGAAACAACGAATGAGTTTTCGCTATCAAAATCTAAATTTTGTTTTTGATGAAGTAAATGATGAAGTAAAGAATACGTTTCAGAGCACAGTGAAAAGGCATTGAATGCGTCTTATTTCGATCAAGTTCGGATTGGGCGGAAATTTTTTTTAAAAAATACCTTTCAGCTCATTTCGGTCAACGGTAGCCGCGGCTAAGACCAATAACGGTGCGCACAGGATCGGAAGCCGCATCTTCAAGAGATCAAAGATAAAGTATAACGGATTCGATATATTCAGCAGATAGAGGTATACGATTAAGAAATAAAATCCATCAAAAATGGTAAACAGTGCACAGTGATAGGAGTGAAAGTAAGAAGTAAATCGCATCCCACAAAAAAGGTGATCCGGTAAGATAAGCTTTCGCGCGAGCGCCAGTTCGACCCTCTCGCTGATATCCTCAAGAAACGTTAGAGCGCCGGCCGAAATCGACCCAGTTCAGGAATTAGCGGCGGAAAAGGGGAGTGGATAACGCAGCCCTTCCCTCCTTCTCCATCAATCCCCCCAAGGCATTTGGACAGTTACTCCCCTACAATCCAATCACACCCGGATGGAGACAAATTCCTGAGAAGGCGATTATCGAAAGGGGATGGGGTTTCACAGAAGCTCGTTTCGTCATGGATCGCAAGGCTGATTTTCCTACTATCCCATCAGAGAATGGTGGGCCAGCAGAATTGAGATAAATTCCTGTGAATGCTAAGCTAGAAGTGCCGGGATGAATGCGATTGGGTCGTTTCATCTATCCTTCCGTCGATCTTTCTCGGCGTCTTTAATTTGCATTGTTCTCATGAATGAGTGGGCAGTTGAGCCTGGCAGATTGTATCGCGCCTCATTTTAGTATCGCTGTCGGCTGATCTTGCCTGAGGGATTGGCCTCTATGTTTTGCATTTTCTCTAGCGGATTAGAGATTCCAAGACTATCCTCTCACCTGATCTGTGGAGTTCCTTAGTGTTCAATGCCTCTCTATTAATATCGAGTGCATCTTTCCTTTACGCCCACTTTATTTTCCGGGATAACACTGCCTAATTAAGAGATTAGCATCTCAAAGTCGGTGTCTATCGGGCAGGAAACGGTTCAAAACAGGAAGTGCCGAGGAGTGAGAACGATAAAGAAAAACTGCCGAATACGCCCCGGACAGTTGTTATGAACGTTGCATAAACATGAACTCAAATAATGTACGTAAATATTTATCGAACAATACGGGCACATATGATCGGAATATCAAATCCTTTGTGATAGAGATCACTAACGGGGATCACATATTGGAAAGAAATTGGAGATTTGAGCAAATCATCCACATCGCGAGTCCAATCTGTAAAATGTGGTTTATCACTCTGAGCTTTGCTACTCTACGATGAATACTAACCCGGGCTTTGCGCGTTTGGATGAATGTTTCTTCCCATCAAGTTTTACTGTATCTTCAACCTGCAAATCCCGTAGGTCAGTTGTTCAACTTGATACTAATGTTGTACGAGAAATACTTACTTTTTTTGTCTGATTAATTTTGATGTAATAGTTCGGGTTTCTGTACTTGCCTCCTTCTCGCGGGAAATGATTCCACCAGTTATACCTGCAAAAAGTTGCACATATCATTGAAAATAAATATCGCATTTTAGTCGCTTTGGATAACGATTTTAATAATTTTTGTTTGAACAAATTTGTATCGTTACTCACCCAATCACAAACAGAGTGAGATTGAATATAATGAAGAAAGGAAAAGACGAGCATTCGAACTCGAACATCTGTGATAATTTGATCCCGATTGGCGTTACTTAGTGCGAAAAACCTATTATGAAAAATAAGCCGAGACTCAATGGATGAAATGACGAGTAAGCACAAACAAGTACGGAAGTGGTAATATGATGCAAATCTTTGTTTTGAACGACACTAAAGGAACGTCCTATCTGATTGAAGGAATTCGTGTTTTTAGATTACTTTTGTACAATTACAGATTACTTTAATAAAAAAAAAAAAAACGTAAACTTTTCATGAAAATTTCTCATATCACGGACGCATATCGGACATATATGTTTTAAATTGCGAATTTGAGAATAATTGTATTTCGGGTTTGTCATATTCAAAAAAAAAAACAACTCACGCTAGCAGCATCACGACAGCGTTGAAGATAACGAAGAAGGTTCCTGAGGAGAGCTCAACATCGAGCATCTTTAATCAACTTTTTATATAAATAACATGAGACGTAATAGAATAATTCAAAGATAAGTGATTTTATGTTAGGAATCCACAACACTGTGACGAAAGAAAGCTCGAACAGAACATTGATGGCGAATTTAATTGTGCATGCGAACGGGTTACGATGATAATCGCCTACTACTCTCTAAAGCTACGTGTTATCCGAGCGAATACAAGTATGAGGAGGATGTTAAGAGCACTTGGGCAGTAGCTGTATA
Source organism: Pristionchus pacificus (assembly GCA_000180635.4). NCBI lineage: Eukaryota > Metazoa > Nematoda > Chromadorea > Rhabditida > Neodiplogasteridae > Pristionchus > Pristionchus pacificus. The sequence goes on from CM026576.1 coordinate 22,791,396, forward strand.
AACGTAGTAATTATCCCGATCGAGGTCTAGGTTCCATTCTGAAACAGTTTTTTTTGTTATTTTTCGTGTCATATCTAAATGCGACTTACGCAGACTGTGCGCGAACCGAGAGTCGCTTGGCCGCTGCAGGAGCCATCAGAGAATTATCAACCTAATGTTAATAAAGTATTGTATCAATAGAGTTTGCTATGCCTCACTTCAAGTTTTCTCTTCAAAGATTGCCTGCTAGTGAGAAATTGTTCCGGATCAGCTCGCGGAAAGATGTTCCAGTAGAAAATACTAAAGGGTTGTTTAATATGAATCAAATCTGTTTTTCTTTCGGGAATAAAAATTGGGATCATAAAGAAATCGAGAATATTCGAAATTCAGCAGTTATTTAGTCTTTTGAAAATACTCACCCGAAAGCCAACACGATTGCGTAGGAAATTATGAATATCGGGCCAGAAACGATTGTCAGTGGGAGCCAGTACATTATTATTCAGTATGCCGATAGAGCAGTATGCCGCTCAATATACTCCAAGTAAGGCGTTTCACCTTGGTGTAAGTTCCAGAGCAATTGGATACGTCTACGATGCTAATTTCCCTTTCGCTTGCATGTTCACTCTGGGCGAAAACGTGTTTTACTCAAGATGGTAATGCATGTGTGGCGAGAGGTAGAAAGGCCGAGTGCATTCCTATTCAGTTGCTCAGGTTGGCTTTCGTTTCTTTCCCTGTACTTCTATGATTAATTTCTTAGTGTGACTATACCTCAGATAAGGAGCACTTTCAAGATCATTTCTTTATTACTTTCCCGTTCGAAACAACAACTTGGAAAAGATTGAACAATTATGCGAGCTGTCACAAGGTTATGTACAAGTTCAATAGATCCCGTGAGGTCGAGGCATGTAGAGACTAGAAATGGAGTTCGCTGATAGGTGAGGAGACTTTGTACAGAAGCTATTGACCGACCCATCAGCCCGATCGAGAGTCCAACCTAAATAAAATTTACAGTTGTATCTGAATTGGTTTTCACGTTTGATACAGTTTCTCTCATGACTTTACAGTATTCATCAGCCCATATTAGTAGACTATTCGATTCTTCATGATCAACGACCATCTCGATCTTAGATCCCTCCACATACCCATGCTGGACGCAACTCGACAATAGTTTGCCAGCGGACGAGAGATCCAAAGAATTGTCCACCTGAAATTCACCAAATTACAACGCACTGTGCGGTTGTTTGGACGCATTTCTCTATGAAAAACATGCTGATTTAGTTATGCACATTCGGACGAGGTCGGCATTTGTCCAGACCGACTAATTCGGTCGATTTACCGCCAAATTTTCTCAGTTCAAAGTACAAGATGTTGTGCATTTTTAGACAACATCTGAATTAATCAAAATCCTCACTTTACGATCTTCAATCACTGGCTCAAATGTCTTCATGTTCGCGTAGTACTGGGAATTTCTGTACTTTCCGCCCTCTCGCGGAAAATGATTCCAGAAATTGTAGCTGAAACGAGAAAATAGTTTTTTTTAATACAGAATGCGTTTCAACAAATGCATAAATTTCGTCATCCAAGAGCATCTTACTTTATCTGCTACTCTGAAGTAGAGTGGACAAATGAAGAGGGCAGAGTGCGCGGCGTGGCGACAAATGAAGTGAAGAGGAGAGGGAGAGGGGTTAACTCTCGCGCAAGAGTTCGAACTCTTGCGCAAGAGTAGAATTCAGAATGAACTCTTGCGCAAGAGTAGAATTCAAAGTGGAACATTTAATCGACTTTCGGCGAGATAGCAGGTCTATAGACATGGTAGTTGCATATTAACTACTAAATAGCGTGATATGCCAGTTTTTGCTTAGTTTTGAAGAAAAATCGATCCCAGTTGGTGATATTTCACGATAATTTCCTCACTAAACATGGGTTGATGAACGTTTTCGATATTTAGGAGGTTTGTGATGACAGCATAGCCCTATTCCATCACTTTTATCATGATTAGTGCGTCTAAACTGTCATTAATCGCCATTCTTCTCAAAATGGCCAATGATTGGTCTATCCTATGCAAAACAGTTCTCAAACGAATAATTAGTAGAGCTTATGCAAATGGCATGACAAGAAACACCCAAGTTAAACGATCGAAAACACCCCAATCTCACATTTACTCTTGCGCAAGAGTTCATTCTGATTTCTATTCTTGCGCAAGAGTTAATCCCTTTCACTCTCCTCTTCCCCTCATTCTCATTCCTCGTTGCGCCGAGCGGCAGACTCTGCCTTTACCTCTTCTTCTGTCTACTCTACTCTGAAGTATACAAATAAAAATTGCTCACCCAACCACAATGAGGATCGAGTTGAAGATGATGAAGAAAGTCACTGATGAAGCTTCTAGATCGAGCATCTGTAATTGAATCAGATATTTAGTATTTGGTTCGTGATTCGTGAAATTATAACGCTGATTGCAACGCGCACCATGATAATCGAAGAAATGAGATAAATAGAGAATGTGTCAAAAAATCTCCACAATAACACGAGCGTTTACTGCGGCGGCACAAGTAACGTTCACGATGCTAATCTATTCAATTCAATGTCAGAACACTCAAAACTCCTAACTGTGGGCACTCTAATATGGTCCGTGAATTGAGAGATCAGGCAAAAACAAGAGACCCAATCTCTCCGCCACTTAGGACTATACGAACGGTATCGTGTTTTCAAATCAGCGAGAGGCGATGGCAGAAACAAAGAGACATTCAGAGTAGCGCTCAATTGTGTCAAAGTTATTGAACAACTAGGCGTTGTCGTTTATGGGCTTTACTACGCATATTCATTTGACAGTTACGTGTAAAGGTTTCACCATCACCATGAAATAATAGAAACACGGATGAGACGTATGTAACGGAAAGAAACGAAATGCCAAGAAGACTGGGAAAAATAATCCATGCACGCGATTGACGCAACAGCTGTTTGATGGGGCGCCAGTGATCTGGTAGGAGAGCAGGGTGGAGGATGAAAAAACGAATGATGAACAGCTGCTAAAGTGATTTATCGCGTGAACTGAAGGGAAATTGGTATTCTAGAACCTTCCTACGGATTTATAGCCCATTGAAAAAGTAAGAAGGTGCCACTTTCTGATCCGGTAGGAAACGAGGAATGGGATGACGAAAGACGATGAAAACGAGCAATTAAGTTCGCTTGATTTATTGTGCGACCTCAGGAGAAGATGGCATGCTGGAAAGATCATTCTAAAATTGGGTTATATAATACACCACAACTCTGTACAAAGAAGGTGTTTAGGAAAGCCCCAAATCTGGAGGGGAAAAGGGAGGGCTAAAGTCCTCCCGCGCCACACACTCTCGAGAAGGCCCCGAGCAAAGCACTAAATCTCTCGATATGCCATACTCTCTCGTCTTCTCTAACTAGCTAGAGAGCAGCCTCAATGGAGAGACCGGGAGTATAGGGACTGCAAGCCCTCGGGCAATCTCTTTGCCCGGAAACGAGAGAGTGTGAGAAGTGAAGAGAGCTGCGAGAGAATAAGAGGACAAAGAAGCAGTAATAACACAGGGAACATTAAAGGGAGAGGGTCTTTCCTGTTCCACTCGACTAAATCAGGAAGCAAACTGGTAGCAGTGTCTAGTAGATTGATAGTTAGAGAAAACTCTCTTCAATTCACTCGATCTCTAGTTGTTCTAGTTCAGGAAAGGTTCGAAATCCATAGAAAGATGGAGCATTTTGGCTACAAGCTCCAACTTGCTCCAGGTGGATTCAAAATCTGACGAAAAAGTGACGAGAAGTGAAATTTGGTGGAAGTAATTCATAGATTTTTAAAATTGAAACATATTCACGTCTGTCTTACTAGAAACCATGATACAACACCCAACCAAGGTGAATCCGGGGAGAATGGAGAAGGAGGTGAAAAGGAGAAGGAGTAGGGATGGAATGTGTTGTTTGGCAGCGGGCGGGAGTTTTCCGAACGTGGAGAAGGGAGGAGGAGATATTTCGGGATCGGAGGAGCGAGCAAGGAAAAACCGGCATGTTTGCTGATGCTCTCACTCCATTTCACGCTATATTTCACGTATTCTGACCGGTAAGAGACTATGAGAACTACTGGAAGATTGACATACAGATCTCCGTGAAAATTGAGAAATCTAGACTGTTTCTGGAAGAATAAAGATCAAGTCCGATACTAAAAATATTCAACCCCTCGGAAAAGAGCCACATCTCGTATTTCACACTCCGCGCCGTACTCTCGGTTTCATGTTGCGGGTGAAAGAGTAACCGTCCGCCTCTCCAACGTTTCACTCGCAAACATGAGCAACGGAACTAAGTTAAAAAATCTAAAAAATATTAATTCGAATTTATCAACATCCATTGTGCGACTATAAAAAATGCAACATGTGGATGTGGATGGAAACTTGGAATGGGAATGCGCAAATGCGCGAAACACCGCTTTATTTGCATTCTCGATTGAGTTAGAGCATCGCTCCCCTATTCGAGTAGCTATAATTGGAGGTCACACGAAACTCCAGCGACAATTATGAAAATTGAGTATGTGAAATGACGATCGAAGGCCTTACAGGGCCTTAAAAGGCAACGAGCGGTTGCTATTCGTAACTTTTTGTACCGGACCACATTAATATCGGTGACGCAGACTCCAAAAGGTCCGTAATTTATTTTGTCTGGAGAAAAAAAAAGAAAAAGAGCGGGTGAAAATGTTAAAAAAAGTTCACGTCAAGTAGTCGTCATATGACGAATACGCTAGGTGGGTTTACAGCAGAACAATTTCCTATTTCTGTCAAAAAAATGGGGGAAACGATCCACAATACATGGCGTACTCCATCTCGTCTCGCAATACTCCATCTCGCAACCATGGTTGCACTCGGGAGTGTGTAACTGGACAGAAAACTATTGATCTCTCTGTTCCGTATGTTTTCTCGAGCGATCTCTCCTGCGAGAGAGATGGAGTCCTGCCATTGCTAACAGCAGCCAAACAAAGCCCGAATTGTTTGCTTCCCAATTGGGCATGAGGGCTATGATCTAGGCTTCTTATTTCAAGGCAATCTCTAGTAGTGCAGATAGTTCGTGGGAAATTGAGAAACTTGGACCTCGCATTCGAGCCCGCAAGAGGAAATCCGAGAAGTACGGAAATGGAAAAGTGATGACGCGATTCGCCCGAATTCTGGGCTATTTCGTGCACACATCTTAGGTTACTTTGCTCTACTAATTAGACAGAAAAAAAAACATAATGATTCGGTGATGCAGAAAAAAGGTCAAAGGTCGAATGGATTTCGATGGAGCGCACGTGTAATTGGATTTCGTGCGAAAGAGCACTCGAAGTGAACGCAACATGGAATCAGAAAAACGCTGTGAATTGCTTTTGCAGGTATCTCGATAGATCTCGCTATAGAAAGGTCACGAAATTGTACTGAAGTGAGAAGGCAAGGTTTGACGCATCTAGCTGTGAGGGGAAATCTCAGGAAGAGCAATCTTCATTATTTATTCTGCTCTGGACGGTGAAGTAGCGTCTCTCCTTCATAGAATGTAGGAGGAAAGAGAAGAGTCGGGCGGCATACTTCTCGACATACTACACTTGGGGAATCATTACCATTAATAGAAGAGGAGGCACATAAGATAGGAGGAGCGAGAATCCTATTCAGAATGTATGCAAACCGCTGCTTTTCGAAGAGATTAGTAAGACAAGGGAAGAAATACGAGCGAAAATATTTTTCCGATGGCTACAATAACCGTAACAAACGCAATTGTGATTGTCTTGCCTCAATCAGCAGCGTTGGGAAAATGGAAAAATTTAATTCGACAAGCTTTCGCGTCACTTTTAAATGACAATAATGAGTGTTGCGCAACGTATTCTGAATTACATACGAATATGTATATATACATACGAATTTGAGAATATTCATACAGAAAGATGCAAGTAACGAAGAAAGGCTAAATTCAGTCAAGCAAAAAATAGAGAATAGTAAGCTAGCATCCGGACAACATTGGAGCGAAAGCGGATGGGGTGAAGATGGTGAATAGTAAGCAACAGAGCGCGTGAAAGGGAGAATGCAGAATCTGACTCAGAGGTAAATATTGCTAGTATTTGACTGTCGAGCAAAGCGCTTTATCACTTTCAGACGGTTAGAAGGAATTGCGAGAAATTGGAGAGCAATCCTCTTGGTCTCTCCTTTCAAATGATGTATTTCTGGTCAGATAAAGGGAGAGAGTGCGTGGAGTTGAGAGGGTTTTTTTCTTTCCGTGGTATATCTAGACCATCAGACGGTGAGAGATTGCCGGAAATTGAGAGATTTCCTGTGGTGCCCGATCACACAAATAAAATCTCGGTGATCAAAGAGACGGGAGAGCATGCAGATTAGAGAGTATCTGAGAAATGTCACGAAAATCATGACTATCTACGCGAGTCATGTCCTTTGTTATCATCAGAGGCAGTTAGACGCCCGGAGGGATCACATTTTTCACGGAGCAAAGAGGGGTAAAAAGAAGTGGGATGATACCATTATCTATGCGAAAAGTGATGCAAAACAATAGATTGCACGGATTGAAGAGGGAGCGAGAGAAAAGACTCATGCTTAACTATGCGATCACAGAGAAGAAAGATAAAGCAGTGATGTCAAACGTGTGATCCTGTCTTGTGTAATGCAATAGTGACTAACCCGTCAAGAATGAAATGCAGTCAGTACAGGGTTGAGCAACAGGGAAAAAGCAATATCGAATGATTCATAACGTGAAAAGGGAGGAATTCCATCTCGAACGCGAAAAAAGTTGAGAGAAACCGCAGCCAATATTGAGAAGGGAAAATGGAGATCAAACTTCTAGGATACTTCTCTTACGGTACTGAATAGTGATTCGAATTGGTGCAAAATCTTAATAATGAAGTCAATTTCATACCTGCAATAGCATCACTGCTTCCATAATCCCCTCACCCTTCCATTGTTCGGCAGTTGGATTAGTCGACCAACGAACTGTGAAAGGTGAGCAATCGGATGGCATTGAGAGAGGAGGAGGGTTCAATAGATGAATCGTTCTGACTTGTTCCGGTCGTGATTGAAAAATATGACTGTACGATAGTAGACAATCAGAATGATCCAGACTTTGAAGTTACAACAGTTGAACAATCAGAACAATTCGGATCAACAAAACAAGAAAGTAGAGCTGTTATGAAGCCAAAATGATTCTCCGTGAGGCTTCCTCAAGCAAACGCAATTTTTGGTGAAGATGTCATCGTATTCGGGGTACAGAGAAGATAAACATTTTGATCGTGCATTCGGTGAATATCAAAAGAATCGTTCATCGTAAAATGACAGAAATTATCATGGAAAATCATCCGAAGGCTTCTGAGCGAGGAACTTTCTTATCTGGAGTTACCTTGGTACAAAACACATCTGTGCTAAAAGTAGAAAAAAACTCTCCGAAAAGTCACAAGGTTCTGAACGTTAGTTTCTTTCTGCCTAGGAATGAATAGAATCGGATTGTTGCTCTCAGACTGGAAAACACCCTTTTGTCCTCTCATCTCGCTCAATCTCTTCTTCACGCTAAAGTCGAAACGAGACGAAACGGCGGGAGTCCAATTAGCCCCTCGTGATTGAATGCCTCGAATCCAGTTGTGAGTGTGAGAAATGAGATTCAAAGGCATGCCGTTATTCATTTGTCTGCGGTTGACGATGAATCGCTCCTAAAAATAGCAAAACAAACAAAAAAAAACTAACTGCCGGAAAAATCATCTAGACAGCATTTTCAAGCAAAAAAAACGACGAGAATGCACGCTTAAAATGGGAGTCTTCACTCTCGCAGAACACTAATTTCGCAGGCCCATTTGTCTCCTCACACAGGGAAGAGGAACCAGAGTCGTTTATAAGCAGAAGGTCCGGAGATTTAATGGCGCGACATTAAATGTACGCAAAATGGACCCCCGAAACAGATGGCACAGTGAATGGAAGGAAGAGGAATGGTTTCCCAGTTCTTTTCACAGGAAGAAATTTGGGGAGCAGAAAAAAGTAGAACGAGAAAAATATATGAATACTCGGAAGCCACTAAATCAGTTTGACGCCGCCAGCCAGAAACACTTCGATTATGTCGTCGGAAAAATGTGCGAAATGGAGCTTCTCCCCTTGTGGAGTCGAGGGCTCCCCAATTGGATTTGACGTGTTTCGGGAGGGGGGGGGGAAGTGGACTGAACGAGGAGGAGGAGGAAGGGAGTGCGAAGTGGGGGTAATTCTCGGGTTATTCATAATCCGCGTACTCAGTGCAAGCTCACATCAGAGATACGTCAAATTCCTCAAATTAATTCAAACATAGCAATTCAGGATTTTGATTAATAAGACGAACAATCCAAAAAAAGAAATTAAAAGTGATTAAACAAAGCTCGTGTAGTAGATGAAAATTTGCTACAATAAAGTCAAAGTATAATCACCTAACTTGCCTCCACGCCATCCTTCTTCAACATTCGACCCATTCTCCCTCATCCTCTCCGTTTCCTTCCTTTCCTCTTCTCCACTTCCTTCATCCTTTCACTCCTTTGTCCGACTGGCTGCTCGAGAATTCAGTGAGTGAGAGAGGGGAGGATAATGAGCAAGCGAGAGTTGGCAAGCTGAACTTCTGAAAAATATGTGTGAGAGAAAGATCTGAATGAAACTAAGGTGATCAAAACGCTGAGGCAAAAAAAGCAAAAAGGCAAAAAAAGTAACTTCAGTTCTTTGCAGCAAGTAACCGGGAAGGAGAATTGACGGAGATGTGTTTTTGGAAAAATATACGCGATTCGCAAATCAGATCAATGAATATAGAAACTTTGAGATTTGTTCTAGTTTTTCAAAATTATATTCCAAACATGCGATTCCTGCTCATTAGCGGTTATCATCAAATTACCTTTGTTTCAGGGACAACACCACGAGGTTCGCCGTTAGATCACCAATTCGTCACAAGAGGTGCACACGTTTGACTATCACTCACTAGATAACCTCAGTGAACCTAACAATACATCCATTCCTGGTTTTTTTTGGTTACTCATCTAGTTACGGTTCACAGCATTCTTCTCCGACAGAGAAGGGGGAGATCTTTACATACGTACTTGCGCACTTTGCATGAATCGAACTACAAGGCCTGGGCAGAGGGAGCGGCCGCTCTCCCCGCTCATTTTGAATTTTTGCAATTACGATTCCGATTACGATGTGGAGGGAAAATTCAAAAGTTAATCCCCTTGTTCACCCTTTTCTGGAGAGAACAATGGGGGTCAGAATGCTGTGGGTTTTCACTATGCTCGTGAATAGTTGATTTCGGATTTGCATTTTTTATATTGTAAATCACTGTTTAATATCTGTTTCCTTCGATTTCGATCAGCTATTTCAGACGGGTGATGTTATTTATTCTTTTCAATGTCAGAGGCAAAGTATTAAAAATAGGATAACTCACAACGTAGCGCCATCTTATCACAAAAAGGTCACTGTTCTCAACACGCTACCTTTGTAGCCTACCAGAACCCTGCCAGTAGGTCCGCTCCACTCCTCTTTTCTTATCCCCTTCCCCACAAGGGGTTCGCGTAGTTTGTAGGTACACTCCACTCCATGTATGTTCTTCACTCACTTCCTATCTTTTCGTCTCTTCAATCACTGCTGTCTCTCTTCCCCTCCAATCAACCCGACTGTCTTATCACTCGAAGTGACCATTCCCACTTCGTTTCTACATGCTCGGCCGCTGGTTCTGTGCTGTTTTTAAACCGATTTTGCATGATTATTCGGCTTCCTTAGGCTTCTTTATTGCAAGATTGACAGGTCTAGTGACAGCTCCCCTAAACATGATCAGGATTCCTGGCTGTGCAATTTCAGTTTCATGGCAAATTATTTTTGTATTTGCCATAGTTCGACGGACAATTTGGGAGACAATGCTTGTTTTCTTCCAATCAAGAGCTGTCTTTTGCATTTACTGATTATTAGAGCTCGTCTCTTCTCTATCTGTTCGATTAGCCGTGCACCTCAGACGATCCTCAGCGGCTTCAAGTGTTATCTATTCGATCGCACGTAAAAGGCTCCAGAAATTTCTAATCGATTGGTCTGACGTTGCCTATTGTCTCTTCTTTTCCTCCATTCCTGCCATGGTACCATGTATACTTTGTTTCGCACCTCACGTAGCGTAGTCTAGTGTCTTACTTCTCTCTGCGCCCTCTCCTAATTACTCACTGTCTCGTCACCTCTATGATCTGCTGTTACTGCTCTTATCAACTGTGGAGCATAGCGTGGTCAGATAGGGACACGCAAGGACATCATTTCAATGTGGTTGGGAATACCTGGATGGTTCCTTCTTCTGGGAATCGTTCTCGATCTATTTATTGAAGTCGTGTTTCACGCTATTGCTCAACCCTTTCCAATTGCAGTACTCTAACTCAACCTACACAACTCAAAAATGACCAAGACCAAGTGCTACGTTGTCGGAGTCGGCATGACCAAGGTTTGTGATCTATTAATTAAATTAAAATATTTTTAATTATGAATTTCAGTTCGAGAAGCCCGGCAAGCGCGACTGGGACTACCCCGACATGGTCAAGGAGGCCGGTGAGAGAATTTCTCATTTTAAAAAAATATTTTATCTCGAAAAAATAAATATAAATCCATATTGCAGTCAACAAGGCACTCGACGACTGCAAACTGAAGTACTCCGATGTTCAGCAGGCAACGGTAAGGATTACGTTTTATTTGTAAATGATATTTTACAAAAGAAATCTATTGTAAATCCAACATCGCTCCCTTTCAGGTCGGCTATCTCTTCGGCGGCACCTGTTGTGGACAGCGGTCTCTCTACGAGCTCGGCTTCACCGGCATTCCCATCTACAATGTAAGCTATGGGGTTAATTCCCGATATGCAGTGTTTTTGATTCGGTGAAGTGAAAAATGAAGTATGCTTCGCACATCCCATAATTTCACTAGGTGTCGTGTTCGACAGTCAGTGTTAGTTGGGCAGGATACAAATAAACAGATGTGTGAATAATTCGAAATAGCACGTTTTTTGCTAAAGATCAGCTGCGATTCCAGGATAAATAACTGAGTAATTTATTTATTCAAGGTGAACAACGCTTGCGCCTCCGGCTCTTCGGGAGTCTTCCTCTGCAAACAGATCCTCGAGAGTGGTACGGCAGTTTATGAATACTTTCGAACGCTTTCTCGACTTTCCTCTTTGATCTTTCAGGCAACGCCGACTGCGTGCTTGCGTGCGGCTTCGAGAAGATGGCTGCTGGTTCGTCATTAATTTCTATATTAAATAATTTAAACATAATAAATTCTTCCATTTTTTAGGCTCACTCGAGAACATGAATGCTAATGTCGATGACCGTGCCATCTCCGTGGATAAGCACATCGAGGTTGGCAATGATTGATCTTTGATCTTTGATCGCTACGTTTGCATTGTTTACCTTTGATCTCTGCTCAGGTTATGTCGAACACCTTCGGTCTGCAACCTGCTCCGATCACCGCTCAGATGTTTGGAAACGCTGCCCTTGAGCACATGCAGAAATATGGTGAGTAAAGTCAATATGTGCTCCCATAGTCAAGCGCGGTTCACATTACCCGTGAAAATGACCTCATTTTCGAGTTTATTCTTTATTTCCTCCATTTGAAAAATAAATAATATTGGGAATTTATTTTTATTTTTTGAAACATTTTAGGAACGAAGCGCGAGCACTTCGCCAAGATCGCATACAAGAACCATCTCCACTCGGTGCACAACGAGTGAGTATTTATTTACCATTCTAACTTTACAATTTTGTTCCTGAACAACCACGTGGGTACCAATGCCAAACATGTTTTGACCGGCACTTTATCATCACAGGCAGTAACAACAAATGATATAGATATGCGTTCGGAAATCCCGAATGAGGTAGCGACAAAAATATGATAACAAAATTTGTATTAATTCCACTGCGTACGAAGTTCTTTGAAATAGTGGTCGTGATGGCCTTGAAAAATTTATTTTTAGTTGACAAAAGTAGGAGTGAACGCACGTTCTTGTGGAATAACTAGATCCATTCCGGAAATTGACCGGATTTGAACCTGCGGACCATCGCTAAACATCGTCGTCGATTCCGTTCCGATTCGCCTCTGTAATAACATGAGGGTTGAAAAGTAATTAAGGGGAATTGTTCCCTTACCTCTCTAAGACCCAAAGTGAATATCACTCCTAAGTCTTTCTTGAGGGAATCGTGATTTAGAAGAACGATAACGCAAGCGATAGAAGGCTGTAAAATTTATAATTTGATTTATTTTAAGTATAAACTTTTACCAAAATCGCGCAAATCACATGAAAGTACTGATTGAGAAGGTTGAACAACTCCGTTGGCATCCAATAGGACCTGGAAAAAGTGTTTTAATGGACTTTTGGTAATTTTGCAAACATCCATGTGTAGTACGACAGCAGCAACAAAATCGCCATGGCCAAAAAGAGTACCAGACGATTTAGCACCTGTAAGACGTTTAATTTCTTCCCATAAACTGAAAAAAGTATCCACATAATTTGTTCATGCTTCGTAGTCTCTATTAATCACGTCCTATGAGGAAATAAGAGTAAGAGGAGAGTAAAATCATTGAAGTATTTGTGCCCGCTAGATAGTCGGTGGTACTTGCGGACTAAAGATTACTAACCTCCGCAAAACCCTATTCCGCCTTCCAGAAATATCACGCAATTCAATCAACATCTCAGATATTGGTGCAAACAGTCTTGTAAAGAAAAAAAAGCTTACCAACGCGGTTCTGACATTTTCCACGGATTGATATCGAATGCGGTAGTGCATATCATTGCTCTGCTTTACCTTTTCATACGCGCGTCGACTGAACCAGGGCAGGAATGAAAACATCTAGAAAGTGTGTTTGACACATCAATTATTCGGAATAGTGCGCTGAAATGAGTCAGTCCTCATTCAAGATTGAATGAAGAGGAATCTAGGCGATTTAGCAAAAAGATCTGTAAAAAATATTTCTAAATACTGACCACCACACTGATTGCCCATTCGACACCGACGATAATGAGTAGAGGAAGTAGTGTTAGTGTGCCTGAAATTATTGTTTTCCTTTGGTGGCCCAAGATGGCTCACTGAATTGTGAGAGGAGCATTCACCTGCGTAGTTTAGCGCAATGCAAATGGAAGCTCCCGTCCATTGCACTACAAGCATGAAGAGAGAGATGAGTGGAATCCGCGCGGATATGTGCTCATAACGATGCTGAAAATATCATTTCATTTTACACGAGTCTCTCTTTTTTTACACCGGCAACTGAAGTGCGAAATAGAGATCGTAATATTGTAGGAAGCGATTGTAGTGGAAAGGGGGTAAGTCGAAAATGCAGGGGCGAAAGATCAATGGAGCGAGAACTCACAACTAACAAAGAAGCGATTAGGCGCTCGAAAACAAATGCGAAAAGATTGAATGTGGTGCCGAAGATGCCTGAAAAACAATTTGATTTCTTGAATCACTCAATTTTTTCTACCAATTGAGGTAATCTCAGTGAGAGTCACATGAGCATCATCGGAGATTGTCACGTTGAACCTGCAAATTAGTTGTTTAAAAGATCTCCCTAATTTTAGAAGCTTACTGTATAGTCGCTTGCAATGCAGTGTTAGGCACAATAATCACAGCGTAAGACGTAGGCAATGCTATGAGTAAGCACTGAACGTTGACGTGGAAAACCTAGAAAAGATATTATGTTTCACGGAATGGCTGATGTTTGGTAATCACATAGCTCAAAAATATACCTTCTTCCTCAAAAGAACGCGGGTAAAGATGAGTGTAACCACGATCCAGACAGCGGAAAAGAGTAATCTGTAATATTTAGAAAAAATAGAGTTAGTTCTGAAATATTCTCACCTCAGTGCCGTTGCAATAACCAATAATGGATTGTTCGCATTGGACACTAGTTCCATTTCGTGTAACCTAAGGAGCAAAGAAATTGTTGAATTAGTCGTCATTTCGTGCAGATAGGAACTAGTCTTTACGAAGAACTTGCGAACTAGACACGGATTTCTTGAGAAATCGGAGAAAGCGTGGGATAGTTTTTGCATGAGAGAATAGCGCAAGAAACAAAAACGTCACTAGTTTTTGCCCGAGATTTCGAACAATGAAAGCACGGATGATCAAACATACTGAGTCGATGAGTTTATGATAAAATCGACGTGGTCCTACTCGTCACTAGTCAAGGCATGGGGCGTGAGCGACTACAAATGCGAATGGCCTTTATGAGGAAAAATGAATCTACGCAAATCGACCCCCGCCGATTCCATTACTTCGGTTCTTTGGAGCGCATTCAGCCAAGAAACCAATGCAATCTTGCGGAATTCACGACTACTCCAGGCTGATCACTCTTGTGGCCACATTCAAACAAAAAAATTGTTTGAACGATGTTTCTCTCGCGATATTCGAATACATGTTACCGTATAATTTCTTAGGTTACTCGAGAAAGACGGAAAAATCGTGAAAAAGTGGCCGATGCAGGACTCTTAGTAATTGGCGGGTAAGAAAGTAGCCTCCAATTTGGTGTGATCAAACTCGTTTAGTTGGCGAGACTGATTTGGAAAGAAGCATACGTCCACAACAATAAAAGAATAATGTATGTGAACGTATAGTGTTGCGGATTGTGATAACAAGCAATTAACTACAGAAAACGTGATCAGTTCACATGATCGAACCATGATCGCAAATCAAAATACATACGTGCGCATACAAAGGAAACGTTTATACTAAAAGATATGACTTAGAACGTATAGGATTTTTATCGCAAAGAAGATTGGATACAATTTGAATGCTTGTTTATCATTGGAAGTCAACTACAATACTTGGAGCTGTCACGTTTCGAAAATATTCGAATTCACCTGCTATTTCTGGAACACTAACAATCCAAGGGAGTCGAGTGGATAACCGAGCGACGTGTGAAGGCTACCAGCTATTCCGGTACGCGCGAAAGTAAAATTCACTGTGATCTGAGAGCGGAATGTCTAGTCTACTGCCTTGGACGGAGTTGATTTCCTGAGTATCATCCTGGAAAAAATCAAAGGTCAAAGTTACGCCTTTTCACTTACTTGTCCGAAGAATTTGTCTAATTTCGTCAGCTTGTAAAATTCTTTTCTCAGCGTTGGATGAGAACGAACAACGACATAATTGAGGAGGGTGGCCTTGGAATTTTTTCGGTTAAACTAATATTTGTGTTTCTCACTCACAATCAGAGCTATCAATGCATAGTAGAGGTTAAGGAGGTAGAAACGAAAAGACTTCTCGGTCGTGAATCGAATTGCCGAGTAAATTCCGCCGCATAAGAGTTGGAAGAAGACGGATAAGAGAACAAGTCGACGTAGTAGCTGAAAATTTGACGTCAATTGCAATAGAGTCTTTCTGTTTTCTATGATAAGTTGCTAATGCAATAACAACGCAATTTGGAACTCCACAACCAATTTTGACTCGAATTTTCTTCCTCACTTCCTCGTTTTCTTCACAACTCCTTCACAAGACACCAAACCACTGCTCGATATCACTGAACCCAGCAATTATGATGGACCCTAGATGATTCATATCATAAACGATACTCGGTCGAAAGATTTCAGTATGTTTAATAGCTTGATGCCTATAGCTTATACAAACAAAAACGTACCGTAGCTGATCGCAGATTCTCGATCGATTGATATCTCATACTTCCAAATCCCAACTCCAAGTGTCTCTTGTACACATGTTCACTGATACGGGGAAGGAGGGCGAAGACCTTTAAACCACTGTTGAACAATGGAAGTGCATTTTTAGAACATTACCACAGCAGCTATAATGCAGCTAACGCCTATCGAAATTACTAGAGGAAGTGCAGTTATTACTTTTCCTGAAAAAAAAATGGCTCTGTTACAGTAAAAAGGTCCCTTGACGATTAAAAGGTCCCATGACGATTGAAAGGTCCCTTGACGATTAAAAGGTCCCATGACGATTGAAAGGTCCCCCATGACCATTGAAAGATCCCATGAGTCTAGTAGTTGAATGACAATGCTCACGTCCGAAATGAGCGAAACGCCTCCCTAAGCAACGAGTTTTTCCTAGAGGCCTAAGCAGCCTATGCTTTTTTTCAAAACGAAAAGTGATGACAAAGCTTAGAAAATTCACGAAAGGTTTACCAAAGGTTTGAGCAAGGATACTTGGATGCCTGATTGCAAGCGATTTGATTGACGCCTAACCCTTCGTTGCTGTGCTCACGAGCTCCATTTTCTAAGCAAGTCCAAGAGGCTTCAAACACTCTGGTAAAAGTTTTCTAGCAGGATCACAGTTGACCTCCAAGTGTGTATCTCGCAGGTTTCCTAGCAGGTCAATTGTGTTCCTGCTAGGAAAGTGTCTTTTTGATTCCACTTGGAAAATCAATTGGAGGAGATACGGTATCACTGATCGATATTGCACGAGTTATCCTTATACCGTAACTGGAGCCGTCTGATGATCAGACTCTGATCAGAAGAGGGCCAAAAAAATAGTACCTTATAGGCTAGGCGCGAACTAGACGCGACGGGACTGAGAATGGCTGTCTTCCTGTGATCCTACTAGGATACATCAGAGCCCGTCCTGGCGAAAAATTGATCAAGGCGCTTAGGCTTTACAATAAAACAATTTTCGCACGCTTGGTGATCACTTTGCGTCAATCGCTCATTTCGGACGTGAGCATTGTCATTCAACTACTGGACTCATGGGATCTTTCAATCGTCATGGGATCTTTTTATCGTCATGGGCTCTGTTAGAATATCATGGGACCTTTTCATCGTCATGAGACCATTTTATTTTTGGGACCTTTTTATCATCATGGGACCTTTTTATTTTCATGGGACCTTTTTATCTCCAAAAAAATCATTATCTTTATTCCATAGCCAAAAGTTGTAGAAAACCTGCGTAGAAAGACTAACTGTTCAACTAACCGATGTAATAGTAGTTTATAAACAGCAGAGTAACACATACGGCCCACTGCAATTACGCATGAAATTTTTACTTTCGAAACATCTCGCAAACCTGAAATAGCGACAGAAAAAAACCTAGCCAAGGTGCCTGAAAAGGGACAATGGTTATGCTACAACTATATAGTCAAAGTTTATTAAAATATGGTTCCGAATCATACTTGAAAACACATGTACTCGTATTTCGAAACAAATAGCGTAGCGATTGCTCGCTCTGTAACTAGCACCAATAAGTTGTAACTTGCGGAGTACTGACCTGAAATCAAATTAAGGATGCTCAAATTATCGATGTAAACTGACCGACATCAATTACCATGTCGACCCACTGGCTCTCGCGATCTGTGAGAACGTAAAACCACTAAAATGTACATCATTTTGTTTTGTAATAATATGAAACACCTGAATAACGTCCCTGGCTATAGCTGGAATGAGCGCTACCACATATGCTAATGGAAAGAGAAACAGTAGGGCGTAAAGGTTCGCATGGAAGACCTCGATTCCAAAAGGTTAACTCAATCGAATATCGCTCAGACCTTCTTGTTACATAACACTTTGTAGTAGATCCCAAGTGCAACGAAGAAGAATAAGTCAGCAAGATTTCTAACTAATGAAGTGAAAACTATGAAAGCCCGAGGCGCGGTTGGATCGTTCATTTCTTGAAAGAGTGGCGAGGAATGCAGTTAACCGCAGCTGAAACGCGTATAAAAGTGTGAAGAAAGTGTAAAGGTGTCAGTTTGCCAACACCCCTAATTTCTTTCCCGTGTTGATGTAATGAGACCGTGCTAGTTCGGAGGATAATTTTATTAGAGCAAAAACGAATTTTCGCACGCTTCACCAGCTATTGCGATACGATCGAAAATAGAATTCACTGTGCTCGGACAGAGGAATGTCCAGTCGACTGCCTTGCACGGAGCTGATCTCTTGCGAGTCTTTCTGAAAATGATATTTTTCTATTTTTGAATCAACTGCAAAGTATCTAGTGAATAATTGATGATTTATTTCATAGGATTTATTTATGAACTGTGAAACGTATCCCACTCACCCGTTTGTAGTATCTCTCCAGTAGCATCAGCCGCAGGAATTCTTTGAGCAGTGTGGGATGAGAGTGAATGACCACATAATTGAGTAGAGTTGCCTGTGATGGTGTGAATAATTGGTGTGGCGCCGACAGGGCGCCGTTTCCAACTCACCATTATCGCCAGCAGCGCGTAGTAGAGGTTCTGGTAGTACAATCGGAGGGGCTTCCTGGTTTTGAGCAGGATGTACGCGTAGAGTGCGCCACACAAGAGTTGCATGAGTACGGAGAGAAGAACGAGACGACGAAGTAGCTACAATATCCACTATTGTCAAACTTTTCATCCTCAGGGCTTGCTTTACAGGATACAGGATACAGGATTTATCAGTAGTCGCAAAGTTGCGCTGATGGGGTATCAGAAGGCCGTTCTTCGTTCAAATAGTCATTTTGAGGGGTCTCGGGCCAGTGGATTGGTCTTCTTTCCTTTTCACAGACGCAATGGCTGGAGAAAGATTTCTGCTCGCTTGGTTCCCGATAGAACTGTTGACGGATTTTGCACGCAGATTGTGTCCCACTATAGGTCGAAAACGAAGTCTGGCGTGTGCTGGGGTCTTCTGTGTGCTAGAGTCCTCCAAACTCGAAAATCCATCTTTGAACAAGAGATACGAGCCTGGATTCTGAGGGACCAAACTTCTTAGGCGGTCATATCCATCACACGGCGACCAGTCCAGCTTTGATGGGGGATTCCGATCTTGTTGAGTCGTTAGCAGAGACAAGGGGAATTAGAAGAAACCACTCTCCATCAGAGATAATGGAGAGGGAACAGCTCGCGACGACTAACAGAAATGGGAATGACATTACATTACATTAAAGTGAACTATGTCGGGCTCTCACAACGTGTGTAATTTATTTTCATTTTTCGAATATCACGAGCAAGTAGTTCATGACTGGTAAACAATCCCTTACTTTTCACGCGCTTGAAATTGCATACCTATGTTGCGATAACTATCATCTTTGATGGTTGTTTTGAAGATTTTTAACCGAAGTAATCTGTTTTTCTGGCCTCAGTGCACGCAACTTTTTATATACATACGCTAACATGGAAGCTAATCGCCATTTCTCTCCTCTACTCCATTATTAACTAGTTCCTGGTCCACTGAGAAATAACAAGTGTTGACAGAATTGCGAGTGAAACAGACCGTTGCGGATCGAATGTTCTCGATTGATTGGTATCTCTTGTTGCTGAAACGCTGTGCCATCTGTCTGTTGTATACGTAACGACTGATGAGAGGAAGAAGGGCGAATACCTGAAATTATCGTCTAACCTAATTTTACTCTTCTAGGTGCAAAATAGTGATGAAACCGAGTGGTGCGTAATTAGGGTGGCCAGAAGAGATCACTCACAACAGCTGCTATTGCACAGGACACTCCCACTGAGTACAGCAGTGGTTCCGCATCGATCACTCTTCCTGAAATGGAAAATGATCAGTTTCAATTCTCCTAAGTTCTTTAATTTCTTTTGAGATGTTAGTTGAAGTTTACGGCAAGCAAAAAAGTAATGATTACATACCGCTGTAATAGTAGTTTATGAACAGCAGCGTAACGCACACTGTCCACTGCAATTTGCGCATTTAGAATGACAATTTCGACGTGAGTACAACTTACAAACCTGTAACAATGCGAGAAGCGAACCAAGCCAGGGCGTCTGAAATAACAGTTTTTAAAATTCAACAATTTTTTTTTAATATTCTAAAATTGCACTATAATAAGTTTGCGGCAATTAATTTCCTCAATCCGTTTTCGTCATACCTTACTGCAGATGTATTCGTATCTTGCGACGTACAACGTAGCAACAGCCCGCTCCGTTACTAGCACCAACAGATTGTAACTAGCAGAGTACTGGCCTAAAAACAAAATCAGGACCAGAACAAAACATGATATTTACCAATATCGATGACCATATCTACCCAATCATTGTCGCGATCACTCAGTATGTAGAAGTGCTAAAAATTATTTACTGGGGAATAGTATTGAAACAACCCACCTGAATTATGTCCCTCACTATGGCAGGAATCAGCGCTACAACATAAGCGAGTGGAAAAAGAACGAGCAGAATCTCGAGATTAGCATGGAAAACCTAGAGATCAAAGATCAATTTTCGTCATCCGATCGGAAAACCTTCTTGTTCCACAACACTCTATAGTAGATTCCGAGAGTAACAAAGAAAAATAAGTCGAATATGTTCCTAATCGCAGAAGTGAATACGACAAAAGCACGAGGTGTAGTGCTGTCCTCCATTTTCAGTGGTATGACAGCAGAAACGGGCGTAAAGTGTAGAGAAAGTGGAAAGGTGCTGGGCAAGCCCCTAATTTCGTTTCGGCCTTAGTTGGTGCTTTGAGCAACTGATGCTGTACGGACGCATAATTTTATCACGAGGAGACCCACTGAGCAAAAATCACAATCAATTTAAATCACGGATAGATGACATTCGTAGGGAGTACTTGTTTTGGAAAGGTTGGGGGAAATTGTATAGCCAGCGATAGGAACTGAATGCGAGAGGGACTAATTGATCTATTCAAAGGTAGGGATGAATTCGTGTTTTCAATGACACACAGAAAATCAGGCTTGAAATTATTGTGAAAGTTTGTACTAAAGCTTGGATTCAATTGATGTGCATCAAGTCTCTGAGAGAGGGAAGGGAGATATACCATTCACGATGACCGACGTCATGCGAGGCTTGCCCCCAATTGTGAAGTGTCACATCGGCAAGCGAAACGAAATGAATCCAAGCGTGAAAGAAGAGTCCAAAGATCCCAACTGACCCATCCATCTACTCGTCAACGGCAAAAGGCGCCAGAGTCCTTCCCCCCCACAACCTGTGCGGATAAATATTATTATTATTATTATTATTATTATGTACGTTTCTAGATACTAAACCCACGTATTTTGGTAATACCCATAGTACGCATCAGTTTGCTCGCCCTTAGGAACATCCAGACGTTGCCCGCTCATTGATGTCACCATTACTATTTGGTCGGCCTAGAACGTTCTTTGATCTTTAATATTTGATCTAGGTAACATTACCTGATTTCTTCCGAACCATCGCTCAGTCCGAGTCACTGTAATCAACTCTGAACGCAGTCTATCATGAGAAACGAGTACCACAAAATTGAGGAAAATGGCCTGAAAACATAAAATTTATTCCTCATTGTAATATTTCAGCTCACAAAAGCCGCAACAACGGCAAAGTGTATGTTGAACATCGCATCTTTCAAGCTCTTGTCGACGAAAAATCGTATATAAGAATATATTGCTAACATAAACAGCACGGAAGCGACCGTGCTCAGAACTAAGCGTTGCAGGACCTGAGTTCCCGGGAACGTATATTATTCGCCCTCCCATAAATACCTTAGCAGACTTAACATTCTCCGAGGCCTGATATCTCTTCACGGAGCCTTGATTCCTATTCATCTCACGATTATAGGCACGCTTGCTGATTTTCGGCAAAATTGTAAACATCTGAAATAATTCAGCTATCGTTAGTTCGAGATGTAAAACCGATTCCCCCAATCCACATCTATAACCAGTGAACAGTCGGCGATAGAGGATGTCTAAAAGTGTCGAAACTTGCGAACTTACTGAAGCCGACAGCACACATCCCACTAGGATTGATATGACGAGGGTGATGGAGGATACGTGTTCACCTGCAATTATTATTTAAAGCTTTAATTAATCATTTAGCATAGTTCCTCAGCTTGAGTGCCTTGCCTAGGTTTTTCTTGTACCTTACTCCCTTAGCAACATTTCTCATAAAATCGCGCCTATTGCGTGAGATTTTCCCATCGGAAGTCACTTTTACGTGCAACATTTGAGTTAGGTGGGAAAGACCGAACAACTATGGAATTCGTCAGCTCGACAATTAGTGTTTTTCCGATAGCTCAAATTCGAGGTTGGGCGTTCTTTGCCTCTAAGTTTAGCATTCAAGAATGTCAAAGGGATACCTCACCGTTGTAATTTAAATAAAGTAATATGGCGCTCGCGGTCCACTGAAATTGAGAATTTGAAGATGACATCAGATGTTATTTTTCGAGGTCTCACCTGCACGCAGCACAGAGCCACAGCGAACCAGGGCCACTGAAAATTATGAACTTTTTTAATCATTTTTAATTTTCGTATAAAATATAAAAAAAGCCACAGGAATCTCACAGTTGAGCACAGGTGCTCGTATTTAGTGACAAAAACCGTGGCGATGCCCCTTTCTGTCACTAGCACCAGCAGATTGTATCCAGCTGAGAACTGGCCTGCAATTAGATTCGAGCTAGGCCTGGGACTGGGAATTCGTGGGCGATTTCTCGTGTTTTCATAGTGACTATAGAACTCTTTAGGAATTATGCAAACTAGAGAGTTCCTGTAATCAAGTTTTAATCGGGTTTTCAAGTTCAGAGATCTGTACCTATGTCGACGATCATCATAATGTTTTGACTCGTCTTGTCAGAGAGGACTATGAACCATTGAAGCACGTCCCTGCAATGATCAGAGAACTGGGGATTATCCATGTGAGACTATCTTCATTCTGCGTGATCTCTCGTTTCTATGCATTATGCTAGAACACGAAGAATAGGGAAACCGTGTATTTCTTGTGAGGACACGGAAGTATATCACAAACTAGAAATTAATCATCACAAGCGAGAAATCCCCTCCGTGATTCATGTCAAGCGGAAGCAAGAATGACAGGCTGAGAGACTAAAAGGCAATGAGGAGACTCCTTACTTGATTATGTTGGGCAGCAAAATGACGGTGAAGGAGAGTGGAGAGGCGATTAGAATGACGAATAGATTGAGATGGAAGACCTGACATTAGTGGTGAATCACTGCTTAGATTTAGTATGTGAGATGGAGACATTCAGTCGGGATACTCACTTTCCTCTTGGCCATTACTCGGTAGTAGAGGAGGGTCGATATGAAGAATGCTATTGAGAAGACTGTTCGAAGAGCGGAAGTGAGGTCGACGAATACCCGTGACTGGACAGCTGTATTGTCCGCCATTGCCCAAAAAAATAATTGTGTATTGATATTCGAAAATCATGTTTCTAACTGCGCGCATGGAAAAATCGTGATGGAACAGTAGTGAAAAAAGCGAGATTGCATGCAGAAGTTGGTTTGCTGTGAGTATAATTGCTACCCATGACGGCGAAATATCCGGCAACATATCGAAGCAGATTCCATAGAGCCCACAGGTGGCCCCGTTCACGGAATGGGTTTCGCGACAGAGTCCGCTAGATTGAATAGCGCCTCGCAATCGAATTTCACACGCTCCCAGGAAGCTCGTTTGATTTTAGACTGGGCTAATGATTTTGCAAAATTATTGTTCAAAATGATGTACTGTCATTACGTAAAAAATCAAGCGCTGCAACTTGTGCGGAGGAAGTGCGAAAATAAACGCAGACGTGCGATATATTCTCAATCATGAATGAGCTTGGCTCTGAGCGCTAATCCGGCACTGCTGATACATCTCTGTCAGAATGAGACGGATTCGGAGAATCCTATGCTCGCATCTGAGGTCAAAAAGCTATTCGAACAATAGCAAATATTCTGATAAGGTTACAGAGGTCGGCTTGTCCAGAATGAAGTCATGCGATGTGTGATAGCTACGCGAGAATAGATGCGGGCGAGATGGCCAAACTCATGTAATCATTTATTCCGGAAAAATAAGTGCATTGATGCTGATAGACGATTAAAGTGAGTATAATACAATATACTACGAGGTAGAAAAAAATGTGGTGATATTTTAATTAAGTGTTGTGATATTTTAATTCCAAGCCTCTGCCAAATGGCTAAAGTAAACTGCCTGCTGTTGGTCCTGCTCAATATTGATATTTCGACCCTGAAATAGGGGAGGGCGGTTAGGATTCGATGTCCATTTGCAAACCTGCGAGTCGATGATAATGCCGACAGAGCCGACTGAGTTGAGCAATCGCTTGCGAATGTTCTCAGGGAAAAGTGCGGTGAGGACGCATCGTTTGAGAGAAAGATTGGAACTGAGAATGATTACGCACGAACTGATTCCCTGGAAATTGATATTTGCGATAGGAAATAAGTTTAACCTGCTCATTTCGTGTGTTTACTAGAGTTCGAAATACGGGTAATCGTCTCTTCATTTCACGCACTCTCTCGCCTCTCTGACCGGTGAGAGAGCATGTGAAATGAAGAGACGATTACCCGTATTTCGAACTCTAGTGTTCACTCGTCACTCTAACCGATGAAGTAGGGAAATGCAGAAAAAAATGAAGAATACTCCAGACTACGCTACTTACCATGATTGAAACATACGAGTAGTAGAGACCCTCGATGGCTTGGTAGAGAACAGATGCGTGGAGAGCGCGTTGGGATTTCAAGTAATAATAGCCCATTATTGCCAAGGGCGACAGTGCTACGTTGAGGATGACAAACCGCTTGAGAAGCTTGAATTGGGTTTACTTTCTGTTTAAAAAAAAGTCTAACCTTTGCAGAATTCACGTTTTCCTTTGCTTGGTATCTTAGTATATGCTAAATTACGTTATTATTTTCATAATTTAGGTAACAAGAATACCTGCTCATACCGCTCCCTTCTTGAAAGAGTCGTTCGGTAGAACCTCTCCGAGATCTTGGGAAGCCTCAAGAACAGCTGGAATAAGCTATCTTAATGTGTAAGGAGCAGTAAGAATTGCAAATTTTAGTATCACTGCCCTGCACTCTCTGATAAGTTTACATAAAATATAGAAAAAAACGTTTCTTTTTTTGTAGTTAAATATACTTACCAGTAGAGAAATAACGACAGCTATCGATACAGATAAGAAAACGACCAGATTGCTAACTAGCTCGCGATATCGAGCCACCATTATGCCGAATGAGGCCAACCACTGAAGATATTGACTTTACGTTTTCCCAGTTCACGATATTCACCTGAGCGATTATTAAGGTAATGGCGATAATAGGAACGCTGAGTTTTTCGTATCGCTCCACCATCAGCGTTGCTACCAGTCTTTCCAACATGAATGCGAAGAGATTCAGCCCACCTCCGAAGAGAGCTGAAATTGTATTCAGTTTATTCAATGGACCAATTTTTTCTTGCTCTTTTCCGAGAAAAATTGTAGCTCCACTAGCTCCGTAAAAGTGCTGGATAGAGCAACGCGAGAAATTGCGGAGGCAGTATCGAAATCAGTACTGACCAGTATCCATGGCTATTCCGAGAACGAGCTCAGTAGTCGAATCAAGATCGAGGAAAATATCGACTACCATGCCGACGTATAAGGTGGATTGGAATGTGATGAGGGGCAGAGGGGAGAGAATGAGGAGGGTCAGGAGATTCGGGTGGAGTGCCTGGTAAAAACAAGTAACGGAATCTATTTTGCTGCCACAACAATAAGACGACACATGATGAGAAGATTGTTACGATATCTAACTAATATGTTTCGTTAGTTGTAAGCCTCACCCTGGTCATGAGCAGAGCATACTCATAGATCACTGTAGCCAAGACATGCACGATTAGAAGAACTCCTTCCAAGCACCAGATAGGAACAAGCACAGGCAGATTATCAGTCATTGTCGCTCTGAAAGTAGGCATTGATTGAATGAGAAAAATTCGAAAAAGCCGATAGCGTAATAAATTACGGGGTTCAGCAGCGATTAGACAGCATGTAGCCATGAGAGAACCAACCCTGAGCAGAGAAGTTGCAAAATTATAGAGGACGGAATCGGCTACTGGTCAAGTAAAGTATAACAAAAGTGCAAGTAGGTAATATGAAATGAGCGAAATAACGTGACAAAAATAAAAAATATAGAGATAAGGTAGTTTGACTAAACGAAGTACTACTGATAGATACTGCAAAGTCAGGTAGACAACCCATTGTTTGCTCACAACATGATGTGAAGATACGTGCACTATTCATCACCATATCCGACATAGAGATTGTGTAGGAAGAAGAGAGCTTCCTCTTCTATTTTCGTGGCCAAAGAAGAAGGGTAGACGCCTTTCAGAAGCTACAAAATGATAGAAAACACGTCGCCTTCTTCCATACACCCCCTCGCAAGGGTCAATACGTCAGAGACCGTTGGGATCGCGTAAAAATCGTTAGTATTTATTCACATTACCAATTTCTCTGGTACAATCCGAAATAAACTTCCGAGTGTTGATTAGCAGCAATATTTAGTCGTTCTCCCCTAACCGATTTTATGACGACGTTTGAATTTTCCGATGCTGACTTCTTTCTGAAGCGCAAAATGAGACGAAGATCCGCTTTGAGAACAGGATGGAAGTGGAGAATGATCGCCTCGCTAAATGTACCCTTAAAACTGCTAATAGCATTATTTTTTGGGGATCGAAAACCATTAGTGCGATGTAAGTATGCAACGCGGCTTTTGATGCTTCGTATCCGAGTAGATTCGATTTAGCGACGACATGGTTCCAGAGGAAATAGAGTGCAACTGCTCCCGTTGCAGAGATAACAATGAAAATAACGAAGCGATTGAGAACCTTTTGAAATATTTTATTGATAATTATTTTACTCTATAAATGAACCTTCGCTGAACGAACGTTTTCAACAGCTTGATAGCGATTTAGTCCCTGCATAACATTTTTCGATATTCTTAAAAAGAAATGGACACCTTATTCGATAGGCTTCTCTTATGCGTGATAGAGCTAATTTTAGGAAGCGAGACAAACATCTGAAACAATCATGATTTAAAACCGAATGGTACACTCTTACCATTATTGATGCGAGAACTGAGATCATAATTGAAACCATAAGAACTTTATTAGAAACGATGGATTGATAGGCGAGATACATAATTGAAGTGCTTACTGTCCACTGATAATATTTATCATATATTGAAACCATAGGAAGAAGTACCTGAGCCAAAGTCAGAAAGATTCCGAGCAGCGGAACATTGCTGCATAAATTCTCATATTTATCAACGAAAATAGAAGCCACCAGACGCTCAATAGTCAAAATCAGCAAATTGTAAGCTGAGCCTAACATTCCTGAAATATCTAATATAAATATTTCTTTTAGCATTGTAATCACCTGCATCCCTTAAGAAAAGAAGATTCTTGTTCCATTGTTCATTTATGGAATCCAAATTTTGAAGAATAGTTCGAGTTAGACTCGGCAGAAAGTACAGAAAGTACGTGCCTGGCCCGATTTGAAGCAAAAAGTTGAGATTAGCGTGAAATACATGAAAATGCAGACAAATTAACAAAAAAACAACAATTCAAACAATTATACCTTGTGGCGAATCAATATTCGCTGATACAAAATAGTATTACACAGAAAAAGTAGCAGCGTGCTGTATTCTATGATGCGAGGGACAAACAAAGCCAATACGCTTAAGAAATCCAGTTTTAGATGGGAGTTTGGCCTAGATACGGCTTTGTCACGCTAACACTAAACTTGAGTTTCCACGTACTCGTGACTTTTTCGAGTTTGTTTGAAATGTAAATTGCACCTTACGAGTATGATAGATTCTATCGAGTGTTTGTCCGTTGATGTCGTCTCAAAGTTTTTAAAAAATTGCACTTGGAAAAGGTTGTATTTGATTACTAATTTTAAATTTTCAGGAACTCGCAGTTCCAGAAGGAGTTCTCTCTTGATGAGGTCATCAACGCCAGAAAGATCTACGATTTCATGGGACTGCTCGAGTGCTCGTAAGTGCTTATTTTGAACTGAACATTCATCGCTAAATGAATGTCATTATGTATAGCTATTTTGAAAAATTGTAATATACCTTGTCAATGATTTTTTTATTATTTAACAAAATTATGGCATTTAAGCCCCACCTCGGACGGAGCTGCCGCGGCCATTATATGCTCCGAGAACTTCCTCAAGAAGCATCCCGAACTGAGAAAGCAGGCTGTCGAGATCGTTGGTGGGTTGTGTTTTTTTTTTGTTCGAGCATTTTGTTTCTTAATTTGGGAGCAGCCTCGTAAGTTGGAGAAGAATATTCTAAAATATATTCTAAAAATATTCAATATTCTAAAAATGTGTGACATGGGATAATCACAATTTAGTGTTGTTTAGCGCTATACTAATCCTCTGAAACGTATCTTTTTTTCTTGATTTATAATTCAATAATTGTTTTCAGGTATGAAGCTCGGCACTGACTCTCCCTCCGTATTCAAGGAGGACAACATGAAGATGATCGGTTTCGACATGATTGAGAGAATCTCCAAGGAATTGTACAAGGAGACCGGATACGGACCCAATGACGTTCAGGTTCTTAGTTATGAAATTTTTGAGAAGCCTTAGATTGATAGCGAGTGATATTGATAAATTGATAAGAAAAGCTGTACTAAATGTTGTAATTACAGGTGATCGAGCTTCACGATTGCTTCGCGCCCAACGAGCTTATTACCTACGAGGCCATCGGCCTCTGCCCCGTTGGTTAGTGAATTGCATCGATCATAATGAACTTTTTTTCGGTGCGTCTCCAGAACAAACTGAAAAACATTCGATTCTCGTGATTCAAAGCGTTTCTGAAACATATCCAAACAACAATTCCACAATATTTGCAGGCAAGGCCGGTGAGCTGATTGACCGCAACGACAACACGTATGGTGGCAAGTGGGTGATCAACCCTTCCGGAGGACTCATCTCCAAGGGTCACCCCATTGGAGCCACTGGTATGCCTCTTTATTATTATTATAGTCTTCCACAGACAATCTCGACATGATTTTGAAGTTTTATCGACACGAGCTTTCTAATCGTGGAGCAAAAATATAAAAAAAATCATTGCAGGAGTCGCTCAGGTCGTTGAGCTATCCAACCAGCTGCGCGGCAAATGCGGCAAGCGACAGGCATGTTTATTCATATTAAATTATAAAAATTATCAATTATCACTTTTAAAGGTGCCCAACGCCAAGCTCGCCATGCAGCACAACATCGGTACGTGATTTATTTATTTTTTTTTTGTTTTGCGCTTCTTCTTGAAATCCATAGGATTAGATTAACGTGAAACCCCTAATACCCGTATGTTATGACTCGTCTCTTCCTAGCGCAATCGAACTCTTCGAAAACACAATAAATCTCAGGAGCATTTCCCCCGAGGACCAGACAGAGTAATCCCTGTGGTCGCTTGCGTTGTCCGTTCACTTTTTTTAGCATCATTCTCCCTTTTATATATATTTTTAATGTGTATTTTCCAGGAATCGGTGGCGCCGGAGTGGTGGCCATGTACAAGTTGGCCGACGGCGCAGTGTCGGCGGCAGGCGCGGCTCCCGCTCGCGCGGCTCCCTCCGGAGGCGCCCTCCAGTCCGACGCCGTCATGGCCGAGATCAAGGACCGCGTCACCACGGTGAGTGCGTCGTGTTGAGTCATGTGGGCGGCGTTCCCGAAAAGTCGCCGGTCAATATATATGCGAAAATTATTGTGTCGTGTACTCGGTTACGGTATCCGATGTTTCCAAAAAGTCGCTAGTCAAAATCTTTGCAGGAGAAGGAGCTGGTGAAGAAGGCCGGCCAGCTGGTCGTTCGCTTCATCGTTACGGGAGCCAATGGACAGACCAAGGTATGCATTGAATCTCCATAATGGAATAAATGAGAGATGCCTCCCTGTGTGATGTGTATGACCACAATTGCGAAAGTCACGACTTAGTACGCGAGGAGAGCGGGGAGCATAATGACGACGACTCTAGGCGGTCGAAATCGGCTGATATTTAATAACTTATAAAAATAAAGTTGGAAAAAATTTAATACCAGAACTGGCTCGTTGACCTCAAGCAGAACCCTCCCTTCGTCGGGCACAATGATTCCGCGTCAGTTGAATTTATCATGTTTTTAAGACTTCATTTTGTATTTTGTAATGTGATCTTTGATCTTTGATCTCTGCAGGAAGGCCGAGCTCGATGTCACGCTGTCTGACGACACCTTCATGCAGATGGCAGCAGGAAAGATCAAGCCCGATCAGGCCAGTAACCTCTATTTATATATTTTACAAAAGAAAATTTTTTCGTTAGTCGCGACTGATAATTCATGAACTGATTTAATAATTGTGTCTACAAAATCCGTGCTCTTTCATTACTCAGTATGATCGCTCAAGGAATATGGGTGAAAGGTGAAACATAACGGAATTAAATAGTGATTTAAAATATTAATAATAATATTTGCAGGCATTCATGAAGGGTCAGGTGAAGGTCAAAGGTAACATCGCTAAGGCAATGAAGCTCCAGACCATCCTCAACCCCTCCATGCTCAAGCTCAAACTCTAAGAAGATCAAAGATCAATCCCCTTTTCCGACTACGAATCCCTACATACGAGACATTCCAGCCGTGCACATATCCTAGTATTTCCTTCTCTCGATTCATTGTAGTTTTATTGAACATAATTGTGTGAATAAATGAAGCTTAGTCGAGCTGTTCGGTGTAATATCACAATGATAAATATCGCACAAAACGATGATTCCCGCTTCTTGAGAACAGATTAGCGACCTATAATGCTGAAGTGGCCCAGACAACTCCCTGCTGATGCTCTGTTACTTCTTTCCGGTTGTCACTTGAAGGTGCCGAGTTCCGCTTGAGGCGTCGCACAAACGCGAATGATACTACGGCCTTAAAATTAATAAAGTTAGGTTTCACATTTCTGATTTCTGATCTCTTATCTCTTGAAAAAATATTATTACCTGAACTATTGGCACAAAGTGAATCGCGGCCGTGTGAAGGATCGACCATCTGGAATACTTCTTTTTATTCGCAGTTTATTGCCATAGTTCCGGATCCGAAAATAAGGACTATTCGAAAACAATCTCACCTGTCCATGCTGACTCCGAGTATCATCGTGCCTATAAAGATGGACATTGGGACACCTGTCACGCCGAGAGGAACAAGGCCCTGCAATGGAATATATTCGTTTTCTTGTCTTCTAGGCTTCAGAAAGGAAAACGGGTAAAGTAAATGAAGCCGGTTGATCTTCGCTTAAAGATCAAGAAATCATGTCGCCCACTATTTCATCAATTCCCAACTTTCCCATCCTTGAGAGCAGTCACCTGAATGATGAGCATCCTCAGAAAGCGCCGTTGCATGGCCATCGTACGCTTCGAGAGTTTAATGCCATGGGAGCGGAGGGCCTGAGATTGGTTTTAGACCTCGGTTTATCGGATGCTTGCTCACCCTAGCAATGACGACGGTCGTAACGATAAATGCGCCGTACGACCATACATACGATGGAAGAGTGCCTATGAAAACGAAGGGCATCACGGTGCGGTAGTTCTGAAAAAAAAACGAAAAATGTGAATGCCAAAAACAGTAGAAATTTAACCAAGCGAAATAATAGGGCCAGTTAAAGACATTTTCAACAAAGTAAGTCAGGAAAAACAATTATCTCACATTCTCCGCTATTTCCTTAGTGGTTGAAGCATAGGCGTACACGGGTTCGTCGGGCTCGATATTCTGATATTCACCATCATTACAGCTCGAAAAAATAAAAAAAATGAAACGAAATTGACTTGAATTTGTCTGACGACAGCTTGTACATGCGGTTCCCATGCCTTTTCATTTATGAAAGATTGCGAGTAGGGCTGCCAACAAGCTTAATTGTTTTTACATTTCGGAATGGGTTATCTTACCGCAGACACGCAGATGATTACTATGCAGTACCCATAGGCGATTAGTAGTTTGCGAGTCCTGCTCATTTCAGGCCTTCAAATCAAATATATGAGGCCGTTGGCGAAAGAATCAGTCAAATCAGAATAAGTCTGTCACAGGTCAAAAATGTCAACTCTCTGAAACTTTGCGACTTGGGATTCTCGAGGGTGCTAATGACGATGGACAAACTTATTTTGGTCATAGATGTCTCGTTGGCTCCAGATGACGTCACGTCGAAATCGGATTTTGGCCTATATTTCGGTCCCTGACAATGCTGAATTTTCGAGAGTTTGGCTCTAGGGGGCAGAATTTGATGGCGAACACGACAGTTCAACTTATTTTTCATTATTTAGGAATTTTTCGCAAACTACAGTGCTATAGTGGAGAGTAGGATAGATTGGACCGGAATCTCACGAGGATTCCAAATCTCTTTTAAAATTCAAAATCAAGCGTCTGGAAATGGAGATATGCAATTTATAGTGTACTTGGCTTGCAAGTAAATTGTGCCGTCCTTCTCCTGTTGACTTCCGAACTTTTGTTCTACCCGAGTCTCTCCTGCATGAGCTCTTCCCAGTCTCTGCGCTTTCTCGATTCCTCCTGCTCTCTCGTCTCCCTCTGGTGAGAGACTCTGATCGATCAAGGAAGGAAGTAAACAAGGGGAAGGACGGCACAATTTACTTACAATCCAAGTAGGTACACTGTAAATTTCATATCTCCATTTACGGACGCTTTATTTTGAATTTTAAAAGAGATTTGGAATCCTCGTGAGATTCCGGTCCGATCTATCCCACTCTCCACTATAGCACTGTAGTTTGCGAAAAGTTCCTAAATAATGAAAAATAAGTTGAACTGTCGTGTTCGCCATCAAATTCTGCCCCCTAGAGCCAAACTCTCGAAAATTCAGCATTATCAGGGACCGAAATATAGGCCAAAAACCGATTTCGACGTGACGTCATCTGGAGCCAACGAGACATCTATGACCAAAATTAGTTTGTCCATCGTCATCAGCACCCTCGAGAATCCCAAGTCGCAAAGTTTCAGAGAGTTGCCAATTTTAGCCTGTGCCAACTCTTGTCTGATTCTCTCGCAAACGGCCTCATATTGTTATCTTGTTACTCTAATCATGTAATCCAAGTTTATTGTCGTTGGCCGCAAATCTTCAATCACACTGGCGTACGTGCATTACGGCAGTGCACAAATACGAACGGAGTACGAGATCTGTTTCCCTCGTCACGCTAATCATGAGACATCCCTCTGCACCGAGGATAGCGCTACATCGGATTTGGACTTATTATTTTCGTGCTTTCATTTTATAAAAATTAAATTGATATTAAAATGAGAAAAGTGAAGAAGGGCACGAGGTATCTCCGAAACAGTTAATTTCTTGCCTGCAAAGTGCGAGATACTGCAGGATACAGCTCGCCGGAATCCACTCCCACATGAAGAAGGCAAAAATAAGTGTAGCTTGAGCGAGAGCTTCGCGAATGCCTGGAATACAAACTTCAATTGCTCTAAGGAAATGGACATTGTGAAAACTCAATCAATCGTCGAATTACGAGCCTATTCAGCATTTCGGTCGAAGCCAAGCAGCAAACGCACCTTCACCAAGGAATCCAACCGGCCCAAGCAGAATTAGCGTGTATTCATTGTCGTGAATTTGGTGGGTCTAAATTAGAATAAATTGTTTCACTAGAATATTTTAGAAATTCACCACAATGGCGAAGGATTCCAGAAAGGATTGCCCCATGGAACTGATGCAAAGGACTGTTATGCCTGGAAAAAATATGTGAACGAGAAAGAGAACCTGCACGAAGTAAGATGAGGAAATACTTACCAATACGGTAAGTTGAAGCGTTAGAGTCGATTCGTCTCCTCCAAAGAGTTATCAAAACGTAAATATTCAGCAGAGTAGCAAGTGCAGCTTCAGACACGCAGAGACAACGACAGAACGGTACCCAATGCATGGAATCGTCTGGAAATCTTAGCCTGTCACTGCAATCCACGAGCTGAATCTATCAGCTGCAGCACTAATAGTTCACGCGAAAAGTGTGACAGTCTCAATTGCCTCAAGAAGTCTACCTTGTTTAGACTAATAAATGACGAGAGCAGAGTATAAACAGGATGGAAATGACTACATCATAGCCGTAGTGTGTGAGATGTGCGAATATGAAGGCGCACATAATCCTCCTGCACAATTTAGACGGCATTTCCATTAAGGGACGTGCGATTCAGTGGGGAGAGATTTGGCAAGACTGATTTCGTCATAAATAGAGTGAACAGCTTCGGATAAAGAAGAACGGGCTACTACGTATGTTTGTACTTTGATGAGCAGGTAATAGAGAAACATGTATGATTACTAGGGTAACACTTGAATAAGAAACCGATCCTTTATTGAATGGAGGTTGATGTTTCAGATTTCAAAGGAGTCTCGCCGTTAACTACTATATTCAAAGGAGAATCAAATTGAAAAATATCTGATATGAGGATCGGGAGAATAGATGGCTAATGAGATGAATACACGTGTCAATAGTTATTTGATCTATCAGATTCATTGCGTTTTCTTTCGGGCATATTTTGCTCTCGGGAGTATGTCATTTCTCGATTTCATTGAAACATTGATGTATCTATTATGATATTGGTCAACTTTATCGCCGTTTTATCTCAAATGATTTGTCGAATAGGTCGATCATCTGGTTGAAGATCTGGTTGCTGGCTACATCCACGTCAATTTTTCGTTTCTCCGCGCTGTTATTATCTTGTTAGAAAATGTATAATTTTAAAACCAATTCAATTATTGGATCCACCTCGGATGCACTTTTCTCGTGTATTTAGTGCAAGAATCGGGCAGAATCAGCGATCGCACTTGCTCAAATACCAAAGCGACGAGAATAGTGAAGATCGGAGCAAGGCTGTGAAATTTAAGTCACATTTATCAGTTCAAAAAATTTCAAAGTCTTAGTTCAAAGTCAAAGTTAGCTTACGCAGAGATTCCGGCATTATTCCCTTCGATAATGAGCTCGAGAATCCACCAGTTCTCCTGAATTCAAAAGTGTAATAGAACAGCTCTGTATCTTTTGTATTTTGAAATAGATAATACATATTTACTTACCTCGTCTCGTAGGAAGAACGGCGGGAGGAAGAGAAAGGGCAGACATAACAAGCAGATCGGGAGGGATAGCATCGCAATTCGGTAGAGCTTCTAGAATTTTTTGTATATTGCCGCACAGCGATTCTAGTTTGTGCTCGCGTCAGATTTGTTTGAAAGATCCTCTTCTGATGCCAAAAATGGTACGGGAGGTATTGGTTGAAGATTACGAGAGAGCATGGAAAATGAGGAGAGTACGGAGAGTAAAATGCACCTGCATCGTCCATATGTTCTCGTCCAATTGGAGACGAAGACTCAGCGAGTATTCGTCCTGTAAAATGCATATTAAAATGGCTTAATAGTTCAAAATGTTGAAGCTACTAGATCATTGCAGAAGCGTGTTTTCCATTTCCCTTTCACGTGTCTTGTCAGTTATCACGTGGAACAGAGGGACTTGGTAATTACTCCCTAGCAACTCGGCGTCCACATGAATATATCGGCTAATCACAATACGGGTATAATATGAATATTAATTTTACTAAATACCACGTTGCAGTGCCGCTCGATCATGTCATTAAGGCGCGCGAGACGCTGCTCATTGTGACGAAGGAGTAGGCGGAATGACTCAATTTTATGCTTATTTTGATAAATAAATAATATGAACACCCAAATGGACATAAAGATCGGCGCCAGGATAACGATGCCGAAGTAGACTCCATTAATGCCTCCTCAAGAAAATCGATAAATAAAAAGAATCCGTAACGATTTGCTACCATGGATAATCTGCGTCGAAAGCACGAAGCTGGAAAGGAAAACGATGGCGTTGAGTGATAGCGAGATCCACCATCGTCTCTGCTTTTCATAGTCGATGACGAAGTAGGTTGCGAGCGCTCTGAAACAAACGATCATTTGATGGTATCATTAATGAACTTCAGCACGAAATGCTACTTCAAAGTAGTACGAAAATTAATATTTCCAAAATTAAAATTTTCATTGCTCCCACAACATAATGCTGACAACCTTTCAATGAGTATTCCTCCCATCAGCAGTAGCACCGAGATGTATGCCATCAATCGGAGGATGATTATCTGAGGGCGAGGAGAGCAGGCGGGGGCTTAATTTAATACCCTTTTTTGGCCAAAAAAAAGAAGGATTAGAAATGCAGGACTCGTATCTCCGTATAATATACCGCGAATCAATAAACTAACAAAGCGAGGGAAGCATGTTCGTCTCCAGCGCGATCTGTCCGTAGCGAAGAAGAATCGTGAAGCAAATGAAGAGACCATGAGCGATCATCATTGATGTTAGATTGAAGTGCACTATCTGGAACTTTTTAGTCCTTGCATACCTGCATGGTTTAAATCAGAGTAATCTTACATGGTGTTTGTAAAATACATTCATGAGTAGGCAAAGACAGAAGAAACTGAGTAGCAGACAGATCATCTGCATATTGTTTACTTTTTCAATAAAATAATAATTAAGAAACCTCGAATATCGCCAAGCTATAGTACACGATTTGATACTCTTGAGGAACTCTCTCAAGCCGAGGTGAAAAGGGAAGCCATAATCTTAATTTTGAAGTTTTGACTGATTTCGAAAATCATCAATGAAATACGATGAACACAATCAATCATAAATACATTATTCGTGCACTCACATTTCCTTTTCGTACTCTACCACATAAGACGGGAAAACGCGATAGAGTAGACGCGATTGGGATGCGTTCATTCACAATATTATCGACGTTCACTGGCTGTGAAGCGAATAAACTCGCAGCTCTTCTCAATTTCAGAATAAATTGTCGGTTACACTCGTTGCTTGAGCAATATGGAGTCAGCCGAAACGTCTAGCCAGGTGTAAGGAGCAGGGCGAAACGCGTAAACGACTCGAATCGATTATCGGACTCTCTTCATTTTACACAATCTCTCGCATTCTGGGCCATGGAGATCATTCTCCTAGCAGATTACTCCGTTCAAAATTGTGCCAAATTCTCGAGAAATGCACACACAATGCCCAAGCATATTTATTGTTAGTTTATGATTGTTTAACGACTTTTAAGCTCGAGCGATTTTTGGAATAGCAGATTCATTTGGTCAAAGTGCTGATCCGCTTCGGAAGCCTGCACTACAGATACGGTCATCTTGCGGATTCTGAAAAAAATAATTTACAAATAATAAAGATTTATGATTCACTTCTTTTCCACCGCTCGTCGTCTCCATTTCTTCGGAATTATCAACCTGCGTACTTTCTCGAAAACATACACGATGTAGCCGGTGAACACCGGGGCAACACTGGAGTTATATTTATTCATCTGTTTTTCCGAAATGTTCATTAAATTAGAAAATTTACGCAGCAATCGCCATGTTCGTAGCCTCAATAATGAGCTCGAGAGTGGACCATTGACTCTTCTCTTGTAGCACAACTGCAGGCACTGCGAGAATCGGAAGACAGATTCCACACAGAGGAATAGCGAAAAGTGCCATTCGGAAGAGCTTCTAAAATGACATGATTATTTTATATTGCAAAGATCGCTCACTTGCATTGTCCAAATGTTTTCGCGTAGTTGAAGTCGTAAACTTAGTGAGTATTGATCCTGATCATATTTGTATGGGTTGCATAACTATATTTCTCACTTTTTTTCCAATTGACTGCAAGGAAAACTTCGCCCGTTGTCGATCAATTAAATCATTCAATCTTTTCAACCGTTCCTTGTTATGTTTGAGAAGAATTCGCAAAAGCTGAGATATTTCTCGATTCGGTGAAGTTTGCAAGAGCAAACGAACAATTATAGATCCAAAAACTGGTATGAGCAAGGCAATACCAAAGTAGACTCCATTTAGCACTCCTAAACATCCGGTATATTATCGACAGATAGAAAGCACTAGCCTCTAATGATCTGTGACGAAAGCATCATGCTAACGGCAAAATTAACGATCAAAAGGGAGATGGATATCCAGAGTCTACGCTTCTTTTCATAATCGGCAACAAATACTGTGGCGAGTAATCTGGCATTGAGAATGAGCTTTTCCTTTAAAAATTTTGTGAAACAGGGTACCGTTCTACTATGACTCCAGTCATCATCATAATTATTGAAATGTAGGTTGTTGCTCGGACAACAACCATTTGCGGCATCGGAAAGCATCCCGGTTCTTAATAATGAATGGATGTATGAGAACCCCGAGCCTGAACTAACCATCAAGGTGGATAAGTCCCGTCTCAAATGTCATTTGCAGAAACCGTAAAATAATCATTAAGCAATACCAATAACCATGGAATACTAGCATTGCAGTAAGATTGAAATGAACAATCTACCAATTTGTTTATTCGTTTTCCCTCGATTTTTCACTGTAGGATACCTGATGTCTCAAAAAAATCGTAATGAGCAATCCCATACTCAGAAAACTTAACAGCAAGAAGATAATCTGAAAAGGTACTCTATAAATCGATGTCACGCAGTTCGTCCCCATTCGGAACGCTGTTCGGCACAGGACAGTCCCGTCTCGGTTCCACATCGTGCCGTCCTGCATGCCGTTTTAGTGAGAAATACAAATTAACTGAAATTGTGGTACGAAATGGTACTGTCGTGCCGTATCGGTTTTACGGTTAGGCACGATTTGGAACGAGTGTACCCGGAAGGTGCCGAAAGGGGACGGACTGCGTGACAGCGATTTATAGAGTAATTATAGCCATATCGGCGAGCGACCAAACCTCAAAAGCTGCAAGGATAAAATAGATGTGCTCATATCCAACAATTCGATCCAATCGAGGGGAGAACGGAAGCCAAAATCTATACGGTGTGAATTATAAACAGTTTTTTAGTTTTTGAATTATAAGGAGTTATGAAACAAACGTCTCATTGCCACAGTCAGCCAGATATGAAGGAAAGTATTTTACGAGGATGTTGGATATAGCTTGTTTCATTGCAAAAGTGTCGCGTTCCGATAAAGTCGCGAAATCGCCAAATCGCTTTCTGCATACGAAAACTAGAAGAAATTGGACATAAAATTGCAGGCTACACGGAGAGCTGTTGACAAACGCGAAAACCAGGTGACTTCTTATATCAGAATCGCTCGACATAGATGAAAGTTTATCGGCGAGTCCGAGGTGTCTGTCATCTATCACCTGTTCAAGAAGATAACCAGGCGGCAACTTCATGTCACAATATCATCTTTGTTTCATGTTTCAAGTTTTTTTCAGAGTAATATGGTATATCTGTGGGAACAATTTATCGCTGTTTCAGCTTCAGAGCCTGCTGAAATAGTAGATTCATCTGATCAAAGTGTTGATCGGCTTCAGATGCATGCACTACAGTGATGGTGATATTACGCATTCTGAAACGAGAAATATGAAAACGATTCAAGTTGATTCGAACTCACTCTGCCCAAACGAAAAACTAAACTATTGATAAAAATGTTGCTCACTTCTTATCGACAACTCGTCGCCTCCACTTCTTCGGAATCACCAGCTTTTTGACTTTCTCGAATACGTAAATGATGTAGGCAGTCAGGAGTGGAGCCACACTTAATATTTATCCATTTTTCTATGACTTACATAGGTAGAAGAACAAAAAAAAAACTTACGCCGCAATGGCCATATTCGTCGTCTCAATGATCAGTTCGAGCATCCACCATTGACTCTTGTCCTGGAGTACAAAGGCAGGAACTGCGAGGATCGGTACACAACAGATGCAGATTGGAACCACGACACAAGCCATTCGAAATAACTTCTGGAAGAAGCACTGGGATGTGATGGGAAATCGGAGACTCCGTTCTTGAAAATGCACAGTGATGAAACAGAACTTGCCTGCATGGTCCAAATATTCTCGCGTAATTGCAGACGCAAACTGAGCGAGTATTGGTCCTAAAAAATAAAATTATTTATTATTCATTCGCCAAAAGCACCTTGGTCCCGGTCGAAGAAACGGAGAATCTTACACGTTGTTTTTCGATCAGATCATTCAATCTTGCAAGACGACGCTCATTATAATTCAGTAATAGATAGAAGATCTGACAATTGTGGACTC
Organism: Pristionchus pacificus; assembly: GCA_000180635.4. NCBI lineage: Eukaryota > Metazoa > Nematoda > Chromadorea > Rhabditida > Neodiplogasteridae > Pristionchus > Pristionchus pacificus. The sequence goes on from CM026576.1 coordinate 22,831,053, forward strand.
GGGTGGGATAAAAATGGCAAACCCACAATTATAGCGGCGAAAACCGGTCCAAGCAGTGCGATTCCGAAGAAAACGCCATTTATCTCCCCTCAAACTCTAGTTTTCTCGGTAGTAGGTCGAAAATATTACCTCGAATTATCTGAGATGAGAGCATCAAACTGGCAACAAAGTTCATAGGTAAAATAGTGACCGATATCCACAGCCGTCTTTTCTTTTCGTAATCGTTCACAAAATAAGTCGCCAGTGCTCTAAAATTTCACAATTTTGTATTTTCACCTGTTACAATACCGGCCGTGATGTTTCCACCTGAATGTATGAAAACCAAAAACACAGATGATGTCTGACTAAGAAGCCGTTAAATTCACGCCCACCTTTCAATAATAATCCCATTCATGAGGAGAATTATGGAAATGTATGCCGTCGCTCTCAGAATTACCAATTGGGGCAATGGAAAACATCCTGGCTCTGAAATGTTACAATTATGTATTTTAGGGAGCTATAAAGAATACCAGATAGGTAGATCAGTTGTGATTCATAGGAAATTTGAACTAAGCGTAGCAAAATTGTTGCACAATAAAGAGAACCGTCGAAAACGAGCATCGCAGTTAGATTACGGTGAACAATCTGAATAAAAATATATGCAATTTTGTAATATGGGCTCGGATACGTGGTGCCTTGAGAAGACGCAAAGGACCAGGGCCATACTAAAGAAGCTTAACAGCAAAAAGGCGATCTGAAATGTGCATATTTATTGCCTATTAATTTAGAAAATAATTAACCTCAAACACAGCGAGAGCATAATAGGCGCATTCAACGCCACTTAGTCGTTCGATTCTCGGAGAGAAGGGAAGCCAGAAACTAGGAAATGAAATATTTCAGGTTGAGTAAACACAGTAAATTACGTATCATTGCCGCATTCGGCCAGATAAGATGGGAACAACTTTACGAGTAGACTATCCGACTTCATGTCGAGAAACTTGAAATGGGAGAGTAGTGTTCCGCTGAATCGGAAATGACTACTCAGTCAGCAATTTTATGGAGACGATATAGATCTCGTCCGAGCGATAATAGTGGGCTGTGTAGATAGCTAACCACCCGATTTTGTTGTGCGAAATGTGAGATTAAATATTCCATTTTACACCAGGTGACTTTCTGTACACGGTTGGCGTGTAAAAGATGACAGCAGACGAAAATATATATCCAGCTTAGACTCTGTCTCACCAATGAAACAAGAGCGCAATATTAAACAGGTTTATTTATTATTAATTCATATCAGGCGCATATCAAACAATAACAGGATAGCTTATCGCATAGAATGGCAATCATCGTTGACTGCGTTCGAGATGTCTGTCAAAAAGGTCGCGTAGCTGGTCAAAGGGTATTACCCCAAATTGTAAAAAATATATTGGAAATTTCATTTTGGAAACGTTTTATTGTAAATAACCATTGGGAAATGACTTTTTAGAAACTGCCGTTTTGTAAATTTCTTGTTGGGAAGGTAGATCAAGAGCGCCTCTCCCCTCTCTCCTCCCCGTCTCTCTCCATTATCGATCCCTCTCCCTACGCTTTGACTCCTCTTCCTCCGAGCCCCTTCCCATCTAGCGTTTCCAACAAGAAATTTACAAAACGGCAGTTTCTAAAAAGCCATTTCTCAATGGTTATTTACAATAAAACGTTTCCAAAATGAAATTTCCAATATATTTTTTTACAATATGGGGTAATACCGGTCAAAGTACTGATCCGTCTCCGCGTCTTTGATAGACGGAACGTCAGTAACTGGATGAACTCTGAAAAAATTATAGAGTCAAGAAAGATATCATGACTTTAGCTCACTTTTCTTTGAGAAATCACTTCGGAATTAGCATCCTTCGAACTTGTTCGAATACGAAAAGAACCATTGCACTGATAATAGGGGCGCAGCTAAAAATTTCAAAAAATATCTATGACATCGTATAATTTATTATTTGTGTAGATCATATCAAAAATCGAAATCTTTACGCGGCTAGTGCAGCATTGTGAATATTTCTATTTCCGCCGGCGATGAATATTTCTAGAATCCACCAATTTTCCTGAAATAACATTTACTATAATTAAGGATTTTAGTTAATAAAGAAACCTCATCTTGAAGGAACAACGGAGGTAAGAAAAGTAAGGGCAGGCAAACAAGGCAAAGAGGAGTGTCGATTTTTGCCATGGGGTAAAGTCTCTAGGTGATAAATATTCAATAGAATAAATTTTGTGAGGAGGAAAATAACCTTAGTTGTCCATATATTCTCACGTAGTTGCAAGCGAAGGCTCAGCGTGTACTTATCCTTCACAGATTAAAGATTCATAAAAGACGAGTATAGATAATATTTGATATTTACCCTAGTGTATCGCCTCTCAACCGCATCATTTAACAACTCAAGACGCTTCTCATTTCTCTTTAGAAGGTGCCGAATAGTCTGGCGATGATAATCGTTCACTAGGTCAAAATATTTAAACTTACAATGACTGAGATTATGACTAGAATGAGCATTGTCGCAGAAAAGAAAATACCGTTTATTGCTCCTGCATTGTTGACCTTTTATTATAATCTGTCTTTTTTAGAAGTTATTTTCTGTACCTCGCATAGCTTGTGAGCAGATGAAGATGCTAAAAGCGAATGTGGGCAGGATAATGATGAATGCTATCCATAGCCTCTGTTTTCTCTCATAGTCAATGACGAAATATGTCGCGAAAGCTCTGTTCATTTATGGTTATCACGAAAATATAGGACCCCTACCTTTCGGCGCAAAATAACGATCTGTGGAATGGGAAAACATCCAGCAGCTGGAAAAAAATTATATTACTCTTAATGCTTTATCATTGCTTTCTCTCTCTCGGAAGCACATATTTTTACTTGTTAGTTTTGTTTGCATGCCACTTCCATATCATGAGCGATGGAATTCAGATATTTCTAGTCTAACTGCATCTGGCGGATAAATTGTTTGCTTACACCAAATCGATATCCACCCGACTTCGTATGCGATTTCTAGAAGACGAAATACAGCTGAAAACATGCGCAATTTAGTGCAAAAATTAGTGTAAGGTTGACATGCACAATCTAAAATGAAATTTAAGTCGGATTAATTCAATTTATTCTACTTTTTGCCTCCAGAACGCTGCTATCACTGATCCAAGGCAGAGGAATGTGAGAATCAGCGATATTGTCTGAAGTGGAGATAAGATTTATTCTGGTAGCATTCTAACCTCTATCGTAAGGAATGAATAATACAATGGTGTGAAACTGTGAATACGTTCAATCCGTGGAGAAAAAGGTAGCCATACGCTGAATTTTTTTAAATACTGATAGCTTAAAATCAAATGCACTTACGTGCGATTGTCGCAAATTGCAACGTAGGCAGGGAACATTTTCAATATCGGATTGTCAGAAGATATATCAATTTCCATGCTCCTTCTGTGAAGGATATTTCACGCATTTTCAGACATAACAAATCGTTATAATCGGAATACAACGTAGGAGGATGAGAAGAATTCGCAGAAAATTATCACCCACGATGACGGGACGAAAATATCGAATCGCTTAATGCAAAACGTGTAGTTTTCGTGCAAACAAGAGTCAAGTTCGAAATTAACAGATATTTTAAAGAAGGGGAGCAGAAAATCAAAGGATGTATGAATTACTTGGCACGAATCGTGTGAAAATAAACCCACAGAAAGCCGAAGCCGCTTTAGCATCAAACCCGAAAAGCAGGTGAAATTCAATAGATAAATTCTATTTGGATTTGCTCTTGATCATAATCTCAAATTTATTTTATTTCCAAATTCAAGATATATGGGGAGGAATTCGGGTGAGAGGGGGTGATGATCTTCGTACTTCTGTCGTAGTGGCTCTTCATAATGTGTTTGCACGCTCGAGATGTTTCTCGAAAATGTCTCGGAGCTGGTCAAAATGCTGATCCGTCTCGGCATCTTTAAAGGTCGCGACGTCGACGAGTGGTTGGATGCTGGATCAGAGAAGAAAACTTAGGAATAGAGCCAGGCTTTTACTAACTTCTCTCTATAGAATCGTTTCGGGACGAACACCCTTCGAATATGCTCGAAAACCACAGCTGCCATAGCAGTGATGATGGGGGCAGCACTGGAACCGTTTTTCTCAGTTCCCTTACGTCAAAGTAACGCCTAAATTTGCTTACGCAGCCAATAGTGCATTATTAGCGGCGATGAATATCTCTAGGATCCACCAGTTTTCCTGAAAACATTTTTTGCATTTCATTAAGTGGAAGTTACCACAATTAGACGCTCACCTCGTATTGTAGAAACAATGGAGGTAGAAACATCAACAGTAAACCGATGAGGAAGAGAGGACGAGTAATCCGAGCCATTCGGTACAATCTCTTAAGAGTTACTCGTAAATGCTGAATACTAGAAAGCTGTGAACTTTTTAACAACATTCTGCACTCACTTGCATAGTCCAGATATTCTCGCGCAGCCGTAAGCGTTGACTTAGTGTGTAAATGTCCTTAAAATGGTCACTTTGAATCTCTTTTGCCAAAAAATCATTTACCGTAGACATTCGCCGCTGGGCAGTATCATTGAGTCTTTCAAGCCGTTTCTCATTTCTCCTGAGTAATTGCCGTATAGCCTAAATAAATCGTTATTAAGTAATAGCCATGCATCATCAGCACCCTTCAGAACCCCGAAACACAAAGTTTCAGAGAATCGATATTTTTGACCTGTGCCAAGCATTGTTCGATTCTTACCCGAACAGCCTCATATACCGTTGATTGTTCCTGTATCGTAATATTATTATTATTTTTTGAAATCGTCCACCTTGCAAGACCTGAGTACAAATATAGATGCTGAATGCAAAAATCGGCAAGGCAATCGAGAGAGCTATCCATCGTCTTTGTTTCCACTCATAGTCAATGAGTAGTCAATGAGTATGTAGCGAATGCTCTGAGAAGTATTTTGATACATCACTATAAATTATGAGAAATAGCGCATTGTACCTTTTATTATTAGGTCCTATAAAAACCGACCTCTCCAATAAAGTTTTAGATAACTTCATTATTCGGCTGTCATTTGTTCTGCTAAAAAGATGTTTTAAATTTTCACGTAATTTCAACTAATGCTCGAAAGTGACAAATTCGGAGAACAATTGCACAACATTTTTTTTTTCGCAGCCAAATTACAGCTGTCGTAAAGCTTTTATCAGGGTGTCCCACATATTTTTGGAATTTGCTTGCCAATAATTACTGCATGATCGACAATCATTCTGATGCAATACAATATTACGTCATCATGTTGTGCAATTGTTTACACTTAGCCGCTTCTCGATTGCATCAGTCTTTGACTAGTTTCATCAGTTATAGTCATGAACACTGCTCGAGACTACCGCTCCGTTTTGCTTCATTATTTTCTCCTGGGTCGAACGGCGACGGAATCCCACCGTAAGCTGGTCCTCATGGCTCATGGCGAAAATGCCCCCTCCCTTCACACCTGCTTCAATTGGTTCACCCGATTCAAGCGAGGGGATTACAATCTGGAACACCAACCCCATCCTGGACGCCCTTCTTCTCGTGTTCGGGGTCGTGTTCTCAGGGAACTGAAGGCCAATCCCAAATCTAGTGTGCGCGATATTGAGAAGACCATCCATATTCCTAAGACCACAGTTGCTCGAATCCTGCATGATGCTGGGAAGACACCTAAGCTCCCCCAAGTGATTCCGCATGACCTCACGACAGCTCAGCTGAAAAAGCGGGTTGACGTTTGTCAGGGATTACTCCACCGTAGATCCAATTTCAATTGGGTCAGCCACATCGTCGCCATGGATGAGAAGTGGATCACCTACGATAATCCTGAGAGGAAACTTCAGTGGGTGGACGTCGATGAGAAACCCCAGCAGGCTCCAAAGGCGGAACTTCACGGAAAGAAGGAACTCCTCTGTTTCTTCTTCTCCGTCCTCGGTCCCATCTACTGGGAGATCCTCCCTCCCGGCATCACCATCAAGGCTGACCTCTTCACTACCCAACTGGAAGAGGTGGCGGTCAGGGTCCCTCCCAAACTCCTGAGCGAGGGCAAAATCCTCATGCTCATGGACAACGCGCGCCCTCATCATGCGAAAATCACCCAGAAGAAAATGGACGAGCTGGAGATGGAATGGCTCCCTCACCCACCTTACTCCCCTGATCTGTCCCCTTGCGACTACCACTGTTTCCGCTCCCTCTCTAACTTCTGTCGAGGAAAGAAGTTCAAGAACCGAGACGCACTTGTGAAGGAGTTCGAGGCATGGATCAACTCTAAGCCCCAGGCCTTTTGGAAGAGAGGGATCGAGACCCTGCCCGATCGATGGAGGCAGGTCGTGACTACTAAGGGAGCATACATTGATTACTGATCATTTGTTGTTGTTGAAGGAATAAACAAAAAAATAAAAATAAATAAAAATGTCACAAATATGTGGGACACCCCAATAGTACTTACAACGATTCGGTATCAACCCGATCTCGTACGCGATTTGAAGCAGTCGAAAGACCCCGGATATCATGCAGAAAGCTCCATTCAGTGAAAAAAAAAATTTATGTGAGATTAATGTGATGAATAATCTGAAAAGCTACAATGACATTCGAAATAAATATCAAAGCCACGTTGTGTCTCCAGAACGTTATAATTAGCGATCCGAGGCAAAGTAATGTCAGAATGAGTGAAATAGCCTGTGATAAAAAGTTTTCAATGTACAATTCTGTATTATGTTTTGGCACAATATTCTTCTTATGAATCATTTACTTCGATTGCTACAAATGTATAATAGCTGTTGATGCGTTCGATTCTTGGAAAGAATGGCAGCCAGATTCTAAATTAGATTATTCAATTTATTTTAGTACTAGCCATACAGATCGAAACTTGAGATTGTCGCAAGTTGCCAAATAGGAGGGAAACATTTTCAATATCGGATTGTCAGAAACCATAGAGAGATCCATAATGTAATCTGACAGTGAGTGTTAATGTGAGTAACATCAATGTTCGCACTTCGGCATCACGAGCAGTAATATGGAAAATTGATCTAGCACAAAAAAATTGTAAGCTATAATCATCGAAAAATGCTTCAAAGAGCCCATTGAGCGAAAAATCAATTCACGATTGGCATATCGGAAAATGAGAAAGACTTGTGGGCGGCCGCCACTCCATTTGCGTCAAACCGACAAAGCAGGTGATTTGTGTATAATTTGATGTTGAACTTCCTCACTGATGAAAAAGTTTTACCGCCGCAAATTCTCGTGATGCCTATCAAACATATCACGTAATTGATCAAAATACTGGTCAGATTCGGACGATTTCGAGTGTGAGCTAACAATGACTCGATGGGATCTGGATGGGATCAGATGTTACATACATATATGCACTTTTAAAGCATGTATGTTTTAACATACTTTGCATGTTCCGTTCGTCTTCGCTTCGGGAATACCATGTGTCTAACCTCTTCAAAAATACTAACAATCAGCGCAGAGCAGAAGGGAGCTATCCTGAAATAACAACATTGTTTTTTTGTGAAATTTTATTTAAAAAAGCTGACGCAGCCATCACAGCATTGTTCGAAGCGACGATTATTTCGAGTATCCACCAATTTTCCTTAAAATCATAAGCATCACTTTCGAGAATTTCTCTACAAAATGCACAATGATACCTCATCCCGCAGGAAGAGTGGGGGCATGAATAGAAATGGAAGACAGACTAGGCAAAGTGGAGTAATAACAGAGGCCAGGCGATTGAGTTTCTAAAAGTGCACAACATATTTTCCCATGTTGGAACGAATGCGAATAATTTGAAGAGGTTTAATCTTTTGATTACCTTCATCGTCCAAATATTCTCACGCAGTTGCAATCGCAGGCTCAATGTGTAGTTGTCCTAACGGCAGATGATATTTTTTGAAATCATATTAGTAATAGAAATACCTGAGCCGAGCGTCTCGCCATTATGTCATTTAGAGCCCCAAGCCTTTTCACATTTCTTCTCAATAACACTCGGAAAGCCTGTACCAACAATGTATTTATAAAGAAATTCCAAGTTGCTTGAAGCTTACAATCAAAGACAGGCACACTGGCGCGACCATTGTTGCTGCGAAGATAATTCCGTTGATTCCACCTCAATTAATATTTTATTTTTTTAAGAAATATGATAAACAACGCTGCTCACCCATTACAATCTGAGATGATATGAAAAAGCTGAGACAGAATAGAAACACTACAATAATTGCAGCGACCCATATCCGCTTTTGCTTTTCGTAGTCAATAACGAAATGAGTAGCAAAGGCCCTGGTGCGAATTGAAGTCACATATATATCGAAAATAATTATCATAAAAGAACCTCTCCACAATGATCCCACCCATCAGCAATACCACCGAAATGTAGGAGGTAACTCGCACAATCACTATTTGTGGAATGGGAAAGCATCCCAGTGCTGATTTTATAAATCATTTGTTGGTCATTTGAAGCTTCTAGAAAAAGTTTACACGAAATAGATATCCATCCAACTTCATATATGATTTGAATCAATCGCAATATGGCTGAAACAGAGTATAGTCCACCATGGAATATCAGCATAATGGTCAAATTCAAATGGACTATCTGTGAAAAGGTTGATTGAACACCAATTTGGTACGATTAATTTAACAACCTGATGTCCACAAAACATAAATATTAGGGCACACATGCAAACTATGCTCAAAACCAGCGATATTGTCTGAACTAATCTATTGTAATATAAAAATAGCAAAATCCGACCTCGATAGCGATCAATGTGTAGTAAACTCCTATCAAACTGTGAATCCGGAGAACTCGAGGAGTGAATGGAAGCCAGGAACTGAAAATCACTTTCCATGATCAACAAAGCTGACCAAACTGACATCGAATTCCCGCATGCGGCTAGATAAGATGGAAACATTTCCAGTAAAACATTATCAAACGAGATCAAAAGTGATTTATTCATATCTGCAATGCAATATTTCAAAACATGCACATATAACCAATTTGAAATCAATAGAACGTAAGTCGCAATGTTGGATGCAATCGAGTCATGTCTTGTCATGTATGCCAAACTACGAGACGCTTTGACACAGCGATAAGGGATAATTTGTTCTCCCAAGTCTGAGAAAACAGCCGGGTGTCACATCGTGAAAGCCGAAAGCATGCGATCTCGACAGCCTTTGACCAAGACCAGGTGCAAAATGATCAATTTACATCTTAATTAAAATTGAAATGCAATTAAATTTGAGGTCCTTTCTCTATTTCCATTTCTCTTTCTTCACTTCTTTCCTTATATCTCGACTCGAGTGGTCGTACGCTCTTTCTCTGTGACTTATCAGTTCTTGTATAATTTTAAAGTTAGTATTCGGATAGATTCTGTCTTGAAATATACTTAGGAGGTTGTATGCAAGAGCTTACCTTCAGATTCCAAATGTTCTCTCTTCGAATATTCGTTTTTGCCCTCATATTCGTTTTTGCCCTCATGTTTTTGTCTTCATACTGCGATCGAAATTTTTAAATATGAAGACAATTGATATTCCAGACGAGGATCCGGTAGTGACCCACGTACAACCGTTGCTCGGGATCGAGTTCAAGTATTATTTTTCTCTTATTTTTTTGTTTTGAAACATTGAAAAAACTCAATTTAAATTACTAAAATAAATTACTACTATAAATAATATAGATATTTTCAGTCATCCGCAGAGTGCATTCCTCTGACGTACATCCAAAGCGCCGACGTCTCTCGACTCGAAATCCGAGAGAAAATCAAAGTGAGAAAGGAACACATTTATGATCTCGGAAAAATATTGAGCTCATGCAGACTCTAAATGATATATACGAATTCTCTTCTCATTTCAGGTCTTCTCCCTCTGAGGTCGACCCTACCCACTTCGTTTCTCGCGTTCAATCATCGATCGGAGTTAACGAGAATGTGGGCGAAGTGAGGAGAGGACGAAAATCGTCGCCTGCGCACACTCAAATCACTCAGAGTATCTCGGCTAGACACGATTCTCCCCAGTGATTGTGGACTGATACACTTAGTCGAATCCCCTTTCAACGCATAATTGAAGTGATAAAGTATTTCAATGATATTTGATTAGCATCCGTTCAATGCTTTGAACACAATCGCCATTGTCTGTTGCATTTGTATGGAAAAGCATAATTATTGCTAGTGTGATTCCATTATTTCTTTTTCTCTTTCCTCACTTATTCCCTTACAGCTCGTCTCGAGTGGTGGTCCACTCCTTTTCTCTGTGACTTTTGTTTATTCTTTGATTGAATTCAACTTTGTTGGAATAGAATTTGTCTAAGTACGTAGTTTACAGATTCCTTTCAGATTGCGCATGTTCTCACTTCGACTACTCGTTTTCGCCCTCATTCTTCAAACTGCGACGGCTGAAACGGAGAAACCGAAAAACAATGGGCCTTTATCGCAGACAAATTCAACAAACTGTGGTCATGACGCACCGATTATTGAAAGCTCTCAAAAGAAGTTCTTCATTGACGAGTACTTTAACAAGACTCTGACCAAAAGCGAGCTTTCTCACGTAGCCTTTCATAATTCATGAAATTTCAGAAACTTATCATACTGAGGGCGTGCTTAAAGCAAAAATGCACAAGTTGGAGTGCATTATGGGCCTATGGAGTAAGATTTGCGAGAAAAAAAATGTTGTATTTCAAATTCTAGACTTATCGAGTGATGACTTCAGCAAAGCTGTTGAAAAAGTGAAAAGTAGCCCAGGTAAAAATTTTCATCGAGTTTTTTTTAGAAAGATTACTTCAATTATTATGTTAAGAAGTGATGGACTGGCAGCTACAAATACTCGATGACGTTGACAAGAGATACAGTGAAAGTCGCATTGTAGCAGACTTGCTTAACAGCACAAGCCCGACTGATGCCACGCCTTTCGATTGGACGACGTGCAATGAAACAAGCCTTCATGATAGACTCGTCCAGAACCAGTGCATTGAGCATGTATTGATAACTTCTCTGAGTAAGCGGTCCTTCCAAACATGATTGTGTTCCTATCAATGCTAATTGCAGGTGAAGTTGAGGAGGACTCGGACCTGCATCATTTCATTAATGGTCAAGAAGGCTTGCTGAATAAGATTGATAAGTGGGGTGAGAATGGTCCGCGCGTATAAATTCTTCAATATACCTAACAATTCTAAGACACACCGGCAGCAGACTTCAAAAAAATTGTCAAAAGAGTGGAAGCGAATTGTTGCCGAGGTTATTGTTTTATTCAGTTTAATAAAAATTGGTCTGTTCAGGAGATAAGCTTTGGCAAGCTCGCGTGCTAAATGAAACGGTTATTAACTACGAGCGCGAATACAACGAAAGACACTCCATTACCAAATTCACAACAACCAAAATTACTACTACCACTGCAAAGACGTTACCGAAACGTCCCGTGCAAAAGATGAGCGAGAATTAGCATGAGCTACAATACAAGATCACTTGCTCAATTGCTCGTGTTTTAATATTAACATTTTTCAGTCTCGCGTCAACTTCGCTTCTTGCTCAAACAGTGTCAATGTATTTTGTGCATTATTTATTTATTTGACAAAGTCAAATTTTAGATTTGCTTCTACGACCGCAAGTGCACTAACAACCTGGATGAGAAAATTTTATAGTTGTTTAAATAAAATATTTTTAAACACAAACAATTAATCTTCTCGGCAGAGACATGGTACCGATCGTGAATGTCGCTGCTGATAAGTCAGATTGCGCATTCGTTGTGATTATAAAAAGTGAAGTAAGCCCGGATGAGCGATTCCTTGGTACGGTAAATGATAGAATCAACAAGAATCGTTAATCACTTTCAAGAATTCCAAACGCCGTTCGACTCTGATCTCAGTGTTGATTGGGAGGGACACAAGATTCAGTTCAACCCGAGGAACGAGGGAAAAGGTTTGTTGGTAAAATCTATATCATTTTAAGAGCTGCATTGTATGGATATTCTGAATAATACCAATTAATATCATTATAGGTATCACGGTAACGTGCACTCGCTATTGCAAAGTGGTCGAATCGTATCCCGCTTGGTCAAAATCAGAGAACGGCGGATTGTATTCCAAGCGAGCGACCATTGCCCTACTGAAGGTAAGACTTTCTTTTAAATTATGAAACAAGCATGTACTTAAAATCAGAATGAACCGACGGTAACGCGGCGTCCTATCGCACATGCTGGCCCTGCTAAAAAGAAGAAGTCAACAGATTCTCAACAGATTCGATTGGTGCGTTTGCTCTATTGGTTCATGTATATAGTCGCAAAAAAACTGAAAAAATAGAGGAGAAATAACAGATTTTTGTGAGAATGTGTCTTTTTCAGGGTTCAATCATTCTCTACTCGGCACTCGGGCTGCTTGGATTGATCATCATTGCGATCGCTGCAATCTTACTGGTTAGATTAAGCATTATTCATGCAGTGAATAAAATGGATTTTTAAAAAAAATATTCAGTTTCAACGCCATACGCGCAAGCGTGCCGCACGCATTCACAAAAATCTCATCAAGTGGTGAGTGTGCCTTTTAAAAGTTATTTCATGTGTTTATTTGCAGTGAAAATAAATCAAATAAAGGAAAGTTCAAAAAATTAAAATGAAAAAGTTGAGTTTCCAGTCGAAGCTCCGCAACTAGCTCACGCGAAGCTCTTACTCAGGATCGATTTCAAGTAATTTATATATTTACGGCAGAATTTTAATTTTGTAAAGAAGAATTAATAAATTAAGTCTTCTGCCGAGTGCATTCCCATGATGGTCTCTACACCCAAGGCGCCGACGCCTCCAGATCAAGAAACAAAATCCGAGAAAAATTCGAAAAAGTAGGGGAAGAACATGAATCAATCTACAAATGAAATAGATATCAACTAAATCTCTTAATTTTATTTGAGTGTAAGTTAGTTATTCGTTTCAGATCTTCCCCGTCTGAGGTCGATGCCGTTCACTCCGTTTCTCGTGTTCAATCAACGGTCGGAGAGAACGAGAAAGTGTGCGAAGTGAGGAGAGGACGAAAATCGTCGCCTGCGCACACTCAAATCACTCAGAGTATCTCGGATAGACACGATTCTCCCCAGTGATTGCGAACTGATACACTTAGTCGAATCCCCTTTCAACGCATAATTGAAGTGATAAAGTATTTCTTATTGATTTGGTCCGTTTTTTTCCAAATTCGATACGTTGGAGACAAATGCCATTGTCTGTTATATTTGAATAGGAACGCTAACGCAATTATGCTAAAGACACGTACGTTCATATTTTCGATTCCTTTTTCCTCATTTCATCCTTTTCGACTCGTCTCGAATGGTCGTCCGCTCCTTTTCTATGTGAGGTTTGAGTCTTTCACTCACGTTTGTGATGAAATGCGTCCTTTCAATAGGTATTCTAGTGTGATTGAGAATTTCGTGAGAGAAATCAACAAATCAATTGAGTCGATGAAACGTTCAATGATTTGCAGATCGCCGATGTTCTCACTTCGAATACTTTTTTTCGCTCTCGTTATTCACGGTACAACGGCTGAAAAGGAGGACCTGGAAAATGAGGATCCGTCGGGCCAACAAAATTCGGAAAAAATGTGCAACCCTATGATTGACAACCCGCACAAGAAGGAGCATATTGATGATACCCTCTATCATGCAACAAATTCTGGCAAGTCATTTTTTTATCTTTACCTTTTTTCGAAATCCATTTTAGCGAACAATGAGACTTACCTAAATCATCGAATGGACGTGTTAATTTGCGTAATGGAAGTTTGGGGTACATCAGCTTTTTAAAAACTCATTATATTATAAGTGTATCTAGGTATGCAGAGTGAAGTCTTCAGCGAGGCTATACAGAAAGTGAAAGCTCGTAGATCCGGTATTCTCAGGAAAAATCTCCAAAAAAGTCCCTTCGCTGCTTTCAGAAATGTTGGACTGGCAGATAGAAATTCTCGAACAAGCTGAGACTAGATACAGGGAGAAACGCCTCCTTGTTACTACCTCAGAAACCAGTACCACAAGTCTACCGACGACCACAACTGTCGATTGGACGAAATCGTGCAATGGCCAGAACCTTTCTGCTGAACTGCAAAGGCGGTGCATTGAGCACGACTTGCAAAGTGCTCTAGGTTGATTATGTGCCAGCAATTTGATAATACTATTGAAGCTAATTCAGACGCGTCTGAATTTGAAGATGATCTATCTGAAAGGATGGATCAACTGACAGAAAAGATGGAAATATGGGGTAAGGAGTATGCAATTTTACATGAGTAAATCCGCATGTATCTTAGATACGCTAGCAAATGACTTCAGCAATGTAATCAATAAAGTGAAAGGCAGTTGTTGTCAAGGTTTTAGTTTCAAATATTTTTTTTAAAATTGATTCATTTAGGAAAAGATGACGATCATCGACGTGCCGCGCTGAATAATGTAGACAGAGAGTATAGAGATCAATACAACAAGAAACACCACATTGTTGTGACCACTACCAAAGCAACAACAACAACTACCCAAAAACGAGGCCCTCCGCAATCCAAGGTGAAAATAGATTTTTATTTTTCTTAATTAGAATATTTTATGAATACATTAGTTTGGTAATTACAATAATTTTCGCAGATGCACATCGACGCCTCTCGTTGCTCAGAAAATGGATATGTGAGCTGGTTTTACATTAATTTTGGAGAAATATTTATCAAAATAGTTATCAAATAACTGAAAAATCGCTTTTTCAGGAGGTTTGCTTCTACGATCGATACTGCGCTGTGAACGGAAAGGCGTCTGAGAAGAAAATGTATATTTTCTTCAATGTTTTCAATATTGAATCATGGAATGTTTTAGAGACATGCAGCCATACGCGAACGAAACTGTCGATACGTCAAAATGCCCATTCGTTTCGATTCGAAGAAATCCAAGACAGGAGGATGAGCGTTATGCTGGTTCGCGCCGACAAACCCAAAAAAATCAGAAAATAACATTAATGTTTTATTTAAACATACCAATTATATATTTACAGTCTTCCAATCTCCGTTCGACTCGGTGGTGATTCGAGTAGTTTGGAACGAAAGAACGATGGAGTTTTTTCCGGAAGGTTCGGTGACTGCAATATGATGTCGAAATGTGATGAAAGGCAACATGCTTGATATTATCGAAAATCATTGTTCCTTAATTCTCTTGTCTGGGTCTGGGCACGATTGGAAACTCTCTTTTCCTCCGCTATGTTCGATAGCACATATGTACCTATTTCACTCCAGCGACTTTACTATTTTGATCACTACATAGGCTGAAAGGGATCAAATTTAATTATCCTATCAAGGTGACGAGATAAGATGTCGTCCTTTCTGTGTCGTGGCGCGGAGCCATCAAACTTTCTTGAAAAATGAAAATAGTGGGCTGTTCTACAAACAAGCAACCATTGTACTACTGAAGGTGAGCAAAATTAAAGTTTAAAAAACATTAAACAATATCATTTTTATTCAGATGCAAACGGTGGTGACGCGTCGTCCCAACTCAAAAGCCGTTCCCACTCAAAAACCAAAGTCTGAGAAGATCAGCATTGTGAGTTTGATATACTGTCTTTTTTCTTATAAGATAGTCGAACGTTAGTTTATGTAAGCATCTTATGTAGGCAAACACGGAAAGAGTAGAGGAAATGGCAGATATCTGTGAAAACGTGATCTATATTTCAGGGTTCAATCATTCTCTACTCCGCACTCGGGCTGCTTGGGTTGATCATCATTGCGATTGCAGCCATCCTTCTGGTGAATTGGCGGAAATTTTTAAATAATGTAACTGATAAACTTGATTCAGTTTCAACGCCACACTCGCAGAAGAGTTGCGCGCATTCGCAAAAATATCTTCAAGGGCCAAAACGTATCCAAACGCCAAAATGAGTCCAGGTGCGAATTATATTTTATATATCAGCTTGTTGTTACTATTAAATGCAGGGAAATACAAATTTGATTTTTTTACATTTTATACAATACTATTTTAGTTGCTCCAATCGAGGCTCCGGAAGTGACTGGCGCCACACTTGCAAGAGTATGGATAGTTTCATTATCCAAAGCTGACTTAATTGACTCAAATCAGTTATTTTTAAAATGAATAGTAGAAATAAATGTAGGCATCGGCCGAGTGCACTCCCCTGGAGGTCTCTACGCCAAATGCACCGACACCTGAAGATCAAGAAGCAAGATCCGAGAGACATTCCAAGTATGATGGATATCACGAATTTACATCAAACTTTTTATGTGGTCTCAATAGGATGAAACTGAATTGGTATCCAGGAGACACAACAGTATGGTGCAACATCAAATATGTGTTTAGGTTTAGTGAATCCTTCGTCTGGCGTGTATTACTCTATTTGATTCCCGTTCCTTTTTTCAGACATGATATTGATGCAATTCCAGACGTGATCGATCGGTGATGAAGTCCCTGCTGACCTCTCCCTCCGTGTCTCGTGCTCATTCATTACACACTCAATTGACACAGAGCACCTCGGAACATCAAGAAGTAGACTCTTCTTAGTAATCGAACTGATAAATCAGTCGAAACCCTATTCAACGCAATAATGAAGTGATAAAGTATTTCTAGTATTAAGTGATTTTGTTTTATTTAAACGCTATTTACTATTTGAGACTTGTTTGCAATGGTGCTTGTTTGTAAAATGTTCTAATATTTATTAAATACTTATTTGATTAAATTTGAATAAAATTCAAAACAATTGTCTTGTTCAAAACAATTTCATTCGACGCTTCCCTTCACTCCTCCCTTTCCAACTCGTCTCGAGTGGTTGTCTCCTCTATTCCTTAGTGAGTTTTCGATTTGTCACATTGATTAGTGTCTAACAATATTGTATTTGCATGTCAGAGTTCCAAGATCAAAGTTCAATCTCTTTTACAGGTCAATGTTCCCACTTCGACTACTCGTTTTCGCTCTCATTCTTCATAACGCGACGGCTGAAAAGGAGAAGAAGGTCATTGACAATTCTTCATCCCAGACGGATTCAAAGAAGTGCGGCTATGAAAATCAAATTGAAAACATCTCTGTTGCGAAAGACTATATTGATAGATTCTTGAAGACGGTTATTTGTGAGTTATTTTTACGTCGTCGTCAGGTTCTCGACACAATTTCAGTAAATAATCCAAACAACAGCAGCTTTAATGGCAAAATCAAGCAGTTAGAGTGCGAATTGGATGTTTGGGGTAAGAATGATTATTGAAAATATTGAAAAAAATATTTTTCAGGAATATCGAGAGAGGACTTCAGCGAAGTTATCGAACAAACGAAAAATAGCCAGGGTCATTTTCATAGCTTTAAAAAATAAAAAAAAATAGTCTTTAGATCTGAAGGACTGGCAGATTGAAATTTTTGATGAAGCTAACAAGAGATACAGGGAGAGACACCTGATTACAACTGAACCCTCTATAACCAGCATCACTACTGCCACAGTCTCGGCGAAAACGGATAATACCACCAGTGCCTCAGATTCAAAAATAGACACTACCACTAGTAGCAATACTACGATATCATCGACCATGGAACCTATCACAACTATGAACACCACCACAGCGTCAATTGTGGAAACGTCCACGAGTAGCTATACTACGCCAACCTCGACCGAGAAACCTACCACTATTGCCGGAACTACCATAAAATCTGCAACGACCGCGCTACCACCAGCAAGCAGCAAAACAAAGGTAAAATATCACAAATCTCCCAATTTCTTCACACTTTCACTTCACGATAACTTAATATAGGCCAATCTTATCAGTAAATTAATAAACATAATTCAAGGTGGAAGTCGTTCCGAAGGCTCTGCTCGAGGAAACTGACGAATCCATACCAAGAGAACCAGTTGCAGAGCCGGAAGCTAAGGAAACCGGAGTTGTGCGTTATCTTTCTTTGTTGATTGTAATATACACAATGTAGTTACGCTTTTGCCTGCGTAATGATGCACGATTGCAATTGCAATACTATTCCAATATTTCAGGGTAAAATCTTTCTTTTTTCGGCTCTCGGAATTCTCGTTATGATCGCTGTGGCAATTGGAGCGATCGCGATGGTAAGAATTTTATCTAATTATCTTAAAATCAAATAATTAATTAATTATATTTAGTACCACCGTCGCTCGAAGAGACGTGCGGCGCGCATTCGTCTGAAAATCAAGGGGTAATTGTGATACTTGTTTTTTTAAATATTTCATGCGGGGAACAAATTAACTTTTTTTTGAAATAGTTATCCTAATTTCGCAGCTCCGGTAGTTGCATAGGTGCCGCATTTGCGCACAAGGTAATCATCAGATACTTTATTAATAGTGTGCATTAGAAATCTTGCGATGTCGAACGAGCGACTTCCACTCAAGGCCTCCACACCAATGGCTCCCACACCAAAAACGAGAACCGAGCCCACTCCAAGGTGACGAAAAAACGATTTTCAGATTAGTACAGGGTGCGCCAAAATTACCCGCACTCAGTTTTTCGATCACATCTCATTCGGGAAACGTGCCACTGTCCTGGTGCGGTAATTACTACTAGCCCTAGTCCATGTCTCCCTAAAACTCACAAAAGTTACGATCTCCATTCAATACCTAATTTGTAGTAGCGAGTCAAAGTTGACTGGTGACTGTGCGCAATTACCGCGAGTGCAACACAACTTCTAATAAATGCCACTCCTTCACCAGCATAGCGTGGGCTTTCAAACTCAGAACATTTAGAGTATATCCTTAGACCAACTCGAAATTTATATCAGAATTGCACTGGGTATCCTCAATGTGGAATGCTAGCTGAATTCCTCAAGCATATAAAATCACTAAAATCACCCGAATTCTGACTTTTGGTTATGTTTTTCGCCCTACTTCTTACCTGTAAGGTTCAATTCATATTTTTATATTTCATGAGTAATGGTGAAGCATGTACTTCTGCTTTTTGCTAACTAGAGGCATGCATGGTGTGTAGCTTTCAAGCGGACGTTGAAAGTGTTCACTTCGGGCAGTCAGATACATTTTGAGGCCTACCGTATTTAGGTGAAGGGCTATTGCTTGTCTAAAGTGTAGGTAGTTGCACAATCTATTGAGGTAACTATCAAGACCATAAAATTAGATCTAGGAGCTCTCTCCTTGAGACTACGATTTTTTGAGCGACAACATATCGAACTCGCGGCCCTGGCGTACCATAGTCAGTCAACTTTGGCTCGCCACAAGAAATCAGGTAGTGAATGGAGATCGGAACTTTTGTGAGTTTTAGGGAGATATGGACTAGGGCTAGTAGTAATTACCGCACCAGGACAGTGGCACGTTTTCCGAAAGAGATATGATCGAAAAACTGAGTGCGGGTAATTTTGGCGCACCCTGTACATCCGAATCAGATAATATGAGGCCGTTTGCGTAAGAAGCGAGCAGATTGGTAAGGTCCGGGCACATAAAAAAAATGTTTTGTACTTTTTTGCTGTGCCGGCCCTTGCTCGATTCTTACGCAAACGGCCTCATATTCAGATTAAATTTGTGCCAAAAAATATTTAAAAATACAACTCTAATTCCACCAAAACATCCCATTCTCACAGGCCCGTCCGTTCGGCGACTTCCCTGCTGACCTCTCCCTCGGCGGCTGACGCGACTCTCTCCGTACCTCGTGCTCATTCGTCGGCCGGAGCTAGCGAGAGAGTGTGCGAAATTGAGAAAGGCAGACGAAAATCATCGCCTTCGCACACGCAAATCACCCAGAGCATCTCGGCTAGCCAAGATTCTCCCCAGTGATTGTGAACTGATAAACTCAGTCGAATCCC
The DNA here is from genome assembly GCA_000180635.4 of Pristionchus pacificus. Classification (NCBI taxonomy): domain Eukaryota; kingdom Metazoa; phylum Nematoda; class Chromadorea; order Rhabditida; family Neodiplogasteridae; genus Pristionchus; species Pristionchus pacificus. The sequence continues at coordinate 22,850,818 of CM026576.1, forward strand.
CTTTCAACGCAACATCGAAGTGATAAAGTTTATCAAATTTAGATTTGGGTTCTGATAATGATTCGTAAAATCGGACGAGACTAATTAAGTAAGAGGTTAGGGTGAGGGAGGGCCGCCTCATATGACGAGAATGAATTCGAAATTTAGACAGCCGACTGATCGATTTGCTGAAATGCTCATGCTTTCGAATGACCATTGCTATGAATGCATTACCTTGCTCGGAAGCATGGATTGTGATGCGGAAACATGTGCCGCATCTTTTTTGCCATCTCCACAACAACAGCACAAAAGGGACGAGAATGCTGGAAAGCATGCAGTGTTTCCAAATCGCCACAGTCATGACTAATTGGGTACGAAGACATGGAATTAGTATGGAATTCGTATTCACATCTCTCCTGGCGTACATCTCATTTGTCTGAACAGAAGGCAGCCTTACCAAATATAAATATTACAGTGAGACAGCCTGCCAAGATGTACTTCCAATGCCATGAATTATCTTTGGATTCTGAATAGCAATTATTAGTCAGATTTAGAAAACTTTTCACCCTCTTCCTGCAACAAAAATTAATTCAGTGATCATGGCATGAATCATAATCAGTGTGAACCAACCAGTCTTATACTGGCACGCAGCTCTGAATGGCTCATTTTTCTTCGTAGTGACTCCATGAAGATCAGTAATGAAATAATAGAAACCCGCTTCAAGGTTGCATTCAATTTTTTCAACTTCTACGTGGTCTTTGCCCAACTCGCTCCTGCGTCGATTTTTCCTATGTTCATAATTTTTCGAATCATATGCTCACACCATCACCGATCCTTCCGGGCAAGTTATTGATTCATAGAAGAGATTCTCGTATGGTATCTCTTCAGTCTTATATCCATTTCTGCGCAAAGAAGCGTCATTTTTTATCCAGTCAGCATGGCAATATTCTTAACAAGAACATTTTCATTTAATTTTTTAATTTCTAACCTCTTATCATATTGTCTGTCGTAGTCTCATTGTACGTAGCTGTGTCAGTAATGAGTGTTAGCTTCTCCTGGTGTTGGTCGAAATCCGTTGGTCTCTTGATTATCTGAAAGGCAACGTCTATCATATTTTACTCGTGATTTCCTTTAGATCAGTCCATAATTTTTGTTCAATTGAACCTATTTGTTTTTAAGACAATTCGTGTTTGGTATTTCAAAGGCCTGCATGGTATCACACCCCTCAAATGTCTCAGTTAACTAGATATTGCCCTTCTCACCTCTTGAGCAGGAGACGTTATCATGAGCCTGCAGTAGAGCTTCCCTGTCGGGTCAACACCACTGGCGAGTAGTTTGAGCTCTAAAACAAAGAAAGGCCATGCATGCAATGCAATAAATAAATAAATAATGAATGAATGAATAAAATAGGTTATAGAGTTCGAAATACAGGAAATAGAGTTTTCTGTGAATGTAAGAATCAACTCAATAAAAGTTTCACCTGCGCCATCCAGCTCAGTGATCTTTTCAATTCCCGAGGAAGTCGAACGGCAACCGAATATCGTTTGTCCTTCGTGGTTTTTAAGCTCGGCGCTCGTCCCGTCCACCCAGATCTCAACCAGCATCATCCACGCATGGAAATGCCTGCAAAAAGTAGCTACAAGATGTCAAACGAAGAGGATATTGTTTTTATTCTGAAGGTGAAATTAGAGACGAACATAATAATTCCAAAATAGTCCGAGAGAGTTTTACGAAATTAGAGATCAAAAGATTTCACAAATCAATAAAGAACCTCATGATCACTTGCACTCCGCTCAATTTGTGCGTTTTCCCCTTGCCATACATGAACACTTTCTTGCGAGATTCCGTGGGCAGCATGCACGTCTGCAAGAAAAAAATTGTTTTACTCATTTTAATTTTGTCGAACATTTTCGTAGCGAAGCACAAGCGAGCTGGCCTGGTGTGTCTTTAACGAGAAAGCTCGAAGTAAAAAAGAATATCAATTCAAATCAATTCAATGTTTATTCCGTTACGGTGTAATATTAATAATATGACTCACCACGCTCGTTTCCTGGCTGCAATGTTTCTGGTCGAAAGTGGGAATGGTCTGCTGTCCAGAATTTGAACGGCTCCGTGGAACGAAAGATGCAGCAGCAATGGACGTTTCATTATCATCGAATGAGTAGATCGAAGGGAGCAATAAGAGCAGAAGAAGAAGAATCGATAATGAAGTATTCTTCATCGCATCGGGGAAAAGCGAGAAAACGATTTAAAGTAAATGAACTCTAAAAATTAGGAGAAAACGGAATTTTCGCATTCATTGAACCAACCATTTCGGCATGCTGCTTAGAAGTTTCCATTTTTCTCAATTCTGTCCCCATTAACACCCTTGATGAAATAATGAAAGCCTGCGTCAATCTTGCACTCAATATAGACAGCGTCAAATTGTTCCCCATCGATCTCGTACCTGAAGATTAAAAAAAAACTCATTACTGCTTCGAGAAACATGTAAATTCAGGACACAATTATATTTTGACTCACATGAGTACTGAACCCTCCGGGCAAGTGATCACTTCAGAGAAGAGATTCTCGTAAGGGATCTCCGAAATAGTGTATCCTTTTTTCTTTATCGAAGCGTTATTATCGATCCAATTGACATTGCATTGATCTGCATAGTAAGATGTTCAATTCATCAAAAATGGTTTAAAGTAGCCTCTAATCATAATATCCGACGGAGTCACATTGTATACACCTTGAGCTGTTCCTCACACCTTGAGCTGTTCTTGGTGCTCGTCAAAGTGTTTTGGTCGTTGAATTATCTTGAAGATTTTGGAACTTGATTTTTTTTAAGTTACATAATATTTGCACCTCTTTTCGGTGTGACGTCAACTTGAATCTACAGTAGGTCTTTCCAGAGGAAGCAGTGTTGCCCTTGATGAATTTTATTTCTGAAATTTATAATTGTTGTAAAGCGCAATTCTGAGATATTGAGGTGCCCAATGAACACGCATAACATAAGTGTGTTGGCATGAATGCAGAACGCGAGAAAAGGTATGGCCAGTACCAGCGCTCGGAATGTCACTTGTTGCCTTTTTCGAAGTGCATCCGAATATCGTTTTGCCCTCATTGTCTTTCAGAGCGGCGCTCGGACCATCAACCCAGATTTCGAGGAGCTTCTCGAAATTGTTGAAGTGCCTGCGAGAGGAATTTAACATTTCTTAACCTTCTACATTTCATGAGCCACCAATCCACAAACTACTTTTCTCCGAATATCGCACTTTTTAAAACGGCAAGAAAAATGGCAAGAGGCAAGAAAATGGCAAGTGAATGAAAAAAATCAATAAATTATTGATTGTCGGTTATGTCGACGATTTGGAGTGAATGATCCAACCTCATTATAACTTGTACACCATTAAGTCTGAACGATTTCCCATTGCCGTACTCGAACACTTTCTTCCGATTTTTTTGTGGGCAGTATGCAGCTCTGGAAAAAATATATCAGATGCGTCTGTGTACAAAAAAAAATTCCACTAACATAACACGGTTGAAATTTTAATTGACTCTTTGTTTCGCTAGGTGAAAATGAAGAATATATACAGTCCTGGCGATTCCCCCAGTGAAAACGGAGCACTCCGGGTGACCCCGGGTGACCCCCAGTGACCCCACGCTTCATTCTCTTCCAATGATTTACAAAAAGTAGCCAATTTGTTTGTGTCGTGTTCAGCGTTCAATTCTGCATCGACCCATGTGAAAAAATAACAAATTAATTATATTTTTAATAATTAAATTAATTTTCAAAAAAGTTGCGATTAAAACGATTCGTGCATCAAAGAGTACACTCCCGTTATTTATGCGCTGCCGCTGCAAAAAGTTTTTGCTAACTAGCGTAGGTGTACTGTATGATGCACGAATCGTTTTAATCGCAACTTTTTTGAAAATTAATTTAATTATTAAAAATAAAATTAACTTGTTATTTTTTCACATGGGTCGATGCAGAATTGAGCGCTGAACACGACACAAACAAATTGGCGACTTTTTGTAAATCATTGGATGAGAACGAAGCGTGGGGTCACTGGAGGTCACCCGGGGTCACCCGGAGCGCTCCGTTTTCACTGGGGGAATCGCCAGGACTGTATATATGGTTGAAAACTGACCACGCTGGCATCCTCCTTGCAATAGCTCTCGTTAAAGGCCGGCTGATCGCCAGAATTCCATGAGAATATAGAAGCAAAGGAAAACGTTGGTTCGGTGTCGTTGATTGAGAAGATCGATGGGAGCAAGAAGAGTAGAAGAAGAGCGACAGGCAGGATAGAGTACCTCATCTCATCAGGAAAAGAGAAAGGAAACGAAAAAAAGAACAATTCGATGCTGAACAAAGGAACATTGCATCGAGCCAAATGTTACGCGTTATTCATTATTCGCATCTCCAACGGAAATGGTCGAACAGAGCTCCATACTTCTATCCATTTAGTCGATAATAATCAATAAACCTGGACAACTATCAATCACAAAATTTAAATTTAAGATGTGATTACTTTTTGTTTTCTTCTATGGATTTTTTTACTCCTTTTCTTCTCGGATTCACTGGTCTCATCTCTAAAATTGAATCGTTTTATCCGAACTGTGTCTCGTTCCTTTCCCCCAATGGCAGCATCATCATAGATTTGCAAAGAATTATCCAAGGAACGGAAGAACTCGAAAAAAAGAATGGCATGATCGCATAAGGAATAGGAAGCTGAATAGAAAGAAAGCAGAGAAATCATAATCGAGAGACCCAATCATCAATCATGCAATCGCAACAGTCATGTGCTATTGGGGTGTCCCACATATTTGTGACATTTTTATTTATTTTTATTTTTTTGTTTATTCCTTCAACAACAACAAATGATCAGTAATCAATGTATGCTCCCTTAGTAGTCACGACCTGCCTCCATCGATCGGGCAGGGTCTCGATCCCTCTCTTCCAAAAGGCCTGGGGCTTAGAGTTGATCCATGCCTCGAACTCCTTCACAAGTGCGTCTCGGTTCTTGAACTTCTTTCCTCGACAGAAGTTAGAGAGGGAGCGGAAACAGTGGTAGTCGCAAGGGGACAGATCAGGGGAGTAAGGTGGGTGAGGGAGCCATTCCATCTCCAGCTCGTCCATTTTCTTCTGGGTGATTTTCGCATGATGAGGGCGCGCGTTGTCCATGAGCATGAGGATTTTGCCCTCGCTCAGGAGTTTGGGAGGGACCCTGACCGCCACCTCTTCCAGTTGGGTAGTGAAGAGGTCAGCCTTGATGGTGATGCCGGGAGGGAGGATCTCTCAGTAGATGGGACCGAGGACGGAGAAGAAGAAACAGAGGAGTTCCTTCTTTCCGTGAAGTTCCGCCTTTGGAGCCTGCTGGGGTTTCTCATCGACGTCCACCCACTGAAGTTTCCTCTCAGGATTATCGTAGGTGATCCACTTCTCATCCATGGCGACGATGTGGCTGACCCAATTGAAATTGGATCTACGGGGGAGTAATCCCTGACAAACGTCAACCCGCTTTTTCAGCTGAGCTGTCGTGAGGTCATGCGCGGAATCACTTGGGGGAGCTTAGGTGTCTTCCCAGCATCATGCAGGATTCGAGCAACTGTGGTCTTAGGAATATGGATGGTCTTCTCAATATCGCGCACACTAGATTTGGGATTGGCCTTCAGTTCCCTGAGAACACGACCCCGAACACGAGAAGAAGGGCGTCCAGGATGGGGTTGGTGTTCCAGATTGTAATCCCCTCGCTTGAATCGGGTGAACCAATTGAAGCAGGTGTGAAGGGAGGGGGCATTTTCGCCATGAGTCTGGACCAGCTTACGGTGGGATTCCGTCGCCGTTCGACCCAGGAGAAAATAATGAAGCAAAACGGAGCGGTAGTCTCGAGCAGTGTTCATGACTATAACTGATGAAAATAGTCAAAGACTGATGCAATCGAGAAGCGGCTAAGTGTAAACAATTGCACAACATGATGACGTAATATTGTATTGCATCAGAATGATTGTCGATCATGCAGTAATTATTGGCAAGCAAATTCCAAAAATATGTGGGACACCCTGATATTAAACAATTTCTGTTGTGAATATCTAAATAAATACAATTTTATGTCAGTGACTCTATTGCACTTTCCTATGAAAATAATGGCCGCTGAAGTGAGCTCAAATATGCTTGTTGACATTAATCTGCAATCATTGCGATTCGACTGTCGACTCACTCCTTATCAGTCAAGAGAAAACTCTCTAGCGTCCCATTCTCTTCAAACCTTCGTACATTTTCTCCCTTCTTATGAATCCCATGCGCGAACTTGATTGATTCATCTCTTGACACGTTTGAACTCTGGAGGGTTTAGTTGGTCTAATTGATTTTCAGACAACATCCAATGGAAACGGACCAGCAGCGACAGGCATGGTGGAGAGAATTTGAGGTTTGATGATATTCTATTATTAAGCAGTTTATTATACGAAAACTTGCCGCTCCATTTGATGCATTTGACACTTTCCAGAGCATAATCAATAAAAGAAAGCCTGTGGAATTAGATGAAAACATTGCAAATGAGAGGTTCAATGAAGCCAAGGAAGAGAAAGAGTTCAAGCAGAGTGAGTATATCTCTTTGTCATTGTAATTGACCTCAAAACTGACTTCTGCGACTACGGACATCAATGCATTTCAGTAGAGCAAATCATTGGTCGATTGATGTACAAACCTTGCTTCTGCGAGCCCGATAAATCGAAGATGGCACTAGGGAAGAAGTGAGAATATAGAAGGTCAAAGATAAAAGGTAAAAATTAAATTGAGATTCCGTCTCCTGGCTGTGTACCATCTCCGTCGGAGAGAATACAACAAGTTTGGAGAGATCGTGACATCGTGAAGGCTTTTCATTCATATAATTAAAATAATACTGTTTATCAATCAGATCAATCATCCGCGAATGGCCCGTGACGATTTCACATGCGGAGGAGGGCAAGGGGTACGTTTTCAGGACGTTTTTGTTTCTGTATCGTGTGAAATCCTCATTTCTGTTTGATCGCTCTTTGTCATTATCGCAAAATTGTTTTGAAATGTTACGAAATGTTTTGAAACGAAATGGGGCAAATGACTTAGTGATATGTTTCAAATTTATTCATGATATTAGGAGTATTGTTATGAACTGCGGACCAGAGATTACACCGGAAGTAGTGGTCTAGTGATGCTGATAAAATGCGCAGTCACGTATCGTGCTCGGTAAGACGAAAATATTTGTGCATGTCAGTGAACCGGAAGTATTTAAAACGCACTCTCTGTTAAAACGCAGGTGGCATGGCACAACTCCGTACAAAAGGCCGGAATGTGCTCAAACTTCACTTGGATGACCCCCAGGGGCAATATAACTTGTCACAAAAATTTTGACCCAAAAAGTTGATCTTTGATCTTTGAAAAAAATTTTTGATTTAGGTATCGTGTGATAACTAATTCGAAAGAGCATAAAAAGTTATGTTATTTCCTAGGTTTTCGTCGAAATCCGTCAACTAGGACTCGAGAAAAATATTGAAATAGCCATTTTCCCGCCATTTTTGACATGTATTGATGAATAACCAAAAAAGTACGAGTTACCTTCTTCTGGTTTTTGGATATAATATGCGAAAACCATTCAAAAATTTGAATCACAACTGAAAACGGCATATTTTCAGTGCCGAAGAACTCAAAGTTCGACCCAAACATGGTGAACTATGCCTATTTTCACAAATTGGTCAAAGTGAAGAGGGCTCAGAATGTTTGGCCAACACTTGTTTATGCCTCTAATGATGTTTTTCCATTATAATGAACCAGTTTACGAATTTTTAAAACCGTTTTGGCCTTATTTTTGGACATGACTCACCTTGACTTTTTTTCACATAAGGACCCTTATGTGAAAACTAGGTTGGGATTCACAGCAAAACTGAGCCCAATATCCTGTATGATTACACTAGAAGTAACATAAAACAAATTTTTGAGCACTCTAACATACTTTTTCTTGGGTCGGAGATTCTATTTCAACATGAACCTCAACTTTGTTTTTCACATAAGGGTCACATAAGTCAAGGTGAGTCATGTCCAAAAATAAGGCTAAAACGGTTTTAAAAATTCGTAAACTGGATCATTATAATGGAAAAACATCATTAGGCATAAGCAAGTGTTGGGCAAACATTCTGAGCCCTCTTCACTTTGACCAATTTGTGAAAATAGGCATAGTTCACCATGTTTGGGTCGAACTTTGAGTTCTTCGGCACTGAAAATATGCCGTTTTCAGTTGTGTTTCAAATTTTGGAATGGTTTTCGCATATTATATCCTAAAACCAGAAGAAGGTAATTCGTACTTTTTTGGTTCTTCATCAATATATGCCAAAAATGGCGGGAAAATGGCAATTTTAATATTTTTCTCGAGTCCTAGTTGACGGATTTTGACGAAAATCTATGACATAACATAACTTTTTATGCTCTTTCGAATGAGCAATCACACGATACCTAAATCAAATTTTTTTTCAAAGATCAAAGATCAACTTTTTGGGTCAAAATTTTTGTGACAAGTTATATTACCCCTGGGGGTCACCCTGGTGAAGTTTGAGCACATTCCGACCATTTTGCCGGAGTTGTGCCACTATCACCCTCTTTCGCTGCGTTCTAACAGAGGCTGCGTTTTAAATTTGCACACATAATCTATCTGATGGCAATCAGATTTCATATATTATAAATAAATTACAATTAACTTCAGCGATACATACAAGTGGGACCGCGCGCCCCTCTCAATTGAGAGGAAGGATCGATCTATTAGGAAGGATTTAGAGAACTACGTGATGAGGTTCGACTTGGAGATACTGAACATTGATTCCCCCATTGATTTTTCATTTTCATATGAGGCAAAAATTTCAGGATCCTCGCGTTGGACAAAGAGGACATCGGGACGATATTGACCAGTGCTCAGTGTCGCACCGAAGTGATGGAACAAGATTCGGATGGGTGCGCAGAAATAAACCAATTTTAAAATTAGACTTTTTCGGATCTCCTGGTGTGTTATCTGAATAGGAAATGCGAACTGTAGGACAGCGTAATTAATGTATTCTGATTAGACAAAACTGAGAAAAAACATCAAGCAAGAATTACCAAAATAATCATCTTTATCAGGAATGAGCGCGGAACTGAAGCGTATATTTACGAGCCGATCAAGGAGGGTGAACAAACGAGCAATAAACGAGCGGTATGCAAGCATGATCAGCTCTGATTCATATCAATCAAGATGCATCAATACCATTCCAGTCCGCAGCTCCTGGTTCGATCGCTCCAAAAAAGCTACGAAAAACGAATGACGAATCTATTGAAAACCAAATATCGAAGAACACTCATTTCATAAGTTTCAACGTAAGTTTTTCCACTATTGTATTATCCTGAATCTATGATAATCATTATCTTCAGCACTCTGACGCAATGAATCAGCAGAATGCATTCCATTCTATCAAGAAAAGGGAGGATTTCATTGATCTTGATTCGGAAAACGTTGCATTTAAGATTAGCAATATCGTATGCGATCTATTGTGAATAGATTGTAAGAGGAGATTTATAATTGAGGTAATGTTCGGCGAAGATAAACGAGCAAAAATCACGAAGAAATACGTTATGAAGAGCCATTTCGAATTTTTATTCACTGATTATTATGCAAGACAACAATTTGTTGTCAAAACGGTGAGCTCCGCTCATGAATTCAAAGTGATATCCGATAATTTCAGGTCGATTCCATGTTTTCGGAAGGTGCCTACATTTTTCAATATCAGACATCGGTGAAGTCGATGCCTTTTGAGGCAAGTGTAACAACCATGTGTGCACTTTATCAATCTTTTGATACCGGAAACTGGACATGCCATAAAAATGCCAAATAATATTATGTCATCTAAAAAGTTGAAGGGTTCGTCGAACACTTCGAATCACTGGGAGAAGTCCATGCCGTTCATCTGGGCTATTCTACACGATTACTACAGCAAGAAGGGCAACCTCACTGAAGAAGAGGTGGGGCACGCACTTATAAAAAAATTCATTAAAAGCTTGATTACGACGCTATCCAGACAAGGCTGGCTGTGCCGCCCCCGCGTCCAAGTAGCGGGGTTAGTCTGTCCTGAGTAACTCAGCGACTTCCCACAGAGGACTATCCGCCCGTGTTGTGTGCGCGTGCTGGGGGATTTCTGACCTATTTCTTAACCCCCTTGGTATGGGTGGATCTGTAGGCAAGGGGGGGGTCGAACTCGTGACCATCGGATTCCCATTCTGGCACGCAACCACTGCGCTACCCGGCCTACCCGGATTAGATTGATCAAATGGTCCATGTTTAATCGTTGAGATTGATCTTAGCCAAAGTATAAATAATATGTAGAGTTTTCAGAAAAATAGCAATGGCCAGATATTGATTTGGGCTCACGTCAAGGAGATGGTTCGAAATTTTATCGGGTGCCGCAGTGATTTCCATGTCCGACCGTGAGACATTTACGATATATACATTTTATCTAGCTATATAGCCTCCTTAACTAACTTCAGCTAAAAAATCGTTGATAAATTGAATTGAATTAGTTTTCAGATTGATGGATACGGAGATGCGAACGATCTCTAGAATGATATTGTCACATCGATTAGTTGAGATAAATGAAGAAATGGGAGCTAGAGAAGGCACTTGGATACTGAACAATCTGAGTGACGACTATCAGAAAGAGGTATTATGGTTCACAAAACTGCTATTTATCTAATTAACCTCCTTCACGTAATCTTTCAAACTCCCCTTTTACTCTCACCCATTTGATTTTTTTGCTTATAGATTGCAACTCGTCTGCTCGGTGTCAGAACCGCGAGAACCGTGCAAGCAGGTTCCTACTAGCCTTTTTTATCTAGTTAAGAATCGAAATTACAGGAAAAGAATTTACTCACGATTTCAACAAAGCGCTGTGGAAGAAGACGTTTTCCGATACCCAGCAAGTCAAATTAAGTGATTTCACCGATCGAATGATGGTAAGTGGTTACTATCACGACGTGAACTGAGGAAAGCGAATGATAATTTCAAATTCAGTGTTTATCCCGTGCTGAACCGGTGTCAATGCCCTCTCTATATTCCTGGCTGCATGGAGTGTCGGAGGTTTGGTTGTGGGGTTTATTTCATCTTTGTAATAGGAGAAATAATATTTTAAAAATGAAGAACAATTTTCTTTGCAGATGATCACTGAAAAGATTCTGCACAAAAATCCAAGAAAATCGGTCGAGCTGTTCAATCGAGAGTACGTTTCACCAGTTTTTGCGTGTCAAATATTTCTCGAAATTGCAGACTGATCACACTTCGCAGTAAGGAATCAGCCGAAAAGTCTATTAAAAAGATCGTAGAGTGAGTTTTTTACTTTTTTTATGTTGCGCTTTACTCATCGATATCGAAGACAAAAATGGCTATTCTGATATTTTTCAGACACTACCGCGGGAATAAAAAGTGCGCAAAAATCCTGATGATCCGTATGGACGAAAGGGAGGAATCCAACCTGCTCTTCGAATTCATCAATCCTTCTAGCGAGAATCCGAGGTTTTTTGAACATTAATTTCCTGAATTAGGACTATTCTAAGCTTGTTCATACATTTCAGGTTCGGATCGAAAAGCGCGAAAGCAATCCAGAGCACGAAGTAAGATTAAGAGAGCGGATCTGAGAAAAGTGAACACTGCCCGGACATTCATCCAGGATTTTCGATTCCGGCCACCATACTCATAGGGCCTGAGGGGCCTTTGACCTTGTTTACAAAAATGATGACGTCATCGGCCGTATTGCGAAATGCTGCGCGCCGGGTGCGGGCATGTGTTGAAGGGATGAAAATTCATAATTTCTCAACCGAATAAGATAGAACCAAAATTCCTTTTGCAGTATGTTAGGCATGCCCTAAGTGTGCTATAGCACCATTGGGATCAAATTCAGGTCGACTACTATGCCGATTTTCAGACCCAGATTTTCACATTTTTCGAGTTCTCTGTATCACGGAGTAATTTCCGACCGACTAAACTAGGTATGTGGGTATACCCCATTACCACCTCTATCGATGCCACTACTAATGGAAGGAATCGGAGCATTAACATTTTTGAAAAAGACATCTGAGTGATTCGAGGTCGCTCGATGGTCTTATTTTTATTGTGTCTTCGACCTTCGCGATATGAAATGTTTCCAACATACCACTCAAATAATATAATTAGGCCGTCTTACGAATATTTATCACCATAGGAGTTGAATCCGCGACAGTGATTTTTTTGACCCATGACCCGGGGTTCATGCTTCAAAAGTGATCCGAGACCATGAACCCGGGTTCATGGTCCGAAATGGACCGAAAAAGTCATGACCGAGGAACTTCAAGTTTTATATATCAATGTTTGCTACAGTAGCTCAGTAATACATAGTAACCGAAAACACCGTATTCCGGCTGTTGTGGAGGGAGCAGCTTGCGAGAAATCACTTTTTGAGTAAAATTTCGAACAAATCCTGTTTGCGAGACGTGTTTTGCGGAGTTTTCGGTTACTATGTATTACTGAGCTACTGTAGCAAACATTGATATATAAAAATTGAAGTTCCTCGGTCATGACTTTTTCGGTCCATTTCGGACCATGACCCCGGGTTCATGGTCTCGGATCACTTTTGAAGCATGAACCCCGGGTCATGGGTCAAAAAAATCACTGTCGCGGATTCAACTCCTATGGTGATAAATATTCGTAAGACGGCCTAATTATATTATTTGAGTGGTATGTTGGAAACATTTCATATCGCGAAGGTCGAAGACACAATAAAAATAAGACCATCGAGCGACCTCGAATCACTCAGATGTCTTTTTCAAAAATGTTAATGCTCCGATTCCTTCCATTAGTAGTGGCATCGATAGAGGTGGTAATGGGGTATACCCACATACCTAGTTTAGTCGGTCGGAAATTACTCCGTGATACAGAGAACTCGAAAAATGTGAAAATCTGGGTCTGAAAATCGGTATAGTAGTCGACCTGAATTTGATCCCAATGGTGCTATAGCACACTTAGGGCATGCCTAACATACTGCAAAAGGAATTTTGGTTCTATCTTATTCGGTTGAGAAATTATGAATTTTCATCCCTTCAACACATGCCCGCACCTGGCGCGCCGCATTTCGCAATACGGCCGATGACGTCATCATTTTTGTAAACAGGGTCAAAGGCCCCTCAGGCCCTATGAGTATGGTGGCCGGAATCGAAAATCCTGGATGAATGTCCGGAGAAAGGCCAAAAAGCTAATTTTTCTCAGATCCGCTCTCTTAATTGAACAACCTTAAAGAAGTCGTAAACTCTATATTTTCGGGGAATATCTGATGTCATAGGTCGATAGTTTCCGTGAACCACATTACGAATTCGAAAATTAGAACTCGTTAGCTTAACTTTGAACCGAGTTACACGCGCGCAAAGTTTCTACAGGGCACAGGCAAAATCAAGATGCGCGGTGCAAAGGGAAGGGAGCTAGGTCAAGACGCAGAGGGGGTGGGAAGAGACAGGAGAGGAGCGAAAAACTCTCGCGTCTGTCACTCTCTCTCTCTCCTACAGTACTTTCCCCTGATAGCACAGGGAAGTGATTCCCCGAATTTGGAGTTTACGCCTTCTTTAAAAGCAAAACAACAACAAAAACAAAGCTTTTCGCATTCTGATTGATTTCCTATCCTCAGACTGATACTCTCTGGCCCGGCTCCGCAAGCTGCAATCGACGATGGAGTAGTGTCAAGGACGGACAAGAAATTGTGCGGACTTTATGCACTTCTCAAGACCGGATATCTCAATCAATACGATTGCATCACTGTGGTATGTTAATTGTTTTGTTAAGTTTTGCAATCGAAGTCGGATTGATCTCAGAATTGTAGGCCGGCGAAACACAGCAAAAGTTGTATAGACTATACAATACGAACGACACGCTACCTACAGGTGAAGCGAAAAAATAATTGTGAACAATAATTTCAAATATTATTCAGCTTATGCTTACGATCTCAAGATACAAGCGATGGAAAGAAATGAGATTGACCCGACTATCGGCCCTGTGTGAGTTATTTGGAAGTTGTTGATTTCTCGTGTTTGTTCAAAAAAAAATTTCATCCGATCAAAAAATAGCTTCCTCAAAAATATTTACTATTTTAGTGATCAATCGGTGCCTAGCACACTGGTCGACGAAAGAATCTCTAATGCCGATACTGTGGCTGAAACCCTCGCAGGGATCAGAGTGAGATCCATTCTTTCTTTCACTAAAATAAAAAAATTAGGAATGAGATATTTATCCCTGAGAGTAGTATTATGTAGGTTCCTTTGCGTCAATTGTCAATTGTCAATTGACGCAAAGGAACCTACATAATACTACTCCTGACCCTAACAATGTTACCTTCCACAGGCCAAATGTAAGGTTGAAATGCATCTATAAATAATAAATTAAAGATTGCCCCTGCTCCGGTCCAACCTGCACCAACTTCGAGAAGGAGAAGAACGGCAGCGTCGAGAGCGACAACGTCGGCACCAACCAGTGTTGAGAGTGATCAAGTGAGTTGGACATATCTGGCATGACAATAGTATGATCAACTCACTGTCCTAAGCTCTCTCGCTTGCGTAACCGAATTGGCATATTCCATCTTGCGATTGTTCTTTTTTTTATTTTCTTCAATTATTTTTCGGCGCAATTCCGAATTAGAATCAAAATGAATCGATTGAAATCCGAGATACGAAAATGAAGGCATAATTTGCAGCAGCAGTCTCCACTCGCTCAGCAGCCGAGGGCGCACGGACAACCCGAGCAGCAAGCTCAGATGGCTACACTACAGCAACCATGCCCACAGAACTATCCGCAAGCAATGCCGCCCAACTATCCACCCATTCAAAATCAACAACAACCACTTCCACTATACGCACCGCCACAATATCAGCAAGCAGATCCTCCTCAACAATTGCAAAATTATCCGACCTCCCAGCAGTTCGCACCAGCTCAAATGTACCAGCAGCAGGATCATTATTCCCCTCAAGCACAGCCCATGATGAATTCCATGCAGCAAATGCCGCAGCACCAACAGCTTCAGCCGAACGGACAGCCACTCTTCAACCAGCAACAAATGGTGCAGCCACAGCACGCAGCACAATTCAATCAGCAGCAGTTCCAGCAACAATCAGTTGTTCAGCCAGGACCGGCGTTTCCTCAAGCACATCCTCATCCCATGCCACAGTATCAACAGCAGCAGCCCATGCATCAACAACAGCAGCTACAATACTGGCAGCAAGCTCCTCTTGCGAACCCTCAGGCTCCTGTGGGCCATGTAAACCCCATACCATGCGATTTCATCAATGGCTACTCGTCTCCCGTTCCAAGCGACCCTAATTTTACAAATGAGAATAATTAGGAAATCTCCACTTTTTATCTTTGAAATATATTGGTTGTTGGATGGATTAAGTTGTTTTTTTTCTTTAGTAGCCTTGTTGAGCTGTGATTTTAAATGTTTTCAATGGAAAGTGAATTCACTTTATCGGAAGTCTTGTGGTACATGCGAATGATGTGTGAGAATATACTGTAGAAAGATAGCATGAGTAATATCCAAGGTCGTGCATATTTCAAAATCACAAAACTATTTTCGACTTTTATTCGTTCATAACGATAAAGGAATGAGAGAGTTTTTATTCACTCACTCTTCTTTTTCATTCTCCCCTTTCTTCACTCCACTCGTCAGCAGCGGTGCGAGGCTGTTGGCTCATCATTCTGCACATTTTATTTTACAAAATTTAACCTCTCGCAGGCGGTGAAAATGCTGGCCCAAGTCCTACTGCTGCTTCTATGCGCGAATGTCGCTAATGCAGCATCGGACACCGAATATTTCAACTTTGACAAAGATTGCCAGCAGATGGTGAGATTCCAAGAAGAAGACATTAAGGCCGTTTTAAAAGGCGGCAGTATAACTAGGGCCCACAAGCTCCGCCCACTTTGGGTGGACACGATTTCGTGCAATAGCGAGAAAGTAAAGTCACAAGGTTCGTTCTAAACCAAATCGGACGTTCGACAGCGCTATGGAAAGCTATGATACTCCTCTTTCATTTGAGCTTGGTCCCAGATATGCATACTATCAGTGAGTAGATCAAATTCGCATTTTAGCGAAAGGAATAGGTCGTTTTGGCATGTTCCAACTGAACGATCCATCTCGGACCAAACTTATTTTACTAATTCGAATATTTTAGGAATTTTAGAATTTTTTTCAGATTTTTAGCATGCTTCCCCGGCTTGTGACTTTTGGGCGGGAGAGGCATGCGAGAGGGCGGGGGGAGGGAGAGAGACACACGCTAATTAGGCTCCGCCCCCTTTCCCTCTCGTCTCGCCTTTCCCTCCTCTCTCCCAGAGGGTTGCGCGCGTACTTCTCGGGCTCTAGCGCGCCTCAAAGACAAGATATCGACAAACGGCCAAAAGTATGACGTTGTTGGGACCCATAGGAGTAGTTTTAAAACACTTGTGACTGCATTGCTCGAATTCTTCTATCTACGTTGTGGCCCCTAAGTATAACCTACCGCAGCCTAGACACCGTATGATTACGCCACATTAGGTAGATAGCGGAGTATAACCGTATGCTATTCGTTCAGATCGAGAATCTACAGTAACCATAATTGCAGGAATGCTACACCGTGCACAATTGCTTCAAAGACAGGGATAGATTAGGATCGCAAACGTATAAACTCCTCGTAAGTAAATTTTCATCTTGCATATGCTTCAATACCAGGACTTTGGCATTCCTCACACGATTAAAGCCAAATGACCTTAGTTCCGAGGCCACTTCTGTATTGAAATCGATCTTTGGAAATTCTGAACATTTTTTATTCAATTCGTTCAGATGAAATTCACACAGGCGGATGATATCGAAGCCGACTGCGATGCGATTCTCATGCTAAGGTAATTTACATAACTAATGACTTATTAATTAAACTATAATTGAGACGATACACGAGTCGAAAGTGGCTGGTTGTGCTGGCTGCTCGAAATCGGAATATCACTCGGATTAGGACGGTTCACAAGACATTCGACTTCTCATGCCAACGGTTTGGCAAGAATAAGAAAGTACGAGCGTATTACAAGGACAAGGCGCTAACCGGTAATTGACAATTATGATATGTGGAAAGGGCGTCTGGCTAACGTGTCTCGAGGGATCAGTCGAAAATGATAAGACAAGAACAACGAATGAGGTCGGCCTCTAGTCGCCTCTAGTCATCTAGTCGATTTATCCGCAAAAAAAACGAGACTTGGCACTGACATTATTCTCAGTATAATGGGGTATAAAGGGTCCTTGAGTATTATTTGTTCCTGTGAATTAACCATTAATTCAGATAACGAGCTCGTTGCAAAGAATTCCGCTCAATTGGCGTGCGAAATTCACATTGATATTGATGTGAAGGTTTATATTTTCCGATGAGCAACAAACACGCTGCATTTCTAGCTGGAAGACTTGGGAGAAAATGAACGAATGACGATCGAGTTATACAGTCTAGAATTTGGATCCATTACTCCATATAAAGATTTGAGCATGACGGGAATTGCAAACATTAAAGGTTTGCCGTCATTTCAACACATACTGAGATATATATTTCTATAGCGACATGTGATCCTGATGTATTCGAGACTGTGAGCGAACGGAGAGACCCTAAAAAAGTGAGCGCGTAAGTAATATAGGAGGACGAACCGACCACTGAAGATCCAACTCCCTAGCAAGTGTCTCAGAGACGCAATGCTCGATGGAATCAGATCGAAACGAGGTCGTCCTCCTCCACTTCCCGCCCCTTCATTCATCAGGAAGGACCTATCGCCCAATCAATTGGATCTGGAAAGAGCAGCAAGAGAGGAAGTAAAGAAGAAGAATATTGAAGTTGGATCCCTCACGTATGGCCTCCGTGACTACAGTATCATCACTTACCGTAACCCACGCGCTCTCCCGCCCAACTACTCTAGACGATCGATCGATAACGGAATGCCTCCCATGAACAAAACTGCCGATACCACTTCAGACTCATCTACTGCATCTGCTGCCGCCGCTCCTACCTCTGTCTCTTCCTCTGAGCCCGTGCCCGAGCCACGCCCCAGTCACGTGAACACCGCCCCTCGAGGAGGATCCCGCTAGGCCTCTGGCAGCAAGGTACCCGATCCCCAGTCCCCTCTCTTGCCTAGTTTTCGGTCCCATTCTCAATCACAGTTTAGTCAATCTTCTTTTGTTGCATCATCACTTGCTCATTCTCCCCCTGTTAGTACACGTCAGCATAACGATACCTCTTCCCCTGTCTCTCTCTATTATGCAAATGCGCGATCGATTAGATGCAAATCTCCCCAGCTCTCCTTTATCCTGTCTTCCTCCCAGTTTCGCATCATTTGCATATCTGAATCTTGGCTCGACCACTCTGACTGCGACTCTCTCTTAGTAGGCGGATTTTCTGATTACCACTCTTTCCGTACCGACCGAGTTATTTGCGAGAATTACGGTAGAGGCGGTGGTGTTGCGTGTATTGTCCATTCCTCCCTTAATCCTGTTCTTATTTCTTCCTTTTCATCCCCACTCATAGAGTCGTGTATTGTTGACCTACATCCACCTATCACACCTTCTTCACCCTTTAAAAAGATTCGTTTAGTAACTGTCTATAGATCGCCTTCCTCCCCGTTGTCATCTCTTGTTTCCCTTTTGGAACACCTTGAACCCTTACTTTCTGACGAATTTCCGTGTGTTCTAGTAGGTGATTTTAACTTCCCTTCTATCGATTGGGTGTCCCTATCTTCTCCTATGCCCAACGATTTCCTTGACTTCATAGCGTTTCATCGCTTTCACCAGTACGTGTCATTTCCCTCTAGACTGAACAACTTCCTAGATCTCGTGTTTTGTAATCAAGACTTGATTCATAATGTAATGCCGTCTACCCCTCTTAGTGACCACTTGAGTATTACTTTAGAGCTCCGTATTCCCCCTCCTCCTCCACGTTTTTCCATCCCCTCCCGTTCATATTGTCGTGCTGATTGGCAATCAATCAATCATTGTATTTTCTCCCATAATTGGACCGTTGCTTTGAACTCTCTAGACGCGCATGAATCGTATGATTATTTCGTCGATTTCGTTAATCACACGCTTGATACTTTTGTCCCCATGTCAAAACCCTCCCCCCACTCTAGATACCCCAAGAATGTTAGAATACTTTACAGTAAGAGTCGACTATTGTCTCGAATTGCCCCTAACAGCATTGCTTGTAAACAAATGTCTCAACGTTTCACTGTCGCTCTTGATAGATTCCATTGTTCTTTGGAAAATAGAATTGTTTCCTCTTCAAACTCTAAGATGTTTTATAGCTATTGTAATGACAAACTTAAGCCCCCCAAGTCCACCCCATCCGCTATTCTTGACTCTGACGGTAGACTCTTGTTGACCAACGATCAAAAGTGTATTGCTTTCGATAGGTACTTCTGTTCCGTTTTTACGACCCCTAAATTATGCAACCTTCCTGCTCCCACATCCCTACACTCATTTGACCTGCCTTTCATTTCCGCACACGATGTAATTTATGCTCTAAGTAAACTCGCGCCCAAAGTAAATGTCACCCCTGATAGAATTCCTAGCGTTGTTCTGTCGAAGTGTAAACTATCGATTATTTCTCCTCTAGTTATTATTTATAACAAGTCGCTTCTTACTTCCCAAGTACCCCATCTCTGGCGTCAAGCCCTAGTTAAACCTATTCCTAAGAAATCGAGTAATTCCATCACTGATTATCGCCCTATCTCTCTCACCTCTTCTGTTTGTAAAGTCTTTGAAAAGATTCTCATTCGAAAAATTACCACTTTTCTTGACGAGAATTGTCTTTTTGATCCTCACCAGACTGGTTTCCGAGATTGTAGGTCTACTTCCACTAACCTCGCGGAAACGTTCTCCCACTACCTTCGAATTTCTAAGAAAGGCGTTCCCTTTGACACCATTTACATTGATTTTAAGAAAGCATTCGATTCTATAGATCATAGATTATTGCTGTACAAACTGTCTAAACTTGGATTTTCTGATCACATTGTAGCATGGCTCCGTTCTTATCTCTCTGGCAGAACCCAATCAGTATTCCTCGACTCCTCCTTCTCTCCCCCCTCACCTGTTATTTCTGGAGTTCCGCAAGGTTCCTGTCTCGGCCCTCTTCTGTTTATCTTATTCATTAATGACATTTGTTCTAATTTCCCCAAATCCATTTATTATTCCGTTTATGCTGATGATCTTAAGTTGTTCGCTGAATCCCCTCTTCATTCCGATGATTTGCAATCCGCTTTAAATATTGTGTCTCAGTGGTCAGCACAATGGAACTTAGGAATTTCAGAAACCAAATGTAATGTTGTTCATTATGGCCCAAATAATCCCCGTAGACAATTCAGAATCAATAATATTGTTCTCAATGAGCCTTCTTGCGACCCTATCGTAGTCAAGGATTTAGGTGTTCATTTCTCACCTTCCCTTTCCTTCTCTACCCATATCAACAAAATTCTTTGTAAGGCTCGCTCTAAGTCCAACCTCATTTTCAAATCATTTCGTAGCAATTCGCCTTCATTGTACCTAAAGACCTTTACCACTTTTATTCTACCTAATATTGAATACTGCTCTGTGATCTGGAACCCTGTTCATAGTGTAGAATTAACTAAAGCTCTTGAGAAAATCCAGCGCGACTTTACTCGTAGAATGTATAAGAGATGCTCCCTTCCCCCTGTCCCCTATAGAACGAGACTTCATGATCTTAAGTTAGTAACTCTCGAGCGTCGTAGGTTCATTGCTGACATTGTTTTTCTCCATTCGATTCTAAACGGTAGATATGCTCTCGATGTGTCCTCTCTTCTTACTCGTGCACCCCCAATTCGATCTTTACGTAACACCCACCCTCTTCGTATTTCTATCCCTTTTATTCCTCATAACTCTTGTATCTAGAACTATTACTATTTGGAATTCCCTTTCTCCTAGCCAAGTATTCTACTCCCACGAGCAGTTTTGTAGCTTCATCCGCTCTCAACCCCCCTCTTTCTTCCCCCATTCTAATATTGCCAATTGGCTTGATCTTTGATCCCTACCACCTACTCTCCCCCTCCCCCTCCCTTGCTGCCAAGCACCCCAACCACCACCAACCGATTCGATCTACATCGACGGACATCCGTTTCTGGAACAATATCGCCACATTTCTTGTACATTTGCAAAGTAACGGAAATAAATGAATGAATGAATGAATGAATGAATATTTTTAAACACAATATATTGTTTATTCTACATATTTTAAATCACAATTATAATTATTTCAGCTCGAACCACGAAGAGACCGCATGAGATGCCGAAATATCACCACCCAGTCATTGTAATGATATAACACTATGAGAGGAAGTATACAATCGCGCTCTTCAGATTTCAACGAGAGGGGTCGAAAGTGTTTGAACCCGCAAAAGCCATTCTATGCGCAGAGGGTTTCAATTTTTGTGCTTCTTCGGATTTTTTAGTTTCCCCTTCAAATGCGGGAAACTGCAGGAGATTAACTTTCCAAGATTGTAAATAATATGAAAAATCGTAATTGAGGGCTATGGGTCGTTCAAGACGAGCAGGGCGGTGAATTTTCGCTTACTCCTTCGAAGACTATCAAGGCCAAATGCGAAGTCGACTGTGAGCATTTCTCTTTTTCATTATGAAACTTATAGTCATATGTAGTTTTAATTACTTTTCACTTACCTTATAATTTTTACGGACTCTTGTTGAAGTACTTATAGTTTTGTGCTTGAAGTAATCCAAAAAATATATTTTTAAATTTCTAGATCGTTTCGCGTGCAAGCCCGATGATCACTCCAAAAGAACCTCAGCTACTAATATTCCACGGATGGCATTTGACGAAAATGGACCCAAACTAGAGGTATATTTTTGTTTTTCGTTTATTATATGCTTCGAAATTACTCCATATTTTCGCGCTCTTGCCTTTCGATATAACACAGGTATCAGGAGAGAATGTACCAATAATGTACCTTTCGGGAACAATTTTTTTCATATTTATTTTAAAAATCCCATTTTATGGCTGTTGCATACCCAAAATAAATGCAAATTTCGTACCAGGTCATTTAGTCCCAAAGCCGGCTTTTATGGATTTTCCGGTCCTGGGTCCGGCTCTGCCGTATCTCAGCTCCCAGATGAGCTAGAGAGATGGCGCCGGGCCCAAAAAAACCGGAAAATTTTTCTGAGCAACTCTTATGTTATGACCAAAAAGATGGGACTAAAAATAAAAATGTTAAAAAATAAAATAGTTAAAAAATAGCCGAAAACATTTTTTCCGGTTCTCTTAACCCTCAAACGCAGGGAATTTTATTGCTGTTTTTGAAAGAAGGAGTCATTAGGTGAATTAAAAATATATAATTTGAAAATCGAAGGGTACCCATTTTGTGATATTTCACTCCGAAGTTCGAAAAGCGGAAAATCGTTATGTTAAAAGCTACGAAAGGAATCTTTTTTTGCGATTCAATGTCTGATTTATGTTGTATTTATCACGTACGACATTCAAAAAGTTTATTACATGTTAATATTAGTGAAAAACGCAGATTTGGAATTGAAGAGATTCCTGCGTTTTTCACTAATATTAACATGTAATAAACTTTTTGAACGTCGTACGTGATAAATACAACATAAATCAGACATTGAATCGCAAAAAAAAGATTCATTTCGTACGCTTTTAACATAGTGAAATATCACAAAATGGGTACCCTTCGATTTTCAAATTATATATTTTTTTATTCACCTAATGACTCCTTCTTTCAAAAACAGCAATAAAATTCCCTGCGTTTGAGGGTTAAGAGAACCGGAAAAAATGTTTTCGGCTATTTTTTAACTATTTTATTTTTTACCATTTTTATTTTTAGTCCCATCTTTTTGGTCATAACATAAGAGTTGCTCAGAAAAATTATCCGGTTTTTTTAGGACCGGCGCCATCTCTCTAGCTCATCTGGGAGCTGAGATACGGCAGAGCCGGACCCAGGACCGGAAAATCCCTAAAAGCCGGCTTTGGGACAAAATGACCTGGTACAAAATTTTCTTTTATTTTGGGTATGCTACAGCAAAAAAATGGGATTTTTAAAATAAATATGAAAAAAATTGTACCCGGGTACGTACATTTTCTCCTGATACCTGTGATAAAACAGTACTTGCTTGCTGTCTATATTTTTGTGCACACTTTCCATTCAGTGCAAGGACCCGAACCCATTCTGGAAGATTTCTGAGCGCCAATTAACCATTGCGAGTAAAGAAGGAGAAGCTAGGTGCAACCCTTTCGACAGCGGCAAAGGAAATTTCGAATACGTTTGGACGGTATTCATTACTTGATTTTTTTAAAATTAATGATCTTATTCAGTTTAAAAATTTAAATTTGACAAGAAGAACCAACGTAAGATGCGAGTCGAAAGGTTATGTTTTGAGTATTTATTTGTTATAATTCTTTTAATTTCAGTTAACTGTGAATACTTAAATCCCTTCAACGAGTCCATTTGTGAGGGACTAGATCGTTGCACACTGGTTAGCAATTTTATTTGGAATCTTCACACAGAATTAATTAGATTAGGAAGGCGTGTGTGATTCTGATATCCAAATTCATCGTACGATTTCAGAAATACAACGGCGTTCCTCGTTGTATGGAACAGAATTTGTGGTGTTCGATCGGTGGGGATGAATTCGCACAGTGCACGATTGGTTGTGTCACCAAGAACGGGACATGGAGGGTATGTGTATTTTTTCTGAATGCTCTCTCATATTTCTGGCTGTGAGAATAGCGAGCTTCTCTTCAGACCTTCATTTAGATTGAGTTCTTTATTTATTTTTATCGACTAAATACATAGTTGAAGACTGTTCTTTCAGGTATTAAGAGGCGAGGAAAGAATCGATCTAGAACAACAGAACCTGAAGCTGCAATGCAAAGGTCCATATTTTTTCGTGCTTCCGATCTCTAGAATCTCTATAATTTCGGAGGCTTTCGGTAAAGTAATCGTATAAAAAGACTCATTTTGGAGGTGAGCACAAGAGTCCATTTCAGACTATACCACTGCAGAGGAACGCAAAAGTGGAATAGTGGAACTGCGCTGGTCATACTAGCAGTCATTGCGTGCGGTTAGCATTTACAATTCCGTCCGTCTATTATTTGTACCCCAGTCAAAATATTCCCAAAATTCGAAATCATCTTTTCTTTATTATCATCCACATTGCGAGCTCTAATGCGGATATTGCAGTGGTGTTCTACTGTCGTCGTCAACGACAGCGCGAGCTCGAAAATGAGGGCATTCTCACGAGAAAACGAGAAAGAGGAAGAAGAAGAACGGAAACATTCCGGAGCTCAAGATTCCCGGTCAGTTTTGGAAAAATATAGAATACTAAAGGTTTTAAAAAAAAATATTCAGATTCCTCGTCGAAGCGAAATCGCAAGCGTAAGCAGACCTCATCTGGAGCCACGCCCTCGAAATCTGCTGAGTCCACGGCTGTTTGTTTGTAAAAATTTTTTAACTTTTTGACGCATACACAACAATAAGTCGTATCTGTTTTTTAGTGTGCTCTTTATCGGTTGAGTGGTTAAGCGCCTGAATCTCTTATGGTTCAGATCCACCATGTTTGAGCTATTATGTATTGAATTTAGTTTTACAGTAAAATTGAGTATCCCTTCCAGCGAGTCAACCGCCGAGCGACGCCACACCTATTACGTAAGATTCAACACACCATTTCTTCATTTCGTGTACTCTATCGCTCATATTGTCATCTCTGGTCTCGGAGAACTTTTGAAATTTAAATAGATTACAGTGATGATCGAATCCACTTTTTAAAAGCGTAATTGTAGTGCCGAGCAGCCGTAGCCGCCTCACACAGCAAGAAGCGCCCGAAGAAGATCTCGGAAAAATTCGAAAAAAATATTCAATAAAAAATTTTAATAGTGTTCTCATGTGTGCTCATCATTCAATGTTTGTGGCTCTAAAGATATTTATCTCTCGTCCTCATTATCACAAAAATGACGCAATTGTGAATGGCAGCCGCTGGGTATTTATTAGAGAACGCACCTTGGAGCGCTTGGAGAAGCCCTTGTGACTGCAATACATTGTCATGGATGAAAAAAGAAACATCAACCTTATGATATTATCGCTTGGAGTGCGATTCAAATAAATGGTAGAGGACATATTATAGGCAAACAGTCAACAGTAACTTTATGCTCAACAACATTACAACAACGTTATACTTTGTCTACGTGCGGTCGATATGTGTATCCGAAGAGGTAGATCAATCTTCTAGCCGGTATTCATCAATGAGTGAGTCGTGATATCTCATAGTCTGCTTAGAAACGTCTACGTGATCCTTCTCGACGGTCAATGAGTAGTTGTCGATTTTCTGAAGAAAATTCTCTTTATCATCTTCACTGTGATGAATAAAATAAGTGGAAACTCTGAACCATAGGAATGGTCTTGAAGTGGTAAACCCCCACGAAACATACCAATTCAAGTCGCAGATGCAACTCTGCGTGGAGCACAGCACGTATCCGCATCAGGGCATCATTCTGAAAAGGCCTGTTCCAATTTTTTCCCCGATTATTTTTCAACTCAGTTACTTTTTTCACTTTGTGCAGTGACTGCGGGAATATGCGAATTGGAAAAAAATGTTAGCTCACATGATCCCATTTCAAGAGTGGGCTAAATACATCAGCTATGAGGGATATCCGAAGAATTTCTGCGCCAGACAGAAGAGACCTTGAAACGAATATTTTTGCAGGTTTTGTGAACACTTTCAATCTGCTACAATATTTCATAAAAATTTATTTGATCTGCAACTCACCGGAGTCTTTCCTTGGAGAAGTACCTTCGACTTTGCAGATTGCAGAATCCGTATGCCATAAGAAGTACCGCGTCATTCAGGTGTTCGGAAACAATCTGAAAATGGCTGATCAATAAAACATTGAAATATATAGAACAAAACGTTTGTTGTGGATAGAAGAAAAGAGAAAAATGAATTGCGAGACATCCAAAGAAAAACAACTGTCAGATGTTTCGGTCATCGGGCCGTAAACGCCTTGCAGAGAGAACACAAAGAGATGGCAGAAAAACAAGGGAGGGTTTGAGAATGTTTCAAGCTATTTTCGCTTTTTGTATCAAAAACTATCAAACACAAGAGGTATTTGAATTGCTGCCAGTATATAAATTGGTACTAATACCTACCTGCTTCTCATCTCCAGTTAAATTTTCCGTTGTAATAGGCCGATTTGAAAAATCGCGATGAAATTCATCGATGGCCTCTAGAAACGGATATGCCTGCAATGGAGGAGACCAACTGAACTTTCGATATCGAAATCGTGGTTGTAGTCGTCTGCGATAATTAGAAGTTAATGCCTTGCTTGCAGCTTTAGACTCGCTTACATCTCCCCCTCATCAGTATGAGCCCCCCCCCCCCCCCCCCCGCCCCCAAAGATACCACTCTTATAGATACTTTACGTCTTTTATTGCTCGCCCGAAACACAAATAAAGAAGAAAAACTGAATACCGTGTCATGGTCTACAGTCGCGTTGGCTGCATCACGTAACTTGAGGAAGAGATCCCTTCGCCTTTGCCAGTAGTCCATGAAAACTGATAACAGAACAATGAGAAAAACAAACAATGAGAAAAATAATAAAAGGGAAGCCGGATAAATAGGCGCAACCCTAATAAAGTAATGCCAGTGGGTAGACATGAAAATTTAGCGTTACGAGTCTCTCTATTTCGTATTATCTCTCAACGGGTTATGAGTCGCAAATAAATATTTCAAAATATTAATGACTATGGCATACGAGTATCAAGCTATGACGAAATCATATCAAGTTGATAGCGAACTGATAGGGAGGATTTTTGTAATGATAATAACAGCTCATGCATATTACCTTATCTACGAATTAGCATTTTGAAGAAATATGCACATGTTTATATTGTCCGAACAATCAAAGTGCTGTGGATCAGTATTCCCTGACAAGCCCTCTATTCTTCAACTATTCCTTGATCAGAAAAGCGTTTAGCAGCAGTTTGCACGTTTTTACGAGCAATTAGTAATTAATATTTCAAAATTCAATTATCCCTTATTGTTTTCTCGTCTCATCTCCTTCTTCGTCATTCCTTCTCATTCTATCGTCTCGCTCTCATCGAGTGTGGTTGGTCATGAGTGCCGACTCCGCCTCTACGCGCTCTACCTCGAGAAGATCGAGATCCAAGTAAGGTTCCCATGTCCCTCTGGCTACCGTACCACCAAGAAGTCACCGTACCCGTTCCACCATTTCTTTCGTAGCCTGCAGTCATATCGGATGCAATTCCTCACCTACAGTATCTACTTTTCATGTACGTATATTCCAGGTCCCGCAAGCCCCGGTTCCAGTTCAACTCTCTCAACGAAGCAAAGGTTGTGCTCGCTATCCTCGAGGTATAGTGCCCCCTTCGGAAGAAGAAGCTGAGAGCTGGCGTGCGTGCAGCAGAGGCCGAGATGCGTTGTCGTCTCGGGCTCGCGACGCAGCCTGGATGGAACCAGCAGGGAACGAATCAGATGGATGCAATGAAGGAGGGCTCGGAGATGGACGAGGTGGGCGTGGCCTGGAGGGGGCGTGGCCAAAAAGGGGACGGAGTCTGATGCACTCATTGCAGACCACGCTCAGCCTCACCGAGACTAGCGGCAGTCGTGCGGCATCGGCGTCATCGTCGCGCACCAGGTACACGGTAGCCGAGAATACGGTATCACCCCCTCAGTCGACGTTTCTTAAAATCTACTATCTGCATTATCTACTATCTGCAGCAATTCGTCGAAGGGATCATCGCAGTGGGACTACAGCGACAACAGACAGAGTTATGTGGAAGAGGTATCGTAATCGCACGGCAGTCTGCGATTGAACACTGGCTATATGTCAGGCACGGTCTCCCATGCCCGCACTCTCTAACTACGACGAGGCTATCAAGCATCTGGATGCGGCTACAGCGCAACTTAAGGCCATTGCAAGTGGGTCTCTAGTGGAAAAGCAAGATTACGGTATCTGTTCAGTTGCTACGATCAGAGAGGACGATGAATTGAACTACTACACCAATTACGCCAAGCAGATGATTGAGAAGCTGAAATCTTCGGTGCGTGATGGTAGTTGGGCTTCGGTAGTCTGAATAAGTCTGCTGCTGACATGCCTTCATTACCTTTAATTATAGAAAGAAAGAATCATGCAGTGAAGAGTGTTCCACTCAGATAACTCTAAAAGAAGAACGATATTACTTCCTTTATCTTAGCTTTCAGACAAATATTCGTAGATAAAGTCGTTCAAGTAATATCAGTTGAAAGATTGAACTGCAGTAATGATAAGATGCACATCTTCTTGTAATCAGAAAATTTACAATATTTCATAAAATGTTTTTTTTTAATTTAATGAAAAATCAATTGATGATGTGCCTGTGTTGTGTACTGTAGTTCGTGTTTACGCGCGAACGGTTGTTCGTTTGAATTAACTTTCCTTGTTCTTGCATTGTCCGTTGCTGGGGTGATTTCCATCGGCTTATTTGCGTGTTTTGGTGTGCATACTGCGAGATAGGACCATCAAGAGCGTACCTCGTCGATTCAGTCACCAAATATAACGCAAACTCCGGGCGCCTTTGTCTGGTGGCATTTTCCGCGCGCCTGTGACTCATAACAACCTAGATGAGCTGCGTTTCGCCTTTTCTCTATTCGAAATGTGGCGGGAAGGTCCAGCAGGCGCGCTGCTAATGTTTATTGCTTGTGGCTGGCGCCTCGAGGTGTGAAGCAAAAGCAGGAACGGAAGCGATGAGTCAATTCTGCCCCGTTTTCTCTTCGTACTTTTTATTCCTCTTGCTATGTAACTTTCTCTGACTGACTAGAGAGCGTGCAGAGTAAAACGAGCAATGGTACTCTCCGTCCCTTCGTTTTTCCATCCTCCGTTCGAGTATACTCGTCTTCCCCACACATGTTCGCGTTCCTCTGTTCGCTCGCTCAAGTCCGTGCCCGATCGGGCGGGCTTTTCTCCCTCCTTCTCATCTCTCTAAATCTCCCCTTTCGCCGCGCACTTTTCACGCTGTTTGAAGTCTGTGTCTCTTCTATTTCGCCCATCACTCGGGCGTATCGTTTCACCCAAAGGGGAGAGCGTTCACTCACGCATCGGCGGAATACTCGGATGACACCATCGCCCCCCTTTGTCCTTCTCACTCTATCGATCTGGATTCTGTCCTTGAAAAGGACCAAAACATCCTCTCTAGTGGTACTCAAAAGAAGCCCAAGCGATCATGCCGCAATCACCCCGTTGATTACTTGCATAATCTTCCGCTTTTTGCATAGACCGTTCACTTTTTGCCAATCGCCCTCCCGCTCATTCCTCGTTTCATCACTCCCTTACTGCCGGTGGATTGCTTACTTGTTCATGTCGCGTGCACGTGCAGGTTATTATTTTTTAATTGTATTTATTGGGGGAAATGGAGGTATTTGATCGATCCAGCTGTTTTCTGCCTTCAGCAATCTATCAAAGCGCGGCAGTGCTCTAATCAGTCAGGTTTCCTCCCTCTCCCCTCCCCACTTCTAAGGGGCGATTGTCCGCCCTATCACGCAGTGTGTGCGGGCCGGCTTTGAGTTTCTTTCACCCACTGTCTGACTCTCTCTAGTTCACATGCTATCTCGTGTTGTCTGACTGGTGAAATGGCTAGATGGAAGTAGATAGCAGACCCGATGGTCCCTCCCTTCTCGACTCTCCTCTCCTTTCCTTGCGCGTTCTCTCACTTTTCCACTTCCCTGCCTCCCTCGATTTCCGTGTTTCACCCGATAATCATGCCCACTGACCAGCCGTTCTCCATGTTTGACGGGAATTGATCTTTAGGCCAGTGCTGACCACTTTCTCTATTCGACCACTTGCTGTCGATTATCGCGTGCAATGATTCATGACTGAATGATTTTATTGTTCCTTTGATTGCTCCCTTTCCAAACTTACCCTTTTTAGCGCCGATTTATCGATTACCGTTTAAATTTCAGTGCGCCATCGTGTTGTGACACGACGCAGTATGGCAAGCACTACTGAGGAGCTCGACCTGCTCAGGGTCAGTTTACTAACTGCAAAGAATCTGTGTCTCGGTGTGACGCTCTGTGCTTCAAGTATACGGTAGTCGACATATTGTGCTATATTGCAGACGAAGGCCGGCTCGGTGTTCACTGACCCCAGCCTGCAGGCGGACTGGGCCAGCAAGCGCTACGTCTGGGTGGCACACGGCACCAACGTCTTCCAGTTGGGCCAGATTCAACGCGAGTTCGATGGTGAGGAGGAGATCGACGTTTACCAATTGTGCAATGCTGTTGAAATTAGGCAGGATTAGGAGAAGTGGTCATGCGCCAGAGGCCGACGTTTCTCTGAATAGCAGTGGATAAGAGCTGAAATCGCCCCAGGTGGCCGTAGAGTGTCCCCATTAATCTCACTAGTGTATGTGTGTGTGTGCAAGAGAGGGGCACCGGCTGTCAGAGGACATCTATAGGGCCGGTCGCGGAAACGCGAATCCTCCTTGATATGGGGCGGCGATAGGGCAGGAGCCTTATCCGACCACGGCATCTCTTGGGATACCCTCCCCTCCCTTGCCCTGTCTCGCGGATATGAGTGAACGGAAGAAGGGTCAGATCATCATCCAATAGATTATTAGATAGAGGGAGAGAGGGAAAGTGAGAGTGAGTGTTGTGAAGATGCGAGGCAGTTTGAAGGAAAGCGATGGGAATGGGGACAAAGTTTGCAAACTGTTGAAACTCCTATATTTATAAATAAATATTTATATGTGTCTTATCAAATCAGCCATTTTTACCTAAATACTCCCGAGGGAATATTGACATGATCATTCCGTCATGAAGTAAATGAGAAGGACTTGAGTTAATTTAACTGATTGTAAAAGTGTAATAAATGAATTGCTCTAATCTTTGAGGCGGAGATGCGTACGAAGTGCGTGTCGTGGAGTCGGGCGAGGTGATCCGCGCAAGTAGAGATGACGTCCAGAAGCCGAACCCTCCCAGATTCGACAAGGTACGGTAATGTCACTAAGTTGGGCTCTCGAGAACTGGCTCATTACGCACACTAGATGGTGATGGTGAAATAGACACTACCGAGATAGCAGCGCATCAGTGCAAATATTGAGGCAAGCGTGACGTAATCATGAACTCTATTTTCTCATGTTGTTTGATTGGAGATGGGAGAGGTGTGAGTCATTGTGGACCTTGAGGGCACATTCTTGTATATTTTGGGCTTATTTCAAAAGCGAGAGGAGAATTTCGTCCTGGCCTTCATTTTCACTCGAGTAATATGACAGGTGCAACACGAATTCACCAATGTTGCTTTTTGCAATGCCGAAGCCAAACATCAATAACATTTAAAAAAAAACATCTCATCATGAAATCTTATCGACGAAATGGAGTTAAACGATTGTCCAAGTGGTTGATTACTGTTTTTCCAGTCCGAGGATATGGCGGACATGACATGCCTCAACGAAGCATCCGTCTTGCACAATCTGCGTGAGCGATACTTCTCCGACCTCATCTATGTGAGTTGTAGAGAGATTATGGTAGGAGTGGATCAAGAACTGGTTTATTACGTTTATCAGTGGATCAAGAACTGGTTTATTACGTTTATCAAATTGATTGCTTAGACCTACTCGGGACTTTTCTGCGTTGTGGTCAATCCGTACAAACGACTGGGCATCTACACGGATTCACTCGCGAGCAAGTTCAGGTACGGTAGAGATTGAGCAAGGGAAGGAATCTTGTTGGCTTTTTGAGGTATTCAAGCTGAAATTTAGGTTTCTTGAAACCTGTTTGTTCGGGGCTTCGTGCTGTTTAATCCTGATTAATTGTTGATTGCTTCAGAGGCAAGAAGCGTAAGGAGTTGCCGCCACACATCTTCGCCGTAACCGACAATGCCTACCGGAGCATGCTCCAGAATCGGGAGGATCAATCCATTCTGTGCACGTGAGTTGATATGAGGCGACGATGAAACGGGAAATGGGCGGGGTGTTTTCAATTCTTTGTTTGCAAAAATAATGTCACTTCTTTGCTTTACCCGCCCACCCAAAATTCATTTCTTGCAGTGGCGAATCGGGCGCCGGAAAGACGGAGAATACCAAAAAGGTAACTTATTTCTCGAATAACAATAAGTACAACAATAACAATGTCAAAAAATAAATAACACCATTGTCTTTGCAGGTTATCCAGTACCTCGCTCACGTCGCTGGCTCGTCCCACTCGACCGTGGCCGCTGCGGCTGCGGGGGATCAGAAGGCAGTAAGTCTATTTTTATTTTTTTATTTATTTAATATTTAGTTCAATTAATTATGATATTTTATTGTTTTTCAGTCACGCCGGTCGACGGTGCACGACTCGTCCGGCACTCGGCAGGTCGGCCAGTTGGAGGAGCAACTACTCCAGGTGAGGAATTGACCAACTCTATCGATTCTGTTTGATCGTTCGTCTGAATTGGAACATATACCCCGCATTAGAGGTTTCCGTTAACAAAACATGATGTAATCTACCTAACTTTGTTGCCTAACTTTTCATGTATGGCCCTGTCAAACTTGCGAGAAAGTATTCGAAATGTAATAGAAATGTGCAGATCTATACAAGCGAAGATGTACCCGGCGAATTAATGCTGCAGGAAATTGCCTTAACCTCGAATGATTCAGGCGAATCCCATCCTCGAGGCATTCGGCAACAGCAAGACTGTCAAGAACGACAACTCGTCCAGATTTGTGCGTTTTTTTACCATCGTTTCTTTTTTACTTGTTTTGGTGGTATATGTAGGGCAAGCACTGCACGATATCGAAATTTGGGATGATGTGGGTACGATGAAACATGAGTCCGCATGGAATTTTATATATTTGATTTTCTTCACAAAATCCTGAAAATGTATTGAATTCTGGTCTTGTAGTATGTGAAACAAGAATATTCATGGCGGTCGACTACAAAAAATAATAAATTATTCTCAGTTTTGAATATCTCAGGGCAAGTTCATCCGTATCAACTTTGACTGCTCGGGATGCATCTCTGGCGCGAACATCGAATTCTATCTCCTGGAGAAGAGCAGAGTTCTCAGGTACGGTGTAAGACGAGTATACGGTAGCTTGATGGGTCAGACTAGTGACGCGGCTACGGTATACGGTAGCTGCAATCGATTACCTTTACAGACAGGCAGCGGGTGAGCGCTCGTTCCACGTGTTCTACCAGCTGCTCGCGGGCGCAAGCGACCGACAGAAGGGTACGGTAGTTTGGTGGGACAGATTGGAGGAACGGATCAGTTCGCCGGGTCAGACATGTGATTGATGATCGTGTGTTTTGCAGCGGATCTTCTGCTCGAGGACTGCCCCTCTGCTTACCCCTTCCTGTCGAATGGAAAGGTACGTCGAGTGAGTAGGGAGATTTCCGTTTCGGAGTGCATTGAAAACCTTGCATTGTTTGAGCTTTTTAATTCTGTCTCTCGTACATGGTTCAGTGATAAAAAAATTGTAGGTGACGATCGGCGGAGTGGACGATTCGGACGAATTTGCGGACACAATGAAGGCAATGCAGATAATGGGCTTCTCCGATGATGAGATCACAGGTACGGTAGGACGGGATACATTTTCATACCTACCGGTCCGGTAATCAGACCCCTATATTTTTAACAGAGTCTGTTATCAGACCACTGCATATCACGTTCGGGGATTCTAAATGTTATGTCTGGCACTTGTGTGTGTGTTGTGTGTCTTGAGAGAGAATAATTGCAGCTTCAGTAGAATAGGCTTTATAGTAGAATTGCAGAGTAGAATAGTTGACAGAAGAATATGCAGCAACAACTAGCCGCCACGAGGGAGAGAGAACTAATTGACGAAAAGTAGGCCAGCGGGAAATTGCAATACTTACAGTAGGAACAGTAACAGATATAAATCAGGCAAATCGTGGTGGGAGCCCAGGAGGGGGGCATGAATTGTACTGACTACTGTAGTAGTATCAACGGGTCACATTAATTACTTGTGTGATTAATAATTACTATTTCGGTATATCATTACATGACTATGCAACACTAAATACCACTGTCAACTGTGATTTTTACAATCTGACCACTATATTTTTTATCCCCGGATGGTAGTGAAAATGTATGGTAGGAGGGATACTGTTTATTACGGTAGCTATCATTTATGAAATAATGAATGTGCAGCCATCTACCGAGTGGTCTCCGCCTGCCTTCTCTTCGGTAATCTCGAGTTCACGTCGGAGAAGAACGGCGAACAGGCAATTCTCGCCGATGATAAGGTAGGGTAGGGGGGGGGGGGATACGGTAGATGCCGACAATCGATTGACTGACGAACAGAGTTCTCGAGATTGCACCAGGTGAATGCGCGTTTTATTGCTTTGGCAAATTTCGCGCTCCGAACGGGCTGGTGATTACATTTGGTCTGATCAGAACACTGTTGCATTTATTCAAGTTATTTACACCATATTGTATCAATTGCAGATATTGTCTTCTCTTGCACGTATCAATATAATATCCCGTCCGTCACTTCTCGGTTTCAGGTTGCCCAGAAGATCTGCCGTCTGCTCGGGCTTCCGCTCGTTGACCTGATCAAGGCCTTCACCAAGCCCAGAATCAAGGTAATAATATTTTTTTAAATCAGCTTTTAAATATCAATATCAATATCGATGTTATCGAAGCTGCCTAACTCTGGTGCCATGTGTACCAGCCGTGAAACACAAAAAATGAGGGTCGTAGAAACTGCTTTTTTTAAAATGTGTAACGATAACTGTGCAGGTGGGCCGTGACCACGTGCAGCGCAGCCAGACAGAGGAACAGGCTCGCTTCAGCGTGGAAGCTATCGCCAAGGTGAGACGGTGGTCGTTGATCGTTGATCTTTGATCTGGTGCTTTTGAAGCCTGACGCATTTATTTACACTATTCTAAGTTTTTTTTTAAGAGTAAAGGTCTAAATGTTATTATCAGGCATCGTACGAGCGACTGTTCCGCTGGTTGGTCTCCCGCCTCAATCGTTCACTCGATCGCACGATTCAGCATGGCGTCTCATTCGTCGGAATCCTCGATATTGCCGGGTAAGGTAGTTGAAGGGAGTACTGTGGGAACTACCGTACTATGGCTGTAGATATGGTGTAGCGATTGACGCCATCGAGTACGGTGGTTTTTAGCATTATCTAAATTTGTTGTTCCTGAAACATTCCTTAGTTGTGGCAAATGACTGAAGAAAGATGTCTGAAACAGGAATACGACAGGCGATTTTGAGATACAAACCTGCAGGTTGAACACTATTTCTGTTCAGATTCGAGATCTTCGATCTGAACTCGTTCGAGCAGCTGTGCATCAATTACACGAACGAGAAACTGCAGCAGCTCTTCAATAAGACCATGTTCATCCAGGAGCAAGAGGTACGGTAGGGAGAAGGGATACTGTATGATTGGAAGTACAGAAAGGTTGTATTGTTGATATATTGGCATAGACCTTGTGAGATTATACAAGTAGCATCTGTGAAACATCTAATCAATGTTTTGATATTTGGGTATTTTGTTGATCTATAATTGTGCAGTTTTGATCAGTTTGGAAGCGAGCAATTAATCAATACGATATTGCAGGAGTACAAGGCGGAGGGTCTCGAGTGGAAGTTCATCGACTTTGGTCTCGATCTGCAGCCGACGATCGACCTTATCGAGAAGGTATACAGTAGTTATCGATTGATTCTCTGAATGAAAGCGGTAGTTATCGATTGAGGGTTGGGTGAGGTACGATAGTTATCGATTGCCTCGCGTTGATGAGGTTTTAGTGCCGCTATGATGTTTGTACGTTCATTTTTAGAGGGCGATTGTATTTTGGTTTTGGAGTAAAAAGACGATGATCAAATCAACATTGCACCCACAACTAAATGTGATATTCGCATAGTGAAACGCGAGTGTCAAAGGCTATTGCCCCTTACGTTGAAATTGATTCACTGAATCCTTTTAGCTACTTAAAACACGTTCTCTGTAAGAACGTTTAAAAACATGGCTTATATGAATGAACGAATGAATGAATTTATCAGTGTCGCTTTAAAGAATTAATAAAATGGTTAAATTGCAGCCTCTTGGTCTGTTCTCGCTTCTGGATGAGGAGTGTCTGTTCCCTAAGGCGACGGATCGGACGTACGTCGACAAACTAAACAACCACCACGCAAGCCATCCCAAGTACTACACCCCGGAGATACGATCCAAGTGAGTGTGTGCGAGAGGCGCCTGGTTTCGGTTGGTTGGTAGGAGTGATTTGTTTGTTGAGAAATTCGACGAACTGAAATTGAATTGCTACCATTCCGTCGGTCTAGTATTGTAAGTGAGACTCGAATGCGAACTGTTACCCAGCTAAAGGAACTCCTGATTCACAGGTCGGACTTTGCGATTCTGCACTACGCGGGCCGCGTCGACTACGTGGCGGCAGCGTGGCGCGTCAAGAACATGGATCCCCTCAACGAGAACGTCGTCCAACTCCTGCAGGCCAGCTCCGATCCCCTGGTTGTCGACCTCTGGAAGAATGGTAAGATGGGGTTACTGTAAGGGGATTCAGATGGATACGGTAGCCACGAAAAGCAATATACCGTAACCCGTTGCGTATTGCAGCCGAGTACGCGGGCATCGGCACGACGGAAGTGAGCGAGGCGGCGTCCGCGTTTGGCGCGCGAGCCAAGAAGGGCATGTTCCGCACCGTGTCCCAGGTACGGTAATGAGCAAGTACGGTATTGGGAAATGAAAAATGAATTTTTTTCCCCAGTATGGTTTCTTGTTTCACAGTGACTTTTAAGAGAACTGTTTGCAAAGTACTACTTGTTAATGGCCAAAGTGGTGTTGTATTTTATTTTTGGGACTTGTAAAAATGATGTTTCATGACTGTCAGATATGAAGTAAAAGTGGGACACGAACAGTATTGTACGGAGATTTACTGTAATAAGAAAAAAATTAATTAAATAAATAATTAAAATAATAAAATTGACAGATGTACAAGGAGCAGCTGGGCAAGCTAATGCAGACCCTCAACAACACATCGCCCCACTTTGTCCGCTGCATCATTCCCAATCACGAGAAGAAGGTACGATACGAGTATGGGACAGGGGACATTGAGTTGGTACTGTAGGAGAGTTTATGTTTCTTAGGCTAGTTGTAGAATACTAACTCCTTGGTGGAGAATTTGCGAACGAGTTACTAAGGTTTCTGAAATTGTGGAATCGGTGTTTCACAAACTGCACGACATGAACACTGTTTGAAAGGCGATCGACCATGAGTCGTACTATCTTAATATCGATTGTTTTCCAGCCGGGCAAGATGGACAACACTCTCGTGCTGGAGCAGCTGCGCTGCAACGGAGTGCTCGAGGGCATTCGCATCTCGCGTCAGGGATTCCCCACGAGAATCTTCTTCCAGGTATGCAGTTGATGTGAAACGTGAATAAACCGGGGGTTGAAAAAAATAACGCGCACTATCTTCTCATGGGGATAGTTTGCAGCAATTCCGACAGCGCTACGAGCGCCTGCTCGCTCCGAACGCTGTTCCCGCCGGGTTCATGGACGGAAAGGAAGCAGTCAAGTAAGAAAGATTATGGGTTACGGTATGATTAGGGCGGATATGGTAATCGAGAATTGAGCTGCATTACAATTAGCCTGGCATTGTAGAGATGTGTTTTGTGATTGTGGTGTTTCATCTTACTTTTGTAACTGCCAACTTTACCGTTCCTTGATAATTGTTGGGTAAGCGACATGTAAAATCAATTATCTGCAGGCGCATCCTCAAGTTCATGGAAGTCGATCCGAATACTTATCGCATCGGTCTGAGCAAGGTACGGTAACGGTCACTTCTCGATTGGAGACAGCCTACCGTACTCTAACCATTTTGTTCCAGGTGTTCTTCCGCACATCCGTGCTGGCTGAGATCGAGATGCAGCGTGACCAGACGCTCGCAGCCCTCATCGTGTCCTTCCAGGTATACGGTAGTCGTGGTGCAATAGAGGGCGACGTTTCCCAAAAAATCGATTTTTGTTGAAAAATTGACTGAATTCTTGATGGTGTGCCTCGACGAGGTTTCCCAATGGTCGACCCGTCACCTCTCTCGTTACAGGCAATGGCGCGCGGACATCTAGCCCGGGTGGCCTTCCGGAAGCGTATCGATCAGGCGAATGCCATCCGCGTCCTGCAGAGGAACGGACTCGCGTGGATGAAGCTGCGCGAATGGCCATGGTGGAAACTGCTCAGCAGGGTACGGTACATACATTTTCAATGCCAGCCGAAGACCGTAAAAATATTGCGGACTGACACTAAAATCAGGCGGTCAAATGGCTTAACAACAGATTTTATAGCGGATATATTGTGGTCCGGTGACACATTCTATCAAATATGTCGTGATCTGAGCACCGTCCCGGAAGGAACGAACGTGTATGGTACGGTAGTTTGTGGGAAACTACGATGCACGAGCAATTCACTAATTGTCGCGAGCTTTATTTCGTATGCTATTATCCGTGAAGCTCAAATGTCATTGGGCATCCCAGAAATATGAATTGCTATCTCTCAGGTTCGCCCGCTGCTGGTGGTGAACTCGCGCGAGGAGGAGATGATGCAGCGTGAGGAGGAGCTCAAGGTACGGTAGGCGGATCGGGGGGAGGGTACAGTATCCATCTGTGATCGACGACTGACTTTTTAATCGGATACTAATCGTATTCTTGTGCAGAAGACGACGGAGCGTCTGCGTCGCTCGGAGGTGCACCTGACGGACGTGGAGACGAGACTCAACTCGGTGAGGAGGGGGAAATTGAGGATTATGAAAGGACGAGGAAGCACGAATAGTGCGGGTTTGTTTGAGGGGGTTACAAGACATCTTGCTGACTTGTAAGAAATAGGGTGATGATGAAACCTGGATAACGCTGGAATGATGTATTAGATTAGTAAAATAGCTACCCATTGTTTATAGTAGGGATGGTGAAACGCCTGTTGTGCTGGGTTTGGTGAATCTTTTTTCTAACTGAAAAGAAACCAGATGTAATTGTAGCTCGCGGAGGAGCGTCAGAAGCTGCAGCGACAACTGGAGGAGGAGAGCGTCGAACGGATCGAAGCTGATGAACAGAGAACCAGGTATTTTTACACTCATTTATTATTCATTTTCGAATTTGTTTTTGGACTGGTTGTTATTGGTTTCAACAACATGTTAAAAAAGCGAAGCGTTTTTTTTATAAATGTCAGATTTGTAATCTCTCGATTCAGACTGGAGCAGCGTCGGATGGAATTGGAAGAGGCACTCACCGCCGCGCAGAAGATGCTTGCCAATGAGGTGCGTGTCGTGCGTGTGTGTGCGATGGCGACGTTTCCGAAAGGTCGCCTGTCGAAAATCAACCTCCTTTGTGCAGGAGAAGCGCGCGACGGCGGCGGAGACGGACCGCAAGAAGCTGCTCGAGACGGTGCACGACCTGGAGACGCAGTTGGAGGAGGAGGAGAGAGCCAGACAGAAGACCCAACTCGAGAAGTACGGTAGTTTCAAGGAGAGGGTTACGGTAGTTGGACAGGACACATTGATGATCTGCCGATTGCAGACTCTCGTCGGAGCAACGCGCCAAGAAGGCCGAGGATGACAAATCGGAATATGTGGAAACGCTGGCCAAGGTGAGGGTTGAAGATGCATAAATATTGGAAGTGTTTCCTATCAAAACTTGATGCGTTCGTGCAGCTCGAAAGTGGCGGGTAGTTTTTTTTTTCATCATTGTACGATTCTCATTTGGTGCTTGAAACAAGAATCTGTTTGCTTTGGTCGGAACGATTGAAATTTTAGTACTGAATGTTGTACGAATTTGTTCAGTTTAGAATTGTTAATCTTTTTTTTAATAATTGAAATTGTAGCTAACTCGCGAGAAGAAATCGGTGGAGGAGCGATCTGCATCCCTGAACAATCGTCTTATCGAGGAAGAGGAAAGGCATAAGGCATTACAGGTACGGTAGCGGGAAGAAGAAGGGGGGAGGTAGCTGGGCAGATGAAGGGGTGCATTAGATGAATGCGTGAAGCATAAAAACGTAAATGAAAAGTAATACGCACTAATGTGCGCTATCTTGTTGGTCCGTCACACCGATGTACAGTTCAATAGGGAGATCATCGTGTCATTCATTTCATCGCTTGAGTGAAAGTACACTAGCTAGAATTTAAACCTAGGTCCTGAAATTTTTGTAATCCTTTCTCCCTGAGCTGGATTCGAACCAACGTATCTCGTATCGAACCAAGGTAGCGAGCTCTCTACCCACTACACCACAAATACTTTTGAAGCGAGGCATGAAAGGGTCATTAGATGGCGCGAGAGAGACCGTGCGCCGAACTACCGCAGCACTAGTACTTGTTATATTGGCGATATCGGGATGTGACTGAGTCGCTTAGTCCTAGATTGGGACTACGCATTTAATGGGTTTGCGAAGCATAAATTTCACTGGTTAAAGTTTCGATTGTTTTGCAGAAGCAGAAGAACCGTCTTGAGGCGGCGATCCAGGAGCTGCAGGATGAACTGAAGACGGTAAGAGATTACGGTAGCCCGAATACTGTATCGATCTTCTGAAGCTCGAATCATGTTTGATCTGATTCAGGAGAAGGACTCGCGCACTGCCATCGAACAGCTGAAGCGGCAGATAGAAGCCGAGCTGAGACAGGTGAGGAACAGGGCTGGGTAATATGTTTAAGGATCTCTCATTTCGCAATACTCTCTCGCTGTCTAACCGGTGAGCGAGCATTGTGAAACGAGAGACCGTAAAAAATTTGCCCAGCTCTGGTGAGGAACTTATTCATATTGATGTAGCTTATTGTTCAGGCGAGGTGGTTAGTCACTAAGTTATTTGGCGCTATACATAAAGATTGTATGGGTCAGTCTGAGGATTTGCTAGTTTTTTCGTCCTAAATATTTTTTACAACATCTATTCGCTTTGAGCTTGCATTTTTACTTGTTGATTTCTTAAGCATTGTTGGGATGAAACAAATCACCTGATAGTCAATAGTCTCGGAAAACCGTAAAATGCATTTTGAAAAAATCGAGCCGGACGCTTATGAACACTTTGATTTGCTGTTTTCTGGTAATATCTTATTGGAATGAACTGGCTCATGCTAAATGATCGTTGAGATAATTGTAAAAAGCCGTTAAGGAACGTGAGGCGGCGGCCGAACGTCTCGCCAAGGCGGAGGATCTCACGGTGCAGCTGACCCGCAAGGAGGCCGAGAACACCCAGCACATAATCAAGTACGGTATCTCGAGGGATTACGGTTGATGGGGGATTCGGACAATGTTGTCTTGAGCTTCATTAATGTGATATGTTTCGGAAAAGTTGCTGAAGCACCCTGATAGAATGTTCACACAAACAAACTTGCTCACTGAATGTTGTTTATTTATGGTTGTTTATGTGCGTGCGGTGTTACGGTAGCTCATAATCGATTTCCCCTCTCTCTCTCTTCAGACTGGAGGAGGAGCAGGCGGAGCGAACGAGACTCGAAAAGGAGGCACGGGAGCTGCGCAAGGATATTGAGGACCTCGAAAAGGAACGGGAGAAGCAGGAACAGCTCAGGTACGGTAGATGGAGGGAGTACGGTAGTGCGGTAGGTCAAAGGGGCGACCAGGGTTTCACAGATGCATAATAGGTTTCGGGGTTGATTCGTGAATCGTGTGTACGGCATCAACAAATATATTTGCAGAAAGAAAGCGGACAAGGAACGCCTGGACATGCTGGAGGAACTGGAGAGCTTCAAACATGTACGGTTTAGGGTGGAAGATGATCTTTGATCTTTGGTTTAATTTGTGTGTTTGATTTCTGGTCTTTGCAGGAGCTCGAGGAGAGCCAGGATAAGACGCAGGCGAACCAGATGTTGCGAGCGAGAAGAGAGGAGGAGTACGCTAGTCTGCAGGTACGGTAGAAGAATGAGGAGGGGTACTGTAGGTTGTGTATACACTGGTCGATAAGTGGATCAATAATCTCATTGTTTTTACTTTGAACTAGCAAGTTTGTGGCTACAACCGAACATTAGGAATATTGATACTGCCAAATTATGGACGTTATAAATATGTGTGATTGTAGAAGCAAATGGAGGAGCAGTCGAGACGCAGCGACGAAGAGATGGAGAAGCTCAAGCTAAAGGTTTGTATTTTATTATCATCTGAAACACAATTAAGCTAATTAGCATAATTAATTACTTAATTTAGCTATTGTATTGTAGCTGGCCCGATCGACGGAGGCTCTCGAGGAGGAGTGCGCTGCACTCAAGAGGGAGAAGGCTGCGGTTAGTTATATATTGCAAGTATTATAAAAATAACCAGTCGTTTTCGTACTGCAGGAGTAAATCGAATTGATTGTGTGAACGATTCCAAAAAAAAAGAATCCGTAATTTGACTCATTGATCTGCAAATGTTCATCAGTCAATGTTACCTTGTTGTATTCGGCAAGACAACTTTTATGATGATTAATTATTAATTGCCATATTACAGGCGGAGAAGCTTCGGTCCGCTTCAGACGCGGATGCGGACACGCTGAGACAGGAGCTCGCGACGACCGTCACGGCCAAGACCGAGGCTGATAGACGGTGAGTTATTTGGAATCAGTCGTATATAGTTCAAGACCCTTCCACGGATGTTTCGTGTTCCACTGAGTCGTCATTAATTTGAGTTATGATCTAGTGCCTAATGAAGGCGTTGCCTTGGTCGCACATTTAAACACGGAGTGGATCTTCTGATTAGATCCATTGATAGGATATTTGTTCTTTGACCTTGACCTTTGGTCTATTGTCAGTCGGAAGGCTGCGGAGACGTCGCTCGCCGACGTGCAATCGAAGATGGGCGACGTGCGTGCGGCGCTAGAGGAGATGAACACGAAGGTGGCCAAGGTACGGTAGGAGCACGACGATGGCGAATCGAGAAGTGATTAATTATTGATTGGTGAATTATAGATTTCGAGTGAGCGTGACGCGCTCATCGCCTCTCGCGAATCTGATGAGCAGACTACGGTCGGACTGCAGAAGAAGATTGTCGCCCTCGAGGTAAGCGGGTGATTTAGAGGGATTCAGGCAGTGGACCGATTTGACTTGTCAAGGCTTCTGAAGCCTCTCCTTGAAGCTAGAATGTGCATAGTTTAGCCGCATTTTGACTGTGCTACTCGAAATGAATAGAGTATAGGGAATCATGTTGCTTTAACCAGGCAACTTTGTGGCACACCGTCTTCTTATCAACCTAGTGGCGCAAGCGCCATGTCAACTGCAAATCAAATTCAAACCAATCGCGTTTGTATTTGGCTTGCTGTTGGCCAGCAATTGCTCTGAATAATTAATTTAAATTACTTTCTTGAGCTAATAATACTTAAATAAGCAAGAATCAGCATAGTTTAGTCATAGTTTGGCTGTATCCCTCTGGAATTGAATCTTGGCTAAGCTAGGTAGTGGGTTTTGTGTATTGTGTCAACCAGGTAACTTTGTGTCGCACCGTCTCCTCATCAACGGACTGTCGCTAGCGCCATGTCAACTGCAAATCAAATTCAAACCAAGCGCGTTTGTATTTGGCTTGCGGTTGGCCTGCAATTGCTCTGATATTGGAAATATTTTATTGGAAATATTTTACTAAAATAATAATAATAATATGTTGTACAGGCCGAACTAGAAGAAGCTCGCTCCGGATGGGAGGAGGAGAAGCGGGGCAAGAAGGTACGTCTTAACAGTCGAGAGATAATCAGCTTCAAACTACTCAATTTGCCTTCTGCAACTCAATGAAACATGCTTGTTGCTGGTGTGAAAATAGTGATTAAGTATAAGTTAGTATATTGACTAATTCAGTCCGCCTTGGATCGCCTACGCGCCTCCGAGGATGCTGCAGTGCTGAGTGAGGAGGCGAGAGAGGAAGCGGAGCAACGAGCAGAGAAGGCAGAAAAGGTACGGTAGAGTACTATCGCGAACTGGTAGAGCTGAAACACTAATCGTACAGGACATTTATTGATCACTATGATGGATGTTCTATTTACAATTATATTACTTCAGGGCTATATGCTGAAACACAAATTATCTAGGGCATTTATTTTTTTTGTACAATTTCTTTGTTGAAGCAAAAAAAATCGATTGCGAATGATATCTGGATATCTGTCTGTCTAATATAGCCAATAACTGCAACCCGAATGCCGTCAGGATCTCGCTGTCGTTCGATCTCAGTTGGCTGATGCGAAGAAGAAGTTGGATGAGGAGGTGGGCGAGCGGGCAGAGGAACTGCGCAAGAAGCTCCAGCGAGAGGTACGGTAGTTCGATGAGGGCAGATTAGTGGTACAGTAGTTCGCCAGGTCAAACTCTTGATTGCAGGTGGACGCGGCGAATGCGCGCGCGATTGAAGCGGACGCAGCCCGCGACAAGGCGGAGAAGGCGAAGCGGAAGGCACTGCAGGAGGTGAGTACGGTAGGGGGAGATGGTAGGGATACGGTAGTCGGAGTACATACACACAATTTATAGTAGTGACGAAGAATGAGGGTAAGGAGGGATAAAAAAAGGTTCTATGTGAGGGTGAATGGTGAATATGAAACGGACAAGTGCCTGGTTAATAAGTGCAATATCAGGCAGAGGACGCGTCGAAGGAGATCTCGGATCTGTTGGCACAGGTGCGAGAGAGCGAACGACGCGCACGCAAGTTTGACGGAACCCTCGCGGAACGGGAGACGGAGAAGGGCAAGGTACGGTTATTTGAGGATACTGTAAGATGGGGCGATCATTGATGTTTGATCTATATTATT
The DNA here is from genome assembly GCA_000180635.4 of Pristionchus pacificus. Lineage (NCBI taxonomy): Eukaryota > Metazoa > Nematoda > Chromadorea > Rhabditida > Neodiplogasteridae > Pristionchus > Pristionchus pacificus. The sequence continues at coordinate 22,895,576 of CM026576.1, forward strand.
CTGCGCAGATCGCAGCGGAGCGCGACGCCGAGGCGCAGAAGGCACGCGAGCAGGAGAGCAGAAATATGCAGGTGAGAGGGAGATGGAGTTTAGCTAGTATCTGGGAAACCGGGAATTGACAGGTTCTAAAAGATTCATTTTTCTGATAAAAAAAGACAATGAAATTGGGTTTACACGTATAGTCATGCTTTGCGAAATCCATTAAAACTAAGAATTGATGGGCTTCTTCATTTTCAATTTAAAGCTTCCCTGGTGCCTCTATTGTTATCTTTAGCATTTTTTTAAAAATTTCTCTAACAATTATTAACTCAGCTGTCGCGCGAACTGGACGAGACGTCTGCTCGTCTCGATGAGAGCGAACGTCTTCGTAAGGTGTTGCAGCTGGAAGTGGACGAATTGGTGAGTACGGTGTGATAGGGATACTGTTCCGCATTCCGAATATTCATTCTTATTGTTCATCTCAGCGATGATACGAAGAATTTGCATCTCACTTTCATTGTATTCTTGCAAGACCCTAATTGTAACCATACATTTTCATTGCCAACCGGGGACGAAAAATATATAGTGATCTCACACAAATAGCAGATTTCTAATGGCTTAAAAGGCAATATTATAGTGGTTGTATTGTGGTCTAGCATCAACTTTCCTCAAATATGTAGGGGTCTGATTACCGGCTCAGTAGTTACGAAAATGTATGATTGTAACACCTGGACCTGGATAATATGATGTGATGTGACGTGATGATTCGCTCTCGCAGGCCTCAACGAAGGACGATGCGGGCAAGAATCGCTTCCAACTCGATCAGACGAATCGCAAACTGGAGCAAGAACTGGCCAAGGCCAGAGAATTGGTGAGTTGAGAGAACGGTCTGTCTATTACCTAGCCAGTGGAACCCAAATGTTGAAAGTATTGGCATAAGTGGTATCTTTTGGTTAATATTTTCCGGCTGTGAATTCTAAGTTTCAGCGAGGGTCCTTGGATCAAACTGTTGTAGTAAATTATATTTTACCAGATCATGGAATTGGAGGACGCAGTTCAGCTCTCCGAGGACAAGTGCTCGAGATTGGAGGTGATCTATTACTTTTTTAAATTATATTTTCTCATTTTTTAAACTCACAACACCACTGTTCAATATTTTCAAAGACTATTTTGGATAATATCTTACTGATGAATCCCAAATGTACCTGGTCCAACGCCATTTCATTAATTTGATTATCAGGTGACGGCTCAGGCGGCTCGTCAGGAGCACGAGCGTGCCCTCGCATCAAGAGAGGCCGAAGATGAAGAGAAGAAGAGGAATCTCGTCAAGAAGGTAGTGAAGGGCGGGTGAAACGGGAATGTCATGGGCGGGTTGAAACAATTTTGGATGCGTACATATTGCCATGCAGGTGCGCGATCTCGAGGAGGAGGCGGAGTCGGAGAGACGCGCCAAGGCGGCTGCAGCTGCCGCGAAGAAGAAGCTCGAGCTGCAGGTAAGGCTAAAGAACATTAAAGTACTGTTGAAATGGTTAGACTTGATTGGTCTGTCAAGAATTCCAAAGTTGACTCAGTCAATGACTCATCATGTTGAACGAGTGATTCAAGTTGTTTTTTGGCTGGGTTTTGTGAGAAAAATGTTCTGTAGAAGTTTGCAAAAGCAAGATACGTCCTTTGAATACAATTAATAACTTTAAGGTGGAGGCGATGCAGCAGCAGATGGCCGATGCACTCCAGAGAGCCGACGATGCGACGAGACTGGTACTGTATACACTAGATTACGTTAACAATCAGGGTTACGGTATTTGCGAATTGGTGGTGTCGTGTTACACATGGAAAATAGACAGAGAGACCGTAACGCTATTCAAATCTCTTTTTTTGTTGGTATTTGACCGTTTTTTTGGCTTCACCATCCCTACGATATGGTTCACTCCTTGTCTCAGGCGCGTCGTGCGCAGCAGCAAGCGAAGGATGCGGTTGCGGAAGGTGGAGAGGCACGCGCAGCCATGGATGAAGCACTCCAGGCAGCCAGAGATACGGAGAAGAAGTGAGTTGTGTGTGTGGTGTGGTGTAGAATGGGATACGTCGTCCTGTCGAATATTGAACAGAAGTTTCATTCAGTCATGTTTAATAAGATTCACGATTGAAACCCAACCTCACATGGTCACTCCCTTCAGACTTCGTGCGATGGAGTCGGATATGGCGGCGCTGAACGAGCAGCTGTCGACCACTCAGACAGCAAGAAGAAAGGCCGAGGCGGAGAGAGATGAGGTACGGTAGTTGATGGTGATCGAGGAGTGGACTAATTATTGATTGGCTGCAGTTGACGGATGAGCTTGAGCGATACACGAAGGGCGGTGCAGTGGGTGGAGAGGAGAAGAGAAGGTGGGATATTTTATCATTTGTATTATTTCTTTAAATTAAATTAATTGAATATTTATGATTTGGCAAGAAAACCACCACTTGCGCGTTTCACTTTCACTATAAGGGAAACTATTCGGCCCATTTGCAATCTGTGCTGTGCAGAACCTTGACAAACGGTTCTTAGCAGTACAGATTGGCAAATTGTGTTTGTTTTCGAAAATATGTGTCGATACCATCTCGTTGAATGGTGTTTCACTCTATGCAGGTAGGGCGACAACTTGCCGGACTTTTCTGGAAACTGTCTTTTGAATTAATAACAAATGTTACTAATCGGCTGTTGAGAATCTCAACTTGGGATATCTAAATATATTTTTGTGCAGAATAATAATTATATATCTTGTAGATACGAGTCTCGCATCGCATCGCTCGAGGAGCAGTTGGATGAGGAACAGGGAAATGTGGAACTGGCACAGGAGAAGATGAGGAAGGCACAGGGACAGGTACGGTAGGGGGGGCAGTAGAGTTACGGTAGCTTGTTTTACAATTCCATTGGTTTGCGGTTTCAACCGAGTATTATATATTGTGATCTATTGCGGAGTCAGTTATTCGTTCTTCATCCACTTGATTCTTTGCAGGTTGAGCAGCTGACCACTGATCTCACACAGGAACGTGCCCTCTCTGAGAGAATGGAGGCGGATAAGGTGCAGTTGGAGAGGTGAGAACCGTAGTACGGTAGCAAGGGTTACTGTAGAACGACATGAATCAATAATTGCAAATGGCAGACAGCTCCGAGAGCTGCGCACGCAAGTGGCCGAGGCGGAGGCGGCAGCTTCCTCTCGTCTCCGATCCGCTCTCGCATCTGCCGAACTGAGGTACGGTAGAGGCATCGATGATGATCATTCTTGAAAAAGTTAGGTGACGAAATGTAAAAATATGGATATATTTTTCGCATTAGGTTTGGCAGCTTTTTTTATAATTTGTATGTGATACAGCAGTATCGCGGTTTTCTGTTACATTAACACGTCCTTCTCATCGTTCGTTGATTTCAGACTGGCTCAAGCGGACCAGAATGCGGCTGCGGACGAGCAAGAGAAGAGCAGACTGACGAGACAAGTGAGGGATAGAGCGCGCAATTTCATTTGTCTCTTAATTTTCCACACTCTTTCACCGGTCAGAGAAGTGGGAGAGTGTGTGTGCAATGAAGATACGGCGACCCGTATTGCGCACTCTAGTGAAGGAGATCGAGGATTGAGAGAGGGCAACAAATTAGAAGGACGCAGAAATTGATTGAAAAGAGCAAAAGGCGCCTTGTTTTTTCATCTTGCAGTGATATCATTCCTTGGAGTGTGATATTACGCATTTCCCATCTAATGTTTCAACATATTTGTTAATGCAGATGCGCCGTCTGGAGGGGCGCCTGAACGAGGTGAATGCTCAGTTGGAGGCCGAGAGACTGGAGACGAATAATCAGAAGGAGCAGGTGAGGGAGCTGATCGAGACTAGACTCTAGTTTCGAGAGGTCTTTGATATCTTATCTTCGCTCTCTTCAGGCTGATCGTGCACAGGCGAAGTCTCGCTCGATGCGTCGCACGATGGAGGAGTTAGAGGACTCGCTGTCCAGTGTATGTGTTTCAGTTAGTCTATTTCCCGGCTTTGAAGATTGAAGAAGGATGATTAAAATAGTAGCATTGCTTTTTGTTTAGACTCTGAATTCCTGTTTCATCGTCAGTTATTAATTTGGGCATTTTGTGAGTTCTTCCGAATGGTTGCATCATTCAGGAGAAGACGAAGGTGCGTCAGCTGCAGAGATCGGTCGAAGAGCTGACCGAACAGAACGAGACGGCCCAGAGGGAGAATCAGCAGCTGAAGGTACGGTAGGGCAGATGAGTGGTTACGGTATCCATCGGGTATTGATTTTTACTCGAATTCAACAATTGATGTCAGCAGGTGCGCATGCAGACGGAGCGTCGTTCGACGATGATGTCGGGCGGTGCGGGCAGCGGCAGTGGTCATGGCAGCTACGTAGGAGGTATATCTATTCCACTTTCCGGCTCTGTTTCCGGCTCTATCCTACTTCCCGGATTTGCATTTGCAAATGCCTGTAATTATCAAAATGGATAATGCTGTTCGTTTAGGAGGAGTGATGCGGGTCGACAGAGTGGGCAGATTCGGCAGCAACAACTCGCTCAGAAGTGAGTAGCATAGTTTCTTTTTGAAAGACTATCGGTACTGGTGTAGACTAGCCAGTGCGAATTGTAACATGGCAGCTATTCCGACAGTTGATATTTGATCCCCGCAATTATTCTCTCTTCAGCGGTGGACGACTCTGGCAGCGTGAGAGACGCGGGCGACAGACCCGGATCGGGCATGACGTCATCGCACGGCGCGCCATCGGATGACGGATCCAGCAGATAGAGCACACCGACCGAACCCCCTCTTATTCACAGCCACTCCCATGTCCCTGAATTGTGAAACCATCATTTTTAGACATGCCAGTCATCGTGTTTATCAAAAGTACTATGTCTCCACCTATCATTTCGGAATCCGTAGTTTTACTCGTTTTTTGTGTGTAAAAGTGTATTTTCGTTTGCTCGACTCTTCTTACGGATCCAATATTGTTCCCGATACCGTAAATTCTTCGCCGTTGACCACTAATTGTGTAATTAAGTGTGCATGTCTTGTTTGTGTGCTAAACTAAGTATCTAGGAGCTTGTAATATTTTTCTTCCCGCATAATTTATTGCCTCCATTTCCTGTCTTATGATATAGCTCAATCTCTTTCCCAATGATACTCAGTCCCAATGACGTTTCACTTGTTCATTTCTACTGTTGAGTCAAGCTTGATTATCTTAGTATACCGTGGTCTTACAACATGCCCCGATTGTTCGACTAACAGTATCCGCTACATCTCATGATTGATTGCAGTAGTTGAGCTGTACTTAATTCTAAATAAATATATATGCCCCGATGTGGAAAACGGAATTCGAAACTTCAATCCACAGCTGAACAGGGTTGCTTCGTTTTTTAACACAATTTATCTTGAAAAACTACAAGATCGTAAAACTGGAACATGTAAACATCACAGGACCCAATCAGTTCGAGATCAGATAATAACAACTTTAGCAACAAATCAGACATGCGCACGGGCTGCGTCAGCCTTCTTACGTGCTGCGCGCGCCAGCATGACACGATCGAGGTGCGCAGTCGAACACTCGATCAGACGGGAAGACACCAGATGCAGCGGACGGTCCTGAGGAGAGATCGTTTTAGTCAAGGTTACTGTAACGTGGGCCGTGACTATAATATCGTCCCGTCTACTACAGTAACCCAATTGAATACCGTACCTTGCCCGAGAGCGGAATTCTGTTGGTGATGGTGGCCGGAAGGGATCCGCCGTCCTTGAGCAGTGACATTCGCGCGTGGTACAGCACCGCGAAGCCAGTCATGAAAGCGTCAACGCCTGAAAGATAAAGTTAGTGACAGTAATCATTGCAACAGTATCCAGCTACCTCCTTTTATATGATGGTTACTGTAAACCCATTGATAGAAAATTAGGTAACGTAAGAGGTAGCGTACCCGCTCTGTGCGCACCCGTCACCGAGAAGGGCTCTCGAGGCTGCTGCTGAGTGTCGCCGGTGCTAGAAGCAGATGGAATAAACACGGTTGTATCAGAAAAATAGGGAAACATGGTTGATGAAACCAGAAACTCGGTTATTTTAACAAAAATGCGTAACAAATGTTGAGTGTGCCTCACCTCTCGTCTCTGTCTCCACTACTCGCCATAGACACCCCATCCTCTTTCTCATCGCTCCTCTCCAGTCCCGCTTGCGCATCCAGACGTCGTTTGCGACGACGACGAACCTTCTCGGATCTGATATTGAGATAGATCGATACACATTTCAGGCTAACCGCTGGCCTTATAAGCGGGTCCCACCTAGCGTTGTCTTACGACTGTAAAATCGCTTGACGTGGATACACCTTTTTTTACCTTTATATTTCAGATTATGCATCAAATGCGGAGCATCAAGATCCCTGTCTCAAAAGCAGAGACAGGGATTTTGTGTGTTCATAGTTGGGAGATCAAAGATCAACTTACTTGATCTTCTCCACATCGAGCGCCAGGTCGACATCGTGTGCATGAGTGCAGGCGGCTCCTTTTCGGCAGAATCCGTGGTTCTACAACACACCATGAATTGAGATATTGTGTAACATTTATGAACGCAGGAGCTTCAATAAACCAATTTCACCAACCGCGAACTGGGCGCACAGTCTCTGAATGGCTGTTTTCGTGTCGACTGTTTGATCGGGAAAGCCTGTAGGAAGTGAACAGCCGACTCGCTCGAGGGAAGAGGAGGGAACTATCTGGAATTCGGAACCATTGTGATGCCTGATTCCCTATTACTGGTACCACATGCAGCTACAGTATTCATCATTGTGCGGCTACCGTATCCAGCTACCGTGCTCCCTCCTCACTACCGTATACCTCGATCACACAGCCGCTGAAGCTCATCTTCACGTGCACACGGCCCTCCGCAGCTTCGAGGAAGTTGTCGCGCTGACTGAAACAAATCGATAAACGGTTACCGTAACCGCAAGGTACCGTACCTCTTCCTGAACACGTATTCCAGGTAGGAAGCGGGCATGTGGTCCATGTACTCGGCCACAAACTTGCTGTCCACGATCGGGGCTACTGTAATGGGGATCGATCGAGGATACAGTAACTTCACCTGATGGAGCAAGGCATTTCGCTGTTTCGGCTAAACCTTTCATGCCAGTTGTTGTAATCGGATCAGGATGAGTTCTACAACATGAGTTAACGGTCGTTAGCACTACCGTACCCTCATCCTGCTCCTTGTCCTCTGCTCCGGAAGGGAAGAGATCGGCCAGATCGGCGACAAATTGGGAAAGCGTCGGAGGGGGCGTAGTGTAGAAGCTTAATGACAAGGCTATAGTACTCACACCACTTCCCGTCTTATCTCAATGCACTACAGGCACTTTCTAATAACAATCCCTCCATTTACGTTACCACTGTGTTCACCATTTCCGTTGTATTTTCCATTTTCGAAATGGATTGATTCTCAGAGGCAGCACTTACTGGGCGTAGAGGAAGATTAGATCGACGAGTCCGTTGTGCAGTGCGATCGGCGCGCGCGGTGACAGAAGTTCGTCCAGAAGGGAGCGGAGGGGGCACGACTTGTAAAGATCAATCAATTTACAATCCTGACATATCCATACCCCTTTTTACGTGAAGAGAAAACGTTTACAACAATCAATAAGAAACAATTGAATCCTCATTTTCATTGTATTTTTGTGACCGCTAATTGAAACGCTTCGACCAGGATAAATATGATGTGATGTGAATTTACAATGTACGAATACTCCGATTCCGAGCGAAACAAATTATTGGCATTTCAAGACAAATCCTACGCATTAGAACAGTTAGTGTGCCGTGTGGAAGGCGAGAAGAGAGAGAGCGATCACTGATTTATCTCGGTATGAGAGTGAGGGAAAAGGGGGAACCCGGCCTTTATATAGACCGGGACGAGCGAGCGCTCGTAGAGGGAAATGAGGTGAGGGATCAATGTCTCTTCATTGCATATCTTCTAATCCTTCATTGTCATTCTTCTAATTCAATGGTTGATCTTGTTGACGCGTAGTCGACGTATTCTAAATGTAGATCAGCGCTCTCTCACTTCTCTACCCAACTCCTCCCCCTAGTGATCATCTTCATGTCACTAGACAATTCTAACTAAGATCTCCTAAGGGTGTGGGAGAGATGAGAGGCGACTTGACGTCTTGGAAGTTCGGCAAAGCCTACTTCTTCCAACATCAGAATTTCGGTTCCTTGGGGGACTTTGTCTACCTCCACCGATGCTTCTGAATGGGCTATAATTAGAAACAAGTTTATGCTCTGACTCTATTGCTCTGTGGCTAGCGAATCTGTCTCAGTAGAGCTTACATATTAGAAACGAGTTTATGCTCTAACTCTATTGCTCTGTGGCTAGCGAATCTGTCTCAGTAGAGCTTACATATTAGAAACGAGTTTATGCTCTAACTCTATAGCATTTACGGCTAAGGAATTGGTTTCAGTAGAGCTTATAATAACAGACTAGAGGGCGTCCTCCCCAGCTCTACTGGTGGGTGCTATACGCTGAAGACTCTCTGTCTTTACCTCAGATTTATTTACTGGGTCTCTCGACTTTTAGTCGCTAATATGGAAAATAGGAAAACAGGCAAAGCGAAGTTCAGGGAGGCGGAGCTATACTCTAATGGGCGTAGGATGATCAGTCCCACTCAAACACCTTTAACTTCTGCCGCCCTTTGGATTCCGTAGCGGTAGACTGGTCCTAGATCCATATTGAATTGCTGGATCGACTCTCTTCCCCAAATTGAGGGTGATGGTATATTCAGGACAAACAATCTCGTAAGGATCTTCTTGGATCCCCACTTTACCTCAGTCTGCAGCACACCTCGGAATCTGAGCAGCTGGCCACCGTAGGCCTTTGCTGCACGGTGTGTCTCCTGTAGACTGGGACTGCCCAAGGCTTTCCACGTCTGGTAGCCTATGACTGACACAGCTGAGCCTGTATCCAGCTCAAACTCGATAGGAGTCGTGTCAATCACTGCCTGAATGAGGCATTTGGGCGGAACAACCTCGGGTACCAGCTCCACAGCGTGCACTTCAATGTGGTCGATGTCGTACTCGGAAAGACTGGCCTCATCTTCACTGACGACATTTGCCGACTCATCATTCAAGCCATTGTATCTGCAGTCATCGGTACTGTGACCATTCAACTTGCAAATGTGGCAGAACTGCTGGCGCTGGGAGCGAGCCCTTGGTTGCTCTCTATGTTTGTGTCCTGATCTGGAGTTGCGTGTTCGGTGATTAGGATGCTCACCTCTATCACGCACAGTGTATACCGTGTCCAGTCCGGTACGGTGGAGCTCTTTGGCTCCACGTCCTGCTCTCTCGTGCGCTTCGGCCAATGCGAGTAATTGAGACGAGTCTTTGCCCGTCTGTTCGATCAACTTCATTCTAGTGTCGTTTGACCGTACACCTGAGATGAATGCGAGAGCAATGAATGCATCTCTGACATCTTTAATCTTATCGAACTCGCACGACCTAGCTGCACATTGTAGTTCCGCTAGGAACTCAGCTAGATTTTGAGTACCCTTCTGAGTCAGCTGCGTCAATTTAAATCTTTCAGACATCACCAACGTTTTTGGTTGGAACCTAGCCGTCATGGCTTCTTTTAACTGCTCATAGGTGTGCTCTTCTAGCTCCTTACCGGGTAATAGTCCTTCCAGAATACCGTAGTTCACGTCACCGATTTCGTCAAGAAACACGTACTTCTTTGCTTCCTCGGGTACGTTGCGTAGTTTCAAGAAGTTCTCGAAACGCTTCAGCCATATTCTCCATTCACTGTTTGGCACGTAGGAACCGGGAGGTTTACCTTGGTAGGGCGCTACTCCTACCACAGTAACCTGCGGTTTCACGTCCTGAGTGACATCGAACACTTCATCGATTTGAAAAATATCGTATGCTGAATGAGCAGAATCCGCATTTCCACAAACTCTGTGCTGTGGCGAATCGACATTGAACACGTCAGATACTGAGGCACTGTGATAAGTACAGTAAGGTTCTGTAATAATATTCATAGTGGTCTCAATGGACACATCAGACGAGCTTCGAGAGCATTTTACGTCTAAGGCCGGGGCTACATCCACATGCCTTCGGCCGGGGCTACTTCCACATGCCGTCTCTGGTGTACTGTGTACCCGAGATGTACGTGTCGGAGGTACGCCGGGAGGAAAAACATCTCCGTACGGCGTCTCTGGTGTACCCAGACTACTGGATACCCGAGCCCCGGGTACCTTACCGGATACCCGAGGGGGGTTCATCTCCTTTCGTACGATAGGGGTCGGGGGTGTATACCGACTCTCCTTCGGGCGAGACGGTGTCCTCGACGCTGACTTGGCTGAACTCGATTTCGGTGTTGACTGAGTGCGCTGGCTCATCTCGGTGTACGGTATCTGGGTATATGTGGTACTAGCCTTTGATACGGGGGGTGGAGATCAATCTCCAAGAAATACTACAGTAATTCGAGGGGGTATCGGGAATTGATCCAAACTGCCTTCGGTTACTGTAGATATCCTCCGCGTAGCTCGAAGACTGAACGCCAGTTAGTGTGCCGTGTGGAAGGCGAGAAGAGAGAGAGCGATCACTGATTTATCTCGGTATGAGAGTGAGGGAAAAGGGGGAACCCGGCCTTTATATAGACCGGGACGAGCGAGCGCTCGTAGAGGGAAATGAGGTGAGGGATCAATGTCTCTTCATTGCATATCTTCTAATCCTTCATTGTCATTCTTCTAATTCAATGGTTGATCTTGTTGACGCGTAGTCGACGTATTCTAAATGTAGATCAGCGCTCTCTCACTTCTCTACCCAACTAGAACTTTCAACAAAAAAACGACATAGATCGTAATCACCTGGCTTTAATAAAAGTACAGTACCTTGGCAGACTGATGCGCTGCGTGGTAAGATACGCCCTGTCGCACGTATCGATTGAAGTCGAACGAGTGATCGGCTGGAATAATTGGCCAGAATAATGCAAATTACGAAGTTTAAATAGATATATTTACAAACCCAGAAATCGCAGGGCATCCGGTTCCATCGTGAACGGTTCCGCGCAGAGGGAAAGAACGTTGAAGACCTGATTGTGAGGAAATAATAAGGGATAACTTTTGAAGGTGTGTGCATAGATGGTATATGAAACTAGAAGTGATGAAAATGAGCATATCTCAGAAAGGTTATAAAAAAAAGCTCATGTAACTTAACAAATTAAACGATCTCATATTTCAGTCTCTAGTTTATCATAAGAGAAGGTTCGTATTCATTTCCTTACTTGACACTTGTACGCCACTCGCTTCTCCTTCTTCGTCTTTTGTCGTTCGAAGAGGGCGATTCCCAATGAGAGTACCGACCGAGTCGTCGCTGCCTGTCTGAGCAATCGATAGATCATACTGAGTAAGGATAGAATTGCACTTTCAATTTCGTATCATCTGTATCAGACATTCCACAATTGCAAAAAAGTATATTGATTTCGCTATCTATTGCAAAGTTTTCCGCTTACCTCATGGCCGCATATCTGTCCTCAAGGGAGGCAGCATTGATGGCTGCACGCTCGCCCAGACCCGACAACTCCTGATAAAAATATCACAATAATCTAGCTTTCGTAACTATATTAGCTAGTGAACTGTTCTTTCGTGTAAAACATCAATGACACGTGATTGTTCGATAACAAAGATCTCTTACTCACCAAATCTAGAGCGATCAGAGTCGCTTTCCTGATGGACAGAATGAGATGGGGCCATAGTCGATCGATATTCTCCCTGTTCACTTCGATCACAGGAATCTCATCGAATGAAACACCCGTGGCGGGCATTCGCATTGCTGACAATAACTTGTATCTTTCCATTCATTTGTAGTCCTTTTTAATGTAACGACCACCACATACAATATTTCCAAAAAATAGGATATTGCGATACGATCCAATCATTCAAAACTTCACACCTCATGATATTAACAATCGTTAGCAACGAAACACACAGCACACTTCAAAATACAATTTGAATCTTAACGAAGAACTTTATCCTTCTCACAAAAGAGAATATAGGTAACAGAAATAAAATCATGGAAATGCCCAGAAGGAGAAGTTATTATGCTAGAACAGAGGCGAGATTCGAATCTTGTCTGCATCGACTACAGTACGACTACTGGGACGATCAATATTCAGACTATCATGGTAAGATCTCGAAAATTGTGAGCACCTTAGAGATGTTGTGACTAGATCTTGGAGAGAATTATGGCTGGACTGTGATGACTAGACAAGAAATTATTATGACTAGATAGTTCTACTAAGTTATTGCACAATAGAAAACGTGAATTGATTTCCTAGCACAAAAATGTAACAAAAATAGGTGGAAATTTCGAAAATGGTTGGGTCTCTTGAGGGGAAATTGGATACCGTAATCTACTGCTCCTTCTTCTCTCCAGGAAGCGGCACCGTGTCCTTGTTGGCAGCCTTACGCTCGCGAGACGCCGCGATCGCTCTGCAACTTTGCATCGATATTAGCGATTGCGTCATTGCTCTTCAACCCAACTGACTATGCTACCGTAACCCCTTTCAACAAAATACCCAATCATCGATTGCCACTTCCTACCGTACCTGGACAGTGCATCCCAGATGCCTCCCATCGCCACGGCGCAGAAGAGGTTCTCGAAGGGCGCAAACGGCTCGGAGACGTGGAAGAGGAGGTAGGCCAACTTGAAGTAGAGCAGGAATCCGAGCATACCCTGCAACAGGCAGGAATCAGATGAGAATCTTAGTATAAAGGAATAAAAATGGAAAAAAATAGGCTATTTAGCAGTTGAAACATTACACGCATTGTTTAATCATTAAAGATTCCAGGTTGAAACAAGAGTATGCCATGGGATATTGTAGTATTAGTTATCGAACATTCAAAGATCAAAGATCACTCTCACCAGGTAGACCAGATCGTGGGGCGCATTGATGAGCGGCGAGTTGGCCTCGAGCACGAGCAGCGTTGAGGCGATCAGACAGACCTGACATTTTATTTATACTCCTTGAATTAAATAATGAACAAAGCGTCCTAATTTCAATGCAGAATAGTCGAAAAATCGTGCAATATAGCTATCATTCAACATGTAATTTTTAAAATTATGTGTACTTATAAAAAAAGATTATCATAAAGTTCACCTTGGTGTAGAGGGAGGGTCGCAGCAGTTCGTTGTGCGTCGGCATCCACACACCACGCACGAACTGGAAAGCCATTTCGATAAATTGGGTATTTTTATTTAACTATCCAGCTTCTGGTTTCACCGTCTCCACGAGATTCCCCATGAGACACGGCTTCCTATATCTTTCTCAATTTCTATATCTAACATTAGTAAAAAAAAATACTATTCACAGTCAGAAGAACAAACCGCTCAAATGTAGGCCATTCAAGGCCAGTAGAGGTGAGGATTATTCACCTGTTCGATAGGTCGCACGACACCGGTACCAGCTCCCTTCGCCGTACCCACGAGCACCTATAATTTATATTTGACGACACAATAGGTATTAAAAATTAATTAGCGTAAAAGTGTTTCAAGCCTATGAGCAGTAGTCATAACTGAATCTGAGTGTCGGGGCGTCGTATGAAAGATAAACACTTTCATAGCAATTTCGAATCCCGGAAAATACCAGTTCCAAGTAACATTCATAAATAACATAGAACTATTTTGGCAATGGGAAAGACTATCATATTAAAAAAAAGACAAAAATTTCACGTGAATTACCCCCCCCCCCTCCCCCCGGCCCCTCTCCTCCCGGCCCCTCCCCTCCTCCCCTCCCAAATCACTGTCGCAATTTTCATCAATATTTATTTTAAAATGCTGACCTGTACGAGATAGGAGTGGGGATACAGCTTGGCCGCGTGAGAGACGCCCTGGGCTACCTGGAAATATAAGTCATATTATATGACTCAATTCTAGATTTATCTTCATTAACATTCCCAACAGGTCATTTAAGGTGAAAACACTCGCCAGAACAAATTTTTCCGGTGCTCCATTAAATACGTACTTATTTTTTTCACAATATTTCACATAGGGCTTTGTTAGATGAAAATATAAAATAAACAAATCTGACCTTGTGAGCTCGCTTGAATTCCTTCATGATGGACAGCACCACCTTCACCGGTGTGATCTGAAAAGAAGAATTTTCGAAGATTCCGAAGCAATTTAAAATTCCAAAAACAAAGAAGCAATTTGAAGTTAACTAGTGATGAGCAAACAAATTTAATACAGGGAGACAAATACCCTTGTTAATTAATTTCGATTGCGTTATCATTAACATCGATTGCGTTCAAACAATGATGATTTTGCTTGCGCTCATTTAGGGAAAATTTTTCTTTACTTATTTTCCTTTCTACTCTATCATTCTTTGCTCACCTTGGTCATCTTATAGATTGCATCGAATGGCGCATAGAAGACGAGGTACCAGATGAGGGTTGCCTGTAGCATTAATCATTTATATTACAACTTTCAAAAAAACAATATTGCATAGCTAGACCGAAATCATTGAAAGGATTACCTTCATCTATATTTCTTCAGAGAAACAGCGAACCCACATGTTTGCTTCTTATTCGTAAATTTTAACGTATTCCTATTTAATTCACCTCACATAATAAAGTCATCTGATAAAATTGGATACTAATACAAACAGCTGACCAGGAGGATATCGTCGTGTCGCTTGAAGGGGGTGATCAGGGGCTCGCCGAGAAGAAATGAGGCCAGGAAGGAGTCGGCGAAGCACATCTGAGCAAGGTCTGAGATCAAAGATCAAAGTTTAGCGCGAAAAAAATAAATATTCTACCGAACCAGCATAGTGCTCAACCAGCAGGACAGCGGGTGCTTGCGGGAAAACATGCCCGCTGCAGAGGACATCTCATCGCGGATCTCGCACGTTACCTGAGATACGGTATCGATTGATAAGCTACCTTATCCACCGTACGGTACTATAACTGTATCTAAACTACATTGTTCGATAACAAATCCTTCACATTCCGGTTTCAGCACCGAATCATAATTGTCCAACCCAAATTTCTAATTGCATAAGTAGTATGGCTTGTTAATGAACACTTAACCATTAGAATAGTCTCATATCATGACTCACCAGCAGATAGTGAGCGGTGTCGAAGTATGGATACATCTTGAGTCGATGTATCCATGCTCCGTAGGCGAGTAGTGTCGCCTGATCGACCGAGCCAACGTCCACCCCCAACATGGCAGACCCTGGTGAAAACAATGATAATGGTATTAGCAATGATAACAATGATAACCGAATGAATGTTCTCTATTACGAAGATTCGCGAAGGAACGGACAATAATAGAAATGGGTGACGTCATCAATACGAAAATGATTAATATCACGTGCGCATCACAATCGCAAATTTAATCTGACATTTGTTTTTAAAATTAGATTTTCGGTGTTAGGAACTCTCGATCACTCTTGATTTACAGGAGCGAAAACAATTTGTGGCAGGAAAGAATGAGAGGGACAAAATAAAGTGAGTTTGCGTGGCAGGTGCCCTAGGATTACAATGCCTGAACACATAGAAAACATAGATCACAACGTTTAGAAGATTTTGGCGTTCATAGAAATGGTTTAGCCAAGAAATGGTTAACATATTTGAAAATCAAGATTTAGATTTTCCAGACAAGAAATAATCAAAAATCGGAAAATCAACCGATGCGCTAACCGAACATCCAGAATATTTTCTATAGAATACTCTTTATCTTTATAATATCCCTGATATGGTCACGGTCGAAAGTCATGGCAACAGAATATTACAATGGTATCACAATCGAATTGCACTCGGTATAAACATAACTATAAAGCATCTATTCAAGCGAAGCTAACGTAAGTAAAAGCCTAACAAGCAACTATGTACAACTCTGTGATATCAAACTGAAAAAGTTTAACGAACGAGAGTGCCTGAGAGAAGGGATGGAGAAAGAGGGCGAGAGAGATAGGTAAGATATCCAGAGGCGGCTTAGAGAAACACCTCGGATACTCTTCCTACACTGTGACTAGAGAGAGGGGGAGAAGGGAGGGGGGGGGGGGTGATTTGAGCGGGGGTTAGGAGGGAAGAGAAGCAAAGAAATCCAGAAGCAGTTGTCTCAGAGACGAGAGAGTGAAGGGATCCTATTGATCGATTCGTTCTACTCTATACTCACTTCCGCATGCCTAATCATCCTCATCTACCGTATCCTCAGGTGCATTCAAGATTACTGTACTATCCAGGGATGGGTTAGGTGATCTGGGAGGGTTGGGAGGATGGGCTAGGATCAATCCCTTAAGCTCCTTCAATTCCGCTAAAATCTGAGTCTGAACCGAGGCTGTTTCAGTTTTTCCCTCATCCAGATCACATACTGCCCTATTCACTTTTCCTATTCCTATTTGGTTTGATCTACCCATCTCGGCTATCTCTTCCAGAGATTCGGCCACTTTTCGTTGCCATTCTTCTAGAGTCCAGGGTGCTACTGAGGCAGAGGAGGCGAGAGGGGGTACAGATGACGCCACTGATTCCTCCGTCTTCTTCTCCTTCTCTGCCTGGAGCACTTCCGACGATAACGTCACGGCCTCCTCAATCAGAGGCTTCTGCTCAGCTGCGACCTCGGAAGACCCGAAGATCAGACTCTCGAGCATCCTGAAATAGGAGAATTAACTTGTGCATTGAATTCCTAGAACTATTATTAATCAGTGGCAATCTGGAAAATGAAGTGCGAGTGGAACACAAACTCAACTATCCTTTTCACATGCTCATTACAATTATCTCTGGATTAATAAATCAGAATTCTAGCCAATTCAAGCATACCTGGGCGCTTCAATAACGGTGAATCGAAGGCGGTCGTAGGGTTGGTCGAGCGGAGACTTCGAAACTCCCGCCAGCGACAGCACCTTGCTACCCACCAGCACGACCGCACCACACTACGAGGGTACACCATTGACACAAGCACAACAATTACTGATATTTTGATAGCGAAACAATAATCCCATCGTCAGAGCAACAAGCAAGGTATCTAACATCCATCCACAACATTTGTATTCGATTTACTACTGGGGTCACTATAATCGATCTTTTGATATGCATTCCGTCAACAATAATCTGCTTCCTCACCAGATACGCGACTTCGTGCGAGATATGACTGGAAGCGTAGAGGATGGCAGTGAGAATCGTCGCTTTCGTAGTAGTCGATGGCTTCAGAAGCTCGTTCTCCGTCGGGACCCATTTGCCGTACACGAACTGTATGGCGACGTTTCACAAACTACATAAAGCCGTGCACCATCAGACATCCAACATAATACCAAGTGCGCAGGGATGAGAAATCAGAACAAAGAAAATATCGATTACCGTACCTGCTGCACGATTTTCACCACTCCTGAGCCGTTGCCCTTCGTGCAACCGACGAGCACTTGCAGTAGAGTGTGGTCGACGAATTTCGTCGCGCCCGAGTGCACACCCAGCATGATCTGCAAATAATAAGGGTTATTTGTAACTAGCGTCTGGAATTATCCGTCATCTTCAGTGATAGTTCTCCCAACAAACTAAAAGTAAGGATGGTGATGGGATATCGGATTTCATTTGATTGTTGTGAAATTTCATTATAATGCTGATTTTATCCCCCAACGTCCCAATACTTCATGAAAGGGATGCCCAAAAGCAAAAGTACTTTAATAAACTTAAGGAGTCTCATAATCACAAGTGGTTTGTTTTCGCAATCGACATGATATTCACTGATAAATATCAACTTTCGTACATGATCTTCCATACAATTTGCGCTCGAATTCATCTTATCGTACATGATCACATTCCTAGTCTATGATAAGCGCTATCAGTGACGAGAAAACGCTCGTGATATATGTGTATCACTGTATACTTTTCATGCAATCGGACAATCGAAGAAAAATATTGAGCAGAAATAGAAAACTATAGAACATGAATTTTGAAAAGTGATAAAACGTACCTTGTGATTTCTCTGGAATTCCTTGGCCACGCAGATGACGTTCTTCACTGGCTTCCAGTTAAAAATGCCAGCGAATGAGTCGAGTATGGATACGTGATACCAGATCACAGTGAACTGCAACGAGAATCACCACTCGATCATACTTCTGTATTACATTCTTTACCAAAATTGTATGTAGGTATGTGGAAAATACGTATAAGTCGAAACAATCCAGAATCGTGCTAATGTTATTTTATAATTTTTCAAAATGAACAAACCAGCATGATATCGCTCTTGCTCATGAGCGGAACCAGCAGCGAATCTCCGAGAAGGAAGTTGGTCAGGAAAGTGCCCGAGAATGAGACCAAAAGGGTGCAGAACCAACTGAGGATTGAATTAATTAAGATAATCAACACTACTAAGGATCCGCGGGCTAGCCATAAATTCGGTAGAGCTCGGATAACCTAACTCTCTATTATGGTGTTGCTTAGGCTGCTTAATGTTAGACTCGGTGCTAAGAAGTAGTCTGATCAAAGCCCGCGGATCTATAGATGTGCCAACATCGTTACGGAGCAATTAAAATTTAAGCTTAATAGAAATATCGTTTAAGGAAAGCCTATCATAATTGTGATCGTCTATAGGCTAAGAAATGACATTTTCTTACCTGGCGAAAGGATGGAGTAATGCGAAGGACGGACCGGTCTCTTCGCGAACGGAAAGGGCCATCTACAATATTGAAAATGAGTGAAAAATGAGCACAATTGGCTCTAATAAAAGAACTGAGAAATTTCACATTTATATAGTAGATCTATGCACAGATATTTTTTTTTTTGCTGGACATTGTATTTTAAAAATGTGATTTATGATAGAGCCACTTACCAGAATGTAATGAGCGACGTCGAGCGGAACGGTGCAGTCAACGACGACCTTCTCGAGTAGATGACCCCACTCTGCGAACATCCTGGCACCGAGTGCTCGAGCCTAAGGCTAGAAGAGCACAATGAGAAACGGGCGAAGAAACAATACACTATTACCGATGATAGAGATAAGAAAATGGGCAGGGCTAACAACTTTTCAGAGCAGAGACAAAAAAGTTGAAGAAAGACATTAAAACCGGAAAATACCTGTTTAGAGCCGGGGAAAAGGTCTGTGGCTACCGTACTCTTTTGGCCAGACGACGGTCCCGGACCCGGAACAACCACGAACTAATTTTTCAAAGTTTGGAAAAAATTTTATCTGCTCGATATTTCATTGAAATTGTCATCATTTTTTTTGTCGTTTATGATCGCAAAAGTATTGTCTATTCAGGGTAATCTAATCATGCTCGTGACGCGTGTCATCCGTCGTCACGCGAGCTCGATTCGCTCGGGCGACGAAACTCGAAGAGCGTTCGTCAACTTCTTCGAGTCGGAAGGCCATGTACAAGTGCCATCGAGCAGTGTCGTGCCGCCCGCAAGTGATCAGTCGCTTCTCTTCACTAATGCAGGCATGAATCAGGTACGTCGGCTTAATTTTCATTGGCGAACGTTCATTTACGAATGGGCAACCATGCTAGCTATTTTGTCTCCAATAAAATATGTTGTTGCGTTTCTATAAAATAATGGAACGGATAGTTGGCACAATTCTATTACCGACCGAGATTAAATACTGGAAGTATGTACCCTAATCAAGATTTATTGCTTGAATTCATAAGATGGCTCTTTTCAATGTAGTTTTTTTCAGTTTAAAGGTGTCTTGGCCGGTGTGGAATCAGCCGATCGATGGCCTTCACGTGTTGTCACACATCAGAAATGTATTCGGTACGATTTCAATAAAACATCTAGTTATCTAGATTTTGTAGTTATCTATGTAGTTATCTAGACTATGTTTTTGAGAATCATTAGCATTAGATTAGACCATTCGATGACTGAACCATCGAAACCTGCAGATGTGTACTTAGTTGACGAAGATTCTAGGGAATTAACTAAAATGAGGACGGAGTAGGTCAATAAATATTGCTCAGCGCTGGAGGGAAGCACAACGATCTCGATGACGTGGGCAAGGATTTGCACCATCTCTCGTTCTTTGAGATGATGGGCAATTGGGCATTCAACAATGCTTACGGAAAGGTACGCTTTTAGAATATGATATTATTTGCGACTTCTTTTTTCTATATCAGATATTAACTTGCTAAAAAGAATGGTTGTCTATATTATATGGAGAGTTATGATCCCTCAAATTTTCAACTAGAGTCAACTATTATTGGTTTAGAAATTTTTCTTGTTTGCTTCGCGAATTACCTTTCTGACCTGTCTATCAATGATAATGTTGCACCCCTACGGCGCCTTCGCTTCCTGTTGACTGTAGACAGCAATTTACGATGTTGCATATTTCCGCTTCGAATTACAACGTGTATCCTGGTTGTCTTTGCTGTCAGACTTTACAATCTAGTGGAAACAAGGAGAACACTGCACTTCTGAATTTTTTTAATACGGTAGATCACACATCATCCTTTATCTTCTCTTGGCGCCAAAATCCTCTGATTATGAGTACCCAGCGGGATCACACGAACTATCAACATCAGACGAACTAAAAACATTATTTTGGCGCCATTTTATGGGTACGTATATCGCTACCGTAAACCTGCACAAATTGTAATGTACTGCAGATATTTGTCTGTTTTATCTTCCATTGATTAAACATATAATTTATTTCAGGAAACGGCATGCAAACTCGCCTGGACGTTTCTCACTGAGGTCATTCAGATTCCGAAAGGTACGAATTGTAATTTTTAAATAACATTGTTTGGTTGGCTTAGCTATTGTTTGATTTATCTTGCCCGATATGTTTATCTTTCCTTTGTTTAGAGATTCTGTTGATCACATACATGATTTTCTCCAGATCGTCTCTACGTCACGTACTTCGGTGGTAATGCTCGATGGGGAGTGGCAGAAGACACTGAGACGAGAGATATCTGGAGAACAATGGGGTACGGTAACATTTTTTTATATCTGTAGTCGAATGAGTTGTGGTCATTTTCCTGTAGCTGATCCCCGACGTATCGCTTTGGGGTTATTTTTCTCCCTCGGGTATCGGTCACTGATAATAACGTGGCTGTGTGTGCTGTCCTTTGGCGCACTGTCCTTTAGTCATTCCGAAACTGCGATGGAGCGAGAATCGTTTCCCTTGTCGGGAAGAGAGATGACCCCTTGTGAGTCTCTCGAGTTATGGCTGCAGACTTGCGCAATTTGATGACCGCAGGCAAGAGAGCCCCTTTGAGGCGGAGGGTAGAAGGGACAAAGGTCACGACCGATCATGACATGATTACCCACATACGGTAATTGATCTACTCCAGTCTCGGAAGGATCGCAAAGAAAGAGACAAAGACGCTTGCGCAACAGCGAGAAAATTGATTAGCAGCAATCAGGGTGCTTTGGCGGTGACCGGGTGAAGGTCGGCTGGAGTGACCAGGTGATGTGGTGGTGCAATGAATGCTCAAGCCAGGAACTAAGATTTAGATTCATTGGGGAATGTAATTAGGTTTCTCTAAAAAAAAAGTAAAAAAAATGAAACTACCAATTATCTTACAGTTTCAGTTATCGATTTTTCAAATTCGTCCATTTGTTTTTGTCAATCTTATTCACTCATTCCAGTCTCGATCCCTCTCGTATCCTTCCTTTCGTCGGCGAAAACTTCTGGGAGATGGGCCGAACGGGTTCGTGTGGACCGTGTACGGAGATACATTACGATAGAGTGGAGGTACGGTATTGGATACGGTAGCCATGTGCGATGCTAAAATAAGTGCAGGGCCGATCGGGCGTGCCTCATCTGGTGAATCGTGATGACTCGGTGGTCGAATTGTGGAATGTCGTCTTCACCAACTCGATGAGGTATACGATAGTTCACGACGATAATCGAACAGTTTCTGACTCTTTTTTGTTAATTCTTAATCGAAAAAAGTGGAAAAGACTCAAGAGGATCATTTGCTGGTAGTTTTTGCAATGATCCCTCGCGTACCTCCGATTTCAATCTCGTCGGTTTCAAAGTCTCGAGCGAGCACGACACTTCTTTGTGTGGAAGTCGGACAGGATGGTATACGTGCTCTCTCTCGATTTTGCGTGCTCTCTACTCATTTGTCTGACCTCCAGCTAGTGTCTGCGCTCTCTCCGATCTCCGTACTCTCTCGATAGTTGACACCATCTGGCAGCAGCGCGCCGTGCACTCCCCCCCCCCCCCCCCCCCCCCCCCCCCCCACTATCGCTTGCTTCGATCTGCGTGACTCTCTTCGATTCGCATGCTCTCTCGTTGCTCTGATCATCGAGAGATCGTCCAGGATGAAGAGATTGAAAGTAAATGAACTAACAGACAACGGCAGATTTGAATCGCACGCGAGAAGTGATTGTGAAAATGAGAATATGAGATTGTGATTGGGATACCGTAGTGTGACCATGAACACACGGTAAGAGTAGTAATATATCGACTCTTGCAGACATGAGGACGGTAGCGTGAGTCCGCTGGATACGATGCACGTCGATACGGGTGAGAGGTTAAACATTGATTCGTTGCGATATTGGGCGATCCACTCTAATCGACCTTTTTCGGTTCTGTTTTTTTAAAGTATATTCATGCAACTCAGAATTCTAGTTGGATCTGAAATCAGAGGGAGCCCTCTCATGGCCATAATTTTTTGTTAATTTCTCTTGTATTGCTTGTTCTTTGGATGAGCTAGTGTTGTAGCCCTCCTCCACATATTTGGAACATTTGTGATTTTTCATCTATCTTTCACACCGTGAACGTTTGGTTTTATCTCGATCAGGGTATCTCACTAGATAGCCTCTCTGTGAGGTGACACGATCTGGAAAATGAGGAATGAGGGGTTTATGACAGTTTAACGAGGTGGACGAACGTAGATTGAGTGGGATGATAGGGAAAGGGACGTGAAGGAAGGTTCTAGTTGGTCCCCACTCTCTTTCTTTGATCTACTCGTTTCCGCCCTTAGGATACGATTGGACAATACCAACAGCTGACACGATGGGACGATTTCGGGGAGGTTTCACTCTGACAGTGATTAGTTGGAAGGATATTCTTCCGGAGTGCGTAGGGAGAGCTGAGAGACAAGGGTTAAGGTAGGTCAGAGGATGGATGAGACAGTGAGGGAGTATTTGACAGTGGAAATACATTGTGAGTGGGAGGATTGATGAGGTTTTTTGTCATTCGAAGGGCTATCACACCCAGCTGTCGGTTTCGACCCTTAAGGGTAGATGGAAACAATGATCTCCCTGAATTTACGCATTGACTGCGCGCAGGCATTTTTGAACATGCTGATGGTAAGCGATAAATTCAAATATTTCGATGTAATGATGTGGTCCCTCTAGGCTGATTCGGTTATGCAAATTCGTGCAGATGGATCAGTGAAGATATTGGTATCTGGTGGACATGATTCAATCTGAGCGATGACACCTGTCTGCTGGAAGGAAAGGAGATGAGGAGGAGGCATGGACTGATCGGGAGTGGTGATAGGGAGGGAAGAATTATGGGGACACACCTGTCGGATGGATATGGATGAATTAAAACAACTAGATGTACTGTATAGATCTAGTTGTTTTAATTTTATCCATGTTCTTTTCTTATTTCACAACCAAGTTATCGCCATTATCTAGCCCCGTAGAAACGAATCCATTAATTTCAATTTTAACTTAGTTTAACGCTCTTAAAAGAGCTTAACATAATATTACGACGGTCTCAATTAGCCCCATCGGATATCTCCAAATAAGCCACCTGTCAGATGTCTTCATCCGAAGAATCACCCCGTTCCATCTATCCTCTGATTCCTATCGTAATCTGTGCAGTCCGAGTCTCACCTGTCGCCAGTATCTGCAGAGATGATGATGTGTAGATATCATAAATGAGGTCGAGGAGCAGTTAATAGGAGTGACGAGGATAGATAATCGGATGCTGATTACGCCATACATTGGTTAGATTGATCAGTGTTTATGCGCGAGTGGTCAGGGGCTTAATGAGCGAGAACAGCCTAATTGAAGGGGATTAGCGAGGACAGGCGATGATGGATGACAATTAGGAAAGTTTCGGAGCTGATCTGTTTTCTAAAAATTGTGTCTAGAAGGCTGATAGTTAGGAGTGAAAAAATTGGCAGATTTGAGAAGAAAGGCTTGAATTACCGATTCCAGGTCTGGGACTGGAACGGCTTGTCTCCGTTGTACAGGGTGTCGGTTCCAACTTCGACACCGACCTCTTCCGCCCCATTATCGGCGGGATCGAGAAGGTATGGTAGCGTACTGTAGAATATTACAAGCTTCAGATTTTGACCCAATAGCCAGATTGTGATCATTCCAGATTGTGATCACAAAGTCTTAGTTGCATGGGAATCATTTTTAATTTTATCTTTTTTTATCACGATTTCTCGATTGATTGGTCATACTCTAATGATGTTCTTTCTCATAGCTGATTCGATAAGGCACATTGGCATTTATCGATGCTTTGGGAACTCAATGAGATAGTGCTTGGGGACATTCTGTACAAACACTGCTCCCCCTGATCATCATTCATTCGTGCCCTTTAAATGCCCAATCGCCTTCAAAATGAGACAATTGTGTGCCCTCATTCCCTTCAACTTTTCACCCTCCCTTTCCCTGTTTCTTTTCCCGCACTGTCAAAAGAAGAAACAAAGTGAGAGACGCTTTTTGCGAGTGTGAGAAAGTGTGAAAGAGAGCATGCAAACTCGAGAGACGAATCACAGCTCCCAAATGAGTAATGAATGGAATGAAAATACCCTCCGAGTAATTGCAGCTTTCCGCTTCGGGTGCACGATACGCGGGCCGCGTGGGCGCCGCGGACGCGCCAGGCGTCGATGCAGCCTTCCGCCTGGTCGCGGATCACGTACGCGCCGCAAGTGTTGCTCTGACGGACGGTGCGCGGCCATCCGGAGCCGACGCTGGCTTCGTCGTGCGCAAGATGATCCGACGTGCTGCCTGGCGCGCCACTTCCCAACTCGCGGCGCCGCGTCACTCGCTCGCTGCTCTGGTGCCCGTGGTAGTTGGCTCGCTCGAATCGGCCTATCCGGAGCTGAGAAAGGAGAAGGAACTGATTGAGAAGATGATCGAGAATGAGGAGAAGAAGTGAGTTTAATCAACGGTTTCAAGTTTTGATCTTTGATCTTTGCCGGTTCTGGAAGTCGCTGGACAGCGGCTTGAAGCACTTCCACAGGGAAATCCACAACGAGGGTCTGAAGCCAGGGGATACGGTATCCGGTGAGTATCGATTTTTCGTTGCGAAATTACTTTTTTCACCTGGGAATTCCCAGTAAAGTGACGAGAATAGTGCGGGAAAAGTGTTGCGTCTACGCACGTTATCATGCTAGGAAGAGGGAGGGGAGTTATGACTCTCTCAATTCTACATGCTATCTCATCGGTCAGACAGTGCTAGAGAGTGTGAGGAGGGGAGAGAGTTAGAGAACATTGCTCGGAGGGCTTAGGGTCGTGGAGATAAGAATGGCGCCTCCTTATCAATGTAAGGAGAGTGAGCGGGGTGATTACAGCCCATTAGGCTGATAACGAATTTGCTTGATTTTTTTGATCGACAGAGCCTCATTGTCAGGAATTGCACCATTCGGAGAAATTCACCTAGGAATCGTGCATGAGTGCAGAGTGCAAACGGATCAACAAACTGAAGCCGGGGTTTAGGAGATGAATTCGAAGAATTTGGTTGCATTTCAGGCGCTACACTCTTCCGACTACACGATGCACGCGGTCTCTCCCCCGATCTCGTCGAGTTATTGGCTGATGCCCGTGGTCTGCGTCTGGATCTAGAAGGCTATGACCGGCTCCGGATAGCAGCTAAGGTGAGCTCCTATTTCACGGCTCCGGATGGGCTGAATTCCCTGGTATTCCTTCCGGCTCTCATTGACTAACTGAGGAAAAACCTCTAGAGCAAGGTATTTCTTTGTTTCTGTTGGCCTAGGAAAGGATGGAGAAGGGGGAAAGAAGGTACGGCCAGGCGTTTTTTTTACTGTGACATTTCACTCTCCTGGGGGTATAGCCGCCCTCCTTTTCCCCTTTTCTCCCTTTTAGCTCCCTAAAAAGTGAGCCGAATGTGCAAAAAATGAGGCAATAAGATCAGAATGACCTTACGGTTAAGTGATTATTGAGTCACAGGGCTTGTGTGGTTACGGTAGATGACTAAATAATCGATCGCAGGAGCAGTCGAAGGCTGCAGACGAGAAGAAGAAGGGAGTAAGGAGATAATAGAATCAGGAGATTACTGTAGATTACGATAGTTATCGATTGTTGATTTTGCGTTGAGATTGTTGTAGATAATGATGATAAATGAATGAGCTGACCCGAAGGTGTACCATGATCTTTCTTCGATTCATTGACAGATCCCATGGCTAGAAATTCACGAGAATGATGGATCGACTGTGAGACAGTGATGGGCTTTGTCTTTAGAGTGAGGGGGGGGGGGGAGTGAGAGTATCCCCTAGAGCACTCCCTTCCTGCAACCCTGCCGGGATTGAGTTTCCTCCACCATATTTCTTCCCTGGTGATCTAAGGTCGCAGACGCTCCATCGGCAGGTGTGTTCCTATCGTAAGTACCCAATTCAGGGGCAGTCATTGAGCACAAGTACTCTGCTTTTTTGTCGTGTTATTGGCTATCTGCCAGACTTCCTTTGGCGCCGCCGAACCGTGCAAAAAGTGGAGGCTTCCCGCATGGAGGGGATGGCTACCGTAATCAGTAGTACAGTTGGCACACCTCATTAAAGGTTATCAGCCCACTAATGAGTGATCACTTCTTTTTGCGAAGCGGTGTTGCGCTTTGATCTGATGTGTTGGAAAAGGTTATGTAGGGGGAGAAGTGAGTTGGCACCGTTCTAACTGGAGACTTCTTCCCATGTCATTTCTCGGCCTGATGAGACAGACACTGATACTTTGGTACGATGACACTCACCTTCTCGATGGGCCAATGGTTTCATCAAACAAATCATCACGAATTGAGCTGTCCCTATTCAGAGAAATATATTTCCGAGCAAAGTCTACTCATTATGCAAGGGTTTTGAAGAATGACACTCCTGAATTCACCTGGTCCCTCTTTTCTCTAACCTCTCGTTGATCTGTGACTTAGCGCACATCTGGCTCCAACATGATGGATTACTGTAGTGAAGAGGCAATCGATAACAGGCCAGATCGATAAATGGTATCAGATGAGTAAATGTAAGAGGTGACCATCTCGAAAAGAGAGAGAGAGAGAGTGCACCCTCTTATCTCTTCACCTCTCAACCCTGACTGGATCCCTCTACCCGCTCCTCTCGCTCATCTCTTCCCTCCGACCGGCCACGGTCATCCAAGGAGACGTTTCACGACGGTTTGTAACAGGTACCGCCACCCACCACCCGAAAAGATGCAACCTGAGGCGGATAGACAGACATTGATATCAAGTGCTTTTTAGTGTGTCAGCCAGCTTCGTCTCAACAACCCCTTCTTTACTCCTGGATCCTCTGTATGTTGTCATATCCAGGGTACTGTAGAAATACTTTGCTCAGATTTCACTGTCATTTTTTTCTTCAAAAGATGACACAGAGCCAAACTGCGCCTTTCATGTCTCCAAGATAGAGATAGAGAACAACTTTCCCGCCTCATTTTTACTCCTCCTACTTTCTCATTTTTCCCGCGCTGTCTCCAGTTCCAGATAAGCTTTGCAGTCATAGTCTGGAGGTGTTTATATGCGGCGCTACGGAGAGTACGGTAGGCGCGAAGTACGGTACTTTTGAATGTTGTGGACTGTATCTATCAGGAAATCAGATATGGGAATGGCGTAAGTTCCTTAGCACTGTCCACTTGAGGCAAGTTCCCGTCTTTGATCAGGACAGCCAAACAATGGGGTTGGGTCACAGGACTGATTTGAATACAGTGTCTCGTTGATTCCTGGCCCTTGTGACTTGCCTTGAGTGAGAGAGATGGAATTCGAACGCATGATTGATCGTTGTTCTGTAGATGGAGGAATAGTGAAGAGAAGGAGGGATGCCACGGGGAATCAAAAATGGTGAGAATAGTCATGCAATCACTATGTCTCATGCCTATCACCTTTCTTCACACTTTTTACACGGTCCTCTAGATCAATTGTTCGAGATGTTTTCCACGGTAGGTCACGACAGAGTTAATTGAGGGCAACATATCGTATCTTGTCGTAGGTGACAATCACTTGTCAATGGCTTTCCCTATCCCAATCAAGCCGTCCGATCTGATTATCTTCGCCAATCGCTCTCGAGAGGAAAGATCCCTTATCGGAAGACATTGCTGCTGCACCAAAAAACTTGCGATTTCTTGTCGATGCGTTTCTTGCCATGTTCTGTTATTTAGTGGCAGGCAGGGACAGGGGCGAGAAAAAGCGCGTAACTTCTATCGCTTGCGCCGATCAAAGGCCGTTGCTCCTGTTCAGTTTCACGCGTTTTCCCCTCAACTTTTGCCTCACTCAGATCGATTAGATCAAGGTGATTACTCAAACAATCATTTTGATTCTCGCGCGAAATCATCTGATGGTCTGATCACCCATCGTATTTCGTATTGGTCCGTAATTCGAACTATCTGGTATTGAGTGAGATCACTAACTCTCTTCGTTCCACACTCTCTCTAGCATTGCATAACCTGTGAGAGATCATGTAAATAGAGAGATAATTTTCCCTTGGGGAGCCCTGCTGAGAGTTCGTTGCCCTTCCGAGCAGAGAGAAAAACGAAGTGAGGAGAAAACGAAGACAAAGAGGCAATACTCATTTATCGTCCTCTCCTCCTCCTCTTTCCGATCTCTCCCAGGTACTTTTTTGCCTGCATGTGAGTGTGCGCACCTAGAATCTATCCAGGTAGATCATTGGTTAGAGTACGGTAGATTTCATTCCATTCGGCACTTATGACCCAACTTCTTCATCTAAAAGGCTTTTCTTCCCATAATTCCTCTGACTGTAGACGTTGTGGTGATGAAAAATCGAAATATCTACTCTAGGTTTTCGTATTTATCTAGTATCGGACTAAAAGTATCAGTTGGAGTACGATAGATTTGGTACATAAATTTGAAATATGTTTTGTTTCTGCTCTGGGGATGATGACTATATGTTGTCTTTCGTCTCTTCCGCTCTCTCGCTCGGTCATTTTTACTCGTTGTTCTCACTCCCGAAAAGGTTATGGGAGCGTGCATCTATGGGATCAGAGCAATTGTCATTCGAATGATTGCATTAAATGATAATAATTACGAAATTAAATATGCAAGCGAAACTAATTGAAAATATTTAAGAAAATAAAAATACGGTAGCTCGGTAATTAATTCGACACATCACCCGCTACAACTCTAATACAGAAGCTACCGTAATTTTTGTTTGTAGTTTGCTTGACCAGAGTGGATTATCGATTGTCTTGGGCGATCAAGCTGTAACCCGTTCCTTTCTTCGCATTATTTCGTCTCTCCGATATTGATCGGACTCGCTTCATTCATTTTCCTCCAACCTCTTCCCTTCTCTATCCTCTACTCTCTCCCTTCTTGCCAAATGGCAACAGTTTCTTCTCGTTCCTTTGCGCTTTGTCCCTCCTGTGCCTTCCACTTTGTCATAGTCAGAGAGGGGGAGATGATTGGGTCTCTACCTCCTGCTCTCCCTTGACCCTTGCCGATCCTTCGTAACTGCATGAACAGAGACAGAAGCCGCGACCATAAACCGCCCGCTACCCCTCCTAACCGATCATAAATTCATCTCATCTGTACACGCGTACATTTAGAGACTGCTTGTGTGGTTCTGTCATCATGTTCCGTCTCTTTATCGAGCCGCTTATTATGATGTTGACATTGCGCGGTGCCAAAGGTGTTCGTGTTGATAAGAGTGATATCTGATTGCAGATTCGCGGAACGCTTGCGCGCACGCAAAGCCCAGCTCGCACGGGCCGCCGTCAAGGGTATGATTATTATTATTTAATTTTTTTTTAAATTGCGAATTGTCTAGTGAAACAACCTGTTATCGTTGCAACAGGTAGCATCCGTTCCCGTAAGTGTCAGGTCAGACCAGAGGGTGTTTGAGACCGGATTAGGGCGTGCTAATCGAGTCTCGCGCTAAGGCCTGTCAATCACTGTCTGCCTTGGGCTACTTACTCTCGCTTTTTATCCACTGCAACTCAATTCCCGATTTCGATCTTTTGGTACCTGATCTGATCGGCCCGATCAGTTCACTCAGTCTTCTGACCCTGTCCATGGCCTGCACTCTGCTATTTAGCGAACGTCTGACACTGAGCTGATTTCTAACTCTGAGCCGTGTATTTTCCATGTAGAAGTGGTGATCTTTTCGTTACGTACAATCAACCAACCTACTATCAACCATAGCGCTCTTCTAATCAAAGGATGCCCTTGTATCACTTGTCGCTGTCAGCAAAATCGGGGTCGTATAGCCAAAACCTCTTTCCCTTTTCCTTGTCCGGGTCATTATGCCTGTCGTGTTCTCCTTTGATTTGCCAACTGTCTGATTCCTATCATTTACAAGGGCGAACGGGGGGCCTATCATTAACGAGGGAAGAAAGGCCACTGATAGAGGTGTGTGTCCACTAGTTCTAAAGGGACACCCGGCCCCAATGCCCCCATTATCGATAGGTAACCTCTTCCACTCCTCTCGCTCGTGTTCCTTTTTGACATTTGACATGGTCGTTTTGCGACAATCGAGGCTGGGGGAGAGGGGAGAGGGAGAGACGAGAGAGCGAAGGTCATTGAAGAGACGAGGGAAGGGAGAGGGTGATCAGAGGTGAGAGGAGGGGAGGTGGGCGGAGTCAGAGTTAGAGGAAGACGGGTGCTATGGCCCCGCCCTCGTCCTGCCTCATTCCACCGGACGGGCACGGTCAGCGATCAGTCCCAATCCTCTATTCTTGTTATCGATATACTTGTACTCTCTTGCTCGTTTCGCGCACTTGTCATTGATTTGGAGTCATTTCGTGCCTTCTTTTCACATTATTTTCGAATGATGCTCATCCACTGTATTTGCAGTGAATGCGTCGCGCGTCGCTCGCCCCCGAGATTCTCTACGGCGGTGCTGCAGCAGCAGCTGCTGCACCGGCTGCTGCATCGGTCGCAGCCCGCTTCCGCTGCGAGGAGGCAGTGCCGGTGGAGGTGCTGCTAGCCGCAGCCTCGGCCAGCACCTACTCTGCAGGTACAGCACAGCAATGCGACGTATCTTAATCCTCGCCCACGGTCAGCACACCACCAGCTGCACCACGCCCACCACACGACGACGTTCAAGCCATCGACGTTGGCGCCCGCCTCGTCGTCCGTCGCCGCTGGCTCCTCGATGGCCTACACCGCCCGTCGTCGCTCACTGCCCATCCGCGCCCATCAGCGTCCCATCGTCGGAGGACAGGTAAGCAAGCACTTTGACTGCGTGGCTGGCGACCTCCCCTGACGTTTACTGAGTATCATGATCGTGCTGCTCCTTCAGATGCCAGCCCATCGTCGTCGACCGGTGATCGCACCTGAGACGAGACTGAACGCCGCCCAGCACCCGCACGTCAGTCCCATCTACGACCCCAAGATTCAGATGGACGATCGGACGTTGAGGAATCTGAAGGACACTGAGGTACGAGGGAAGAGTGATCTTTGATCTTTGCTCATGCAGACTAGAGCACGATGTATTGATTAATCCGTCTCTGCAGCCAAAAGGTCTTTTGTGCTCGCAAGCTTCTTCCATCTCTTATCTGATCTTCTCCCCGTCTCTTCTCATCTCTACCCTTGTATGCATTGTTTCAATCGCGCGACAGGTGGCGAAAAGGGAGTCGTGCTGTGCGCGAAATCCTTCCCCCACTCATCTCGATATCTCGTCCATGACTCTCCTCAATCCACACACTATCTCGTCCTATTCCCTTGTCTCATATCTAGATCTATGTCCTTTCGACCAGCGCTATCCTCGATTCAACCCTCCTCCTTTCCACTCCTACACCCATTTCATTGCATTCTCTCACCTCTGAAACACGAGCTCGCTCGTTTCCTCTCGTTTTTAGTACGCCCATCTCACACCTTATCTCTATCGACCTTTAGTACCACAGTAAACGTTGGTTGTTGAGATTTCGCTGCGTAGCTGATGACCTCCCCTTTGCTTGTCTGAGTATCATCATTGCTTCGTTGCAGCGCGACTCGATTCTCACCGGGCCGACTTTCCTGAAGAACGCTCAGTCGGAGCTGCTGCCGCACCACCGCTCCACTGTCGTGCAATGGATGCGCGATGTGCTGTGTGAGGAGGCATCCGAAGAGGAGGTACGGTGGGCCGACGAATCCGAAACATCGTCCTGTCGAAATTGCAACAAGACTGATCCCAATTTGTGATCTTGAGGTGTTCCCGCTCGCCGTGCTCATCCTGGACAATTACCTCACCATCGAGAACATCCTGCTGAGAGACGTACAGGTGAGCAGAGATTGGATTTGGCTGCGTAGCTTACGACCTCCCCCCTTGGCTGAGTATCATCTCGAGCTGCTTCAGGGCATCGCCGCCGCGTGCATGCTGATGGCGTCGAAGATGAAGGCTCCCACGCCGATCAATGCCGCCCGTCTCTCCTTCTTCACGGAGAACAGCGTGAGCGCCATCCAGATCGTCGTGAGTTGTTGTTGTTTTGCCTTGTTTTTCTTGTTGTTGTTGTTGTTGTTTTGACTCATTCAAAACAATGGATTCTCAGAACTTCGAGCTGCTCATCCTCCGCACGCTCAAGTGGCAGATCGCCCTGCCCACCGCCTTCGACTTTGCCGATCAGGTATGATAACTGGACTAATTAATTAGGTAATTAACGACTAATTAATTAAGTAATTAACAATAACAATATTGATTATGTAGGTGTTCTGCCGAGTGCCGGCGCTGCGCGACCTCAAGAGCCACTTCGCGCGCGCCCTCTACGACATGCAACTGAGTGAGTAACCATATTTGGCTTCTTAGCTGATGACTGATTGTTAACTGAGTATCATCATACCTAATCCATGGTAAATTCTTGGGTATCGTATACATAGACTTGCCGAATGAGGGGCTCCCGCCACTTTTCTTACACACAGCAGTTTTTGCGGGCTGGGGAGTGCGCGAAATCGGGTGTAGATCTGGCCAATTTCTTCTTCTTCTCCTTTCTCGCTAACAAAGGAGCAGGCGTAAAGAACACGAAATCTGAGAGTGGGGGGTCGCTTTAATTTCTTTTCGCTGCATCGCTTTTTCTGTCTATCTCCTCTCAATCTTGTGCACTACCTACTCGCTCTTTTTTTGCACTAGTCTTTCTTCTCTGACAGACTGACTCTTCCCCTTCCTTTCCGATCCGATTCGGACTATGCTAAGTACCCATCAGGGGAGGTCTATCGTGCTCACTCTTTTTTTGCCATTTCCAAGTTGATAGGAGCGCCCGATTAGTATCTACAGAGAGTCGTATCGTATATTGAGATTGAGTACCTTCTTAGCTAGTGGTATTGCCGCGCCCTCTCTGAGAGATAAGGGAATTGCGCCAGCGGGCATTGAGATGACTCCAGATTAGAGAAGGCTCTCCTTGAGGGGAATAGAGACTGTACCCAGTAGTCGGCTATCTACCTACCCTTTCTCTCTCCTCACCCTGATTTGATGGAGATACCCCATTCGACTAAATGATGCGGTAAGAGGACAAGAAATGATTGAGGGAGAGAAGGAGGGCGCAGCATGATACTTCATTCTACTCTGGAGACAGTCTGTGCCAACTAGGTGGTAGGGAGGAGGTCGAAGGTCGAGTCCGGTGCCGATACTTCTCGTGACCTGAGAAGGTGACCTGAGAGGTGCGGGGAGCTCTCTCTCTCCCGGTTTGGAGTGGGATCCAAAGCAAATAGCTAGGTCGTTGCGTCATCCAATAGAAGAAGGAAGGAAGGAGCCTCCTGGCGCAACACCGTAATATCCCCCTCATTGTACCCATTGTAAGAACGATTGCACGACTACAGAGGTGCCCACCTCTCGTTCCGAGTGACCAGACCTATATTCCTGAGAATTCGAGGATACCCAAAGTTGTCTGTGGTAGCCTCCCCTCGGCCGGCCTCCCCTGGGGGCACTATGTGTGTGGTGTAGGTAAACGGGGATAAGAGGGGGTATGTGGTCCCTTTCTTTATGCGACAGTGCGGTAGCGCGTGTGGCTCCCCCGCTGATTACCATTACAATGGATGAGAAGATGAGGGAAGTTTGAGGTAGGCCAAACCGAGTGGATCGGATCGGAACCTTTGAGGGATCGATGTGAGGGAAAGAGATACCCGTAGGGTGTAGATGAGTATCAGTCAGGAGGGAACATCATCCTTGGATTGCTATCTGGATATTGGGAGGAACTTTCTCTGGGGTCACCAAGGATCGAGAATGATGAGTGAGCGAAGGGTTTTTGAGGGAAACGAATTTGGCTGTGTGCGAGGCGGTGTTTTTGACACTAATTGAGACGGGCGGCTACCTTGAATAGAGAGCGGATACGGTAATGTGAAGCCCTCCCCTCTCCTCCTCTCTTCCTTTCTCGTTTAACCCGCATCTGGATGTGAGAGTACGGTAGATATTGTGAGATGGATGATCCGATCCAGGTTCGCCTCCCTTCTTTATATGGCGCAAATGGGCAGATGTTGAGCAGACGGCTCTCTTCCCTATTGTGCGCGAAAGATTGCGCCTTCGATATTCGGCAGTTGATCTGTCTTCTTCTTCTTTTATTGGAACGATGAATGCTGCTCGCAGCGGGAGATTTCATCGGGTGCTAAGAGAGAAGGAGAGAGTAAGCTAGAATGAACTGTTCCTCTGGCACATCCTTAGCACTTTGAAGGGATCACCCAGGAGGGATTAGGTAAGAACAAAAGAGTGAGGTGTCAAGAGCATCCAGATTATTATTGAGGTGATGAATCTGCGAGAGAGTGATGAGTGGATTAGAGCCATTTGAGACTCGCAGTGATTATCCACTTGGATTTGAATTGAGCAGAGACCAATCTGAGATCCGGAGGTATTTATGGAGACCAGAGGGAAGCGAGTAAATTAGAGGGCAGGGGCTTAGAAAGGGGGAGGATGCACCTGTGATATTGTGTCGATTGGGCGGTGTCCCATCAAAGCAGATCGAAGGCCCTAAGGAATACCGGAAGATTGATGCTCATCCATCCAGGTGCATTATTGCGTGACCATCCGGGGGCACTTCCTTCCTTTAAAGAGGGAGAGAGAGAGGTGCCCTAAGACCCCTTCTCATCCCCCCCCCCCCCCCCATCTTCAAGACTGCATCGCAATGAGTCTATCCACTGTCCAGCTGTTGCATCTCTAGAAGGAGCCCCTTCCTTCCTCTGATTTGAATGACTCGGAGCGATGACAGCGGATTACGGTACTGAGAAAATGCTGATGAGATGTCATCGCTCATGCGTGGTGTGATTGAAGAAGGATTACGGTAGGACGAGGTGTCCGAATCGTCGCCCTGGTGCGTGGTGCGCGTCCTTGCGCCTATCGTGTCTGTTGTCTATGTTATCTGGGAAGTAGATCACTATCCCTCTCCCTCTCTCTCCCTGCTGTCCCCCAGTCTTGGTGCGTTCTCCCCCCCCCCCCCTTCTCCTCTCCGCTTGGCGCACAACCTTGAAAGGCGTAGAGGGAAGAGGAGTAAAAGAAGAAAGAAAGGAGCGAGAGAGAGATGAAGAATAAGACACTTCGAGCTGTCGACTGCACTATGAGAAGTGTTGCTGAACCGACTGATGCTAATCAAGTGAGAAAGTGCAACGGTTTAGAGAGTAGTGAGTATACGGTAGGCTGAACTGGCTAAGTAACCCCAAACGGGTTGATGGCAGAGGAGGAAGTGGGGGATCAGTATCATGAAGGAGGAGGGGAGAGAGAAGCTGGTATATCGAGTGACGGATAGTGCAGACTCCCTGCTGTGAGTGAGTGAAGTCATTGGCCCAGAAAGTGCCAAGACGAGAGCAGAAGAGAGAGAGAGAGGTGAGAGATTGAATGATGGATGAGTGGTTGATTATCATTGCCTTATCTGTTATGATGAGATATCACGAGTCACGCGATCGAGAGGGATTCATTTAATAAAGTCTACTGATCATCCTGTCTAGTGTTTGACTTCTGTCTGCGTAAGACAATGTTTGTGTAGAGGAATTAGTGAGTCGATTGGCTAAGCATGGCTAATGGATGAAGCGATCACCTGATGGTAATCAGCCTCTCTCTCTCACCCAGGTGGGGAGCATGGGCATTCAAATGTCAAGCAAGACGAGAGTCTCGAGATAATTGGCTAATTAAAGGTCATAGTTTGATGGAGGGGGAAGGGCCTCGAGGAATGAGACACTGATGACAGCTCACCTTGAAGCCTCTACATATTTGAATCAGGGGCAGGGGGGGGGGGCAGATATGGAGGATGGAAAAGGAGAGAAACGACACTAAATCATTGTCGTACCTGAGGAGCAGAGGCAGAAGCATATGCGCACCGTATGCCGACTGTTTATTTGTCTTCTTCTCTCCTTTTCCTTCTGCTCTTTCATCAATCCCCTCTGACACTCGATGATCCAATAGAGTCCAACAGCGGCCCCTTCTGCCCGTCCTTTTGATGAAGTTGCGCAGTCCATTGTTTATTTGAGCAGGATAGGGTTACGGTAGGCTACTCGGAATCAAACCAAGTCTTTTTTTTCTGTGGATGCTGATGGGGAGCCAAGGATAGAACCCCCGGGAGGATAGGAAGATGAATTGTCATCAGTAGGAGTTTTTGCACCGGTGAGAGTGTACCTTCCTATGGGACAGCAGACACTAGGAGAATGCATTCAAATCACCAACCAATCCCCTCTTCCTCCTTCATTCCTTCCTCCTTCGTATGTCGAAACGAATGCACGCGCCTCATTAGATTTCCTTCCGGACAGCCATTTTTCCATTGATGGTCATATGATGAGATTAGGGGAAGAAGAGAGACAGGGGCGGATCATATTGTCCCTAGGGAGAGTATCGATATCGATGCACCGGATACGGAAGACGCAGGGGTTGGATCCCCCCTCGAGTATAATCTGAAGTTATGGTACCAGCAGTGTACGTGTATTTGAATAGAGGGAACACCAGTGTGAGTCGAGTCTTAAGCCCTAATGGGTTGACTCTTTCTTTTCTTTTCACTGCCTTCTTCCTCTATCGTCTCAAGCAATCTCGGCTCCTCATCCCCCCTCTATAGTACTGTAATGAGTCTGTCAGGGGCCGCTGTCGGCCAGAAGTTGTAGTGAACATCTGTTGACGTATGCTGCGCATACCTGGGGAGGAGAAGAGAGACTGTGGACAAAGAAGAGAGCACAGACAGTCAGCGAGACGAGAGAGTGCAGGAACAGGAGAGAGTCGGTATTGCGCAAAGGGGGGAGGGTCTGGTGGCACCCTGTATTATATTTGAACGAGAGGACGCGGTAAGAGGGTAGGGACTGTTTGAATGAGGGGAGGAGAGAAGGAGGGAGATGGGTCCTTAGATGATGAGTGGAGATGGGCTGTAATTATTAATGAGAGATCCCTTGTCTTACGGTATGCGCGCAACAGGAAGAGACGAACGATTCCTTTGTTTGAGCACAGGGAATGAATATGAAATGAGTCAATGAGAAAGGGGGAAGAAAGGGAAGACAGATTCGAAATGTATCTCAATTGCAGATGTGAAGGATGCAGTGTGTCGACCGAGTATCCAAGCAGCAGTCTCATTGGCTCGTGCTGCCCGTTCTATCGCTGCTCCTCCTTCCCTTATCGAACAACTTCGTATCGCTCTCGCTGCCCATCTCGATATCGACCTCCATGTGGCACTCAACATGGGCACGGCTCGCGCCACTGCCACCACAGTCGCACCCGCCACTCCGAGCGCCGATTCCGAGCCGGCAAGTGGACCGGAAACGGACGACGAGGCATTCTCCGGATCCAGTCTCGCCTACACTCCGGTCCGTGAGACGGAGGCCCTGCTTCAGGCAGCTCCCTCGTCCAAGTCCCCACCCACGACCCCTCCCTCGGGCACAGACTCTGGTTTCTCATCGACTCAGGGCACACCCGAGTCGATCGAAGCAGAGCGAGCTCCCTCTTCTCCCTTCTAAGTGTACTGTAACCCCCTCTTTTTATCCCATCGATCGATAATTGATTGATTTGTACCCATTTCATCCTTCCCGGTTTGAGAGATTATCCCGTTGTGATGTGACTGGTTCGATATGAGACTGAGCTATTAAGTGTACCGTATGCCTACCGTATGCCTCCCCTTTCCCCGTTTCCTGCCCTTCCCATAATTTAGCGTAAGACGGTATTGAATGAGTATCAATTTCCCATTTTGTCTCCACTTTATCGCACTTTTCGTAGTTGTAGAGAGATTGATTTGACACATTATATTGAATTTTCGCCTAATTATATTTGCCTCCTTTTTCATAGTATTTTTTCACGTTTTTTTTTTACACAAATGGAGGGATGTAAGAGCAATCTCATGCCTTAGACCCCTCTTTCCCCTATCCTAGTAATTACCTAATATTGATTATAATTTGCCGATATTTGTATGTTCACCGTGTTTGCAATACTTTCGTCCTCCCTACTACCTTCTAGTATGTGGTTGTTTCAATCTATTCTTGCTCATCCTACACTTTTCTCATTTATCATTTTCCCGGATATAAAACCTCAAGTTTTACCCCTTCATATCTTTCCACCCAATATCTTGCTCTCCCATTCCTCCATTTAGCTCTTTCTTAAATTACCGTAATCTGATGATTTTAATTTTTTTTTGTATTTTCCTGCCGAGCCTTTGACATGCTGACCGTCTCGAAAAGAGCAGGGGCGATCGATTGATTATGAGCACAGTATCCCATCGTGGCTATGGTATCCATTATCGATCCATCGCACCCGTTGCTAATAATCGATCAGACTGGTCCATGCCTGTCGAAGGGTGGCTTTTAGTCAAAGAACCGTCCTTTCTTGTCATTGTGGTAGTACCTACCGTACCCCGAACTATACCGTATTCATTGTGTGTGGTCGCCGTTTCTCACAAGTTGTATTTCGCCCCGCTATTCCCTATTGCCCCTTTGAATGTTCCGTGCTCCCCCCTCCTCCTCCTCAGATTCATAGCATACACCTTGTACGGTCAATTGGAAAATAAATTATTGCATCCGAAGAAGAATGTTGCACCTGGCAAAGAAAGTGGGCCGATTCTAATGGGAATGGGAGAACGGGAAGATTTGAACGAACGGAAAGTAAACCGAGGGAGGAGCCAAAGAAGGAATGAAGAGTCAGGAATGAGTGTCTCAATCCACTGTGTACACGGGGTACTGTTCAAATTCTGTAGCCAATCAGCAGTACTTTAGAGAACAGAAGCACTCAGTCAATTGATCAAAGGGTACGGTATCCAAATCTAGAGGAGTTGTGTTCTCCTTTGGCATTTTGATTACGTTGTTCTAGGTCATTCTCAGATTGAAATCCGAGCTTGCTCTCAAACTTTTTTCCTTTCGTCTTCTCACACCACACATGTGGGGAACATGAGGTGTGCACCGGAATCTGTGCAAAGGTGATCTATGGCATTTCTGGAGTCGGGTCGGGACCGAAGGTTGGGCCGTGACCGGAGATTTACCGGGCAGTTCCGGAGATTGGTTCTGGAAACGGCGATAGTGGGGGATTCATTGACGCTTCGTTGTGGCATGCGCTGAAGGGACAATCCACTTCCGGTTCTCTCCACTAATCTGTTCTTCTTTGATCCATTGCCCTCTCTATCCACGGGGGTTTTAGTGTCTCTCACGAATCGATGGGATATCTCAAGTCTGCCGAAGATTAGGTTCGCTCCCAGAGACTCGCGGGATCGTAAATATGTTGATCGTCGGCCATTATGTCCTCTGTCCTGAGAAATCTACCGAAAGAGGCCGATCTGAATAATAAAGAATTGTGGAGAGAATGGAGGATTATTACGGGTAGATTAGGATCAGCTGTTGGCTAGGGGGGATAGGCCTCTTTTGTCTCTTCGTGTCCGAGCAGTTATGATCTAATACTGGGAAATCGCGCAGTGAAGGGGAAGATCAAAGACCGAATTAGTGGCTGGGAATGGAATGATGCCCTCTGGCTGGATTGTATGATGGAGATCAAAAATCTGTGATGAGAAATTTAGAAATTTCCCCTGTGGCTGTGATCAGTAGCACACTTGAATTACAGTGTTTTTTTTGGTGCAAAAGAAGTGCTAACAAGTGTGCGCAATAGTTGGAAGAACAGCCAGTGGGTCCGCAATTCAACTTCTGATGTGCGAATGAGGTGATAATAAGTGCAAGAAGTTCAAAAGAGACAGATTTCAAAGGTGATGAGACCGCTGTTGCCTCCTCTCGAGGAGTCCTTCACACTGTCAATCAAAGTTTACTCTCTCAGCATTCATTAGCAGCCCGCCCGCAGTTCATTCACACCTTTGCGGTGCTTTGTTTTTTTCTACACTTCCTCCTCTTTCTTCGGGGATAAGTGCGAAAAGAGTGGGGATCGCACCTTGTAATGATCACCCACTGAGAACTGCCAGGGAATAGGTGGAATCTAATCCAATGAAATCATTTGTAAAGTAGCACATTATTCAAATACACATTAAATTTCGGAAAAAATGAAACACAGATCAAAGTGTGTCCTGAATTTGCACTTCACTGTTCAAAGCAGACACCTTCCTTCTTTCAACCACAACTCATTCATCACCTTCTCTCCTTCTCCTCTTTCTCCCAGTCTTGAGGCTTTTGAAATGAGACGAGTGGGAAATGGGCTTCGTGCCTGTCCGTGTATTGGTCTGACACTATCCGTTTTATAAGCTCTCTTGCAGGTCAGACGAATCAGGGAAGTGTGCTGCATGATGAGAGACAGACCGACACTGGTCTATGAATGGGACTACGGTAGGATAGAATGAGAGATTGTGAACAGTTGGGAGAGAAGGAAGAAGTCACAGGACCGGGGTTCTTGCTAGGTGAAAAATGAGATGCCGAAAAACTACAGGAGGGGTCGATTTCATTTTTGAAACTGAGTACTGAGTACGATTCTGATTCTGATTCTGATTCATGACTAAATTCGCGATTATTTTGTTTTAGAAAGTTAGGAAGATCAAATACGAAAGAATTCGACTGGGAATTCAAATGGCTCGTCATTCCTTCCTAGAGTGTGAGGAGAGATGGCTATCTCTCCTCACACTGTGTGACATTGCATGATTATAAGAGTTACTTGGCGATAGAAGGGCGGAGGAGGCGGAGGTGAGAGGGCGGACAGAGGAAGAGACGCAGGAAGTCAGAGGCGGAGGGAGGGGAGACGAGAGGGCGGACGGAGGAGGAGAGACAACGGTAAAGTGAAGAGGGGAAGGTGTGACAGACCCTTTGTGTGCTCCTAGTTGACTTTAGATGAATGAGCTGTCGAGATAAGGAAAGAAGGAGATGAAAGGAGATGGAGAAGGATTCGAATGGAAAAGTTTGAATTCTGAACTTTGTCTACTGTGATACCTTGTCAGTACAGTCATTACATGCTGAGGGATCAATTAGAAAATATCTTTCCAATAAAGGACTTTCAATTCGCATTCATTCTAAATTTTTTGTTTAGACTGAGTTGGTGAATGAAATCCACCGAAATATACGGTAGAGCCTATTCAAGAGATCTCTGATTGAAGTTCTGACGAGATCAAAACAATTCTGCAGAGATTCGTCTACTCGAATTGACGTCAATGCTTCACCACTTATCTTGAGAAGTATTATGGTGGAAAGAACTTATAAAAGCAATCATCGCTGGAAACGAAAATTTTTTCTATAACATTTGTTTGATTTTTAATTGTAATCTGGCAATCTATCAAGGATTGACGTGATGTTCTGTGATGTTCTGAGCTTTTGAGCCAGAGTGAAAGCATTTAATTATTGAATCTTGTACAAGGGCTGAGATGTTCGTAAGTTTATGTGAAATGAAATAGAAATCAACGTCTATCATACATG
Organism: Pristionchus pacificus; assembly: GCA_000180635.4. Classification (NCBI taxonomy): domain Eukaryota; kingdom Metazoa; phylum Nematoda; class Chromadorea; order Rhabditida; family Neodiplogasteridae; genus Pristionchus; species Pristionchus pacificus. The sequence continues at coordinate 22,937,372 of CM026576.1, forward strand.
TTGATAGGTCACAGTGAAGAAGTGAGAAAATCGCCTTCCTCTACAAACAAAAAGCGCCAATCCTACAGAGGTGCTAGAAGCACGCGCACAGGTCAAGCTAACAGAATGTTTTTGGAAGCAATAACAATAGGCACTATTTACATTCTGTCTGACTGTCCAGTCAACATGGAAAAATGAAGAGCTGAAAAGAGATCGGACGAGAAAAGTGCTAATTCGGCACCCTTTATTGTTGACCGAGAAACACTACATACACTTCGCAATCCCCCTCAATCTCTCAACAGTCAAAGCGACAAGAAATCCTGTCCAATGAAGAGCATTCGATGCTCTTGTCGGTACTTCTCGAATTACTCTCGAATTTAAGGGACGAACAAAATATTTGAGCAACACAATGCGAAAGCATTCGGACACATCAGCAGCTTTTACGTGTTGTGAATCGCACTTGCTTAGAATATCTTGCAATTTTGTTAATTCCATTTCAGATAATTTCATGCCAACCAAACAATGTTTTATCGAATTTCCAGATATCTGCCTATTGTGAAACTCCATTTCAGGAATAATCCCGTAAAATCCCTTCTCGTTTTTTCTCCATTTACGCATTCTCGTTTTGTTCTGAAGATTATGTCATATCGATTCCAAAAATTAATTTTTTTCGGATATCCGCCAATAACTTCACTCTTGTACTATCTATCTCACATTTCGAACCCATTCAACCCTGGGTGATACAACCTCCCTCTCTTCCACACAAAAGAGTCAACACAGTTATGATCGGAATCAGAGTGGAAAGGAAATCTCATCGTTTCGTAAACTCTCTAGCTTTTCCTACCAATGAGAGATTATGAATAATCATGAGTACCATTTCGGAATGTTTCCTCGGTCGATGGTAGATGAAAGTTCGATGACGATTCGTGAGTTTGCTTTCTCCCGAGAATAGTATGCTGATCACGATGTTTTCCATGCTATCGGACACTGTTTTTGTGACAATCTCAGACATGTGAGATTGTTGTGCATGCGGTTTACTGTACTTCTGCTTCTTCTCTTCAGTATGCGATGTCTCTTCAGTTGACCTAGAATGTAGAAAACAACGCAAGGAAAAAAAAGATGTTCATTGGTCTATCATTCTTTTTGAATTTTTTAAAAATATCATTCTCAGAGATCAAAAACAGAGATTTTGTTCTCAAAATCACTTCAGCTGCGCATGGAAGAATTCTCAAAATCGCCCTTTTCCACAGATTGTGCCTATTGTCTCGTCCCCTGATAATCCCTTGGAGAAGGGGTGAAAAACACTGCCGATCGCGCTTCACGGAAACAATGAAATCACATCATTGTTCAGTGGTTTCCACTTTTTTCAATGCCATCTTTTATCACTGTCATGATCCAATTGGTCTGGATGAATTTCGACTGGGCGTTTTTTTTAACAAATCAATTTCTGAATTTTCTTAATCAGGATACATTCCTATACTGCCCGGAAATTGTGTAATATTCTCTGACGTTATTGCTAGTGCTTGTTCTGACCACTACTACTGATAACTGATAAGCTATCGGGGATGATTGACCGAGACTAATCGAGACTAATCTCATTCCTATGCCAGCGCCTCATGAGATTCTCGGCACATTTCAAATCGTATAGTTCACAAGATCATTCATTCTTCAGCACTGAACCTTGTTTTATTTACCTTGCAGAAGTGTGGGTGTTCAAGGAGTGATTTATAATTATCACTGCTATCCTACAATTCAAACTGGTTACAAACTCTAGCTAATTTGTTGTTTCTCAGATGTTTGATTTTCTTCTTTCGTCTATCAATCTGAGTGCAATCACTCGCTATTTGCTTCGCGACCCCGTGTGAAATGATATTGGCCTACCTACCGGATCTTTTGCTTCTGATTTTGATAGATTCACAGAAGACGATGAGCAAACTGGTAGAGAATGGCATTGATGTCTGTATGAAGGGGCGGTACTAATCAGTTGACAACGCAACAGATAAGAGGAGAAACAGTTCAGAAGTAGGATATCGTGTCAGTGATTGATAGATCGTGGCAGAAGCTCTCTTATCACTTTCCGGAACTTGCCCAGTGCGAGATGGGTTACATGAATCAGTAACTGTAACTCGGGTGTAATTTCCCCTGCACCATCCAACTCTGCCATTATGCGTTCCATTGTCCCCCCTCTCTCTTTCTCGTTGACGCTATTTTTTTCCATCAAACTTCTCTTTTCGCTTTTTTCCACAGGTTGTGATTTCTATACGTTGATCAATTTTTTGTGTAATCCTAAACGCTGGTCTGCTTTCAACGTTTCCCGGTTTCCAGAATCATGTTCACGACACAAGATGAGGCGGAGAAGCGATACTACGCCATCTTCGGAACGAGAGCTCGTTTCGTTGTGATGATTCTCGTGATGTTGTGCCTGACGAGTGTGTGGTGAGCGATCTATCGACTACCGTAATCAATTTGATGGGTCAGATCTGCTATTTCAGGTCGAATATCCTCGCTTTCAACTTCACGATCATCTGCATTGAGGACGATAACTCGAGTGATCCCAATCTCGACTATTTCACGAATTCGACCGTGCTCACGTCGTGTTAGTTAAAACTCCATTTTTTCTCGGGCGTCGAATCGGCTAGAGCTGAAATTATGAACAAAAATGAACTGATGTGCCATATATTTTTGCTGTTTCGATTTTGAGACCAAAGCCGATTTTGAACTCGCGTGAACTCACGCTAAACGAGAATTCTCACGCAATTGCGTATGCCAAGCGGCTTTGTGGTCGATAGACTTCCACAGAGCGAGTGCGCTGTTATTGCTGAAATGTGAGGATCCAATCAAGTATCCAATCAAGCCTATCCAATCAAGTATCCAATCAAATTTAAACGTTTTAATGGATTAAAATATATTCGATTTTGGAAAAATCGACGTTCAGGGAGTAAAGTAATCAATGGAACACGTTTCAGTCGAGAAATCTTTCCGAACTTCAATCGTCGCTCTAACTGCACTGTGTGCCAACATTCCCGTAACGCTAGCAATCAATCGACTCGGAATACGGTAACTTACGGTTCTTCAACTCCATCAAACAATATTCTCCACCATTCAGCACTATCTTCGGTGTTCTTGGACTGATCTCTGGCCTCTCGACAATTCTAATGCCTATCGCAATTGAGGTTGAAAAGCAATTACGAAGGCAATGATCAGAATTTTTCAGGGAGGCTACGCCTGGCTTCTGGTTGCAAGAGGATTTCAGGTTACTTGAAAAATAAAAATAAATCATAAAATTCAAGATCTCACTTCAGGGTCTCGCGTTTGCCGGAAACTTCCCCGTGATTGGCTCGTTTTGTGCGCGATGGGCTTACTGGAAGCAGGTGTGTTCAAGATCTCCTCCTTTTTTTTGTTCTGCCTTAGGTGTCACAAGGATTTTAACGATTTCAATTATCCCGAGGAAGAAGTAGAACCGCTTGCAGACGGGTCTGTTCGTGTCCACACTCGTGGCCTCCGTACAACTCGCTCCGGCCATAACGATGCCCGTATCTGGAGCACTGTGCGAGGGAGTCTCATGGCAGTGAGTAATATAGTTATTAAGATGAAGAGCGATTGAACGAGAGATCAAAGATCAATCCTCCCCCTTCAGATCCGTCTATTACATCCACGGATCGGCCTGCATCGTACTCTTTGCTTTGTACACTTTCTTCTTCCGCAATTCGCCTGCAGTAAGTTTTGGTACTATCTCGATTGAAAAAAATGCCTCTCCCGTTCACATGAGCTCAAGAAATCCACTGTTGATGTTATCACTAGATGCTAATTTTCTTGAATTTTTCGCGCGAGATTCAAATATATATTTTGACAGAAGCACCCGTTTGTGGGACAGCCCGAATGCGACAAAGTGGCCAGGCTGAAGTGCACCGAGTGAGTATCCACAAAAAAATATTTCTTGAATTCACCGCGAGTAACTAGTCTGTATTATGTATTTGTACAGTTTCCTTGAATAATTGATTTTCTCCAGTGATATTGAATGCAATTCAGCAAGACCGCAGCTCGGCACATTCCGTACGAACAGATTCTCAAGTCGCCCGCGATCTGGTGAGACGATGTTGATCTTTCTCCAATTTTCGTAATTTAGGAATAAATAGAAAATGTAAATATTGGGGTGTCCCACATATTTGTGACATTTTTATTTATTTTTATTTTTTTGTTTATTCCTTCAACAACAACAAATGATCAGTAATCAATGTATGCTCCCTTAGTAGTCACGACCTGCCTCCATCGATCGGGCAGGGTCTCGATCCCTCTCTTCCAAAAGGCCTGGGGCTTAGAGTTGATCCATGCCTCGAACTCCTTCACAAGTGCGTCTCGGTTCTTGAACTTCTTTCCTCGACAGAAGTTAGAGAGGGAGCGGAAACAGTGGTAGTCGCAAGGGGACAGATCAGGGGAGTAAGGTGGGTGAGGGAGCCATTCCATCTCCAGCTCGTCCATTTTCTTCTGGGTGATTTTCGCATGATGAGGGCGCGCGTTGTCCATGAGCATGAGGATTTTGCCCTCGCTCAGGAGTTTGGGAGGGACCCTGACCGCCACCTCTTCCAGTTGGGTAGTGAAGAGGTCAGCCTTGATGGTGATGCCGGGAGGGAGGATCTCCCAGTAGATGGGACCGAGGACGGAGAAGAAGAAACAGAGGAGTTCCTTCTTTCCGTGAAGTTCCGCCTTTGGAGCCTGCTGGGGTTTCTCATCGACGTCCACCCACTGAAGTTTCCTCTCAGGATTATCGTAGGTGATCCACTTCTCATCCATGGCGACGATGTGGCTGACCCAATTGAAATTGGATCTACGGTGGAGTAATCCCTGACAAACGTCAACCCGCTTTTTCAGCTGAGCTGTCGTGAGGTCATGCGGAATCACTTGGGGGAGCTTAGGTGTCTTCCCAGCATCATGCAGGATTCGAGCAACTGTGGTCTTAGGAATATGGATGGTCTTCTCAATATCGCGCACACTAGATTTGGGATTGGCCTTCAGTTCCCTGAGAACACGACCCCGAACACGAGAAGAAGGGCGTCCAGGATGGGGTTGGTGTTCCAGATTGTAATCCCCTCGCTTGAATCGGGTGAACCAATTGAAGCAGGTGTGAAGGGAGGGGGCATTTTCGCCATGAGTCTGGACCAGCTTACGGTGGGATTCCGTCGCCGTTCGACCCAGGAGAAAATAATGAAGCAAAACGGAGCGGTAGTCTCGAGCAGTGTTCATGACTATAACTGATGAAACTAGTCAAAGACTGATGCAATCGAGAAGCGGCTAAGTGTAAACAATTGCACAACATGATGACGTAATATTGTATTGCATCAGAATGATTGTCGATCATGCAGTAATTATTGGCAAGCAAATTCCAAAAATATGTGGGACACCCTGATAATTAATACCTGTAAACAACCGTGAAATGAATGGGGTCACTATTGTGTTCATACATACCATCTGGCTTCGATACTGAGAACAATTATTGTTTCGCAGGTCCGTGTGGATCGCCTCGATCGGTAACTTTGCTGCAGTCAACCTCATGTTCCTCTATTCACCCGTTTACATGTCTGCAGGTAAACGATCGACACTGACTGATGATACAGTAATCTTGCAGTACTGGGAATGTCCGAGAACTCGACTGGAATCTCGGCCGCCCTTCCTCCTCTCGCGCAGTTTGCTGCCAAACTACTCAGCGGTATTGAAAAAGCAACGGTGCACAAGAGCACGGAACTTTCCAGGAGGCATATCTGACCGTATCCACTGTGTATCCGAGGCGAATAAGTTCCGTCTATTCAACTCGGTTGCATTCTTCGGATCTGCACTCTTCTTTATCGTGCTAGGATGCATGCCTGCTGATACGAAGGTTCACACTTTATTTTAATATTTTGCGCTACCTGGCAAAAAAATATATCGAAAACAGACAGAAAATATTATGCAACTCTGAAACATTGTTGTTGTCAATCCAATTTCAACAAAACTTTTCAGTTCGCCAACATGATCCTTCTCGGGGCGGCAGCTGGAGCTCTCGGCGTTGCCACTGGCGGATTCTTCAAGGCTGCGCCTGTACTTAGCCAGCAGTACAGGTAATCGAATTTTTAACTTTCGCGCTAATGAATGCGCAAAATAGCTGTCCTGAAAATTTTCAACAGGGGAACTGTTTATATGGAAAAAAATTGCAGCCACTTCGTTACCGGGAGTTTCTCGTTCTTCCATCCGTTGACGATGTTCGTCATTCCATTCATCGTCGGTGCTCTCACTCCAGACAACACACAGGACCAATGGAGAATCGTATTCTTCATCATTGCTGCCATTGAGGTAATTTCTTCAATTATTTTCAATTTGAAGCTATTGGAAATCTACTAATGAGGATTATGTTTGACCAGCTGATTATGTTTGACCAATTTTGAAAAATATAAGATCTGATAAGATCTAAATCAATAAAGATTGTAATTTCCAGATCGTGACGAATGTCATCTTCTGTGTGTTCGTGAGGGGCGAACCACTTGAATGGACCAAGGCTGGTAATTCGCACAGCCCCTCTGTCGTAAAAGACGTAGAGCAACCGGAGATTGCTCGTCAAGAATTTTGATGCAAAATCCACTTCAAAATCTTGTTAATTATCGCTGTCGTTACTGTTGAACTACCGTGTAGATACTGTAAATATCCCCGTGCTCTGTATAAATGTGAATCTGGTGATCTGAAAAATGATGTAATAATGTTTTAGCGCACATTTAATACGAGTCAACGAGCCGTGTAGATAAATCTTCCTTATGGTCTTAAAATATATAAAGCTAGCACAATCCGTCACCACGTCACTGATATCAGATATGTCAGATGGCGTTTTAACTGGCTAATCCGGTAGAGTAGCAATCAAATGATAGTGACGTTTTACTCCGGAAACGACGAGAATTGTCGATCACTGTTGACGGTGCCTTGGACTACTCATCAAATGAGCAATAACTCACCCGAAATACTCGTTTTCATCTTCTTTCACGTCGAAAACTCATAAACTTTCGGCCGATCTTCCACAGACTGTAGATCACTGCGAGTTTTCCGTCAAATGTGATACGCAAACATGTCATTTTGCTTTTCATTGTGATTCGCAGGGTTATTGATAGTTCACAGGGCAAATATTATAGTGGGACAACGAGGAAGCAGACAGGGAAAAGATCATGGATTGTCGGCACAGAAATCAAGGTTTTGAGATCCCTGGACTTTACTGAATTAGTGCCAGGCTAGATTTTGCGGGGCTGATATCTGGTTCGTCATCGGATTACTGTACTCGTATAACCAAAAGTCGAAAACAACCCGCCGACTCTATCGATGATCGTTCAAAGTTTGCTTGCTCACACTACTAGTATCTCCATTTCCCCTATCTCTTCTCCTACTATATTCAGTGAATTCAAAGGAAAAACACTTCCCTACTCTCACTATCAGATCAGTTCGCATTGTCGTGGTAGATAGTTCCGCTATATGGATTTGTACCTCGGATACCCGAAAATAGCTTACCGTAACCGAGCTGACTCAAAAGCACTTTTCTAGCTTTAGGTCCACATTCTCGTTGAGAATCGTTCCTTGTTCCTCTATTTCCCTCCAATTCAGTTTCGAAAAAAATCTGAATGGTACCATTCTCGATTACCCAATCTGAGAAGATCGGGCCGAAATTGTCCTTGTGCAGTAGTCAGCTGACGATAGATCATCAATCTACCATCGTCCATCTCCCTCCCCCTCCCCCTTCTATTCTAGAGCATCCCAAGCCGCTTTCGTCCCTTTCCCATCCTGCATAATCACAGCGGACTACAGCGCCCCGTTCTGCAGTCAAACACGACTACAGTAATCGCAGATTTCGGAAATCTATCCATCATACAATCTGTCTCTTTTTATCGCTATTATCCTATCCGGATGTTGATCGACGTTTGTTTTCGTTGATAAGTTCGTATTGCGGACAATTGCGGACAGACAATCGACATTCTGTTTTTAACACTCGTTAGGCGCGAGAACGCCAGATAGATGACACACCCACCATAGGACGGTTACTTCCCTTTGGTATTTATGGCAAGTGTCGAAGCAGAATGGGGATTACGCAAGTGCCGGTCATTGTCTATATCGCTCTCGATCACTCGATCTCTATTGAAGGGTTATTATCCCTTCTCTACTCTGAACCGACCGATGATTTCATCCTGTTCTCTCGAAACTAGAAATCGTCGATCACTTTAGCGCCATTTTGTACAACAATTATGCAGCTCTCGTCACTCTAGAGAGTTGCTGAAATATTGCCGAAAACAGTAGGCATTATCCCGCGTATTGTTGTTTTATTTCTCACGCGCAATATGTTCATCCATAAAGTTATCCCTCCACTTTGCAGTTCGTAAAACTCGTTTTCTACAAGAAGAGATCAAATATCAGGAGCTGGGACAGCCTTAGTCAATGACCCTGTATTTCTCTGAATTACAACGGTGGAACACCTTGGAATTACGGATGGTCATTACCTTTCATAGGCTCATAAATTACTTGGAAGCGCCTGCTCAAAATAGCCGTTGTTTCCTGTTTTTGATGCTATTCCGAGAGAGAATGCACCGCCCGCCTGTTTATTGTGGAATCATCACGAAATCGGCCAATTGCAACTCTCTTCATTTCGATGTTCTCTAACTCTGGCTGACGGCTATTGTGCAGGTATAATTTAGAGATACTTACCGCCTATATTTGACCATTCGACGAGATTGACCTTCCATCAACCGGAAGGCGGGATCATCGATCGTCGATAAGAGATTTGCAATAATAATCAAAGTGCGCCCGTCCTGCCCCCGATCCTATCGAATGACCCGCTCTGGTGCGCGCGTCCCTCATATTCACCCATGTTACTACCCCGTGAATTGTTTCAACTCTACCAATGGGAAATTTCGGCGAAATTTCGACGATTTCGAATATCAGGCTCCGAACGAAGTTGTTTGTTTGTTTCCACCCTGTTATCTGATCATGACTTCCGATCTCATTGATCTACCCTGTCTGTCTCTCCATTGATCAGGGAATCTATGGGATCTCTGATCTGTGATTCGCGGAGAGATAGTGTGCGATTTGGAGAGAGTGTGCTGCCCTTTCTTATTATCGCCAAGGAAAACTCATCTCTTTCCAATTTCCTCGAGGTTTCTTTGGTTCCTTCCGTTTCCTTTGTGTCCTCGCTGTAGACACGTTGTCACTGTTGTATCACGTCTAGAAATGCCTCGACCCGTCTCCTCCTTTCTTTATGAAACGTCAGATATCGATTGCGCCCTACCGTACCGTTGTTTATCTCAGGTGATGTAGTACACAATCAATTATCTATGATTCAAGGACTGCGTGAGTTGTTCCCTCTGTGAAAACCCCAAACGCTCCATTCTCGCCCCCAGTTGAACCATAAATCGTAGATCACTCAAATCCGAGCGTGCATTTTTGATGGGCGGAGGCGCTAATCCCCTTTGCTTCCCTTTCCCTTGTCAGGAACAGCCAGATTGTCCGATTGATAGCATGTCAACTGTTAGTGTACCGACCTTACTCTCTTCATTTTACACGATCTCTCATCTTATCTGATCGCAGAGAGGTCGTGAAACATGAAGAGTCGGATCAAGGCTCTCGATTTTATCACTTTATCATTCCGCGAAGAGCCATGCAGCCTTGCGAGAGGCACTAATCGCTATTTGATCTATCTTATCGTATGTTCCCGTCACATATTTCGCGGTTCTCCATTCTCCGGTTTCCCTAATTCCCGGCCCTCAGATCCAGAATGTACGACTCTCCCGAGGAGGCGAACGCACGGTACATCGCGTTGTTCGGCACACGGACGCGATTCGTCGTGATGGTGCTGGTGCTGCTGTGCCTCACGAGCATCTGGTTTGTGTCTTGGCCTATCGACCACCGTAGTCTTGAGGGGTTCGGCCGGTCAAATTTATGATTGCTGATAAATTCAACTTTTTAAGTATTAGCAAATGACTGTAGTCATACAGTATCACTCTAGCTACCGTAATCGGCCGATTCGTGCTGTGTCAGACTTCTGATTTGTAGGTCAAACATTCTGACGTTCAACTTCGCGGTCATCTGCATGGCGCCGAAGACGATGAACACGACAGACGATCCATTCGGAAATCTCACCGCCCAGCCGGACACCTACTCGTACACGAAAGGTCAGTCAGATCGATTACTGTAGTCAGCGGGTTCGCTGGTCAGATCGATTACCTAGTGATCTTTGGACAAACGTAGGCAGATCTGTATTCGGCCACTTCCCGTTTCGTAACGGCTTCCTTCCCTCTTTGAAAATCGAGCGCTAATGCGATGCAAATCTGCGCTGGTCAGTTCAAAGGATCAATGTGAACTGTAGCGTGGAAGTGCTGAAATGAGACTTTCCGAAATATGAATAACGTAAGGGAATTAGACGAAGAATAATAATTATAGCGAACTTCGAACTGTTTGCTACTGCATTTTATTCTCAATTGCAAAATGGCCATTCAGCTCAAAACTCGTGGATTACTTCGGTGGTGGCGATTGCCGCCCTCATCTGCAATCAGATCGTCGTCGCCATCGTGAACCGTGTCGGCATACGGTAGATACACAAAATTATTGGCGACGTTTGGCAAATCGCAGAATTCAGAATTAAGCGCTTTTTGCCGTAGAATCTTCCGAGATGACCAGAAGATAATCGATAATTTTCCGTACCGTGTTCACGACGCTCGGACTGCTGTCAGCCACCTCGACCATTCTCATGCCGACCGCCATCCGGGTACGGTAGACACAGTAGCTCGATAGTATCGAAAACTGATTTTATTAAACATAAATGCTTTTAGGCCGGCTACGCATGGCTGCTGGTCGCCCGCTCCTTCCAGGTGAGTGCTTCATTTTTTAAATTGCAGCAACATGTCTGATCAGAATGATCTTTGATCTCGTAGTGATCGGATTAATCTTTGATCTCCACAGGGCATCGCATTCGCCGGTAACTTCCCCGTGATAGGCGCTTTCTGCAGCAGATGGACCTACTTCAAGCAGGTATGCTTGTGTTTAATTGCGTTGAATCTCTGTAGCATTGATCAATATATTAACGAAGGAAGGCGTTTGATCTTTGATCTTTGCGTAGCTTCCTTCTTTCAGACTGGTTTCTTCGTTTCCGTGCTCGTTGCGTACGTGCAGTTGTCGCCGGCGATCACGAATCCCGTCTCGGGCGCCCTCTGCACCGCCTTCTCCTGGTCGTGAGTTGTCGACTACAGTGACCTCGCGACAGAAAATGATGATCGAGGACTGACTTTATTGTCGCAGATCCGTCTTCTACTCGCACGGTGTCGCTTGCCTCGTGCTGTTCGTCATCTACGGCGTCTTCTACCGCAACTCGCCCCAGGTGAAAAAAGTATCTTTAAAGATCTCCAAGTACGAAAGGGCTGCAACCCAGATGGCCCTGAGATTTCAATAATTACAATATCTATCAAAAATCAAGAACTGATTTTGATTGACTTTTCTGCCAAAATTTTATCCAGCCTTGACGTTGAAGTTGGAGCAATGCGCACGAATGTAATATTAAAATACTTACAGAAGCATCCGTTCGTCGGACCGGTGGAGACGGGCAAGATCGCAAAGGGAAAACCAACCGTCGAGTCAGTTTATATTTTATTGTCTTATTTCGAAACAATGAAATCACGGAAGATTAAATCATCACATCCATTTCACTATTTCTACTAGAGGGGTTTAATTGAGCTTGACAACGCGCATGATACTTTTCGATGAATGAAGAAGTAGTTTTGAAAAGGACATTGAGTCAAAGTCATATTTTGCAGCAAAAAGATGATCAAGACGATTCCCTACGTGGCCATTCTCAAGACTCCCGCCGTCTGGTCAGTTATCGATTCACTACCGCACCCCAGTTATCCATCCTGGATTACTGAAATTATTGATTCTCAGGGCAGTCTGGGTTGCGGCCATCGGCAACTTCACCGCCGTCAATCTCATGTTCCTCTACTCTCCCACCTACCTCAGCACCGGTCAGTTATTTATTGATTACGGTATTTCACCCACAGAGTACAGTAATCTGGTAACGATTTTTCGACCTACCTTAACTGATGTCTAATCGACATCATGTACAGTACTCGGCTTCTCCACCCACTCGACGGGATTCTCTGCGGCGCTTCCGCCACTCGCGCAATTCCTCATGAAACTCATCTGCGGTGAGTGATCGAGCTCAAATTGTTAGGCATTTTATCAATCGCTGATTAAATTATCACATAAGCATTTTGAGTGTTTCCTTATCTGTATTCCTCAAATGCGTGAAACTTAACTTTTTTCGTTATTTTCGTTTATTCATTAGTCTCCTTGAATAGTGAGATAACCTCTATCGCACCGCAGGGTTCATCTCCGACCGTATCAAGTGCATCTCGGAGGTGGCCAAGTTCCGCATCTTCAATTCGATCGCCTTCCTCGGATCGGCCATTTGCTTCGCCGTCCTTGCCTGCATGGGAGCCGACACAAAGGTGAGTCTGCCATTAATTCAAATTTGAATTTACCGCTGAAATTATGCTCAACTGTAAAACTTTATATTAGTTTGTGAGCACTCCCGATTGATGAATACATTTGTATCTAAATTGTGTGAAGCATTTCTGACAGATTTATAGAATGTAAGAATACAGTCCAGTCGATTCCCCCTATGAAAACGGAGCGCTCCGGGTAACCCCGGGTGACCCCCAGTGACCCCACGCCTCGTGCTCTTTCAATGATATTCAAAAAGTCGCCAATTTGTTTCTGTCGTGTTCAGCGTTCAATTCTGCATCGATTCATGTAAAAACATAACAAAATAATTTTATTTTAATTAATTAAGCTAATTTTTAAAAAAGTGGCGAATAAAACGATTCGTGCATCAAAGAGTACACTCCCGTTATTTATGCGCTGCCGCTGCATAAAGTTTTTGCTAACTAGCGTAGGTGTACTGTATGATGCACGAATCGTTTTATTCGCCACTTTTTTGAAAATTAATTTAATTAATTAAAATTTTAAAAAATGTGTTATGTTTTTATATGAATCGATACAGAATTGAATGCTGAACACAACAGAAACAAAATGGCGACTTTTTGAATATCATTGAAAGAGCACGAGGCGTGGGGTCACTGGGGGTCACCCGGGGTTACCCAGAGCGCTCCGTTTTCATAGGGGGAATCGCCGGGACTGTAATCAGTTGATGATTACCCTAGCCAAATCACAGTATTTCGACATGCTGCTGCTGGGCGGGGCGGCTGGGATTCTCGGCGCGACCACTGGCGGCTTCTTCAAGGCCGGTCCCGTCATCTCCAAGCAGTACAGGTAAGGCAAATTTTAAATGCGAGCCGATCATTCTGTGAAATCAGCACTGTTTTCAGAAATTCAAAAAACGCTGCTATTTCGGAAACATTATCTGCTCAAAATTCAAATTAGAATTTCAGCCACTTTGTGACGGGGAACATCTCGCTGATGCTCACATTCACGATGATCGTCGTGCCGTTCCTCGTGAATGCCCTCACGCCTAACAACACGCAGGCAGAGTGGAGATGGGTCTTCGTGATCACGCTCGCCGTACAGGTACTGTAGCCACATTTTCTCCCATTCCCACCTTTTTTCACAAAAATTTTGCTGTCGGAAAATCGACACGGTAGGCTCTCTGGGTGAAGACAGGCATCCCTCTTTCCACTACTTTGACTAGTGATAGAATACGAGGATTGACGAGATTCCTCTTCCTAGCATCTTTAAATGGGTTAAAAACTGTTGAAAAAAACCATTCATCGATCTGTACTTTCAGGTGGTGACGAATCTGTTCTTCTGTATCTTCATCAGAGGCAGTCCATGCGAGTGGACTGAGGACGAATGGATCAGACGGAATACGGTAGTGGACGCGGAGAGCAGTCGGAAGCCAGCCACGGCCGAGACTTGAGATTATCGATTGACCCTTACCTCCGAGTATCGATTTATTCTATGCCCGCCCCATTATCGATTGATTCCTGATCCCATTGCTGTCCTATCGAAATGTAGTTTTACATCGTAACCGCTCAGCTCTGTGAGCTTACTTGTCTAAGAAGTTTGCATTGACTTCACATATTGATGATTTTCGCTAATTTGACTGAATTGCCAGCCGACTTCCATCGACTTTTCGCTCATAATACTGCTAAATCTTATCCATCTAGTTTTCCACATTTATTTGCCTATCCTGACATCTTCTCGTTACAGGTTATTGTAAATATCGATGCGTTCCACCCATCCATGATTTCACACATACATTCCGTGCAATTCTCTCATGTTCTTGTATCATGCGTGATAAAATCCCTCCGCCGTAAGAATCACGTACATAGAACTCCCGTACGATGCAAGAATTTAACATCAGAGAGATGGCGCAAACAGACTGAATGTATCGAACACCATAATTTGTCGCATTTATCGATACAACATACAACAAGCATACTCGGAACAAATAGCCAGTGCGTGAGATCGAAAATCGGCGCCCGCGCAAAACTCGATACTTCCTAAGCAAGCGGCGGCTTCAAAACAAGAGGAAAGTGGGTGAGAGTTTCCTAAGTAAGCGGGGACGAGGGCGAGAGATAGTGAAATTATGAGAGGGAGAAGAGAAGAAAGTGGCTAGATGCCATGGCTGATAAGGAAAAAGTAGAGCAATGGTCAAACTCTACTCGGTCGACATGTTCTCTCATGAGTAGATACAGCAAAGAGCATGCGAATTATATAGAATCAGATCACCACTCAAAACTCTTCACATTTCGTGAGAGTTTTGAACTGGCTATCCTCCCTATAAAGGTACGGAGCAGCTTAGGAATGTCAGTTCTCCAACCATGGGAAGAGGCGCGGAATCACTCGTCGCATTCGCGTCCATCGGCGCTGCAGTTGTCGTCCTGGGGTCAGTTTTCGGCCTCAGTATACCCAGTTTTTCGGGCAGCTCGTTCCTAAATCCCGGTCTTCCAGATGCCTGGGCGGACTCGCCTACATGCTCAACGACATCAATGACTTCTACTACAAGTCGATGGAGGACATCAATGAGTTCAGAGGACACGCCGACAATGCCTGGAGTGACATTGTACGATTACATCTGGATTCTAAATTACAGATGATATAAAACACTTTGTAATCTCCATCCTTCAGATCTCGGTTACTCGTGGTCCGGTTGCGACTGTCGACGCTTCATCCGTCTTCGGTCTCAGAGGAAAGAGACAGGCTGGCGGAAGCTGCGGATGCGGAGCTCAACCTAACAACTGCCCCGCTGGACCCGCCGGACCTCCCGGTGCTCCTGGTGCCCCTGGAGACGATGGTGAAGATGGACAGTCAGGCAAGGACGGTCACGCCGGTATCTCCATTGCTCCCACTCCCACTAAGACCGGATGCATCCAGTGCCCGGCTGGCAGACCCGGACCTCCCGGTCCCGCTGGAAGAGCCGGAAGCCCCGGACCCAACGGACACGCCGGAGCTCCCGGAGTTGGAGGAGGATCGGGATCTCCTGGACTCGCTGGACCCGCAGGAAACCCTGGACGCTCCGGAAGCCCCGGTCACGACGGACAGCCTGGAGCTCCTGGAGCACCTGGCCGCAGTGGACACGGAAAGCCTGGAGCTCCCGGACGTCGTGGACCCGCCGGAAGAGCCGGACCCAATGGAAACCGTGGAGCACCCGGAAGTGCTGGAGCTCCCGGACCCGCTGGACCCCAAGGACCTGCTGGAAGCAATGGAGAGACTGGACCCGATGGTAACCCTGGATCCGAGGGTGATGCTGCTGCTCCCGGTGGAGATGGAGGATACTGCCCCTGCCCCTCTCGCAATGGTGCCACTGCAGCCGTCGTTGCTGGTGCACCCGCTTCGAAGCCCCATCACGATACCAGACACGATGGAGAGACGTCGGGATACAGAAGACGCATGCGCGCCAGATACCACGCTGCCAGAGTCATCTAAACAGTGCGAGAGATATCAATCGATAAAAGATTATGCATCTATTACTGAGCCATCGGGACAACAACATACAGTGAATTTATAGTTGACTACGACATATATCAAATCAGTACATGTCTATATTAGTATCGAAAGGGAGACATGATTTCATCCGTTCAATTACCGCTATGGCTATTGGTCCTTTTTCTTGGTTTTGTGACAATCGCTCGTATCCAATGGAGGTTATCTATAATAGCATGTGAAAACAATAAATATTCTGTGATAGAAATCAACACAAATTAATCCCGTATAGGGAAATCAAGAGAAATTAATCCCGATTAACAAATATTTTAGAATGAGCTTTCACCCTTTTCCAATCGCAAGTAAAATCTCGGAATCTGCAGAATCGGCGAAAGTAGAGCAAGATTCGGAGGAATCACTCTTTTCCTCTCATCATCATTCTCAGATTCATCCCACTGTCTCTCAGTGCGTGATCGAACGTTCAGAATACGACGTTCTCTAGGGATAGTAATAACGAAGAATAACGAAGTAATTAGAATTGTTTCTTATTAGCTGTTGGTTCTTTACTCCTATTGTGTTGGAATTAGCCGAAGGGAAGTGTAAATTGGTTACACAAGCACAATCACATTCGTCACTCTAACAAATACTTTCCTATTCATCATAAGCCTTTTCGAACAATCTTTCATTTTCTCTCGATTTTCTGACTCGAATTCGGGTTGATCTTCATGTTGAGGATTAACTAACCCAAAGAAAGCACCCACCGTAGTGTCTTTTTATCACAATATTCATTTCATGTGTCAAAGATTTACACTCAATTCTTTCCCATATTCCTTGAAGTTATCACTCACTATCATCTATCCGTTTCCATTGCTTATCGCTCCGGCCTTTCACTAACTTATCCTCTTCGCACCTTGATTTCGCAATCCATTATATGATTTTTTCTTTTTTTTTGTATCTTATTGTCAGGTGCTCTAAAAAATGTCGTGGCATTTTCATTGGAGAAGTTCACAGATGGAAAATGGGAAAGCGCGATCTTTGACTCGTGCCTTTGCATTCACATTCAGCCCCCTTTCGGTAGAAGAAATGGCTTTCTCCTGCACTCAGTGAGGAAACCTCGATTTTGACAACAATTCACAGCTTACATTAGCTTCGTCATTGCATATTTCGAGTCTTCGCGTTGGATTGAGAGACGAAAAGGCCCATCGGTTCTATGGTGTGTGTGTCTTTCATCACTTCCATCTCTGCTCCTCTCAAATCTCAATACTCTCTCGTCTTCTCTGCTTCTAAATCTCTGCGTGTAATGAGAATGCCGACTGACCAAACAAGGAAAAAGGAGCCAACAGAGCGTATTTTTGATTCAGCAATATTTTTTGATCGTGAGAGGCAGATTCAGCAATATTTTTTGATCGTGAGAGGCAGATAAGAGTGGGGTCAGATGCGCAATTAATCATGAGTGAGTGCGGGGCAGGTACTCAACTTTATTAATTTTTCTAATTCTTTAATTTTCGCGATTGATATGTAATCTGGCAACCGAGCGTTGAGTTTAAAGTTTTCGTAGAAATTTGCTGATATTTTCAAAGAATGATCCGTTTTACTTCGTGCAATCAGCAACTCTTGATTCTTGTCTGGAACAACTTTTTTTGCTCTCGGGAGAGTCTATTGTCCATCATGACGGAACTTCTCTCTGTCTTTCTCCCAGATTACTGCCGCTATCATTCTCCGATCAGAACCGGACGTGGCTTCCCTACGTTTCTTGCATCTTCATCCGCTTCGAATCAAAAAGATGCTTCGATTCACAGTGCAAACTGGCCTGCTCTCTCCACTTTCCACACTCACTCGCTCTAATGTGAGGCTTTTCTCCGAACACGCAATATGACGGATTGCGCCTCTTGCGTTCCTAGGATACCCCCTTATTCTCCGCCTCCTCTCTTTCTCCTCTCAGTCGTTCTTTATAGATCGGCCTTTTCCCTTTCATCCCACACTTTCTGATGAGGTCTATGTTTTGTGAATATGAGAAGACCCATAGGACGAACATACTCGCAATAGCTCATTCATGGGTCAATAAACAAACGTGATAGGCTGTTTCCTCTTCCTGACACCTTTTCCAGTATGTCTGCTATACGTTTCCGGTGTTTCTCCGACATTTATTGCATCTTCACAATCCACTTATTTCAGACATGAACCAGGACTATCCGAAGCCGCACAGAAAACTGTCGGATCGAGCCTTCTCCGAACCACTGATTCAATTTGAGAAGAAGGTGAACATAAATTAAGTGATGATAATTTCCCATGTTTGTGAAGGCTAATGGCAGGTGTGACATTTCTCACGTGATGTTTCTGGTTCGAAGAGATTGAGAAGACTCATGGAAACATAGAAACCGCACTCTCGCACGCTTTCGAATTCAATGTGATTATGCGCGTATTATAGACAATGTACGGCGCGTTGAAAAACAATATGACGTCATCTTTTTTGAACGCTTTTGCTTCCGGTTGCTGTTTGTTCAGGGCGGAGACACGTAAGCCATTAGAGAAACGTCCTCTGATAACTATTCTTTCTTCGCCCTTTTAATCTCTGCTCGAACAGAGAAACTAGAGAGCATACATAAGCAAGAAAGACTGAGAAAAATAACCTTGAGTGCTCTAATCAGGAAGGGAGTCTAAGTGGTAGGGAAAGGCAGGGATTGTTCCGGAATGGATAGAAGGGCAAGGGTCAGGAAGGAGATTCTTCCGGTTTGATCCAAGCAAACCCCGTGGGGATCGCATTACCAATATCAGAATTGAAGACGAGAGAAGCCACTCGAGAAAAGCTTCAATCTCTTTTCTATATCTTTGAGATTGAAGAAGATCGGTTCTGGTTATCTCGCTAACAACTCCAATTTTGTTGTAGTAACGTTCATGTGAGCCCTTCTCACTATTCGAAGGAATTGCTGCGAAAATATGTGTTCAACCCCCTGAAATTGATATTCATCTGATAAAAATTCATGAAAGCAGGAAGTCCCCTAAATGATAAATAATTTTAATTATTCTGAATCACAATCAGAGCGAGTTTACAAGCCAAAGAAGAGATTCTTTTCGCAGATTGAGGATGAAGAGTACATTGATCTATTCGGAACGAGAACGAGATTCGTCGTCATGATATTGGTACTGATGTGCCTCACCAGTATCTGGTGAGTGAGACTTATCGACTACCGTAATTCGAGAAGTTCGGCGTGTCAATCAGATGTCTGAATATAGGTCCAACATTCTCTCGTTCAACTTCGCTGTAATCTGCATGGCTCCGACTAATGGAAATTCAACCAAACAGCGGGACAGCTATATGTTTAGCAAGAGTGAGATTTTTATTTAATGATTGAAACCTTTTGGTTTCATTGTCTTCGAGATCGAAACGCTCAAAAAGTGAAAAGTGTATTTGAAAGAGTTTTTTCCAAAGAACATTTTATGCCCTCAGTTTTTGAAAAAATCGCCATTATCCTCAGGCGAATCATCGTGGATCACCTCAGTAGTCGCTCTGGGCGCTCTAGTGGCAAACTTCCCCGTCGTCCCAGTTGTCAATCGATTAGGAACACGGTGATCATTTCTGAATGATCCGTTCATGGATAACGCAAACCTATTTGTAGAATGGTCTTCTCTGTGATGGGCATCTTGTCTGCTGTAGCAACTCTCGCTCTACCATGGGCTATTCGGGTAACAACTTTTTGATCAAGTTACTACTTTAAGATATACTATCAAGCAATGTTGCAGAACGGCTTCAGCTGGATTCTCATCATGCGCGCACTGCAAGGAATGTCGTTTGCGGGAAATTTCACTGTAATCGGCGCCTTCTGTAGCAGATGGACCTACTTCAAGCAGGTAGAAGAGAAAAATCCAAACGCTGCCGAGCTCACGTAATGCTCACTCTCTTCATTTTTTTCGTTTGACCATTCATTTAATAAAAAAATTAATCATGACCATCCCCAATGATAATGCAGACGGGGCTATTCGTTGCCATTCTCGTCTCCTACGTACAGCTTTCGCCTGCCATCACCATGCCAGTATCCGGTGCCCTCTGCTCCGCCTTTTCCTGGCCGTGAGTTCTCGAATACCGTTGTCGACAACAAAATTCGGGTAATCAACAACTGAATTCCAGATCCGTCTTCTATGCTCATGGTTTCACGACGATGCTTCTATTCATAGTTTACGGTCTCTTTTATCGTAACAATCCTCAGGTACACGATTATCTCATTTTTCTGAGACTTAGTGAAACTAGCCAAATTGTCGTGGATAATTCCCATCCCATGCGATTACGAAGTTCTTCTAGAAGCATCCCTTCGTGGGGCCCGCTGAGTCGCGCAAAATCAGTACCGGGAAAGCCGTCGAGAAGTCAGTTTTCATTATTCAATCAGTTACCAATTGGCTAATCAGTAATCAACGCGATAATTCAGGAAGACGGTCGTTCCTTACACCGAGATCCTTTCGACTCCCGCCGTATGGGCAGTGTGGGCAGCAGCCATCGGAAACTTCACTGCAGTGAATCTCATGTTCCTCTACTCGCCGACCTATCTCTCTGCAGGTATTGTACTTACAGTCGATCGATATATGGTCAGCATGCACAGTAAAAATTGAAATTACCAGTGGGTCCCACTTAGCGTTGCCTTGCGACGTAAAATCGCTTGATGTGTAACCTTATTTGTTGTACAGTGCTCGGTCTGTCTACCAATTCCACGGGCATCACAGCAGCCCTGCCACCCTTCACGCAATTCTTGGTCAAGCTTATCTGTGGTAAGCCTGTCTTAGAAACATACGCAAATGGGATTGAATGATCTCAAAAAAAAGAAAAAAACTCAGCGGAACGCTTCATGGGCATGTGACATATGTCCCCTGGGTAAATTCAGACCAGTCTAAATAAATATCAGGCGTCATCTCCGATCGCATCCATTGTCTCACTGAACGGGGCAAGCTCCGTCTGTTCAACTCGATCGCATTCGGAGGATCGGCTACTTGCTTCCTCCTTCTTGCTTGTATGGGAACGGAGACTAAGGTGACTTACCAATTTGCAAATTGAAAATAATAAATGTGACAGTTTTTATGTACTCCAAGTAAGCGATATTTCCATGGAAGATGCATTTCTTTCTAGTTTTTCTCTGAGAATAATCGATAAAATTTGAGACGCTGAACATGTTGCTGTTGGGCGGAGCTGCTGGAATTCTCGGCTGTAGCACTGGTGGCTTCTACAAAGCTGGCCCGGTCATCTCCAAGCAGTACAGGTTCAAATTTGAAATTCGCAAAACAATTTCCACATCAAATAAATTCTAGTCAAAATTTCGACAGATATCCTGTTAAACGCGATTTCTTTGCAGCTATTTCGTTACCGGGAACATATCGTTGATGCTCACGCTAACGATGATCGTCGTTCCATTCATCGTGTCCTCACTCACTCCAAATAATACTCAAGTAATATAAATAATGTGCTAATTAAAAATAAAGAAAATAAAATTACAGGACGAATGGCGATGGGTGTTCGTGATCACGGCCGCAGTTCAGGTACGGAATTCAGCTGGGAATTAAAGTGAAGTAGCTGGCAAAACAAAATAAAATGAATTAGCCGTTCATTGAGAAGACTCGCGTGACACGATTGCTAATAGCTTCTTCACATCCGAAATATGATAATTATTCTTTTTTTATGCTATAATTCTAATAAGATGTTTTACATATTATTTCTACGATGGAGTTCGTTATTTCAGTTGCTGAGCAACGTGATCTTCTGCCTATTCATTCGCGGAGAACCTTGCGAGTGGACTAAGACAAGCGAGAAGGAATTGATGGATCTCAAAACGGAAACGAATGAAAATAATAACCTACTGTGATCAAACCTACCGTGATTAATAACCTACCGTTACCGTGACCTTTATCTCCCTTTCTCCCCTCTCTTCAGCCCAAATAACCGAAACGATCAGGTCCGGGTACTTTCTAAAATATTAACTATTGCTGCTGTATATACCCTGTTGCATATTCGAACTCATTCTCACTATCGAGAAGTTTGCTTGTTATTTATTGATCGCTGATTGATTCGATAAATTATTTTCTCCACTTTTTGTGCACTGTTGTGGCCTTGGGATCTACGATCTCTCTTGTGCACATCAGTCTCATCAATCTTATGTCTTCGTGCAGAAAGTTCCGAAAGAAGGGCAGAGTGCCATATGTCGCATCTTCCCTCTCCCACTCCTTTATCTCCCTTTCTCCCCTCTCTTCAGCCCTCTTACCTGACAGCTTCACTCACACTCATCCCTCCTCTCTAGAAGTTTAGCTTCCTCCCTGCTCCCACCTCTTTTTGTACTCATCATGCTGTTACAATTCAGAGAAGTCGTGGTGCTATCGGTTTCTCCGAAATGTCTGAAAATTTGACTTTAGTTCGGGCGACGCACAATTTGACTGGCGGAGGGGGATATCCATTCACTCGAATAGCCCCTATTTTCTTCCCTTCTGTCCACCACATGTTCCCCTCAGCTAGAGAAATGTTCTGACTATCTCCATTTCACACAGTCTATCGTCTTGTATGGCCGAGAAGGGTTATTTGAAATGGAGAGAACCGTCGCTCGCTTCTGTTACACAGCAGTGAGACTGCACTTTAATTGCTGCTCTCTTTATTGGATCGTTCACTTTGTCTTCTTGCTCTTTTTTGCTCTGTGACGCTCTTGTTGACGAGTTTCCATAATTATTGTAATTCTTGTGCCTGAAAGATCACTATTTCAGCCATGCGTTGGCTCATCTTTCTACTCCTATTGATAGCGGGTGCGAATGGGCAAGAAACGTGTACGAGGAGACCACATGAGGCCAAGGCTAGTGTTTGGAAAAAAATATTACAAAGGACCACCAGATACTAAAATATAAAGATAAACCACTTTTTAATAATCTTTTATAACGTAAACCATTCTCAGGGAGATCGTCGTCCGGGCAACAACGGATACGCTATTGAAGTGGGTCTAAATCTATTTTGGCAACATATTCGTTTTTCCTCAAAAGATCCTCGTGAAATAGTAATTTCTATTTGCTTCATTTTCTGATCATTCTAAATGTTCTTCTACATAGGTATCCGATGCTGCTGGCGAAGATTCACAAGGAACAGAGAACATTGTGCCCGGAGAAGTATATAAGAGTAAGTTGACAAATATTTGCGATTTTACGGTCGCCTTACGTCGGTTCAAGGGAACTGATTCCATAAGTCAATGGACAAAAATGTTTACCAGTTCATACATGAGGCACCAAGGGATGAAACAACGAAAGGATCAAGTCTTTAGTTTCAATTCGTGGCTGGCGCACTCAATACACGGTCCAGACCTTCCGTGGGTTCGTCCTCACCGCCCATTTGGCAGAGAAGAACGAGGAAGCTGTAAGCGAGAGACCGGCAGGAAAGTTTGAGGTCAGCGTATATTGTATGGATAGCAAATGTCTATTGCATACAGATTTTAAAATTTACTCGATCGGTGAAGTATTGTTTTAATAAATAATGAAAAGAGTTTTGCAGTTGATCCGTGGCGGAGATGCCCGACTTGCTCCCGTCTGTCGTGCGGCCGGAGTATCGCATGCTAATCTCCGACCTAAGACCAGCATACACGTGCTGTGGAAAGCGCCGGAGGTAACACATCATTTTTGGAATGAAACTCCCATTAATTAACGAATATGTTTTGACACAACCTTTGAAAGCACGATGAAAAATATTCGAACAATTTGAAAAGTAAGAATAATAGCTGCACTATGATAGAGATAGAAGAATGAAAACAAATTTTAATGATTATGCTGACAACTCTATTCCAGATCTCAACTGGATGCGTAGTCTTCCGTGCATCGGTCATCGAATCAAAGTACGCGTGGTATTCGGAGGAGAGCATGCTCACCAAGAAGATATGTGTCAAGGGTTGGTTATGTTATGTTTTTTAGATGATATTAGATGACGTGCAAAATCAAATACATGGCAATACTCTGATTTATTATCTACAGTCCGGGTTGGTTCCCCCCTGAAAACAATCCGGCCCGGCCGGCCCCGACCGTCCCCAAGCGGCCCCATGCCTTTTTGTGGCTCTTACAGAGAGAAATTTGATATAATCTCAACGGCGTTGTAAAGCTCGTGTAATATGCTATCGATTTGAGGCAGCAGAATTTTAAATATTTCTTTCAATAAATGGTAAATTGGTGGGGAACTGTCATTAAAATAAATCGTAATCTTGCGACCTGTTTTTTTTATTGCGAAAAACAGGTCGCAAGATTACGGTAAGTAAAATCGTCAACCTGATTCTTTTCAACTTTTTCACTTTTCCGCAAAAATTGACGCGCTTCCACACCAATTTACTATTTATTGAAAGAAATATTTAAATTTCTGCTAATACATATCGAAAGCATATTACACGAGCTTTACAACGCCGTTGAGTTTATATCAAATTTCTCTCTGTACGAGCCGCAAAAAGGCATGGGGCCGCTTGGGGCCGGTCGGGGCCGGCCTGGCCGGATTGTTTTCAGGGGGGAACCAACCCGGACTGTACGCTTCTGAGAAAACAAAGTCGCGCTCGCTTTTAGCAAAGTAGCTTTCGAATTTGAGGCATGTGCTTTTATAAAGAAGCCTATGAACTTGAAGAGACACTCCTTTGACGGCGGTTGCTCCTTATATAAATAGGAAGAGCTTCATAATCGTTTTCATCGTCTGCTCTTCCATGCGGAATTGTTGGGAGTGCAGCATTCAAACACATTTCGCGATGCAGTTTCTGCAATTGTTTTTTTCTTCTTTTTAAAATTTATTGTATGTGCAACACACATTACATAGGATGAGCGTCAACTTAAACAGAACTAACTATTACCTCGAGCGTTGAGCTATTTTTGCATGTTTTCATCAGCTGTAGCGATAGAAGGAAGAGGATGATCAGGAGAGCAAGTAGAACTAGAGCTGCGACGATGATGCGAATATCAAGCTGGGGATTCGAGACTGGGTTTACGGCTGATGAAGTGACCTAGGTAATGATTGTTGGAAATCTCAGGAGCTGAAAATGTGTTACCTTTGCCTCCTCGTAAGTCCTCTCTATTGTCTGCACGAGTCCCCTGGACTGCCGATCGATGCACAATTCGATGTCCTCAGTTAGTGTAGTGTTCTAAAAAAAGGTTTTGAAATATAGTATTGCGCAATACTCACATCACACCGTTCTTCGTGACAGACCAATGTCAGACTAGAAATGTCCATCGATAAGCAAGGTAGGGTCAGGATGGGGGTAGAACTCAGGATCAGCCGCCACGGATCGGAGCGTTCCCAATCGACGGCTGATCGCGAGAGGTATCCTTCTGGAATGATTCCGGTTAATTTTGAGATATATTTTAAAGATCCTATTTTTGCTTAGTTCGTGCCTTCGGGATGAATTCTCTTCAGCGTCTTTGTGCAATATTGCCAGACAATCCCACGGTCGCAGTCAGACTTCGATAGCACGTGTTTCTGAAAAATCGTGACTGAGTACATTTTGAAGAAATAAAATCGTCTGACTCGATAAATGAAAGTCTACAAGAAAGAATTTCTCTGAACACACCTCTTCGCCGCAAAAGATTTCCTTGTGAGGCTTGCATTCCTGAGTATAAATATATAATCCATTACTATATTTTTTGTAGCCAGTTATATTCTTGATAGAAATTTTTTTTGACAATTTTTCTGCTATTAAAACGAAAGTAAAAAGGACTTCTTTAATAAAAACATACCTGAAGCTGGGCTGTAACGAATGTTGAGAGAATCACTAGGAACACTGCAGTGAGCATTTTATGAGAATTTCAGTGCGTACAACCGGTACTGATCTAATCTGGCTGTAAATAGTAGTGCGCAACGACGGTTAGTAATCAACTAGAAGTCTTGCGATATTAATTCTTTTTTCGCGTCTACTCACAAACGCCTGACAGGTGAGTCACTAATTTATCAACTGTACGGAACCAGTAATCCTTAGTCTTACATGCAACGATGCCAAAGGTCGAATTATATTTTATTGAAAATTAGAAGAGTCGAGGAATCGTCGTGGGCGGTAGTCTATCCACCTCTGGTATATCAACTGGTAGTAGTTCATAGTTTTCGTCATTCATTCTGGGTGTCTCGGGAAGTGCGGCGTTAGCTCTGAGATCGAACCGTAGTTTCTGTAAAAAAGAATACTTTTTATTAATGGATCTATCGCTCACCTCAAGTTTTGATGCATTTCTGCACGAACTGACAAGTTGTAGGCCGAGAAAGGCGATTATAATGAAAAATGCAATTAGATGAGTATCCGAGTAAGCAGGTGCATGGTGAGTAGCACAGGTCGGACACGAGGAAGGAGTGTACTGGAAAAATAAATTGCCCGAGCTCTTGAACTAAAATCGCACCCCTGTGGCTCGTTCGGCATACTGCAACGGCCCACGGGTGTACTTTTCCGTGCATTTAGAGATGCCTTGATCGACGAGTGAATCCTGAATACATTAACAAATTCAAATTATCACGCGAATAGGTTTCATACATTGCATCGATCCTCGTTGCAGATCAGTGTCAAACTGGACTCATCCATATTGAGACACGGTAGAGTGCGAATTTCAGTTTGACTGAGTAGCACACGCCAAGGCTTACTGCGATCCCAATCCTGTGCTGGTGCAATCACACACTTATCTGAACATATTATTTTTCCCTTCAATATGTTGTTGAATCGCTGTTTTTTAGTGAATTTTCATAAAATTTCGACCTATTGAATGTGAATTACGAGACAAGATACCTACCGAAGGGTGCTTTTCGCATTAGCGTTTTTGTACAGAACATAAAATCGTATCGTCCGCACTCGTATTGGCTAAGCTCATGCTCCTGAACAGACATAATTTATTTGAAGCTGAGCGTTAATGTTACAAAATGAAGAAAAAATTTCAAATAACGTTTTTCTATTATTTTACTAACCTCCTCTCCACAGAATATCACCTTGGGTGGCTTGCATCCCTCCGGCTTCACCTGAATGAAAAAGGTGAAATTCAAGGTCATTTGAACCAGTCTCATCTTATCAGCATGAGCAATGAAATCGAGTCAGTTTAGGTTTCGGAAAAGTGTAAATTGTAGATCGGATTTTCGATGAAAAAATCACCTGCAAATGCGCTTGCGAGTTGACCAGCACAAACAGTAGGGTGGCAGTAATAATGGCGCGCATTTTGCGACACTCGCACGCACTCGCTAATAAATCTCTTCACACTCGCCTGTGAGAGTCAGCGAGAGAAATAGGTTATTGTGCACTCATCGTTAGTAAGCAATCGCCCGAGTATTGCTGTATCGTGATGTGACCTCAGCTCATTTCTCCATTATTCACGAGCAGATTAGCATTCTTGATTGATCGTTCTAACAGTTAGTGAAAATCACAAACAAGTTCTCGAATTTTTTCCATAAATAAATTTTGTTAATTTTCAGATGGATACACCAAGGTCGTTCCTTCCGACGATCCCAATCAGAAATGCTGCGCTTGTGATCAGGTATCTTTCAGGAAGTTCCCAATTCAGGTTCACTACGATTCGATCGCATCAGCCCCTTTAAAATTACCAAACCATTTCAGGCTAAATACGAGCTTGAGTTCATCGGCATCTGGAGCAAGGATACGCATCCGAGAGATTACCCAACACGTTTGATAATTCCTTTTTTTTAGATTTTCAGCAGGGCTCCACGACATGGTGGAAGACAACAATATAGAATCTTTGATCTAAACCTGTTGCAGTGCTGCATCTCACTCACTTCACGGATATGCTGGGCGGCTCGCATTCGCGAAACTATTCCCTGTGGAAAATTGGAGGTGAGCCACTATTTTTACAGGAATTTCATCAAAAAAGAAATTAGGAACGTTATAGAAATTTTACCAAAGCGTGAAATCTAATTGAGCACAATAATTTCATATTCAAGAGCCGTCAACGGACGGAATGAAGGAGATCGCCGAGTGGGGAAACACTTACACAGCTGAGAAGGAGGCAAAAGAAAAGGTTGGATGTATTTGAGCACGATTGAAAATTTCTGCATTTCCTTGCAGGCTTCAGAGCTACGCACGCTCATGAAGATTAAGGGTCTGTGGTATCCGGAGGTGCAAGGTCGCACCAAGTCCGCCTTCGTTGTCAACAAGTATGTTCTGCTTCTAATTAAATGATTTTAGACAAGTCATCCGTATTTTCAAATGCGTGACATTCCAGGTACCACCACCTTGTTTCGTTCGCAACGATGTTTGGTCCGTCGCCTGATTGGTCAGTTTCTTTTTTTTGTGTTTTTTTTACTTTGTCGATCATCTCATAGGTGTGTCGGCCTTTCTTCCGTCAATCTCTGTCTGCCTGACTGCTCATGGGTTGGAGAACGAAGCTTCGACCTGTTGCCATTTGATGCTGGAACTGACGACGGAGAGACGTACATGGTCGCATATTTTCGCCGTTTCTGTTATTAATTGTACAAATTACAGTCGCCCAATCAGCCGGCCGAGCCCCGCCATCCAGTGAGATGGATCACTACGAGGGATCATAAGAGTTCCCCGTTCTACGATGAGAGCACGGATGAAATCCCTCCTCTGGCCAGAGTTGTGCTCAGGAGAACTGAGGTAAATTCAAGGGGATCTTGATCTTTCAAAAAGTCCACAATTTGCAAATAAAATGCAAATGTTGATCAATACCCATTTGTCAGGTCGTTCCTTCCCGCTGCCAATCGGATAAGGAATACCAGGTCGAAGCACACAATATCACCAACACAAGCGAGGACGAGGAATACAGGGACAGGCGTGAGTTTAATCTCAGAAGCAAAACATTAACTTCGTGGGGTGCTTTTATTCTGCGATGATTATCCATTTCTTGAACAAAGATATGATCTGTGATTTCGTTGTGAATTTTACCGCAGCTTCAAATCGTTTTCCAGGTGAGTGCTCGATGTCCGAGTGGGAGCCATGGTCATTGTGCTCGGCAACGTGTGGAAAGGGAATCAGAATGAGATCCAGAGTCTACTTATTCCCCATTAAGGTACTTGATAGTCTAAAGATCAAAGATCAGAGATCATCACTTGCAGGCGCAAATGTTCAGTTGCCACCGACAGACCACGGAGAGACAGTTTTGCAATGCGAAGATCAACGAGTGTGCGGGTTAGTTTTTTTGTAGTTGTTGGAATTTTAAAGTAGTTGTTGGAATTTTATTTTTTATAAATGTTGACAATCGTTGACTCTACAGAGATTCAACTGCATAATCTAGCTAATACCAGAATCGGATACCTTCAACTCCAAGTGTGCCACTTCTTCGTGGGGAGGATGGAGCGCGTGCTCAGTGAAGTGTGGTCACGGATATCGATCAAGAAACAGAACTTTCCTGTCCCCAGAGGCATGTTGTTATTACATTGAAAACAATAGAAGAGAATAACAACAAGAATAGTTAACGTGCATTTTAGGCTACCGAGGACTCGTGCAAGGTGCAACTCACGCTCAAGGATCTCTGCGTCGGTGAGCTAATTTTGTCGATATTCTTAACGAATCGTGCCAGATAAAACGTTTCCGTTTCCAGTTTTCCTAGTGGAGATTGAAGTATATTCGAGCAGTGAAATTTAGAAAACTTGCTATTTTTAGATCAGCAGTATTTCTAAATATGCATACCCTATTTGAGGCGAAAATGGGGACGATTGCTCGGTCACTCCCGATCCTCTCTGTCAGACGACAGAATGGAGTGAGTGGAGTCCCTGCTCGACCAGTTGCGATGAGGGAGTGAGAATCAGGTGAGGTGTCATTCATTTATCTCACCTAAAGGAAATAAAAATTTTTTAAAGAATACCCTAACACTGAAACAAATAGAAGAAGGTGAGTTTATAATTATTCATTTCAGAACTCGTCTGCTTTTCTTCATCGAGCACGAACTTGTAAGTGTTTTCTGGTAGTGCTTCGAAAAGTTTCGCAAGCTTCGGAAAATCTAGATCTTTGATATTTTAGCGCTGCTCGCACGTAAAGCTAATGGAGAAGGACATGTGCAGTCTGCAGAGCTGCAGACGATTCATCGAACAGAATTCGGACGGTGAGAGGATTGATCTTTGATCTTTGAGCGAGTTTCTTATTTTGCTCTTCAGAGATTTGTCAGGAGAAGAAGGAGGAGGGTCAGTGTAAGGGAGTTTTCCCACGATACTGGTACGATACGGAGAGAGGCGTTTGTGAGCGGTGAGCGACTTGATCTTTGATGTCGTATCTTGATCTTTGATCTTTAACAGATTCACATTCACCGGTTGTAAGGGAAATCGTAATCAGTTCATGACGGATGAGGAGTGCAAGCGGGCGTGCGTTTCGGGCTATGAGAGCGGAAAGGCACACGGTAGGCTCATTCGACCAGATTGATCTTTGATCTCTGAATCCTTCCAGTGCCCAATCACCAACTGATCAGTGAGTTTGGCCAGCAAGGAGATGTGGACGATGGAGGAGATGTCAGTTCAAATTTTTTCTTAAAATTTTGTATAGAAATCACTGTAAATCACGCCTGGCCTGATTTTTTTTAGCATATTTTAGTGATTATTTAGATTCACTTTTATTACTCAATTATTGAAGCTGAATATTTTCAGCCGGTGCCCTGTGACATCTCAGAGTGGTCGCCGTGGGGAAATTGCAGTGTGACCTGTGGAAGAGGAAAGAAGACCAGAACAAGACACATCGAGGTAAGTTTTTTGTTGCACTCTAGAATAGACACGGATTTTAGGGAAAAGAGAAAAAGAAAAAATGAGAACTCGTATTCTACATGAAAAGATGGACTAGTTCAATACACATATCTAACAAGGTAATTTTCTCTCCAGGTGTTCCCTCGTAACGGCGGATCCGCGTGTCCCAATCTTCTCACGCAGGAACTTCACTGCACCATGCCGCCATGTGGTTAGTAATCTTTCTTATGACGCTTCGCGAATACTGAAATAAGAGTAGGGTAACTTGATTATTAGAGTTCGAAATACGGGTCGACGTCTCTTCATTTCGCACACTCTCTCGCTTCTCTGACCGGTGAGAGAGCACGTGGAATGAAGAGACGATTACCCGTATTTCGAACTCTATTGATGATTCCAGTTCTGACGGGTTGTCGTCCGGGTGCGTGGTCCCGTTGGTCGTCCTGTTCGGTCGTCTGCGGAGACGGACACCAGTTCAGGTGAGGACGCGTATTCAGATCTAATACTGATTGTTTGAACTATTAATAAGATACTGCTTAGAGAAGTATTGTTCTGTAAGATAGAACGTTAGACTGACGGAGTGCCCCTGAAAGCCATAATTTGAAACCTCAGACGCCGTCGGATTCTGAAGCCGCACGACATCGAGGACTGCGGTATGCTGGACAGAGAGGAGCGAGCGTGCAAGGGAAAGTGCGACCATCGAGTGTGAGGAATGAGGCCATGTATGGGAATTTTATCTGTTATGCGATGATTTGTTTCGATAAACATATTTTAAGCTTACAATTAGACAATTCATCCAACACTCAAGGCTATTCGTTGACAGTCACTTCGGATTTGAGGTTGATCGACGGGGTATTAGAAACATACTGAAGAAGGTTTTTTCCCCGAATGACATGGAAACGGCTATATACAAATGTGAATGTCACTTCACGTCAAAAATGCCTCTATAAATCATTTCTGAAAAGAATATAGACGATTCGCGAGAGGAGGTGCGTTTGAAAAGCGTGACAATTCGAACTTGCTTATCGAAAAAAGGAGTTATTTCCTTGAATACAAACATATTCAAACAAAAAGAGACAATTGTGTGTCCTCGACTATGTCTCAATAAAGCTTGCTGAGAATTGTGAAGAATATCTCTTGAAACGTGCAGGGTTAGTTCTCTATTGTCACTTTATCGCATAAAAAATTATGTTCATTTAATTATGTGGGTATCTTCTAATATCTTCCACTATTCTTCACCGGTTGCACTGATTAGCGAAGGTTTGCGCTTTGATACTTCACGAAGACTTCCCTGAAAATTGTTGCACTTCACATTCCGCAATTCACAATTTACAAACATTGAACAGGCTCCACTTGACACCGGCCTTTTCGAGAGCGAGACCTAAAATAAATTTGAAATACATTTTAAAATAGAAAGATTCTCACCCAAGAGCGCAGCCTGCGTGCCTCCATTACACAGTGTGTATGTCGGTTTGGCTGCGTCGTAGCCTGCTTCGCGCTGCAAGAATCCCAATTTGGCAGCGCTGCCGCTAACGGTAGTACTGTCGTACCAGCACTTGCTGAATCTCTTCTGCACTCTTCAGCTCGCCACTGGGAGAGAGGACAGCAGTGAGGGGTACGCACTTGGATCCGGGCAGACGTGCTCCTTTCGCACCTGAATTGAAATGCTAACTGTTCAAGGTCAAAGATCAAAAATCATTATAACCGTTGGGTGGGAAAGCGAGTGGCTTTCTGCCGTAGAATTCATCGGCCGGTCGACAGTCCAGCATGTTCACCTTTGGAAACAAATTTAAAGGAAATTCATTACATTTGAAATTATATGTTCACGATGTTTCGCTGTTACCTTATCAAGTCGCTCAAACAGTCCTCCCTTCATCAGATCATCATAGTTCACAAGTCGATCCATCTTGAAAGCACTCGCTTCCCAGTCCTGGAAAGTATGTACTTATATCTATAGTTTTTTTCAAGTTTTTTCAGTTGATTCTGTAAATTACCGGTTTGAGAATGCGAACTCCTGCAGTTGCCTCGAATCCATCTCGATTAATCTCAAGAAACGCTTGGATATTCTCGTCCTGTTCCTCTTCAAAATCCTTCTTCCATTCTACCATATCGTCTTTATCGTCATTTCCACTGGTCGTCTCTCCTCCTTCCTTCTTCCACGTCTCCAGGCCTCCTTCCAGCACAGAAACATCCTCCATACCGTACATCTGAAAACGTTACCGTAATCATTCACTTATCGATCACCATTGATTACCGTAGGGTACAGTATACCTTTAGCAGCCACCAGGCCCGCGCAGCGAACAACATGCCTCCTGAGTGCCCGCGACCGTACACGACCACTGAATCGCCCTGATAATTTAGATGTACCGTAATCCATTCATATCTATCGACAACTGACCTTGGCCACGCCCAGCTTCCGTACGTATTCCTTGAAGAGTCCGGGCGGATACAGAGCAGCTCGAACGTTCCTGGTTACACCATCAATATATACCGAAATATCTAGTTATCGTACACTCCAGGGTAGGAAGCGATGTCGAGATTGAAGTGAACGGCTCCGGGAAGGCGCTCCTTCACAAAGTCCGGATGCGTCTGACATCACAATTTGACTAATTCATTTTTTTTTGATTATGTCGCACTCCCTTGGCCATTAGCTCATCGAAGCAGCCGTAGTTCGTTCGATAGAAGTCGGCATGATTTGCCGGCTCTCGCAGAGTGTATGCAGCATCGAAGAGTCGAAGTCTTCCCTTCTGGAAAGATTAAAGATCAGAGAGAATAACAGACAAATTATTAATATGTACCTGTTCAGAAAGCAGCTGATTCAGTTGGGGCGCGCGAATGGTTGGCGATCGAAGCATATCGACCACTCACGAGTGGGAGACGAGAGGAAAATGGATAGAGTGGAGACAAGACGAACAATGATGATGGAAATGGTCTAACAAGATTAATTTATACAATAACTAATTTTGATTTATTCAAATTTGTTTTTTTACTGTGATATCAGGGCTGTTGGTTAACGATCAAAAATCTTTTGATTAGACAGACGAAGAAAGAAAATACCTCAAGACCAAACTACGACTTCATAGGTGAGAACTCGATGCATTCGTAGAGGCAAATACAAGAGTTTATAAACGTGATCTGAGAAATTTTGAAGTTCCAGCTCTAGAAGAATTTTCGATCCAATTGAAGTAGAAGAATGGTTGCCCATCAAACACTTTTATGAATACAATTACGAATCAAGCAAATACTTTATTGAGACACATTCGAGGATGGAAACAATGAGAAGGGCATAATCGAAGCATTGAGTGATGGCATTTGTGGCATCGATCCGGGCACTGATCCCGTTCCCGATCCCATTGAATCCGCGTATATCTGTCGTAGAGAACATGTTAGCTGCTTCTTCCATTTGGTTCTAAAATAGATATTTCTAGTTCAGTTGGTGTAATGAGCGTACCGTCTGTTCTGAAACCAGGTTTTGATCTGAGTTTCGGTGAGATTAAGTGTTTGCGAAAGATGCACGCGCTTGTTCACGGAGAGATACTTGTGTGCCTGAAATTATCGTTGAAAGATCTTCGGTAAAATATAAATTTATCACAGCAAACAAAAATAAAAACCGGCACCTGGAACTCCTTTTCGAGTCTCTCCAGTTGCTTTGTTGAGTAGGCCTGTCTTGGTTTTCGATCGCTTACTGGCTTTCTTGAGCGTTTGTAGTCGTGCTTCCGGGCTTCAAGTGCATTAT
The DNA here is from genome assembly GCA_000180635.4 of Pristionchus pacificus. NCBI lineage: Eukaryota > Metazoa > Nematoda > Chromadorea > Rhabditida > Neodiplogasteridae > Pristionchus > Pristionchus pacificus. The sequence goes on from CM026576.1 coordinate 22,971,649, forward strand.
TATATGATCAATGCCCCGAAATAATATATTCTGCAAGAAAGATGTGTACCCAATTCTCACCTCCAATTCCAAGTAGCATCTGCAGCTCGACTAGCGACGGAGATTTATCCCCATCCTGCAGTGAGGCTGCTGAAAATATTCACATTTTTACTCAGTTCTGTTTTTACAAAGTTAAATTTGACGAAAAATATTCTTTGCATCTGCAGTTCACCTAGCAACAACGGCGCGGCTGCAGCTAGAGGATTCAGAAGAGAGAGCGATGGGAGCGGGGGAGAGGGAGAACCTGGAATTTGTCGAAATTATTATATTTATTAAAATCACAACTCACGCGAGGGCGTGTCATCCTTTTCCTCCTCCTCTTTATCTTCCTGACGATTGGCTACTTGCATAGACAGAATTGATTCCATGTCGAACGACATCTTGAACTTCGATCACGAAGTAGTGAATAAGTTACAGTAGCCACAGAGAGCGGAGGACTTTCACTTATTGAGAGACTTGAGTATATCTCTTTCGTGAATGATTTGCTACCTCCCCGATATGTAATGTAATATCTCCACTTCCCTTACCTGCCTTTCTCCAATGCTTTCAACCGTGGGAGCCAATGAGACATTGTCCCGTTTACGGGGATCCTATGACCTAACATGTGACGGAAGTAATTCGCTCATGATTGGAGCTCTAGCCAAATATGGTCGGATAAAGGTAGTTTCAGACAATATTTTTCTTATGTCTGAAATTATGAAAATGTCTTTTGTAATTCGAGTAATTGCCAGCTATCGAAGGAGAGGTTCCCACACAGCTTTGTTGACTATTACTTAGCTAAGGGAGAGCCAGATTCCCCTCTCATGACTGAATGACTAAGCAAACAACGTTACTTTGCCACGATTTGGGTTTGGTTGCGCAAGCCGACTTCAGCAAGAAGTTGGGGATTGATTGTAGCAAGAGGAAGAAAGTGCAATCATTTATCATTTGATATCTTGTGATTGATGAATTGGAAATATCCGAGTCCATTTTAGGCGGCGGCGCGTCTGCGGGAGTATCCCTGCACCTGAGGCGCCGGCTTGTTGATGTACGTCTGGAAAAGGTTATCGATATAAGGTGACTCGAGAACTCTACAGTACCTGCTGGGGATAAGCAGCGGGAGCCTCGGTGGCGGGGGCAGCGGCCTCGTATCCGGTAGCGGCCGGGGCGGGGGCGGGGGCAGCAGGGGCAGAAGTCTCATAAGCGGGAACAGGAGCGGAAACGGGTGCATCGTATCCAGCGGTGGCAGGAATGTGCTCGACGGGGGCCTCCACCGCGGTAACACTGAACATTATTCACTTTACCACTTTTTCGTCAGAGGTTCATCTCCAAAAAAGAGTGATGCATGAAAGACCAACCGAGGCGGGCACGGGCAGTAGGCGGCATCAGCTCCGGGAAGTCCGTTCTGTCCCTGCTCTCCGGGGTACCCATCCTCACCAGGCTGACCGGGCTGTCCAGCAACTCCTGCGGGTCCCTGGGGTCCGGGCGTTCCATTGGGTCCGGGTCTTCCGTGGGCTCCATTCTTTCCTCTGTGTCCGGGTGCTCCAGCACGTCCGGGCTGTCCAGCCTCTCCCTGTCCTCTTCTTCCGTTCTTTCCCTTTCCTCCGGGTCTTCCAGCTCTGCCGGGAGCTCCATCGCGACCAGCCTCTCCTCTCTCTCCAGCTGCTCCACGCTGTCCATTGCTGCCCGGTCTTCCATTCTGTCCGGGGTATCCGTCGGGTCCGGGCTCTCCTGCCTCTCCATCAGCTCCAGGCTCTCCGGGCTCTCCAGCGGGGCACGAAATGCATCCGCCTCCATTCGTGTTCTCATTGAATGCGATTCCGGCAGTTCCAGCCTGTCCGTCGGCTCCGTTGTCTCCATCTAGTCCAGCCTCACCGGGTGCACCGGGAGGACCAGCGGGACCGGCGGGGCAGTTGTTGGGGCCCTTGGCACAGCCGCAGTGCGATGCAGATCTCTTCTCACGAGCTTCACCTGAATAAGAGGGAGGGTAAGGGGGAATCTCAGCCAGCGAGGGCATTGGCCGAGAAGAATGGTCCAATTATGTATTTGTGACATACCGAAGGGAGTAGTGCGGACAGCGGAGAATCCGTGAGCCTTGTTAGCGTTGATCATCTGCGACCAGGCGTCATTGGCGTACATCTGAAACGGATTATCAATATCGTAGCTGATTGATTACTGTAACCGCCAAATAATTTATCTACCGTACCCTGAACTGGTCCATATCTCCCAGCTGCTGCTCGTGGAAGTCGCGCAGGTCGGAGAACATCATCCCTGAGATATTAGTCAGTTATCGATTGATAATGGAAGGCTACCGTAATGCATCAGGAATATATTATCCTTACCGAGAGAGACGAGAGAGCCGAGAATGGCGACAGCAGAGACGGCCGAGGCCAGAGTGATCACTGTCTTGCCCAGAGTCATCTGAAAAATAGATACCGCAATGAGAGTGATCTTGTAAGACCTAATGCAGTAACCCTAATACTAACTGCATTGCTCGAGAGAGCACTTACCTTGTAGTAGACGAAATGAGCTCGATGCTGCCTCCCTCTTGACAGGGCGACCTTTTATATCGGCACTAGAGGTATCCTTGTTCTCTGCTTGCGCTGTTCGTAATTTCGCCTTGATTGCCTCTCATTTAGTCCGTTATCTCACCGAATTCCAGCATTTTTTGGAGGTCAGAGTGAGCTAGAGAGTGGGTAACTAGTGCAGGATTGTCCTTGGATGCGCTAAAAACACGGCCTACTTTCGCTATCATTCCCTTTGCTTGTATCCCTGTTTGAGCAGAGAGTGAGAGTATTGAATGAAATGAGAAGAGATGAACGGAATGGCATCGGCAGCTTGTTATCCCTCACTGATGAATTGACCTAGAAAATTGTAGTAGTGTAAAAACGCTAGAGGTGAAGCTATCCCGAAAATCACTTGCGTTCTGCGAGAAATTACTAAGAAAACGCGAGAAATTACTGACTAGCGATTGATAAGTACTTGACTGTCAAATTGATAAGTGCTTGAGGATTGAAGAGTATTGTCGCCATTTTAAGATAGGACTATAAGCCTCTTCAATTATACAGTCTGAAATGCAGGAAAAAAATTGAATCGGGTCATTTAAAAACGATTAGATTTTACCATTAATTTCACCTATATCGGGCAATTTCACCTATATCTGTATCGGGCCCATTTTTTACCTTCTGAGGTGCGATAAAAAAAGATCGGATGTATTCCTGTTCTCAAATCCAAACCAAACACGTGCTCTTCAAGCTTCAACGTATTTATGTACAGGTTTCGATAATTATGATTGATTTTTTTATCATTAACATCACACTTCATTGATCGCATTTCTTGAACCTCCCGAATTTCAATTGCTTTTTTCAATACAGACAGAAGAAAATTAGGTCGTACAACGGTCTCTTATTTTTCTCTTGTTTTCCACAAACATTTTTCGTATCATTCTTATCATCATGACTACTTGAACAAGATGTAGTGGATTGAATTTTTGTAAAAATTATTTATTTATTATCTCAGTCGCGACGGTTGCGCATCGCCAGACCGGTTATTAGGCAAACAATTACACGGGAACGATTGATTACACGAGTAAGCTGACATGTAGCTAAAATAAATACTCTGAGAGCTTGCAAGAAGTCTTGGGGTCCGATGAAACTCAAATTATGTAGCGGCCTCTGTAGGGATATCTAGTAGGGTGATGATTCAGGGGTAGCTCCTAAAATACGAAACTGATTAGTATCCCATCATGATCGGCATCACGGGAGGCTCCGGGTACGGTTCGTATCCATGCTGGTCATGATGTTGCTGATGGTGGTGGCCCTGAATGGGATAATTATAGAATTTTCGTTGTGTACTCTACAGTATCCCTATTTTGGCAATTCGAAGTCAGCTAACCTGATGCCCTTGAATGGGTGCCATCACAGGAGCCGCATACGGTTCCTCCATCCGGATGTGCATGAACTCACTGGCTCTGAAATTGTGCACACTAATTGCCGACTCGAGAAGAATCCCGGCTTTCCGGAAATACGTTCTATGCTCAAAAATTATTACTAATGACTCACGCTTGAGAAGGTGCATCATATCCCTGCTGCTGTTCCTCAAAAATTTTTTTATTACTATTTCATGCAAAATAATAAAGAATAATTTTCTTTTCTTAAATTACAGAAGAAAAGATTACCTGCTGGTGCACGGGAGCATCATAGCTTCCTTGCTGCAGCTGTGGTTGCTGTACGGGTGCGTCGTATCCCTGATGTTGTGACTGCTGATGAACGGGCGGTGCGACTGCAGCTGGCTGGTCGTATCCGGCAGCTGCATCAGTCAACATGCTCATGATCTCCTCGTATTTGGGCTGCTCGGGTCGGGGAGGCTGCAATATGAGTTGTTAAATTAGTTGGAGTTCGCTGATCATATATGTCCGATTCGTACAATTTTTGCTCAGATCAAGTGGGAGATCAAATTCGTGGACGGATATGCAATGCCCGGAGACAAAATTCGGTTACCTTTTGATGTCTGGGCTGCTCCACTGGCGCTTCGTATCCCTGCAGCTGCTGATGCTGCTCGTGTCGCACGGGCGCATCCGTTGCTGCGGGCTGATCATAGCCAGTGGCTGCAGCTGCAGCAGGCTGATGATGGACGGGCGCATCGTAGGGTCGCGCGGGCTCCTAAATTACGTATTTATTTTCCATATCCATTTAACTATTGGAAATGGACCTACAGGAGGTAACATAGTGTGCGTATGGGTTCCATTCGATTTACGAAAAGATCCAGATATTCTTTATATTTGTTACCTGATAGCTAGTGGGCGGTTCGTGTGCGGGTTTCTCAAATCCAGCATTAGCGTACGCAGCCATCATTGCCTCAAAGTCCACCGCAGGTCCACCCTCCTTCACACGTCTCGGACACGGGCAATACTGAGCATCTTCTCCAGGAGCACCACGACCTCCAGGAAGTCCATCCTTTCCGTTCTTTGCATCTTCTCCATTCCGTCCTCCTTCACCAGCCGGTCCTTCTGGTCCAGGTGTTCCATCGAGACCGCGTGTACCGTGTCGTCCCACATTGCCCGGTCGTCCCTGTCGCCCGACACGTCCCGGTCCACCGGGGGCTCCTCGTCCTCCGCGTCCATTGGTACCGGGATGTCCGGGATATCCGTCGTTGCCGGGCCGTCCAGGCGCGCCAGGCTGTCCTCTGGTACCAGGCGGGCCATACAGACCGCCCTTACCGGGGAAACCACGGTATCCCTCGTGACCGGGCTTTCCCTGTGGTCCGGGTTCGCCATCAGCACCGGGAGGACCGACAGCTCCGGGCGGACAAGTAATACACTCGCGGTAGGAGGCTGGCATCGCCATCTCCATTCCGTACTGTCCAGGTCGACCCTCGATTCCCGGCTCGCCCTCACGACCTGACGGATTATAATGATTATTATCTAAGTACGAGCCAATTGGCAAAATGTGTACTCAACAATTCTCCAGAAAATACTTCTGAAGCACGATCTACTAATAATTCTACGAGTTCAACACTACAATTCAAAAGCAGTATGCTGCTTGTGCAAGGAAACCGAACTCGTACCAACTCTTCCGGGTGCTCCTCTAGGTCCGCGTGGACCGGGCGGGCAGGTATTCGGACCGGCAGCACACGCACAGTGAGCGGGAAGACCAGCAGTGTGTCTGTAATGTTAATCTATTGTGCAATATTAATGCACACCAGTGGTTCGTTGGCGTAGGCATGATTCAATGAAGAAATGAATTTTGAATACCTCTTGAAGATAGATCTCGCTGGGGATGCTCCTCTCGCAGCCGCTCTCGAGTTAGTGAAGATCATTTCGTCCCAGGCATCGTTTGCGAAGAACTGAAATTTATAAATTATTTAAAATTGTTGTTAAATAAATCGAATACCTTAAATTCTCCAAGCGTATGCACTTGCTCGTCCCAGAAAGTGTTGATGTCGTTGATCATAAGACCTGAATGGATGCAATTAAATACTGCAGATCAGATATTCTTCTACTCCTAAAATCGATAAATGCCTACCGGCTACAATGAGCGATGTGAGGATGGAGACGCCAGCAGCAGTCGACACCGTCACGGTGACGACCTTAGCTACGTCCATTATCTGGAAGGACTATTCCCGTCTCGATAAATCATCCAACTCGACTATCTACCGTCCAATCTAATTGGATCTTCTGGGAAAAACAAAGTGAATGAACGATACAAAAATGGTGGAAGTACAACTTTGAAAAATCTCACTTTCTAATAGACTAATAATATACAACAGAATTAATTAAAATAATCGCTTAAAATATAGCTACTTGAATGTATTCGTAGGCGATCAAATGCTCACCTTTTATGGATGAACAGTAGGTTAGTCGACTTTCCCTCCCCGGCACTCGCCTTTTATCCTCTGTCCCTCAGCCCAATGGGAAGCTGTCCACTATCTTTCCATAATCTCCTCGTCTTCACCGGTCAGAGAAGCTTATGGAGTATGCTGAACAACGAGACTATTTCTTTCCAAGCCAACCCCCACTACCAACTCTCCCTTTCAGCACCTTTTAGAACCTAGGTGGAAACAAATGACCCTTCTTTCCTTTCGCTTTCTTTGTCCATTAGGCTCTTTTTAGGGGGCAAAGCCGGCGGCTAATAAATGAGACGGATCGGAATTGAACGTTGCCGGTTCGATGAGAGATAGTGAGCGATTAATTGAGAGTGTCCAGGGAAGGATGAAGCAGTGCGTTTTGGAACAAGGATGCATGTCCGTCGCTCGGTAATTCCACTCCCTTTTTCTTTCTTTCGACTTTTCTTATGCGAGGGATTTGGATCGTATTGATGCAACTTCTTATCGATTCATCACAATTACAATGAAATAATGGAAACGTTAGTAGCTGGGCTACAACAATCTACTATTTCCCGATGATTGGTCCTTCGGCGAATTCCGTGACTTGAAACGAGGGCTGCACAGATCTTTTCCCACTACCAAACCCTCTGATCGAATGGTGTCGCTGCTTCTTCACTTTTTGAACGGTTCTGACTGGACTGGGCAGAATAATCGCCTCCGGGATCGGTCTGAAAGTAGTGATTGATCGCTTCACACTGAATGTTTGATAATTCTTTAGGGCAAAATAAATGAAAAAAAATGGTTGTGATGTACTGCGTTACAAAAGCCCCAAGCCAACTCACGTCTCTCGCCTCTTGTAGTTGGTTGGCTCTGCTACATCCACCTTTAGTAGGTAGGGTCGAACAGTCGAACCACTCGCGGCGCTTGATTCGTCCTGCAACGAACTTCTTTGCTTTATGAAAATCAAATTTCATTAATTTCAGTACTAGAAGCGCACCTTCCTCGCAGGACACACACAGTAGTCCGAGTCCTGTCCAGGTAGTCCCGGGTAGCCCTCTGGACCCGTGGCGCCGTCCTTTCCAGGCTGACCAGCTGGACCCACAGGTCCCTTCGGACCCATCTTTCCATGGAGTCCCGGCAATCCGATTAGGCCGTTCTTGCCAGGTTTTCCACGAGATCCGAGTGATCCCTTCTGTCCGTGTCGACCGGGAGCGCCGTGACCCTTGATTCCCTGGAAGATACTTGAATGACCGAGGACAAATTTTTACATTCTACGCCGGATAATATGAAATGTTCTCGCACGAACCTTTTGTCCGGGATGTCCTCTAACTCCATCGGTTCCTGGTTTGCCCTTGACTCCCTGATCTCCCGGTTCGCCCGTCTCTCCCTTCATTCCGTGTCTGCCAGGTGCACCTCTTCGTCCAGGCATGCCCGGTCGACCGGGGCTTCCCGTTTTTCCGTCGGCTCCAGGACGGCCGGGAGGTCCAGGAGGACACGTAAAGCAGCGCCGCCTCGCACCACTTGGTGCCACGTCATAACTTCGTCTGCGGATAGCCGGTCCAGCCGGCGCGTAGTCGGTTCCATGGGTGCCCGGTGCGCCCTTGTCTCCGTCGGCTCCGTGAGCACCGGGCGCCCCTGGCTCCCCAGGAGGACCGGGAGGGCAGAGTTGAGCAGATTCCGAACAGGCACAGACGTCCTCGGCGTAGCGCTTCTTCCTGGAGAAATGTGACAGATAATAATTGGCTGCCAGATTACAGTACCTGTGGATGAAGGGCGATCGACCGATTGCAGCGGACTTCTTGTTGCCTGTCGCGGGCGCGCGTGCCACGAGAAGTTGCCATGCATCGTTCGAGTAGTGCTGAAATTGATCGGTTGTCGTTTTAGACCTTATCAAGCAGTGCCGGTAAATTCTTGAATAATGATTACATAGGTATGACCTTGAACTGGTAAACATCATCGAGTTGGGTCTCGTAGAATTCGGTAGCGTCGCTCCAGATCATTAGTAGACCTAGGAAAATGGTATTTTCAATATAAAATGTAAATGGCTGTTAGATTAGTTCTCCGATATTTCTACAATTAAATGTGTGCCTTTCGATGAGAAACTTGTCTTCAAAATTACCTGCAAGTGCACTCAGCAGACCGACGATCGATACACCGGCCAGCACGACGAATAACGTCGTGTAGTTCGCCATTCTGCTATTATTTTTCTCAACATTTTTAAGGTATTCGTTTTTCATGCAAGTTCTAGTCACTGCATGATGAACCTAATGACGTTGCCTACGAGATCACTTTCAGCAAATAATCAGTAGGATTCGTCAAACAAATTTCGGAAACTAGCGGAACTAAGGTACTGAAAGAGAGAAAGCGAAAGTTTTGTGCAGCAATGGCGTATGTTAAGCCGTGCCGGAGGGAGGAGTGGAAGGGATGCGCAAGAAGAGTTACGAGCGACTTGGATGAATGTGATGGGGGTAGGTCAATGGACGAGAGAGTGTACTGATCTGAGAGAGCAGGCGCCGACCTTGCGGCGCCATCGTTTATGGCTGAGCGAACCCGCCTCTTTTCGATCCATCCACAAATGAGGGGATGAGTGGGCTGAGCTTGTCGAGTCTATTGTACCAGACAGATAAAAAAATACTTCATTCTCATCTAGCAAGAATCACATACCAACGATAAGTGAGTGATCTGAACATGATGAAAGTAGATACGTTAGTCCGCAAGTTGGTATTCTAAGCACATCCTCCGCATAAAATCATTGTTTTCCAGCTCCATTTCTCTATCCGGGTTCTGAATTTAAATATATATCCACTATTTTTTGCGAAGTTTTTTTTTCTTGAAAATGACGCTTATTACTTATTTATAACTTAATTTAATATTATTATGGTCTATCTGTTCGTATGTCTACGTATTCGCTGTGAAAACACAGCATTCTGACCCCCATTGTTCTCTCCAGAAAAGGATGAACAAGGGGATTAACGTTTGAATTTTCCCGCCACACCGTAGTTGGACTGCAAAAATTCAAAATGAGCGGGGAGAGCTGCCGCTCCCTCCGCCCAGGCCTTGTAGTTCGATTCATGCAAAGGTGCGCAAGTACATATGTAAAGATCTCCCCCTTCTCTGTCAGAGAAGAATGCTGTGAAAAGTCCCTTTCAGGTGGCCTAATAGCTTCCCATGAAAGAAATTAAAGGACTTTTCGCGAAATCTGCCATCGCTCGTCAATTCGTTCTTCGACATGCGAACGAGGGAATATCGATGGTTGGCATTTCTCACATTCAGATCGTTTTACTATCACTCATGGTCTCCCCCAGTTTCAAATCACTTCGAGTAATGTGACTGCTCAAGAACGGGCATCGCGACTCACGACTTCTTTTTCACGACCCTCCTAGGTATCTTGATTTCAAAGCTCTGCAAGAAGCAATCATTGTCATCTCAAATACTTATTGTACATAAATTTGTTCTCAATGGAAAGTGTCGTAATTGTTCTCAATGGAGAGGATGCATAATATATCAACTTGAAAATTGTATTATGAAAGAGCTAATTGCTCATCCAGACTTTCATCGGCATATGAAAAACTTCGTTTACCATGTTTCAACGTTACTTATCAATCAAATTATCCATTTATTCAATTAGTTTGTTATTGGAGAAACGAAAAAGCTCAAATGATTCACAGCCAGTACACTTTAAATGATTAGGACTTTGTCAAAGATAAAACTATGAAATAAAGGAGAAGAAGTAACAAATATACGTGTATTACAACAAAATTTCCACAATGTATAATAATTACAATAAAATAAGTGGTCCACTTTCGTTTAAAAATTTCAGACACAATGATCACAGCAAATCCAACTATATACATACAAATAATTTATTCAATTTATCTTATTATTTTTCATGCGAAAAGGGAAATATTGGATAGCGGTAATATTGTTGACGATAAAAATGTGGAGATTCTAAAAGTCGTGCTTCTTCTCGAATACATACGGCTCGCAGCAGAAAGAATCGTAGCTTATGTGATTGTTCGACTTTTTTTGTGATTACGATATATTTTTAGTATTTAATATAACATTTCTTATTCGATTATTCTAGATACGATTGCTTTCATCTATGGAGCCTCTTTATTCAGCACAGAAAATCTAATAGCCTATTTCTACGACGAACAAATAGTTACTACAAGGTAACTCTATTGAATAAGTACATAGGCGGACAATTCCGTGTTAATTAAATCAAATTACTGTTGTGTACGTGTCCTTGTCCGTGTCTTGAGAGCCGAATAGCCGAGTAGCAATAAAGCTTTATCTTCGTAAGAGTCCGATACAATATAGTAGAATGACGTGTAGCAACTAGGGAAGAACAGAGAATCGACTGACAGAAAAGTAGGTCAGCCGAAATGCTTACAAATAAAGGTAAAGGCAGATCGTGGTGGGAGCCCGAATTACATGAACGGGTTCGACGGGTCAGATACATGACTTCACTTGCAACATTACGTATATTCTTATAACCATAATATACAACAATTACAAATGTAGAAACTGACACAGTATCATAAAGTGCAAAGGTTGTCAATTCCCTAAATATCGTAAAGGTGCAGCTTGCAGTGCTGTAAATATTGATACTTGATATGTGTTAAACTGAATCATTGGATCAAATTTTGGTTAAGTGGATGATCAAAGACCAGATAATAGATAGTATTCCGGGTGCAACTATGTAGTGTTTCACGATAAGATTTAAATTTATTATGTGTTTATGCATTGTACTCGACTATTACAGTTCAACACTTCAGGCATGACATGTCGCCATTGAGAGATTTCATCAGTTTAACGACTGACATTTCTTCTTCTGCTCGCTGCGTGTTCTTCTGAAGAGAATCAAGACTAGAGAACATTTGTTTCACGAACTGGCACATGCTACCGTGCATCACCTTCACTTTACTTATTAACAAGAAAGCTTTCAAAAAAAGGATGATTGAACCAACCTCGATACAGTCCAGCAGACACAAAACATCCCCCAGTCTTGCAGAGTAATCAGCGATGCCCTGGCTGGTGTACAATTTGTGGAGTTCGCTCATGATCAAAGACCGATTATGAGACACCATTGTCATGTATTCATCGTTCACCATCGCAGCATCTACAAGGATCATATCAGTGTTGAACCTCCCTTCTGCGTTTACAATTTTTTCAATCTTTCTTGCGATGAGGTACTTATGTGTTTGGCCTTTTTGAGGTCCTACAGGGGTATTAGATAATTGCAGATAGCTCACCATTGCTCCACAGACACAATCCCATCATTGCGAGAAACTCCTCGTTACTTGGATTAACTCTTTTGTAGGTGGCTCGAACTAACTCAACAGAGCGCGTGAAATTGTTCCTCAGATCCCTTGAGATTCGAAATTATGAAAAGTCCTAGAGTTTTTCTTACCGGACCATCTCCTTCATATTTGACGTGTCAAATTTTGAAATGAATTTTTCTATAATTTCGAAATTCAGATATGACATGTAGCCCGGTAATCTGAAATGGGAACAGTTTTCTCTATTGATATTTACAAAATCCTGACATTGTTTCATCTTCTGGGAAGTGATGAACAGCTCTATAAAAGCCATCGAGTGAATGAATAAATCGCACTGAGTGATCAAGAATATAATTCTGAAAATAAATACCTTCTTATTTCCTCATAATTTTCACACCTTGGTCTCTAGAGAAAGAACACTAAAATCGTCAAAAACAGATTCGAATAATTGAATCAATCCTCCAGTGAGTATTCGAATACTCGGCATCTTCGCATTATGTGTGATGGGATAGAACACCTGAATATTGATGCATGAATGGATTGATGCTTCGAGTCACCGACCATTCCATCACCTTGCAACTCATTATCTTCGTCCATTTCTACTATTCCCAGCTCACCGCATTTTCGAACGACGCACATCATACTGGAAATTTATTTGTATGTTTTAAAAATATATAGAGACACCTGTAAGCTTTCTTTAACCGATCGAAGAATGATGCCTCGCGTTGTATTGTCGAGAAAAGGTCGAAACTGAATTATATCAATCGCCCTTCAATATTTAGATGTCTTCTAGCACCTTCTGTGATCTATAAACGTATCCGACTCCGATTTCTCTTCAGGCAGATCAATTGACAATGACTGCTCACTGCTATCGCTGCCCGGATCAATTGGCTCGAGGGGCGAAGTCTGAGAACTTTGGAAATACTAATACATATTAATTATTCTACCCTTACATAAATACTAATACATATTAATTATTCTACCCTTACAAGTATTGTCTGCTGGCGGCCACTGGTGGACTGTGCTAGAACCACTGAAAATCTCACGAAGCGACACTTTCGACAGAGCGGCCTCGTATCTGACAGGGAAACAATAACATGAAGGCATGGTTTATTCGTAAATAAAATTGTTGAAACCATTGAAAATAATTATGAAAACAACTACTGAAATGATTAAGTATTTTGTAAACTACGGTGCTCACTTTTCTCGAAACAGTCATCAGTTCCTTTTCTGCATAACAATGGCTTTTCGCTGTTCAAGTGCCTTCTGAAATTGTTTTGCCATCATCCCGTCTTCGTATTTTTTTCGATTGTTCGTCTTTCAGTATAGTAATCTCAAAAATTTTGTTCCGCACACCTGTTGAATGTCGTCAAACAGTCTAATGTCGAGATTGGGTTATTCAATATTTGTTTGTATTGATGTATTAGGAATCATTGAGAAGAGTAAATATATTAACCAGTTATAATCATAATATTTGGCAGTTCTCACCTGTAGAAAACAGTGCATGCTCTACATGCGTCGATGCCCAGATTTGTGTTGTAGATTGGAGCCGAACAGATGAGACACTCGTACGGCTGTGATTACACATATATCGGGCTTAAAAGGTGGCGGGGGAAACCGGAAATAATTGATGAAAAAGCCTGATTATCCATACTCATTACAATTTGATCGGCTAAAACCGACCTTGGAGCCGGATGCTGACATATCGCCGAGTGCCGTATAGAAGAGTGTTGCGTAACCGCGAGTGAAGAGGTACAGAGTAGATGGTGAGGAAGGGAAAGGATAGACACACAATTCACGTGCTCTTACTCTCTCTCTCTCTCTCTCTCTCTCTCTGTGTCTCTCTGTGTCTCTCTCACTTCCCTAGCGATGGATGATGAAAGAGCAGGAAAACAAATGAATTCGTATATCACATTTTGACGCAAAGTTGTTTCTTGTTCCGTGCGTAACGAAATTGCTATTAAATTAAGGTCGCGTTTAAAATTGAGCATTAATTATATAATTGGTGCTTAAATAACGCGAAACCATCCCAGAAATCGTGTTTTATCATTAAAAACTAAGAAAAGATAGTGAAAATAGGCGGAAAACGCGCAAAACGAAGTGAAAGTGGGCGGTGCTAACACGTTTGCCGCGCGAAATAGTTTAGTATGTGTGCAATTACAGTCGTATCATTTTAAAAATGTGATATAAATTATCCGATTTGAATGCAGATACAATATTTATCATTGAGGTCGGAGCATCACAGATCAGAATTGCATAGTCATAAATTATGATCACAACATCATTAGCATCGTACCTTTCCAAAATCTTCATTCACCAGATTCATCAATTTGTACACTTGCATGTCTTCCTCTACTTGTGCCATCACTTTCTGCAAGAAATTTTAATTTCATTTCATTTTTCTTGCTAAAGAACTAGATACAATTTTTTGTTCCTTTCATTTTTTCTCACCTCAATATTTACCAGCAGACACAGTAGCTCCCCCAGTCGCGCAGCATAATTGCCAATGCCCTGACTGGCATACATTTTGTGCAGTTCTGCCATGATTTCCGATCGATTCCGCTCAACAACATCCATATACTCATCGCTTTGAGAGGAAATCTCTGAACGAACAATTGTTTGGGCGAGGTGACTGTAAATCCCCTGCTAAAATGGACAAATACATTTACCGGAATTCACAATCCAGATTTCTTTTTTCATTTTCTAACCGTTATTCCACAGAGACAATCCCATCATCGCAACGAATTCTTCATTAGAAGGATTAACTCTCTTGAAGTTGTTATTTTTCATCTCGGCTGACCGTGAGAAGCTCTTTTTCAGCTCCCTGTAAGGTCTTTTGATGAAATAGTTCAGTCGAAAATTTCTTACTCAATCACTTCTTTCCTGTTGATTTTGAAAGGGCAACTGTCCACATAGAATTCGATCATTTTCGCGTTGAAATACGAGGTGTAGCCGGACACCCTGACAATGAGAATGGTATTATGTTCGTTTTCGCTTCAAATTTTGAGCACTGATTCTGAGAATAAATTATTCTTTTTTGAAATATGGAAGAAAAGTAAACTCACATCGTGTCGTCATCGGGAAAATGGTGAACCGATCGGTAAACGCCATCCAATGTGCTCAGCATTTTGAACGAAATATTGATGATGAAATGCTGAAATATAATGATTGTAGAAGGCTGATGAATTCACCAATTACTTTAGTTTCCGTGGAAAAACGTCTAAAGTCCTCAAAGCATGCATCTGCGAACTGGACAAGGCCAGCGAACATTATCCGGGAGTTGGGCAGCTTGATCGAGTGCGTTGAGGGTAGAAACTTCTGAATACAATTGTGATAATCTCATTACTGAAATGAACATTGCTTGTCGTAAGTGATTTTAAGTAGCCCACTAGAGAAGTGTGAAATGAATAAACTGACGATTCCGTCTCCAACCATCTCCACTTCATCCGTTTCTGACAGAGCATACGGATGAGTCCCCAGCTCTCCGCACTTCCGAATTACGCAAAGCATGCTGAAAAATATTTGTATTGAACTAGAAATGATCTACCGCTTGGAATGCACCTTCATTAACGAAAACAACTTTATGGTATAATGAAACATGCCATCAACTCAGTTATTTTGACTTTCCCGCACTCCTATTATTTGATCTGTGGCATGCTCATTATCTCTGTCAGGGTATTGTATTGCGTATCATAGATACCTGTATGCTCTCTTCATGCGATCGAAGAAAGGCGAATCGATTGAGCTGGATGGATTGAGCGAGAAGCTGAAAATAGATTTCTAAAAATATTTTATACATTTATTCTGAATCCTCTATCGTTATCATTCGATTCATAAGCACATTTTAACAGGATCTTATCAGGAAGGATATCAGAACGGTATATTCATTTTCGATACCTGCGATGATCGAGGAAGTCGTGATCGTCTTCCTCTGGAAGTTCCACTGAATTCGGATCGCTCGTGTCGCTGTTCGAGTCCTTTTGAGACTGCTAGAAAGCATTTATAAAATTTTTCAACCTTCAAATTTTTTTATATTTTTTCCCTTTCGATGACGTCGATGCCTAGAAACCTCCATGCATTTGTGCGTGTCCTATATTCCAACACATTAAAAAATTTCATCAATTGGAGACATGACCAACCAGTTTGTTCATGTCCTCTTCAGATAACGGGTGTCCGAGAATTGCAGCGAAGCGAACGAAGCGACACTTGCGACAGAATGGCTTCGAGTCTGACATGAGAAGGTCGTCAAGTGTCCGAAAGCTTTGGCTTCGATTTTGAGATCTCTCGGAGAGTTGCCGAAATTGTTATTTTATAAAGAGTGGAGTATTTATAAAATCAACAATAAGAAAAGGAGAGACGAAACTATTATATACGAAAAGTCAAAAATATAACGCACTCACTCTTCTCATAGCAATCATTCGTTCCTCTTCGACAGATCAACGGCTTCCGAAACGTCGCATGCCGTCTGGAAGTAAACATTTTATAAAATGTTCGCATTTTCTTCAAATTCTTAATTTTGTAGAATAAGTGTCTCAGACTTTAAGAATTGGATTCAAAAATATATTTATACGTTGAATTTCTCACTTATAGAACACCGCGCATGCCCTACATGAGTCCACTCCAAGATGAGCATGGGCAATTGGAGAGCCACAGATGAGACATTGCAGTTGCTGCAAAGGATCTTATGGGCGTCATTATTCTCTTTAGAAAATTGCGACTTTTTCGACTCAATTTTTAAAATTTATTTGTACGGACCTCTTGTGATCGATTCCAACTACTTTGAAATAAAATGTACAATTTTCTGGGATCATGTTTTTGATTTACTAACTTGATATTTCACTCAACACACGAACCTTAGTGGTTGCTGTGTACATCACGCTTGCGCGAGTCGATTGGAGCGAGGAAAGAGAGTGATATTGTGAAACGAGAGAAAGAGAGAGAGAGAGCACTCTCTTTCTCTGTGTGTCTCGTTGAGCTCTGTGGTCTTTCGTGTAGAGATGGTAGTAAACAAGAGTGCATACTATCTTCCTTTCCTCTGACCGAACCTGTCCTCACTCTATGCACCTCTTCAAGGAGAAAGACCACCAAGACGGCTGGTATTTTCTAGTGAAATGAGGGTATTACAGGTAGGTCAAACGCTAGCCAATGAAGAATGTGCGTATAGTCCAATACTACCTACTATGCATTATATTTTTTTCCACCATTTACTCAATTTCTGTTCTTTGATTCATATGCCATCCTAGAATGCAATAAAGCCAAATTTACATTTATTCACAGAACACTACGGAGAATACGATCGACAATACTTGTGGGTGATAGTGGCAACTACAACGTTCGATTGGGTGTTCGAATGAACTATGAAAGCGTTTGTGATTTCGTGACTACTAAGTGCTTGGAGGCATAGTGAGATCGTTGCATTACACAATTAAAGTATGTCTAACAGAAGTACTTCGGTGAGCTTGTGGAAGTTATGAATGAGGGAAATCACACGGAAGGCGGATGGGAACCGGGAATTGGGACCGGAGTTTAGCATGGAATGTCCAGATCAGAAGAAATAACCGAATAAAAAGGAAATGTTTGTGAATACTTAGCATGATTAGATGATTCACACGAGATTATGTGATGTGCTAGGAAAAACAAACGAAAAGACTTATGAATACAAGGGGGTAAAATCACAGTACCCATCTCAGAAAGACACATACAAGCATGCATTTGTATTTACAATAGGATGAAATGGCAAAAACTAAAGTGCTTACACATATTAACACCATGATGGGAGTCAAGAAAGACTATCGGGTCCAACTATCGATTGTAGTTCATTTTGAGGAGCTCGTTTCCGCTCATTGCGGGAATGATGATATCGTCCATATTCGGACACACAAGATTCTTCTCGATGAGCAGACGAAGCTTCGATTCGATCCAATCGGATACGGTAGTCAAATCGACCGATCGATCGCCCACCTGAATAAGATTATGGTATCACAATATTTGTTATTGATTATGAAGCAGTTGCGACTATTCTTATATTAAATAATATATGACCTGTGGGATGGCTCGAATCGAGACTTTCGGACGCTTGCGGAATGCATACCTGCAATATTTGTATTACAGTCATATTTTCTTTGTTTTCAACCTCGCCAGAGCCGTGCGAATGAATTTCAACAAATCGACTTTGCATATACTTTCTAAAAACAAAGAAGAATGAAGACCCCTGCTGACCATATGCGATCACTCGGAGGCGGGGGAAGATTGACCGTCATAGTACCCTCGATGGCCTCGACCTCCACGTTGAGAATGAGTCTCGTCGAAGAGATATCCGTAATCACCTGTAGTCACAGATTGAATATGTTTTAATCCCATTAAACATAGTGGAGAAATATTAACAACGACGATACACATCGCCGAAAAAAAGCAACGGACCTTGGCAACCTTCGACAGCTTTGCAGCCTTCTGGAAGATGCTGCTGCGAGCGGCAGATTCGACCAGTGACACGATCTTAGAGGCGGCCCGCTCGCGACCAGTCCTGAATTGAAGTTTCGACGTTTGACTATTGATCACAATAGAAACACGACCATCAGCATACACCTTATTAAAATATGATAACATGAATTGAGTTAACTAGTCGCTCACTTTTCCTTCTCGGCGCTCATTTTCGCACCGAAATCCTCATCGGGCGAGTCTTCTGGCGATTCAGGAAGGTCCTGCAAGCAACATAATTCTCAATTTTGCTAATAAATCAAATCGGCATTGGCGTTCATCTACGATGAGCATTCATGTGAAAGAGCACTGTTTTATCAAATATTCAATATAAATTTTATCATAATCTGTAATCACCTCATCGGAATATCTCGTCGCGGGTCGATTGCTTCTTCTCGCCCATGCAGACGATTGTGATTCCTCTGGATTCTCCGCCTGATCAACGAATTATAATTAGACTGATTAATCTTACTCATACTCATTCAAGGGGAATTTAATATCTGTATTATTAATATTAGAACCAACCTCATCAGCAGCACTCTGCAGTTTGAGCAGATTCACTCTCGTTTCAAGGGCGAGTCGAATTCCGCCCGAGTACTTCATCTAAAACGACTTTTTAAAAAGGTCTCACTATTAGTAATGCTAAAATATGACACGAACGAAATAAAATTTATTTTATTGGAGACTGACCCAAACAAAGTGCGAAAGTAGCCATTTCTAATTCGAAATCTCACCTCGAAATCCACCCATAGTCCCCATTCATCACAAGCGGGCGCGTGCACACTCTCTATGTGGGGAGTAGTCGTGCCAAGGTCGAGCGACGACAATTCGAGATTCTCGATGAAATACGGTAGCTGGACAAGTTATCGATAAATGAACTTCATAACCAAATATCATTTTCAAAAAATAATTAAGCTCACATGGATGGTGGCCAGCTTCGTCTGTATTTTCTCCTTCACTTGCGCACACCAGTACTCATCGCGGCAGAAGTCGAAGAAAATTCTAAAATGCAAAACAACTTTAATTTTTTCCCGTCCACCAAATCGAGAAATGCATTAGCAAACCCTATTGTTTAAAGGACTATTTCTGACCGTCCAGCGATGGCATTCACACTGGCCACAAGATCGGCATTTCCCTCAGGTAACGTCGATGGTTTCCATCGCATCGATCCGAGATTGACCGATTGAGTGTCGTCTTCGAGAGAAGCATCTGCAATTACACCATTATCTTCACTTAACACAAGTCGATGAATTTCTAATGATGCACTCTGATGTCTTTGGCACTGCTTTCAGAAATCATTAGCGCGCACATATTTCTGAACTTTCACCAGGTTAAAAAAGGACAGGAGTTCTCGATCTAGTATTGCAACTCTACTTACCCCTCATCATCATTGCCTTTCTCGCTTCGGCCGGAGTGGTTGTGGGTGTAGTGACTCCTCCGATGCCTGAACTGGGTGGAGGCACGGCGGCGGCCATTCTAGCAAGAGTGGCCAGAGAGACGCCCATTGCTTCCGACATTGATCTACAAATGTGTGACATTATAACATGAAACATAGCTCCAACTATTTTAGACAGTAAGGATTCTTTTGATACTGGGTTTTTAATTGATACATCACAGTTCTACTGGGGGGAATTGCAAATACATTGAATATGTCATACCTCGCAAAATGCGCATGATTCGCTCGATACATCATGTACTCACGAGCAGCTGTCGTCGCACTGTCCTGCATATACAAACCATTGAAGAAAAACGGAGATCGTATTAAATTAGAAGAAGTACTACGTTTTCTGAACTAAGCTATTTATACGAGGAGCAAATGGAAGGAATAGGTAGGAGAGGAGAATGTGTGCAAATCTCGTATATCAATCTGACTGACCATCTCTGTCTCAGCCCTTCCACTCGAACTTTCCCTTCTCTTCGTCTTCTCAGATGGAGTCAAAGGAGGACTTAGATCATCCATCGTCGCTGTCGATCGAGATCTCCCTACCGTCGTACCGTCCACATCGGAGATTCGACCACGAACGATTCGCGCCTTCGCGCACGCCTCACGCAATCTGAAATAAGGGCCTTGAATAGGTAACAAACTCCATAGAGCAGATGCATACATCAAATTTAGTTATAAATAACATCAATATTTAGTTTGAAAACACTCACAGATGAAACCAGCGCTCCTTTTCGCGAGCGGCTCGAGCAAAAAGATAGATGCCACGTGGTTTTCTTCTATCAGGACGATTGAGCGAGGAGGTTGCCGATGCTAAAGGAATAATGTAAAAAATAAGAATTGATCAACATTAGAATTTTATTTCTTTTGTTCAAGATAACAAATGCCTGATAAACACCAAAACCCAATATATTGACGCGGACACAAATTCCATTAGATAAATTAGAAGAATGATAGTCGATATATTATACCATACGACAACACTATTTAGATATCACACCATTATCTTTTCCCTTTTCCTGTCCCAATCCACTCGATATCTCCGTTGATGATCGTGCTCGTACGAATCCCACTGCTGACGGTACTCGAGTCTCAGATTCTTCCCATTCCGATTCCGTTGTCGTCCATTCATCCTCGTCCAAACACTCCCCTCGCTTATCATCTGCAATTTATATTATATTTTAGTCTTACATCAGGTATGCAACAGGAATACACATCAGGAGGGGACTGAGATCTTCGTATTCAGATTCCAATATACTCACCAGCCTCCCTCTTCACTCGATCTACTCCGGCAGCGGCAGACTCTGCGAATCCACTAGAGGAAGGATGCATCGAGATAGATCTACAATGATGTATGCATTTAAACTTTCATTCACCATCTCGCAAACATAATACAACGTTAAGAAACACATTTTGTGTATGACGAAGTTACGAAGAAAATATATCTTTTTGACACACAAATATAAGGTGGATACAAAACAAGCCTACCTCTTCATTCTCGGAACCTTTCTTCTCTTGCCCTTCTTCTTCTCTCCTTCTTCTTTCTCACTCTGGAAATATTTTAATCGCATCTTCGGAATTCGAATATCAACTCTAACGACACTGCACGGGAAGTTGTCTTGTCTCTTAACGTATCTGTCTCACCTTAAGTCTAATGTAGATGGGATACTTCCTCGACCACCAACGAAGACGAGCGAGACGTCGTGGACGGAGAGAAACCTTAGAGTATTGAAGGTGAAAATGAATATTATGATCTTGAGCAGGAATAAGTGACATACGGTTGCATCGGTGAGATCGTAGATACTCTGGGCGACCATCGTGGGAGGAGTGGCAGTCAGTGTGGGGTCAGTGTGGAAGGCGTGCTTGAGCACCGCACGAGACGGTCGAGAGATTCTAACAGTTTTTTCCAATAAGTTTGTCGATATCGTTACCGTACCTCAGCGTGGTCCCCTCCAATCGTACCAGGACGCATCGACAGCTGTTCACATGATAATTGGAAGGATCGTAGCGCATCGTTTGCGGTAGTTCGTTCATCCAACCCTGCAATGACCAAGATACTTACAAAAACAATTTATATTTATTTTAAATCGTATTTCTAACTGACCCTATACACGACGGCGGGCTGTGCCAGACTCAACGAGGCGACTGCCGTATCCTCGAAGACTTCACACGCGTCCTCCACACCGTTCCCGCGCTGACATTATTATTATTAACGACACTTTTTTAGCAAGTGCTCACCTTGCTCGCTCTGGTCACTCCCTTCACATCTCCGTCTCTTTCCTCATCTCCCTCCTTCGGATCGGACACGAAGAAGAATAGGAAGGAAACACCCGAGATGTACATGCCCCACAGCAGGCCCACCACGAAACCTACAAATTATTAAATTGCATATTTTTAAAATATAAAAACAAATCTTATTTTTTCCAAACTAACCAGGCCAGGCCATGGTCAGCGCAAGGAGGAGTGCGCCCACATACAATCGTGTCTGAGGAAAGGGCAGCTGTGTGAGATGGTGAGTGATCTGAATGTGGAGAATTGATCACTGTAATCCAATGATAATCACCAAATGGAGCATCGGAGATAATGTGTCTTCTTTGGGTGCAACTACGACAGTTCCGTCGATGGGCAATGAAGAAGGCCGTCTGTTCTTGATCTGTGTCGAGTCGGACTGAAAAATAGTCGTGAAAAAAAAGAGTTTGAATTGACGTAACATATTCTTCCTTTCACTAATCTGATTTCGCCGAGGTGTTTCAAATGTGACAACGAAATTATGCTAAAACCCCTCACTTTCTCTTCCTCCTTCACGGTAGCTTCGGGCGCTTGCGAGGGCTCTGAAATATAATGTTCCCTTCATAATCATTCCAGTACCCTGTACCTTTGGTGTTCGATCGTTTATCCCTCTCTTTCGACCCTCCCAATCGATGTTTCGCCTTGTCAATAAAAGCTCCCAGTCCCTTGCTCTTCTCCTTCGCTGGTTGACCATTGCTGCCGCCATCGGAAGACGACTGAAAATTCAATAAATTAAAAATAATTTCGAACCTTATATACTAAAGAAGTGCCCTTTTTTCTTTTATCTTTATCCTTATCGGCTAACAGGTCTCATCGTTGCGCGTTTAGCCCACCAGTCATTTCGCAACATTGAAAGCGCGCGCGACATGTTTACACTTGTTTACAGTTTGCCTATGTGACTTTTGTAAAAGTGAGCAACGTGACATCTGCGCTTTATATATTCAAATGAAAATGCAAGTCCCTCGTTGTGGATTTTCCATCTCGAAATTGAAAACAGATGAAGTCACGAGTGAGCACATACATCTCGAAGATAATAACACTATTTCAAAACATCCTCATTTCATGCATGACTGAATCTCAATACCAGATAAGGAATTCAGGATTCTTGTAAGTGAATTGAGCTTTTGAACATTCTGAAATGTCGAATGCAACAGATACATGTGAGAGTACCGTAGGAATGACTTAGAGTGCTCACCTTGTTTCCTCCTTCTCTACTATCGTGACTGCCCACACTAACTCCTCCGAGTGACATTCGTTCTCCCCTATCCGCATCTTTTCCTCCTCCTGCACTCGCACTCGACACACCTGCCGCTGTTGCAGAGTCCACCGAGCCTGACAATATCACATTTCCTAAAAAAAATAATAGTTCAATCGGCGAACTGGTTTCTTGAACAATAACAACAACAACAACAATAACAACAACACCCAAATTGAAATGGCAAACCAGGTGATGATCCGGCACCGGAGAGCTCATTGAGTCGATCGCGAGATGAAGTGTAGAGCAGTCTAGAAAAAACAATATTTATACAATTATAAAAGTTAAATGCATACATGCCGTCAAACATACGGGAACTAACTCATACATTTAATTTGAATAATCTGCTTAATTCCCGAGGATCAGTGAATTCAACTCATGCCACAAATTGATGACAAGCCCACACTCGCTACTTCTGTGACTACGGGACCCACGAAACCGTGAGATTTCTGGACATTTCCTATATGAATCGTCTACTTTGACCTACCTTTGCAATACGCTCATCGTTGCTCGATCATATTGAGCTACTATGAAGAAATAATATCGTGATAAACTGTCGAGGAGAGTTAGATGACAGTCGGAATTGAGAGAGGGCGAGGTGCAAACAAGGTAAGAATGAAAGCTGGGAGTGATAGTGGATGGAAGGAAGAGCGCAGACGATAAAGAGAGGGAAGAAACTGATAAGGATTGGAAAGAATGATGAATATACTAAAAGTTTGAACAATTTCCGCCCCCTGTGATTCACAAATTCCGTCGGCCGACACAAGAAAGTGCACAATTTGACGCATTCCGCTTCGAATGAATGATGATGAAAATACCGTACACGGGGTCGCAATCCTTGGTGGTCGATCGATCTCCTCTGGCACGTGAATCGCCAACTGGTGAGATAGAGGAGGGACAGGAGGAGGCTACCGCGTGCTCCACTTTCGACGGCTCCTCGATCAACATCTGAAAAAAAAACAACAATATTACCATGTTTAGACACCTACATTTAAAAAAAGTAAGACGGACATTAGGGATGAGAGTAAGGTGTCGGTATCGAGAGAACGGCACCCTCTTCCCTCCTCTCACTCTCATCTAGCGAATTCGCTGTTTTGGAGGGAAGGAGGGAAAAGGGGGGAGACGAGGCGAGAGAGTGTGGGGAATCGAGAGAGACGGGGGAGGGGAGGGGGCGAATTCGCTAGCTCTTCCCTCTCTATCGCGAATTCGCTAGAGGAGAGGGAGAGGGAAGGGAAGAGGGCGCGAATTCGCGATCATACCTGCGTACTTTTGTACTTAAGTACGCGGCCACCCGTAGAAAAAAACAAATTTTAGAAAAATGTCGGCTACCCGTAAGAAAATTTTGAATTTTCTGTGGATTTTGTGCAACATATGACGGTTTTGAGATGAATTGGTCGGCTACCCGTAGAAAAAAATCATAGTTACTTGCGGCTACCCGTTCTTATAGGTAGCAAAAATTCCAAGTACATAATTGGCACAGGTATGTTCGCGATACCGAACTCGCATCCCTAACTCCATATAACTCCTGACATTAACTCCAGACAGAACAGGCCTTCGAAGAGAAAAATAACTAAAACATGGAGAATTGACGGAGGGTTCCCTATGTTTTCACGTTCCTCTCTTCCTTCTAAATCACTCTTCCAGACTATGCATCTCCGATACCCTCCCTATTTCCCTTGGTTCTCTTTCGCTTATCAAAGACAGAAGGACACATCGTTTAGTTGTAGAGATGGCTCCCTCGAGGCCGAAGAAAAAAGGACGAACGTTCGATCCATTTCTCACGCATCCTAACCATGATTGAAACTCGAAGCAACGGGGATTATATTATAACCCTTAGTCTTTCCAATTAGTGTTCTGAACCCCTTTTTTTCTCTAACAGGCCGATGCCTTTGAAAAAAAAAGAGAAAAAAATACATAATTATTTTCTATAATGAAAGCAAAAACTAATATCGTAATGACCCTTAATTCGTAACTACATAATTGTCCCTGTTGTATATAACCAAAGAAAAAAGAGCATCTCATTACCTCCCTAATTCTATATTCTGCTATGATAGACATCACTCTTTCTGTGCCCCTTAGAATGACTCAATCTTCCGCCCTCGCTGTTCCACTTCCATGCATTGAAGAGTATCATAATCATTGATCATAACCATTCTCCGAAGCCTTTGTTCCATCATAATACCTAGAATCCATCGCAGAATTACGTCTATTGTCTTGTCAACTGATAACAATCATTGATTGTGAGTGATTGCCAGAAAAGTAAGAAATAAAGGGCAAATAATCGAGTGGAAATACCTGGGTGTCCACTACGTATCGTAGAGACTTCATCCTCTTCAATTTATAAAGAATATACAGGAGACTACTAGAGGAAGAATGACTGGCCTTCTATCTCTATTAATCAGACAGGTGGTAGAGGCGCTAGTGAAAGTTGATAACTAGAGGAGATGGAATCCAGGAACAAAAGGAGACTATAAAAGAAAGGAGAGGTAATCTTATTCATCTGCTTGGTACTTAGTCACTCTTAGTCATCAATCACACCTGTACCATTCACTTTCATTTCAAGCACCCGATCGACTCATTCTCTTACTGTCAAGGATATATCCTATTGAGAGATTCCCACACTGAGGTTGCTACACTAAGAACAAAATTCACACACCTTATGAAATTGCATAGGGAAAAGAGAAAGTGCGATTGCAGGTAATCAATTTCTCAACAAGAAAAGTGGAGGAATCAGAGTACATATTCGTGTCTACCGGGCCGGTAGTGAACTAATTTTTAAAATATTCACCTAGAGAGACGGGAAAGGTGTCAAACGATGTGTCGTGATGTGGTGAGCAAGAATCACCCCCAATCCGATCACTTATATTCAAGTCCAAGGGTAGATCAGACCACTTATGTGAAACTACCGTAACCAAAACCATTTTTCAAAAGTGAAGCTAAAAATTCGGGAATGGTGTCAAAAGACGCGCAGTGATGTGGTGAGTAAGAATCACCCCCTGTCAGACCACTTATATTAATATCTAAAGGTCGAATTAACCACTTGAAAAGTTCCCGGTAGGAGACGAAAATGTATGAATCAGACACCAATGGCAATGACTCAGCATTGCGTAGGGGCTTCTGGAAACTGCTGGACCGAGTGAAATTGGAGCTATCTAAAGGGGTTCCCTTCCAATGACGTTTCGGTGGGGCAGTGGAAAGGCGCAAAATTTAAAAAAAAAATTCGTGTGGTAGTGCCCACTGCATTGAGCAGCAGTAGACTAAAAGCACTACTAGAAACAATGTGGGACGCAAAGCGGAAAAATGAGAAAACAAGGCCGATCCCCGAGAAGCAAATTGGTAGCCATGGATTCTGACTAGCATCATGTGATGGAGCGAGTGAAGGAATGGGGCAATATCGACACAAGAAGCGAGATTTGATTTATGATCGAGGGATAAGAGAACGTTTGTCGATATTGCTTGGCAAGAAAATAGTGCACAAAAAACATAAAATAGATTTCCCATAAAACGTATCCACACCAGTTAAGCATTTCACATTAAACTTCCACTATTAAATAATAAAGATAAATTGTGATATAATACACGAGAAGAAAATGAACGCGTATAAATCCCCTTCCGCCTTCCGAATTCCTTCCTAATTCTCACTGCTCTCTTTGTCTCGCACACTATTTCCATTCTCGAATCTCTCGCGTCTCAATTCTCTCATTTCCAATCTCAAGGCTTTGAGACCCTTTTTTGTCTGAAACGAGGAGAGGCAGCTCGATGTTTCTCGAGGACTGATGACTTCTACTGGAGATGAAAACTGAGAGGAGAATTTCTGAGATAATTCTGAGAAAGTAGAAATATGTAGGAGGAGATTTACATCTGGACGAATGACTAAGGAGAATGCACATGTTCTCGCAACATGTTTAGCATGTGGGAGAAGGAATCAAATCTAAGACAAATTAAAGGGCTTCCAATGGCTTCTCATGAGAAGCAACACATTTTAAACCAAACGAAACAATATTAAAAATGAAGTGATATTTTTTAATGGTCCATTATTATGAAATAGACCACCCCAAGCGCACTTCTTCCATCCTTGAAGTGTAACAAGATAAATTGAGAAGAGGTTCGAAAAAGGAATCCTTTTGATTTCTTTCTATTTATATTTCAAGTACCTCTATTGGATCGGTAGTGACGACATGGGGAGAGATATCATCTGATTCGTACTCCCGTAGACTCGCCTGGAAATTAATATTGAACATATTAAGTATATAACATCCTATGGTCAGTAAGACTAAAATCACAAAAAACCGTCTAATCTGAATAGTGTGCGACAGCCATACATGAAAAAGTTAAGTGGCAAAATCCAACGAAAGCGGCGTATGTTTATGAAAAAGTCCTTGGAAACCGACAAATTCTATGAATGCGGCGTATGTTTGCGAATCGTAGATAACATGCCTTGTCAACGAAAACCTTAAATGCGGCATATGTTTTCAAATTCCAGGTAGTTTTATACTAGCTTTTTCATGTATGGCGACAGCCTCCCACACAGATCCACTCATGCATGTTCCTAATCGCATCTTGTAAATGAAGTGTTCGACTAGACGCGCGGGTCGAAGATTTGAGAACTCGAGACTGCTTCACACAACAACAAGCAAAACAGAGAAAAAGGAGAGAATGAAGGAAGAGAACGGAATAGGGAAAGATGTGAGGGTGAGAAATTACAATTCCTCGAGACTTAATAACACTCGTTTTCTAGTGCTCTCATTTATAAACAAATATTACTGGCTGATAATAGAATTGAATTTCCTTTAAGTTTCGCACATGAGTATTAGAGGAACAAAAATGTGAAGTGGGTGTACGAAGTTAACTCCAATATTACTAACAATCTTTCTCGAAAAAGCAGGTCGACAAAGAAATCCATAGAAAAGGCCCCATTCTATTTTATCCTCGTTCCCTCGTGCACGTGGGCATTTGTTTCCTGTCGAGTCTGGCCGTTCTACCTTGAGCAACAAGAAGAAAACAACTAGAACCACAAGGGAAAATTGCATGGTTGGTAATGCGGAGGGGGAAATGAACATGCTTGTTTTGTGAAATTTCTTGTCTCTACTAACGGGCATCCTTTTTAATCGCTTGAATAGTGCTTCGCTATAAATATATGATTCACCATGATAAACACATAGAATTGCTCAGAAGAAGCAGAAAACAATCTACCCCCCCCCCCATGGTTGGTAATGCGGAGGGGGAAATGAACATGCTTGTTTTGTGAAATTTCTTGTCTTTACTAACGGGCATCCTTTTTAATCGCTTGAATAGTGCTTCGCTATAAATATATGATTCACCATGATAAACACATAGAATTGCTCAGAAGAAGCAGAAAACAATCTACCCCCCCCCCCCCCGAGAGAAGTTGTTTAGCTAACTCATACACGATTCGACAGTATCTGCTACCTACACTGATATAACGACACATAAGAACACTTCTAAAATGAGATGACACACACAAAGAACTAGGGAAATGACGTTAGGGAGACCCATCAACAAACAAAAACGTCAGCATCAGAGTGACAATGAAGTAGATCACGAGGAGCCCACAATTAAATAACAATTAAAGGGTCAGATGCAGTCACAGAAAATACTTAACCCGGAAGCCATACTTGCAAAAGCTATCAGAAAAAAATACTGATATTACAATGAGCGCATCCTTTAAACAAGAGTGCGGCGGGGTTTCTTATCAGCCAATTCTGTTTAGAATTATTCCCACATATACGGACGAACTGAGAGTATGTTCAAAGGTAAATGTCATTTCCAAGATCGATCAAGAGTAAAAATCCAACCCATTGAGAACTTTTTTCTGCTAGAGGTTACAAGCTTGTTGAAAACCCATATTGTACCAATACCGTACCTCGGTAGCTTCCTCTGCGAAACCGTAGTCATCTTCATCATTGAGTAGATCATTTAATCGAATCGATCCTGCAATCATTGATCAATTTAGAGAAATCATTGTTGATTCATTCCAATTTCTCTAAACGAGAGAAGGGTGTTTTCAAATCTCTCTAAACACGAAAGAGAAATGAAATCACTGCGTGAATCAGCAGATTCTTATCGCAATATCAAGTGTGAAAGGTACGGTAACCAAAATATTGCTTGCTTTTTCGGTCCGGGAATAAGATATTTCGCGGAAATAGAAGAACACTGTGCAACGGCTGCGAATTTGATTTTAATAGACCCTGCATAGTGTTTGCTGTCCAAAAAGTTAGAGGAACACACAAAATATATGATAATACCTCCGAAACTAAGCCTGTTCGAGCTCTCTCGAGCAGACGACACAGAACCCGATGTCTCACTGCGTTTTCGACCACCGAACAGCTTGTCTGCAACACATGTGTTTGAACAGCGGGAGTACATGGAAAGAACTATTTCACACCTGTCAATCGCCACATTGACTAGTCAAAGGACTCGCGAATCACCAAAATTAGTAATTAAACAACTCACTCGGTGTGGCCATTGTGATTGGCAGTGGGCGAAGATAGCGAGTGAGGACGAAGAAAGAGAGAGAAGTTAAGGGCGGGAAGGAAGAATGATGAGAGGCTCGCTACCCAGGAAAAACGAGCAAGAACTGGACTAGTTGCCCCAGTCCATGACTCGAAATGAGCAGCGAAATTTCCGAGGGAAAAGGGAAAAGAAAGGGATCTTTTGAGAAACTCGTGAGAAGAGCCAGGGCCAGTATTCAGAAAGTATGAATTCCATTCCATCGTAAACTAACTTTCTTTTCAAATCTTTATTCCGGTTTTCGTTAATAGATTTTCCGGATGGTTGTTTCTATTTTTGCTCTGTCGTTGAGTTGTAAATTGTTTTTTTTGCTTATTTGCGTGGATATTTTTAAATCGTTCAATCGATGCACCTTGTTATTCACTACCTTCTGTTGCGTGTGTATTTTGGCCTCTATTTGCACATCCATTCGACTTGCACCCATTGAGCCAAGTTGTACATTTTTGTATTATCAGTATTCCGACGTTTTGTCACCTCTGGCTATTGTATGTCAGCACCTTCCTCACAATTGACTTCTTCATCTCGCATTATTATCTGCCCCATAGTTTCCCCAACTTCGCATTATCATCTCCAACCATGTGTTGTAATTTCTACGTTGCACTCCATCATTGCGCTCCAAAAACTCCTAACAATGCCCTTTATCGATTACCTTCTCTTTCCATAGACTATCGGTCGGACTGGTCGACGGATTGTTTGTCGCGTATGTCCTTTCTCTACTCCGTCCAGCCCTCTCTCTCACAAGTCACTCTCACTCCCTTCCCCTTCTACCCACTCTCCGCTTTCTCTACTCACGCCCTTGTGACACATGAGCTCCCTTCTTGCACCCTCTCCCAATTCCAGCGAGGTCCTTAATCCCCTTTAACAGCCCCTGAAATGTGCTCTCGTTAGTAGACGCTCACCCGTTTGGACATTTCACGTGTCGCTGACGCGATTCGCTGTTTTTATCATTATTTCTCTGATTCTCTCAAGTGTTATTCCGCCTTCGAAGTCGCGAGAATGTTGCATTCGTCTTTGCTTTCCATATGGGATTAGGAAGCCTTGCTGCCTCAGTGTTATCGTATTTCTATCCCGTCGTTCCCTCGACCGAATTCCCTCATTCCTACGATCTCCTATTTTCATCATCTCTCGTGTAGTACTACTCAACTAACTAATCGTCAGTTCTAATAGCTCGCGCACGAGATGGAATTGGTTCTCCCCACTTTCCTTTATGTTTTCTGACTCTATTTCTCATGCCGTTTTAGAGCACATGGCATCGATTCTAGCATTATATATATGCAAGCGTTTAGGCATGAAATATATATGCTTGAATGATTCTATGTGGCATGGGACGTCTCTTTGTGTGTGGAGAAGAGATCTAGTTGGATCCCAATGGCTAATGTCTCTCCTCGAGGTTCACTGTGTGATATTTCTGTATGTTGCGATCACTTCTTTCTTCTCCATTCCTTCATCAAGATCAATGTTCATTGTCGAGTGATGACGGGAGAGAAGAGAGTGAGCTGCTCCAATTGGTTCCAATCGCCCATCTCACTCCTTCCCCAGCTACCAAGGACAATAACATGGCCTCTCCCTTCCACTGTTGCGTCCTCTTTTCTTCTCTTCCACTCTCTCAATTTGTCTCGCTCTCTCATTCGCCCATTTCACTCCCTCCGAAAAGGTTCGGCCCCCAATGATGGCGTAAACACGTGGTTGGCTCTTCCTCCATTTTATTGTTTTGTTATTGTCTTAGTCTCGTGCTTCTCAGTCGATTGATAATTGCCGTGTTGATCTACCATAATCAGGTAACATCTCTCAGAATCGTGTGATTGTGTATAAGGCGGTAATAACGGGTCTATCTGATAATAAGGGCATGTTTACCTACTCTGTCACTCACGTAATGTCTGTTTCATTTATAGAAAGCTTGATGACGTCCAAATGTTTTCCTAATATTTGTGAATCTCCTATTCTCTTCCTTACCCCTCCTCATTCCTCCCTCCTCAATATTTTATTGCTTCTAGAGTAAACAGAATTCAGTGCTCGTTATCATAGTGATAAGGCAATGTAAGGAGAGGGTTTACATGGCTCCATTCGCTACAATACGAGAGGGGATTTGAGTGACTCGTGAGGATTACGGTAGGATGATGGGTTACTACCGGTAAGTTGACATCTGTCCACCATCTGCGCTCCCTTTCTTTAGTTCGAATCTCAGACCATCTTGTATATTCATAAATGTCGGGAATATGTTTTGAATGTAGAGACTAAATTGTAGTTGGTTCTCATTTACTGGTGGTCTCTTCTACAACAGCTCGCTCCGTTAGATCTCATTCGTAGTCATATCTCAACTCTCCATCTATTCATGCTCCCCGTATACGCTCTAACTTGTATGGCTATGTATGACATCAATAATGGTAGTCTGTAATGATATAGAAAGAAAGCATTATCCAGTGGACAATACCCCCTTTGTGCCCTCCTCCCACGCTCTTCTTCCAATCGATAGTTCGTTGAGACTTGTTTATGCCCTTCGACTGCTTGCTCGGGAAAGGCAGGCGCAAAAAAGGAAGTAGGCGGTACGAGCTCTCCTTATGCTATTTCCCCCTCTCTCCTTGCCATTTAGTCAAGAAAGATAGTTAATCATCAGTCGTGAGAATGGGAATTGTAATCATTTCCCACTCGTTCCCATGTGGAAAGAATTGGTCGCATCGCGTATTGATTGTTCTCGTTTATTCTCCTCTTTTCACTTCTTTTATTTCTCGCATTGTTATGCTTCGTCATCGATGGAAACTGATTCATTGCATTGCAGCGCCGCCGAGCGATCTCTTCCCGTCCGTTTAAGGGGAAAGGACAGATTGAAGGTCGCTCAGGTACGGTACATGTACGCTAATCAATATTTCTATCCATTATGGTATTAATTTAGCTATCGAATGCGCGAGTGGGATGAGGACGGTAACTACCAGATCGGTAATGACTGGAGGAGAGGGAGGAGGATCAGATGAGGACGATGCGAGTCACACGTCGGTAAGTATACTGTAGATGACAGACTATTATTGATTTGGGTACAATAAATGCACGCAGTAATGTATCGTGATGAGAGAAAAAATGTGCGGGAAGTTTGCAGGTAGTTGTTGGGCGAGACGAGTTAGTTAGTTGTTTTATCTATGGCTTGTAACTGGTCAGAGACTACGTTACCGAAAATGTTAGTAAAATGATTCCATGAAAAAAACTGATTCGTACGACTGGTACCCTTTTCCGTAATGTTTTGCTTTGTTAGGGGGTGTATTGAGAAGCAATTGGGTGACGAGTACTGTATGTGTTTACACGAGAATGAGATAGAAAGTGCACCTGTTGTTGCCCTGATTCTCGAGGTCTGTTATTCTCATCGGGGACCCGTCACGAGTTCCCAGTATAGATGGGTAAGCTATGATATCGCTCTCTCCATTATTCACATTACTTAGCCCTATCTGACTGACAAGAGATCTTTCATAACCTTAGGGCTTTAATCTATGCTAGGTTAGCTCGCATGAAGCCTCATAGTTGTTCCCATTTCAAACTAATAGAAGAGGGGATTTAGACGGATTATAACATCCTCCACACATACACGGTGTTGCGAATGCCGATAGAAATAGAGCATAATCCGAATCGGCCATCCGATAAATATGTGCGATAGGGCTTCCACCTTTCCCCCTTTCCTGTGGGAGTGCAAAGAAGCCCTTTATTTATATTGATTTGGAAATTTTATATTACGTAGTACCGGTGAAGTCGTCATGTTTATTTGGGGACAATCCAAATGATTCCGTTATTTATCATAGAACAAGGTAATCGTATAGTTGTCACTCGAACGATTGTTCTTTTACTAGCTGCCTCGCAAGAGACTCTTTGTTGCGAAGGATAGACTCACGTTGCTAGTTAATCATTTTGTGTTTGAGTAGCAGTGTAGAGTGTTGCCCTGTATTTCTGGGTTTAAATATATTAATATTAAATATTCAACTATTGAACTTCTCGATTATCTTTGTTGGCTCGAGCCTGACAATGAGTAATGGTTGAGTATTGCAGAGACGTGCACTTGTGATGAAGGGACGGAACGGTAGTTGGCTGATGATCGTAATTCTTTCGTTGGTTATGATGCAGCAGCCGTCAGCTGCAGTTGTCGCAGCTCCCACGTCAATTCCGATCAATGCCAATCTGGGAGGATCCATCGGTTCGTCATTGCCCTTTCACTTTTTGTGCTACATTTTAAAGACAGGGTAAACACTCATCAACTAGGAAATGCAATTTGAAAATGAATCTCATCAGACTTGTTTCTAGATGTTCCCTCGGGAGAGAAAGCGACCTCGACGGAGAAGTTAAGAAGAAATTTAGAAGAAGAGGTGAGTAAAATGTGAACTTAAAAAAACAACAACTTTGTTTGTGAAGGTTTCTTCTGTTAATGAACAATTCCTGATTTATTTGTTCTGGCTACTTTCAGAGTGAATATTATGACATGTACGAATCGAAACGATTCTCTCTTGAAATGGAGTAAATATATGGACGTTAATGAGCAACGAGGCTCTAATTTCCTGGCAAAGTTGGCGCCTCTCAGTTTTCCTCACGAGAGAAGGTCACTGCCTCAGACCCTAGACACGTAACTTCCGTCAAAATTTTATGGAGATTATGATTAGTCATATTTCAACGCTAAATAATTACAGAGAACGAGCAAACCTTTTTTTTGTTGTGGTTCATTTTTTTAAATTAAAAAATTCGCCTCTAGTAAATATCACATGAATATGGGAATTTCTCACCTGAAATCTATCTCGGTTCTCCCATCTTTACTCTGTGCCAATGTCAACTGCTTCTCTTCCCTCTCGTTTTTGCATGATCTTTTCAATTTTTCTTCCTCTTCTTCTTCTCGAAGAGAATGCAACACATCTGCAAACCAGAGACAAACAAAACTCAATGAAAGATGAAGAGAAGACAAATGCACTTTTTGTGAAAACTGAAGAAAACGCGAGTGTTGTGGTTTTTAATAATAAAGACAATGTGCAACTGTTGTCCCTAATCACATAAAACGCAATGTGATAAAAAGAAACCATGATAGATGGAAAATCAGTTGGGAAAACTAAACTGCATGAACAATCCATAATTTTGCTTATTCTTTCAGGAAAGTGAACTTATTCATCGAAAAGCGGATGGATACGACATCTATCGTAGTCGGGAATTCAATGGAACTCTGCTAAGAAGGTCGGATAAGACCAGGGCTGATTTCAAGAAATTCATTGGTAAGTCATCTAATACCCCTTGCGCGCTGAGCAAATCACTTAAATAGTCCGTAAGAGCTAGTATTTTCTGCTTTCAGATCATAACTGTCGTGAGAAGGATATCGATAACTTAAATACATTCTTCAATTGGGAGCAAGATCAGTTCGCAAAACATCTCAAAACGAAGTGAGCTCATTATTTGTATCAATTAATCTGATCGTATAAAACATTTTAATTTTTGTATAATTTTATTTAAACAAATTATTCGTAGCCATTGCAATATAAGCACAGTTGAAAAGGGTAATTTTGGCCCCCAAAAATTCCCATGGTATGAGCTATGTTTGGGTGAAAAAAAATCAAAAATTTCCAATGGTGTGAGCTAGTTAAGGTTCAAAAAGCAAAAGTTCCAATGATGAGAGCCATGTTTAGGTCAAAAATTACCATGGCATACGCCATTTTGGGTCAAAAATTCCCATGGTATGAGTTCCATAACATCAAAAATTCTCACCCATTTCATCTCTGAATATAAGTGGCTTTGTGCCGTATTTTTAAGAAACTGCTTATATCACTATCCAGACTGACGAATAATGTTAGAGTATGTTATCCTATCTAGTGAAGAAAGTTGACGTCATCATAATAATTAGTCTAGAGCTGCCATAAAGAGAAGTTCGGTCATCTTTTTTCCCATGAATACATATACTTTTTTTAAAATCTTTAATGCATTATGTTCCAGTGTCCTCGCTCTTCTGGAGACGAATAAGGGTTCCAACCGAAAGGAAGTACCTGAAAGTTATAAAAATACTCTGAGAACTCTCATCGATCCTCACAAAGACGTATCGGATATACTCAAGAGTATCTGCCCCATGACAGATTCGGTATTATTTTAAAATACGTGATAATGAAATTGAAATTGTGAAATATTTTCTCTGGATTTTTTATAGTTGTGTCGACAAACTTTTTTATGTGTTGTTGTTTATTAAAATGGACCTGGAAACATCGACTTCAACTAAAATGATCAATTTACTAAATGGAATTTTAGATGTTGGACGAGATGAATCTGAAGCGGAAGACGGACAACGATAGATTGGAAAACGAAATCGTGAATGCCGTTTTCGCTAGCATGTACAGACGACAGTAAGATTTTCTCTTTTTTTTCTTTTTTTAATGTGTGTGTGTGACAATATGTGTGTGATTATTATCATTTTTATTAAATTTATTTTTTTTTCAGAGCATCAGATGGAGCCATATTCAGAACGAGCACAATGCGTCGGAAGACGTTAGAAGAACTTAAGCAGGAACATTTGCAATTCGACGAACAGTTTACTAAGGAAATCACAAGGTAAGAGTCTTTGCTAATGAGGTAATATGAGCATAGTAATTCGTGCATTTTATATTCTCAGCTGACGTTTTCACGCATTTAAAACTAAAAAAAGCCTGCTGATAGCAGCAATATACAACCAGTCTTGAGGAGCCTAAGCGACCCGAAAAGAAATGCAGTATTCGTTCCTAATTTGTATATTTTGGATAAAAAAGTTTCCTGAAAATCACATTCTGAATAGGAATGCTCATAGAATGAAGCAAATTTCAGAGTTCTCAGAAGATAATCGGGTCGTGCAATCTACCGTATTCTCCACAGTACACTATCTGCTAACCGATTGGCATACCCTACCTCAGCGCATACCGTACACAGTCTCCATTCCACCTAATCATCAACCGTGTCGCATGCATTGTACCATCTAGTCACTCGAGTTCCTCCCCGACCTGCCTACCGTATCCCCATCGTTTACTACGCGTGTGATGATCCCTCGTCTGATATTTGCTAATCGTCCAATTGTTGCTAATTGTCATTATCTTCAGTTTCAGGTTGTTTCTCTCGTTTTAAGTGGATGTTTTTACACTTCATTTTCGTTGTAAATAATCTGAGTCGCACTCCGTACCCACAAGATAGCACATCAATAGTATTCGGTAGCTAATTCCTCTTTTCTCCTCTCCCGGTATTCTTCCATCGATTTAGTTATTATTCGTCCCTATTTCCCAGTAAGAAGTATTTTCCCGATTTCGGTTTCATTTCTCACTCATCCTGTACTCCCCGTATCCACATCGCAATATTTTCGGGTTACTTTAACTCGATTTCTGACCTCTCGTGTTCCTTTTCTCCTCCCTTTTTACTCTGGTATCTCCCCACACACATCCCATAATTATCACTTCTTCTTCTTATCCATTGTTTATGGTAATGATGTCTGTTTAGATGCTGTTTTTGTTATTGAATGCAGTGTCAAATCATTTAACAGACTAACCATAATCAATTGACTCATCTAGACTAGTTATCTTTTAGCTTCTCTCTTCTCCTCTTTTGTTGTTATGATAGTGTGTACAAACTCTGCGTATCGTTTGTGAATAGAAGTGTAATCTATCTTCCGATTGTTGAATTAATCCCATTCCTATTCTCTGGTTCTCCCCTTTTATCCAACAGTTGCTTGCAGCTGTTTCCATGTCAAGACCCTCTCCATCCTCTTGTTTCGTCGGAATGCCAATCCCACACCATCCGCACTCAATACATCCCTGTTATTCTCTTGGCCAAGCCGTGTAATTAATGTTCGTCTAACTTGCCCCTTGAAAATCTCTATTATAATTCTACTGAAATTGTCCTCGGTTAATCTTCTCTCATATACCCAGTTATCGCTCCCTCTTGCCCTCCCTCCCCCTCCCAACTCCCGAATATATTCTCAGTTGTTAACCGGATGAATGCAGCATCTCCCCTGTTCGTAGCATCGCTGCCAAATTTCGCCTCCATGCCAATTTAAAATCCCATCTTCATTACCTCTGATGATTAATTAAGTCTATTAGTTATCATTCTTGCAGATTTCGATGTGATGAACAGATTTTAAAAAAATAAATTTCTTTTGTAGTTTATTCTATATGTACTACTACTGCACAATAAATACAGACACTATCGAAACAATTGGAAGGAAGCGAATGGAACAATGGCCGAGTTTAATTGGCAAAGTGAACGATTCTCTTGCGGTATCCGGAGTTTTTGATTAGAAGGAAGATGGAAATGACCATAAGAAGCATGGAAAGAAGAACCTGAAGTTGTGTATCTTGTGCTTCAGATTTAGTTAACAATTAGATAGACAGGAAAGTCTTGTTGAAGTCTTGTTGAAACGTGACAGCGAATTACGTAAGAGATCGAGACATATTTCTGAGCCCGATGGGCAACATACCAGTGAGCTTACAAGCACCGTGTAAGTTAACCCCGAGATGCAGCTCATATCAGTTATTGAGTCGGCAACCGTATTCTTGTTGAGGGCACGTTCTGAATTGAATGTTAAATTATTGATTGGGCGGTACAGTATCCTACCGTAATACTGTACGTCTTCAGGCGAGTCGAGTACGCGAATCTCCGAAGTGATCTAAATGATGGACGTTGGGAATTTTTGCAGTGTATTCTGATTTAGAAACCAGCTTGAACAAAATAGCAATTTTTTATAGATACAAAGCAATGCTACTGAACACTTCGTAGTTGAACCGATAAGATGTAATTGAATGATTTCTTACATCCATTTCGGGGTATCCAGCAGGTGAACGACGGACGACATTCGAAGTTGACTTCTTTCCACCAGGAAGAACGTCACGACGAGCACGCAAATCTCCACTAAACGTATGAATTTAGAAATGTATCACTATGTATTGAAGACAATTTAACCAGTCGGCTAGGATGAAGAATCTGTTTCTTCACTACTCTCTCGTCACTCTGGCCAATGAGCGAATACTGAGAGAGTATGAGGAATGTAGAGATGAGTTTGTACATAAGCCTGACAGCCATAAGAAATGGTCATACCCAAAGTAGACAGTGCCGATTGTCGCATTGGGAGATAGGGGTCGCTCGCTGAAAATATTTGAAAATATAAAATTGAAAATATAATATAAGAAAATCATGATTCCCAAAATTTTGATCAAATTTTCTAACCTCTTTTTGTTTAACAACTTTTTCGTTCAGCATCAAAGGTACTGAAAATTATGCACTGAATGCACAGCATTTCAAATATCTCATTAGGAAGTCTCTTTCTATTTCATTTATTCCTAGAAGTTTCGTAGTTCCACCATACCTCATCCACATTCCACTACTATTACTTACAAAGTGGTCACTCCTTGCACCTTCCGTCTGTATCCTTCTTCCACCGACTCCTCCTCTTCTACTCCCAAATCCTCCTTGTCTTCACCGTAACCCTGCAAGAATTTTCACTAGAAATCTATAAACAACATTTCTCCCGCATGATCATTGAGTGTGACGATTATTTGGTGACTGATATGAGTAATATTAATGCCATAAGGCTTTATACGGTTGACATTTAGAGAAATCGTGCAAAAGGCAATCGCAGTATCTATAGTGGCATATGACGAATATATCGCTTTTTGAC
This sequence comes from Pristionchus pacificus, assembly GCA_000180635.4. Lineage (NCBI taxonomy): Eukaryota > Metazoa > Nematoda > Chromadorea > Rhabditida > Neodiplogasteridae > Pristionchus > Pristionchus pacificus. The sequence continues at coordinate 23,010,894 of CM026576.1, forward strand.
AGCTTCAAAAAATTGATGTGCTTATTCACACAAAAACTTACCAAGTTCTCAAAAAAGGAAGAATGATGGAGGACACTATCTAAGTCTCTTCTTAAGAAAATTCGATTTTACTACGTATGCCTCTTCTCTTCACTACCTAGGGCACCATTGATGTTTCTCCACTGCTCAAGCCAGTGCAAGAGTACGACATGAAGAAATCATGTATCACATACATTTTGCTCGCTGCCAGTGGTGGCACTCTCGACCGCTGCATCGTCGGCGTTAGTTGCAGCCTCTGCAGCAGCAGTGGAAGAGACGACGACTGCTGCAGCTGCATTACGCTCAGAGGAAGACGGGCACTGCTTCGGAGGCTGCAATTTGTGTATACCGTGGTATGTACCAAATAGAGCCGAATAGAATTGACGAAGAGTAGCAGATTATATAACTAACAGCTAGTCGATGACAGTCTTCTCCCTGGACGCAGATTCTGATCTGGCATGCGAACCTCGTTACCGTCTTCTGTGCGAATTTGAACACGTGCGTTTCCTGAAAGGTTATTCACTGTGGATTCAATCGATTGCGAATCGTAGATTGTACATAAATTAGAAATTTTCTCTGCTTTGCACTTCTTTTTAGTTTCTTATATAAGTGGTAGTTCACCTCCTTGTACTAGCTCACCAATCGAGATACCTGGAAGGCTGAGTGCAGATCTTCAGAGTATTCAGGCGTGTTCATCACGTACGTGTCCACACCACATCTCAAAAATATCGTACTTTAAGACATTCTTTGCAAAAAATCGAAAAAGGGCTTCCCATGCCGGGAATCGAACCCGGGCTGCCTGGGTGAAAACCAGAAATCCTAACCACTAGACCACATGGGAGGACAGCTTAACAGCTCTACAGTACTACTACGTGATCAGTCATCAATATCATTTCTAATGCGTTTGTTCAGATGCTGAAATTTGAGAAGCGATCGGGGGCATTGAGGTAGAGAGCCACAAATCATGAACACGAAACAAATATCTATACGGTGTGAACTCCACTTTTCACCCTCCTATTTACTCCTCATCCCCCTTGTATCTCCCGTTAATATTAAAATAAAAACAAGGATCCCCCCTCTCCCCACCCCTCCTCACAAACCCGTCTTGGTCGATAATAAGAATGCGATTGCCCTGTCCATCTTCAACGTAGCAGTTCTGCACCAGAATCCCGTGATTGTCTGAAAGAAGTCGAATATAACCATTAGGGCTGACAGGATGAAGTAGCCCCGTCTTCACTACAAGTGCTCATTTTTTTCTCTTTTTTCTTTTTCTTATTCTGGACATTAATCGATCTCACTTCCATCGCACTGCCACACATGATACACTGCATCTCCAATAACGGCATAGTGGGCGGGAGGGCCAGTAGGTGATCCCTGAGTAGAAATATTTACATATTGTCAATTGGGCACTTTGTAATTTACAGTTGGTTAAATTTAGTCACGAAAAAACACTTCTTACAAATTATCGCGGATCTTACTAAAATCATACTAATATCTTACGGTTCACCCCTAGCGAGCGCAGCTAAGCTATCTAGATAAACCAGGAAAAAATGAGATACCTTTCTGATGGAGTAGACACACTTGGGAACGGTCTGGAAGTCAAATTGAGGAGCGAGTTCCGTGGCTGGGGCCTCGCTAAACAGAAAAACAGTGGTTTTCGCAAAAATACAAAAAAGCGGACTTCTTCAGTGTCATTTTTTCATACTCCACTTTTTCACACAATCTGTAGTTGTCTATGTGATTATGGACCAACAATTGTCGGGCACTCACCTAACATCGAGAGATTGCTCGAAATCTTTCAGAACGTGCTGTTCGACGTAGACGCATTGCACGCAATAGGAACGATCGGCCTGGAAAATATTTATTGTTTTACTCCTTTGATCGGACAAATTATCCCAACGAAAAGAGCGGGCTTTCAGGAAATGACAGATAAGAAAATCACCAACTTCAGTGACGAACATGGGATGAAGCTGGACAGAGATACACACTCGTTGAACGGCGCCCATTGGATCCTCCTAAGAATGTGATTGAGCAAGCAGTTTCAGTCGCTGATACCAATACTGAATTTAAAACTGTAGTAACTGATATTCTAGCACTAACAGCCAAAATAAAATCCAATGATAAATTTACCGTCCGTTCAGTGCTCATTCCACACTTGCCGTGCTTGATCTCGATCAAATTTCTGCAAATAAGCAACCAATAATGGGATTTTGAAAGTCATGGGAAATATATCTTGCCTACTTTGGAGGGATGGAAAGGGGGAGTACAGTAAGTACTAGTACTACTAGTAGCCAGGAAAAAATATTTCGTAAAAGAGAGGGAAGATAGTTACAAGACGTTACAAAAAAAACCTTACCTATTCCTCGTGGAACATTCCGGATCCTCTCCGAAGTCGTCAGCGTAGATCAGTGAAGGATTTGAGGAAGAAGTTTTAATCTAAGATAAATTTGGTATTATTAAATCGCTAACATTCAAATATTAAGCAGAAAATATAATATTGAATGATTTTTTTGCATCTTAGCTTACTTTGACGACGATTTGGTCCTTCTCACAGATTACAGTGGGCGTCTCTTCGATTTCATTCGGATATTTGACAGCATTTCCGAACAGAGAACAAGTAACAAGAAGGAGAAACTGCAGATAAATCAGATTAGGTTCGGGCATGCAACTTTTATTGAAGTCAAATTGTTAGAAAAATAAATGAGCACAAATAATCATTCTTAGCAAATGTTTTAGAAGCTCACATAGCGAAATTCAACCAGCAAATATTGCTCAATAGCCAACGTAACCATGAATAAGGAGGGGTTGAAGAGAAGGGAAAAAAGATAAATAAAAGGTATTGTACTTACCAGGCTACCGTACGCCATGCGTGTCACTGAGGTCAAGAGTGTGAGAAGAAAGACTGACTAAGTAATTTCACTCCTATCCGCTCATATAATGTCTCGGAACAGTCGTTTGCCTTGGCAGGTCCAACTTTCCCATCCTCTGCCTCCTTCGGCCCTCCCTGTCTCTTCTACTTGCATGATATTTCCCGGTCCTGTGATGTTCAAGTGTTTCTAGAGGCGAGGGAGAGCGAAAGAGGAAATGCATCCTTGAATGGTTGGGGATTGTGAGAAGAAAAGAAGTGGCAAAATGAAGAGGCTTGATGAGTAGCTGTGGCACTAGAAAGTGAGCATAATTGAAGGCGAAATTAATATACAGTCAGGGTCGAATGTGCTCTACTGCTTTCGCTGTTGGATATGTTTAGTAGCACAAAAAATAGTCCTGTTCGAACAGCATTGTTTATCGGTCGAAAATGTAAACATTCAATATTCAATTGAGATCGGAAGAGAGAAATCTCGATATTCTAATCCCCGTAAATACAGAAACTGCGAAAGCAGTGAAGATGACAACTGCGTACTGCAACATTGAATTTGCATCGAAAATTCGTCGAATAATCGAAAAATCAAAGTGATCAAGAGCGGCTTCAAATAGTCTTTGCGTACTCACCCTCCAAGCTCCTTTTCTTAGCCTGTGCTCATGTTCGTTATTTGAATCGTTATAGCCCTTTGTCCTGACAAAGGAGCGTCGAAGGGTCTTATCTGTACACACATTTCACTCACATGGGATGGAAATTCAGCCAGTTGAGCAGAACATCGTAAATTGTCTTTAGCAGGAAAAATATTAGCAAGCCGATTCCACTTATGAGGAAGAAGAAAAAGTACTTAACATGCTATCGTTATAGGGGTATCATATTCGTTTATTTACTTACTTCGAAGTATTATATTACGTTCTAACTTACCATAATTCCAGAAATCACCGACCATACACTTTTTGCATCGCGAATGTAGAAGTTATAGAGCATTTGAGTCCACTCTGACGCATATGCGTAAGCTTCACTGATATGTTTACAAGCAATCTGAACATCTAGAGGTCTATGTTAAATTAACTATAATAAATTCCAAACCCTCAGTGGGTGGGGCCGACGTTCAGGACTTCTGGAAAATAACAAGATAATTTTAATAAATAAAACATAGTTAAAAACGCACGGCATAATTTGAACAAAACTGTCGGCAAACGAAGAGTATTCAGATGATGTGCCTTCATCCATTTTTTCGAAACTAAAACGAGGGTAATATTCAGCAAAATCAACAAAATCAACAAATTATCAGGCAGCATGGAATATATTGAGTGCGTAGCTTCCCGCATGTAATGATGAGTAAGGAAAATTCGTGCGCCGAATGTTATCAGTTGGGTAAAAAGTCGACCCCTCCACGCCGATTCAGAGTGACGTCATTGCTAGAAATCTATAACAGGTGAGAGAATGCGGAAAATTGAGACATCCCGATTATGGTTTGTATTCCTTTCTTCTAATACCAAAACAGTAAATAACTTTTGTGTTAGGCATGGTTTTCATTGGTCTTCTGCCAATATATCTGAAAAATATCTTCGCAATAAAGCTTTCAAGATTGACGGCTCGGCTTTACAGACTTATGAAGGTATTACGAGTAATAGAGGGATGCCATAACGAGGGAAGTGAAAATTCACCTTATAGATATACTTTCGCAATACAAATTGGGGATAAATTATTGGATCCGCCAGCAATACCAATTCATTTGATCTGTAAAAACAAAACTCGCACTTTTATAACTGTGATGAAAAATTGTGCATTCCGTCCAAATGTACTTTCACTGCAGTTCCAATCTCAATTCAAACTGTTATATCTCACTAAGCATTCGTGAAACGTTTCTGTATTGTTTGCATATTTTCTTTCCGGATCAACTTCTCTTCTGAGCGGCAGGTGAAAAGAAAGAAAAAGTAGATGAGAGAGATCAATGAGGGTCGAAATGGAGATGGATTGCTGTGTGATGCTCTCTCTTCTCACTTCACAACTGATGAAAGTGCTCAGCCCATTTGTCAATTGCTAATTATTGCCCTTTTTGTGCGGAGAAAAATTTAAAAAAAGAAACTGTAATGTGATTTTTCTGTGTCGCTGATCGCAATCTCTATCTGCTTGCCCATTCGATAGTGCTCATAGTAGTAAGTACATTTCACTCGAGAATAGCTCGTCCTAGCCATCCTGTTTGTTTGTTTTCCCCCTTTCAGGGGGCCAAGCCCTCAGGTCTGTTTCACTTTCACATCGCACGTTATTTCCGGGAGTAAAGTTGTTTGTTCTCTTTATTTCTTTCACTCTCTCGTCGGTCAGAGCAGTGCAATAGCGAGGAAATTTGAGAGATGGATCGAGTATAATCCGCGGTGCTAACAGATGCTCATTTCGGAGGGAAATCGCTCCAATATGGAGGAAGAGAGCTCACTGAATTCCTTGAGACTGCTCACTTATTATTGCGCAGCATTTTCATTCGATGTCTCAATATTGCTCACAGCGCTTCATTTCATCTTATGTTCTGAGCGATTGGGGAGTAAGATTTTGGCACTTGAACGCTTTTTTCAAGTAGAAGGAAAATCTTGTATACCCTCATTCGCCTTCTGAATTGCGAACAATTAAGTGCTATTTCACATGAAACCATGGTATCATAAATACGAAGAAAAAATGCAGGCCCATTTTCTCTCCATCATATTCCGTAGAGCGCAATCCTCCCATTAACGTTACTATGCATGCTCTATGAGAAAGAAGAAGAGAAAGCATACAATCTTCTTTTCCTTTGCCTACACGAGCTTGTTTTCTCTTTATTATTACCGACGCACAGTCCTTTATGGGAAAATGGCTAACTCTGATGATCTGTGCTGGCAAATGTTCAATAATTTCGATGTTGTACAATAATTTATTGACAAAGGGGCGTAATTTCTCACACGAAATCTCTCGTCAGTGTAATCGTTCGCGATTTCTTCTCGCAAGCTGTCGAATCCTCTTTTCTTTCCCTCTCTTCCCGTCAGTCTTAGAGAATCCCACTACCCTCCCCTCTCTTCGCTGTAAGAGTTGTAAACGATCCCCTTCCCTCTGGGCGATTCCCCAGTCACAATTCATCATATGAGCCCTCGCTCTCATCAGCATATTTACATAGTTTAGCCCGGGGGCACATCCGAGAGAGGTTCAAGGTTGTTCCTGGGCACTTCTCTTCTTCTACCTCACTCGTGGTAATTAGCAAGAGACTGATTCGAACCTGTGACCTCTGTGGCTACTTTATCCCCTTTCGAGCGCTTTGACCCATCTCTCGTCTAGAATAAATGCCAACTCCTCGTGTTACTTGAGTGAAAGCTAGAATAAATGCCAACTCCTCGTGTTACTTGAGTCTCGTGTTGTCACCAGCCCATCTTCCATTTCAGATCGTCCCCTGATATAGCTCTAGCTATATTCTATCCTGTTGCCTGGATGCGCTAAGAATGATTGGCTTGAAATCGACTTTTTTTTCTTTCAAAAGCCCTTTTCTGCGTCCCGTCCTGTCAATGCACGAAAATTCCCGTCAAATGCTCATTAGCCACACTTTTTCTCTCTTGATTCATTCTCTCTCTTTTGCGCGTCGACTACATTATTCATGCTTGACTAGAAAAGTGCATTTTCTTACACACGACTCAAATTTATCCAGATCGTCTGTCCCTCTTTTTAATTATTTAACATTATCACATATGATGGATTTCAGAATTCTCACGATGCCACAAGTACCGACTATATCTCGTTGCTAGATCAAAGACTGCTCATATATCCTCTGCTGCTCTAGACGCTCTCAAGTCCACTTACTCCCTCAACTTCCTTAGCCGTCTGGGTCTCCCCATCCCCTCTCTCACTCTCTTGCCGAACAGCCGTTTTCGTTCGCGCACCTATTCAATAGGCGCCGCCCGGTGGGTGTCTGGTGGCGATACACTCACTCTATACAGACACTTTAGGTGGTCCGGGATAAGTTGAGAGATGCAAAGCCAACCCGCTAATCCCGATACCCGCTTGCAACTTTACCGTTAGATGAACAGGTTTTCAATGAACTGCCCGACTGACCATCTGAACACAAGGGTTTTACGTAATTCCAATGGGCTCAGTTGAGCGACTTTTTATAGTTCAATGAGATTGTATTGTCAATCCGCCGTGCCGCGCTACTATATATTCTTCGGTTCATTCGTTTCGTATCGCTTCGATTACGCCTGGTCCAATCTCTCCATTCACACCTTGCATCCATTCAATCAATTTCTTGTTCCCCTCTCCTTCACCACATCCACCCATCATACACCTCATAACCGCCAATTCACATCCTCCTTGCATTGAGGGAAATTGAGCCAAGCACAGGTGTCGCCTGAGGCTTTCTTTCTCATTTCGCAAAATATATTTCATGACCAATGTATCCTGTGTACTGAACAATCTATATTTTGAGCAGAACACATCGCCTGTTGTCACCGCTGCTCAGCTACAGTAATCTGCCGTATCGATACAGTCTCCAATGGGGAATACAGTATGATGGCGCGATGCGGCCGTGTCGCAGTGATTGCCTCCGGCCTATTGGGCAGTCTGGCACTCATCGCATTAATAGAGGTCAGTGCGACTCATTTGATCATCGGGTTTCCAAAGTATCAAATTACTTGCGACAACTTATTTAAAAAAAAGACATGAATCTTTTACTCCGTAATACAGATCTTCTCATTCGAGCTCTCAACGGAGTCGGGTATCACATCAACTCAACCTTTGACCATGGCGAGACGAGCGATGAGCTCACTTTCTGATGCCAAGATGTATGTCCATTCAACAATTATAATGCAGCACGTACACACAATTCAGTCTGCCCAGTCGTCATTTTCCAAGTGCTCTTCTTATCGGCGTTCGGAAAGGAGGAACGAGGGCACTTCTTGACGCACTCGCACTGCATCCACAAATAAAGGTGAGGCTGCACAATAGTATGCCATTTTGATATTGATAATTTGGAATTTGTTTGTGAGTCCTCATTTCATGCGATCTGCGAATTGTAAATAATTTCAGGCAGCCCGACGCGAGGTTCACTACTTTGATGATGAGATGAACTACGGGAAGGGAGAGGAGTGGTACTTGCAACAGATGCCATTCAGCAGGAATGAGGTACCAAATATGAATTATAAAGATCCGAAATAAAAAGAATAATAGGATAAACAGCACTCGACTAGTCATTTGTTAAACCTTTTTAATGTGTAAAATGCATAAACGTATAAAATACGTTTCCAGATTACAATCGAGAAGACGCCTGCTTACTTCACTAATCCGCTAGTGCCGGAGCGAGTTTATCGAATGAATCCAGCCATGAAGATCATTCTGATAATAAGGGAACCTGTCACGAGGGCCATCTCAGATTTTACTCAAGTATGTGAAATATAATTGTTTTAACGCATTTTCCTGACTTTTTTTAGGCGATAGAATTACGTTAAATACCGCTCTTAAATTAGGTGTATTACAATCGTCTGGAGCTGAACAAATCTCTGCCCGTATTCTCTGAACTCGCTTTCACAAGGGAAGGACAAATCGAAATGTCATACAAACCAGTGAGCTTCCAAGGAGATCATAGATCACAAATATGTACCACGAGACTTTCTATATTTAGGTTCGCAACTCGCTCTACGCATTGCATTTGAAGCAATGGCTGAAAATATTTCCCCTGAACCAGATATTGGTGCTAGATGGAGATATATTTGCGAAGGACCCTCTCAGTCAAGTAAGCAAATCACAAAATATAGTTTTTTAACTTTAAATATTTCAGCTTCGACTAGCGGAAGACTTTCTTGGTTTACCGCATGCAATTCGAGACAGCCAACTCATTTTCAATCCTTCGAAGGGCTTTCACTGCTTCCGGAAGACATCATCGTCCAAGGTTCATTGGTCTATGCAAATCGGGAAATTGTTATTAAAATTTGATTATATAGTGATATCTATCTTCAAACGAATGTACCAAAATAGTAACAAATCAAGCCATTTTTTTGTTATAGAATATGAGCTTTCGATATAGAGTGCTCGCAATTAGATCCATTGTCTGATGCTTCGATAAAGGTGTGATGGTGATATTGGCATTATCCACGCTAAGGGCGGGCTAGCCACCCCATCGCCGATTAGCAACTTGAGCCTATCCCGGGACGACCAGTGGCTGGTTGCGAGGCTTTACCGCCCGTGTTGTGTGCACGTGGTAGGGGATTTATTTGATGTGGCTTTCACCACTTCCAACATTTCTTAACCCACCTGGTTTTCGGTGGATCTGATACGTGAGATAGTATGAACGAATGAATACTTTAACAGGTGAAATGTCTCGGAAGATCGAAGGGCCGTCCACATCGAGAAATCGATGATAAAACACAGCAACATCTCGCTCGACTTCTTCGTCCACACAATCGAGTATTCTTCCAAATGATCAATAGGGTATTTCCGTGGTGAATAATAATCACCCAATTCAAATTGTTATCTGTACATTTCGCAATGTGATAGCTTTACGTGATCTACGGGTAGTTTCCGAAAGAGTTGTTATAGATAAATATAGATATGTTTGAACGATCCTCGATGATGCAATCTTCATCCACACTTATATTCTAAATGCGACAATACCGTAATACTAGGTGCATCCATTAGAATCTTTATCGATCATAATCTTCCTTGGGAGGAAGGGGGCGAGAGAAGGGAGTAATTCTTCAGAATTCCATATCCCATTCGGATCGTTCATCGGTGGAATGCGTCGTCTTGAACTCGAGCACCGTTAGCGATCGAAGAAGATTCAGACGTAGCACCTACATATATGGGGGCATGATTACGATGGCTTGTATCTAAGAACTAGTTGAGCGATTTTCAACTAGATCAATTATAAGAAACCTAAAGTTAAATGCAAAAGTTGAAACGATTTTCAACTTTTGCATCTCTCAACTAGTTGTTAGACTACAGCCATAGTATTCATGCTGTCTTGTATGCTTCCATCGTACTTGATTTGTGCGGTATGCTAGACAGAATCTCCCTTACCCGTTCTCTCAATGGCCGTTCGACGGACATCCTTCGTCCAGCGACTCGACGAGCCGTCGGAATGTACGATTCGACCATTTCATCCGCCACTCGCATCTCGCTCAGTGAGTACAGCTCCTGAAAAGATACCATTTCGGTAATGCCCAACACATTTTCACTCAATTCGCGCCTCGTGAGCGGTCGAAACGAATTGGAATGAAGGAACGAACTGGAGTGGGCGGTATACCTGCGGCGGGTATCCATAGAAGTATCTCCGATAAGTGGTCGTGGCTTGCTTGATGGGCGACGTTCCTGGCGATGAGAATGATGGAGCAACGGCAGCTCTCGCCCCTTCCTCCTCTTCGCGACGGAGATCCTCGGCCAAGTTTCTGAAGTTCGCGCACCTCTTCAGGAATGTCAGACGACATTTGTCTCACCTCAGATCATCCCTGATTGCCTTTCTCCTATCACTGCGTCTCAATGTAGATGACGAACGATCGACGAGTACAGTGATAGGACATCGATCGACCGGAAGGATGGAGAATCGATTGTATGAGAAGAACGGTGAGGTCCTGAATACGGTGATTAGGTACGGTAGAACATAGGTATTCGACGGAGATACGGTCCCCGTATCCGCCAATACGGCAGATACCGTAATCTGCTTACACTATCATCGCGACGCGACGAGTGCTGCTACGTGAAGGAGATGCTGAAATCGATCGATCAAGATCCGAGATACCATAAGCTACCGTACCTGATCGGGGAATTCTGGTGGAATTGCGTTGCATGGTCAGTAATGGGTCAGTCGAGTGGGGTCAGTAAGGGAGGGATCGCACAGGCGACGACCAGTCAGTACGCGGAGAGACGAACGAATAAAATGGAGAAGAGAATGGAGGAGAGGAGATGGATTGATTTGAATGACTATTGTACTCATTCAAATGAGATAATCTACTTTTGAGAATAGATAAGTTGTTGCAAATGTAATTTATTTATTCTTCATTTGATTTCAATGCAGATTTTAACAGTTAGGATCAGGTTAGAGGTTTCGATGGCTATAACTATTTTTCATAATATTTTGAAATATCTCTCCTTACCCTACTGAATTTGGCAGTGTCTATCAACACATCATCTTGATTTGATAAATATATGAAAAGCTTAGTCAGAGAAATTTTGATGAATCTCCGAAAATATTTACCCTGGAGGGTCTGGCTCTTTAGACTGTCTCTCGGTTCTAGATACAATAACAAGATGTTTTCCCTTTTCCATCCTCTCCATTTTGTTCGTTGTTGTTCCCGTTTCTCTTCTCACTCTCTCTCTTTTTCCTTCATCTCTCTTTTCCATTCGGTTCTCGTCTCCCCAGAGTCCTCTCCCTCCTCTCCTCCCTCTTTCCATACTTCTCTTCCTAGCCTCTCCTTCGCTTCAAGGAAGGCTCTCGAAGGCTTGTTCAGTAGCAACAGCAAAATATCCGGGAGAGGCGTGTACATCTGGAAACCCTTTTTTATTCATTCAAGCCTCTTTCTCTGCATTCGTTTCATAATCGTGGCAGAGCTGATTATTCTGAAGGGAAATTCCGTCGTCGCTCATTCTCTTTTCCGGAGCTCTGTTTTCCACTCGCTTCGCTATTGTTTTCCAGCTCGTCCGGCAGTCATCTAGAACTGACTCTTTCCCCTCTTTTCGTTCCCCAGCATCGTTCTGGCCCTTTTTTCGGTTATCGAAATGTTTCCAATTTTTAAGGAACAGCTAGCACACTGCGCTTTTTTCCAGTCAATCAATCTTGAAACACAAAAACATCATTTTTACTTACATTAGTAGTAGATATCAGTCTTAATATTTCCTATCCTGAATGCGCACTTCATTTCCGCAACTTCCTTTCATTTCCTCTCACCCTTCCAACTTCATCAATATTCTTTTTCACCCTCCCCACATGTGCAACACCTCTCGTCATTACGCGCGCTTTTCTCAGGAATTCTCTCAACTGAGAGGGAGAATTGCCTGAGTAACGAAGATATTTTTGGAGTGCTGTCGTTTCTATTCCGCAATTAGGCTCCCTTTCAGGCAACACAAGTCGTTCACATAACGACGATGCTCTCCAACCTGTTCAACAATGGTGAGATACCGTAATAAATAAGAGTCTAAAATTCGGATTATTGACTTTTTCATTTCTACCCTTTCATCAGATTTGCTGGTGAGAGGTTACGTTAACTTATTTTGAACCCTGCAGTGATTATCTTGTTTGAAAAGGCTGAACAAGCGTGTGTCTATCCCATTTCTTATCTCGTTCCGTCAACAAATCTTTTACCTCGCACGTTTTCTTCATTGGTAAGTAACAATCGCTCACTTGCCCTCATGTTTTTATACGCACATCACGTTTTTGTTTAGAGAGTGAGACGGAATGATCTGGTGGAGGGACGGGGGAGGATGAATAATCGCTTTATAGAGTATGAGAAAAAATGTATTTTCGTCTACTGGTACTTGAAACAAAACAGTCAAAGTTTGTTTGATCAGTGTTGATCAAATAATATTTTCGAGATCACTGATAGGCATGACGAGATGTTTCAAGATGAATTCTGACTAGTGCGCAAACTCGTGATGAGATCCCACATGAAAACTGTGCTATCCCAAGAGACGTTCAAGCTGTTAGGGATAATGGATCCTCGAGAGAGTTCCCAATCTCTGGAAGCATAAAAAGTAAGTGGGAGGGAAGGGAAGAAGGAATACAGATGTGTGTTCATTCTTTCGTTTGTCTCAAATCACGTTACCCAAGGGACTCCCTGAAAGCCCCCTTCCTTTTCGCATATTGGAGCTTGAGTACTATCAAGTAACACGTCTTATCTTATTAGTGATCCTCATAAACACCGTCCATAATAATACTAGACCCTAATGAGACCTATTCAACAATAACGACTAATGAGATACTGTACGATTAATTCGCTTCAGCCAAGCAAGAGATGGAGAAGATTGCCCACAACATTAGCGATGCTGCTGGACAGAATCAGCAGGTTGGTTGAGAGACAATTCACAGAGAAAAAACTGTTCAATGATTCTGACTTTCTCCAAATATGGAAGAAGACAGATGTCTCATTCATCTTTCATCCTCATCATTGCAGGGAGGAGCACACGGACAGACAACTGATGGCAAACCGACTGTCTTAGATGAAGTCGCCAAGGAGCAAACCGCGGGAGGTGAGCTATCCTTGCACATTATAAGTATTAAAAAATAAAGTAAATCATTTTCATGGAATCTCGGTGGACTAGTCTGCAAAGTATAAAAATGTGCACAATCACATTATTCGTCAACGGTGATTGAAAGCAAAAAAAACGCAATAAAGGGGTACAAATAGATGACACGCATTTGTTAGATCCCTTTTGTACAAAACTTCCGGTTTTTCTGGTTGTCCCTTTACAACGTGTGGGTGATTTTATCGAACAGATGTGCTGCTTCTCGATGAGTTTTCCAATGCGCCGATCATCTGATCCTATTTGTTGACCGGAAGTGAGGCAGCCTGACTCTTCATTCCACATACTCTCTCTCGGATAAAAAGTGGAAATCATCCTCTGACTCTTCGCCTTGATGTCTATCCGTCCCATGACAGTCAGCTGATCTCAGAATCACTTGAGAGATGGAAGGAAGATATCTCACGAGAGAATAGATGGCACATGCTATGAATTTACCCGCACGTGTAACTACAAAAACGACTTTATCCGGACAGTTTTGTAGAACGGCGTGCGATGTTCAGCTATTCTTTTAAACTAATGGAATGGTTGATACTCAACCCCTTCCTTCTTCTTGCAGGTGCTGAATAGAAGAAAGTGAGCCCGAGAAGTTGGGGCAAAAACAGAGTAGCTAGCAGCAGCAGCTAGGACACCTGTTCTTACACGCCCGCGAGTCTCGAAGAGGGGAGTGTGATCCTCATCTCTTCTGCCTTCCACCCCCACATTCCCCTCCCAATCCCACATGATCGATGCACTCTCGTTTCTTCTCCTTCTTTTTTCCCTCACGGGTTTCCGGAAGATCGCACACATCTGGGCAATAAAACCGCCGAAAAGACTCTGAGAGAGAGAAAGAAGCCGGAAGATGAAAGTTGATGGGCATATGAAAGTTAGAATGATATTCAATCTTGATGACGAGGTGGCGTGGTGAAAGGGCATTTCAGCTTGTCACACAGATACTTGGAAGAGATGTCCTTTTGTTAAAAAAGAGAAAAGAACTTTAAAATAATCAAAAATAATTCAGCCGGCGCGTCAGATGGAGGATTCTTTTCCGGACTGGTCGATGTAGCCAAGGATGTGGCTAAGGTTGGAGCCGAATATTATTTAAAAAAATAGAAACATTCCAGGCAATCGACGAAAACGCGAAGAAGGGCGCACAGGCGGTTGGAGATGGCGCGTCGGGGGCTGGTATGGTCATCTGAAGGATAACAAGTCGAAAAATATTATCTTATTGTTAGCAGCTTTGACCAATTTACATTTACGAAAAGGAAGACGTGTGAATGTGACACAATAAATGGCTTATCGAAAAGGAATCTTCAGCTCAAGCGACGGCGGACGGTGCGAAGGCAGCCAACGATCAGTTGGGCGATCTTGCAAAGGCCATTGGAGGAGTCATCGGTATGTTCTTTATTGTTCTCAGAGTATTTGAAAAAAACTGAATGAGAAAATAATTGACAATTGATAATTCCAGCCGACAAGCTCGGTGGCGAAGGCGCTAAGGCGTCGCCACCTCCCGCTGAGGGATTCGAGAAGGCTCCTGAAGCAGTTGTTGACGACATCGAAGAAGCTGGTACGTCTTCTCGATGAACAATAGTAGATTGGCACGAGTCAATACACAGATACATATTGAATGAATGAAGCAATCCCCAAATCAGGATCTCTTTGGCGAAGAAATAGTATCAACTTTATATTGACATGTATAACTTTCAGTTGAGAAGAAGGTTGTGCACGCGGACACTGCCGTTGAGGAGAAGAAGGACGAGGCGAAGGGATTCTGTGAGTGTTTGACAATGAGCAAACTAGAATCACAGTTCGCTCCGTTTGTCCTTATGAACAGTCCAAGTTTCAGTCAGCGCAGCCTCTGAGAAAATGTCGAGTGCGGTGAAGGGAGTGTCGGACGGCGTCAGCGGAGCTGCACATGCAGTTGGTACGAGAAAAGAATTCTCAAACGTCTGGATTTTAATCAGGAAAACCCCTTTATGGAGGCGAAAATGCCCGAATTTCGCCGAAATAGACAAAAATCACACATGATTCTCTTGGTGATCAGAGAGCACTCAAAACCTTATCGCACGCAAAAAAAGCCGCTCCAATAAGCTCCGCCCACTTGAAGGGGAGATGGAGGGGATAGGAGCAAACGAATGAGAACAGCTCCCCCCCATCTGGCAGTGCAAACGGATAGGTTCTTCAGCGTGTGGGGAGGGAGGACGCCAGATGTGCGCGCGCTTCTAGCATTCCCTTTCTTCTCTTAGGGAACGACGTTCTGCCTCTCATCGATTGATTCGGAGTCCGCTTTCTTAACGTAGATCTGTTGACTCGCTTAACTTTGCTGTAGGATCATATCTTAGGAATCATACTTCTACTATATGTATTCTTTATCGAATGGGGGCATGATATTGACCTGAAGCAATAATCGCATGGAAAATGGGGCGAACTTCGGCATGGAATGTATCCCATCAGTTTCCAACTTACTTTCGTCCTTACTAGAGTGCGATAAACGATACGATCCGATACCACGGGGCCCCGCGAATGAAGAATGAGAGGGAGAGAATTGACGGGCCGGCCCGTGAAGTTTCGTCTATTACCCGATACCGGACCGACAAAAAGTCTTGCTATCGCGAGTTTCGCGATCAATAAATGCGCGCTTTACATAGTGAGACCAATTATTCTCATCATTTCGCGTGTGCACCGGTCTAGCGAGTGGTTGCTAGAGAATCTGATGAGTTCGTCCATCTTTCTTCTCACTCCATAGAGGTTTGATTCCGGTTAAAGTTGTTCAAATGAGCTCAAAATAGTTACAGGAGAAGCTCCCAATTATGCCAACTCAATCTCGCTTGATGCTGATCAAATTTTCAACTTCTGAACCACCAATGAGCCAACATTTCGAAATCATTTTCTTTCTATAATTTTCACATTTATCGATAGAGTGCACTTAGCAGTGTCACATGCCAAAATATTTTTTGATTCGGTTCAGATTGGCCTGAGTTACACCTCTCTAAAGTTCCCCGGTATCGGGTAATTTTGCGATTCGAGAGGGCCGGTATCGGGGGCTCTCGACCCGTGACGAGACCGAATTACCCGCCCCGTATTGCGAACTTAGTCCTTACCCACTTTCGATCCATCCCACTTGATAGGTCACATGAGTAGGCGGTTCCATCTGACTCCTGACTTTCAACGTGATATAAGAACTCTGGATGCATCACCCAACAGAAAGTCTGTCACCCCAGTTCGATATTTTCTCGTCCCCAATGCTGTGCGCGACACTTGAACATGCAATAGTTATATATAGAGCCATTTATCCATTATTTAATCTCATTCTAGCCGATACAACTTCGAAGGCAGCAGGCAAGATGGTCGATGGAGTGACTGGAGCAGCTACTGCAGTGAGCGATGGAGCCAAGAGCGGAATCAAGGTCGTTGCTGAGGGAGGAAAGAGCGCCGGTGAGCGTTCTGATCTAGAAATTCTATATTTTTTTTATATATAATGCGTTCATTTCCGCAAGTATGATTCTAAATTTCTAATCAATCATTTTAGTGGACGCTGTATCTAACGCCGCCGCATCGGTCTTCGACGGAGCCAAGTCTGCGACAGTTACTGCAGCTGATACGACCAAGGATGCTGCCGAAGGAGCAGGTTCGTCAATTTCCTTAACATCCTAGACGACAAAGGATGCAGGCTGAGCATTTGTGGGAGCAAGTTGTTGTGTCGTATCTATAGCACGCACCATTACATCTGTAGGGAAATCTGGGGCACGCTTTCTGTGGTGATTGTTATTGTCGTATTATCATTCAGCACATGAAGAAACATAAATAGAAAATAGCTTGTTAGTTGCACCCATGCACATATTTTCAGTAAGCGCTGTTGCTGAAGCCGTCGCTGAAGCTGCCGGAGATGCCGTTGAGAAGGCACAGGATGCGGCTGCAGCTGTTGCTGACACCGTTGCAGAGGCTGTTGAGGCACCTAAGGAGGAAGCTTCACCCGCTGAGGCTGCCCCCGCAGAGGCTCCCAAGGAGGAGGCTGCCCCCGCTGAGCCCCCCAAGGAGGAGGCTGCCCCCACTGAGGCCCCCAAGGAGGAAGCTGCCCCCGCTGAGGCCCCCAAGGAGGAGGCTGCCCCCACTGAGGCCCCCAAGGAGGAAGCTGCACCCGAGACTGCTGAGGCTCCCAAGGAGGAGGTCGCACCCGAGACTGCCGAGGCTCCCAAGGAGGAAGCTGCCCCCGCCGAGGCTCCCAAGGAGGAAGCTGCCCCCGCTGAGGCTCCCAAGGAGGAGGTCGCACCCGAGACTGCCGAGGCTCCCAAGGAGGAAGCTGCCCCCGCCGAGGCTCCCAAGGAGGAAGCTGCCCCCGCTGAGGCTCCCAAGGAGGAGGCCGCACCCGAAGCTGCTGAGGCTCCCAAGGAGGAAGCTACCCCCGCTGAGGCTCCCAAGGAGGAGGTCGCACCCGAGACTGCCGAGGCTCCCAAGGAGGAAGCTGCCCCCGCCGAGGCTCCCAAGGAGGAAGCTGCCCCCGCTGAGGCTCCCAAGGAGGAGGCCGCACCCGAAGCTGCTGAGGCTCCCAAGGAGGAAGCTGCCCCCGCTGAGGCTCCCAAGGAGGAGGCTGCACCCGAGGCTGCTGAGGCTCCCAAGGAGGAAGCTGCCCCCGCTGAGGCTCCCATTGAGGAGGCCGCACCCGAAGCTGCTGAGGCTCCCAAGGAGGAAGCTGCCCCCGCTGAGGCTCCCAAGGAGGAGGCTGCACCCGAGGCTGCTGAGGCTCCCAAGGTGGAAGCTGCCCCCGCTGAGGCCCCCAAAGAGGAAACTGCCCCCGCTGAGGCTCCCAAGGAGGAGGTAGCACCCGAGGCTGCCGAGGCTCCCAAGGAGGAAGCTGCCCCCCCTGAGGCTCCCAAGGAGGATGCTGCCCCCGCTGAGGCTCCCAAGGAGGAGGCTGCCCCCGCTGAGGCCCCCAAGGAGGAGGCTGCCCCCACTGAGGCTCCCAAGGAGGAGGCTGCACCCGAGGCTGCTGAGGCTCCCAAGGTTCCCAAGGAGGAAGCTGCCCCCGCTGAGGCTCCCATTGAGGAGGCCGCACCCGAAGCTGCTGAGGCTCCCAAGGAGGAAGCTGCCCCCGCTGAGGCTCCCAAGGAGGAGGCTGCACCCGAGGCTGCTGAGGCTCCCAAGGTGGAAGCTGCCCCCGCTGAGGCCCCCAAAGAGGAAACTGCCCCCGCTGAGGCTCCCAAGGAGGAGGTAGCACCCGAGGCTGCCGAGGCTCCCAAGGAGGAAGCTGCCCCCACTGAGGCTCCCAAGGAGGATGCTGCCCCCGCTGAGGCTCCCAAGGAGGAGGCTGCCCCCGCTGAGGTCCCCAAGGAGGAGGCTGCCCCCACTGAGGCTCCCAAGGAGGAGGCCGCACCCGAGACTGCTGAGGCTCCCAAGGAGGAGGCGGTCCCCGCTGAGGCTCCCAAGGAAGAGGCCGCACCCGAATCTGTTGAGGCTCCCAAGGAGGAAGCTGCCCCCGCTGAGGCTCCCAAGGAGGAGGCCGCACCCGAGGCTACTGAGGCCCCCAAGGAGGAGGTGGCCCCCGCTGAGGCTCCCAAGGAGGAGGCCGCACCCGAATCTGTTGAGGCTCCCATCGAAGTCGCTCAGGACGCCGTTGCATCGGTAGTCGAAGGAGCCCAAGAGACGGCCGCAGCCGCCGTGGAGGGCGCTAAGGAAGCCGCTGCTGCTGTTGAAGAGAAGATCGAGAGCGTTGTCGTTGGAGCACTGGAGGCCGCCAGTGACGTTGGTCGGTGATCGTGAAGATGTGAATGCACGGTGTGTCTTCGATAATCATTCATGAAAGCTATGCTCTTGTCTCTGAAATATTTCTTCTTACAGCGGAGCTTTCATTCTGTTCCATACCGACTACACTAACAAAATCGCTAACTTATTGCGTGAAATCAATCTTGAGTGTGCGATCTTGATCTCTTTTTTAAAGAATTATCCAAACTAATTACATTGCAGCTGACAAGACCACTGCTGCCGCAGTAGCTGCCGGACAGGAGACTGTTGATGCAGCCAAGTCTACTGGTAAGTGTCATTCGTGGGTGTAGTATTCGAAGAAGTTCAGAATAACGAGGCATTATTATTGTGAATGAAATCTTGGACGGTGTCAGACAAGGGTCAATTCATCGTAGGTGCTTCCGTCTCTGCATCTGCTTCCGACGCACTCTCTTCACTCAACGAGGCTGCTCGCTCTGCTGTCGGGGCAGTTTCCTCCCTTCTGGATGAGGTAATTGGAGGCTCCGACGCGAAGAAGGCCGCCGACAGTGAGCCCGCAGCTCAGTAGACGGACATTCATATTCTCCCGGCTCTGTCTATTCCCGGTCCTGACCCTGTGCATCCCCTACTCTGCTTTTGTACACACACTGCTTGATGCACGTCCCTTGCACACTGTAATCTTCATCAGTTCTTTTTTCTCCATCTATATTCTCTTCTATTCTTTCTCTCTACTAATTCAGAAGCCTTCCAATTCCGCACCCGAAGGCGCTGCTACACCTAAGCGAAGAGTCAACTTGCTCGATTCTGAGTATCGTGAGGTCATTTTCGTGCTACTCTCAATCGCTGCAGTTTCGATTGCTGTGCTAGCGCTAGAGCTCATTTTCTGAACTGACTGACTAGATATATTTCTCTCGTCGATAACCACACTCACACTCCGACCATCATAATGCATGCGAACATCAAAACAGCACGCTTACTTCGTTGCATCCCTCACTCCCCTTCTTTCCATCCGTGCCCACTTTTGTCTTATGTTCACAATATATTTGTCGCATAGTTGCATACTCTATCTCTTGTTCATGTACAGTCATTGCTGAATATCCCCGCATACTGAATTTTGTACATTTTTGTATGATAAATAACGTTGGGAATACAGTTTACCCGGGTGCCAGGGAATCACAATGCCTCATGGAGGAATATCACATAATCAATGAGCAAATCACAGAAGAGCCTTGAGGAATGAGATCGGAACTTGAACGGGACCTCGATATCCATTGTCCACTACTATCTTCAATCTGTCCACGTATGCGGCCGGCAGACCGTGCTCGATCGCCCCGTTCACAATCACCTGCAAATATATTGTTCAACTTTTGATGGTTGTATTTTCCTGAGGCTGAACAGCATTGGATCCCTTCTAAGATACAACAAAGGAGAACCAACCAGCTTGTAGTGTGGACTCGGTTTGCTCTCATTTCCATCGGCATCTCTCATCTGATAAGTACGGCACGCGACCTCACCAGATCCCGTCTCAACCATCACTGCAATCTTTTCAATTATGTTCCTTCTCAAGCGATTGTCTGAATTATCTGAAGTGCAATTCATACCCGTTCTTCGATCGTACCAGTTCTCTTGTTTATCGAGTTCATCGGCGAATGAATTCGGCACACGCCAGACGCAGCCCCAGACCTGGAGCGTGAATTCACAAAATATTCGGAATGGGACTTAATCGATCCAAATGCCAGCATGATTCATTCGAATCATTTTTCAGCAACTCAATTCAACAGCTGGTTCTCATTCCATCTCCCCGCGTGTGTTGGACGACATGTGGTGTTTTTGCTAAATTCTCTGTGCACTCTCGCCGCCCCTTCAAACGCCCGCATGAGTGAAAGACTTTTTGGTGTAAAGGCTGAAGAGAGATAGGGAAAATTGAGGAGGGTGGAGAAGGATTGGGAAGAGATGGAGGTAGAGGAATCTGTCATGCGTCATCGACGACAAAAAGAATGAAGCGACAGAGTGAGATAGATAGAGAAAAGAGTGGCAAACATGAGGGTTGGAATCGATGATCATGCAGTATGAAGGGACTACGAATACGTTGCGCGGAATGAAATATATAATTTTGCTATAGCCGGTTATGTAATCGGTATTGTTTCCTTATCTCTAGGTTAAAATACTATCTCTCCTTATCGTACCCGTGTTCACTTGCTCTTGCATAAAGAAAATGCGAACTCAAATTCAAAGTAAAATGTCATTTGAGAGACACATTGGAGCACTAATTACCTCACTTCTCCTTCCATTGACCTGTCTCTCGCCTTCTTCTCTTGTCTACTCCACTCAAACCCCAACAATTCGTTCACCTCATCTCCCTTTTTCTCTCGTACACTCGCCGCTGCTCCCTTCCATCGTTCCCCGAATCCGGCGAAGAACAACTCGAAGTGCTCCAGTCGGCCAGTACATACGAATTGAGCGCCAGTGATCTGAAAATATCAGTTTCGTCAATAGTTGGTACGAACATCTCTCTAAGGGTTTCGAGAAACAGAAGTGCAAACTGAGATGAATCTCAACAAACCTGCACTTGGATTCTCTCCTTTAGAAGATTGCTGCCGTAGGCGAAATAGTAAAAGTGGTCCCCGCAAATTTCACCCATACTTCGCGCGGACCGAACGCAAAGCAATCGCGCCAGTCTCGAAAAGGAAGAATGAATAATTTATCAAACTAGAACGATTGAAAAAATTGCACAATGAACGATGATAATTGCATTAAAAAGAGAGAACTTGTGAATAGAGTGGTCAATAGCGTGCCACGCTAGAGAACGCGCGCGTGAAAGATATTATGTGAGGGAAAGAGAGATTAGGCAACGAGAGTGGTTAGAGCGTTTGAAGCGCGATGATAAAAGGAGCTGGCTACAAACTATGAGTATGTTATAGAAAGAAAAGTATGCTAATTTAGAATTCCGTGGTAGTTGGCTAACAATATCGGTTCTTTCAAATGGTTGGGAATTTCAGAATTAGGCGAATAGAACGGGAAAAGACCGGGTGCGAAGCAATACGTGAAATACATTAAAAGTGCATGTAAAACAGACGGTAAATATATTGCATAGGAAGGTGCGCTGAGTGAGGCATACTCGCAAAGTGATTAAACAGAATCATTGAATAATGCGTATGACAAAATGTGAGAAGTATATGCTACTGTTGATTCATATGGGATTCAACAACGTTTCTGATTCGAATTTCATTACAACTTCTTCCGCAGACTGCAGATTCCGCAGCTTTGTCGGCAATATTTGTACATGTAACCTGGATTCTTCACGCATTCACCGTATCTGAATGGGCAAAATTAATAAAATAATGCTGTATTCGGTTAATCAAGGCACTTTTATCCGTCGAAAAGTTGCTGACTACCTACGAAAGGACAGATCAATACGAATCTGAGCCGCTTACGAAAACTAATAAGAACATAACGTACTTGCTCCACACATTGCATAGCGAGTGGTTGTCTTCGCACACTTTGGGATTGAACTGGCGAGTTGTGAAGAACTCCTGAAGATGTAGAAATAAAAATAACCTGCTTAATATCTTCTCACTTTCTTCGGCGCAGTCTCTGCCGTCCCTTGTGGAATCAGAGTAGGGAATGGGGAAGTTGATATGGGCGTGGCTTGTGTTGTTGCTGTTTCAGTAGTTGTCACTTTGGACGTAGTCGTGGTAGAAGTAGTCGACGTTGTCGTAACGACCTGTTCTGCCTCTGATTCGTGAGGTATTCCGGTGGCATTGATGGATATCTGGGCATATGACAGACATGAATTTTCAAAGTATGAGCAATTTTGATTTACTTCAGTAGGAGGAGTGGTCGCAATGGAGAGTGGCACGGAGGTGACAGTTATCGATATCTGAAATTTGGCCTGTATTGATTGAAAATATGTATTTACTCGCCTCTCTCGATGCGGACGTTGTTTCCAGCCCATTTGTGTGTTGAATAGTCGCTGAGAGGACCTTCAAAATGGTTCTTTCGATCAATTCTCGTGGTTTACAACCGACCTTCGCTCCGTCGACGTCAGTGATCAGAATCTCTTGCATCTCCTCGCTCGTACTCACCTGAGCAATATCTCATTTTCCATGATCTCTCGCTTATTTGACCAGAGAGAGATCATTTTGAAATGAAATATTCAAAGAATAGGTCGCTCACTTCTTCCGTCCGGTTTTTCGTCGACGACGACGTCGTCGTTAAATCAGTAACGACATCATCGAGTCCAGTCGTCAGGAAACTGCTCGACGTTGTCGATGTGGTCGATTCAGATGAAGGAGGAGCGGGAGGGGCTACAGTCTGGAAAAACGCTGTGTCGTGTGATACCACACAATTTTGACATACTGAATTGAATTATACTGCAGAATTACGAAATACCCTCTTCCAGAATGATTTACTCTAATAATAACAAGCTATAATCAACCTCAGTATTCTCTCTTTTTGAGCTCTCGATGATCTCTCGAAGCAGGCGCGCCATGATATTGGCCACGTTGCGAGCCGTTGCTTGCTGAGATATTAGAAATCGTGAAAAACTAAGGAACTTTGTGTATATAAACCTCATCCAATCTTCCGCCTTCTTCATCATTTAGAATGGAATTTGTTCCATTCGCCGGCAACAGCGAGTCGACGACTTGTTCTGCGAACAATCGTGAGGTCTCATTGAATCCCTGGTGCAGTTCGATTGGATCCGACAGAACCTAAAATAGTTCATCATAAAATTAGACGAAAATTGAGTGTTCTTTGGTAGTCTAATGAACTATGCATTCCATAGGATGAAATATTCAAATAAAAAGTGACATACAGCTCCCCTCTCCATCGTTACAACTGCATCAGAATCGTCTCTGGACTCAATGTCCACTTCGACCTTAAGAATGAGGTGAGGAGTAAGAAAACATACGCTATTAGACGAAAGTAATAGTTTGAATCACTTAAAAAGTTCCACCAGTCCTCAGCTGCAGAGTATACCTCTAGGGAGGAAGATTTAGCAAAAAGTGTTCACTCCTCTCGTGGATGCTTGAATTTGCTTACGCTGTTGCCTTCCTCTCTACGATGTTCTCTCCTCTCGATCGGGATGTTCTTCATCGCATCAAAATCTTCAGCAGTAAGTGGAGTGGGCTCTACCAGGCCGTGAGGACTGTTGCTTGAGGATCTATAATTTATTAAACTTTTTTTTCCAATAATATGTTTCAGCAACCTAATTCACTCTTTAGCTGTGTTTCTGTGCAATTTCAGCAACGGAATCAGTATATAGATGAATTCATGCAAACAGGCATGCAAAGAATCCTTCCATAAACCGGATCTTTCCTTCCCGAAATTGGTACTTATTCTGATTGACAAACGCCTGTTGCCTCTGACTGACACCGTACATCTAATAATGTCCGCATTTCTCACATTCATGGAGGCCTTATGAACGGCGTGTCTCTAGCTAGTGAGAGCAAAGGCATAGTGTACAAAACGGAGAGCCTCCTCGAAATTTATGTCCTCAATGATTTATCGTCTAGGAAACCTTTATAATGACACCAAAATCCCGCCCACTGGATCTTTCCAACATGAGATTACTCGTGTTTCTAGGTAAGTTAATTTGCATTGTATAAAGAAAATTGCCTTAATTTCAGTACTCGCCCATGTGGCTGTTCATACAGTGTTCGCTGTTCGTGGGGCGCTCTTCCGCTCTCGTCGAGCAGACCCGTCTGCATGGGCTGGCAGAGAGGTAAGTCAAGAACCAGCCCCTCTAGACAACTCACAAAGTGGAGATTGGGTTCAGAGACCTAACCACACACGTTATTTCGTTCACACATAAAAATATCAAAAGTTTTTGAAGGACTTTCTACGCTTCGGTCGTGCCCTCTCCTCCTCTGAGGGAACCGACAAGATGGAAGACCTTCGTGGCAAGCGTTTCTTCACAGATTTCTATGCCGATACTGACGACAATACCGAATATTATTGATATTCGCTGTCCCTCATACACATCCCTCCTCGGATATGGGTCACCGTAAACCCATGAAACCCCCCCCCCCCTCCCTCCAACTCCAAATCGTGCGCCCAATTGTTGTTTGTACTCCTCCGGATATGGGTCTACCGTAAACCCATGAACCCCCTCCCCCCTCCCTCCAACTCCAAATCGTGCGCCCCATTGTTGTTTGTACTCCTCCGGATATGGGTCTACCGTAAACCCATGATAAATATTTGGTGAACTGGGAAAGTGTCTTTTACTTAAAAAGGAAATAGATGAAACACGAAATTGAATCGAGAATTGAAACAAAAGGCATAAATGAATTTAAATTAAGATTTTTTGTTTTCTCACTTGTCATCAGTTTTCTCTTCATTAGTCGGCGCTTCCCTTCTGGCTGCTAAGCTGTTCATTTCCTTGAGTAGAGCAGAGCTAACCAGTTTTTCCTCCTCGAACAGTTTGAGCAGGCGGTCTTCCACCTACAAATTTCATTTAAAGAGAGTCGGCGTCGAAAAATAAATATTTTCCATCTTCTTAAAAAGTTCCCATTTGAGCGCTCATGCTCTAATAATCCAAAAATGTTCAAAAAAATGTTAAAATAATTTGCGTGTATTTGGGGGTACTGTGGCTCCTGCATAGTACAAGTTGGGCCTTTTCAGAAAAGTCGCACAAGCGCACCATAAATTTTCCGTTTTTCGAGAGCTGAGTTCAGTCTTTCCTTTTCGTTTTTATTAGTGTTTAGTTGATTTTTTTTAATTATATTTCCTTGTAAATCAATTGAACCGGTTCGGCTGACAAGTAGTTGACAATTGTCGAGCTTTAATTACGGCTATTTACCTTATTATTTATTCGCAACCGCTTTCCGTGGCTCCTATTTTGGCTACTCGGCTGTATGAAATAAGTATTGGATTACGAAGCATTCTATTTGATATTATTGTTGTTATTCGTGTTATTTCACTGACTTTTACAAGTACTTACTCTATAATTATCAAATTTAGCCAAACATGGCCGACGAATGGGCAGCTAATGAGGTTAGGGATAGTCTAAAAGGCGGTCCGCGGTCCGCGGTCCGCGGTCCGAGAATGGTCTAAAAGGCGGTCCGCGGTCCGAAAAAGGCGGTCCATTTTTAAAATTATTCCCACACCCTTAAGATTTTTCGTTTGTTGTTGATGTTATTGGGTAAATTGTGAGTATTTACTCTCTTGTGTGTTAAATACACTTGTTATTATTCAACAGAATATTCGTTGCAGAAGACGCATTTAAAGTTGTTTTGTGGCTTTGATATAAGGACGGGGAGGGGGTAGTTGTGGAACATGCACACTATCCGTATCGATTGTGTGTTGGGTAAGAAATGAGAGGGCTTATCTGCCGAAGTCGTCCGCTACCTTTGCCATTCGTCCATTGCTCCAAGGATAGGTTTTTTCCTTGATCACCCCAAAGTGCTATCCGATTCTGCTTTTTCTCTCTAAGCTTGATTCTGATTCTCTCCTTCTTTCGATTGCAGTGCTGGCGTAGGTTCATCCCTACCCTGTATCAACTACTACGACTACTATTCCCTAAAATTAAGCTTGTTCTTAGGAACGACTTGTGTTGATTGTGACCTAATTGACTATTTGGAAGTTGCCTCGCTCGGGAAAGAATATCTGTGGTCAGAGAATGTTTTTCTCATTATTGGTTTGCCGTTGTCGATGTGCTAGTTGGACCTGCAACATTCCCATCTTCTCCCTCCACTCCTTCAGCAGCAGTTCGCCTTCTATCGCCAACAAATTAAGGAACTCTAATAGGCTTGCTGTGTTAGAGTTTTTGCGGGGAACGACCTAACAAAGCCAGACTGATAAAAAAAGCGCTGATATCGCTAAATATCGATCACAAATCGTAGCGCAAAGGTAAAATGTGTATAAAGCAACGAGATTGAGCTTAAAATTGGGGATCTTGAGAGCCGAAACTGTTTCAAGGAGTAACAAATGACACCTTTGATGGTAAAACTGAAACCCCGATGCAGAATTACAGCCAGATTATGAAATTCCTTGTCGAACAAGAAGAGAATAGCAGTCATATGGCGTATTCTAATAAAAAAAGGTAAAAATTGACCTAAAAACGTTAAGGTAACGAAAACTTCGCCAAATTCGCGAAAGAAAAAATCGATAAGCACAGCAATACAGTTATCGTAAAATTTCCTTAATGCCGGCTTTGGCTTGCGTGTGCATACAAACAACGCCACACCAACTATACGGGAGCTACCGTAACCCAAAACTTGTTTTCCATTTTTCTCCTTAAATACGCATTTATATTATCTAATATTTTGGCATTGTAGTCAGGTGATGATACTAAATCATATGAGCAATGGTCATTTTTTGGTTGCCGACTCCCTTTAAGTTTAATTAAATTTAATAAACTAATAAAATATAATCAAACCATCAGTTCAACGCGTCTTCTTGTATTGGAGAAGCCGCCATTGTTCAATGCGTCCACGATCTAGATTTATTAAATTTCCGATAAAGAATTTCGAAAAAAAGATAAAGAGAATATAACCTGCTTGGGCGACAGCTCTGAAGCAAAATCTGGTAGAGGCAATGATGGATTCTGCTTGACGGCACTCGCCGAGGAAAGAATTTTGGTGAAACCTGCGATATTTTCCGTTGAGATACTAGTCTCATTTCCATGTCTCACCCTTGATTCCCTTCTCTTCCTTTCTCTCCACTAGATATTTCTCCTCCATTCGTCTCTGCTTCTGCTGTCTCTCCACAGGTGAAAGCCGGAGATCGACCAGCGAAGGAAACGTCTCGAAGATTATCGACTAAATTGATTATTGTTTTCAAATTCGAACTTATTCGAACTTTTTATACATTTTGTATGCCAAGAAAGTCTGTCGATCAAAAAGAATAGAAAGTGAAAGTAATAGATAGATTCGAAATAGGGTTGATGAAATCGAGAATACCCGATACTCGAGGCCTCGACCAGAAAATACCCCTCTATTCTCGATCGATCACGAAACCCGACTCGGGTACTCGATGTTGAGAGTGAAGGGTCGGGTCGGACTCGGGCCGGCCAAACCCGATCGGTCGGTCGGGTCGGGTCGGGTTTCTCAGTGAACAAATTCATCTCGTTCCCATCATCCTACTCAGAGAGGCTTCGAAAGTGTGCTGCGATAGCGGAGTGGTTACGCATTTGCAGTAACAAACATTCGGCGCGAGTTCAATCCCGGGACAAGCCAATCATTTTTGCCTCTTATTTTAAATCATGTAGATGCAGCACACTATTCATTTTTCGATTTTGTTCCATGTTTTATTGCGAATTTTCTGTGTTCAACATTTCAATTTGTTCAGAAAAAAATATTGCGAATTATTTATTATTTATAATTTAAATTTAAATAGCAATGACCTATCAACATCATCGTCATTATTATAGGAATGTATAGATTATGGAAAAAAGGAAAACGATAATCAATTAGGAACAGTGAAACCTTATGTACAAAAGTGGCAAAAATGATTGATACTCCGCGGGATTGAACTCACGCCGAATGTTTGTTACTGCAAAAGCGTAACCACTACGCTATCGCAGCACATTTTCGATGCCTCTCTGAGTAGGATGATGGGAACGAGATGAATTTGTTCACTGAGAAACCCGACCCGACCCGACCGACCGATCGGGTTTGGCCGGCCCGAATCCGACCCGACCCTTCACTCTCAACATCGAGTACCCGAGTCGGGTTTTACAACTTTCGAGTTACTCGACTAATAAAACCCGATCGAGTTTTATGGTCGAGGCCTCGACTGACCCGA
Organism: Pristionchus pacificus; assembly: GCA_000180635.4. Taxonomy (NCBI): domain Eukaryota; kingdom Metazoa; phylum Nematoda; class Chromadorea; order Rhabditida; family Neodiplogasteridae; genus Pristionchus; species Pristionchus pacificus. The sequence goes on from CM026576.1 coordinate 23,039,452, forward strand.
CTCGATTTCACCAACCCTAATTCGAAATGTAAAAACAAACTTTAGGTGTGCTGCCCGCAACGATGTCGCTCATCACGAGTGGAATCCTCGTCGTCGGTGTATCAGAAGTAGTCTTCAAGGGTGTCGAAGAAGTCATCGAAACTGTCGTCAACGTCGTTACCGGACGCCGTGAAACGTCGAGAGTCACGGGCAAGGACTGAATTTTTTGAAAAATCCCTTTATAATTTGTCGGTATGTTTGTTTGTTTGCATGGATATCTAGATCAAGACGAAAATGTTAATAAAAAGCAAATTACTTTTCCTGTGGTTCCTCTCACGGTCGTTGGTTGTCTATCTGGTTGGCGAGTGAACGAGCGAGTACTCGCAGGAGTCTTCCGGGCAGATTGCTGTAAACGATTTGGACTGAACTATTCGATTTATTATTCTTTTGACTTCCAAAATATCTGGTTGCGCAACTTACGACGGGATCTCTGGGAGGACTGGGAACGACGAATTCGGGAACGCGAAAGGAACGCTGTTGTTGAGGCCGCTGCGAACGATCACGAAAGGGCTGGAAACACATTTGCTGATCCATCGTTAAACATTCGCGATTTTGCAACTCTAAGCACTTAAAATGATGATACGAATACCTTCGTCGAACTATATCAATTACAGAAGTATGAAATACGAGAATACCTGCAAGAATGACGGTGAAGGCGTGGGCGGAGGAATTCTCGTGAATGGAACAGGAGCAAGAGTGGGGAATGTTGCTGCAAGTTCATCATTCTGCATATTATTCCTTCCTTTCGCAATTATGTACTAAATCAATATCAAGGAACTATAGTTGCTTTTCTGTTGAAAGAAGTATTAATAATTGTGGTGCTGACTTGAGAGAACACTCAAATTCTTTGAGGCGTTTTAGAAATGTCACATCATAGGAAGTTACCATGTCTGCCTCCAAACTGAATGCGCCATTCGTCCAAGCACGTGGAGGGAACTGAATTATTAATTTTTTGAATCCATAACTTTAAAAAATACAACAACACCAATATTGTTGTTCCAAATGCATACGCACAATCCGGACTTTCACTACCTGATCTAATGGACTAATGGTCGTTGGTCATCGAAAATGATTACTCGAGCATATTACATTAGCAGAGTGGAGGAAAGGCTAAGAGGAAGTAAATGGATCATAATATAGGTTATCGCATACGCCTTGTGCAGAATGGTCTCTGTTCGAGGTGTTGTGCACATGCGAGAGCCGTTCTGGCCGGATCACCGCATTGACAACGGTAGATGGTTGCCTCCTCTCGTGTTAGAAAGCGAGTTCGACCGAAAGACGGATCCAAATCACCTGAAAGCAAGGAACTGTTTAAGCCGACAAGGATCAGTGCCATATCACCTACAACGAGTGTACAGTCGGTGTCGGTGTCGGTTGCAGCGCGAAATGGAATCTCCCTCCGTACCCCCAACCCGCCCAAACTACTTTTTACCTCTGATAATTGTTAACTCACAAATGTAGATGTTTTGCTGGATCCAGTCGTGAATTTCTGGCCGATCGAATCCGTTAGCGCATTGGAAAATAAATAGGACGAGAAATAACAAAGCTGAAGTCCCCATTCTGAAGTCATAAGTCACATATGCAGCGAATAGTTGTTGAAGAAAGCGATAGTGCGCGGAAAGGGAGAGTCGGTATGAGCACGAAATAAAAACCGTTGAACACGGGGCTGGCTTTCTCTCGGCCTTTCACTTATGCGGAAAATGGGCAAGATAGGGGGCTTCTTAGAGAGAAGAGATAGGTCAAGAGTCGTTATGGAATGAGACATTCTGTCCTTTCAAATAGATCATTTATGACAAGAGTGAGGGGGGGGGGAGATGGAATGAATCAGCGGCATGAGCAAAAGAATAATTCCATCTAAAGGACATACGGAACACCCATAGTCCGAACATGGGACCTCCTACTCACTTGCGAATGCGAATAAGTATCGGTTGTGTCTAATGTCCGAGCAAAGCTGCTAGGGCTGGCCAAGAGATGTGAAAAGAAAAAAGCTCTAAAAAGCACCCGAACACATGCTTATTAGCTCGAGGGTACCGGTTCAAAACGCGCAAACTCTCGGGAGAGCTTAGCCCTAATCAGTGTAAGTAGCCGCATTTTTCTGTGGCGGATTGGAATGTTGAAACAGATCGAGTTTAGGGCTTGCATGACTAAGTGATCTCTGTTTTGTAATGGTACCGCTCGCAACAATGGATTTGTAGAATGTCGGGTATGCAAGGCTAAAGGAATCACAAGTAATAGTGTATTTCGAGCTACTTGATCGATATTAGAAAAGACAAAAGCACGTGCACATAATCGGAAAAAGGCGAAATTAAACAAGATCGGGTTTATCATGAACAGAAATCTTAGAGTCAGTTAAACTCAGTTTGACGAGCTATTGAGCTGGGAACAGTCGTAAGGAAGAAGCATCTTGTTATCTGATTGAGAAACGGATGGGGTGGCCCTAATATGCAGCTTTATGAGGGGATATATAATAAGAAGAATGCTCGCGAACAAATATCACTGAGTATAGTCCGACACGAAGCTGGATGTATCTCGGGAAGGGTAGTAAGGAGTGCACACTAATCCATCCCTGGAGGACGATGTCCGACAACCCGCTGTGTTACACACAATACTGTGGAAGTACAAGTGGTCATCCGCATTCAGTGCTCGAGCCGTATTTCATTAGCCGAGTGGGTGGACTATAAGGAAGCGAGTGCAACAATACGGGGTCAATTGGCCTCAGGCTTATTTCGCATGCAGGAATGCTACACTACTCGGTGATTGTCCGTACTTGATCATTAGCAGTAAAAGTACGGTCGAATACGGTAGCTTCAGATCGATTTTCAGACGAATGTTAAGAACATGCCCACCAGTACAAGGAATTGTAGTGAAAGCAAGAGAAAGTGAGAGTCATTTCATTGGAGCAAACTCATCTCGAGCCATATGATCCTCTCGATTACGCTAATTCATAACGAAACAAGTATGGTTGGATGGCAGAGTCACATCTCATTAAGATATCGTTTGACAGGATCTCATTATGAGACATCTAACTCAATCTTCATTCTTTTTTTGAAGCTTACTTCTCCGTGGTGCTAGCCACTAAACCATTTCTTGTGGCACCCAAACAAACACTTTTCAATATATTTTTCATGGCTTTAATAATCGTTGTTCGATCCGATGTTCTCATTACGAAGCAATTGATACGAATCACGATCTTAAAATTAAAAAAAAATTAAAATGATAAATTCAGACCATTTTCCTTACCTTCTGATTCTGCACATATTTGTCATGCCGTGCGACGAATTCACTCCAGTCTTGTGAGGGCGGAGTCATAAGAATCAGGACTTTTGAGTTCCATTCTTATTTTTCGGAGCAGCAGTGTAGTTGAGCATCATGAAGCTGGATGTGGACATGACTCCAGCGGAGTTACAAGAGTGCTTGAAAGGCGATTTCCGCGACCCGACATCCATCGATCGGTAAGGCTATATTTCTGCTTAAGTGTCCTGCAAGGCGTTGCTACTCAGAAGTAATTGATTTTTTTCTAAAGAAAGACATTTCAAGGATCTTTTCTAAAAGATATATCCTATGAAAACTGATAATAAATCGATCGATTACAAATAATTTCAGAGTGATCGTAGGCGTTCCTATGTTCATTTTCACCGTTGTTGGCCTACACTTGAACATTACGCTGTGGAGAATAATTTCGGTTCACAAAGTGAGGGGAAACAGGATTGATGAAAAATTAATTGTTGTTAAATTTCCGGGGTTCATCGATCGAAATTTCAAAAGACACGTCATTAGTCTTATCTGTTCGAGCATTGGTATTTTTTTTACTTTTGTTGATGATCTAATTATCTAATTCAGGAATGAATCTAACCGGCCTGCTAACATTATCACCAATCGTCGCCTTTGGCATTCATTATCCAGACACGTTCTTAATCATAATTTCAACGCCTGACTCTTTGTTCTACCAGGTGTCTTCTACTAATGAGTTTCTTGATAGTATTAATAAATTAAATCTTAAGATTACACTGTACAACACGCTAACTATCGCTCTAGATCGATTCATGATGTTCATCACTCCATGGGTGTGAAATTTATATTTTCGAATTGATACTAAACGAAAACGTCAGGTTTATCAACACTTTTCGGGGAAAAAACATTTTATATTCGTAATTTCTCCATGGATTCTTGCAGGATGGATCGTGAGTTTTTCACTCTGAGATCACGTGGTTTCATTGAAGTTAACGTGCGAATCGGCATTTCCGTGAGAGAGCGTTGCAGCCAAATAATTGCGCACAAGTTGCTAACGCGATCAATGTGAAAGAAACTTGGTTTGATAGTGCTGGAATAACTATGCCAGACATTGGGTTGAGGAATCCTTTCGTAATGCTCCCTCGTTTCTATGACAATCGAGAAATAATTGACAACTTAGAGACGAAAATATTTTAGGTGGGTCACTCGACTTACCTCGGTTGCCACAAGCGATTCAATCCGTATCAACTGCGCTTCCAATACGGATGCTCGTAAGAAGAGATTCACAAAAATCACGTTCATTTTATGTTCAGTGATTGTCCTGTCTACTTCGACCTGCTCGGTTACTTTGCTACCTATATGCCGGTTGCCATTTTCGCAATGTGAGTAAGAGAGCAGGTTTTTATCAAACAACTGGTTTAATTGTAGGTATTTTCCTAGTTTCAATACTAAGAAAAAAATACACATCCGGAAGCTATTTTTCGATTAAAAAACAGAAAAAGGATCTACTTTTCGTGAGCACTTTGTATATGATTGGTGACACATTTTTCCAAAGGTTATTCAATTCACGATAATCACCATTTTTCAAGTGTGCGCTTCCCAATTTTTCTACGTTATTGGGTAAAAATATGTAACAAATTTCTATATTTTCTACTTCCTTTATAGCGGAATTACATCTGATGTGATCCTAGCCAGTTTGCTGATGCTTTCTGCAAGTTGTCTCAACACTTACACCAATCCAATCGTGATGTTCGTATTTCAGGAGAGGGTGCGTTTAGAACAGAATTAAAAGGAAATTTGCAAGACCTGACCCAGGTGCGCAAATCATTTATCTCTTGGTCGAAACGCCTGTGGTTGTTTTCGACTGATCTCAAGGCGCTTGTCGACACTGCTCCATCCGGTACGATTAAATACAGCTCCCAAAATAAAGAAACACATTCATCGCTCATTTTGACTAGTACGTAAGCAAAAAAGCTCTGTCATTTTGACACCACAAATATTGAATACGCGTTCTAATAATTGTTATCACAGTATTCGTCGCTTCACAAGTTCCTTCTGGAATGCGAAGCAGTACCATTTCGATACAACCAAGGCGATGAAAGCAATCATTTTAATTACTTTGAATTATCACGATTTTAACGCGTTTTAATTATCTCTCTACAACTACATTCTTGCACGATTGTTTGTATAGCTGTCAATAAAGAATTCCCACAAGACTCCGCTCGAGTTTCCTTTTTGAACTTTTGCTCTTACACGCTTGAGCCAAGTCACATGCTTAATATGAGTGGGCACGTTATCTGGCCTTTTTTCTGAATCACTTTCGAGAAATAAAGAAGATGATCATGTAAAAGAAATTCTTATTCAATCGTTTCATATTAACTACAATTTTGATGTCTTCGATTCCTTATTTCGCACTACAACTTCTTGACTACACGATGCAATCAACTCTCCCTGTTCGTTCCAAATTCGTCCACGGGCCAAACCTCGACCATGAGCTGGAAATGAACCACTAATTTTTCATTCTCAAATTCCTGACAATTGAGGAAATTGCTTACATTTCACAAATCATAACATACCTGCATTCGTGCTCTCCAGCTCAATCAACATCCATTCGTTGGCGTTGAAAGGTCTTCCGTGGAAATAAATAGTATGGTTGAGGGAGTATGTCATCGATGGGCGAAATCCGTCACTCAAAATATTCGTTATAGAACTGGAAAAGAATTATCGAACTTGAACTGGAGACATTATAAAGTCCGTATCATGTAAGCACAAAACTAACCGTGTATGGGCGTTGAAGACCATCAAATTATTGTTATTGTCAGAAATGTAAAGAAGTGTTAGAATGTGCGTTTTCCAGTCGTCCACAAGAGGAAACTGTATTTTACAATATCAGGAATTAAAGAATCAGAATAGCCTACCCTGTATCGCACCCAGAAGTAATGCTTCGCCGTTCGGTTTCTCGTTGTGAAAAACTCTCGTGAGTCCGCGCATCGCATCTAATGTAATTAAATTAACGTTTTAAAATGAAAGACATTATTTATCTTCATTCATTTGCAATACCTCCATTGTCTGAAATACACGCGGACGGTCGGGATCGTTGAAATCCATATCATCATAATGAGTTCGTCGATGAACGGGTAGCCACGCTAAATCATACATATATCGATTTTAGAGTATTTAATTTCGCATATACTCAATTTTCCCCTCCAGATATTTTATACTTGATACGAGAACAGTATATTAAAAAAAAATTAAGACCGCACCCTGAAGAAATGCCCATGCAGTGTCGAAGTCTTCACAATCGCCTGGTTTCGGCACTGACGGCATATCCGATTGGTGTTCGATAGCCTGAGCTTCTGGCTGAAACCAAATATGATAATCTCATTTATTGCTCGAACAAAATCTGCTTGATCAATCAAATAAATTTTATGATTTTACAGGAAGGGCATGCAACGATTACGCTCGGTAGGGAACACAAAAAAATCGGGACTTGAACAAGATTTAGTGAATGCTAGAACTTACTCCATGATACGATATAATCGCAGCGAATTTTATCTTGTCCTCTTGGACGCATTCTACAAACCGTGTAGCGAAGGACCGACCATCGAAGAGTCGCTTCACATGGTAGGTCACAGGAAGGTTAGAGTCCGCTGAATAACGATTTTAATAGTATATGTAAAACGGAATAAACAAAAATTGAAGAGAGCTTTTCTGGATACTAAATTTAGTCAGTAAAGATTTAGTAGACCTGCCAGTATGAAATTGCAGTTGAACGAGTGGCAGTTGAATTCGGAAGGAACTGTTTTATCGGCTGCAGCGAGAGACTGAAAGTGAATGCAATTTGAAAAATGTACTTACTGTTCTGTTGATTCAAAAAGAATTTAAATTAGGAATATTATTTGTAACTGCCCACTTGTGCGCACAGAAGACCTCCGTATGTGTGCCGATTTCCATGCCCTCCGGGAGATTTTAGAGTGCAATTTCTGAGAGAGGATAACAGGGTAAAATGTGAAACTACAAGAAACTCACTTAAAGATGTCTTTTTCGATTTCCTCGAAATCGAAATTTTCTAGTATCGGATCGTTTTCAACGAAATCCCAGTGTCCGTTCATTGTCTGAAACACATTTTTAAAGGTAATCACGAGAGTTGTACGGACAGAAGGAATAATTAGATCGAGGCACGTGACCAGCGGAGGTACGACAATACAAAACAAGCGAGGACGGGCTTTTCTTATGAACTGGGCAAGAGAATACGAGCAAGTAACAATTTGACCCAGTGGGTTCACGGAACAAACTATGGGAGCACAGTAGGCGCGGAAATAAGAATGAATGACGTGGCGCGTTTCACAGAACATTGCATTATCGTAGTGTAGTGTGTGTATGCGATCAATTCGACCGCTGATAAGGAGAGCAGAGAGTGAGAGTACTTTTTAGAGCGAGGGGGAATGAGAGCGAACGGGATAAACTTTCTGACAACATGTGCATCGTAACATCAAAATGAACAGAACTGGCACACCAATTCAACTGGTCTGATCAGAATCACTCGTATGTCATAAATATGAGCGTACATGATTGGGGTTTAAAAATATCGCTGCAATGAGGAATCGAAGAAAGACAATTAGGAACATGTGTTCAAGAACATGTTTATGATGAAAAGCAGACTATGTACTCTGGGTACATCAGACAGAATAATTGCCGGAACACTCGCCATATGTGAAACGCCTTGGAGACTGAGCATTACCATGTTTCTCCCTATGCATCTCTCACGCCTTCACTCTATAAATTGTTCCCTTGAGGACCGAAAACGAGCTGGAAGAGACATTCAGGAACCGATGCTGAGCCGCTGCATGCGACTATCACTCAAGAATTATCTAGCCTTGCCCTTTTCTCATACGCGTCTCAGCAGCTACGAATAGCACATTATGGATGCGCTCATCTTTTTCCAGCCCTATTATCCAATCACTTTTTCTCCGCTTTTCACACTTTTTCTATGTCCCTGTATGGGTTTCATTTTATCTGAAAACTGAAAAAGCCGAGTAGAAATAAGAAGAAGCGAATATTTGTCTGAGCACATGCATTTCTCGGCCCCAATGTTTCTCAAGGGGCCCTAGCACTCAATTCCCATTGTGTTTATAATTGAGAGAGACGAGAAGTTTGCAGTCGTCCGGAACTCGCGCCTCTTCTTTCTCCTTAGCCCCAGTCTCATTCTTCCTTCACCCTCCTCTCGAAACCCACGAAATCTCCTAACTCCGCCCTCGATCCCAATATCCCCCTTCTTCTCTCCCATCCATCCTCCCCCCCCCTCCACTGTCCATCAAGCAGCCAGGTCCTCTCTCAGAGGAGGGCGAAACTCCTCTTCTTCCGCCTTTCAAAATCCGAAACAGATTTTTTTCATGAAAGCTCATCTTTACGATTAATACTATCAGTTCTCTCTGATCATTAATTTCTCGGAAATTCGTAGTTATCGTTATCGCTGAACATAATTGTTACTTGCAGCTTTCCCCGTTGAAATGCCACTTTTCCTTCTTCTTCGGTCGCAGTAAATATCTTTGATCGGTCGGAGTTCCTGTGGGTAATGGCGTCCCTGAAGTTAATGAATTAAATAAATGTTGCAGATTCAGTCGAAAAGATGTTACATCTCTTTCTCATTCCACAGTTTTTCCTGTCTAATATGGTCCATACTTTCGCGCCATACGAAGTGGGTGGATAGATCATGCTGATATGCACAACAAGTCTATATTTCACGCAAAAAATTGATCGCATATCATGAAATGTAAAATTGCAGGATTCGGACGCCCCGGTGGATGACATTGAGAAGATACTCGCTATGGTTCCATCGTACAACCGACACGCCTATCCAAATCAGGATCGGGGTGAGTTCTGTTGTCACCTCTAAAGTAAGTCATTCTACGGTTTAAAGATCGAAGCTTTTGTCACTGACTGTTCCGTTAGGTCACTATTAGGTGGCGGGATGGCCGAGTGGTGTAAGGCGCGGCTCGCTATTCGAAGGGTACCGAGTTCAATCCCCCGCCGTGGCCAACCAAGCCTTGTGCTATCCCCCCCCCCCCCCCGGGGTCGGCAAATTGGTAGTAACCTCGGTTGCGAAAGGTAAGGCTACCCGAGAAAGCATTGGACATCCGGGTATGTAGTCCGTCTAAACAGCTGGCCTTACCAGTGGGTCAAACATAGCGTAGTCGTACGACTGTAAAATCGCTTGACGACGATACACCTTTTACACCTTTTTGTTCCGTTAGCCGGATAATGAAATGGGTTTCCGTTGTCGAGCGTGAGAAAATGAGGGCAGCTTTTTGTTGTTGGCCCACCTTCAATGGCACTCACTCCTTTCACATTCTTCCATTTCCTTTCGAAAAACATAAAACCGAAAAACATCTCGCATCAGTTAAGCCCATCCGAGACGACCAAAATTCGGCTTGCATGCACACTTAGGAATGTCAGATTTGAAATGGGCTCTTTCTCTTGCGCGCTCACAAAATGAAATGTGGCTGAACGGCCTTGTGATTCCGTTGGGAATCACTGAAGTTTCTCGCAGCGACTTTAGCGAGTTGCGAAATGACATCTCCTTGGCTGAAAATATAATGCTTAAACGTTTCTAATCGTGTGTCGAAATATTATCTCTTTAATTATTTCAAAATTATATTTTCGATTAGGCGGCTGCCATCAAAGCGGTAATAAAGTAACAGACTCATAATTAGAAAAATAATGTAATAATGAAGTAACTTCTCTAGACTGTCTTGCACTAATGAAATGCCCTCGAGCGTGACAATAAAACAAGGTCATAATGATGGGAATTGCAGAGAGCCCAACAGAGGTCTACATTCAAATGTACATCGAGGGAATGAGCTCATTTAGAGCTCAAACCATGGTATGTACACATTTTTTCTGTCCAAGCCTTTTTGCAACTTCAATTTCGAGTTGTACAATGGAATTCTTCCCACATCGTAAATATGTTTAGAACCAACAATAATCTAGTATTCGATAAACGGACTTCGCGTATGCGATAGAAAGAGAGAATTTGAAATATCTTGAGGACTCCATTCGTCATTTGAGGACTTAGACGTACTGCCTATAGATTATTTACTAAGAGAAATGACTCTATGAAGTATAATGCACATAAAAAAGAGACAAATTCCGTGCAAACTCGATCTTTAATCTCTTACGTGCTGAACAATAAAGCACCCCAAATCTCTACTTTTCAGTGATTGAAAGTGGCATGAAAATTTCCTTCCATCACTCATCTCTTCTTGGATTTGGAAGTTTTCGATAATGTTCCTTAAATTTCAGGATTTCCAACTAGACATTTACTTCCAAGAGAAGTGGGAGGACCGACGACTCGTTCATAACAACACGAAGAGGATTCTCGTTAAGGTATATAGTATGGACCAGATGAAGGGATCGAGTAAGGTTTTTGCCATTCTCGATAGGATATTTATTTACCTTCTCTCGAATGAATTAAAATAGTACTTCTTCGCACCGGATTCATGTGAATTCGAGTCACTAGATTTCCGCTGGCAAACATCAGCTGTGTGCATGGGAAACAAAGGGAGACATTTTGATGGCCCCCGTCAGCTCGTGTTTCATATTGAGTGAGGACCATCAAAAACAGACTCGAATTGATCATGCGGTCTCGTCTGGACAAATTCATCGTTCACGAGGGGGCGAGGAATCGAATTGAAATTCGGGTCGCACATCAATGGCAAACATCTGTGTCTTCAAAAACTTTATTGGTATATGAAGAACAACGTTTGAAATGAGATGGGAAACGAATGGACCTCATTTTGCTTCAGGCATCAAATATAAAATGAAAAAAAGATTGTTCTTCGAAATTTGTCTCGAAAGTAACAAGTGTGTAGAATGGTACTTTGGTTTATCTTTTATGTAAAACTGAGGAGAAGGGAAGAAGGGAAGTAGATGATGTGTTATAAGGAACTCTGGGCTCTCCACTCTAGTCAAGACCAATGATGATTGGCCACCGACGACATCTCATTTGTCTTCCTCACGCGTTTTCATCCATGCTCTCGAAGTAATCCATCACCCATGTCTCCACTCTCTTAATAACACGTTATCTCTCGATGTCTAACTCGTATGCGCTGTCTCCAAATCTTACGCTTTCTTGTCTGACCAGTCAGACTGAAACACTGACATGGAAATCTCTGATCATGAGAGTCTTGTGTAACGAGGATAGGAGTGTTTAATGAACCTTTTAATAGTCAGAGGCAGATTCGTCTCTGTCATGTCTATGAAAGACAGCGAAAAGCAGTGTGTATATCTAAAAGTTGTCTCGCTTGTCTCTAGTCACTCGCTTTATCTCATGCAACATCTCTAGAGAAAACATCGGTCTTGTCGCAAGCAGACAAGGGAAAGGACAAAATTCCGCAACTTTTCCTTTAGGAGGGACTATTCAAGCCCTGATTATTCAAGTCCTTTCACATGCCAAAGGGTGAGAAAGTTAGTATACAAGAGACACTACTACATTGGCGAAACATTAAATTCACATTCTGTGTTGTTGTTGCCACTTCTACTATAGATAGAAAAAAAATATATAGATCAGAGATTAGCAGAAAAATTATCCGATCTTTAGTTTCACAATGCTATCTCGACCTTTCTGAGAGGGGAGAAAGCATTCACTGTGAGAGATTAAAAATAGGGAATTTTTTCATCCTTCTGGTTGGAAGCATATCGAGCATACTACCTGTTTCTACCTGTTTACCTATGCTAAAACAAAATCAATTTGCGTTTCCGCTTTCCTCAATCGCGCGCCCTGCATTGCATTGGCTCGTTTTGACGGAAGTAGTGTTCCATTCAAATGGGACAACTGAAAAAAAAGAGCGACGACAATGGGTGGAACAGTCACGAGGATCTCGTTACAACGAAGAGAGCAGAAAACAGCACGTCAAGACTGACGACAAACTGCCACTTGAATGGGTATTTTCAGTGAGAGGGTCACTTCACGAAAATGAGTGGGAAAAGGAAGAAACGGGACGAATGAGAAAACATGTGATGAAGAGTTTACAGGATCCAAAGCTGTTCTCTCTCATCTGGCATCCGGATCTCTACTTTGCAAACGCTCGAACAGCCGAATTCCATCATGTTACACGGCCCAATTTTCTCGTGTGGATTTATCCTAATGGGACCGTCTGGTACGACTGCAGGTTGGTGCAGCCCAATAGAGTTCGCAATTCAGCAATTATCACTTTGTTTCACATACAGTCCTGGCGATTCCCCCAGTGAAAACGGAGCGCTCCGGGTGACCCCGGGTGACCCCCCGTGACCCCACGCTTCGTACTCTTTCAATAGTTTTTAAAAAGTCGCCAATTTGATTCCATCGTGTTCAGCGTTCGATTCTGCATCGATTCATATTACGTTTTTCATAGAACTTGACAAATAAATTGTACGCGCGTATGGGGAAATTGACGATTATCGGAAAAGGCGCCCGATCACACCAAATGCTTACAACTACGTTCAAATATATTTGCCTTGCTTCTAAATAGTATTTAATACTACCGAACAGACGCTTTTAGTCGGCGACAATGAAAAACAGATAAAAGTATTGTTTAAATACATAGAAATCCATCCTAAACGATTTGAGTACGCGGAATTTCGCTATGTCCGGACTAATTAAAAAACGTAGTATACAAACATATAAAAATAATTAAATTTTAATTAATTAAATTAATTTTCAAAAAAAGTGAAGAATAAAACGATTCGTGCATCAAAGAGTACACTTCCGATATTTATGCGCAGACGCTGCAAAAAGTATTTGCTAAATAGCGTAGGTGTACTGTTCGATGCACGAATCGTTTTATTCTTCACTTTTTTTTGAAAATTAATTTAATTAATTAATATTTAATTATTTTTATATGTTTGTATATGAATCGATGCAGAATCGAACGCTGAACACGATGGAATCAAATTGGCGACTTTTTAATAACTATTGAAAGAGTACGAAGCGTGGGGTCACTGGGGGTCACCCGGGGTCACCCGGAGCGCTCCGTTTTCACTGGGGGAATCGCCAGGACTGTAGGTACTCTGCCTCTCTAATCGGAAAGATAGTGTGTGCAATGAAATTATATACCGGAATTTCGAACATCCCATAAACTGCCATAAATATTTAAAAATAAAAATGTGAATCCATTCAGAGTGTCGCTGACTGCTCTGTGCATGCAGAATCTTGCCCGTTATCCGATGGACACTCAGAAATGTGACCTGCGTATTCTAAGTTGTGAGTTTGTCGCTCCACTATGTAAGATATAAATTCAAGTCGAGTGAGAAGATTTTTATAAGAAGTTTAATATGTTGAAGAAAAATACCCGGGTTCTTGAACACTATCATATTTTGTGCAATTAAACTGCTATAGATAATTGAATTGATAACAATCTATCACAGATGCGTACGACAATGAGCAAGTGATTATCCAATGGAATTCGGATCATCCGATCGATACGAATCCCGATATTCGAATGCCCGATATGAGACTGCGATCGATCAAACCTGGCTTACGAAACGACACTTACGCTACAGGTCAGCTTATCATATTCTTTATCATGATAACTAAAGTTGGGGTGTTAGAAAAACATATTGCTATCTTTTTCACTTTATTGATATTTTTCTTTAATCTGTCTCATTCAGATAATGATCCAATTGCAGGCGTTTGGTCCTGTGCCCTGGCTGAATTTCTGGTCGATCGCGAAATCATGCACCATATCATTCAGTCGTACGTCCCGACAGCGCTCATCGTGGTATGTCATGTTTTCTTGAGATTAGCACTATTCAAATTAGAATAGCTGAATTTGAGCAACCGCAGTACGATAAAATAGGTTCGAGGTATCAAAACTCAACCTCATGTTCATCTTTTCTACTATTTTAGATAATCTCTTGGTTTTCATTCTGGCTGGATGTGGAGGCAGTTCCGGGAAGGGTTTCACTGTCCATTACTACTCTACTCACACTGGCAACACAAAGCAGTGCGGCCAGAATGGCTCTTCCTCAGGTATTTTTCTCTATCTCTCCGGTATGTAACAAACAGAATAAAAAACAGCAAGTCCAAGCTATATCGAAGTAAAATCGCAGGACGTGAACTTTTTGTTCAGGCCTCTTACGTCAAAGCAATAGATGTTTGGATGGGCGCCTGCATGGCATTCGTCTTCTCCGCAATGATCGGTCAGTATTTGACCATATCATGACATGAAAAAAGGATTACAGTTAATATTTTAATAAATTCTTTTATGTATTATTAAATATTCCAGAATTCACGGTCGTCAATTACTGCACTCGTCGCAAGCCTCGTAAGCATCGTGAAGCTCGGACGGGCCTCGCTGAACAAGTGCAGAATCTCGTCAAGAATTATCGAGAGGAGAGAGCGGTTAGTGAGATCTATTTATTTACTTGAAATATTTCGAAGTATCCGGCTTGAAAGCTTTCAGTAATGTAGTAATGGCAAGTTGAGGCTAAGCTCAGGCTGAACTGTCATTATGCTTTTTGAATAGTCAATGGAGTGTATATGAAACATAGTGGCTTATATAAATTAGGTGTACGTACACAATCCGGAGTCATCGAATAACAACAATGGATTCACAACGAAATTTCGATGTCTATCCGTGAGTTTCTAGCACGGGAACTTTTGCATGACACACTGTTCGATATCTTTTCACTACTTTATTGTCCTCACTCTTTGCTCCTTCACTTTCACTTTTTTGCACAAATTCACGCTTTCTTTTTTCCGAACTCATTTTTTCACTCAACGTTTCCGTGCATTGGTTTGAGACCAATTCTCTCTCACTCTGGATGATGCATGCAAACTTGTCTGTTTCTTTCCTTTTGTATCATTTTTTCATAACGATTGACAAATGAAGTGAAAATGATTCAGGCACAAGGAAACTGCTACGAGGTTTCGCTGTGCACAACGAATGCGGCTGAACAAGCACTCATAGAGAAGAAACAGATACGGTAGGTATTCTCAGTCGTCCACGACTATCCACTCCCTGGAAATTGAAAAGGGCTCTCGTTGAATGGGATGACATAAAATCGATATATATATTTATTTCCTCTTCAGGGAGATGAATCAGTCGCAGCCAATGTTCCTCTCTAATCGTCTAATGCCTCTGCCGTCTTTCAAGCGGAAGAATATTGAGGAGAAGTAAGAATTACTCTTCATACTACTTTCACTACTTTAACCTTCAAGATCACTCCCAATAACTAGCACTTTTGCGTAACCCTCTATTACCTTTGTGAACACAGTAAGCATAATTTGAAAGAGGATCATTGGATCCTCGATACGAATGAATTTTGTACTAGTCAATTCGTATATATAAGAAATAATACAAACCATACTAAAAAACAAGAAAGATATTTTATATAAATAAATATGTTTAAGGATTCAGCGCGTCGAGAGGAATCGGAAATACGCACAATCGATCGATCGTCGTTCCAGAGTTTATTTTCCTCTTGTATTCATTATATTCAATGCTGTATACTGGTGGTATTATGCTTATTACGCTCCACTCGTGGATCCCAACAATTTTATGGATGAACCCATCTAGATGCAAGGTTCTGAGCATCCCCCTATGTTATCTCCCTATGAGCTTTACTATTGGCATTGTGTCTTTTCTCTTTTAGATTCCGAGTATGTTGATTGCTGGTCAATGATGCTATGATAAATGTATGAATCATCCAAACATTTTCTTTAATTCCCAGACCCGGAGAAGACTTGAGCATGACACACCCAGTATCCCGCTGTGAATGTCCTAAAAGGATCGAAACACGCAATAAAACAGCAATCTATGCGTATAGCGTTGAATGGGAGAGGGGAAAGGCGTAAAATCGGGTCAGCTCGTTTTGTGCGTGCGCTTGAGTTCGCTGTAACACAATTCGAATGAAACGAGGGAATAATAGTCCGAGAAATGGTCATTAGACGGTCGTTTACGCTTGCTCTTTTGTTGGACAGTGGCGACTTTACACAATCGTGAGCGAGAGATGGGCAGAAGGGAATCGTTAAGGCACATGAGGAAAAACAGCAAACGAACTCGATCTTCACATGTATCGAGAAACTCGCTAGAATAGTTTTATTGGCACTTCTTCAGTTTTCCGAATAAGTTCTACATTCGTATCGGCATGAAATTTACTAAAATTGTATTAAAATATTATTTGTATGGTCTCAACAAGGAAGGGCATTTTTAAGGGACATTTGCATATATATTACCGAGGGCATTCGCAATGCATCGCCCATGAGTAAAGGTGTTTGTCTACTTTCACTTTCATCCGTAATTAGCACACTTCTGTTCAAGAGTAGAGAACGGAATAAAAGAGTGAATTGCTCTCACTCCTCTAATTCCTTCTCCGGTCAGGCAAGTAAATGTTAGCGACACAAAACCCTAAACAACATTGTTAACAGAGAGTTCTGTTAAGAGAGTCGCATCACTCCGCCTTGAGGGTGAATTGATCAACTGCAAAACAGTTTTAGCGTGTACTATAGAAGGTACGGGGAGGAGCCAACTCGAACAATACTCTAACTTGCAAGAGACTGCAAGAGATTGTGCAGATTAGAGAGACCTGTAAAGGGCAGTCAGAGAAGTAAGAGCCAATGGCATAGGTATAAAAGGGCGGAATGGAAAGTAGGAAAGCAAGCTCTTCGCTTCCTCATCTCACCATGAAAGCAGCAGCATTCGCCTCAGTAACTGCAGCGGCAGTAGTCATTGGGTGAGCATTACATCGTTACCCCTTTCAATTCCTCACTTAATTCTCATCACGGATATTCAGATGCCTTGGAGGTCTCGCTTACATGCTCAATGACATCAATGACTTCTACGATCGCTCCATGGAAGACATCAATGAATTCAGGTGAGAAAACGTCCTTTCTAAAATTGCAAAGAATGCATTAGGGTTTCCCCTTTCAGTTGCTTTTTGTGAACCCCACTCTGAAAATGATGGGACATTTGAGATATTGCTCGAGATATTGCCACAAAAGAGGAATAGCAGTATCCTACAATAAACATATTGTAGAGAGACAGCTGACAATGCGTGGTCTGAGATGGTGATCGTTACTCGCGCCGCCCCCGCCGTTAACGCTCCCGAGGTACGAACTGCCGTTTTATTCTTGAATATTTCATATCCTAATGAATCCCATCTTCAGGTCGCAACCCTGTTCCGTGGCAAGCGTGCTTCTGGTGGCTCGTGCGGTTGCGGTGCCCAGCCTAACAACTGCCCCGCCGGACCCGCCGGACCTCCCGGCGCCCCTGGTCTCCCCGGAGACGACGGAGAGGACGGAGCTGATGGAAAGGACGGAGGACACGCCATCGCTGCAGGCATTGAGGTCGGCAACAATGGATGCATCCAGTGCCCCGAGGGACCCGCTGGTCCTCCCGGTCCCGACGGAGACGCCGGAGCACCCGGACCCGATGGAGATGCTGGACAGCCCGGAGCACCCGGATCTGACGCCCAGGATGGAGCCCCTGGCCCCGCCGGAAACGCTGGACCCTCCGGCAGACCCGGACAGGACGGACGCCCCGGTGCCCCCGGTAAGCCTGGTCGCAGCGGTCGTGGACAGCCCGGACCTGCTGGTCGCCCTGGACCCGCTGGACGCCCTGGTGCTCCCGGAGCTCGTGGACAGCAGGCTGCACCCGGTGCTCCCGGACCTCAGGGACCTACAGGTGGCCCCGGAGCTGATGGAGAGAACGGCGCCCCCGGAAACGATGGAGTGGCCGGAGACGAGGGAGCTCCTGGAACCGACGCCGCTTACTGCCCGTGCCCCGCTCGTGCCGGAGCCGTCGCCCCTTCAGCAGCCGTCGAGATGGTACCCGCTGCATCGGCCGCCGCTCCCGCCTACGGAGAGGAACCGGTGCAGGAGTACCACAAGGCAGAGGGAGAGACCGGATACAGAAGAAGAAAGCTACTCAGAAGATTCCACGCTAAGACCGCTTAAGATGGATGTATATAGATCGATCGATAAAGACATTTTACGTAAACTTGAAGCAATGCACGCAAACAGATATTATTTGGTAGATCGCAAAATGCAGGCGCAGAGGGACTAATCAGTGCCAGGTTCGAAATAAATAGTCCTGACAATTGCTCCGATCCGCAGTTTGTTCTTGTGAAAGGGGATGGCTTATTCAGCAGTAATTGCACACAAAAAAGGGTTACAAAAAATAGACTATTAGTGTACAGATGGAATTAAATGTTGTAAAAGATTCATGGACATTCAAGGAATCAATCACGTTTATCATTCCATCAATTATGCTGTTGCAATCTTCTCCTTCTGCTCAATGGTGGTTCCATCAGTAGATGCCTCAGCCTCCTTCCTCTCTCTTGTCCATGGACGCTGTTGATAGTCGGAACGATACCCGGGGCCAAGCACCCACCACGGATCACGACGGGGGTCCGCGAAATATCTGTAAAGGAACGAATAAGTTGGACCGTGACCATCTAAATTACCTGGTTCCAAAGTTGTCCATGGGATGCACACGGGCTGGGCACTGACAGTATTGTGCATCCATGCCCACGGGTCCGGGCAGACCAGGCGACCCCTGAGGCCCCGGTGTTCCCGGAAGTCCAGGTGCTCCAGGAATTCCACGGAAGCCTGGAGGTCCGATCAAACCCTTTCCACCGTTTTCACCAGGAATACCAGGTGGCCCTGCTGGTCCCATGGGGCCCGTGGGACCTGGCGGGCCTGGAAGGAAGCGAATTCCACTGCCAGACTCTCCGGGACGCCCGGGTCGTCCCGGCTGACCCGGATAGCCGGTCTGGCCTCGATCTCCAGGTGGTCCCGGAGGACCGGGTCGCGGGAACATGAACTCTCGTGGGCCGGGCATGCCTTGCTCGCCTTGTGGGCCTGGAGGTCCAGGCGGTCCATCAACTCCAGGCAGACCAGGAGGGCCAGCCGGACAGATCATACAGGCGGGTCCCTCATCGTCGCGCATCGAATCCCATGGATTTATGCCAGGAGATCCTGTCGCGCCCGGTTCTCCAGGATATCTGCAATCGAATGATTTGTCTTCTATGGACATCTGGTTTATGTGCTATCGGTTTAAGATCATAATACTCGTCGGGCACCGTACCCATCTTGCCCCGGGAATCCAGGTGGGCCACGCTGGCCGGGCGGACAGGGATTGGACGAGGCGGCACACGTACACACGGACGACTGACGCTTCGCTCGCGTACCGAACAGAGAGGATGAAGTGGGGAATGATGATGAGGAGGAAGAGGAGGTCGGATTGCTAATGGACTGCATCTCAGACCACGCTTCGTTCGCTGAGACCTGGAAGGAAACAGGATGGACTTATCCCTCAATTGTCTTCCACGGAAGCAGGAATCCCTTAAAGAAGTAGTAAACCCATAAATGTTTTGTAGTAGGTCGATTTTATCCATAAACCCCGTTTTAGCGTTCACTACTTCTCATTCTTATAGTATAAAATAAACAGACCTTGAACATGTCCATTTCGTCCATGACTGAATCGTGAAAGTTGTAGATGTCCTGTATGATCACGGCAGTGAAGACGAAGGAAACAACGATGACGACGGCCGAACAACCAGACGCCGTGAGAAGGGCACCCCGAGAGGGGAAGACCATCTGAGACATCAATAGTTTAAGTCGAGATGATATTCAATTCATGTTACAATTAAGTGAAGAAAAAGGGGAAACGGGGGCCTGTCGATAAAGTTGAATATAGTGTGGGGGAGATCAAAGAGATTTTGGGATGTTGTCGAAAATATTATTTCTTTAATAATACGAAAAATAATTTAAACAATTGTTACACACGAGACTGAAACAGTGATAGACAATTTGAGTTGATAGAAGATGATGCTTTTATACGAGCATGGTGAGGCAAAAGTTCGGTATCAACCAGAGAAATGAAAGAAACAAGGAACTGTGGAGAGTTCGACAAACAGAGAGAACGCGCTCTTCCTTTTCTTAGAAAGTTCATTCCATTTGGATGGCTAACTGGTGAATTGTTAGAAGGTTCCGACTTCGAGAAAAGCGAGCAACAAATTTCACGAAAGTAGTTCAAATCAATAAAGATTCGTATAAAATTTATTTAACAACATAAGTTTCAGAAAATGTGTCTGTAAATTGTTAGTGTCAAGAGAACACTGGGGAAAATAATTGTATATTTTTCTCAATATTACATAGTTTTTTTTTGTAAAAATCACAATTATACTTTATAACTACTTTATAAGTATGGATTCCATATGATTGGTCGAATAGAAGAACACAAGGACAACCGAAGGAACGATGGAGGAACGAGATACAACAGAGAATGGGAAAGAATTGGTGGAACATTACAAAAGAAGAATGGTCCAGACTAACCTGATCAGCGCTTAAAGCGACACCTGATAAATTCTGATTCTGATTCTTTCTTATTTTCATCAAGAGAACTATTCTCATTTCTCGTGATTTGTAGTGAATAACCCGGTCGCCTTCACCTTCACTGCTGATGAATTCCTGTCAAACAACGACAATTGATGATGAAAACACTACTAACACTACCAAGGTAAGTTCTTACCCATTTTGATTATGCACTTCGGATTTGAATACCACTTCGTAACAAACGAAGCATTTCTCGAAAGATATGTTGTTTGGTTGTAGTGAAAGGGAATGGTGGTATACCTGGATTATGCGATAATGCGAATTTATTGTTTCTTTTTATTCCTCCAGATTCCTTCGGATGCCGTTTGATATGAAAAGTCATCTGTTGATCTTTTGTGCTGATGTAGTGATACTCCCCACTCTCCTACCACTGACATACTTCGACACAATGTAGAGGAAATACGACGAGAATAATTCTGACGTAGCGAGGGCAGGACTATTTATGCGGAGCGATTCCGCACTTTTAAATGTTCTATGTGATATCTCCGAGCCATTTGATCACTGTATGTAATATTTTGATCTGATTAGATCTGATTCGATCTCTCGTGATTGAACTTTTGACATGCACGCGCCTTTGTTTTACTGGTTCGGAGCAACGAAAAGTTCATTGACTTCTGCGCTACTGGTGTTTTAATTTGGTCGTAAATTGATGACGTTGAAGAGATCGGGATATATCGAGGAGGTTGGACACTTGATTCCCAACCAGATCAATGGGAAGTTTGTGTGGTTGGGTATATTAGCATAAGTCGGGCTCTTTCCTCACTCTCCTTTAGTGCGCCGTTGTCCATGCCCATCAGGTTAAACGTTTTTGTGATGTCGGGAATCTTTGAATAATCACAACAACTGGACTCGCAATGATCTCCCCCCTGGTTGCAAGAGCCTTGATTAAAAGGATAACTTTACTCTTTTCACTAGCGTTACTGAGATATTAAAGATATTTAGCACTCTTTTTCAACACTATTAAATTTATTTTCCATTTGCCTACTGTTTTGCGATGTCTCAAATAATGTTTAGCATTGCAGATGCATTCATCAGAAGACGACGAAGATTCTCGAGTATCATCGTGCAAACGTTCGCTCTGCGATAAGATAATGGCAGCTCTACTCTGCAAGTAAGACTTCCGACGATTTGATGAGTGTGAACATTAAATTGCAGAGGGGATTTGAACGAAGACGAAATTGGAGAGAAGCCGTGCAGTATTCATCAGCTGGTCAGTTTTTCTTTGGCTTCTTCTTTCTATACGAAATCAAATTGTTAAGGTGATAAAAATACACAATGTTGTGATCTCAAAGTACAGAATTATGACAAATAAATTCCGCATAGACATCCTGGGTTTCTTCTGATATCTGTTTTTTTTGCAGTTTCGATTTGCCTCTCGCACGGATACAATCTACATTGCAATCGGTCTTCTACTATCGGCTATCACAGGCGTTCTCATGCCCGCAATCACAGTTCTTTCCGGACTCGTCGCCAATGTGTATCTAGTGAACAGTGATCGGGTAAGATTTCGCATCATACAGATATTGTCTATAACGCTATCACAAGCTAAATATGTTCTATATTCCCCGACTTTTGAAAAAAAATTGTTCTTGATTCTGCCTCCTAATTTTATCGTCAAACTCAGGTGCAAATCAAATATTCCTAATTCTGGAAAAATAAAGTAATTTCAGATCGTTGGGAATGATGATGTCCTCCAGCAAGTGATCGTCTTCGTCATTCTCTACGCTGTCTCTGCCATACTCCAATTCGCGTTGTCACTCGTCCAACAACATTTTCTACTCGTTGCTACATCCCGAATCATCGCACGTTTAAGGAGAGCTTTCCTTGCCGCGGTACTGCGACAGGCAAGTTATCGAGTAACCTCCTTCCCCGTTCATTAGCTATTCCGGGGACATTCAATACAATTGTTGGAAGATATACAGAAGTGGCCACATTATTAAAAGATTCCATCTCAGGATGCAGCATGGTTAGATGTCCACACGGCCGGCCATTTGTCTGCGAAGCTCAACGAGTAAGTTTTTATCAGATTTATTAAGTTAATTCTTTTCAAGCAATATTTGTTTTTGAAATTCTCTCTCTCGACAGATCGAAAGTTCATTCTCGATGTGCATAATCCTCTCACTCTTTGTTCCATTGCAGGAACATCGATCGCATACGAGATGGATTGGGAGAAAAGGTATGTGACGCATTTCGAACTATCGTCTGACTCTCATTTCGCATTGCTCTTTCTCTCTCTATGACATGTGAGGCAGTGTAGTGACAGAGGAGAGTCAGGCGAGTGTGCCGAATTTCACGTGAACTATCAGTTCGCCAGTTCAGAGAGATCGATATCATATTGGGACAGATTAGAGAAGAAGACTAACAAAATTTCGGCGTTAGTGGGCGAGAGAATTATGGGTACACATCACGAACTTATTCAATAGTTTTCCCGGTGCAGACTGATCGGAATAATAGGAACAGTTAGATCTAATAGGGGGGGGGGCACAAATAGGATGAGAGCAATGACTTGAAATTTTGATGATCAATATTATATTTGAAAATGGCTTCATAACCTCAACCTTGAACTTTCCGACTCTGATGTCGCGTGAAAGACTAATCCTCTGCAGTATTTATTCCCTACATTCTGCAAACATGTAGTCCAATGGGAGAGTGGTGGGAGCGGAGAGCAATCTGATGAGGGGCGTTTGATAGTTGGTGCTAGGGAGTGCATTGAAAGACCGTGATCAAGGAATCAAACTGGAGATTGGTCTAATATATAATATTAAATCAGCTGATTATAGTTTGACCGGGTCTCTATACTATTCTGCTTTGTGCAAAGCAGTATCGTCAATTCTATCACATTCATCACATATCTTTAGATATTAGGCCATGAAACAGAAGTGCCGAATCAAAAATAACCTGTTCAGATCAGTTTGGTCGTTCGCGGACTTGCGATGTTTCTCTGTGCTCTCGTCGTCTCTTTCTCATTCAATTGGAAGGTATCTTCATCAAGAATTATCATTAAATTTGGAGAAATGGGCTAACTCTCTCACACTTCTTCGACATGCGAGAGAGTATTGCGAAATGAGATTGTCTACGAATTATGATAATGAGTCTTCAGGTAGCTCTCGTGATGTGTGGTGTGGGCCCCCTGTGCGCGATCATCATGGGATCGATGGGACGGGTAAATGGATTTTTTTAGACAAATTTGACAAAAAATATTAAAGTTCGCGGCGAAACCGATGCGAAAGCAGATGGAGTGCAGTGCTAAAGCGAATTCGCTGGTTGAAGAGGTGGACGATTCCTGGATCAGGGAAATAAATATACTATCTCTCTCAGGTTATTCTGAATGTGAAGACTGTACAAGCTTGCAATGGACAGAATGAGATGGTCGAGGTAAGTGTAAACGTTTATCTGCAATCTGGCTAATAATCTGCAGCGATTCATCAAGTGGATGTCTCTCGGTCGAAAACCGGCCATCCTCGTCTACTTCTACAATGGATTCTTCGAGGGTCTATTCTTCTTCGTCTTCTACCTCATTACCGTCGGAGGATTCCTGTAAGATTATCTTTTAGTATTGATGTGTACCCTGATATTACCTTCAGTGAGCATGCAAAAGGAAATGACATATTTATATATCTCCTAATATTTTTTTTCTTTTCCGAATGGGTGTGATTGAATCTCATACGCCGGGAGGTTTCGAACCGGGCTCCGTTATCGTCGCAGCGAATTGCGTTCTCATGGGAGCTTACTTCATGGGAATTCTCGGTAACATTTAACTTCGTGAATGATAAAAAGTACTTATGTGAATAATTTTAGGCCCTCACATGATGGCACTGCTCAAATCGAGAATTGCAGCAGCAATGATCTACAAAATTATCGACCGGGTATGCTCAAGCTGATAAATGAGTTCATTTCCGAAAAAAATGTTAATTTTAATCTTTCATTTCAAACTCAGCCTATGCATTCAGAAGTCGTTGCATCACGAATCACGCGTGTCCGATACTCACACAGCAGAGAGACTGAAGGGTGATATCAAATTCGAGCAAGTACACTTCAAGTATGCTACCAGGGAGACACCCATTCTCAATGTGAGTATCTCAAGGAGTCAAAGAGACGATTACTTGAAATAAAGTACGCATCTCCTAAGTTCTAAGCAGACATCTAAACCACATTGTGTTATCTCTGATACTCAACTCAATGGTTGCAGGGTCTCACGTGGAGTGCTTCACCCGGGACGAGTATCGCATTGGTTGGTCACTCGGGATGCGGAAAGAGTACGTCGGTGAGATTTTTTTCAAGCGTTTCAAACCTTTTTAAAGGGTAATTAACTGTGCTCTATTACGAAGGTCGGCCTTCTCACTCGGCAGTACGGTATCAGCAATGGCCGAATACTCGTGGACGATAGGAATATTGACACCATCGATCCAAGAACACTCAGACAGGTATAACTTTAAGTGGCAAAGCCATCTGCCATGGACCGTCACCTCTTGTAGTTTTTTATAAGAATAATTGCTCTTCCAGAACATTGGCATTGTCATGCAAGAGCCCTGTCTCTTCAACTGCACCATCAAAGAGAATATTCTTCTGGGAAGGTATTTGTGTAACATGAGAATTGAAATGAAGGTTCGTTTTAGAAAATGGCACGGCGAGGGTTCAGAAGAGGAGCGCATACACGCAGTGCTCAGGATTGCTCATGCCGATATTTTTGTCAACAAATTGGAGAAGGTTCAACATTTTTCGTTCGATTAGAACATTTCTTTAAAAAATTATCTGGTAATATCAAAAGATTATGTCGGTAGAAAACATTTATGTCAGAGATAAAAAATAGTTCTCATTCGGACTAATGAAAATTGTTTTGTAGGGACTGGATACGGTAATCGGAGATGGCGGTGTCCGACTGTCTGGAGGACAGAAACAGCGAATTGCCATTGCGAGAGCACTCTTCACCGATCCGCCCATTCTCATTCTCGATGAGGTGAGCAGAAAAAGCATTTATTACAGTGATACAATGAAACAATTAAATGCGGATTATATTTTGAGGCAACAAGTGCGTTGGACGTGGAGAGCGAACGACTCGTGCAGGTTTGTCTCTCTTTTTTGCATTTAAAGTTTTGCTCTTGAAGATGTGTGTTCATGAAAAATATCCGAAATAGCAGTAGAATGTGGCTGATTGTGAGAAAATACTATAAAGAAACATGGTTTATGTATATTTGAAAGAGACGAAGTGTGAGAGATGATGTCCTGGAGTTCCCTCTTTAGATGGCTATAAACAACGCGAGTCACGGTCGAACAACGATGACGATCGCCCATCGACTGAGTACGTTGAAGGACGTCCACAGGATATACGTATTGGAGAAAGGCCTCGTTGTTCAGGCAGGTGAGAAATTTAAAAAAATGGCTCTTATTTCGAGAATTTCATTACACAAGCGATTGATTACACTGAAATCAAAGTATAAGTCTAATTCGTTCGAATAAACATCAACATCATACATCGCAGAAGGGGTCTCTTATTGCGAGAAACACGCAAAACTACTATTACCCTTCACAATATTTCGTTGAGGAACCCACGAAGAACTTCTGAAGGCGGATGGCATATATTCGTCGCTTGCTAGGACTCAATCAGTCGAGACTACTCCTACAGCTGCCAAGAAAAAAGCTGATGAAAGCGCTTCGGAAAAAGTCGTGTGAGTTTTCAGTGAAGCTTGATCATGTATAAGAACCTCAAAACGTGCTGTCTCTAATTATGTATTTATCAGTGATACCCGTCTTCAAAATCTGCATCGCTATTCGACCAGAGCCTCACGAAACTCCGTTTTCTCTCTGCAATCTGCGAGTGATAGCAAGTCTGCGGGTCCGATCGAGTACGAGCTGAATAAGGTTAGTATGGAAGCAATTTCAAGCGAAGATACAGGAAAGGCTGCTATTAAGTCCCACACTCAACTTCAACAGCGATTCGCAGAAAATTTTCCAACATTCGAAGATATGTTTCTGACTGCATTTTGATTACAGGCGGGCAACAAGACGAAGCAGTCATCTTCCACATTCCTCCGTATGTACACTCATGGGCACTACGTCAAGGTAACCCCCCCCCCCCCCTATATGTAGGTAACTACATTTTTTATAGACTTTCTTCGCTGTTCTGTTCTCCATTACTCGCGGTTTTGAAATTCCTCTCTATGTGCTTCAGTTCAAGTTTCTCTATGCGGCTCTAAGTAAGCATACATTTTACGTCCTTTTTGTGGACCGTATTTCATTTACGTTTATCGTAACACAGACCGAACCTAAAGAAGTTTTTTTACTCAATTTCCTATTTTCACCCTTTATTTCGAATAGTGGAATGATCAGAAACTGCTGAGGCATTGTTCATTGCAGATGCGCCGGCCGACAACTACTCGACCGAACTAATTCGTGTTTGTGTTCTTGCAGTCGGCATTGGCACATTCATCTGGATCTCCCTCAGTCTTGCGGTCGGTTTATAGCCGATAATTCAGTTGGTTTCATTAAAAATCTCTTGAGTACTCGTTCGCCGGATGGTCCTCGGAATGCGTCATTTCCCGTATAAAGTCACGCATTCTGAGCAAGGTTTGGCATTTATATAATGCTTTCTTAGCATATGTCTATAGGTACTACATCAAGATGCCGCATACTTCGACCAGCCCCATACGAGGTTCGTTGAAAACGAAAATCGTGGCAAAAATGTCAAAATTCAGCAACGCGACAATCGTGACGGACATGAATCGGCACGCGGCCAACCTAATCGCTGTGAGTTTATACCATTACAATTATATCTAATAACGTTCTGAAAATTAGGACTGGAATTAGGACTGGCTGAAGAATTCGTCTTTTCTTTTGCGTGCTCGTAACTCTGATCAGTGAGAGAGCACATTGAATGAATAGAAGGGGTCTATACTTTTAGCGTAATGAATATACGAGTTCTTCACTTTTGCGGAATGAATATACGGGTTCTTTACTCTGTCAGACATATTCATATTCCCTCCAGGGACTCGATCATCGTATGGTCTTATTCGTTTACTGTTGTTCTTCCTTCACCGCGTGCACCATTATCGCACTGGTTTTCAACTGGAAACTCGGATTGATCGGTCAGAACTTCATTTCTTTCTCTTTTCCCCAATGTTCAAAAACGCAATTCTCTTTTTTTAAAATTATTTTTCTTATCGTTTGACAGGCGGCTGAAAAGAGGAGGGTGTTAAATCTTTGAACAATCCTTATCCCATAATCAACATCCCCCTTCAGGCCTGAGTTGCTCCACCGTCTTCACCTTCCTCATTTGCGTAATATTTGTCGTGATGACTAGAGAGACGGAAAAGCAGAGTCAGCAGGACAATACGGCTGAAGTCATTTTTTAATCAATAACTATCTGATTTTTAGAGATCGAGATGGTAAAAAATTTCGAATTTCAGTTGGCCATCGAAATTCTGGAGCAAACACGCACTATTCAATTAATGGTGGCGGAGAGTTATTTCGAGAAGAGTTATGAAAGCAATCAGGAGAAATTGTATCCAAGCATCCGGAAGGTATTTTGTTCGAAACTTTTTCATTATAATTGATCTGCGACAGGTTTCGCTTCTCCAGTCGACTATCTATGCACTGTCTCAAGGTGAGTTTCAACGTTTTTCTACTGTTGATTAGTTTATTCCATCCTTTTCGAAGCGCATATCCGGCTAATCATGCCAGCAGATCTCTGAGCTATCGATAAAAGGGGATGGACGAAAACTCTCATAAGTATTCCAATTTCAGTTAATTCGATGTTTACAGGAGGAGTATATTTCTTCGGATTTGCTGCGATGGTTGCAGGTGCACACTTTGTGCATGCGGGCACAGTCAGCAGTGAGAACATGTTCACGTGAGAATTATTTATACTAGTCATCGCATTCTCCTTATGCTTACGTTGTTCGAACACAAGGAGCCTAGGAATTAAAGATATATTTTATTTGGCAGATATGGAAGTAGAAATATATTAACTTTAGAGTGTCGTTGGCTATCGAGTTCTGTGGATGGGTCATCTCTTTCATCTATCCCGCCTTCCCTGATCTCATCAAAGCGAATGCCGCTGCGAGAATTCTCTATCGGTGAGGAATTATCATCGGATTCTAATCGAACATGGATGGTTCACTTTGCAGTTACTACGACCTTCCGCGTAAATCAGAGCAGAGCAGTAGAGATGCTAATGAAGAACCAGAATTAACGGGAGCTTTCGCTGCAAAGAATATCACATTCGCCTACCCAAGCAGACCGGCTCAAAAGGTTCATTATCTGGACAAAACATAGACAATGATCTACAATCAGGTGGCGAAGAATCTGTGTGTATCAGCCGAGGCAGGGGAAGCCATCGCCCTTGTCGGTCCTTCTGGCACGTTTTCAATGAAATTCAATTCAATGTTTTTGAAAGAATTTCGCCTTGAGTTGACATCCAGAAATTGCTAAACAATTCAGGTTGTGGCAAAAGTACTCTCATCGGTTTACTCGAACGATTCTACTCGCAACAGGGAGGCACCATCGTGAGAATTTTTTTTGAGAATTTTTTTTGAATATATTAATTATTATATTTTTGCGTAGAAAATGGACGGTGTCGACCATCGCGACATCAATATGCATCATCTGAGGAAGCAAGTGGCACTAGTGGGACAGGAACCAGTTCTCTTTGAGGTACTTTACCTACTTTGGTTGATCACAGTTGGTAATCCGCTCATTATGTGGTTCAAAAAGCACCTGAAATTGGAGGTGATCAAACTTTGTTGAATATTTTTCGTTGATATTTTGACTTTTTCCATTTTAATGAATTTAGGGCACGATAGCGGAGAATATTCTACTGGGCACAGAAGGGAAGACCATTCTGGACGTCATCGATGCGTGTAAAATGGCGAATGCAGCCAATTTCATCGAGGGACTACCACAAGTATCTTTTAGTTGTAAATACGTTTCGCCCCCCTAACATCTAATTTTGAGCCGTTTGTGACCGTATTGAGCTACTGTGCAATGTAGAAGTTGTTCGCTCAATTGAGGGAATATTCCATGTCCATAAGAAACCCATACAGGGATACGATTCGGAAGTGGGCGAGAAAGGTCGCGCGCTCTCTGGAGGACAGAAACAACGAGTGGCCATTGCAAGAGCACTCGTGAGAAAGGCATCAACTTTTTTATTCATGCATTTAGAATATTTTGATGTACGTAAATGTGATGATCAAGAAAAAATCCCGAGAAATGGATAAGTATTCGAATTGAAGATCACAGACACGTGATTGCGAATGCTGGAGAATTGAATAAAATGTTTAGCCCAAGTTGCTGCTATTGGACGAGGCAACGAGTGCATTGGATGCAGAGAGTGAGAAGGTCGGATCAATTCAAATCAATGTCAATTTTGAAGATAATACATAATTTAAACAAATGATACCCTGCAGGTGGTGCAAGAGGCCCTTTCTCTTGCTGCACATGGCCGTACTTCCGTCTCCATCGCTCACAGACTCGCCTCTATCAAGGTAATATTTTTTGGGGAAAGACAATATTAACAAAAGATAAAAGATGCCAATTAAAAAGTAACCTTATAAGATAAACTAAAAAGATAAGATAAAATAGCTATTTCATACTTGGCAAAGTATTTTCATTATAAACAATATAAATTTGAGGACGTTGATCGTATCTACTTCATCGAAGACGGAGGAGTCGTTGAATCGGGTAGTCACGACGAATTGATTCATAGAGGAGGAAAATATGCGGAATACGTGAAGGCACAGAGTCTGGCTACTTAAGATCATCATCCACTCAATTATGATCAAGAAAGGCCGATCATAGATAGTAGAAATTTATTAAACCATAATAATGTGTATGTTAAATTCTTGCCTTTTTTCCTAGGATTTAATATGGTAGAAACTACAGTCTATAATTGTCTATATTCTGTTCTTTCACCTTGGTTTATGATTCGTGAAAATATTATATAAAGTTGCCAAGAAATCTTTATATGTACACGTAACATTATATAAATCGTGATTTTCTAATCGTTTTCTTGAAATCATCAATTCATGTAAGATGCACAATTGTCCGAATTTTTTGTTGTGCGGATGAAGGGACAGTCCTGCAATATTTGAGAGTAGCTTTACTTTATTTTTTTTTTGATTTATACGAATCCTAAATATCATACCTTATCGGGGCAAATAAGAGGCTCGCCGTTATCTGTGAGATTGGCAGCCGTTTTGCCTAACAATATGTGTTATTGGACGATATACTCTGCCAACAAAAAAACCCACGTCTCAAATTAGGTGTGCAGAAGCTTTTTTTGCGTTAACTCAAATTGAAGCGTACCTCCAACCGGCTGCAGCATGTTGTTCCACAGGTTCTTCGCTACGATAGCATGTCCGTAGGCAGCGAAGTGGAAGCAGTCTGGAGCGAAGAAGTCCATGTTAGGAGTTCCATCGGGCTGAATAATTAGACTTTAAAAAACAACAAATTTAACGGAATCGAAGGTATACTGGATACGCCAAAATATGTAAGTTTCTTAGAAAAAGAAAGAGTGATTCTGAGTCTATGAAATATATTATAATAATCTCACATTTCTGCCTATGTCAGTAGTCAGTTCAAGATAAGGTTCGATAATGAGCGTGAAATCATCCGTAGTGTCGAACTCGCCCGAATCTTGCAGCTCTTGCATTGTGGTCTGTAAAACGTTGAAAAGATTATTAGGTCAATACGAGTACAAAGTATGCCCAATGTGCTCATACCATGTATCCATGGCAGATGCCACTCAAATCCGCATCAGTAACTGTGGCATTTCCTTCGCATTTACACTCGAACCTGATATCGCCAATTATTATTCGTTTCAGTACAGTGAAAAAAGCGAGATTAATTTCATAGTGCAAATGATGAAGCAAGTTTCGAATACTGGTCCCATCACACTTCTATATCACACATGGATATCAAATTAACTCACGTGTGGATCTCTTTACAGACAAGATGGGCATTATCAATTCTTCTCAAGAGATTAATGTCGATCATTCCTGTGAGAACGACGATGGTTCTGGAAGGTTATAATCGAAAACATTGCTTAAACCTCGGAAGCTTTATCTGCCACATTCGTATCTCAACGCACTTTGGCATATTCTCCTTCATATATTGGATACCCTTGCGGAGATGCTCACGATAAGCGTCGGCGTTCA
The DNA here is from genome assembly GCA_000180635.4 of Pristionchus pacificus. Classification (NCBI taxonomy): domain Eukaryota; kingdom Metazoa; phylum Nematoda; class Chromadorea; order Rhabditida; family Neodiplogasteridae; genus Pristionchus; species Pristionchus pacificus. Next base: position 23,071,249 of record CM026576.1, read on the forward strand.
TGCTCTGAATGCAAACATCCATATACGACTTAGAAAAATATTTTTTTAAATAAAAAAAACGAACGTCTCCTCGATGACACCAACTGCAGATATCGTTAGCGCCGATGAAGATGTGCACCAGTTTCCATTGATTCATAAAATCAATCTGGAAAAGTCAAGAGCTTTTTCTTATCCATTGAAGGTATGAGATAGTTAGAGACAAATAAAAATGGATCCAACTCTCTATATAGCGGCCGTTACCAATATCCGATTAGTATGGTTCAGTAGTGAATGAGAAAGCTAAGATACATCGGGATGATCCTTCATCCTCCTCATGAGATCATTCGCCTGTTCGTAAACATCTGCAGAGTGAGCACCGGGCACACCAGCATTTAGATGAGCAGTCTGCAATCAAGAAAGTAATAGCGTCATCCCTCTAATTCCCATCCACTATTTACTATTCTCATTTGTACTGTAACTTGTGTAACTATCTAAGTAACTGCTCAGTGAGACCATATACCAAACAATCGCTCACCTCCCACACATTTGCTGAACCGGTCCGAATAGAATACCCAAATAGGTTAGGGTTGAACTTCTTGAGGATATCTAGAAATGTAATTGACGTACGGTGCTGAGTATTGGCATACTCGTAATGGTAATGTGCTCATCAAGCGAATTATCTCCTCCTGCTGCCCAGTTTAGACCTGTAAAATTCACAAATGAGTTAAACAATTTTTTAAAACTTAATTTCTTAAATAATTTAAAATGCGCACCTCTGAATTGAATAGCAATAGCGAGTACATCTTCACCCTCGGCTCCCGCGCCATTTCCAGCCTTAATGTTGTTATTGCTTTTTATAATTTTCTGCACCTTTTCGAAAATTATTCTGATTTAACTTATTCTGATTTAATTGTGTTTAGCCTCCATCATTTTCAAAGCATAATGTCGCTGGAACAATTTAATTTTTTTCTCATTGTTCAGATCATGAATATTTCAATCGATAACAATTGCTCTCTTCACGTCATCACAACCGATGATCCAGAACGAACCGTCCTTATCATCTTTGTAAATTCAAACACACGTGGTTGCGAGCTGTCTTATCAGTCAATGGGAAATCTACGGAATGCAATTGAAAGCAAGATTAAATGATTTTGCAGAATAGCGAATGCTAAAATATATTTTCGAAATAGTGCATACCGTAAGTGAGTCTCCGATAGCTGCAATGATGTCGATATCAGCCGGTCGCAGAGAGTGCACATTTTCGGGCACTTTCTTGGACCTGAACCATTATTAGGACATGATGATCAGAATCGGCGGAAGGAATGATTTTTTTAAAGATTAAAATTAGTATTTATTTTTTATATTGTTTGACGCAAATGTAAAGAATTTTCTTATAAGATCATGTAAGATGTTTGTAACTTGTGCGGTATTGCTCTATAATCTTCATTACCTCTTCATAAGATCTTCATCGCAGGACCATCCTGGAGCTCCAAGGTCTCGATATGACAGGGCAACCGCAGTAAACAAGCACAGGGTCAACACTGAAACATAATGATATAATTTTTTACAGAGAGAGAAATATTTTTTAGGCATCACTTACAGTATTTCATATTGTAGCGCGTGATAGGAGGATTTTCTTATCAGAAAAAGGTTGTTTTTATGCTCCATTAATAACGAGAACCATCTTAGTCGTAAACTGTGTAGTCATTCGATCAGAGAAAATGCAACGCCTCTCCATTTCCCACGATCTATTTTTGCTCTGCTTGGGATGGAAGAGTGTCTTTCTTTGTAATAATATCGCGCGATTATCGTAGTTTATCGAATATGAATAGCAAGCAACACGTGTGACGAATAGATCACACCAATAGATCAAGATTATTACTCAGACGGTGATCGCATTATTGATAAAGCATCGGGGCAAATATTTGGTTCGAACTGCATGGACTATCAATTTCTACAATAGGAGTGCTTTTGAACACTGCATTTTTGTTACTTCGTCATTTGGAACTCTATAATATATAACCGAAATATTCTACAGTTAAATACACACAAATGAGTAATATCTCAAAGAGGCGACGATAATGAACTCTTTATCTGGATGAATGCAAGATTAAGCTTCGAAGTTATTAGGTGCATCGATATAGTAGGTGCAGAACAGAGCCGTTATTCCCTGATGGATTGGAATCGGATTTTCGATTTAGGACCGGGTGTTAATGGGCTAAGATGAGCTAGGGTCACCAATATGGTTTCGTTATTGTGAACAGATGAAAATGCCGGAAAATATGGAGTGACAATCTCTCAAGAATAAATTTACAGGAAACAACCTAGATATGAGCTGCTATTTCAGTTAGATGGACCGGCATCACTGGTCAGAAGCTTGGCTGGATGTTCTTTTGGTATATTTAGAGGCGATGAGGTGATTTCCTGAACAAAATATGATTTCTTCATGTCTCACAATCAGCACTATTTGAAACGGAGAGAAATATCATAAAATTTCGCTAAAATGTATCTACCTCGAGTAACTTGTTCAGCTGCACATATTGTTCATTGAATAAGATCTCGAGATAACTCAACCGATCGGCCTCCTGAAATTATTTCTAATATTTGCGAAATTTGAAGGATTGTTGGGAACAGTCGTCAGGCTCACTAATTTTACAATGCTCTGTGTGTGAAGAGACGCAAGAGAGCATGGAGAAGTAAAAAAGTCAGATCATTCCTCTTTTCATAGCAAAGTATCGTACATCTTGGACAACTTTGACTACAGCATCTGCGTGTGCTTCCGACTCGATTCGTCTCCACGTCTCTCTTCCAGTAGCGTGACTCGCCCTCTCCAGACTGTCCTGAAAATGTTTTTTGTTTCAATTAATTTGTTCCCCGAAGCACTCCGAAGAGTCACGAATACTACAACACTCAATAATATAATTTCTCTACGCTAATATACAATCGCCTTACATCATAAACTCTATCTGCCTTTCTGACAAGCTTTCTAATCTTAGTTGCCATTTCGTGACAGGAGGATGAGATATTGTCAAGAAGTCGATGGGTTCTCTTGCGAGCGTCTGTTCGAATCTGAGATACGAGTAAGGTCAGCTTTCCATTTACTTGTCACTCTCGATAAGATGCAAAATCAAATTTAAAAATGTATAATTTACCTTGGCAATCGCAGCTTCATCAACGGTACTTCTCTCATCATTCGTTAGTTCGAGTTGCTCATACAGATCTTCAAAAAAAAATTCAGTTTTTTTAAAAATATTTTTTTATAAATGTTGAAGTGACTGCCACAAGTTATAGACCCGAAAGATGCCGACAGGTGCCAAAACATGACAGAAAAAAAGGTAAAGGTGTATCCACGTCAAGCGATTTTACAGTCGTACGACAACGCTAGGTGGGACCCACTGGTAAGGCCAGCTGTTTAGACGGACTACATTCCCGGCTGTCCAATGCTTTCTCGGGTAGCCTTACCTTTCGCAACCGAGGTTACTACCAATTTCCCGACCCCGGGGGGATAGCAAGGCTTGGTTGGCCACGGCGGGGATTGAACTCGGTACCCTTCGAATGACAAGCGGCGCCTTACACCACTCGGCCATCCCGCCCTTCACGACAGAAATAGACAAATAAAAAAAGACAAATAAATAAATATTAGCTGACATCCGACAGTCTTGCATTCGGGTATTCCTCTCCAATGTACAGTTCTCTGGCAGACGACACAGGGAGCTTTATCATACGAGTGGTGGTAGGACATTGTACGATTCTCCCTCAATTTAAAGAATTACGAAAGGTTGTTTTATCAATATCATTTAAACAATTCTGATTCGGCTAACAAATAATATTTATTATTGAGTAAAGACAAATAATGAATAAAGACTGACTTGAGATTGCGAAGGAATTGTTTGACGCATCCACTGCATATGAGATGGCCGCATGAAAGGACTCGAGCAGTTCGCGAACCTTCCGTATCTGGGGATTATTATATTTTTATCTGACAATGCAATTTCCTTTTATTTAAATACAAAAAAATTTATACAAAAAATTATTTAATTAAATATTAATTAAAAATAAAATGAAAAATAAAAAAACCATTCTTGAAGGGCAGAATACAGATAGGACAGCTTGCATGAATCTCCTGTTCACAGGGTTCTTCGAGGCGAGCCGGAACATCACGAGGAGGCGTCCTCTCTCCAGCTCCTAAGGTCAAATTATATATTTTCAACAAATAAATATATATCATCTTATTTTCCTTATCTTAGTATGACACTTAGTCCTGAAGAGGTGGATTCGTGAGTAATTAGAGTCATTAAGAATGAGCCAAACCGTACCATCGTTGGCCGTTGCCGGTCGACGTCTTTCCACAGGTTCATCATCTCCGAAATCGCCTCTCAACGGTCCGAGCCAGTCTTCATCAAATAATCCCATTCCGGCAGCGATATCCATCGGATCATCAAGACGGAAGTCCCCACGATGAACTGCGTTGTCATCTTCAGCGGCATTGCCAGCATCTGTTAACATATATTATTATGTTCCGGAATACCTCGTTAAAGTCAGTGTGAAGAAAGTTTAAAATTATAATCGGTTATTTAGAATTTGAGTGATCGCTTGATGGAGTGATCGCTTATCGAGAAAAAAATGTTCAGACGATTTGCACAATTTACTTACCTTCCTAATCGCTGGTTATATAAGCATACAATAAGGAATTTTTTAAAGGAATTAATATTCTGACGAATAATCTGACTTTTCCTCAGAATGCATAAATTACCTGGAGGAGCATCAGCTGGAACATTGCGTAGTGCTGCGAGAGCACCGCCGAACACCATCTGATGATATTAATAGTAAAAATATGATTAATATTATACAAATTTATTATACATAAATCTCATAAAAAATATTCCATATTACTATACGTTTACCTGAGCTCGGAAAGCAGGTTGCTGCAACTGCGGTTGTTGTTGCTGTCGTGGTGGCTGCTGAGGTTGCTGCTGCTCAGGATCATGGGCAGGCAACGGAACATTTCCAATGTCGTCCATGGCGTCATCAACGGGGGGAGCAGCTGCAGGAGGAAGAGGAGGAATACCAACGGGAGGATGAAGAAGACCTCCTCGATATACAGGAATAGCATGAATCTGTACGCCCTCCACTTGTGCAGGCGCCTCCGCTCTGTCAACTGCCACCTGCAGAGTTTATAAATAAAAAAAATGGTTAAGGAAAATAAAAAATAAATTGAATTTATATTTTAAAATATAGGAAACTTTCTAAAGGCATGCGTTTGGACGTTTCGGTTGATAAGATCGTAGACACCCAATCGCTGAGTTCCCGGGGTACTCCGCATTAGGATCGACGAAACGGAAACGGAGACGGAAAATAATTCCGTTTCCAAGTGTCCAATTTTCTTCCATTACGGAATTAGTGAGCGAAAAATTCTCTAATTCTGGAAGGAATTTGCATCCATTCTGGGATGGGAGTCCACAAAAATCATTCCGTTTGCACGCTATTCCGAAAAATGAGCGAACCCACTCGATTTCCGAGTCCACTCCGTCATTCCGAGCGGTCAACTCTACTACACAACTCTTTGATACAATATTTAAAATTATTTACATAATAATTTTCACGACTAATGATAGCTGAATGTCTAACATAGGACAGCTGTATGGAAGAGATTTGGATCTCCAAACAAATTCGAACCTGCAAAATACCGGCGACTATTCCAGCTGCGTTCTGCGGCTGTGGAGGTACTGCCGCCGGCGGAGGGGGTGGTGGCGGTGGAAGTCGTCTCGCCACCGCCACACGACGTCGTAACGGAGGCGGAAACTGTCCCGGGCCAAGGGGTGCAAATCCGAGCACTGGAATGGCGGCAAAACCGTCCATGAACCCCTGCATATGCAGATGGAACTGCGGTGCGAGGGGATGTTGTGCAGCAGCAGCAGGGGGCGGGGCTTGGGCGGCAGCCGGTACGACCGGAGGCTGCAGGGGAAGCATCGGATCCTGATTCATAGGCACATCCTGTTGCTGTTGGAGAGGAGGAAGGGGAGGTACCTGCAATATTGTATTTTTTCGATTTTCAAAGATCATTTATCGAAAACGGCATTTCACGTCAAACAGTTTTACATACGTCTTGTATCGTCAAGTTGGCCTCGTTTAGACACATTTCTAACTGTTCTCAAAAAGGTATCAAAGTTTTCAATAAGTGTTTATAAAATCGACAACACGCATAACTTACCGGCGGAAGGGGAGGAAGTGGCGGCAAATTCATCAAATTCGCTTGATCTTGTTGAAATTGTGCGTACAATTGAGCGATCTGTGGATGGTTCATCAAGGCGGGATTTGCTAGCAGCGCCTGCAGCTCAGGTTGATCCCGTAGGTCGCCCAGATCCTGTGGAGGAAGAGGAATCAACGCATCTTGGTCCATTCCTGCAACTATTTGGCATAATACACTTTCATACTAACATCGTTCTATGAGCTCGCAGGACGAAACATCATTTGGCAAGAGATATTGATTGGAAATAGAAATTTGGCTACATTCCCTTCTTCACTCCGCTTTCTCTCTTCGCGATAAGAAAAGGCCGAATGAAGACAGTGAGAATTTTGGTCGACGAAAAGTATGAAAGGGTATGAAAAAAGCGAAGGCGAAATGGATGAATTGGACTGATGAAATGAGAAAATAATATGTGAACATCGCAGAGACTCGAACAACAATCGATAGGCTTCTAGAAAACAAAAACAGTGATACTTGATCACCAGTGGACCCGTTTCTCATCCTTGGTGGGCTTCCATGCATTTCTCTGGTGTTTCCTATGTTATCGATTGATGAAGAATTAGTATTCAAAAAAGTAAGCATATTATAGATGAGAAGCAGAGGAAACCCATACTTCGATCTATTCTGGATGCGCATAATGAGCCCAAATCACTTTTCGATTACTTTTCGATTTTTAGAAAATTGATGAGAAAACTGAGAAAGTATTGGATAACAATATCTGTAACTCAAAAATGAGTCATACGTTGCCTTAAAAGTCAGTAGACTTAATCAAGAGCGTGAAAAATGAGAAAATTATCTTGGTGTGAAATAAATAACATAAAAGAGCAGAAAACGCAGATAACGCAGCAAAAACTTCTCTAATCGATAATGAGCAAATCTTTTTTTGCAATGAGAGAGTATGAATTCCTCAGGAGGAATATGTGAATCTCTATGACAACTCTAAACGAGTAATCCTGAATATCTGATCTCAAATGAGCTTAAAACTCATCTTCCTTACAACGAAGTCTCGGTCCTGTCTTTTAAGTCCAATAGCTCGATTGTAAAATAGAAATGGGGAAGTAACGCAAACCCAAAACTGTGCGGCGCGTTCGGTTGCTTGCGCATTCCGTTCTCACTCGAACGCGCCTATCATTTACTCGACTGACGCGATTCATTTGCGTGTGAACATTACTCGCTCATTTCAATTATTCCAGAACGAGATGAAATCAGTGTCATTCAAAGGCTATTTCCTTACAAAAACTTCCGTATAAATGAAAAAAAACATGTTTAAATATTAATTTGAATTTCTAGATTATTAGATATTTATTCTTCCATGTGATAAAATATAATTAATCAACGACTCTCTTTCAGATTGGCTAGCAATGATCAATCTCTATTACTTTTATATATCATATCAATTCAGCAAAAATAGTTCGCAAAACGGAAATTACCGAAAAGGGATCGGAATTAGATCACAGAAATGATAGTAAAAAATAAGGTTATACAAGAAGTTCGGAATAAGGTCTTGAATATTGGAAACAAATCGTGATGTGTTCTCCAAATGTTACGTCAAGAAGAGAAGAATTCACTGGCAAGCGAGAACTTAAGATGAAAATTCGTGTTAGGAACTGTGGAAGCATCGACCACAATGTACTTCCCAAAAATCTGCAAAAACGGAAATGGTGATTTGGTTTTTTCAATGGGTAATATCGCTCCTGTTCATTTAGATCTTCACAAATTCGATCGATACACTTCTAAAAAGAGAAACCACCAAACTGTAGATAGTTATTCACTGCGCTTTCATGCAACGTTTTTACAGCCCGATTTTAACGCGCGCACACTGTTAGATTTCCTCTCCTTTTCTCCTTTGATGAGCTAATCCATAAAGCAAAGCGAGGATTTAGTGTATTAGGCACTAAACATGTCCAAGATTCGTATATAAGGAGGGGCCTTTGCTTTGTGGAATCGCACATCATCGAGATGCATCTTCTTCCCCTCACTCTTCTGCTTGCAGGCACTGCCGCTTACTGTAAGTTTCCATTTCATTTCACATTTTTTCCCTGCTCCGGAACTCAGTCGCTATACTACATTCTGAAGTTGATACTTACATTTAGCTTATATGCCTTAGGAATATCTGAATAGTAAAGAAATCATTATTGCCAGATGACACGGTACTCGAGAAGAAGTGCATGGCTCTCAAGAGGATCAACGAGAATGCCGTCTACGTGAACGGATTCTGCTTCGTTGCCTGCGCAAAGAAACAGAAAGTGTCGTACAAGGATTGGCCGGTGAGCAACTAACAATTTTTAATTGGGCAACAAACCAGAGTCGCTCCAGATGACAAAGACTACATTCAAATAATTTCATCTGTTCAGAAACTGCAAGAATCGTGCAAACTGATCAACGGATACAAGGGTCAGCTCGCCGTTGTCCCTGACAAACCCTTCCTCGCCAAACTCCAAAAATCTGGAGTCCTCACTGTAAGATTACAATTGATGCAAGGATACAGACGGTGTCAAATCAATTGTTTTCAGGTCAAGAGCAGATACTTCGTTGGTGCTCGCCAGTACCCGATTCCCGGTTGCGAAGACAACGGAGGAACCTGCACGGTAATGGGGGATACTCTTTATGCTCGAAAATGAAGATAAGCGTTTCAAGGTAATTCATTTCCTAAATTGCAGGAGGAGGAGCAGAAAAAGAACTGGTTCTTCTTCGACGAGAAGAATAACAAGATCGTGAGTTTTGCACTGTGCTGATGGGATCTTAACTTTCATCTATTTGACTCCTTTTCAATTTTTTTTATTCAGGGAGAGGTTGAGCCTGAAGTGTGGCTTGACAGTGAACCCGGAAATCAGCAACCCCCCGAAACTGTTGCCGTGCTGGAGAGGCGAGTACAGTTCACTTTTAGTTTATTCCCTGAAACTTAGCACTACAAATTTGTCAATTACAGTTTCGATACGTATCGAGGCGGTCTCAACGACGTGAACCCCGACAATGCGGGATACCAGGCACTGTGCCAGTTCAGTTAGCAGGGTTATCGAGAATATACGTAAAAAAATATTGCACAGCGGACTACCTCAAGTGCGATGATGGCTACATTCTCATCCGTGATAAATGCTACAAGGTGGTGTTTGATAACGAATTAAGCCGGAATATTCATCCGGAAAGTAGATATCATCCAACCCAATTATAGATCAACACTGATGCTTCGAACGCTGCGCAGTCGAAGAAGAAGTGCGAAGAGGACGGTGCCATTCTCGCTTCCATCCACGATGACGCAATGAATGCCATCATCATCGGTGAGCAAGGGATGCGGTAGCCATACAGTAGTCGTAGTGATCAATGAGTGGATCCCCTCCCCGCCTTAGTTCACTACCATCTTTCACAATTCCAGATTTCTCTCGTGACAACAACCGCACCGTCGCTCAGCCCATCCGTTTCGGACTCGCCTACGGAGATTCGTGGACCAACGATGACGGCACACCCGTCGACTACTTCCGTTGGTGGGATCAGGCCGGATGTAAGTGCCATTTATCAATACCGTATCCGCTAATTAGGCCATTACCGTATCCAACTACCGTATTCCAGGCGGAATTCCCACTCCGTTCACCGGTGGAAACGTGCGCGCCGCTCTCATCGTCTCCGGAAAGGCCCGCAATCCCGATCCTTCCTACTGGATTGTGGCCAAGGACAGCGACTCACTGCCCTTCCTCTGCCAAAAGAACCCCACTAAGGCCTACGATGGCGCCTAAGAAATCTTTGTTTCGCCTCCCAAGTTATTCCCTCATGCATTTAATCATATAGAATAATCATGCTCATGCTCAAGCTCATCTCGGTGTCCCATGCTCTTGTTTTCGGTGAAGTCTCATGCTCGTTTAATATTGTTCATTTGCTCATTTGTTGTGCCTTTAATATTTTGAAAAATATTAATAAATAAGTTAGAATTTAATTTAAAAATACAGTATACAATAAATTTCAAACAAAGCGGGAAGCACAAGTACGGTAGTCGTGAAGTCCTATCGACTGAAAGGACACGTCAGCATTTCTCAGTCTCGGCCGCGCGTGCTCCATTTCTATCGATTCTCGCTGGTATTCGGATATATTTTCCACCCCTTCCCTACCTCCTCCCAATGTAGTGCGTACCGGCCTGCGGGGGTTCGCTCTCTTCCCCTACTCTACTCTCGATTTGACCTTACTCCTTTCTCTCTCCTTCTCCCCCTTTACTCTGTGTGGACATTCCTCGCAGAGTGCACTCGTCTCGCACTATTTCCCACTCCTACTTATTCCCTGTTACTCTGTTTAATGCTCAACTATGTTTCCTAAACTAGAATCCTATTTTTTTAAAATGTGTACTGTGCGCATTATTTAACTTAGTTTTATTTTGAATGGTCGATCGTCATAACTTGTGCCTATCTCATTTGCGTAGTCTGTTTTCTAATTGGTCGGCGCACGTCTAATGTCGTGTCATCCTTATCCTCCCTTCCCTCATAATCCCCATCCAATTATCATAATTGTCTTTTGCTGAACACGCTCTTTTGGTTTGGAAACCGATTTGCATTTGTGAGTAGGGTAATGATGCAGTTTGAGGGGAGAGGGGTCGGCCTTAGAACACGTCAGTATGGCAGTTGGCGCGTCTGTTTGAGCAGTGACCCCTCTTCCTCCTCCACTCTCCCATTTGTCATCAATCTAGCCGCCCCTTGGCTCGTCTCTATCCCTGTGAGTATTACTGGCGACTCCATTACGGACTGATCTTGACCTTTATCTGTGGGCGTCCTTTCCTTCCACGTTTCATCGCTCTTATCTTTTCTCCCACTCTCTATCGAAACGTAGAGGATGAAGACACTACAACGTTCGATTGCCCCCTTTCTCCCCTCCCTTCCTTCTTACCCCTTCTTCTTTCCCCTCTTCCACTTCTTCGCTTCCCCTCCGTTCTCTCTCCTCGCTCCTTTCTTGTACACGTCCCACTATTCCTTCCCTGCCTAGCTCATTTCCATAGCCACGTTTCAGATACGAAATAGTGCGTCGTCATCCCTCCGGGGTTGCCATACAGCGGCCCCTATACAGTCACTCTAGGATCTATCTTCCCCCTCAAACTGCGCGAGCGCTCAATTATTGGTCCAGCTGTGGGGATAGGACACGTCGACTAACTCGAGTGTGTACCGGCCCGTGATGATTTGCACAAGATTGTCAACAGGGGACGCTTACTATATCTAATCATTTTAGTTACCTTTAGAGCTTTATCTTATCATTTAGTTAATATACAATGGCTCTATTTTGAGGAGTAGTATTCACTATACACCTCGCGTTGTTTTTGTTCTCTAACGATAGTATAAGGCCCCTCAGCCGTAAACACTCGCCTATTTGCGCTGATTGGCATATCGATCTCTGCATCTATCTCCTCTCTGCCTCCTCTCCACTCTGATTCCGCGTCTCTTCCCTCTCGCTCAAACTGCAAATGTTACGTGTCCGTGTCACTTTTTTATCTTTTATTTCTGTTATTTAAATGTTTTAAATTAAATACATTAATTTGCAGGCATCGTCCCTCAACTTGTTCCCCTCATCAGTCCCGAATGAATCGACTCGTCTCATTGGCCCTCGTCGGCCTTCTGGTCGTCGCTCCCGTCCTCTCCGTCGACATTGAAGAGGAGGAGAACGTTCTCGTCCTTACCAATGTAAGCATACTGTAGATTACGGTATCCCCATCAATCCAACTATCGATTGATTGTTTGTGTTAAATGAACTGCTTTCAGGACAACTTCGAGTCAGCGCTCGAGGCCCACCCTCACATGCTCGTCGAGTTCTACGCCCCGTGGTGCGGACACTGCAAATCGCTCGCCCCCGAATACGCCAAGGTATGATACACCCACCTACTATCGATAACTGTTGTACTGTAATATATTAATCCATTCTTTTCAGGCCGCTGGAGTGCTCAAGGACGAGGAATCTGAGGTGAAGCTCGCCAAGGTTGACGCCACCGTCCACGGTGACCTCGCCAGCAAGTTCGAGGTACAATGCCAGGGAAAATCAATTTATCACATAATGATTTTTTTGTTTATTAATTTATTATCATTTTGCAGGTTCGCGGATATCCCACGCTCAAGTTCTTCCGCGCCGGCAAGCCCACCGAGTACACTGGTGAGTGTTTGTTTGGGATTGGTCAATATCAATAACCGATTGTTTACGCATACCGTAACCCATTACCGTGTTCAGGAGGCCGCAACGCCGATGCTATCGTGAACTGGCTGAAGAAGAAGACTGGGCCTGCCGCCGTGACGATCGAGTCTTCCGATGACCTGAAGGCGTTTGCCGAGGGCAAGGCCGTATACACTGTTGCTTACTTCGAGGTATGTTCACACCGAATATAATTGAAGATTAGATGAATGTGACACTTTTGTGTTCAGGACCAGGAGTCTGCCGAGGCTAAGGCCTACAAGGAAGTGGCCTCCGACATTGACGATCTCGTCTTTGGAATCACCTCTGCCGCTGACCTTAAGGAGGTAGTGCGAAGCCACATACCTATTTAAATGATCATAGAATGTATGTATTATTAACAATAATATTTGAGGAGCTCTCTGTGGCGGCCGACGCTAAGTCCGCCATCGTGATTGTGATTGAGAAGGAGGGCAAGAAGGAGGTGTTCGACGAGGAATTCAAGGCCGATGCCATCAAGACTTGGATCCAGGTACGGTAGAGTACGGTAAACCCTAGTATTTTTTTATTGATTATTGACAAATTAACTAATTAATTAATTTTAGGTGAACCGTCTGCCGCTCGTGTCCGAGTTCTCTCAGGAGACTGCTCCCCAGATCTTTGGTGGTGAAGTGAAGAAGTTTGTGATGCTCTTCGCCTCGAAGACCTCTGACAAGTTTGCTGCCCTCTATGAGCAATTCGCCGAGGCTGCCAAGCAGTTCAAGGGCAAGGTACGCTTGTGGTCTATAGAGTGATAAACGTCGGTCTGCTTGTGGTGTATCAAGTTGTAAACGTCGTCCTATTGCAGACTCTGTACGTGCTCGTGGACACTGATGAGGCATCCAACTCTCGCATCACCGTTGACTTCTTCGGAATCAAGGACGAGGACCTCCCCACCGTCTACATTGTCTCCCTTGAGGCTGACCTCGCTAAGTGAGTACAATTTTTAAATAATTTTACCAAAGTATATTAATTTTAATTATTTGGAGGTTCGCCCCCGACTTCACCGACCTCACGACGGAGAACATTGTCTCCTTCAACGAGCGATTCCTCGCCGGCGAGCTCAAGCAGCACCTCATGTCTGCTGATGTACGGTGATATTACTGTAGCTTATGAATTTTGATTAGGAATTGACTTATGTACAATCCTTTAATGTATTTGTTGTCAGGTTCCCGAGGACTGGGACACGAAGCCCGTCAAGGTTCTCGTCGGAAAGAACTTCAACGAGGTCCGCAAGAACTCTGGAAAGGGACTGCTCGTCAAGTTCTACGCTCCCTGGTACGTTGAGCTCTTAAACTGAAAACGGATTGTGTTTGTATATAAAAGCCGATTTTATTGTTAGCTAAACAATATTTATCTGTATAGGTGCGGACACTGCAAGTCGCTTGTGCCCGTTTGGGAGGAACTCGGAGAGAAGTACGCCACTTCCGACAAGATTCTCATCGCCAAGGTCGACTCTACCCAGAACGAGGTGAGTAGTACGTTAGATGCAAACGAACTATTACGTTACTGTAGCTGTCTCCTGATTATATAGAAATAAATCGTATATGATATATATTATTGTGTTGCAGATCGAGGGTCTGAAGGTGGAAGGATTCCCCACTCTGAAGTATTTCCCCGCTGGATCGGACGAGGTTATCGATTACAAGGGAGGCCGCGCACTCAATGACTTTGTCGAATTCATTGAGAAGCAGATTGGAGAGACTACCGAGGACGAGAAGAAGGAGGAGCACACCGAGTTGTAAGCACCCATTCCTACCACGATGTTTACCATTTGTTACCCCTTACCGTACACCACACACTACACCACATTGATGTGATACGACGATGCAATTTTTTTGGTGACTTGCGGGTCTAGGCTTGTGAGCGTTTTCTAATGTATATGAAAGTGTATTGATTTTGTTTTGTGTTTGTTGTAGTGCGATCAGCACAAAGTGTTCGTAATAATAAATTAATATTTTTAAAGTTTGTATGGTTTTGGCAGGGAATATCAAATGATGTCATTGAGAATGGAATATGGTTTCGACAAATGGAATACGGTACTTCCAGAGGCCCAGAGCGAGGATGAGAATGCGTTGACTCTGAATGAAATTGTAGGGTACACTACCTTCTGCCAGGATGTAAACCGTGTTACAATGACTGTGATTGACAACAGTTTTGCAAAAACGGAAGGTCCCTGGAATAATGATTGTAACACTGCTATCCATTGACAATCTCACTTCTTTGACACCTCGACGAGCAAGCACGTATGACAGCAACTTTTTGGTCTTAATCAACTTACATGGATTGCAAACGAGAATTATCTTGAGTAGGGTGAACTCGCGAGTATCGAGTTCTGCCTAAGAATAGGTCTTCACACTCGAAAACTATTTCTCGAGCACACCTCCCTGATTGCAGATATGATGCCAGTATGAAAGCGTGTAGGATGGGGAGACACCGACTGTCTGAACAGAAATTTATTGTATTTTCCGGCGAGCTTTTCTTCAGTTTTCGTTTGACAGTTATACATAAGTGAATATTTGGAAGACAATCAAATTGTTGTTCAAATGACCTTACGGACATTTCTTTGCTCCAACTCATTGTTCCTCCATCCGGATAGTAATTTCGGTCCGAATGATGATTGTAGGAATAGAATGCTGTTGTGAAGTTGGCACAAGTGATGGCAGAAGGTAGTAGGACTCGCTCAAAGTAATGAGAATTTCACTTATTATGATTCTTCATTCGAATAAGGTGTTCATTGAATGATCATGTACTCTATCTAAAGGTAACAACTGTTATATATTGCATTACATGAAAATTGATCGAAGTTGTCTTACAAGTCCAAAAAATATTAAGCTGTTCTAGAGTATCTGTTCGAATTGATCATTTACGAACCTTCGAGCTATCGTCAAGTAAATGATAGATCGGTAGTGCTTTAATGAATTCCATTGAGTACACAACATCCTGAAATACATCAAATTGTTCATATTTTTGATGGTAAATTCATTTCAACGAAAAGAAAAAGAGATCATCTTCAGTTCTTTTGCAGAATATTACCTTGAACATCCAAAGCTTTTTGGCAGTATAGTCAAAGGAGCATGCTCAAGTTCATGGTCACTTTGCGATTTATGTAGACCTGCAATTCTCAGAACTGCTATTCGACCTTGGAATCACTTTGTATATTTCTATCCGAATCAGAATTTTCGAATATCGAATCATGACTACACCTCAACGGGCACTAGTCGAATTGAGAGCGGCTCGTAGGGTTGAGCGCGCATCGGCTGCAAATGGGAGCCATTTCGAAGGACAACTTCTATCGATATCGTTCCCCCTTAAGTTAATGCCTAGCTTCGTAGGCCCTCTCGCGATATCGTCGATTGTCATTCCCTCCAAAAGCCTTGGGCAGTACGATGAGATTCTAAAAAAAGAAAATTTCTCAGTACATATTTTGGCTGCATCAAAGTGGCAGACACTACGTTTGCGTGCGTGACGAACCGGAATCATCAAACCAAAGTTAATCAACACCCGACTACGTTAATCTGTGCTCCGAATACGTACGTTCTCGTGTTTTGAAATGTGATGAAAATTATTATGATTGGTTGCTATTCTGAAACGATCACAGAAGTAACAATTTACCGTAACCGATTATAGGCTTCATCAATGGCTAGTAGATTGAGCATAATCTTGTCTAGCTTCACCTCAATTTGATGCGGATGCTGGATGAAATTTACTTCCTGAATATGAATAATCATACAGATTCACTTCCGCGCAAGTTAATATGTTTTAATAAAAATTCTATTGAATCTGTATGGGTCTCTGGAATAATATTTAAGTCATTTTTTCAAATGTACTGAAATTATTCAATAGTGGGTGGAAGAAATTCCCATTGATACACTATTTTTCAACTTTTCAAACATTTATTTACATTAAATTGCAGATCATCTGGAAGGTCAACAGCGTCTTCTTCGAACTCTTCTTCGATTTGAATTGCTGTTATATATATTTTGAACTGCGGTTAATCAACTTCAAAACATTACCCTCTGGTTTCATTCCTGCTGAGATACACAGTGCTAATCTGCAATGTTTGCAGCGGTGACGCCGAACTGTAAATTGAAATGTGTTCCAAAACACATGAAAATCCATGTAACAAAAAATATAAACAAAAATAAGCAGAAATGACTCACAGCATTCCTGCTGATTGACCCCAACCCGTTTACAATTGTACGTCTTCGTGAGGGCGATAGAACGACGAAAGAAGGATCGACAGCCGTTGCATGAGATCGTCTGAACGAAATAGTGAGAAATTAGATAATATTTTTTTTGGGTTTATCGACTGCGGCTACCTAATTGTAAGCATCATCCATCTAACCATTTGAAAAATCTCTTTATTTATGATATCGCTGAAACCATTCCATGTTAACTTCCCGAAGATGCGTAAGAATAAAAGATCGTGGAAATTACGTAAATGTGATTTTTAAACAAACGAGATAATGTGTTCCCGTAGCCGGTTTGCCGCAGACAGAACAAACGCAGTCGGCACTTTTAGCACATCTTAAACAATTTGATCTTGATGATTTCGGTAGGATTATCATATTTTTTCACTTTTGCCAGGCAGTGTACATGATCATCTGACCATCCATGTTCTGGAACAAAAGATTCGCTGACTTTTTTAAAATATATGAATCTAACCTGTAATTCTTAGCGCCGGAAGATCGTACAGATAGTGCGAGAGCCATGATATTCTTGAAAAAAAAATGAATTGCGTGATTCTCCAATGAATTGGAAAATAAATGATGAAAGTCTCGTAAAAATGCGATAGTGGGAACGGAAATTATAAGGTCTAGTGAGTCTAGCTCTCTATTAAGTGAAATTTCTAAGGGGAAAGAGAGATGCGAGAAAGCAAGAAAGCGTGCTGAATAGGGGAGAGACCAAAGGACTACGGAAGAAGTTCGTAGTAACTGAGGTATAATCATGAGGAAAATCTAGTAGAGACATCATTTGCCATATTAATGGAGCACGATTCCTCGTGCCTATTTGTGGATTCATAATACTTTGACAACGTTATCTAGGCGAAGTGAGGGAAAACATATTATCTCATCCGTCTGTCTTCTATCTTTTCTTCGAAAGTTTGATGCATTGAAATTCATTCCGATTAGCACCTTCATATTGGAAACGCAAGATAAAAACTGTTGATGTTTTGGCAAACACTCTGTTTTACTGTCTCTATTCTTTAAAGCAGTATCATTTTTGTTTAAAAATAATGCATCGTACCCGAGGACTCAAAAGATAAATCAAATCACTCTCTGAAAATTTATAATCCTCCAAGTGCTTAGCGAATCCTTACAATCCCTCCGAAAACCTTGTGGATACGACTACTATTACTACGTTGTCTATGCTCTCGTGCTCTTCCGTAGTGAAAGATCATGTACGAAAATGGGACTATGGAGACCGAAACATTTTATAACTCTACACTAGCTTCATGTTCGCATATCTAGCCATCCGCTCTAGTAGTGAAGAAAATACGTAAATGGAAAACCATCAATAAGATTCAGACAATGAACAAATGACCTTTGCATAAATCAGAGAAGACTCGAGCACTATTTGTTATCTCTGAGATGACATCATCGCTGGTGCTGAGATCCCACCAATAACCAGCTGATAAAGTTGTTTAAATGAAAAATGAAATGAATGAAATACGGCAACCCAATACAAATTAAACAGATTATGAAATACACAATGGTTTATTATGTTATTGAATGCTTACATAGTTTTGAAATTGTTTGAAAACGTTATTTTCTGAGTTTTGAAATTTTAGAGGAGAAGTCTCAATGTTGTTTGATGTGCAACCTTTATTTCATTTGTTCCTCTTTTTATCGTATTCATCGGAAATTGTTATTTGCGATATTTCGATTCCGCTACGCCTTTTTATTTGCTTATCCAGGATCTGTGGAAACCAAATTTGTCAATATTCGTCATTGGTGATTTTTCTCCTTTCAAATCGAGTTGTATGTCACGCGCAATAGTTGTTCTGAACTATGAGAAATCGTGGTTGGACAATTAATTTGAAAATAAAACTAATAATTCAAAAAAAATCTTGAATTGTCGTTTTTCCCGAATTTCTCAAGCTCTATAAAGGGTCAAAGGTCAAATATATTTTCAATTTTCAAGTTTTGAAAACTCCAGTGTTACGAAAGTTGGCCTATTCTGCAACTCTTTGGGTCTCATCGATGAGGGAATGAAAGCTGTGCAATCGAAGCGAAGAAGAGGGAAAGTGTGATTGAAATGAATGAGAGTTCGGCTTCCACCCACGGACTGTGATTGATCCATTTCTCGTGATTACTTGAAATTCAATTGAAAAATTAAAAAAAATGTAAAAAAATGTATCGAAGGATGGACATGATGAGTGTGATGTAGACATGATGAGTGTGCTGTAGAAAAGGCCAAGTGAATGCATACGAAGTACTGCAGGAATCGCTGTACAGAATGAATCACTGTCAGAGATTTATGAGTCAACTTTACAAGCCAGACAATCATATAAAAAAATTCCTTACTGTGCCCATAACCCCTAAAAATAATGATTCGACGTAAATCGATTTGGGTAAGTTCGAGAAAAAAAACATTTTAAAAATTGAGAAATATTCAAACTAAATATTAGACGATTTTCGTAAAGAGTGCACTTTCCTGAAAGTTGTATTTAACCCAGGGCTTGTTCAAATTGATTAGATTATACAAAAATGAAAGAGCGGAGGACGTCGTTCAACACTACGTTCCGTGCAGCTATGCCAACACTTCCGCCATCATTCCCTTTTCGCTCTGGTTGGTGTCATACTCCACCCGATGCCCCGTATAAAACGTCGTTCCCTGCCTTGGTCGATTCACTTCTTTCGCTCTGCTCTAGAGCCACCCACCAATCATGAGAGCCTTTCTCCTCTTCACAAGTGTTTTAGCGTGCGCGCTGTGAGTTTTTTCAGAACTTCTTCAAAAGGGGAATTATCAGTTGTTTGCTACACAGAGAAGTCTAAAAAGTTTCAAAATATTCTTTTCATTGCTTCGCGAGAGATTCTACCAGAGGATGGAACTAGAAAAAACTGGTACAAAATATTTGTTTTTCTATTATGTTTTTCAAATTCCGCCTACTCCTTTATAGGGCTCGATTTTCTACCAATCTCTTTCTTATAAATAAGTCATTCAATATCTTCAGGGCCGCAACTCCTACGGATATTCTTACTGCTGCAATGAAGAAGGCCATCAGCAACATCGATCTGATAAACATGGTAGCTGAGGATACCATCGGTGCGTTATGTTTGTCTGCGATTAGATATTAGTATACATTTTTTCAACCAATAAACCTCACACAAGTAAGATTTATCCCCTAGAGAGTTAACGGTAATAGATGGTGTCCACTGGCGAGAAAAAGCCAAACTCTCCACCCGTATTTACCCTATAATTCTTCAGGAGAAGATCAGAATCCGCACACGCAAAAGGCGACTGCGGATTCGATAGACGCCCAGAAGCTCGGAGATATCATCCAGGTTATAGTATCTCCCCTCCCCCCCCCCCCATTGTCGTTCCTAAGATGCTCGAGTAGTTTTAGAACCATGAGATTTTTGTATACGAAACAATTCAAAAATATCTTTTCCCAGGAGACGACCCATATCCTCATCACAGAGAACGGAGCCGATATTCTCAACAAGTTCGATGGTGTGAGTCTTCATTTCTTCATGTATATCCATTTGCGTTGCTTTTTCCGTATCGACACTATAGAAAGTAATTAAGACCTATTTATAACCTTAAGAGCCCTGCGACGCAGTTTAATTTCATGAGCTGGTGCCTATCTCCATGGAATGTGTACAAGTAGATTTAATTCAATAAATGCAGATCGATATAATGGGAGTGCTCAATCAGCTGCTCGGACCCAAGCCCTCTTCCAGAAAGAAGAGACAGTATGGAGGATCAGTGAGTAAACGCGTTCACATGTCGTAATCTTCACCTATACTGTCATCTTGACAACATCGATTAAATTTGAGGATCCTCTTCAGTCTTTTGCCCAGACATCTTATGAGTATTAGTGATTTGCTGAAGAGGATTGATACAAGAGGATTGATTGAGTACTTGCTATCCTCAGGGTGGATCCACGGGCTCAAATGGCACGATTACTTCATCCAATCCCTTGGATGTATCATGTATCGATCGCCCTGCGACGTGCGATAAGAGGTGAGTCTATTTGACGAAACCGACACCTAATTCCAGTTACCTGAATTTTCTACAGCGATTGGTCTTTGAATCGATATTACTTTTTTGCATTGTGCTTTGCCAATACATCCAATGACGTGTTTCAGTTTTCCATACCGTTCGATCTCTGGATGGTGTAATCATGACGACACGGCGAACAGAGGATGGGGCTCGACGATGAATCCGATCCGAAGATTCATGGGGGCAGCCAAATATGATGATGGTAAGAGGTATCCGCAGAACTCGCTAGTTTTTCGTGGATTACGGCAAATTTTTCGGACGTTACGCCTAGTGTATTTCCAGTAGCATCCAACTTATAATTAAATATCGCCGCGCCTCCGGATTCTGGACTGGAGTATATAACATTTTTAACAACTTTATAGGTTTCAACTCCGTCCGTCGGAAGGCCGCCAATGGAGGACTACTTCCGTCCACTCGCGCCGTCTCGAACAATATTTTCGCCGAGGTTTGGATTTTTGCTCGGATTCGGTGCAAATGAGTATTGCAAAGGGTTAGGTTATTGTGACAAGTTGCGCAAGATAATATATGCTGTGGTTTGATCACAACCTCACCGCATTAATTATTGCAGGCATCGATCCCCTCCTTCGATCCCAAGTACAACCATCTCCTTCAACAGTACGGCCAATGGGTTGCCCACGATATCATCTTCACGCCCTCTTCCGTCGGTTGGTCCTGGTGTAATTGTACTTGACAAACAACTCGGCTTTGTAGGAACAAACGGTGCGGCGCTCGATTGTTCTCAGTGCGAATCAGCCGATCTTACCTCCAACTGTGCCCCTATTCCAGTGAGCCATTTATTCAACATATTTATTCGTTGGCGCTCCTGCGTTTCTCCGGACATAGCTGGTCACGGTGCAGGAGCGCATCATAAAGGAAATATCATTTTATCTTTATACACTTTAAGGTACCCTCCGATGATGCATTCTTCCCTACCAAAGCTGCGAACGGCAAACCTGCCTGTATAAGATTGACTAGAGCTATCAACGGACAGACTGGCCTTGGACCACGAGCTCAGATCAATCAGGTATTCTGTTGATCATCTGTTCACGTAAAACCTGTTCATTTGTTTTTAATAGATTCACTGATTTGATTTTATAAATAAAACAAAACAGAATTCGCACTTCCTCGATCTCTCTCAAGTCTACGGCTCGACTGATTGTGTAGCGAAGGAACTGAGAACTCTTAAGGTGAGATATCAAATTGATTCATGTCAATTAAATATGATGAATCATCAAAAAATATTTTAGGATGGTCAGATGATCATGTACACTGCGAACGGTTACTTGCTTCCTCCTCGTGCGGCTAATGTACGTTTCAATTATTATTGTTGAAAAAAATTATATTCTTAACGTATTAAATTATACAGGACTCCAACTGCCAGTCGCAGAAGACCACTCCCCAATATCTTTGCTTCACTGCTGGAGATTCCAGAAACTCACTTCATCCTGGCAAGAAATTAACTAATTGAATGTCAAAAAATGAAATTGAAGCTAAATCGACTGATTCCTAGGACTGATTCCCATGCACACCATCTACCTTCGTCAACACAACAAATGGGCATCCCAGATCAGACAGTTAAGGCCAACCTGGAGTGACAACCTTGTCTACCATGTAAACATTTTTCATTCATTAGAGATAAGATAGGATTAAACTAGGGTTCTCTGATTGGAATCAATTCCGGAATTCCAATAGCTATTGTAATTCCAATAAGCGAAGTGATCATTCGAACACGGTGAATTGGTGAGAGCTGTCCTTTGTTCTCTCTTATTGAATTCCAAAAGTTATTGGAATTCCAATAAGAGATCACTTTCCAATAGCTCTCAGTTCCAATAAGAGAACTCTAATTAATACGTAGACCTGGGCCTCCCGGAATTATTAACTGCACGGAAATGACTAGGTCAAACAACTAAAACCAAAAAAAAAAACAATTTAAAAATCGTTTCGAAATTAACGAAAAGGACGAATTGAACAATTGGAAAGCCTAATTTATTGCAGGAAACACGTCGTCTCATGATCGCCATGTATCAACAGCACATTTATACCGAGTACCTACCGAAAATCATTGGGCAAAGAAAGATGGCCGAATTCGATCTCAATCCAAGCGGTCTTAAGAGTGAGTTAATTGACACTTTTGCATTCTCGGATAAAAAAACAAGTGAAAATGTATAGATTTGCAAACGTAGAACTCCTGGATTGTGAATGAATATTGATATATTCAATTCGCAGACACGTACGATAGCCGTGTGAATCCATCCATCTCTGCTGAATTTGGTACAGCAGCCTTCCGTTTCGGTCACTCCCAGGCAAGAAAGGACATTCCACGCATGACGAACAACAATGTGTACGCTTTCCATTTTTGAAAATTACGCTTCATCACGACTCTGAATTGAATCAAAACGATTCTTGATTTTTCAATGACTTTTTCGGTGCATAGTGAGGTCTAATCCTGATTTGAGCAGGTGCACATACATAGTGTTGGCGGTTTCCGTTTCGCTTTTCTCTGAGCACAAATACACTTGCCACTCGATTTTCTGTATGCTTTGTGACTTGAGATCACGAAAAATTGTTAGCGTTAAAATGCCAAATAATTCGAATTCAGAGCGCAAGCTAAGATTTCCAAGCTTGGCTATATTACAATATGGAATAGTGGAATAAATAAATTTCAAGAATATCAAGAAATCTTGAAAAAATTGATTATGGTTTCAGGTCCGTTGGTGCATACGTCGACCTCGGTGCGAATATATTCTACTCGGATCCACTCTACGACAAAACCGCAACCGTATTCAACATGGCACAGGGTGCGATACTCCCCACCCCGATATAAATTGCAAAATGAAAAAAAACTGGAATTCAAAAGACTTTCCCATTTCTTACCCGACTGAAAATTTAGAGCGGCCGTTGTCGGTTAAAAAAGACAGGGACTCTCAACAATTTTTTCAATTTAGGTATGGTTAACAGTCCAGCGATGGCTGTCGATAGACAATTCTCCTTCCCGATCCGACATGAACTATTCGCCACCCGAGGAAAGAAGGTAAACATTGAATCACTAGATGACTTCGTAGATTTACAGTTCGAGTGATGCGCGTTCTATCAAAAATATACCTCAAAAATGATGTGAATGTAAGGCCTCTGGAGTGGACTTGCCCGCAGTGAATGTACAGCGAGCGAGAGAAATGGGCGTGCAGGCATACAATGAAGTCAGGTAGGACGGTTTGACTAGCTTTCGAAAAAGAATAATTCATAAAATCATTCCCCATATGTTATCGTCTTGAATGAGACATTTAGAGGTTCTTTTAACTTAGTTTGCAATAAACCTAAATATAATATCCTCTTGTTTATAGAACGAAGATCCCCGGACTCGCTCGTGTCACGTCATTCGACGCGCTGAAGAACGACATGGATCAGGCTAATATCGACCTACTCAAGAAGACGTACGCTTCCGTCGATGACATCGATCTCTATGTGGGAATTCTGCTGGAGAGGCCGACCGACCCGACAGCATTGGTCAGTTCAGTCAAGCAACACTTCAAACAAGTTTATTTTTTAAAGTCAGAAATTTATAAAAGTTTTTCATTTTTCATTATTTATTCGTATCTGATATGGTCTAGATTAATTCCGCGGTTTATCTCGTTACCTTGAACTGTGAGAGATTGGATTTTTTTATCTGATTCAGTAATGATTCAGCTCGGTCCCACTGGCTCGACCATCATTGCTGATCAATTCTCCGCATTCAAGAAGGGGGACCGATTCTTCTATGAGAGCACCGCCAGCTCAGGAGGACTCACCCAAGGTGATTATGAATATTTTCGCCATCGTCGGTAATTATCGTGCGTTTCAAATGCTCAGCAAACTCAATGTGCTGGTTAGCGTATTGATTGTCTGGGAGAGAGAGGAAGGGAAGAGGTAGGGGGAGGAGAGCAGGTAGATCACAAGCCTCCTCCCGACCTCTTCCTCCCTCCTCCCCCACTCCGTTCGTCAAAGGTCAGCTATTCGTGGAATTGAAAATAATCTCACGATATATTATCGTTATGCGTGTTTTTCAGCGTTAAATACTAATACTTAAATACTTAAACATTAACTAAAGACCGGCATGTTATCACTCAAAAAAATAATAATTGCAGCCGAATACGAAGCGCTTCGTAACTATCCCCTGGCCCAACTAATCTGTGAGAATACCGATGGAATGGAGCAAGTTCAGGATGATATTTTCCAACACAAGTGAGTTGAATTTTCAGCTCTCTCTCTCTTTGTTTTCCATTTTATGCAGAATATTTCCTCAGTATCGTTATTTCTTTCAGTGCTCGCAAAATTCGGTGTAGTAGCTTCCCACGCTTTCCCGTGGACCAGATTCTCTACTAATTCACCCCCCCCCCCCTATCCTTCGCTTATCGGTTATGTCCTACGTGCTGTAGTTGTGAAAATGTGCGCATGATTCGCCATGAGGTGATAAATAATTAATTACGGTGCACACCTTCACATACCTTGCTTGCAATGGATTTTGATTTAAAGACAGCCAGAAATACTTTTAGAGAATGCTATAAAAACTTTATAGCGATAACAGAGATTGTGAAGTGATGAGATTTGACAGATATGATGACATTATTAGTAATCAGAGTGACTCATCACATACCTCCTTTTTCACTCGATCCGAGTGTATTTCTTTCTCTCTCCTCACTACTGGCTGTATCCATGGCAGTTCATTGTTGTGCGTCCTCTCTTTCTCTAATGCCACTTCTCAATAGTACGTCTCGCTCTCCCCCTTTTTAAATTGAATTTCAACGATATCATCATCACTTTTCACATAAACAATGTCCTCAAATCAACTGGTAAGTCAAAAAGTGAAAAAAACTTATTGGAAGAGTAACCTCCTTTATGAAATAAGTTCGATAAGATTTTCGAAGGAAAATATTAAATCCGAAATTTATAGCCTTTCTCTGAAGCTATTATTTTATGAATCTATTTCAATCGAACTGCTTCGACAGATGATTGTAGAGAGTATTAAGTTAAATGGTTAATTAAGAGGCCATCCACACCAAATCGAGTAATGGTCGGTTCTCCCTCTCCACATCCTGCTCCCTCACCTACTATTAGGAAGGTTCACGAAGCTGGTAACTACTTGTAATATTATTCAATTGTTGAGATGCATTCAAGGTGACAAGGCAGCATCACCAGTGCGAAGGGCAGAATCACCCAAGAGGTTTGAGCATATTTCAGTTTGGTCCAAATAAAAAATATCATTTTTTTCCATACCGCGCGCCGAATTCCGAGCTCCCGCGAGGGCGGGATTAATTTACATTTTTGAAGGGTTTCGTCCGCCAATACAACATCAACACAGCCAGTTGATGGATTCAACAACAATCATAGACGATATGATCATCCAGATGAGAGGTGACAACGGATATCCAAATTGACGCTCTATTGTCACATCGCAACGCGGCCTAGATTATCGAACATAAAGAATTCAATATTGTTCAGGCAAGAGCGTGAGCCTCAGCAACAACAACCAGTTTACGATGGTCGCGAATTTCAACACAATAAACTCCCTCCTAATGTAGGCCTGTTTTATTGTTCAATCATTCATTAACTAAATAATTAAATAAATATCTAAAACAATTACAAAGAATCGAGAGTGCTGAGAACACTAAAAAAATTGGCATTTAAAATAGGAAAAAATGACTGTTTGAAAAATGACTTTAAAATTGACTGATGCTTAAAGATCTCCATATATCCACGTTTGTATTTACACAATGATCGTCCATTGAAGTGAGTAGTGAGAAAGAAGGAGAGTGAAAAGCAACAGTATCCAAGGGGAACCTCTTACGTGGTCTCTTGAGATTCGCTATACCGTCACTAGAGGAATCTTTCTGTTGTGCGCATCCATTTACCCTTTGTTACTAAAAGCACGCATATGTCCCGAAGTCATGTTAATGTATAATAACTGTGTACAAA
Organism: Pristionchus pacificus; assembly: GCA_000180635.4. Classification (NCBI taxonomy): domain Eukaryota; kingdom Metazoa; phylum Nematoda; class Chromadorea; order Rhabditida; family Neodiplogasteridae; genus Pristionchus; species Pristionchus pacificus. The sequence goes on from CM026576.1 coordinate 23,097,824, forward strand.
TATGTTCAGCACATGTCGAATCGGAACAACCGTGCTGGTAGCGCACGGAAGTCTGCTTACAAGGATGAGGTAAATGGGAATATTGGCTAGTCAAAGACATTTAGAGTAGAGATTATTAGAGTGTAGGCATTTAGAATAGAGATTTATCAATTTTCACGAGCGAAATATGATGATTCTGAACAAAACTTAAGATTGCGTTGGAGGAGATTCCATGGACGCCGATAGTCGTGAGCAATGAAGATCCGAATGTTTTTGGAGGTGGACGAGGATGGATGTCACAGCCGGGGTTCCTCCTTTTTTAATGTTTGGCCGCACTTGTACGTTTCCGTATATCGCTAATTATCACCCTTTTACTTTCCGCCACCCGAAAAATGTTTAGTTATGGCATATCTGAAACTAATTTCACCGAACACCTTACTCCTTTCAGTGCGCATTTTCCGATAGATGTTGTAATTGGTCTGAAGCAACTTGCAAATATATATAAAGTAGTCGTCGACGTTCACAATGACATTTATCGTGAGTTTTTTTTAAAAAATATTTTTATATTTTTTTGAGAGTATTCTCCTCTTCGTCTATCAGGACTATTCCTACAACCTATGAGTTTTCTTTCAATGTGAAAATTTCAGCGACGTCCATAGATATTTCAATTGGACGTGGAATTGCTGGCGACCACATGGGATATGACGGAGCCAGGAGAGCTAACTATGGAGCAAAAGTGAGTACATTGTTTACCATTCTCATCATTTCACGATGTCTTCTCTCTCGATCAAATATTGCATGAATAGTAGCAATTCAGAAAGGTATCAGATTTATTACGATCCCGAATTTCAGATTTTCGCAATTATATTACAATAAGATTCAACCTTCTCTGGCTTTCTCCATTGGGGTCTTAATGATCTTCGTAATTTCATTGAGTGTGATATATCGTAAATCTGAATGTTGAGAGAACACAAGACATGAAAAACGCATTCTACACCTGGGCAGAACAAGTCAGAAGATCATGGTCAGAACGCATTGTTCTTTATTGTAGGGCGAGATGCACTTCAAGACACGCGATAGGGCGAGGATGGAGTCGCGAACTTTCTTTGCTGACCACGTTGGTAATTATGTGTGGCTGGTATTGCAACGGCCATATCGGACGAAAGAGAACCCTCACGAGCAGGTTAGAAGAAGGTTTGACTGAACGAAGCCCTCTAACTAATTTGTCTGCTTACTCACCCAACTCGTTCCACTCATTTTTGACCGAACTAGAAGGACTGTATATTAGTACAATCTGGGAGAGGAGGGGCCAAAAAAGCTAAAGAGCTGGGCCAAAACCACTAAAGGTCTGAAATATCATTAAAGGTGCAGCCGAACTTCAAATAGGTTCTTGAGGGGGATCAGTATATTTCTGTGCAGGTAGGAATCGATCGAATCGTCGTTCTTGGGTATCCGATGAGGGAAGGTGAAGGAGAAATGATGAATAGTCGAAGAGAGGAGAGAACAAGAGCGAGCAGCGAAGGTCAATTCAAGTGTTTCAGTGAAAATTTAACAATACAAATATTATATTTTTCTATATATTTCTTGAAAAAAATGTCACCTAGGGAACGGTAATTCCATCAAAAAAGTATATTTTCTGAAAATATCAAACTAAATAAACACAGTTCTAATTTATCTTGTGGTCTTTCCTATTGCAGTCATAAAGTCGAATTTAGTTCGTCGGCAGCCTTCAGCTAAATCAAAACCAACAGCAGAAGTGGCTCCTATGAAGGCATCAACAGCACCGCAGCGACGGTTAGTCGAATTCAAGATGAAATATCGGTACTACTGGAAGACTCTCCTCCTCTGTGTTCTCAGTAGAGAGAGAAGGAAAAGGGTTAATGAAGGTAATTCAACTTCGGTGAGACGTTTCGTGCCAACGGCACATAATCGATTTAAAGCCACAAACTTGGGTACCTCTCACATGAAATGGCCAATGGTTTCTCTATAAAATTTTCATGTATTTCAGACAGACCGCAGTATTACCTCCACCTAGAGAGCGACCAGTGTCATCGAAAAAGGATGGGTATGATTCTTTGTTTCGTTTCCTCTAGTAGAACAAGTGAGCGGGCAAAATTGCCTAGTTACTAAGAATGAAAAATCGGCGCTGCTTCCATTTTACTTGCTTTCCCTCATGCCAGAAACATGAAAGAGTGTGCAAAATGTGGAGATGCGCATGCCGATTTGCCATCACTACTAGCAACTCTCCCGTTGAGAATAGCTTGTTCATTCATGCTCGCGTTTCTCCTTATTCTTGTTTCCCAATTTTTTTCGCTACTGTTTTGCCAAAACGCTAAATCAAATTTGAGCTTTTGGCTGCAAAACTGCTCAGAGAACATATTTCGAAATAGGATGTTCACGTCCGACCTTTTACTATTTTGCAATGTTCAGAATGGGCGATGGAATGCGAATGACAGGAGAGAATCTGGCAACTGATCCCCTATCTACACTTCGTATGGTGAAGCGGGTCCTTGTGAGAAAAATGGAGAGCGCTCAAGAGGTAATTCAACAAAAAAACCATTCATGATTTGTCTAATTACAGAGAGGTTTCGACGTGGAGGCCAATACGTGCAGACGAGCTATTCAGAGATTGGATGAATACGAAGTATGGAGTGAAAAATAACAATGGACGAAGTTTGGGGAAAAGAGACTATTTATGCCCTTGTTATTGCCCCCACCCTTCTCATTCCTTCTCATTGTCTTCTCTTCTCATTCATGTGTCCTTCTCATTGTTGTTCGCTCAAGAAAATTCGGATAGAATTCATAACTAGGGTGAGAATGATGGGCGAGCGTGATGAAACTATTTTGCGCGCATGTATTTTCACAAATATTCTGTATGTTATTCGTAAAAGAGAGCGCTCGATAATTCCGTCAATATATATTCCAATTTCACCAAAATATTAAAAAATTGAGGCTCGAATGGAAGATTTGGACGAACGTCGGTCGGATGCGCTCATTCACAACGATCACAACGAGGTCAAAATTACCGTTGAGTAGGAATGAAGTTGTAATCTGGGCACTACCGTATTCCGGGTATACCGGCCAAATTATCTTCGTTTTTCTTTTCTTTTTGATCACGGCCATCATTTCTTCGTTCTTTCTTTTTGAAAGATTTGATTCAGGCACGTCGCATCGAGAATACGATGGCGGACTGTAGAGATACTTGCTTCCGATCTATTCACGTTGATTTGCTGTTGAGCAAGAGCGAGGTGAGTTCCTGTCCAATTGAAAGAAGAACGACTATTTTGCCGTGCCTATCAGGGTTCTTTTTGTTGATATGCTTCCTGAAATGATGACAAATTTGGGAAAACATAGATCGCATTCTTTGAACGCTTAGATCGAACTTGCTAACCATTTTCCAATTTTTTATTCAGTTCTTCTTTCTGAAGCTTATTGTTTTTTTCAGCTTCGTTCAATTGGCGTCGCTTCTGCATGGGCAAGCGATTAAGCATTGTTTTCAGCCGCTTGGGACAAGATTATCTCAATTCTAATTTACTCTCTTATTTTAAAAGTTCATAAATTATATTTTTGTTGACAACACTCGCACATCTATTTTGATTATTCATATTACGAGTTTCAAATGATCACCCCTTAAAAAGTATTCGTGAAACATATCCTAAATGCCGCTCCTGAAATTCGAAAGGCATTTTCAATGCTCCGTGTACGCCTCCTTGTTCCCTATTTGTATTCTTCCTTCATTCTTCAGTGAATGGTAGAGGGTCCGCGTTTATACGAAACGAGTTCCCTCTCACTTCTCCACTCTCTTTTACCCCTGATAGGGTCATTGATTTGGCGATGTTGCGAAGTGAGCTGCGAACTGCAAGGAAGGAACATATTTTCCTTGTTCCTAGATTGAATCAAATTCCGCGCTATTAAGATATATGAGCAGAGAAGTGTTGAGTGTTCTGGGAAAAGTGAAAATCCAGAAGAAGGAAATGTCGATTAATGAGATGTAATTTTCGTTAATCATCCTGAATTTTTTTATCTCTTATTTCCTGTTTTGTGTTCTCAGTAAACTCGCATTATGTAATGGGCTTATGACGAGATTGAAAATTAACTTGTTTGCTGAATAAGGAGACTGGAAAAGAAGAGGGAGATGACTAAACCGAGAGCGAAAGCTGTGACGCTTTATTCAGCGAAAATTTCGTCATCAGAACTAGGAAAGAGAAGACCATGGATATATTACCAAGTTAATATATCATGTTACAATTGAGTGCATGAGGTGCGGTAATGAATGCAATGTAATCGCATCTTGAATTACATTCCACAGAGATGAATCAAGATCTATTTTTGTGTTGGTTCTTCCTTTTTTCTCCTCTGTTATAGCTGGAGACGTAGCCCAAAATTATTTGTGTTTCAACGTCTCAAATTGCTTTAAAAAATAGTTAGATTTTATCTTGACGATTCCGAAGCCAAAAAATAAATTTTAAAAAAGATATTACTACCTAAATAAGGATGTAACATATTTGTATCTGGAGTACTCTTCTCATCGATTTATCTCCCTCTTCTGACGTCAATGAGAAAGGGACGAAACATAATGAAGCATCTTCTTCTCTTTTTTCTTCGAAATCTAGTCTCGTATATGTTTCCCTGGCGGTTTCCCTGGACCAAAGATATACTTTTTTTCGTACCTCCATCGATTGATCCGCCATGCGAGATATTTGTTCTCTCCTTCCTGCACCTGTTCTTTTTACTGTGCTCAGGGGGAGACGTTCCACCTTCATTCCCCCTCCTCCTTCTCCATCTCTCATTTGGACCCTATGGCTATCTGCAGAGAACGCGCGGAGTGAAAAAAGCACAAGGAAAGTCTCTCATTGTCTGCAGTAAGAAGAAGAAGAGGGGGGAGATGTGATGACGGAATAAATAGGGTGGCGACTGAAAAAGAACTGAAGCCGCCCACATAAACACAAATGCACTTAGAACCACGTTTACGTCATCGGAAATTACTTTATTCTATCTCTGTTTTCTTAAACATTTTGTTGTCGATAGTGACACATACACCTCTATTTTCTGTATTGAGAAATCGATGAGATGGAGGGGTTGAGAAGGGGAGTGGAGTAGGTCAGAGGAAGACACAAACATCGAAACATAATCGATACATCACGAGGAGTGTTTCGTCGGACTTTCTGTCTCTTCTCTCCAATCTCATATTCATGTGACTTAGTCCAATTGTAATCATTCTTCAATTTATCCCTCTTTCACAATCTATCTGGGATTTCAACATATGTGTAGACACCCTTTCTATGCATGCTAATGAAGAGAATTTCAGCATCATAAATTTGACGGACTTGGACTAATTCAAGAACTAGCACACTGGATTTACATCGTAATACTGCCCCCGCTCGAATATCTCAGGTTACGCAAGCCATTTTTAATCTACTTATATTTCAAATGTTTGCATTATATTTTTTGCAGGTTTGTATTTTATTGTTTTTTAGCACCTTTCGAAAGGTTGTGAGATGACATGTTGGGAATATTGAAGAATGAGTCACGGACAGGAGTCGATAAAGGAGGATGGGAAGAGGAGGCGCGTCACTAAAGAAGTGCCTTACCGTTCCCCCCTGGTAATTCTCCTCCCACCTGTTCTCACTTGAAATCTTCCTTCTTAATCTCGAATCTTAAGTTCACCGGGGCTATAATTGTTAAATCCTTATCTCAGGGTCCACCCCCAAGTGTCAGTACTTTTTCAAAATGCCATCTCACAGGGCAAAATATCATTCGGTCCGCTGGACTCATTTCTCGGCCATTTCATCGATTTTCGTCGTTCAAAAGGGACGGATGTGTTTGCCTCTCTCCTCCTCCTGTTTCTCTACCGCCGCTCAATCGCAGAGCGGGCAGACCGTTGTTTTCTCCGCTGACGAGTGTGGGGGGGGGGGGTGAGTGTGCGTGTGTCTCTGTCGTTTTGTGCCTCACCCGCTCGGCACCAATCGATACACAGAGAGGGAGAGGGAGGGGAAGGCACCCCTTCCCGCGCTCCTCCCCCCAACAGCGATGGGCTCTCCTCTCCCCGGCCTGGGCCCTGTGCACTAAATCGCTTCGACCCCGACCAGGAGAGAGAAGAAAGGAGAAGGCTCTAGTACCAGCCGACCGCGACGCGTCCCGATCGGCGCGTCGCGGTTACTTGCTTTTCTTCCCGACTTTCTATCATCTGTCTTGTCTTCGTTTTTACCATATAGACCGTTCCCTCACTCTCGTTTCTCTTCCCGACGAGAGTTGTTCCCCTACGCGATAATCACTTCTGTCATCATCGCGCTATCTCTCCATTTTCGCGCCCATTTCTCGAGAGTGTCCAACAACTTTTCGGTGCTCCTCGTTGCGCAATTCTCTCTCTTCGGTCAGGCAGACCGAGAGAGCGCGGAAAATGAGGAGTGCGGGAGGTTTTTTGCGCACGCCTCTGCGTCTCACTAGATGCACTCTTCATTCTGCACGCACTCTCTCGTCGGTGAGAGAGTTGATGGAGAGAGGAGTCTGACTCTACTCAATCACCGTACTCTCTCGTCTGTTAGACAGAGCGAGAGAGTACAGTGAAATGAGAGGGTCAGTTTCCTCCTGATGCCGAAAGATCACCGTGTGTTGCGCTGCATCTCCTCATTTATCGCAATTGCTCATTATCACAATATTCCAGCACAATGGGTCGTCTATCGATGCCGCAGAAGCGGAAACGAGATGATTTTTTCACAGTGGATCGAGTATGGGAGCGGAAAGAAGAGGAGGATGGAACGTATCGATATCTCACATCGTGGAAGGGTTTCGCTGAGAAGACATGGGAACCCATCGAACACTTTACCGACGAGGCCATTGAGTTGGTAAAGGATTTGGAGCGGATTCTTGACCATCCCGAAGAGTATGGACCCAAACCGCAATGGTTGCTGGACTTTGAGGACCAGAAGGCACGCGGAGTGAACGTGTTGAAGCGCACGCCGGGCTACAATGCAAAACCGTCGTCATCTTCGAGATCCGCATCATCGGATCCACAATCGAAACGAGAAAAGCGAGAAGATTCTTTGGAAGGACGCCGAACAGGAAGACAACGAGGAGACGGAATTAACTACAGTGACATCGCTCGACGAAGAAGCACAAGGGCGATGAGTGGACAGAGAGAGGAATCTGCGACGCCATCAAGGACAATGGGAAGACGAGTTACTGAATTGGCAGCCACCGATCGAACACCCAATGGTACTCCCCCTCCACGCAGTCATCAATCATCAAGAGCGAGTACGCGACCGGCTGAATCTGATCGGGCTGAATCGGAAGACGAAGCTATGGTGACCTCGAGGCAGGAGGTTTTGGAAGGCCAGAAGGAAGTCAAGGTTGAAGATGAGCCATCGTCATCGTCGACTATCGCTGCTGATGACGCTGCTGTTGTGAAGACATCGTCGAGGACTCTCAAGGTGGATGTGCCGATTGAGGTCAGATAGCTTTTCAAGCTATACAACATAGATTGGGTTTTAGTTTTAAACGTATAGTAAAAATCGGCAATGTTGTGCATCCTAAAGTATGGCGCATATCTTTTGACCCTATGCACTTAGCAATGCTTGCTGGCCGGGGAAAGAACAGGAAGGTCATGAGAAAAAAAGAGAGTCTTAAAGTTAGTTCGCAATATTGAATCTGTGCGTCTCGTGAAAGTGTGGAACAGATTAAGCGTACTTTCAAGGGAAGGGGGATCGTTTATCGGTTTCCAATGTGTCAAAAGGTTCACTTAGTTGCTTTTCCTCGACACCCCACATTGGGCCATCTGCAGGTGCTAGCTCATTAGTGATGTTTGCCGAGACATTCAAATTGCTTTTTGGGCAATTTGCCAGCAGGCTTTGTGCGAGAAGGGAAGCGACCTCGGTCAACCGAAAAGCGGCGCGCATTCGAGAAATTAATGAGAATATTTAAATATTGACAGAGAGACTACTGGCAAATGCGAATGCGATATATCTCTTTTTAGGAAGTTACAGATTGACACAATATTTATGGTCTTTAATAGTCTTGAAGGTTTTCTCTCCACGACTTTTCGAAAATCAAAATGTTTATCAATCAATATCGGTCAATCCAAGTGGACTTTCACCCCTAATCCACTAAGCGTTTGCGAGAGTGTTTGCAAAGGGCAGGGAACATCAGAGGTAGAGTGTGAGAGAGAGTGGATGAATGGACTATTCAGATCCTTCGATCCGTTTTTCTCTACTATAAAAAAAGTAACCTATTACTTAAATTGTGAAAACGTGACGATCAGTGAGTGAGATTCGACAAAAATGTGTTAACGGGTAAAATTTATTCACACATTTCTGTAAAAAAATGGAACAGAATAGATTCTGGAAGTAGGGTAACAGTACTGTTATTCACAAATACAAATTTTAACTAATTCAGATGCGAGTTCCCCTCGTCATCTCCCCCCCTGCCCTCGCTTCTCCTAATAATCTTCCTGCAGCCAGTCCCGCATCCACCGTACTCTCAGCTTCAAAAATAGACTCTGCGACTGGTGAGAGCGTACCCTTTGATAATCAGAGATGTTTTATCAAGTTCGTTTAAACTGAGTGACCTCTCGTGACTCGCAATATTCTCACTAAAAAGGTGTACGTGTAGTCGTTACGACAAATCGGAAAGATCATTTCATTTTTCTTGCTATCCTGTGAGAGAGCATTGTGAGATAAGAGATCGTATTGAATTGCCTATTACTAAAATATAATGAAAATGCCTTTTAGATATTAATACCACAGTATCCTTGACAGCGTTCATGAACACAGCTATTTTGAAAATGACTTGGTATATACTATATTTACTATTCTGGACATGCCGGATTCGCTTTCGATACGGAGATCACCTCAGCAAAAAGCTGAATTATAAATATAAGAATCAAACTGCACTCAAAGAAATATGAGAAAAATTAATATATTACTTCCAGGAATCCTATTGCCGCTCGAACCCGCTGAGTTTCCTCCATTCGACTGGGTTGGTCACATCGAGAAGCATGGAGGAGAAGCTGCTCCATTGGAGTGCTTCTGGAAGGTATGTTGATGATCGATAGGATGGATGTAATGGTCAAGAACAGCATGGCTGACTACTTAGTTCCATTGAACTATATAGATATTTATTCTACAAAAAGGCGTTTGTAATCGATGTAAAATCGCCAGATACTGCATATAAAGAAACAAACGAAAATGAACTGAAAGAAAAAAAGCATAAATAATATATTTTCAGCGTCGAATTGACCGATTTGTGAATCCCTTCGGCGATCATATTGGAAAATTACTGAAGGTGCCCGACTACGATGGTGAGCACAATATTCGATAAGGATTTTACACATAAAAGACGCTCATTCACCAGTAAAAAAATAAAACTTGAAATCTCCAATACAAAGAAATATTATTTTGGCGAAAACACATCGTCTTGGTGACGATTCGATCCATTGGGGCTTCTTTCTTATATTTCCTATTTTTTCAGAAGTGTTCACGTGGGAATGGTGCACCGTTGGCACCGTGATTGCTGTTCATGGGCCATGGGTTCAGGTACGAATTTATTAACAGTCAATATTTTGTCACTTCTGAACCTACTTGTAATATTGAGTGAATATGAGTTTCAGAGAAAATCTAAATCAAACATTTAGCTTTTGGGGATGATATTAGATGTCCGGGAATGCCGATAAATTAGTTTGATATTCTCAAACAAAACTCAAAAAAAAACAAAAGCTTTTTTCTCGTAATTCATAGACGTCGCTTCTAATTATTAGATCCACGCTCTCGACACAGATCCTGTTCTCGCTCACTGGTACATGGCCGACGATGCCGGAATACAACCTTTCGTGTATGATTTATAATTGATTGCACGTTTAATAAGTATCGTTCTTAGTCGATAAAAAAACTGGAGGGGAATTTGCAACATGGCGCTCATTTCAGAACCCTGTCCGATCAGAGCAACCCTAAGTGTAAGGAGCCCAACAAGCGACGATCCACGGGAAACTATAAGTTCGTTATTTTCATTCAAACTTTTAGCGTATCTGGGGTTATCTTCTGATGTTCTCTGTATCACAGGCGGATGGTGGAACGATCGATGTTTGATGCAGATGGAACCGATAAGCGAGTTCCGCGTGAATGCTTTGAAGACCAAATACCATGGAAAAATCGGCCTGTGAAGAACCACTTTAAAGTGAGTCCAAAATTTTACTTTAAAAGTTTATTTAAATGTAAACCAAACGGATACCAAAAAAAATTTATCAGGTGATGATTTCCGCTTTTATGTATTCAATAACCTGGCAGACTTAAAGAGACCTGACAGTCTTAAAGAGTGACTATGTAGGTGGGCTACAAATTGGAGACATACGATCCTGTTCGAGGCGAAGGATGTTTCTATCCCGCTACAGTTGTTGAAGTGAACGCCCTCCGAGAGGTATCACCACTTTATTTTTTGATGATTTGTTTTTTATATCAAAAACAATGCCTTGAAGAAAAAAAGGACTTTCAAGAAAAATAACGTAAAATTTTAAGAAACTTGGAAGCAGAAATGACCTTTTCAGTTGGTGAAGTTTCACTTCGATGGATATCCAGAGTCCCATACTAAAGTAAGTCAACGAAAAAAGTATCCGTTATGCCATAGCTGATAATTTCCAGATTGTCTCGTACAACGATTATCGCCTGTTCCCTTGTGGTTTCGCAGCGTCGATAGGATGGAAGTGCATTCTTCCGGAAGGACTTCTAAAGAAGAATGAGAATAGAGGTCAACCTTTCTCTCTCTCTCTTTGTTACAACAATTATCCTACATGTTAAATATTTGAAAACAGCACTACAAGAAACACAGATGACAGCATTACTTGATGACACATACTACACATTATTGACAAAATTTTAAAACTATTTTCGAATATTTAATTTTGTTATATATTCAGGCCGTAAGAAGGTATCAGTCACATCATCAGCCGTCGCTCCTATCTCACCCGTAGTAGCTTCGCCTCCCTCCATTCGACCATCTACAAGCGTCCAGCCTCCTAATAACAATAATGAGAAACATCAACATCACCATCAGCAGAACCATCATCGAAAGAACGAACACGGACGAGCAAGACCAAGTTATCGCGAGGAGAGCACTCCCGGTAAGCGAAGTGATTTCATTGCACATCTCCAGGCAATTTGGAACATAATCAATCTGTGGAGATGCATGGGAATGTATTATTTTGTTTAGAATATCCAAAAGAAAAATTTTCCAAGGCTGAAATGTCGAATTTTTTTCAGATGAAGATGATGAGGATGAGGAGGAAGAAGAGGATGACCAGCGGTTTATGTCTCGCACTCAAGCGCATCGAACTCGTGCTCCTGCGATTCCTGGTAAACACTGTAACTAATAATTATACAAATCATAAATTGAAAACATCTGAGGGGCGAAGATAATACATAATACATTTGCTGATGCAACTAGAAATAGGAATTCTTGCAACGCGAATTAGAATTCTGACTTGGTATTCAGCTATTGAAAGAGATTAATTTAAGTGAACACAACACAAATAAGATAAATAAATTGAAATTGAGCGACACAAATCAGGTCTGATGAAACGAAGCGAAGAAGCAAGTACCACCAAAAAGTTGGAAGACAAGAAGAAGATTGAGGAGAAAGTAGCAGAGAAAAGAAAGGAAGATACAATACCAGAAAAGAAGAAAAATGAGGAACCACCAGCAAAGGTTAGGTGTCAGTTCAACTATTCATTTACTAGGAATCTATATCCGGCTTATGTTAGAGTAGGAATAAGTAATGTGTATATATTATATTATTTTTATGCAACTATATATTTTAATTTTATTTAAATATATTATATTATTTTTATGTTATTATTTATTAAAAAAAATATTTATATAAAAAATTAGAAGATGGCGCGTCAGAAGTCTCCCGTTATTACACGACCCGCACGTCAATTGTCTCCGCTGACAATAGATGATTTCACGGACGAGCCTATCGATGACGGTGAGAAATGGGAATTATATTTGATGATTTTCTTCTGTCTGATCAGTATGCCAAATTTTCAATTGCTCCAGTTTGATGATTTTTCTATGAAAACTGTACAATTCTGTAAATAATTCCAAGTTATTTAGAATAATATCTAAATTTGCAGAGGCTGCGCTGCCTCTCACTGCATATAGATATGTTCACACCGGAAACCAAGGTAATTTGTGAATTCATGTTCCTTATTTTGTTTTTGTGTTAAATTCATTTTTATGTATTTTAACTAATTTTATTACAGCACTAATCTTTCTCAATCATGAGTGCAATGTTGGACTCAACATCCATCCTTCTTGTTTCCGGTATGCTGTGAATGATATTATGCTATTTTGGAACTTGTACGACTTCTGGAATACGAATTTTCCTGTTTTTTTAGGATAATAAGGTGAAATTGAAATTAATATTTTAGTCTTGTGCCTTCGAAGATTCGGGGATCGCTGCCGCACGTTTGGAGGGAGATTCTACAGCAGGTAATGCGATAAATTATATTTTATAAGGGTGTCTTCCCAAATTTGATTCCGTGTTGAAATTACTGGAAATTTATTTTTTTCCGTATCAGAATCATCGATTAATTCGTTACAGCTTGCAAACTGCAGTGTGGATGGAGAGCAATTCATCAACTGCTTACCCAAACTAAGGAGTGGCCAGACGGGTTACATGAGCGTCACATACGGTTCGCTTCCTTCTTAATTCAGTTGTACACATTTTTATAAGTTAAGTTTAATTAATTAATTAACTAAAACTTTTGGAAATGATACAATCTATCAGATGAGACATCAAACTCCACTGTCGGTCATTTCATCATGCCGCCACCAAATATGCATGTAGCGAGGCTGCAGCTAGCGATTATTATGAAGAAAGTGAGTGCTATTGCAAATAACTGGATAATATGGATGAGTTAGAACTTACTATGATTGAAGGATTTCAATTAAACTAAATTTAGGCCGGGTTGTGTCCGAATGCCATTTCTTTTGACGCTCGACGAATCTGTGAAGATTGTAAAAAGCGGGTTAGTTTCATTTCTGGATATAATGTTCTGGATTTAGTTTGACTTATCCATAAAATGGTTATTTTATTCTAGGAGCCCGCGGACTCGAAGATTTATGAGATCTTACGGAACGCAAAACAGCAGCAGCAACAGTCGCATTTGCAACAACCAGCTCATCGGATGCGACATGAACATCAGGCGCAACAACCACCACCTCAGCCTCATCAGATTCGACAGCCGCTTCCGGGGCAGCAACAACACGCACAGGCTCAGCAGATGCGACAGCAACAACAGCAACAGGCTGCACATCAGCTGTATCAGCAGCACCAGCACCAGCAATCACAACAGCAATTGAAGCTCCAGATGAAGGCTCAGGCGAAACAACAACAGTTGATGCAACAGCAACAACAACTTCAATTGTTGCAACAACAACAACTGCAGCAGCGACAACTACATCAGTCACATTCACAACAACGAGAACGAGAGCAATTACGAGAACAACAGCAACAGCAACGAGTAGTCCGACCGGCGCAGATGACTATTCCACCAGCTATCCCTCGGTATGGTTTACCCTCATTACAATATCCGTAATAAAAGCTCCCTGAATCCACCCTTTATGGTCCAGTTAATCGCACCACGGATGTATTGCTACAATTATTATTCATTTTAGTGTATCCTCAACATCGAATTCTGCTTCTCACCGACAACTGCCGTCAACAATGCATCATACGTCCGTTCCTCTACCCGCTGTTCCTCCAACTTCCAGGCCCGTGCCTGCACCTGCTCCGCCCGTTAACGTTGACGGTGTGTTTTATTTTCTGCCTCACGATTTCAAATCATAGTCATCTTTAGATCTGGATCGGTTTCTGACGCAGAAAGTGAACCTGAAAACGCTCACTGAGAACGAAATTCTGGAAATGTTACAAGCGATCGGAATCCCCGAATCAATACGTGTCATTTTCAAACAAAAGGTGAGGTTACTAATATGACATGTGCGAAATAAAACTCGAACACGATGATTTTATTTTTTTTTTAATAATCGTGTATACTTGCAGAAAATAAACTGGCGTGCGCTGTTAGGACTGACCGAGGATATTATGGTAGAACAATTAAACATTCCTCGGCAATGGGCGACTACTATCGACAAGTATCTCGAAAAGAACAAGAGCGATTGATACCTGTGAAATCAAATCCCGGTTATGTTACTTTCATATACATATATACATTTATATTATAGATTAGATTAATATTATTTTGTTATCACCACACCTTCGCATTTCACAGACTCGCATTTCGAGATATTTTCGGTATTAATATCTCCAATAACCCAAAAGACAGCTTACAACCACTTTCATTACTCGGTATTGATCTCACTTGTTCAATTTCGCATCTTCCTTTTTTTCGTTTGAACTAAATCATCCCCATATCAAGATAACCACTAATTTTGCCGAGTCAGCGTCTCTCCAATAAAGTCGGTAGCTTAATATTCTCGAATATTATTTTGTCATTATTTTTCATTTATTCTTAAAACGGTGAGGAATATTATCGTGTTATTCTTTTTGGATGCAGTAAATTATTTGTCATGTCGAGCTAGTCAGAGTTGTATTAGACTGCGTTGTCAGTTGTTTTCAATATGATAAATTCATAATTCCTTATATTCACATATTAATATAATCTCAAATACGACGCTCTCTCTATTTACAGTTTCTCATGAGCCGAATACAGTAGAGGGGCATCATCAAAGGAAGAGAAGCCTTGACTATTATTCAGTACGTCTTCATAAGATGGGGGTGCTGATGGTAGTTGAGATCCCGTTGAGAGGTTCAACATGGCCATTCGATCTGTATATTATGATTACGCACGATTATTAGATCGAACTTACGTCTCAATTCCAGATTCACATTGGCAGATTGTTCGGTGCTGATAGGAACCTGAAAAAAAGAGAAAATATACATAGGGGCCACAACGTAGGTAGCCGAATTCAAGTCATGGGGTCAAATTTGTGTTTAACCTATCCCTTGTGGTCCCAATAACATCATACTTTTTGCCGTTTGTTGATATCTTGTCTCTGAGCCGCGCTAGATCCCGAGAAGTACGCGCTCAAGACACTGGGGGAGAGGAGGGAAAGGAGAGACGAGAGGGAAAGTGGGCGGAGCCTAATTAGCGTGTGTCTCTCTCCCTCCCCCCGCCCTCTCGCATGCCTCTCCCCGCCCAAAAGTCACAAGCCGGGGAAGCATGCTAAAAATCTGAAAACAATTTTAAAATTCCTAAAATATTCGAATTAGTAAAATAAGTTTGGTCCGAGAAGAATTGTCCAACTGGAACATGCCAAAACGACCTATCCCTTTCTCTTAAATGCAAATTTGATCTACTTACTGATATTATGCAAATCTGGGATTAAGCTCAATCGAAAGAAGAATATCGCAGCTATCCATAGCGCTGTCGAACGTCCGATTTCGTTTAGAACGAACCTTGTGACTTTACTTTCTCGCTTTTACACGAAATCATGTCCGCATAAAGTGGGCGGAGCTTGTGGCCCCTAAATATACATAGAGAAATCTCCGGACCGATTTGGCCTAATAATCACTGGACACAAGTGCCTTGATTTACTGGACGACCTTTACATTTTTTTCGTAAATTTCCATCATTTAAAACAATACCTTTTCAGAGGCAACTTTAGAAGGAAGGGCGTCGGGAAGCGTAGAATCGATTGCCACTGTGCCGATCGTAATGGGAAGCTGAGCACTACTAATTTCGCCGAACTACAGTAATCTAACCTTAATTTGAATCACGGAGTTCTTCTTCTTTGCACGATCGAATCCAACGGAGAGCTTTGCTTCATACTGAAATATAATATATAATAATTTAATTTAATATTTGTAATTTCATCACCATAAAACAATGAGTATGTTTCGTTAAATTCGTACATTAATATGGATAAAGTCTTCGATACACAGATTTGGAGTGAGCGCCGGTACATATATCTGCGCAATCCACTCCTTGCGCTCGGCCCGCTCGATCTTGTGGAAAGGAAGAATCGAGCCTGCAGATCATGCTAACTAATTGTCTTCTCTTTTCAAGGGATGAGAAATTGAAAAAGGGTAAATGTGCGACCAAACAGGACTGTGATACCAGTGAGGCCGCTCAATTTTGAAATGTACTAAATTTTCAAGCATACCAGCAGTCTCATCGTCTCGGTCCTTAAATTCGTAAGTGGGCGTGTCCGCAATTGCCACAATCTTTTTAACAATGCATACCGATGCAAATTTTACGGAGTTGGAAGTCCTGTGAATTAAGAAAATTGGGCCTATACCGTCAACTGGGAATAAAACGTTCCACAGACGATTTTTTATCATATTTTATCATAAAACACAATAATGGCTCCCATTTCCGTCAGAGTTCATGAAATTGCACAATTTTTGGAATTTGGGCGTTTCAAGTGATGGTCTTTAAGACACAGATAAAAAGAAATAGTCAAAAACTCAAGAACGTACAGTATTAAAAGCGTGGTGTGTGGTGTGATTTCGAGCCGCGGAGTGCGTGTGACGTGCACCGGTGCAATTCTCAATTTGCCATTTTTCGCACTCGAGGCATTCAATTGATGCATTTCGTCACCATTTCGTATTTCAACCGGTATGCGCAAAAATGGCAAATTGAGAATTGCACCGGTGCACGCCACACGCACTCCGCGGCTCGAAATCACACCACACACCACGCTTTTGATACTGAACGTTCTTGAGTTTTTGACTATTTCTTTTTATCTGTGTCTTAAAGACCATCACTTGAAACGCCCAAATTCCAAAAATTGTGCAATTTCATCAACTCTGACGGAAATGGGAGCCATTATTGTGTTTTATGATAAAATATGATAAAATATCGTCTGTGGAACGTTTTATTCCCAGTTGACGGTATGTTAAATGCAGTGAATGTTTCGGAAACGTATCACAATTCTCATTATATAGTGAAATTATAGAGTGAACGGGAATATTTCGATAAGTTTAAATAAAGAGCCAAAATTCAAAATCGTTCTGCATTTGATTTCTTTCCTTGATTGAAATGCACTCCCAATCTTCACTCTACTCTTCTGGATATGGTGGAGAGTGGAGTGAATAAAAATTCTGCAGCGACTATTCAACTTATTATCTATTAATTGAACATACATGTTGTGGACGACAACTTTTGCATTGAGCGGCTCTCCGGGAATGTAGCCAGTCTTTGGCAGTGACAGAATAGCTGAGAGCTTTCCACTAAAGTAATATTTATAATTTGAAAAATTTTGAAAACAAAATATGGTATAGCAATTTCGCTCACATCTTACTCTGGTGAGTTGTCTCGGAGCTTTTTGGAGTGGCCAGTTTGTCCATCTCTCCACTCAAATCTCGCGGTGCAAATACATGTAGAAGTTGGCGGAATTTCTTCATAATTCGACCGTTAGCAAGACAATGGAGCTGCAAATATTTTAAGAGACGAATCGCGAGAGAATCACCCATTTTCGAGGCTAGGTGGCGGAATACAAAACATATGTCCAATCCGGCCCAAAAGTATATAGCAAGTACTTTTTACAATGCTCTTTCAAACTGCTACTCGGAAATTTGAATATCGATTTTTATTTTCGAGTAATCTTAATCTTTATCATGTCAGACGATTTTCGTCAGATGAGGATGGGTCGATATGCTTCGAGGCGCGCTCCACCAGTTGTCGCCAATAGTTCGTCGTAGATCGTCTCGCCAGCGAGCTTTCGGTTGACCTTGGGGGCGTTTCCTGTTATACGATATCCAGACAGTCGTAGATCTGCTCCATTGGTCGATATTCATCTCTCGGAGCTTCAGTGACCATGCCGCTTTTCTCCTTAACGCCTCCTGATTCCAGTCACGGATCCCGGTTACTGCTCGAATATTCTCATTTCTCCATTTATCCAACAAGGTTATTCGTAGCATTTTTCGCTCCATTTTTCGCTGTGTGACTGCGAGCCTCTCTTTTTCACTTTCTTTTTCACTTTTAGCGGTCCGAAAATTGAAGAGCCAAATTCTTCAAATCGGCATAACTCTCTTCATCGAAGAGAAAACTCTTCATTTTCTTCACAGAAATGTTCAGTTTGTCGAGTATAGCATGCTCAGACCCATAGCCATATTCATGAATTCCAAAAAAAAACCGGTAAAGAGGGGTGTGAATCTGCGAAAGAGGGGGTTTTGAAGATACGTCTTTCTCGTGTCGATTTTCGAATTCTACACTAAAAACTGACCCTACGGCAATTTTTAAATCATATAAGGTATCCCCATAGTTACACCATTTTTTCGGTCATCCGACCGCTCAGCATGAGCGCGCTGACGGGGGTGACTTTTTCTTCTGCGAAATGTTGCCCGAGCTTCCCTCTATCCATCACAACTTAGAATGAGTGAAAATGTTCATTTTGAAGCGAGTTATTATTGTTTTCGTGGGGCTCATTTCATGAAAAAAATCGTTAGTGGTTGATCTTTGATCTCCTGTAACTCGAAAATAAAAATCGATATTCAAATTTATGAGTCGCAGTTTGAAAGAGCATTGTAAAAAGTACTTGCCATATACTTTTGGGCCGGATTGGAAATATGTTTTGTATTCCGCCACTGGGTGGTCGATTCTCTCGTGATTCGCCTCTTAAACATTTGTAACTAACAATTACTTGGGCCAATTTGGAACTTTATTTCTTCTCCAAATTTTTCAATCTTTCGACTCTTTTAACGATTAGAGAACATTCCTAATTAGAAAGGTAATGGCCGATTTGCCATCACAACTACTGACCTCAATCTGATATCGAACCGATACCAATTCATCGTCGACTTCTACAGATGAGTAGATTCCATCTTCAGGAAGAGAGAAGTCCATCGGAAGAACGTACTTGCCCTCTTCGAATCCGCACCATTCCGGCTTCTTCTCACCTTTAATATTTCATTTGGTTCCTGAGTTGTTCAATAAATGAGTAGTAGGGCGTAACAGAATCATTTCTAAAATCCCACGCCTCAGACGGAAAAAAAGAACAATCGAAACATAATGAAACGGGGATGGGGATGGAATACCGACTCGCGCTAATACCGATCGGAACCGACCAGATAGCAAATTTCCCGGTCGAATGCTGTGAGGCGAGGAGAATCGAACGATATCAGTCATCTGCAAAATATAATTATATGAGTATTATATGCACACAACTACCGTCGACTCCGTCTTCTTTCGAATATCAATGAACTCCGCTCTCCAAATCGTCTTCTTTTGTTCGAAAAGAGTTCTCTTCTGATAGTAGGGCTGATGACGGCATAATGCTTTTGCCGAAACCTGCACAGATCAATATAAGCCAATTCACATTCTCCATTCTCGCGCTCGCGACGGGCGGTCGACTCTCACCCCCGCTCTCTTCCATCACCAGTTTGGAGAATCCTCGTCCGTCAGCTTGGGCAACCCGACGAGTATCGCCCATTTGGATCATCAAGAGAATGACCCAGGACGGATTATTTTCTGCTTAAGTGATCTACGGTCAAGAAAAGCCCCATTCAAGAAGACTACTTCGTGAGTTTACTCTTAACCACGCAAGTCAGGACTTCGGCGGCTGGATGATCTACTTCGTGGCTCAAGACCTTTCGACTAAGCGCAAAGGACAATCGACACCAAAAGCTGAGAAGAAACCATCCCTTGACCAATTATCACTAAGTACGAAGATCCCAATCCCCTCCTCAATGATTCCTCCTGCAGGCCAATTGCCTTGATATCAGGATAAATGTAAATGTAAATGTAAAACATTAAGAAAACTTAACTAGAATTTAATAAAAATCACTCAGAACCAATTTAATGGCATACAATTATTTATAAATATTAACACCTGTTTGTCCATCCAATAGACTCTTGCTTCTCCCGTGAACATCGCTACTATCTCATCGCAAGTAAATTTGCGATCGAACGTGAGTTCAGCATTGCAACTTAAAAGAAATATAGGATCATGAACGCAGCAGTTTCTAAATAACTAACTTGACTCTGTCGCCCGGTAGATACGCTTGCTTTTCCGTTTCAATGAAGCATCGATAGGGTGGCTGAGACGTCTGGCTACTCATATTCTAGGTAGAATTGATTATTCACAAAAGAAATACGAGAGAATACAGTCGAAATCATCAATGGAAAGAGCGCGGTATCGGTAAACACATGACACAACTTCTCTAATACTCTCTTTCGCTCTTTTTCTCTGCCGATGTATCCGTTCTCTTACATGCGAAGACTAGTTTTATGTTTTTCTATGAAGTATTTGAGAATAATATTCTGGGTATAGAATACAGATTAATCATTGATATCAGGATCAATCTGTACTCTGGGAATTATTCATATTCACCTCACAACAGGTTGACTCTTCTATGGACAAAATGGGTCGACAATTAACGGGATTATGATCATGGGAAAAGAAGTCATTAGCAACCTATTGCTGTGTAACGTACGAGACAAATTAATTATGAAATATAGAAAAAATTGTGTGTTCATGAGTCAGAAGGCTAGAAAAAAATTGAATAGTTCAAGATGATGATGGAATAGCTAACACGAAAGTCGAACATGCATTGATCAATATTGCACAAGAAAGACGAAAAATCAATCATGCGAGGGTTCTGTCACGCAAGAGTGGACAAGATTTCAGCTGATAACGCTAAGAATACATCCAGTCACAAGCCCTGAATCATGTGAAAGAGCGATTGAACTGATAAAACCGTCTCCGTGTCCCTACAATCTCACTCAGTTGGGCACAGCTTATGAAAAACAGATTCAAGGTAACAAACTAACTGATGTGATTCAATAATTCTTTTCATAGGAGACAGCTCGAGATTAAAGAAGGAGAGGCACGAACCGCGCTGATATGCAAAGTGAGGCGGAGCGTTCTCCTCATTTTGCATGCTCTCTAGCTCGTTGCCTGTGCTTCAGGGTGACTTGGCAATCAGCCAATCGAGTATATCTGGGCTTAGACGAAAATTGAAATCATGGGAGTTTCGAAAGCGTTATTTGGTGCTCATGCCACACCGCCTGACATCGAGAATGCAGTTAGCCTGCGTGCGTGCCACCCCTTCTTTAAAGGGAGGGGTTCATTAGTTCAATTGCTCTTTCACAGGTGCAATGTTGTTTTTTTCAGTTACTTAATTTCCAAGAAAAATATATGAGAGAAGAATTTATATATGCGGTAAGAAGTTATACATCCCGTTAGAACAGGCCGAAAACAAACGAAACCAATGGTAATTAGCATTCTTCTATAGTCCGAGATTAAAGTTATTGTTTAAATAATGGTGGTTTTCATTTGTTGAGTTCCACTCCTCTCATTCCACAAAATGCGGTTCCCTGTGGAATTCTGATTTTAAAATGCTTCAATCGATGGTTCTCTTTTTAAAATTCCATAGCGAAAGGTTCCCAAAAAATGTGATAAGTCAACCTTGCACGCTTTCACATGATTCATGGAGAATGATACGTTTTTATAGGTAATTATATGATGAGGATTCGTATAGAGCAATCACACATTGTACTGATATAATAATAATAATAGTCTTCTCGTCTTCGAATGAAGAAGACGTGAAATGAGGAGAAATGACAGTCGGTCCCTCGCGAAACATACCAATTGAATATGAAGTTCAATCTCGTTCCTGTGACCCAGGGGAAGGAAAATCCTTCTTCTGGAATCGGTTGCCGAGGAGGCGAAATCAAACTGTATTGTATCGATAAGGATATGGGCTCGAATGGTTGTGCACAAAGTGAGGAAAGTGATATTTGATGCATTCATTTCGCGTCCCAACCCTATATTATTTCCGAATGTTCTAGATATCATATTACTTGTATTATCAGGTCCCTCATCGTCTCTCCAGCTTCATCTCTTCCTCTTATTCGCTCATATCCTATCAGTACTCTCTCCAATCCGATCTGGGTCAACGAAATCGAGCCCCCCCCCCCCCATCCTCCTTCCCTCACGGGGGCGAATTCTCTTTCTTCGTCCTTCTCTTTATCGCGAGATTATCTCGCTATGACCTATCACCTTTCGCGCTTGTTAGTGCATTTTCCCCCTCCCCCGACCAAGCCAACCAGGTCCAAGCCCTCAAATTCCTCAAGTCTCTACAGAGCATCGTAAATCATTTGCGCCGTATCGTCCTGATTGGATAGGAAATCGTATTGGCTAATCCCCCTCTTCCTTTCTCAGAGATCCTGAGTATCGCTGAGGATCTCTATTCTCTTTCCTTTCTCGGGAATTTCTCGGGAATGAGAGAGGGAGAAAAGTGAAAGTACTTCTTGGCTCCTCATCGTTTCTCGATCTGTCCCATCTCTAATTTTCCCGTCAATCCTAACGAATGAAGCTAAGAAGGCTATCATTACTTGCAAGCGCGCGTGTGTCATTTCTCGAACAATCGCTGCTCAACAGTATCTTACCGTATCGTGATCTACCGTAATCTCAGGTACCGTAACCTACAGTACACGATGGGCGCGTCACGGACGACGTCGCCCGCCGTCGATGACGACTACAATGAGACGAAAGAGGATATTTACAAAGTAAGAAATGCATTGTCAGTTTGTGATGGCGAACTATGTATAAACAGTGCTAGTAGATATTCGGATTGCTGTACCAAGTAGGATCGGTAAGCGGATGTACTAGATTCGACTCCCGATTTGTGTATTAGTTTGCTGATGTTGGAGAGAGTCTGTGAATACTTCCTTTTTAGATTTTGATCGCCGGATCTTCATTGATTTCGTTCCTCTCGCTGGCGACAGTCTTTCTCGTAACCCCATCTCTCTATAATTCCGTTGAGAACATGGGCACTTTCTCGCGACAGGATTTTGCATACTGCGAGGTGGCTTTGAATTCCAATATTTACACTCTTTCCTTCCGACCACCACAATATAACATGTAGCGATCAGTAGCGATCAGCGAATATTGTTAGCTTGTTGAATCATAGAAGGAAATCTCCACTCGTTTCAGCTCTCAACCGCTGACATGGAGGCCGAAATGAACGAGTTGAGAATTGCCGCGGTTAATCGAACGAAGAGGTCAAAGGGATCCTACGGAGGCTATGGAGCAAGCATGTTCGTCAATGATGGACCCCAGTTCCAGGAATGTCCCGGTAGGCAATTCGCTAGACCAAAATTTTTTTTTAAATCGAACAATGCAAAAAGCCAACAATAACAAATTCTAACATATATATTTTCCAAAATAGGAGTCCAGTGTTTATCAATGATAATTATCGTTCAGCCTGCTGCATCGCCGGAGAGCGCGGACCCTCTGGTGATTCTGGCCTGCCAGGAATGCATGGCTCGCCGGGGCCCGATGGAGCACCCGGTCGTCCGGGTACCACACCCAATGCATCGTGCATCCCTGAGAGAGTGTTCGAACCCCCACCCTGTCTGCCCTGTCCTCAGGTAAAGATGTGACAATATTCAGAGCATTGTTTTAGTAGTCAAACGAGTTGATGACACCAGAACGGGTATTCCTTGTCGGAGCAATTGAGTGACATTAGTAAAGTTAATTGAGATGAATCAATTGAAATTGATGTGCTCAGGGTCCTCGTGGTCCTCCCGGACACCCCGGATTCCCCGGAGACAATGGATCGCCTGGAGTACCCGGCAAATCAGGCAAGGATGGAGCGAGTGGAGGACCGGGAGAGGCTGGACCACCTGGTATCGGAGGACTGCCCGGACCTAGAGGACCCGTTGGAGACAAAGGTAGGCTCATCTCGTACATTTCATTCGTGTTATGAGAGTTCAATTGAAGATAATTGCTATCAATGTACGGATATTATTTTCAGGTCGAACTCCCGAAGCACGCGTCATTCCCGGACCTCCTGGAGATGCAGGAGAGCCGGGACCGTGGGGACCACCCGGACATCCGGGAGCGCCCGGTGAGGATGGCTACCCTGGGACACCGGGAGAGAAGGGATGGCCGGGACCGCCGGGACAGCCCGGACCTCCGGGTACCGATGGACCCGTGGG
This sequence comes from Pristionchus pacificus, assembly GCA_000180635.4. Lineage (NCBI taxonomy): Eukaryota > Metazoa > Nematoda > Chromadorea > Rhabditida > Neodiplogasteridae > Pristionchus > Pristionchus pacificus. Next base: position 23,121,759 of record CM026576.1, read on the forward strand.
ACCCGGAGGAGAGGAGGGACCAGCAGGCACGCCCGGCACTTGTGTCTGCCAGGACACCGAGGTTGTCATGCAAGACCAGTACTCTACTGTTGCGCCAGAAGCCGCAGTTCACTCTCTTCCAGCGGCTCAGGTCAGAGTTGTGATTCAGAATTTAAGAACGAATATTTCAGAACATATATATAATTGATTAATTGTGCATTTGAAAAACATATTCACTTCAACATCTAACTAATTTCCTTGTTTCAGGGTTACGAGGAGTCGGCTCCCGCAACTCCCGAGCCCGATGGTTATGCGCCTCAATCGTTGCCCATGGGCGCTGGCACACTGGCCGCCGGCACCGAAACTGGATATGCTCCGCTGCCTGAGGTATCTTACTCATCATTGCGGAGACCGATCCTATCATAGCCCATATAGCTCCTAACGTATCCTATTCCAGGCCGGAAACCAAGCAGCTCCATCTTTGGGCGAGCAGCCAACAGCTGGTGCTGGCTATAGAAGAAAGCTAAAGCGACGAAAGCTCAGAAGAAAGCTACTCCGAGCACTCCACTGAGCTCCTTAACACATTATTTTATTGTTGCTCAAAGCCTCTCATACATCTCTGGTCTTTCCCACAAACCCGGCCCTGTTGTCTTTCCACCTTGCCTTTCTGAACCATTCCCAATCCGACGTGTATTCTGCCGTATACTCAGACCTGCGTGCCGTAATAAGCCTATTTTCCCGTCTTGTTGAGTCAGGAAAGTTCGTCAAAGTATTTTGTATAATTGAGATTGTGACTTGCACTGTGCAATAGTGTTTTTTCGATGCAATAAAGTTGTTTTTATCATAATCTTTTTGTCAATGATAACTTGCCATATGATTGTGTACTGAAAATCCACTCATATCTACGAGATCACAAGGTCACACTCACTATATATCTGGTTCTTATTCCGGTTTGAACTTGCAGATTGGAGGAATCGTTATTCTAATCCATATCATCACTGATTCGTCTTTTCTATATATATTTATTTTCCATCATCCGATGCTGACCTCCAGAAAAGGAAGTGGTAACAACAATGTATTGAATCCAACAATTACGAGCTAACCCCTGGCTGACCAATCACAATGGATACTCGATCTCGGAACCTAATATTAGTGGGCAATTATCATGGATCAAGTGTGTTCAAAGAGGGTTAAATCTCTTCAAGGTTCATGACAGTCGGGAGGCCGCATCACTCTCATAGATGCAAACGGAACCTTGATCTGTCGTATCTCATTAATCGCCAGTATTTCCCTTCCTTCTGATTCCTATCAGTGGGTTCGCACTTTGCCGTGTACAATGGCCATGATTCAGTCTCTCCGTTCAATTTTTACTCAGCTCTAAAAGAAATCACTGTTTCGCCTTCTACTATGACAGTACTGTCTCTTAGTCTAAAACAAGATTCACCATTATTATCGATGCTTCTTTCGGGTTCAAGATATATTCTGCCACAAGATACCAGCGGGGTGCTTGTCCTCCCCTCTCTCTTTCTTATTAATTCTCTCTCGTTTCTCTAGCCGACCAGAGAACATTCAGAAATTAGAGGCGAGAGTTGCATCCACATATGAAATGGCCTATCGATCGTGTTGTATCTCACTATCCTTGACACCATCATAACCTGTCCATCTTTGTTCCAAATCGGTGCGCCTCCACCTTTCTCATATGCGCGTTTATGGTCACCTCGGAGCAGGCTGTTATGGCGGTTTGTGTCCCGAGATACTCTGCTGCACTTGTGTCCGGTCATCCATTCTTTTTCTTGCTATCATCTCATCCATAACTCTCGTTTTTTTAATTCTCGCTTTGCTCATCATTGGAAGAAGCTCGATTTCCCTTTTCTTTCTTTCTCTCATCTCGGAAAACTGCACTGTAATCGACCTAATTCTCCCTCATTAGCAAAGATTTGGAGAGCCGAGCCGAGAAATGAAAACAGAGGGGTCGAGAGAAAGCGAAAATGCGATGACGGCTTACGGGAAAAAAACTGTCCCTTTCAGGGATGGTTAACCGGTTTTCTGAAATAAAGGAATCTGAAGTCTGATATTGACTAATAACGATATTCACGTCCTTGATATCAAATGGACAATCAATATCTGATGAATGAATGACCATTGCAGATATTGTCCTCTCGATCTCGAGAGACGTCGTCTCTGGTTTGCCAAAGTTAGAAAAGAGAAGAGACAACCAGCAAAAACTAGGTCTCCATTTCTCATGATCCAATCCGATCTCTCTTCTCAGGTATTTCCCATTCTTTTCTCTCAATCTCTCAATCCGGATCTCTATCCACTCTCAACTGCCTCCTGTCAATCGTCCACCATTCCAGGAAGAGGTTGCTCATCCTACGGTCGACGTCTCCATTGAAGTTCCTGCCGTCCCTCAGACAACAGAATCTGCCTTCGACGATAACGGAAAGTGAGTAGGGGAAACTGGCTAATTTCCGGATGATCAGCAGTGAAAGTGGTCTGGATGATAGAGGGGATGGATAAGGAGGTCAACGCTACTCTCGATCATTATCTCGTCTCTCTCTGATCTCTTTCTATTCTAGCGAAGTATTGAGTACGAAGGAGAAGAAGCAGGAGGGAAAGAAGGAGGATAGTGAAAGGAAGCAGCGGCTCTCACTTCTCGCTCTCATCAAGAGACTCTCAACTCTCAAGTTCCTCAGGAAGGGCAGAAGTGTCAGTTAGTTCAGTCTTACCCTTGCAATACCGCTAGTCTTTCACTATCCTTACTGGATCGTTGTAATTTATCTATCTGGATTCCGCTGCGCCGTATGAATTGGTCGATTTGCTGCACGAAGTGTACGAATCCCTGATTTTTAATTTGATCAAACCATACACCGGATTTATCTATATTCAGGCTTCCTACGCGCTCTCAACTCGTCAAGAGTCAATCGAGGCTGAGCGCATCGGCTGGTGGACGAACACCTTCGGAAATGAGGGACAGCGACGTAGGAGGGTAAGGGCATCTTATTAAAAGTAATAATATTTATCAGTGCAAGATGTCTAATTGTGAAAGTTATCATTACCATTACAATGAGCTTGAGCATCTCAATCATGTTAACGCGCTATCATAGAAAACAATAAATCTTGTTTTGATTTTTTAAATTAATTTTGCTTGCATATGTTCTACGGGACTTATCCACAAAAATATTTAAAAAAAATATCAAACTGGCCCATTCTATAAAAATGCAACATTTAATTACAAATATTGTCAGATGTCGACAGTCGTCGCTGACGAGCAACTCTCCCCGGGAGCGAATGTACCGACTCGTTACCGTTCTACAGATTGTCTTTAGGTGAGATCTTCTTTAGTCTTTAGTCTTAGTGAGTCTTTAGGAGAGTCTTAGTGAGTCTTTAGGACAGACTGCAGCTATCTCGCCACCCGTAAGGCTGATGAATTGATTTCATTGTAATGTAAACTGTTTTATCGAGTTGATACTGATTTCGTTCTTCGAACGCGTTTATTTTCAGTTCCCTCTCCCTCTTTATCCTTTGCGTCTCCCTTCCCCTCATGTACAATCACGTCCAATCCACAGTAGAGTATGTCGACGCTCAGATGGCTTTTTGCGAGGTGATAATTTTTTGTGATGGCACGTTTCCGACAATTTTTTTGTGTATTTTGTGATTCAGAAATTTATTTTAAAAACTGATAACACTAACTTCGCTCATCCATTTGTGATTCAGAGATCGAATGACGAGGCGCTGGTCGAATTGTCCTTCGGCAAGGCTGATCTTGCTGGTAATCGAACGGCCCGTGCCGCCCTTCGTCATCATCGATTCGTTCCTCGAAGTTACGGAGAAGAGGTTTGTATTCGAGAACTCTTATTCCTCACTACGGAACAAAGTCTCTAAACTTTCTCCCTCTCTAAAATAATTCACTCCCTTTTGAATTTATGGATTTTAGTGATAAAATAGGGTAGCTTCGGTTTTATTTTCTCAGAATACAATAATTAGTATAAACCTGTCATTTCAGGTGACGGGCACCCCACTCGAGCAGCAGTGCCCTGGCTGCTGCATTCCCGGTCCTTCCGGTGCACGTGGACCCTCAGGTCGACCGGGCAAGCCCGGCTCGCCCGGTCTCGCCGGCAAACCAGGATACCCCGGTACCACGCCTAACCAGACCTGCCCAATCCAGGTAACTTCCGTGTGTAGAACATTAGGGATGTTGTCAGTGTATTTGGTTTCAATGATCTGATGTGAATAATCAAATCCTTTCAGGTCACTCGCGAGCCTCCTCCTTGCCGACCTTGTCCCAAGGGTCCTCCTGGCATCAAGGGATGGCCCGGATTCCCAGGAGATGTTGGAGCACCTGGCAACCCTGGAGAGCGAGGTATGCAGGCCCCTAAATTCCAAGAAGAAATCGATCAAATTTCATAGTATAGAACAGGACATTGTGGAATTTAGGAAATACAAATAGTTAAATTTTAATGGATTACAAATGTGCAGGCCACGATGGTGAGGACGGCGCGCCAGGAGAACCCGGACCCGTCGGCCCACCCGGCTTCCGCGGTGGTCCCGGAGCACCAGGAGAGAAGGGCGAGACCCCGGAGGGAGAACTGCGAGAGGGACCACCCGGTGACTCCGGTCTGCCCGGTCCCATCGGTGCCAATGGTCTGCCTGGTCTGCCTGGTCGCAATGGGCTTCCTGGTCCTCAAGGAGATCGCGGATGGCCAGGCATGCCGGGTGAAAGTGGCGAGAGTGGATATCCTGGACCCGAAGGACCGATGGGCGCGCAGGGTCCGCCCGGCGAACCCGGCGTCTGCGTGTGTCAGAATGTTGACAGTATTCTGCTGATTAACCCTGGTCCGGCCCCTGTAGCCAATGCCCCCGAGGAGTACGCGATGAACTATCCTACCAAGGGCAGTTACGGTGGTTACTCGGGATAAGGTTGCGGTCGCCGAGTGTACTCATCCTTCACTGCCTTATCTGTTTGACTTTCTCAGTGCAATTGCCTTCTTTCTCGACACGCGTGTACTCAAACCATTCCATATTACATTAATAATTGTCTATTTTATTTTCACCTCAACCTGTGTCTGTATTTCGTTGTTTTCCTTGTCCGAATAAAAGATTACAATAACGGGGTTCAAATAATCAATACACAATATGGGGTTCGAGTCCAAGCCTATACGATTAAACGTATTACAATTAATTGGACTTCTTCAAATTATCCTCAGAATAAGCTACATTTTCTACATTTATATTTTCTTCTCTTATCATTTCCTTTTCGGCGATTTTCTCTGTCTTCTTCGTCTCGATTGGGAATCCATAGACTGAATCAAATGGCAATCGGAGCGTAAGGCATACGCCGACCTTAACTTCCAATGTAAACTAGACATATGTAAATTTAAAAAGACTAACCGTAAACGTAACTATGATGGTGTAACACCCCTCGTGAATTGCGGAGAACAATCGCTGTTTCATCTGACAATTTTTTTACTAGTGATAGATCGCACTCGCAGAAATTTAAACATGTAAGTATTTTGATTTGTTCGCGATACTTGACACGTACCTGCAATCCTCTAACGAACATGACAATAAATCCTGATATTATTCCGACCGACATGAGAGTGCTCACTCTCTGAACGTGACGGGTGAATCCACATCTGGTAAATAGCACGTGTTACTCGAGTAATGAACGGAGAGCACTGTCAATATCATTTTCAGCTCATTTGGAGTACGTTCATTGTCTAATATAGATATCTACAATAACTAAGTGTTTAAGTTGTTTTTAAGAAATATTTCAGAAAACCTCCATAGCATCAGCATCAAGGAAACAGATATCATTATTGCGTGTACGACCCGTTCCGGAAGTGCTACCTGAATTTCCATTAAAAATTACTTTATATATTTTTTATTCATATTAATTATAAAAATTTCCACTAACATGTTTCAATTGGTGTGCGACTATTAATCCCGCAGATTTATCAGCCATATCCAAGTCGATAGGAAGATTTAGTGACCTTGAATAATGCAAACAAATAATTGACACTCATAAATGAATAAAATAATCGAAAAATTTGTAGTCTTCTCGCAGTGTTCATTGAATTTAACTGGTGGCTTCTTTCTTTAAAAAAATAATAATAAATATAATCATAAAACTTTTTGTTCGATAAATCCTTTCTATAATAAGGATAATAAACAAACCAAACATATCCGTGCATCCAAATTGGGTTGAAGAGGAATTCGAAAGTGTGATAGGCGAAGAACGAGGCAAGCCCAATTCGATATGTTCTCTGAAAATCAGAAGTCATTACTGCTTCATTCAAATCTAATTTAGTTATTAATTCCTCAATATGCCCAGACTAAAATCATAAAAATATCGAAGCCACTTACATAAATGAGAGAATATATTCCACTTACATCAATGGTCTTTCTAACTCCTTGTTCCAATATACTCAGCTCCTTTTCATCCTCATCAGGTAACACGAATAGTGAAACGAAATCTCGAAACATCTGAAACAATCACTCAAAAAAAGAAAAATATCATGAAAATACGTGCAAGCAAAATTTGTGATCGATCCCGAGTAGCCCCATTCCGTTCTCTCTCCCTTTTGACCTTGTCTCAGTTCTGAAGAGTGAAAGTACTCTTCTCTCTCATTCTCATTCTCTCATTTTCACGCGATCTCTCTGTGAACTTGCACGGAGGTCATTTATACGCTATTTCAACTAACATAATTCATATTCATAAAAATAGCAATGTCAATTCAATCTTCATGTTCATAAGATGATAAGTCTCATTATTTGGATATTGGTAAGGCATCACTAATTAATAGTGTATTATGATAAAGTATTCTCAATCTGCCTGACGATATTCCACTCTGACTGATCTCTTCCTCTTCCTTCTCCATCGCCCCTCGGAAACAATAAATCCAAAGGGCTATTCCGAAGAGTAAATTAGACTGGATGGGAATGGACGGAGAGCGAGGGAGAAAGGAGAGTACCTGCGAGAGACTCTCGCACATCTTCAATTGTAATCCCATGAGAAGATGTACTAGCAAATTCAAATTATCTAGTGCGCGCTGTAAATATCCGAGAAAAAACATACAATACACCCAGAGTGAAACGGGCCTTTGACACACAAATATATCTTCTTTTTTAATTGTTAATCTCAGCATCGCTGCATTATATCTTAGTTTTATTCCTTGAGGATGAATGTGTGTATCCTTGGAATGTGAATGATAGTAATCGACTTCGACCACAGCCAACAAACTGAGGAAGGGGAGTGAGACGACGACTGAGTGACGAGAGTCTTCACACCTATCTTCTCTCTCTCTCTCTCCCTTCTTATCTCTTCTTCATCTCGATCTGCCATCCTTTCTCTCCATCACTTTCGCCAGTTGTCTCCCGAATAATGCACAAAAAAGTTTTTTCACTCACTCTCAGCACTTATCATTTTTCATTTCCTTTATTCCTCTTTCAGTTCTTTTGAACACTCTGTATTGATACTCTTCTAACGTCAGCCAGATATACGAGAGAGAATGGGGAATTGAGAGAGATAAGCCTTGCATCGATGTATGAAAGGGACTTTCCCTGATTCAATCAACGCTGCTTTTTGTCGTCTTTCTGTTGAAGAAATGTGGTATAGATCACTTCTTCATTGAATAATCCATGGACTCTTCGATAGTACAACTGCAATTCCTCTTCTTTTGTGCTGAAAACCTGCAATCATCAATCTCAAGAAGCGAACATTTCCCATTCTTTTTAGGCTACAATTTCATCCTATGCTGCTTCACAAAGATTCAGTCTAGCATTTATTCATTGGCGACTCCGTAACCTAGCTTGTGCAAGCATGTATGCATTGTAAACTCATTATAAAGAGAAACGTCATTACTGAATTGGAATTGGTTAAGTTCGAAGATCCCAATCCCTCCCCCCATGATGTTTCCTTCTGCAGATCTATTACCTTGATATCAGTCAGGATGAATGTATACGCACTCCATACATCCAGATATCCTTCACAAGAAAGGTTCACTGATTTGCATGGGTCCGCACTTTTGAGTGCCGGAATCTAGACAGGGGGGGGGGGGGGGGGGGACATTATCTGCTCAAGCAATCTCTTAGTAGCCAGAAAGTGGCGGACGTCTCCATTGTGACAGCAGTGACATAACTCATCGAGGAGCTTATGCAGACAGGGAGAAGAAGAAGAAGGAGAGGAGTATTCATTCCTCTCTCGGCCGTCCGATTGTGTAAGCAAAAGCGTCAGTTCAGGCTTCTCAAGAAATTTTTCTTGATTTCTCACGCTCACTCGAGAATATGCATATTTGTTGCCAAATGACTTGTTCGTCTCGCTCGAAATTAATTCGCATTAATTTCCCAGCTCCTTTCATTTTTATAGAACTGTAAAAAAACTATGATTGTTCAACTTATGTTGTGTGTGTTACGAACGGGAATGAAATTGAATACTCCCTTCGGACACTGAAAGATAGTCGCCTCGCTCGTCTCTCTATTTCTTATCAATCCTTGTTTCATTACAAACGAGATGGCTGAAAAATCACATTGATTTTAGAAGCACTTACTTATTCCCTAGGCCTCTATGATTTATCGTCACGACAGATAATAACTTCCTTAAAGTTATGCGATCCATCACTTCATGATACTTGGGTTGTCTGGATGAAGATTCCGTATCTCGTACTTTATTTCGGTCAGAGTTGCAAAGGAGTATGAATAACGTAGAGATGGATTCTTCATGGTTACATCCCTACTATCCTTCAATCCCTCATTATAATCCATTACCTCGATCATCATTTTCCTTTTCCTTCTTCTCTTCCATTCTCCTTTCGTTGTGAGCGTGCCCTCTGGCAATTCCCTCGGGAATCTAATCTTCCTCTACCCTCTCCTTTCGCCCCGAATCCTCCTTCCAACTTCTCAAGCTCTTCAGGACCGGCTTATTGGCAGTGAGCGCTTGTCCGTCGTTCGAATTCGACCCCAAATCTCGCCCAAAATCGTGCATAAATGATGTTGTTTTGTGCTCAATGATCCCCTTTCCGGGGGTGTAGTACCGCTCACTTTTTGCTTTATTTTCCCCAAGTCTTCTTATTGTCTTCTTCTTTTTCTTGTTACCACCTTCTGTTTTCAGTCCGTCTTCTAACTTCTTTTGTGGAGTCTTCGTCTTCTTCCCACTTTCTCTTCCTTTTTCTTTATTTCTTCGTGTTGTTCGGTCTTTCTTTATCACTTCACTGTTATTTTTTAGGAATAGAAAGAAGGGAACTAATTTGTATTCAGCAGCAATCATACAATTTATTCATTCTCATTATTCATTATTGTTTCAGTTACTGCTTGCAGAGAGAGAAAGTGTATACACCCGAGAGAATCAACCCATATATCAACACAACTGCGCATCTCAGGGGACTCGTTCCGCGTACAAGATCCCCTGCAAAGGTCAGTGGATCCAGAGGAGGTTAAGCCCTATTTCTAGCTATTTCTTTCCTAATTTTTTTGTTGTCTGAGACCCGTACCAAAGCCCAATTTCCTCTGCGAGCAATGACTTCAGCCAGCGGATTGGATGGATAGATAGAGTAATGGAAATAAGATCCTCAGTCTCTCACAGCTGAGAAGCCGATTCATCCCATTAAACTTTGAGAGGTCTAGTTAGTACCGTTGAGTACCAATTAGTGCGACTATAACGTCGAGATAACGGGCGCATCTGGATAGCGTATGCTTGTTATTGGAATTGTTATTGGAAACCTTTATGTATCGTAACATTCAAATGCTTAGCGGGGACGCTACGGTGTTTAGCGCATAATACGGAACATTTTATTGGTTCGAATACCTCCCATTTTGTCGTACTCCCTCTTCCTGCTCTAGACTCTGGTCACATTGAATTGCATCTTCTTCTTGAGGGTGGTCGAGTTCTCCACTAACTAGAGACCGAGTCCCCTCTTCTTCCAGTCTATGTTTACGAAGTATCCCCCAGACCCAAAATGCTTATTCGGAGAATCGGACCACCAACTCATCATTATTGTTCTGGAACTCATATTCGTCAAATTTCTTACAAATGAGAATGTGATCTTGGTTTGAACAATTGTTTCTCTTCTCAGAGAGGGATAAATTTTGTCAAGCAAGAGAGAGTGAGGGAGATCATTCACTTTTCCTCCCTCGCATCCCTCACATTTTTCAACCTCGCCTTGCTGACTCTCCGATTTCACGAGGAAGTCTTATGTTTTTTCTATTGTTCCGAAACATCATTTTTCACCAATTTCACTGTAAATACTACATATTTTCCCAGTTGCCCGTGAATTTTACTACGATTTTGTTCGCCCCTCTTCTCGCCTCATTTTTCTTCTTCCCTTCCTTCTTGCTCGTCCATCAATTTCTCCTACCAATCATCTTCAGAGAGCACATTTTTGCTTTGCCTTCCAATCTCTCACCCCTCTCTCGCTCTCTCCCATCTCCCCACTCTCTTCGCTTCCCTTCAAATGAGAAGTGTAATGCATCTTTTGACGTTCTGCTCGATGCGACAATGAGGCCATACATTTGGCGACTAATCAGGCAAAATTCAAGTGTTTATTTATCAGACGTCTCTTTGATAAAAACACACAATCTAGCAAGAGAAAATTGTAACTGCGAAGCAATGCGGAGATGCACCACATGAACAATTCATATCAGCATCACTAGAGATCAAAGGAAATAGAAATACAGAAGGAGTACGGAAGAACCGTTTTCAATTTGAATAAAGATGTTACTCCTCTCTTGTATCCCTCCTTCCTCTCTCTCCCTCTGCTACTCTTTCTCTCTCATTCACACAAGCAGTCATCGTCGATATTTCTCTCTCGTCCTCTTTCTCTTCTTCTTCCTCCTTCCCCTCCCCCTTGGCCCTCCCTCTCTATCTACACTTCCCGAGACGCTTTGCCATTGTTTCGGGCCGCGCTGATTCGATTTGGGCATGGCTAAAGTAAGAAATATTGCAGATTGGAGGAGTGCGAATGTGCAGAAACTGAGACGTTACTGCGTGAGAGTGGAAGCGACTGGGGATACACGCTAAATGGGTAAGCACTATTATTCGACACCTCTAGCACTGCCTTCACCTCCTCTTATGAAAAAACTGAGAACAGTGAAGTACTTATTGTTTTCAAACTGTCCTGGAATTTTTTATATCGAAACTAATTGACTTCCGGCATTCACATAGTTTCTTTATTGGATTTCGAGTTTTCAAAGTTTGTTCTTCGTCGAAAGCTTCACCTAAATCTATTCATTGTTCAGGTGTGTGGCCTCGCGGTCGCTACAAGTCGTCGTCCAGCCCACATCTTGATTCCCTCCTAATCCTCCCCTCAATCTCAACCGAAAAGAGCGTCGTTTCCTGTCACGGTAGATCACCTTTACATACCCTAACTATTAGCAATGATATCCACACAATAATAATCGTCATCTTGAGAAGATACTGTGAATTGTTATTAGTAAAGCTGAGAAACGACGAAAATATAAATTTGAAAAGTGACTCAGCAAAGAAATGACCATGGCATTCTTGATGACGCTGGAATTCTGAAAGAGCATTACATAATCCTCCCTTTTCTTTCCAGCCAGCCCTTCGGGGCAACGCGCCCCACAGCGCATTCCATTCTCTACTCCGCTACAATCCGCTCATAGACCAAGGAAAAGGATGGGACAAAGGGTTGCGAAGCAGCAAATGCAGGTTTGATCGTTTACCGTCTGTATAAGAAATATGGATTGCGTGTAACATAATAAGAATAAAACATCGTTAATCTCATATCTCATATCAAAACAAAATAATAATATACAAAATATGATTGTTGTTATTGTTATTGTTATTATTTATTTATCATTGCTATTGTAAATTATTTTAATATAATAATTTGATTGTAGGCCGGTGTTCGTCTCTATCATCAACGACATCATCAACAGGCAGTGCAGAAGTGGACGACTGCATTGAGTACTTTACAGTGAGCATATATTTCATACAATTTTTTGCCTATGCATGTCAAAGAACCGACATAAAGTTAGAAAAAAGCATATAGACAAAAGCTTGATCGTCGATGAGTCTTATCAAATCAAGGAGAGGATAATTTGTCAATGCTTTTTCAGTCAAGGTAATCAGTTAATCTCTTTCAGAAATCCGGAAGACCGCTTCATCACGTTGGGCTATCTCGCTCAAGCTTTTTGCGATGCGGGAGACTGTGAGGCGACGCTACACTATGCATTGTTGCAAATGGAATTAGCCAGCGAGAAGAATGATGAGTACGTTGCATCAGCGCAATTAAAGATATACATATACCAACACACGAATAATTAGCTAATGAAAAATAATGTGCGTTGGACTAAGAAACGTTGAATTGTGCTCAATTGGAGATTGTTTTCAGATATATGAAGTCAGAAGCTTTTCTAAATCTTGCCAAAGCATATGAGAAACTCGCCGACTATAGTAAAGTAAGTGCCCCACATACATTTATACTGTGCAAAACATATTTACTCAAAAAAATCAAAAATTGCTCCAGGCTCTCTCCTATGGGAAGGCTTCACTACAGCACCCGAGCATGGATCCGAGAACTCCTGGCTATGCGCACTTGTGTAAGCCATTCATACAAATTTATGCAAAAGATCAAGGACTCAGTTTAGGTTGAATGACTGAATTACAATTTACGCCAACAAAAAATATCTCATTTCAGCACTTGCCATGGCGCATCTCGGCTTGTCACAGTTTCAGCAATCATTAGAGTCTTTCGAGGCAGCAATGAATGTCAGTTGCTCTTGCTGATGCAGTGTAAACTAATGAAAGATTTTTTTCTTTGTAAATCTAATAAAAAATTTAAATTAAGGTGGCGAACACGTCGGATGATCGGTTACTCGAACTTCAGATTTGCGTCGGATTAGGCGTGCTATTCACACTGTTGAGGTAAATTGTTGGATTTTGTGAGAAGGGAGTGGCACGAATATCTGGCTAACGGAATTCTCTATGCGAGATTATGTGGCACTAACACCCTATCACAGTTACAAAACTCCCTATAGTTCATTTCTCGTTAAACCGAGTTATGATCGATTAGCTGCTTGACAAAATGAACCTGCGGAGCAGGCAACTTGCGAGAGAGAAGGACAATGAAGAGACGGCGCAAGAATCCGCCGCTTGTCTATGATAATTGAGCCAGCATTCGTGCCTCTCCCCCCTTTAAACATTAATATTACACACATATTTCAGGGACATTACAAAATCGTTGATCTTCCTTCGGAATGCACTCGCGATTGTGCAGACTGTGACAGTGGAAGATGTGCATGCGAAATATCGCGCCCTCATCCTCCTTCACCTTTCGGTCAGCCAATTCTCTTCTATTTTCTGCATATATTATCAAACATTTCGTGTTCTAATGCGTATAATTTTCAAGGTTGCATTGCGAATACGAGGCTCGCTGGTCGAAGCAAAGGAGGCTTGTGATGTGAGCTGGCTTTCTTATTATTTATGGAAAATTCAATATAAGGTGTCGTGTCGACAGTTTTTTTTGTGAAAATGCAAAAAAATATGTTGAATTTTTTATCTAGTATGCATAATCTTGACTACTTTATTACTATTTGGTAGTTTGCTTTTTTTAGTTGTTTTAAATATTGGCAATGTATAAATTATTTGAAAATCTGAAAATAATCTATAGCATATCACAATAGTAATACAAAGAAATCGAGTTTATATCAAATTTTGCTCTATACGAAACACAGATGCCCTGGGACCGCGAGATGCCGTCCAGGACCGAAAGGGACAGCCTCCGATTGGTACAATAAACTTTACAATTACAACTCAGGAGGCGCTGAGACTGTCATCCGAATGTGGAAATCGCACATTACACGCCCGATGCATGTGCAGTTTAGCTGATATCTACAGAGAACTGGGAGAGTCGGAAGCCAAAGAGACGATCACTGTATGTTGTATTTTCTGTGTTAATTCTGTATCCGCTGATGAAACAAGCGTAACTTATGATTTACATAACATCTTCTTTTCAGAAATCCTGGGCTCGTTACGAAGAAGCGTTTCGGATAATGCGCAGCTCATCCGATCGACAAGTATGTATTTTTCCATAATGCGGTTTCCCAAACAAATTCTGGCACTAGGCCAACTCGCTATAAGCCGGTTCATTGTTGTCCTAGAAACTCGGAAGCTTCAGAAATCTAATATAACTATGGATTATAAATTATGGTTATGGACAATGTGACGTTGACAGATTAGGCACCTAAATATTCGTGTTAAAACTATATTATATTAGGAATACAATAAAAAGTAATACAATAAAATATTATAATACAATAAAAAGATATAAATGATAATTGTAAATGCAGGGCGAGATGGTTGTGCTAGCGTCGATGGCCAAGTCCGCCAGCGAGAGTCGTTCGCATTACTCGGGACAATGCGAGTGTCAGGTATTTTTATCGTCTTTATTGAAATTGTCCGGTCTCTTACATTAAAATAATCAGGCTATATCGCTCAACAAGAAGTGTCTCGAGATAGCTAAGATGATCGGATGCAAGGTTTGTATTTTAATCTTTTTTTGAAAATTTTTAATTAAATTTTCTTATTTGTGTGAAAACACAAAGACCAGTTGTCTGACCTTCTGCTTTACATTTCCTTCTTATCCTCTCAATTTATCCTCTTCTTTTCTTCCTCATTGCCTGACAGATGGATCAATCAAACTGACGCAATCGCCGCAAGAAATATATATTAGATAATCCTGTTTGAATGATTGTGCATTTAAATTTTCTGACTATTACCTTTGCGTCAAAGCACATCGAATATATATAATCAATTGGAATTCGTTGTGATACATTTTTATAGCATACCAAAGCGAGTGAGATATAGGGAATACAACTAAGTGTACTCGAAGACAAAATGGATTAGAGGCATCTCAAATGGAAAACAACGCTTAAGCTCGTTAACATGCGTAGCTTGTTAGTATGTGAAAACACAAGAATAATTGCATTACAACTGTGTTGAAAATAAAATGCATTCAATTAAAGCGTAAATTTTTTTTTTCAGTACGCGATGCTCAAATGCCATTTGCGACTGGCAGAATTGTATGGGCAATTGAGTGACGATGACAGCGAAGAGGTAAGAAATGGGGAGAAGTGGGAGAATGATCATTTCCATCCTTCATTCCACGTGAGCGCTCCCTACATTCTGAACTGCTAAAAAACAGAAGGAATCCAGAAAAGATCGACGTAACTGTTACAAGAAAACAATAAATTATTCATTATAGATAAAATAGGTAAAGGTAGTTCCGTCTTCAGCGTATTTTTCAACGCGCAAAACATGCTCAGGTTCTTTTGATCGGTGTGCACGCATCACATAAATAACGGTATAAATTGTCTGCGCTATTCCCTCCTACATTATTCATTGCAACAAACGACTTTGAAACACAAAAACACTGCAAATGAAAGAATTATCTATACACATTATTGTCAGATTGCGCGAAAAGCCGCTTCCGGACTGACTCAAGAGATGGAATTGTTCTGTAACTTCTGTGGACAACGATTCGCGATGAAGGACGAAAGTCTGCAGGCATTGCGATGCTCCCATATCTTCCACGAAAAGTTAGCATCAAATTTATAATTGTTAATCTATATTCTTATAATGTTCACTATTGAAGAACTCTAAATGCTTCCAGATGCTTGCACACTTTTCTCAAAGAGCGAACGGACCAGACCTGTCCAAAAGTAAGTGAAGTTTGAAAAATAATAATTATATATCACCCCTGTCACGAGATAATCGAGCTAAAATGGGAATTTCTGGGATTGGAGCGAAAATCGTGAAATGAGTTAGCATCAGTTTTGGGCACCTCTGGGCATGTCCTAGCATCGCTCAAAGTCCCGTTGTGCAGATTTCACTTTGGAGCTCTCTACACCGGGTGGGTTTCCTGGAGCCCCAACTTTGACCGGATATATCTCGGTTCCGGTGCAATTCGAAGAGAAATAGTTCTTAGAGTAACCCCGTCTATTTTTGGATGCTCTATCGATCTGAACCGGTTTGAAGTCATGAAAATGCTTCTGAGCGGTGCTATACTAAAGGATGCATTATTCGAAAGTGTAGGAAACGGCGCAGCTAATTTTTGGATATGGCATGCATCTCGCCGAGATCTTTCGAATGAGTGGTTTATGGAATATATCGATCCATGGAGCGGTGTCATTTACCCCCTCGAAGTATCTGAGATGATTTGAAGATTTTTTTCAACAGCGAGTGAAAAATTTTTCAAATGAGAAAAGTGTAATCATTTCGCATGGAGCACAGTGAAGTGAACGGTCTTGAATGAAAATTACTTTTGAAAAACGTTTCAAATCATCTCAGATACTTCGAGCTGGTAAATGTCACCGCTCCATGGATCGATATTTTCCATAAACCACTCATTCGAAAGATCTCGGCGAGATGCATGTCATATCCAAAAATTAGCTGCGCCGTTTCCTATTTCAATTTCAATTTCAATTTCAATTTGTTTATCCACCAGGGTGAGTAGAGAGAGAGAATGATGTATATTCTTCGACATTGTTCGGTGGAGGTCCGTCGTCTTGGTGGCGATTCGGATTGGGGGGTGGGGCTTCGGGGAAAGCAGCAGGTCGGGTGTTTGCAAATTAGAGGCGTAAAAGAGAATCAGAAGAGAATGATATAGAGGGAAGAGAGAGAAGGTGGGAGCGGAAATTGAAAGGCGAGCTTATAGCATATTCTTCAGAAAGCACGTTCCATTGATCAATGACTCTAGTTACAAAACTTGAATGAGACGTTGGCGGGACAAATGGCAGTGCGATGCGCAGAGAGTGGGCTCTACGGAGGCTACGGGTAAGGGGGGAAAGCTTAAATAGGTTAGAGTGGTCATAGGAGTAGAAACCATGGACAGACTTGTGAAGAAAAAGGAGGTCGGAGATGAATCTTCTGTGCTCAAGAGTTTGTAGTGAGAGTTGGTTTATTCTATCAGGATAGAGTGAGTAAGGGATACGACAACGAGTGAATAATCGCAGAGAAAAGTTGCGTTGGACCGCTTCTATTTGGTTAGCAAGAGTAACTGTGTGAGGGGACCAAATGACGGAACCGTACTCGAGAAGTGGCCGAATGAAAGTGGTGTAGGCACGCGAATACAAATTAGGGTCTGATGAGAAGAAACATTTGAACATAAGGTTAACTTTCGCTCTAGCTTTAGAAGTCATCTTTGAAACATGGTCCGTGAATTTAAGAGAGGGATGCATAATTACTCCTAGGTCTTTCATAAACGGAGAAACGGTCAAGGGGATTCCATTAATAAAGTACTGTTTACGAGAAGAGAGGGTACCGTAATTGACAACAGTGCATTTATTTTCGTTGAGCGATAGGTTCCACTGTTGAGACCAGTCGAAAACAGAGTTAATGGCAGATTGAAGGAGGTCCGAATGTAAAGGAACTTTAGCATAAATCTTAAGATCGTCTGCGTAAATACCATACTAAATTTCAGATGGAAGAGTTGTAGACAGGTCGTTAACGAAAAGTATGAATAAGAGAGGACCTATACAAGAACCTTGAGGTACCCCGGAAGTGACTAAAGAGGGAGTAGAGAGTGAATTGCCAATGAGGACGTGTTGAGACCTATTGGAAAGGTAATTAGCAATCCATGAGACAATACTAGAAGGAAACCCTAGCTCAGCTAGCTTATGCAAAAGAAGACGATGGTCTATGCTGTCGAAAGCCTTCCTGAAGTCAAAGTAGATCGTGTCAAATGAAGAGTTTTGAGACTTAAATAGAAGGTAGTCTGAGTGAGTTTGTACCAGCTGGGTACACGTGGAGCGGTCGATACGGAATCCAGCTTGGTTTACGTCAAAGAGCTTGTACTCATCAAGATACGAAGTGATTTCAGAGATCAGAATTTTTTCGAAAATCTTTGTCACAGAGCAGGTCAGACTAATAGGTCGAAAAGAGTTGATAGAGTTGGAAGAGGTTTTAGGGATAGGTTTCACAATGGCTATTTTCCAAATCTCAGGGATTAACTTAGAATGCAACGATTTGTTGAAGATTATCAGTAACGGAGAGACTACAGAGAACTTACATTTGCTGTAGAAGATGTTTGGTAGACCATCAGGAGAAGAGTTGCATATAGGCACAAGGGAGCGAATAGCAATAAGAATCTGCTCAGGGTTAATACAAGGAAGGTCAAATTGTGGGATTACAGGTGAGGGTGTCGGGTGGGTAAAAGGGCCGTGTAACGGAGAGGTAGAAACAGAGGCAAAGTACCTAGAGAAAGCGTGGGCCTTATCAGTGTTAGAGAGAAGATGCGTGCCATCAATGTCAACTATTCCCGGAGGAGCGGAGTTACAAGATTTGAGACGAGATTTACAAAGGGCATAAAACGCTTTGGGGTTTTTCGAGTCAACAACACTTGTTTCGATTCTCACAGAATGCTCTCGTAATGACCTCTCAAAACGTTTAACTAGATGTATTGTACGAACGCTATTTGGTGCAGCAATAGAAGCTCTGTGAGATTTCCCATAGAGAATGCGCAGGTGTTTAGGATAGCGAGAGAAAGGAGCAGAAGTGGTCTTGGGAACAAAAGTGTCAAGAACAGAATTTGCAAACTCACTGAAGTAACTAAATGCGTTGTCCGCATCAAGGGAGGAAAGGGCGAGAGTCCAATCATGAGCTGACATACAGTTGTTAATTGACTCCCAATCGGCAAGATGATACTGTCTAGAAGGCACGAATTCGCGAGAGGGAGGGGAGGCATGACCAAGTGAGAAAGTGATACTGGAATGGTCTGCAAAAGGTATAGTAGGGGCAACATTTCTGACAATGTCTTTGTTGCAAAGAATAAGGTCAAGAGTATTCTCTCCACGAGTTTTAAAGTTGACAAACTGGGTCATACGGTTGTCCGAAGTGAAAGAGAGAAAGTCGTTTTGACTTTCGAATAATGCATCCTTTAGTGTAGCACCGCTCAAAAGCATTTTCATGACTTCAAACCGGTTCAGATCGATAGAGCATCCAAAAATAGACGGGGTTACTCTAAGAACTATTTCTCTTCAAATTGCACCGGAACCGAGATATATCCGGTCAAAGTTGGGGCTCCAGGAAACCCACCCGGTGTAGAGAGCTCCAAAATGAAATCTGCACAACGGGACCTTGAGCGATGCTAGGACATGCCCAGAGGTGCCCAAAACTGATGCTAACTCATTTCACGATTTTCGCTCCAATCCCATCCCCAGCTCGATTCTCTCGTGATAGGCGTGATATAATTTTCAGTGTCGCTGCCGTGCTTTCCTCAGCGACAATATAAGTCTACGAACGCCATCGATCTGCTCGATTGATGTAGAGCCAATGCCTGGAAGTGAGCTCTTCAAAATTCATCTAAAGTGATATTAAAAAATAATATGAATTTTCAATTAAACAAATGAAAATTGAATTAGAAGTAACTAAATTTCGAAAGTGTATTGCCTAATTTGCAACTGGGAAAATGCTGCAACACGTACCTATCTATATTTCCATGGTCGAAAAAAAATCCCGTCATATCAGAATGTTTAGCTCATCCGTTTTCTTTCTTCTCGTTATCTCGTCTGCCAAAGGGAACAGTCTCTAGCCTTTATCAACTAAATCCGCCTCTTATCAAATCAATTCCTACTTCCCTTGTGGCATTTCACCACAGCAAGCACAAGCCAAATCATCTCCTCTATTTTCACTTGCGAACACACCCGAAAAGTTGCAAAAAGTGGACATTAAGATGGCTTGTATTTTTTAAATGTTTTCTGAATTGTGCTCATACAGAAAAAGAAGATCGTCCAAACCAAAAGCGCCATCGCAGGTTCCCGAACCGGTCCCAGTCCTCCCTATGTACCTCCTGGTGCTGTAAGGACTTGTCTGGTCAACGCGCCTTCATTCGATGAAGGAACACTCAAACGGGGAAATCACGTTGGAAACCATGATGAGTATAGTACGATACGGTGAGTTCTAGTGTTGCAAATGCCAGAGATAATTGCAATGAAATATTCCCTAGTTAATGTAACACCAACTATTTTTAATATTTTCCCACATATATTCAGAAGGCGGTATGCTCAAGATAATCACGTAAACTTCCGTGAGACCAACGGACCGACTTGCTCAACATCTGGTAATAATATTTAATTGCTTATCTAGAGGTATCATCGTAATAGTCACAGTGCTGAAATTTTCTTTCAATATTCGATTGCCATAATATTTGTACTTTCAATCCAATTGAAACTCTAAAATAAAATAATAACAAGAATAATATAGTAATAAAAGAAATAATTGCAGGCTTGCCGCCGCCTCCTCCACCCGTAACTTGCACTAGTAACCATCGACAGATGAGTGCTTCTGTCACGAGTTCCATCGACGAAGCAATGACAGCAGAGATGGTAATTTTGATATCGTATCTTCATTTCCTGTAAGGAAACGACCATTATCTGTATTTCTGAGTAATTATTTTCCACCCAATTAAGGGGGTTAAGAAATACTGGTAGTGTCTTGTAACCACTATCCAAATTCACCGCCATCGCGCACACAACACCCGGTTAGTCTCGCAACAGTCCACTGTTCTCACGCGTTAGACCCCAGTTATAGCGCATACTTAGGGTAGTCGACAACGCGTTAGATACACGTTAGTAAGCAAATCACTACTTTTCTTTTTACTTGAAACAGTTGTTGATGGTTAGAATGGAAATTTCATCTCATTATTATAGCAACACTACTTTCAATATCTCAATTAGTTTAATATTTTGTGCAGGCAACTTCCCTGGAGCGATTGGACAGTGCTATTCATGCCAATATCGTTGAGCAAAGGAAGGCAATGGTAATCATGAACCAATTATTCCTATACAAATATAATATGTCAGGTCGCAGCAAAGAAGCCACCCCCGCCGCCTCCTCGAAAACCACCACCGCCATGTTGTGGGGTATGTAGCTACTTTATCGGGTGTATATATATTCTTATGGATATCTCGTAGGGGAAATTTAGTGGCTACTTAGAGATTGTGAACCGCTAAAAATCACGTTATAAAAAATGGTCGACAAACTCCGGTGATCACAACAGTTTGCAGCGCTATCTGAGTATAGGTAAAATCGATAATACTATTCTCATATATTTGCAGGATGGTGGTCTTCCTCCGTCAGTTCATTCCATCATCTCTCTTCCTCCTCCCCAATCTCTTCCCGAGAACGGCCCACTTGTATTCACTCGAGGCCCCACAATCACAGATGTGTGATCGTTGATCTTTGACAGTTCTCCTCATTTTCCCACTCCAGTGGCCATCCCTATTTTATCATTCCGTTTGGTTAAGTTGCAAGTGATTAGAGACAGACAGCAAAAAGAACACGTTTCGCTCAACAATCTGCCTTTTCGTGCCCCACCCTCACAGGTAGCATGCATAGTGCAAATGCCAATCTCCTCCTCTTCCCTTTTTTATTTCCTTCTGCATACCTTCTAACTTTTGTCCCGGTCGGCAATCCCTTCTTTCTCGATAGCTAATTTACTTCCCCTTTTCATCGGTTCACTTCCCTCCTTCCCGCTTAGTGCGCACTCCTATCTCTGTGATTTCTCATCATTTTCACCATTTTTCCAAACTTATCAGATTGTTTTATCTGCACTGCCTAGCGAGAGCCTTTGCATAGTGTGCATTAGAGTATTTCTTATATCAAATAAGTTTTTCAATCGATCTTCACCATTCCATCGTGCTTTATCTTCTTCTTTCTTTTTATGAGAGATTAATTTCGCATTATAAATATATTCAAATGATGCAGCCCTATTCTAAGCAATGTATTACACTGAACCCTACAGTAGCTACAGCAATCATTTAGTATTTAGTGTTTTAGCATTTAGTGTTCAATCGATGATGGACAAAAAGTGTGGTATGGGAAAGATTGGCCTAATCTAATTGACATACACGCTTGATCAGTTGTGCGTTCGAAGTGAAGAGGAAATAGAGATAACAGCGAAAGTCGATCACTTTCACTATTCTCGTTTTAATACTCACTTTTAAGGTTTTCGTGAGAGATGAGTAATAATCAGGCAAGATTAGAGGAAGAATGTTTGTTTCTATCCGCCCGATTGCATGAAATTTACTAGAATAAGGAATTCTTGATATAATCGTGATTACCTGCAAGTTTGAATCCATATTTGCCAAATAAATCATTTTCAGTGGCGTTATCATCAATTTTTACGATGAGGAGGAGGTTCACCCTCCTCCTCCCTTTTCTTCTTCTGATAATAACTGTCGATGCTAGAAGGCGACCAGGAGGAGGAAGGGAGTTTCCGTCCAGGTGAATATTCACCATTTTCATTTCCTCCCTCTTTCATCCCTCTCAAATCCATACCCTTCCGATGTGCTAAATTTTCACTCTTATTATGAATACCCTTGTGATTACCAAGTGCATTTCAATCGGTAATCGCTTCATATTCACTAAATTTTGAACCCCCCCCCCCCCCACCGCCCCGTACGATCCTTATCTTTATTCTTTCGCACATTTATCTTCCCCTCACATTTATCTTCATTTACTTGTTCGGTTCCCACTAGATCCTTTACGACCTATACAACGAAACACATTAAATTGATGAATGAGATCTGCACTGACTAAGCATTAATCATCACTATTAGGATTGCGAGTTCGGTATCGATAGAGTACTACCTACCGTCATTTTCCCCATCTATCTTCGTGATTGTAACACCGATACCGAAACTGCAATCATAATCACGACTAATTTGTTGCACACTTGCACTCTTTCTGTTTCGTTCAGTCACCGTCATGATGGAGGCATGGGCTGGCTACAGGATCTCGACGAAGACCTCGTATTACTGTGATTTCCAAATTAACTTTATCACTTTGAGATTAAGAATATAACATTAACGATGCACAATTATCTGCGTTTCGTTCTTGATATCGCGTTACACAACACGCAATATCATTAAATTTTACGAAAAATCCAGAAATCGGCATCAGAAATTTTGAACGAAGCTCATTTTTGAGAAAAATAAATCCGCAGAATCCGCATATTTATTACGCACCGTGATTTGATATTTATTTTCAGAGATTCAGAAGGGCGTACAATACAGCCATGGAATTCACAACCAACGACGAGCCGTCAGGTGCGCATGAAATAAATAAAAAAAATAGAATATTTGCAACTTGAAACTGATCTGGCAACACATTTTCAATAAAATAAAAGATTATTTAGGAAAGTACTACCACTACTAGTACGACTACAACAACGACTACAACGACAGAGAAGCCGACAACAACTGAAGGTACTAACAAGAGGTAGTGGGGGGGGGGGGGGGGGGCGGGGTAACTTCTTCATAGATTTAAAAGTGTGCAATGCAACAATTTAAAAGGGTTTCATTTTTCAACGTTTGCAGCCTCAAAAACGTCAACAACGAAGACAACAGCAACGACGACTGAAGAAACGACGACAAAGATGAGAAAGAAAGTGAAGATAAAAGTGAAAAAGAAGAAGTCTAAAGAAGAAAAGAAGGGAACGGACGAGGGTGTGTTTAATATTCATTGTTTTATTTAATTAATTTGACCGGCATCAACCAGTGAATACATCTTGAATGAGGAATTTTGATCTGTCTCTGAAAAATGACTAAAGGTGCAATTATTTCAGATTCAATCGTAACACTTATAACCGACACGCTTCTCGACTTCGAGAACGACAATGAGACGATAGTTGATGATGGAAAAAGTTTGGGTACTAACAAGACTGTTCTTATAGTGGATGCTACATATAAGGTAAGCCAGCAAAGATTATTATTATATGCGTCGTTGAGGTTCACTCTGTAACATGAATCCCCTTTTCACATTACCGAAATTACATGCGTGGACAAAAATTCGAGTCTCCAAATACATGTTCATTAATTGAACAATTATGGTGTAGGCCGATCGCCTCGGTATCAACTCGTCATCGCTAGAGCAGTGCGAGCTATGGCAGATATTCTGGACACTCAATGGAAGCACGCCAATCGATAACGTCAGAAATCATGGCTTCGTTTCAGTTTGCACTTGAATTTCATATTCTCTCAAAATATCTTGCTTCAAATACATAAAATTTATTGAAAACAGCGTACTTGCCATTGAAGGACAATTCAACTGCAGAGGAAGCAGGCTCAGCAAAGGAAATTCAAGTTAAGCTAAAGAAGAAAGAAGTAAGCAAAAATTTTAAGGTATTTTCGGTATAAACCTAGCATTAATTGAAGGTGTTCACCGATGAAAAGAAACTTGAAGCACTGGGCATCGAACCTAAGGAATTTTTGGAGAATTGGAAGGTGAATCTTCTAATTTTTTTCCGAAAAGATCAATAATGATTTGTCCCTTAATTTTGAGGCTCTCGAACTCAACTACGAACGAATATGCGAACTAAGAGAACGATTTCATTGGGCAAGAAATGCAGACCAAGCAAAGGAGATCGGTAATTTCATATGAAAAAGGCATACTCAGATCATTGATTTCGTTTCACAGGAATCGATGAAAACTCACCGATATGTGCTCCGTTCAAAGTGAGTATGAATCGATTATATATAATTACTTTATTATAAGTGAGATACTAATCATGATTAGCATAGGAAGAACTGAATCCGGGTCTGGACAAATTGTCTGATCTTGCTGCTTCATTGAATCAACTGGTAGAGACAGCTCAATCCACTCGACCGAAGAAGAAGAAGATCATCGACACGGATGATAATGTGAATTTTACAATTAAAATTATTTAATTCTCCACCAAGGGCACGTCAGGGATGTCGATTCGATGGCGATGACATCGCCATCGAACCTGCAAACCTAGGGTGCGTATAATGGCTATAATTCTTCGATAGGCTTTTAACTTTTTTTTCTGGAAATATCGCATTGAAAAAGCGTTCTCTGTAAGAACGGGCGGAGGTGGCATAATGGCTTCAAAATGCTCAAATAGAGCTGAAATTTTGTCGTAGGTAGTCCCTAGAAGTTTCATGCATTTGCTTTTGTTTTCGACATTACGATATCTGGAACAAGCGAGTGATCTACGAGCAAAACAAATCGTCATCAGGTGTCAATCGTCATCAGCACCCTCAAGAACTCCGAGTGCAGTCTTTCAGAGAACTGACATTTTTGACCTGTGCCAGCCCTTGTTCGAATCTTAGACAAATGGCATCATAACTTTTGATGCTCTATCGAATGGTAGTTAAAATGTATTCTTCATATATGAAATGCATTGATCAATATGAAATTTTGCCGCAGGCATACCCGATATTTAGTTACAAAAAAATCCGCTCAATCGGAGCATTTTGAAGACGTTGTGCTCGTCGTCCCGTTCTTACAGAGATTGGGTTTTAATATTTTAATATTTTTTTAAAAATATTTTTATTTTGAAGGCAATGATCGGAACAACGTGGGATACGCAGGACAAGGGAACGATTTTTGACGAATCTCCGGTAGAGTACGTTTTAATATTCATAATCATACGTTTTTGCAGACATCCGACGCTCCAACTTCAACGACCGATGTGTTCGAGAGCTTTGATGAGGTGAGATTGTTCCCTTTTATAAATTATAGAATTTTTGGCATTTTCATGGCAAGGAATGGCGTAGGAACAGACAAATATTTTATTTATTTTTTTAGGAATCAGAAGAGGTCGAGCATGGTCGTATCATTCCTGAGGAAAAGGAACACAGCGGCGATGGAATGGTCATAATTTCATTCGCGATTTCATCAAGAGTTAATTTTTCTATCTCACGTATTATAGATACAGGTAGATTCCTCAACAAGGGACTCTACAGTTATACATCATGCGTCAGATCGCAACAGAAATAAGGTTGAATTTGCATTTTGAATCACGAGTAGAGTGATAAATTATACGCATCAGGAGGAAGAACCTAAGGAAGGCACAATCGCTGACAAAGTAAGGGAGTTGTTGGGATTAAAGGAGGAGAAGGAAAAGGAAAAGAAATTCGACTATTATGACTATGAAGCTAAAGTGAGTTAAAGGAGACGTAATTTTAAAATAATTCGAAGATAGACTAAAAAAATTGGCGCATTGATATCTATGTGAGCTTCATCAAATTTGAAAGATCTTGCTAAATTCTGAAGTGAGATACACACGTTTAAAGGTTTTTTTTAAAGGGCTCTTGCAAAATCAAAACGCGCAGTGAAAAATGCAGGCCATCCTGCAAAGCGCCTTCCATTTTCACTAAATCATGATTTTGACTGAGCCCTGAAGAAAATTTGAACGCTTGTATATTGCTTAATAATTGAGCTATTTTTTGTGTCTTGCAATGCTAATTATTATCAAGGTGCGAAACCGTCCATTAACCATAATGAAACATCAGAGTTTGCTCCTCCCTTAATGAAGTTTCTATTTTTCTACATACGTGATTCTTTGTTCGAAATTTTTATAGCAAAATGTCATTTAAAAAGTATCAATTACTTCTTAATATCAGAATCCCAAGGAGACTCCAAAAGAAAACGATGAAGATATTGAAACGAATAATTTAAACGGAATAAAAAAATTGAAAGAAAATAAACAAGAAGAAGATAGTACTGAATATTATGAGGAGGTTACGGTATGTTACCAATTTACTATTTTATGACCGGATTACGTATTCCTTTATTTCACATTTCAGACCAGAAAATATACTCCTAAACATGATGAACACGGGAATAAGATTGCTGATAGGGAAGATCCGGACTACTACTATGTCGATGAAAATGATAAGTGAGAAGATTGCCATTCATTTACAGAACACATGACCTGAAGATAAAAATGAAAAATCCTTTTTCAATAAGAACAATTAGTGTAATGGCCCGGTACGAGACTCATCATGACAACGAAAAGAGGAAGAGGAAGAAGCGAAGGAGTGGAGACAGTGGTGAAAAGAGCGAAGAAGATCTTGAGCACTTTCTTGCGGATGTTAGTTAATTCTTTTATTTTTGAAAGGAATTGAGAGGACAATTTGTGAGGAATTATAGAAACATTTCATTTTTTAAGAGTTTTGGAGATCTAATAGCGGAGGATAAAAAGGGAAATGAGACGACGCTGGAATATCCATCTCTGAGAATTGACGCTCATGATTTGGCGAAGTAAGCCAACTCTTACATACTGTTCGAGTGATATTACAAATTTATAAGAAAGAAGAAAATGTCTTGATTAGATAACGGGGCACCTTAACATTTTCATTTTACATCCTCTCATAAAATAGATTATAGTCCATCATTCTACGTGACGGATGACATTGCCGCGCTTGCTCTGAATCTGACATTCCCGGAGAACACATTCGTACACCATGAGGGAGTATGCAATTACCTTATTTTATACAGCACAATAGATTACAGAGTAAAGAGCTTCAACACAATTTCCAGTGAATTTTTGCTGTCACAATTCAATTTGCAGATAGCATTGTTTTTGCCTGGAGTCTGTGCAGGTTTCACGCCCAAAACTGTAGGCGGATTTGATGGAAAGGAGTTCGAAAGTAAGTATCTAGTTCAAAGCAATTGAATTTGTTTCGTATATTGATGTCAAATAAATAGAAAAATCCGGATTTTATCTACAACCAAAACTGTTTTTTAATAATTGTACTATCAATATTTCCAGATATTGAAACGCAGGGACCCATCGGTGTCAGTATTCAAGCTCTCGAAGCTGCTGGTGATGATATTTAAATTACTAAAATTGTTAATTTTAGAAACTAATTCAGGTGTAAATCTGACTCAACTTGCTGAGAAATTGCGAAATGACACTGAAGTCGACGAGATTCTGAGCAGAACAAACGAAACAACTAGGTAATGTGGAATGTGGAGAATGCGTATCTCTGGATATCGCCTGTGGTCTCCTTAGGCATCATCCATTCCTGATCGTCACCCTATTAGATACTATTTTATTTAGAAATTATTCTTGAAACTTATTTTATTTTCACTCACAGACTGTTTACATATATGTACTATTCAAACTGATCATATCAACGTGAAATACAATCTGTTTCAGAACCCTGGGAGGTTCCTTTATTCTACCTGTTCTCTCTAAGAACCAATACGACCCCTATTCCGCTCCAATAGTCTTTGAGGTATTATACGATGAGAACATGTACACGGGATATGTTCAGGGTTCTGCAGTCACCGTGCGATTTGGAGTTTACATTGAGAGTATGAGCAACTTCCAAACATCTACAATGGTTAATTTAAACATTTTTTTAGCAATTTTAAGAAAAAAAGTTTAATGGTTAATTTAAACAATTTTAAGCCATTTTAAGAGGAACAACGAGCAAAATATGTACATATTTGTAAATACGAAATTGACCTAATGAGCATTCAGATCTTGCAGTACTCGCGAGCAACAACTAAATAAAATAAACGTAGAATATATAAAAATTATTTCAGGATTACGATATGGACATCTACCTACTGATGGCATGGAGAGATGCACGTCTCTTTAATCCATACGATAAACCGATTCTCGTCAAGGTGATGAATATTTCGGAAGGTCGAAAATTTTACACAAAAATTATTTTCATCTAATTCTCTCTTTATTTATTCGAAAATTTAAAAAAATCTAAAATAGTATTGTTATCTACACAAATTTTCCATCAGGAGGAGGAAGTTCTCGAGAAGATCTGGAGGCCTGATCCCTTCTTCGCTAATGCAAAGGAAGCAGAATATCATGAGGTACGTGACTTCATCAAAAATAGGATTTTAACTAACTCCTTGAAGGCAATAGAGATGGAGTCAATTAATATTAATAGTTCGTTTTGTTGTTCGAAAAATTGCAGGTCACTTTCCTCAATTTTCTCATGCGTATTTTCCCGGATGGATTGGTGCTGTACGAAACGAGAATACGGTTTGCGCATTTAAATAACATTCTGTAATAATTGATGGAATGTGAGTCATGCATAAGACATTTCCAGACTGAAAACTGCTTGTTCTCTTATTCTTTGCAAGTACCCTCACGATAAACAAACTTGCGAGCTACAGATAAAGTCATGTAAGTTTTCGATAAATTTATGGTGACCACATCTATAATATTGGAAACGTGTGCTGTAACAATATTTAAGTCGCCTATCCACTCGAGACTGTACGATTCGAATGGTTCACAAAAAAGGTATGTTGGGGTTTTGTTATAATAGCACAGCTCAGCTTACTATTTGTTAAACAGACACTCTAGAATTAATTCCGGCCTCACAGGTGGCAGCAAACTAGATACATAGTATTGTCTTACAACTGTAAAATCGATTGAGGCGGATCAACCTTTACCTATACCTTTCTAAAAAAAGCAAAGAAAACGTACAGGAGAATGCGATAGACAAGAATCCCGATGTCAAACTTCCTGAACTGTATATTGATCGGTACGAACCGACAACCTGCGATAAGACAAGAAAAAGCGGTGAGCTTCTCATGTACCATTTCAAAAACAATTGTGACGTAAATGAAGAAACAGAAATATTGATTGCGCTCGATTTTTTACTCATTAAGATTTTTTTGCATTACTATCATCTTTTTTTTGCATTACTATATAATTATCAAATATACTGCAGGTTCCTTCGCGTGTCTCCGTGCTGTATTCCGTCTGAAGAGAGACGTTGGATTCCATATCGCACAGACTTACATTCCGACGTCGCTTGCCCTCATGTTCTCCTGGGTACAGTTATCTAATCTCTTTTTCGACTACGTTTCTCTTCGTCTTGTGATCTAGTTACGACTCTAATTTGCATGATAATCAATACGCAGGTGGGTGTTTGGCTGCCAGAAGAATTCATGGAAGGACGAATTGGAGTGGCCATTACCGTACTTCTCACGTTATCGACAGAATCGGCCGGAGCAAGAGAGCATCTTCCTAGTGTGTCTTACATGAAGGTATTATTTTATTTATGTACATACTGTGCGTGTTTTCACAATTGACGAAAATCTTCAGTTTTTGATTATTCGGCACTTCATTTTCAGGCTATCGATCTATGGTTTGGATTTATCACAGGATTCGTGTTCTTCACGCTCCTTCAGACGTTATTCGTTATTGCTTTCGATAAGCGAGCCGCCCAATTGGTATGAGGGACACATTGATGGCTGAAAAAATATGTTTCAGAGAAAGTATGCCGCTAAGAAGAGGTCTGACATCAATGAAGAAACTAGAGAAGCGATTTTGCGAAAGGCCGACCGCTACCACAAAACTGGAAGGTACGGTAATTTGCAAGAGAAAAGAGATCTTTCTAATATTCAGATATCTCGATAATTTCTGCCGAGTATTTTACCCGCTAAGCTTCGCTCTATTTCTAATAATGTATTATTTCGTGTATACGGAAGGCCGCCAAGATGACTGCATCAATCGTAATTGAACTGATCATTCGTAAATAGGCCACGCTAGCGAGACTGGATCTCTCATTATGTCAGCACTAACTTTATTTTGTCTTGACTATCCCTGCTGTTTTTAAAATAATGTTGGATTATTACTCGTATAAATGTTATACTTACCAGAATATTTTTCTTGCTACGTACATTTATTAATATTGAGAACATTGAATTTAGATAGAATAGAATATTAAGAAATTAATCACACTTTATTATTTTTTTTCAACTTCATTCATGTGTTATTTAACTGTTGAATCTAATCGTAAAAAATTAGGTAAACTCAAAATTGATTTAAAAATATTTTTTTGTTAAACAGTCATTTTGCGATTACGCAAATTTGAACTACCGCGTGTGCGACTTTTACCAAAGTGCCAGTATTTCACCTTTTTTGCGGGTCTTTCCTCCGGTTCTACTTCCAACCTTTATTTCCACCACTGGTCCACCATCCACCAGTAACGTTAATCTGTATAGTATTCATGCTTCTTTATTGAGTAGTCTAGAGACTAAGCCGAGTGAATGTTCTGCGAGTTCCCGTTTCATCCTCCTAAGTTATGTTCCTACCGGTAAGTTGCTATTCGTTGTTGGCCTACTCTTACCATACTTTTCAGATTGATCAAGAGTGTTCCTTACATCTGAGCGATGACATTAAAGAGGATGTCATTGGCGTTGTTGGAAATCGTGATCGCTCACTCATTGCACTGATTACCCTGTCTTCTGTACACATTTACAATGCGCAGGTTTGCAGTATTCGGTTATTATTTCCTTATCTGACGTTGTTTTTGTATTTAATCGACCTTTCAGCCTAGTGTCTTGCTCTGCACGTATCGTCAACCAGAGCCGGAACTCGCGGAGAAAGGAGAGTTTGTTCGTGCTTACTGGCAATTCGACTCGATCGCACTCGCAGTTACGGTAAGTCTCGTATTTAATTGTCTCGCAATTAAGTAAGTTCGATAATTCAGACGAAGAAAACGCATCTGCTTATTTTCTCCGTTACATTAGATATAGATGAGCGGAGCTACTGCTTGAAAGAGTCGGATGAAAGGGAACAGGTTTTTTTTTTCAACTAATTTCCAATACCCGATCGTGAACATTACTTTCAGTTCTAAATTTTTTCAGTTCTCATGTTTATATTATAAAGAAGCTCACATTCCAGATTCGATCTCGGTTGAGACTTTCAAAAGATGGCTTACCGAGTGTTTTCCTACAACTCAATGTCGTTGTAAACACGACATCACCTATATCTTGGTGTGTGATTTTATAAACTAATTTGTAGGGCAATTACGGTATTTACAGACGTGCTAGAATGTGTATTTTTATCATTCTGTCCTCGTTGCAGCGCGGCTCCGAATCGTGACGAGTTGTTGATTTGCGGAAGTAATGGTTTCGTGCACCATCTGCAGTGGAATGGCAAGGTAGGTCATGATTCGATCCTGCTCTGTATAATACACTATGATGGGGTTGGTGTGTGATATAATACGCCAAAGAGGCGAGAAACAGTTTTAAAAGTTGTTTATATCAATCGGGTGGGCACTAATCATGTCCATGTCTTTGGCGTCTTTTTTTTAATGTATTGCATGTTTTCTCCGACTAAATCACTTCCAGTTCGACAACTCGCCCTCTAACTGCTCTTCCTTCCAACTCTCGAAGATTCCGTTCGCACACGATCAACTGCAGTCAAAACGTTTGTTGTTATTTTGTAATATGAGCATACACCTTCACTTTCCCTTAGTTCTCATTTGAGCTTGATTGACTTAGTGAACTTGATTTTAGCCGTTACTGGACGCTTTGCAGCAGCTTTCCTGTCCGATCATTCGTCAGTATTCATTCGAGACATCACTTTCGCTCCCCTCACTGGAGGATATTCAATCGTACTGTCTGATGGACGAGCGGCACTTCTCACCAGCAACGATCATAAATTTCTGCCAAATGTGAGACGCATACGATATTGTCAAATTGTAGTATGCATTACTGCTGAGGAATGGTCCGTTAATAATTAATTGAAGTGTGATCCTAATGATATTCTATTTCAGACTCTGTTAGGCGTGTGGGCGAGTCATTTGAAGGATGCAGTTGTGACCGACACTAACCATCGATTCAGATCGCTCTTGTTTGGATGCACAAAGTGAACTTTTTTCCTCCAAAATCGTATAACATAACAGAACGCATTAAAAGTGGTTGTAGAACTACGTCCCTATTACTAGGACTGGCTAAATGATAACGAGACAACGGGTTCGTAAAAGGAAGGGGAAGGGAAGCTAACCCGCAACTTCTCGATATACCGTCAACTGGGAATAAAACGTTCCACAGACGATATTTTATCATAAAACACAATAATGGCTCCCATTTCCGTCAAAGTTGATGAAATTGCACATTTTTTGGAATTTAAGCGTTTCAAGTGAGGGTCTTTAAGACACAGATAAAAAGAAATAATCAAAAACTCAATAAAGTACAGTATCAAAAGCGTGGTGTATGGTGTGATTTCGAACCGCGGAGTGCATGTGACGTGCACCGGTGCACTTCTCAATTTGTCGTTTTTTGCACATATCCGTTGAAATACGAAATGATGACGAAATGTATCAATTGAATACCTCGAGTGCGAAAAATGTGCCAATTTGTTTTCAGTGGTGATATTGTGGCGTACCATGTAGACGACCTCACGGGTGCATTGCATCAGACGTTTCGAGTCTCTCTCACAATCAGGAACGGACCTGGTAAGCCTCAATTTTATTGGTAGGTATAGTTTTAGATAAGAAACAGCTCACGCAGATCTTTGTGAAAAAAGTTTGGCTTCACAATCAAGTCGATTTTGTCATGTGACAACCAGGTCTGGTGATATACACAGGTAAGACCCACTACTGCGAGGCCTCCGTGATCCCTTGCTGGCTAGACTTCTAGGGCACGTTTACCTTTCGTAATCGAAGATACTTCCATCCCGAAACATTTTAATAATTGATTCTAATTGATTGTATTCAGAGCTTTCTGGCCGACTCGGACACGTACGAACTCTGCGAGTTCTACCACAGAACGGAGCGATTGCTGTTGTATGGGATAGCGGTGGAAGGGGAAGCAGACATGCCAAGGTGTGTTATTGTATTTATACTTTCTTGTTTAGTCCCATTCTAGCAATATCTCTACTCTTTTTCATCTCCTAAACCATATTTAGTAAAAAATTGGAAATGTCGTTGTAACGGAGAGCTTTCATGATTAATGAAATATCAGGGAAAACTGATCGGTTTCTCCGAAATTAGGTATAAAGTGTGCAAGTCATAGGCAATTACTTTGTTTAAATGTATAAGACAATGATCTTGTATATTGATTTAGTCATTCCCGGATGCCTCAATATCATCATCCCTCGGTCCTTCGACATCGACTGCCACTTCCTCACCGTCTTCAACTGCTCTAACTCCTCTTCCGCCAGTATGTTCATTGGATACGAGGACATCGTAGATTCAAAAGATGAATAATAAAAATGACTCGATTAATATAAATTGATGTACACTTCATTTTACGTTGTTGCATTGGTTATAATTGCAGGTATGTGCAGTATTTTCTCCGATGGGTGCTCAGTGGTGGTGCAGTCTCGAAGGACGAGAGGAATACCGGTTAGCTAAATATCTATAATTAATGGCAAAATCCTTCCAACAATACTGTCACACCCTACACAAATTTTGCGGACTATTCCTATACCAAATATGGGTCCCGTTACTTTAAATGTTCGCATTCTATTTTTAGAAATGACTCCGAAGATCCCGCTACATATACTTCGATCGACTGGGGACCTGAAGGGTATCAGGTGAAACTTTTGATTAAATGTCTAATTTTTATGATAGGCCAATTGCAATTACAACATATACATAGTATACATAGTATACAATTAATGATCTTTTATTTATCATGCAAAATCTCAGATTTGGCTGGGAGGGTCAAACGGCGCGAGTCTATTGCAAATGACGAGGTCTGCTGCATTCGCCAATCCCTATATGGTTTGTTACAATTTCGAACTTTGTTTGACAATAAAAAAGGATTGAACATTGTCTGATATAGTAAATGCCCATGCGAGGGCTAATATGTTTTGTCTTCGGAGCTGTAATGCTGGAGCGAGTACGGTAGAATTTCGCATGGTCTTACTTCACGATTGCAGGAACACTCGAATCGAATCGTATTGATAGGTGCTCAACGTATCTACATCTCCCCACTCAGGTGCAAATTTAACTATCTTGTAAATATGGTATTTTTAGGTCGTTGTACATTTTTAAATAATTGTTCGATTTTCTCAGATCTCGAGAAGTTCTGGCGGCATCTCCTCAATCTGTATGGAGTGCTATCGACCTCCGACCAGAATACCTACATGCGAACTGGCCCATCAGAGTGAGCACCCCTTTCAATATTACTTTATGCATACTAGAGTGGATTGATTTTCACCATCTTCTGAATCGTTGCCTAACTCTGGTATTTTCCCCGATAGGATCCCACTCTTTTTCCACTGGTCACCCGTCTTATTTCCCAGTGGTAAAAGATCAGAAGTGTCGATGCGAAACCGGTGTGTTTTCCTTTAACACTTTTGCATTTCAAATATAATCGTACATTTCAGTTCGCTTCACTGGACCGTGAATATGGTCGAACTCTCGTAGTTGCTGGCAGCACCGGTCTTTCGTTCTGTGCCCTTTCAAATCAGCGTTGGAAAATATTCGGAAATGAAAGCCAAGTGAGACCTTGTGAAATTATTTTTTTTTGATATAAAATACTGCATTAATGCGACGTGTGAACGCATTTGAGGAACGCGAGCTGCATGTAACCGGTGGTCTATTTGTATGGCGAGGTCTGATGGTCGGGGCATGTGCCGAGACTGGTATCAAGATGTATCCTATAGAGACGAGACTCGATGAAAGGTACGGTTGTAACGATGTCAATGCGTAAGATATATCTATGTTTTGTAGATTCGCTTCAACGAAAGAGACTGACGCACGCATCATCATGTCGAATATGAAGTGAGGCTTTCCTTACACAAAAAAAATTGAAATGGATATTCAGAGGTGACATTCTTGTGACGATGGATGTTGAGTCCCGTTTGCTAATGTACACTCTGCATCGAGTGGATCGAGAGGGCGACAGGGAAGGATTCCCAAGGGCAGCTATTGAGAGAACCGCTGAGATTAGGATAGGTAACATATTATTTATATCTATTCCTAAATGACTATATCATTTGTAAACACATATTTCAGGCGAACTCGTCCCTCACATTGCCTGCCTCGTTTCCGTTCATCTCACAGTGCTAACGTATGATAAAGGTATCTTTGGAATTTGCCTGTGAGAAAAGATATGTTGCATGGACTTTGTAAAGTTTTTATTGCTTTTTCTACATACTTTATGCGATTCTAACCGATAAGGAACCGATATGTTCTGTGGTTGGAAAATGCATTGTTTTGGTTGCAGCAGCCTCAGCAATTTTCGTGCCAGGAGTTGACACAGTTCTTCTCAATATCTCGGGCAGGTATGTTAACGTAAATAATTGAGACATCTTATTTTGGCACTTCTTTTATTCAATGCTAAAGGAAGAAAAGGAAGAGAAATTTTCTTCCTCACTTATTCGATCGCTCGCTTTCTCATTTCTCGCTTCACTCAAGTTAGAGCGCGGTCTTTGGGCACTAAAGTAAAGAAGTGACCTCATTTTTATTTTATAGTTTTCGTCTGTGATTACGTCGTTTTTGATTGATTAATTGGCTTTAGATTGTATACACTGACACCGAAGGCGGTAACTCGCGACGACGGTGCAGGTGGGGAGGACGAAGAAAATCGATTTCAGGTTGTTTTATTTAACCATTTTGTTTGGTATAATCTTCGTTGATTATATTTTATTATTATTTCCAGTTGAACCAGCCCGCAACGATTGCATCGTTCGTGGAGCAAGTGTGGCACGATCGAGCAGTAGAAAGGAACACCAAGGAAGATGAAGTAATAAAATATGATTCGCAAGTAGAGATTACACCGTATCTATGCCGTAATCATTACGGTATCTTCTGTTCAGGACACAACCTCGCCCCTGCGCAATGCCCTTTGGATAAATTGCGGAGCGAGAGGAAGTCATGTAAGTTGTAAATCATTTTTATGTAATATTTGTGCATCAGGGAATGAAAGGTAACTCAAAAGTTTTGGTATTGCCACTTCCTTTTTCTGTTACGGTAGAAGTTGTAAAACAAGTTGGCCCTGAAGTGAGCTTCGTAGGTGTGGTTGCCATTACTCTCTGGTCGCACTCGATCGGGTACTTTATCGATGTCGAGTGGAGCAAACAACTTAACTGGTCATCATCATGATTCCTTCCTCTCGAGGAGAATCATGATTCCGTTCGGCATGGAGATCAATCCCGCTTGTGAGTAAACATTTTTTCATCTAAAATGTTTGCGCATTGTTGTAATTACTATTATTGTGTTATTTGAGTGATCGCTAGCAGTGACTGTATTGCAACGGGAGTGGAATCGACCCCTGCTGTCTACAGTCCTTCCCTAACTCTCTACACACCACATCGGAACAGCGAGGTACTCATTCATTGAAAAAGTTATTGATTGTTCAATCATATTAGGTCTTCATCCATCACCTTCTCCGTCAGCTTCTGAAGCGCAACCTTGGAATGTTTGCGTTGGATCTAGCCGAGTCATTCAGGTATCTTTTTATTATTTAGGTTTATCATTCTTTCTTCATCGATTGAATCAGTTATAGAGTAATTTTCCTTACTCCTTGAGATACTTGCCTTACTTCACTCACTCGCTGGAGTTGTTGCTTCACAACGTACTGGAGGAAGAAGCGACGAGTGCAGAGCCAATTCCAGGTAAACATCACATGTGTTACTGCACTACAGATAGAAATGTAACAGAGCTAATTAATTTTTATAGATTGTTATAGCGTTTGCGTGAATCAATGACATTACTTAATGATAAGATTTGGCGATTCCGCCCCCCCCCCCCCCTCCTCCCACCCCTTTCGGCGGGGCTAACATGTACGCAGTTCACTTTCTATTTATTTTACTTTCGAGAGAAGAGAAAATATGGTAGAACCGATTTCGACGTGACGGCGTCTGAAGCCAACAAAGCGTCATGAACCAAAAATGTGCCTATCGGGCGCTTGTGCCGTTGGGGGGGGGGGGTCTCCCCCTATTTCACTTTCCCCTCCCTCTCATTTCACCCCATTCGGAGCACTCCGCACGGTCGTCTAGCTCATTTCGTTCTTCCCCTATCTCACATAGACCCTTTTTTGTAAGGAACACTAAAAAAACAAAGTAGGCTAAGAACTAAGCACGAACCCTAAGCCTAAGCACTAAGCACTAAGCCTAAGCATCAAATGTCATGATTAGCATCGATTCAGTGCTTAGTTCTTAGGCTTAGTGCTTAGCGCTTAGGTTTAGGGTTCATGCTTACGCTTAGAGCTCGTGTTACGTGCTTAGTGCTTTGGTTTTGAGAGTGCGAATCGAATTGTGAGAATTCACACCATTCGTCAACAAATCAATTAGTCCAGAATGAGATTATGTCTCTCGTTTCTCTCTTGTCTCTCGTCGATCCCATTTACATCCAATCTCACCCTATATAAGAACCAAAATCCACTTCTCTGGTTCAGTCCATCGCTCTCCCATCTGAGGAGAGGGAGGGGAGCATTCGCCCCCGCGGACTTGAGACCGCGCTCTCCTCTGCGGAGGAGAGCAAAATGAGAGGGAGGGGAAAGTGAAATAGGAGGAGCCCCCCCCCTCCCCCCCCCCCCCCAACGGCACAAGCGCCGCCTATCGTTATCAGGACACTCGAGAACCCCAAATCGCCAAGTTTCAGATAATTGAGATTTTTGAGTTGTAACCCTCAACGACCTCTTATAATATAGATATTAACAGATCCGCTGCTCCCCCGAGTGGTCGCCTTCATTCAAGAATTTCCTGAATTCCTCAAAACGATCGCTCATTGTGCAAGGAAGACGGAACTCGCCCTATGGCCGTCGCTATTCGAGGTCACTGGAAAGGCGACTGACTTGTTCGAAGTGAGTTACCCTCAATACCCAAACAACCTTCCATTTCTCCAAAACATGACTTCATCAATTGTTTTTCACAGGTTTGCCTTCGCGATGGTGAACTGGATACGGCTGCCAGCTACCTTATCATACTACAGAATAGCGAGAGCGCCGCTGTAAGTCTAGAGGTGAGCATATTCTGTGACCAAAGTACGAGTATGAAAGCAAGCTGCATTTCGTAACGTATTTTTTTCAGCAATCTGCTCATCTTTTGAGAGAAGCCCTCACCTCGTGTAGTTGGCAGCTCGCAAGAGATCTGGTTCGATTCGCGAAGAGTATCGATGCAGGTTTGAAAAAAAATATAATTTTCAGTTCAATTTAAATTCTTGTAGAGGACATGGAATCCTCTCCTGCCCGGTCGCCACCTCCATCGATGGTACTCTTTAATTAGCCGTTATCATTTCAAAATTATGCCGCCATTTGAGGGTCTGTAATGCATGCAACTCTATATTCATGTATATTATAATATATTTTGTGAGGGACGTCGTCCATCCAGAGGAACTAAAGGGGCTGGAGCTGCGGACGAATTAGTGTTAGCGCGATTTCAAGCAGGTATATAGATTAATTTATACAGCGAGCACAAATGGCACGTTCGATAACTTAAACTCGTCTCAGCTGGGAAGGTAGGACGCCTCCGTCACTCTCATTCGGTCAGTGACGCACCAGGAAAGGATGGATCGACAAGAGAAGGAGGTATATCAAGGAAGGATTCAGCCAGTAAAAGAGTGCTCAAAGTAAGTGGAACAGTATGTGTGAACAACGCGCATTGGATGGTTTGCAGACTCAATCATCTGACCTGTCGCCCTCTTCTCCTCATTCACCTACTTCCAATTCGTCAATGACAAATGCGATGCTGGATAGGTAAGCAATATTTGGGTCAACTTTCAGGGGACTTTTGTAGGGCTCTCGTGAGAATGTTATAGCACAGATCAATTTTATTTCTAACTATAAATTTAGAATGAACCGACTGTTACTTGACCATGCGCGCGGCCTTCTTGAGGAGTACTGTGTGCGAGATTTAGGTACGAGCAATTTTATTTTGAAAATGGAATTAACTATTTCATAAAAGGTTGCCTGTGCTCGCATCTTGAAATGGATACATCAGCTCTGCTGGCATCATTATGTGAGATTTTACTTTCAAAAACTTCAAAAAATTATTTATTACATGTTTTTGCAATGCATTTTAATGTTATAACACAGGAAAAATGACATTAAAACAATGTGATTTCAATGTCAGCCGTTTCTCCACAATCCTCTACTTCTCCTTCTCCTCTTGGAATCGTCGATTTCTCGCTTGCTTTACAGCGAGTACATTCTCAGTTCGAGTGGCCTTATCCTGTTCCGAGTAGTCGGTCAGTTCATTTCTATCCCTTATCGTATTTTTCATTGTGGGAACTGATGATGTACCCAGGTTCAGTGGCCCAACTTGTCAATTTATCTCAAGTGTGTTACATTAAGGATTTTACATTAAGGATATATCATATGTATGCCATTTTGCAGCGTTGTTGAGCAGCTAGCGAAGAAATTCGCAGGAATTAAATCAAGTGCCTCGACTGCGTGTCTATCAGGTAATTCTCAATTTAATGTTTTGTGGTTGTTTTTTCTTTCTCACAGATTATCCCTTCTCTATGATTCTCATTCTGTCATTCCTTGAGCCCAAAAAAAGAGAAGTTGCATTTGTAAAATATGAAAAGTATGTTCAACCACATATTTCAGATACGTTCAGTGACATGTTTAATCCTCCAACGCCATCATCTATTAAGAGCAAAAAGATATCTAGAGACGAGGTAAGAATCTCACCACTATGATTGGTGTCGACATAATGTTGCTGAAGTTTTATCGCATAGTTATTCCTTCGCAATTATTTCCCTTCAGAATTCCCTTGCATTTACGCCAATTGATGAAGTGCCCACAGATGTGGATAATGGATCGACGAGTGGGGAAGTGATTGCCATGATGGAGAGGATGATCGGTGCGTCGTGCTTAATTACTGTTTCTTCACTGGAATACTTGATTATTGACTAATCGTTATTTCAGGACCAAATGGCTACAATAATGGTGGTCGTGATTATCGATCGGGATCTCCTTCAGCATCGTCGATGCGAACTTCAAGTGGAATCGTGACGATGGATGACTCGTCGAGTATCAATGGAACAATCGCTGGTTTATTTTTTTGTCACATATTATTATATTTTTTTCGTTGTATTCCCCTATCACATTTTCCCTAGCACATGAAAGGCACAATACACTTAAAGTACGTATTTCAATACAGTTTATTTTAATGTAAACTGCTAAGAAAATCTTGCTACTCTTCAGGCAGTCTCGAGCCATTGCTGGGACCAAACGAAGCAGTGAAAGGAAATGAGGTTTGATCATTTTTTGTGACTTTTCTAAATTGCATTGAAGGTGCGTGAAGCGCAGTTACGATACATGGTCGGTGCGTTTTCCGAGATTGCAGCAATGGATTGGGTGTTCCTGGTGGGTTTCTTTTTTCCTGATTTTACTTTGAAATTAGCTATTAAACGCAAACACTTTATTGCATTTTTTAAGGTCAGTAACATTTCTAAAAATAAACTGAAGTTGTGACGAAATAATTTAGTTATGCGTGGTACTGCGAGATGCAACTGTCGCTCGCACTTCACTCTCAGTGGCAGCAGGTGACTAAAGAATACATTTTACTATCCTATTTCAGCGCTATAAATGTATAGCTTTGTACAAGCAACTTTCCAATGTTTTACTTTATTTTTCTATCTCGAAGATGAACAAAGAACTGACACCATTGAAAGAATACTTGAGGACGGAGAGCTGGTGCTGCTGCGATGCAACGACTGCGTGCCGGCTGCAAACAATTGATTGAATGGGCCGGCCAGAACTGGTCAGCATTATTACTCTTATTTGTTTTACTCTCTACTGCCGAACAGACACTCCTAAACAATAATTCTATTGTCAGGTTAAATAATATAGATTGAATTCCATTGGGTAATAACAGTAAAAAAATGTGTGCCCCTCCCGAATAATTTTTAAGAGAAGAAGAGTTTAAATCTTTCAGTCTTGGCTACGTGCACATTCTTCAAGTGTTCGATGGCCATCTGAGTATCCTCTGCGAGGCACTCGGACCCGTTAACCAAGCACCTGCCCCCTCCGAACATGCAGCACCAAAACCCACCGTATCGGCTCAGTCGAAACCGGTCGTAGCTGCAGCACAGTCAGCGTCTGCTGCAGCATACGTACTCAGAAGTCGTGCTCTCAGAGATGCCTTTGGTAGTCCAGGTTCGTAATCCACCTTTTAAAGGGTTTTTAAATTTAATATTTCTTGACTCTAGGAAAAAATGTACATTAGGTGAAAACCGTGCCGATTATTGAAGAAGGGCATTCTGTAATGTAATTTACTATAATATTTAGGTGGTGCAGTTCGTTCGACGGACATCGGATCTTCCGGTGTAAGACAGGAACGACCGGTTGGACGTGCTCGATCTCGTAGTGTGGATCGAGGAACAGAGAGAAATGGAGAGATGATGCAACAACTGAGATTGGGAGATGATGCCGTCAGCAATCTTGCAGTACAGGAGGGCTCCGATTGCAGTATTATGTGATTGTATTTCATTCACTCGTTAGTTTGACTTGTTCTTTTCTGGTTTTCAAGTTCACTGGTTTCTGAGCGCTTTTCGCCTTGGTTTTGGAAGCAACTTTACTTTACCCTTTTCTGGTTTCATGCATGACGTTTGTGTCAATTTGTGCCCATTAACTGTTGCCTTGTTGCCTTAAATACGGTATCACAAAGCCCCTCTTGCGGTAGCTAACCTTTTCCCCTTTTTATAGATTCGTTGTAGCTGTTTTGTTTTATGATTTTATTGTCATATCGAACTACAAAAAATATCTGTTTCTATATCAAACCCGCAACTTTTCCCATTAGAATTATTTATTTAGTAAATCAGATATACATATTATTAAAGAAGTTTCACTAATGAATCAACAGAACGTTGATCTCAAATTCAGAGGAACGCACGATTTATGGGTATTTGTGTATAATTTGTATAATATTTATTGAATAGATCAATAAACTTTATTGCCGGAGGTTCTCGTGGTGGACATTACGATGCATTTTTTTGACAAGTACTCATTACAAATGGTGAATGCTACTTCTCGTTGTAGAATTGATGATTCGCAATCTTGATTCCAACTTTCAAGTTCTTGACCCAACTCGGATTACATAGTTTGGGGTTGATGTAGTACAGCGCACCTGAAGTTAGAAGCCTTAATTCAATATGAAAAGGAGAAAATTTACAAAAATATAGCTAAAACTAACCGTTAGTTGGGTCAGCCACAGTACCGTCGAGCACTCCTCGCACCCATCTCGAAAAGGATAATTTCAAAATGGTATATTTTCAAAATGGTACTTCAAAATGGTAGATCAACAGACTCATCCATTTCTTCCCAACCCTGTCCTATAGGATGAATGTTTTCTTGCTTGACGTTGTTCCAGCAAGAGAATTGATTCGGATGAAGACAGACTCCTATCATTTGCTTGATTAATGCATTTCACTCATCATAATTGTTTACCTGCAATAGAACCGCCTCCAAAATAGCCTCGATTTGCCCGTGTACGATTTTTTATGACGTGAGCGACTCCCACCTGTTATCACATTTTTAAAATGATACGATTGTAATTGCACACCTATTAAACTATTCCGCGCGGCAAACGCGTTAGCTCCGCCCACTTTCACTCTGTTTTACGCGTTTTCAGCCTATTTTAACTATCTTTTCTTAGTTTTTAATGATAAAATACGATTTCTGGGATGGTTTCGCGTTCATTAAGCACAAATTATATAATTAATGCTTAAGTTTAAACGCGACCATAGTTTAGTAGCAATTTTGTTACGCG
The DNA here is from genome assembly GCA_000180635.4 of Pristionchus pacificus. Lineage (NCBI taxonomy): Eukaryota > Metazoa > Nematoda > Chromadorea > Rhabditida > Neodiplogasteridae > Pristionchus > Pristionchus pacificus. Next base: position 23,164,934 of record CM026576.1, read on the forward strand.
CGGAACAAGAAACAACTTTGCGTCAAAATGTGATAGAATACGACATATTACGATAATATGTCACTCGATATCTACCTGTCCTTCGTAGGGCTCTCCACGAGCTTCTTCAACACCTTCAATAATGCTTATGATACGCAAATTATAGAATCATAATGATTATACTAATTCTTCAATACCTGCGAAACATCGGTCGAGTAATCTACTTATCAAATCTATCTGAACTCACATCAAGGTCACGGGAACTGCAGCTAACTGTCATTGTTGGAAGATATATTTAACTTTTGCCGGCCTCTTTTTATACAGTGACTATTTCGAAAGTTTGAGTAATTGTTTTGAAATGTTTAGTCACATTGAGAGGCATTCCCGTGGGTACGATCTCGCTCTATCTAATTTAGACATGCAATACAGAAATATATTGCAGCATTTCAAATTTCAGTTTATCATCTTAATGTTAACAAAAAATCTGGACAACGAATTCCGCACTATCTACAACGAAATGATAAGCAATGAATTACTGATGGAACTCCACTTGGTCTTTTCAGGACAACGTTTCAGTTGGTTCCGATTCAATTAAATAGCTCTCTTCTGATAATGATTCAAAGTTACATAAATTGATTATATGAAGCCGTTTACAAGAGAGTCGAGCCTTGAAAACCCCACAAACCCCTTGAAAACCCCAGAACCGAGAGTTTCAGAGAATCGACATTTTTAGCTGTGCCAGACCTCGCTCGACTTTCTCGTAAACGGCCTCATATCCAATATCATATCTAATTGTGTCAAAATGAGTCTATTCAAAATTGTGCAAAGGAATTCGATGCGTCTCATGAGAACTCACAGTTAGATTCATTTAGGATTGTGATGGAAATAAGAGGCCGTACGCCTAAGAATCGGACAAATCTAAAGGAGTTTGGCACAGCTCAAAAATCTCGATTCTCTGAAACAATGTCATTTAGGGTTCTCGAGGGTGCTGATGACGATGGGGATACTCATTTTTTCATATCGACGTCACGTTGGCTCCAGACGGCGTGACGTCTAAAACAGTTTTTTCCAGAATTCCTCAGTTAGGATAAAAGCGAAAATTAGGCGAGTTTGGCTCCCGAGGTAGAATTCGATGCTGATTACAGCTGCAAACTTTATTTTTTTGCGAATTACAAAAATAACTGTGTAAAATGGAAGTTCTCAGGGAGCTAATAGGGATCGGGGAGAGTACCATTGATCGGACCGGAATGATGCAAGGATTCCAAATATATTTTTACATTGTCAAGAAAACATGCGGATAAGGTTTTATGCAAAAGATAGTTTACCGATTTGTAAGTAAATTTTACCATCCTTCCCCTTGTTGACTTCCGATCTCTTGATCTACCCGAGTCTCTCTACCTTGACCTCTTCCTTCTCTCTGTGCTCTCTCTATTCCCCATGCTCTCTCGCCTCCCTCGGGAAGGAGAGAAGGAGAGGGAAGGAGATCGATAAAAGTTCGGAGGTCAACAAGTGGAAGGATGGTCAAATTTACTTACAAACCGGTGTACTATCTTTTACATAAAACCTTATCCGCATGTTTTCTTGACAATGTAAAAATACATTTGGAATCCTTGCATCATTCCCGTCCGATCTATGGTACTCTCCCCGATCCCTATTAGCTCCCTGAGAACTTCCATTTTACAGTTAGTTTTTGAAATTCGCAAAAAATAAAGTTGGCAGCTGCAATCAGCATCTAATTCTACCTCGGGAGCCAAACTCGCCTGATTTTAGCTGTTATTCTAACTGAGGGAATCTGGAAAAACTGTTTTCGACGTCACGCCATCTGGAGCCAACGGGACGTCGATATGAAAAATGACTATGCCCATCGTCATCCGCATCCTCGAGAACCCCAAACAACATAGTTTCAGAGAATTGAGATTTTTGAGCTGTGCCAACTCTTGTCCGACTCTCTCGCAAACGGTCTCATAATTGACATTAGGTGAGCATTTTGCGTACAAGTTAACCGAATTATCTCACAAATTGTCCACAAAAAATTCATAAGGATTGTTCATGGCGATTCTGAAACTCTGTCGGGATGCTGCGACATCGTGAGGAACCGCCTCATCAAGTCGAACGGATGAACCACCAGGGACTGGAGGCTGTGGAAGCACAACTGGTCGTGTACTGTAAACGAAACGACGATTACTATTACCACGTAACCATTAGGACTGTCAGGACGTCAGAATCCGTCTCTTCAATGCTCAAACTCTCTCACGAGTCAGCAAAGCCATATACAGTACCGTTCAAAAGTATGGCCTCAAAATTCAAATCGTCATAACTTTCTTCAAAATTGAGATAGAGACCTATGGTTGGGAGCCATCGATAGGTAAACCATAGGAGAATAGGGCCATATGGTTTGGTTGTCTGCTCCTCTGCAAGCTCATTCGCTGTACTCGTTTTGCCGAGGTGCGGTCGTAAATTATTTTTTGAACCTAGGGGAATTTTTCTATGAGCTGAAATGCTCTATGGTGAAAGTACAACCATTGGTCTACACAATCCACATTCGGGCCCTTTGGTCAGATTGCGCAATAGCGAGGGACGGTCATTGGACTTTCGCTTGTAAAAGTTGCGAGAGAATTTCTCCTGCTTTCAAATTTTGCACACTTCACAATTAGGAGTTGTGCTACAGCATTGCAGAAAATTTGGATTTTCAAAATCACGTAGTGGATAGTTAGGGGTGGGGTCAAACTAAGATATCAGAAAATTTCTAATTTTGGCTGCAGGCGTCCGATCGGGACCAAACTTGGCGGAATCATACTTGACCTACTACTGATGTTACCTGCCAAATTTGGGACCTCTAGCTCAACGTTGACCGAAGTTACACTAGTTTTAGTGAATTTCTGAGGTGTCGGAGAATGACCGTCCCTCGCTATTGCGCAATCTGACCAAAGGGCCCTAATGTGGATTGTGTAGATCAATGGTTGTACTTTCACCATAGAAAGTTTCAGCTCATTGAAAAATTCCCCCTAGGTTCAAAAAATAATTTACGACAGTACCTCGGCAAAACGAGTACAGCGAATGAGCTTGCAGAGGAGCAGACAACCAAACCATATGGCCCTATTCTCCTATGGTTTACCTATCGATGGCTCCCAACCATAGGTCTCTATCTCAATTTTGAAGAAAGTTACCTATGACGATTTGAAATTTGGGGCCATACTTTTGAACGGTACTGTTGAACGGTAGAATAGGGATGACAGATTAAAGAGATATATAATATCTCTTTAATCTGTCATCCCTATTCTTTCGCGGAAATAATCAGGGAGAATTTCACCATCGGACTACTACCGTACCCTCTCTTGTGTGCGTCGCTGCTACCGCTTCCGTCAGTGGAGGATATCTGGCTGCCTTCACCACCAAAGGTGCGAACTCCTGGGGCCGAAGCTCCGCCGAACAGCGGAGGATGGGGAGACATGGGCATTGAGGCGTAGCCTGACACCTGCAACAGATACTGTAACAACAAAACAAGTACGATACCAATAATGATGCCACACCGGCACGCAACGTGCTCTTTTTGACAGGCGAACAATCGTTCGAAATAGTTAACATGCGTGCTTATTTGTCATCACTAAATTAAATAACGACTACGGCATCACGAGGTGTAATGAGGAGAAAAGATCCATGCTTCAAGCCCCATGCTCTTGGACACTCAAAGGGAAATAAGTCTATCTTCACCTGGACCATTGATGCCTGAATCTAACATCCCTGAACCCTCTGAATGGAGCAGTGGACTTATTTACCTTTGAATACCACCGTAATACCAGTCTTCCTTTGCTTGTGTTGATGTGCTCTATTTTACTTGCCGCAAGCATTCATAGGACAATGTTTATTAGTGAAAATATCTCTAGGTACGAGATAGTGTGTCAAACATGTTAACAAATACAGTTTTTGTGCATGGTAGTTCAATCCTGTATTGGAGGCCTTAGGAAAGGTAATTAGATACAATAGAAATGAAATTCAATCAATTCTACAACGAATGAGTTGGTTTCTAGAAACGATTTTTTCATTCAGTAATCTACAAACTACAATGCGTAAATCATAAAAAAGCATGAGAACGTCATTAGATAAACTTAGGGAATTGAACAGTAATATTGAACTTCGATTAATATTGATTAATTCTTAGCAAACACATTGGGGTAGAGTGGGGAATTTGGTTGGGAAAAGATTGATTTTGTGTGAAAATGGGATGGGAAGAAAAACTCTTAGCAAATCGTTTTCATAATATTTGAAATTGTATTGAAACAAAAGCTTGTAAAGCACCGATTTTGTTCATATGTGTGACTTGCGAGGCGCAATTGATAAAATTGCACTTGACAAGGAAAAAGAGGTGAGATCTCAACAATAAAAAAATATATAAATGAGCAAATTATGAATTAAAATGAGAATGAATATGACTCAGCTGGGAGTGTAGACTGGATACAGGAGATAGTCATAGGGTCAAGTGATAATCATAAATGTCATGCAACATATCTAAGCATCTACCCGAAACAATCACGTCTTCGATTTCTGAGGATAAATTCAAGTGAAATAGGTAGTGAAGAATTATTTTAAGCTCAGAAATCGACAACGTAGAAATGAGGAAGGTGACCGTAGGTATCGCCGGACGCCCCACTAACCATGGATCCACCAACTCCACCGGGTGTAATGCCCGTCGGTCTGGGTCCTCCTCCGCCCCATTGCCAGGTCGGTTGAGTTCCACCACCTCCATTCACGCCCCCCTCCTCCACCTGTACTGTGCGGTATCGAGCGAAGTCTGCAATTTATATTATGGTTACCGCCGATAATGAAGACCTTCTGTTTTGTTCGTGAAGAACAATTGTTGATGAAGAAACTATAAAATTTTAGACCCTATTTAGGCCCTCAGCTTTCAAGATGCGGTAAGATTATTGTGCGAGAATGACTAAAGTGGCAAATAGATAAAAGAATAGCACCTACCAGCGCATTGTTCTCCCAGTACATAGTAGCATTGTTCCGTGAACGAGATCTTGTTGACAACATGCGCAATGAGTCGCTGTCGCAGCAGCTCCGTTGCGTACTTTCGAGCTTCCTCAAATCTCATTTGAAATTATCTCTCTGTATTTTCTTTTTTACCTTACGCTCCCGAAGTCCGCTCACATGTTCAAGAAGCCATTCAACCAAATCCGAGCCTGAAAAAAGTAGTGATCCAATAGAGTACAAATGGATACAAAAAAAACTAACCCAGGAATGACATGGGGATGGAGATCTTGAGCCAGGTGCGATTTTTGATATCAAGTCCTGATCCAGGTCGTGTCATCACTTCGACTACCTGCAAAGATCCAACTTAGGGCTTTAAGAACAAAGAATTCGCGTTTATTCGTTCTTCACTCTTTGACCCCCAAAGACTTAATTTTATAAGTAGGCACATCGCAGTAGTGTTGCTATTTCAAGTCGCACTCGTAAGCTCATCATGCTCTGAACACTCGCGAATGCATTATTCACATTTGAGTGGATTTACATACAGTGTTTTCGCTCTCGTCCCTCTCATTCTTGTAATGACTCTTAAGGACGCGAAGGCGTTAGGCGAATCCACTCACGAATAAATGCAAATCCACTCGCGAGTGGTTTCATGCTACTCATTCGTCGATCGGCGAATGATACTCGAGCAAACAACACTACACTGAAAGATATTAAACGCAGGTCTAGTGAAGATATCAAGAGCCAATGTACCTACATTTTCGCCATACTTGAAATCAATATAATGGAAGAAGATGACTGACCCTCCGCTTATCCGTGTGCACATCTAGTCGTGGAAGTGGTGGCATCGTGCCGGGAAGACCTGCACTCCCGACCACCGTGTTCTGAAATTGATTTTCCCTTTCTCATTCCTACACAAAATTCAAAATCCAGTGAATAGCCCAAACTCACACTTTTATTTATTTTTTCAGTGGATTGGAGAAACCAGATCATATGTAGGAAAAAGTTGCCGTACCTGTCCATTGCTGCCGGTACTCGTGGCACTGCTGCTTGTGGCAGGTCGTTGCTGCATCTGCTGCTGATGATGATGCAATCGCTCGCCCGGGAGAGGCGTTGGCGCTCCCTCTGATCCTAAACAACAGATTCCATGTCAAGCATTGTTATCACAGTATTAGAGCCGGTTGTTTTTCGTGATATATGTTATCAGGTCCGTGAAAAGTGTCTATTGACCAACAATCGATAGTAAGAAAGGAAAACTTAAGTATTACATTAAAAATTTCGTACCTTCGAGTATGCTCGGCATGCCTCTCATTGCATTTGTGTGTTGTATCCATGCACCAGTGTCGATCGGACGCACTGGTTCATCTCTGCAACTTGTTTACTTGACAATCTGTCTGTCTGTCTGTTTGTAACGTCTGTCACGATTTTAGAAATACTGTCTCTCGAATTTTATTTTATAAAAATATAATTCTCTAGCCTCGTATTATAGGCGGCCGCAGGTCTCGGGACGGTGAAGCACGAGCGCTGATTCGAATCGATACTCTTTGCGACGGTTAGACGAATTGTGCCCTTGCGCTCAACTGCATCCCTGTAAAAAAATAAACTAAGAACCTTCACTCATTTTTATGTGCTCTTTAAAAATCTGAGCAACTGTTCGTAAACACGTTTTGATCGCTCTCATCTCTCTCTCCCCGAGTCCATTTCCCTCTAACAAACGATCCCCCATCACGAGACAAATCACATTCCACTATCTTTTGCTTCTTTTAAATCTCGAATTTTTTTATCTTCGATCAAACTCTGAAAGTGGCAATACCCCTAAGATGAATGAAATGGTGATCACCTCAGAACATCCACCGCTTGGTCGTTGGTGAAGTTTTCGAAGGCCACCTATAAATAAGGAGATGAAGATGTTGAAAATAGCATGATTCACTTCCCAAATTTCCTAAAAATATATCCTCTCCTACCTCGTTTACTTGCAGAATCATGTCTCCTGGCTCTATACGACCGTCCAAGGCCACTGCGCCTCCTTGAATTAATTATGTTAAAAAAGCAATATCCTGCCACAGCACTTATTCCATCATAAGGGTAATTCCCGTCATAATGAATTTATGACTATTTTCTTTTTCTGAGTGTTGCCAGTGAGAGGACGGGAGGAAGGACGTTCGCGGAAGGTGTTTGTGTGTTACACCTTCCGCGAACGTCCTTCCTCCCGTCTTCTCACTGGCAACACTCAGAAGAAGAAAACTTCTCCATCATCCATCTGGCTTTTCATATCCCCCTAATCTAGCGTACCTTTCATGACATTCGCAACATAGATGCCATTATCGCCTCTGGCCGAGCTCTGTCCCACGATCGAAATCCCAAGGAAGTTCACCTGCAATTTTTTCTAAATCTAAACAAAAACAAATGCCATTAAAACTATTCCCTTCATGTTGAAACTCACAGACTTTCACAAACTAGAAAAAAATATTTTAGGAAGTGAGTATCCGCATCCACACGAGTCGTACCGTATCCATGTTGAGTGTTACGGTCTCCACATGCAGCGACATGGAACTCTCGGTGATGGATGAAAACGATGATGCCCGTGACGGCCGGCGGTGGTACGTTCTACAAGCATATTCATTTTATAATTATAATTTAATAAATGCATTAAGAGTTAAAGAAAATATAATAATCGCAGACCGCTGTGCTTTCCTCCTCCTCGCGAGCATTTTCTCGTGCTGGCGTGAAACGGAAGTGAGATCAGTCGACATTGAGCCCCTGCAAGAAAATACATTTTTAGAAATTTCTATGATTCATGAAAGTTTTGTAGCAAATTGGAAGCTTGTGTTATTCCCGTAAATGTAACGCTAGGGCGTTGTAACGCTAAGGGATCTCACACGCGCAGTGCCCGATCATGAAGAATGATGAGCAACAAATAACAAATGATTCTGACAAAGAGTGAAATTCCCCCGATGACCCACTCTCCATCATCTCTTTCTCCTCCGTCCTCATCCGCCTCTCTTATAGTCATCGTTCCTCGATTCCTCACTGTCGCTCCACTCATCCCATAGTAGACGGACCCTCCCGATGTCGATCCCCCATAGCCATAGTATCCTCCACCGGAGCCGCTCGTTGACGAGACGTCATCCGTATCCACTTGATAGCCCGACATGAACCGGAGCCGAACTGACTATTTTCCGGACGAAGTCGATAGTTTCGCAGCCGAACTACACACTATTTAAGTAATATGACTTCTCTTCCCGCCTCTCTTTCTTCCTTTCCTTTCTTACCCCTCCGAGGGTAGATCAGTCGACATTGCTTAATCCCCCTCCTCTCCTCTCTCTTTACTCACTCACTCTCTCTCTCTCTCTGTTAAAGCAAGCGCGCTTAACCCCCTCCCCCTTCCTCTGAGTGAGAGAAAAAGGACAATAAGAGCCCTTCGAAACATATCATGAAACGGAGTTAACAAAACGATGATCAATTTTAGATTTTTCTCAAGTAAGAAAATCAAATATCGAGAAACGTATTTGTGAATGCAGCGTAAATAAGAGCACGTCCGTATTCGGCTTTCCGCGTGTCTCACTGGGAATTTTCGTTGACTAGAAGTGGGGAGCTGGTCTAATCAGACACTAGAAATATCGATTATATGGATTGTTCATTGGATACCACACGATAAGTATCCAATTAGTGTGAATGTGGCAAAAGTGTGTTCTCGAAATCACGATACGTTTGTCATATTTTTCTAGAGAGAGAGACAATAGGTGTGGAGGGGCGAAAGATTAGAGAATCACTGTATGCGGCGGCGCCGAAACCACTCGAAGAAGCTATGGTCTCCCACATATACCCATTCTCTCCATTAGGGATATTCTATCTGTTAGAGCACAAAAGAACAAGAACACATTGCTACACTCGAGACACCGATTTCAGACATTTCAGACGATACAGCGCGATAACAAATGTTACTCATAACTACCTCCTCAGAAATGGGCATCTATATAGTGCAAACCCTACATATTGAACCCATTCATTACTAATAACAATAAATTGTATCAAATGTAGAATGATGTACCTGTCATCCTCGTCCGAGAAAACCCTCGCATCACTCTCGGATCCTAAAGTTGAATCATCGTATCTTCCGCCTCCAGGTGCGCCCCTTCCTCTGTGACCTGTAATTTTAATTAAAACTTTTAAAAAAATGGTTTTAAATATACTTACATAATTTAATAATTAACAATAATTTTTTATTGAGTTTGTTTTTTACTTCCTTAGATAGCATTCTCCTCACCAATGAGATAGAAGCTGGCGCTGCCACTCAGCTGGCTGCTCAAACTCAGATGGGATTTTCTGTGGGTGAATCCGACCAGATGTCGCTTCTCCTCCTCCTCCTCATCCTTCCTTCCATCCACCCTGATCTCTCCTCCTCGTACAAGCATCTCTCCAATCTTGCCCGTCGTTGCAGCACCCGTGTATTTCTTAGCCTTACGTAACTTGTTCTCTGGTATTTCCTCCACTTGAACACCTTCCAGTACCGGCTCCAATCTTCTTCCGTTGACTGCCGATAGAGCACTTCTTCCTCTTCTAACCATTCGTGCTAGATTCTCCGTAGTTGATCTCTTCCTCTCCTCTTCTTCCCTTCTTTTCTGCTCAATCTCCTCTCGCATCTGCTGCTCCTTCCTAGCTAATTCCTTCTCCCTCTCAGCTATTCCATTCATAAATCGTGTTGCTGTCAGGCTTCCTCCGTACCTTCTTTTTTCCCTAGACCCTCCGCTCTTCTCCTCCACCTTCTTCACTTCATCGGCCCTTCTTTCTTCAAATGATTTTTCCAGTGAGTTCACAATGGCAGCAACTCGTCGAGAGGCGAAAGAGGCAGCGGATGCGATGCCGCCCCTCCGCTTCGGCGCCTCCTTTCCCTCCGCTTGAGACGCGGAAACCACCGCGACAGGTGCGCTGATCATAAGCGCGTTTGCAGTCGTGGCTCGCGATGCCGCGTAGAGCGCCCGCCGCTTTGGTGCGGATCCATCGTTTACTGACTCGGGCGACTTTGGCGGTGGAAGGGATAAGGCCTCTGGACATGTCATGCCTTTCGGTGGTGTTGTCGGCGTCTTAGAAGTTACGGTAGCTACGGTAGTATCGAATCGCTCGATGGATCGCAGTGACGCCCCCTTCAACATGATGGGTGATACTACGGGGGTGTGACGGCGTGAGAAAATCGATATTGACGAGGTGAGCGAGCGCATTACAGAAGACAGGAGACAAGACGACTGACTGAGGGTAACGAATGGACGAATACTGTGGTTGGAGGAGGAAGAGAGATAGAGAGGGCCAGATAAACAAAGATCAAGGTTAGAGATGAAGAAGACAGGAATAGATCAGTAGAGAGAGACAAGCGCAATACAAACGTGAAGATTGTGAGAAACCGAAAATGTGCGCGAGTTCTAGGGCAATTTCGAGTGGATCGTCAGCACAAATTAGTTAGAGATCGAAGATAAATGAGAGATTTGGGAGTGAAAGGATGAGGTCGATAACGAAAGAGAAGAGAACAGAAGGAGATAAGGATGATAGCGCTCAAACAACGATAGTGAAACAGAAAAAGACAACTTCCCACTTCCCGTATCCTAAGATAACAAAGAATCTCCTTCCTCGACTTGACTTACAGTATTCCCTTGAGTTATGTATCGAATGCACAGGAAAATGATATTATTCGTTTAAAGGAGGAGTAACATGAATATTTTAGTGACTAATCTGTTAACGCCACATTGTAGCAATCTTTAACCATATGAGCTTTCCGAAACTCCCGTGTTTCTACGACATCAATGAACCGAGTTATTGCGAGTTGGCCTAGTGCCAGAATTCCCCTGAGTCCAGGAAACGGCGGGGATTATGAAGTGAAGGTTTGACTGGGAAGAGAGTGCGCCTTGATCTACCATTGTCTCCACTAGTCTCTTCCCATCGATCGCACTCCTCCCTCTCACAAACAAGGGACGGGAGAAGGGAATAGGTGCTTTGGCAAAGAGCCAACGACTAACTACTGTACTTGGAAGTCCCGGGATTTCGGTGTGGGAGTCTGACATTCATTCCTGTTTCTCCTCCTTTAAAGATCGAGATAGGTGAAATAGAGATAGTTGATTTGACAGGTCAGAAATAAGCGAAAAAAACCTAATGAACCTAATTATCCCGAAAAAAGACAAAAACACAAAAGAGATATCCCTACAACATGACAAGAGTTTGAAAAATTCATATAACCTAGATAAATGGAGATATAAAGACAGAACAGTGCACAATTAGAAATAGAAAACTCCTTGATTTTTATTAAGAGACCTTCTCCGTAAAAATTTACCATTTCGACCCCATCTCCGGACATTTCCCTAGCAGAACGATTCAGCCGTTCCCCCTTCCGTCACAATAGAGGGTCCTACTCTTGTTTACAAAAATGGAAAAATTGAAGCCCCTTGTCGCAAACGCGGCCCCCAGCGCGTGCGCGAAAGTCAAAATTTGGACAAAAACGTGTTTTCATATCTCGGCAACCGAACAAGTTAGACATGAAATTCTTCTTGTGGATTGTTAGTGACCTGCTATGTGCAAGAATGCATCATAGAACAAAAATTTATCGTTGATTATAGATAGGGGCCGCAAGCTCCGTCCACTTTGGTGTGACACGATTTCGCCAAAAAGCGAGACGGAGAGTGCACAAGGTTCATTCGAAACCAAATCACTCGTTCTAAACTGCTATGGATAGCTCTTACTATCCCCCATCGATAGAGCGCTGTCCGAGAAATGCACTTCATCACTAAGTAGGTCAAAATTGGACTTAATCGTAGGGAATAGGGTCGCTCCTCGACGAAAAGAGACTTTTCTAAGGCTTAAAGTTTGAAAATTCTGCTCGGACAATGTTTTTCTGACGCATTTGAATATTTTACGGTTTTTAGAGAAAAAAATAGAATTTTAGCTTTTGTCCCTGGCTTGTGCATTAACGATTTATAAAGGACGCGCGAGAGGCGGGCGGAGGGGAGCGAGAGAGGCGGGGGGAGGGAGAGAGGCACACGCAAATTAGGCTCCGCCCCCTCCCCTCTCGTCTCGCTTTTCCCTCCTCTCCTCCAATGAGTTGAGCGCGTACTTCTCGGGCTCTAGCGCAGCTCAGAGATAAGATATCGACAAACGGCCAAAATCATGATATTATTGAGACCATGAGGAGTTGTTTGGACACGCATTTGATCGCATTGTGAAAAATCGGCTACTATGGTTGTGGCCCCTAATTATAGAACGAATTTTTGAAGATGTTATTTTAATTCTCGATTTTTTGCTGCCTCGGGAACGTTTGGCTGGGATCTCACATATCACATTTTGCAGCCCTTACAATCCTGGTGAGTACCAACCACAAATATCAGAAATTCAGATTTTCACGAGTGCTGAAAAATGAGGTTGAAAGGTGAGATCTCCAAAATTGTGCAGTCGACTTGAAATAAAATCAGTTTTCTATGCGCTAAACTACCGTGCGCAGGTAGTGCTCACCGAGCGTACCCCATCTGCAGCTTCTGGAATCATCTGGGTCACTATGCACCGACTAGCACTGATTCTAAAAATGAAACGTAAATCAGCCGGGTTTGCTATTTCGCAATCGTTCCAAACAAGCAAAAGCTCAAAAAAATCACAAAATTCATGCGAACATTATGCACAAAGTTTCACCGTCATCGCTTTTAAAATCGACGAGAAAATTAGAAAGTTTGAAATAAATTTCAATTTTTGGTTTGCAATAACGGCCGGTTCTTGTAATTCACTTTTTATTTATAAATAATAGTGCATAGGGTCTGCTATTTCGCAATCGTTCCAAACAAGCAAAAGCTCAAAAAATGCACAAAATTCAGGCGAACATTATGCGCTATTATTTATAAATAAAAAGTGAATTACAAGAACCGGCCGTTATTGCAAACCAATAATTGAAATTTATTTCAAACTTTTTAATTTTCTCGTCGATTTTAAAACCGATGACGGTGAAACTTTGTGCATAATGTTCGCATGAATTTTGTGATTTTTTTGAGCTTTTGATTGTTTGGAACGATTGCGAAATAGCAAACCCGGCTGATTTACGTTTCATTTTTAGAATCTGTGCTAGTCGGTGGATAGTTACCCAGATGATTCCAGAAGCTGCAGATGGGGTACGCTCGGTGAGCACTACCTGCGCACGGTAGTTTAGCGCATAGAAAACTGATTTTATTTCAAGTCGACTGCACAATTTTGGACATCTCACCTTTCAACCTCATTTTTCAGCACTCGTGAAAATCTGAATTTCTGATATTTGTGGTTGGTACTCACCAGGATTGTAAGGGCTGCAAAATGTGATATGTGAGATCCCGGCCAAACTTTCCCGAGGCAGCAAAAAATCGAAAATTAAAATAACATCTTCAAAAATTCGTTCTATAATCAACGATAAATTTTTGTTCTATGATGCCTTCTTGCACATAGGAGGTCACTAATAATCCACAAGAAGAATTTCATGTCTAACTTGTTCGGTTGCCGAGATATGAAAACACGTTTTTGTCCAAATTTTGACTTTCGCGCACGCGCTGGGGGCCGCGTTTGCGACAAGGGGCTTCAATTTTTCCATTTTTGTAAACAAGAGTAGGACCCTCTATTGTGACCGAAGGGAGGAGGGCTGAATCGTTCTGCTAGGGAAATGTCCGGCCCATGCTGCATTTTTACGGAGAAGGTCTCTTAAACCAAAATTATCGCATAAAATAAATTCAAAAATTATTCGGGTCACAGTAAAGTAAGCACTGAATGTATCGAACGATCAAATATTCCAGCGGAGTCTTAGAACAAAAGATGGCCCCCTGAAGAGCTGAGAGCAGGTGTCGTCCCGTAGTGTTAATGCCCCTCCCGAGTGTTAGGAGAAAAGACCCCAGGACTTCTTTCGCGTTTCGTTGATTGAATGATAGCTTACACTTTTGTGGGATATCTCTCAGAGAGAAGACGGAACTAGAGGTTATTTGATCGATCTATCATTCAGATCTGATCTATCATTCAGACAGAGAACTATATTTTTGAAATATAATTGCTCATAATATCGACTAGAATAACAAAAAGAAGAGACTATAGTGAACGAGCGAACTGCTCCCATCAATATCGATACTAGGTAACGATATCCTATCTCGAACACAGCACTAACGTCATCCCAAACATCCCTCGACAGTTGGAAGGAAGAGAGATATGAATAGAGTGGAATGAATGAATAGAGAGTAGATACCATTGTTCCCTATCACTAACATGTGGGCGATGATATCCTTCTGTTAGCTCTCTTCCACCACTGTCGGGATGGAAAATCCGACTATTCATTCTTCGTACTCGCTAACCGGCTAGAAGCACGAGACACACTACTCTCTCCACTATCTCTCACTATTTGTGGGAAAAAATAGCGCAACCATTCCGAGACACGAAGAATGAGCGTCGAAATATCAGTTCATAATTGGGGAAATTTAATATTTTAGACTCAGGCAACACCTCTCAGAATGTGTAAAAGGAGGAATTACAAATGATGAAAAACTATGCGAATCTGTGCGAGAAAACCTTGGTCTGAAATGCAGATATCAACCAACATTGGATAGACGAATCTCAGAGAGAAAAATATACATGATGAGAAACACGCGCATAAGCAATTCAAATTGTGACTAGAAGATTATGATGAAAATTATTCGAATGTTTTGCTCTAGTGAGAAGAACCCAGAGGTTCGTTGCATTCCGAATGCAGATGAAGAGGGAGAAAAGCATTGCAGGAGTGGAGAAAGAAAGGGAGAAATAGACAAAGAGATCAGAGGATGGCGCCCTCTTTTGTGTTCACTTACTACGAGGAAGAAAACTTTGCAGAGACCAGCACAATCGTCTTGTAACATCAGTGATTTCGTCAATGTCTCACAGAATATCAAAAAGATGTGCTCATTATGGATTGTGATACAAGTATGCTTCGAATTAACTGAAGATACTGAAGTTAGTCTCTTGTTAACTCGGGTTCGCGTCTATCTTAAAGCTCGCGTGAAAACGACTCCATCTGGTTCATCCCTCCACTTTCGATGGATTAACAGGGAATTATTAACGCGCTTGCACTGTCTTTTCTCGCTTAAACAAGTCGAGTCAAATGGTGTGTTCTAGGGATTATGAATGGGCACTGTAAGGTACAAATTACCACAAATTAGAATCAAATGCGCCAACAGAATCAAATGAATAAATGAGGACGGGTAGTTCTAGAGCGATTCAAGTCACGAGCCAACTGATGTTGCCTACTAGTGTGTGATATCTCTCTATCAATAGACTCTCCATCTCACGAGAGAGATAACTTTCATCGGATAGGATCGTAAATGGAAGGGCTTATAGGAATAAAGATTGGATAATTGAATTGGATGAAATGAATGTACTAAATGTAGTGGTGGAAACTCGCCAGAGATGTACTCAATTTTACTTGCTGATAGCCGCGCTTGATAGCTCTCCGCCGCTCTCTCGTTAGTGGATTCTCTCTAAGATCCATCTCTCGGATCTCTCTGCTATTTCCTATCATTTTACTCTCTGTGCTCTCTCTCTCGATCACTCTCTCTCTCTATTTCTTCTCTGCTCGCTCACATTCTCAACTCATTCATGATGCGCATCAAATGAATGGGCTGTCGTTAATACGGGGAAGCACGAAGGAAAGTCGAAGGACGTGATTTAGTCAGACACGAAAAGGATAAACGAAAAATCCAGGGGAAGTTGGAAGATTTTAGATAGTTTTCAATGAACTTTTGATACTTTAGATATTTGCACAATGCTGCTGAAAGTAACTTTTTAAAAAACCTTTTCACCTTCTGAGTGTCAGAGATTAATTAGTCTTTCAATTATGTGCATGTCGTTTCCGATTTCTTCTTGCCCACAAACAGAAAAAATTAAGGCTCGCTATTTAATACAGAAATGTAACTCAACAAATTTCCGAGACCCCGTGATCGTGACACAATTGAACGAGCAAAATTACAAACCGTTAAAGTCGTAATGATGGTTGCGGTGGACGGGAGGGGGTCCTCCACGATATCGATTCGAAGCCTAAACGGATCAAATCCCGATACATGTTTTTAGATTTGTCCACATAACACCGAAGCGTACAAATATTGAAAATATTAATAATTCTAACCTGAAGATGGTGTGATTTTCCGGGAAGGAAGGGCGGTCGTCCATCGGAGATCATTGAATCACTCTCCGTCGACACTAGAATTGTTTGATGTTTTTAGTATTTCGACATCAATATCTTTTTTTAAATTATTCGGTCAAACGAGTATAATAGGCGACAGAAACGAACTCGTGCTATCGAAGTAGTTTCCCCCTCCTCCTCCTCTCGCATACATGTTCGGATAGGCAGGAGCGGGGCCTGGCACCTGCTAAGTGTACGAATTAAACAGGCCAACAGGCAACAATTAAATTAGTCGATGACAAAGGAAATGTGAAACCTTCCTTTGTTACAGTTGAAAGTTTAAAATACTTAAATATATCGCTGGGATGTTGTTAGAAATGAGATGAAAATTTATCTATGAAACCTAATTGCGATTCACTAACCATATGATGCCTCGGACCTACTCCTCCTCTAGCTCCATGCTGACTACTGCCTTCGGAATGCGTACTTCCCTCGATTGTAATCTTCGAATAATATTAGTTTGGCAAATATATTACTTTAAAATGATGAAGATTGTATTAGAAATATCAATTTTGCTTTCATGCATGTTTTTGAAGAAAGCCAACTTTATTTTAATTTCAGAAAACCGTTAAAAATAATAAAGTTCTTACTAGGTAAAGTTCGAAGTTTCCGTTTGCACTCCGCTCAAGGTGCTTGTGATCCTCAAGAAGCTCCTTCTTCACTTCTCTGCAAACAATGGCAATTATTATATGCAATCCATCTGATCAGAGAAAACAATCCGATCAAAACTAATTTCGTGTTACTACGTCATAAAAATCACTATTTAATTCGTTTAAATTTAAACTTCATTTAAAAAAGACTAACACTCCGCATTCAGGATCGACAGTCTTGCAGTAAAACTTGTAGTTTGTACGTGTGAGGACCTGAATGTATAATCATTGATCGGCTGCCACTTCAGATACTTTTCTCTTCTTCTTCATTGATTTCTTTGAAAACGTGATCGATTTTTTTAAATAGATTAACTTACTCTTTTAAAGTCCTCAAGCGTTACATGTTCAGGCGGGACGTCAACCTGAATTTTTTTTAAATTTTCAATTTTGTTAGCATTGTTGTCTTTTAACAATTTCGTTGCGTCAAAAATATCAGAGGAAATATGACAATGTTTTGAAAATGGGTGAGTCGTGCACATTGCACACACAATAATAAAAATATAAAAAAAAAGCGCACTTGGGTCACGTAGGGTGTGGCCTCGTCATCTACGTTGTAGAAGACCTGCAAGTGTGAATAATAGTATTCACGTCAATCACACTAATAATGTTCTTTCTCATGCCAGACAAATTACGTTAAAAAATGTAACACAACGATAAATTGTGTTTTCCCTTGTGCAACATATAACATGTCTTCTTTACCTTTGTACTAATCGGTTTTTCAAATGCAGTGCTGTGACCACCTCTTCCCGTCCCAGATGCCCGTCCTTCCCTTCCGGATGCCATCGACGATGAGGGCGATGAGAGAAGCGAGGAAGGATCGTCGCCGTTCGTGCCGCTGCAAACACCGATTAGAGAGTATCGTAATGTTCAGCAACACAGCTTTGACAATACGATGCTCACCGCACAATACGGAACGTTTCATTCGTTAGCTCATTGTTTATTTTTTTTCTGAAATGAACATTTTCCCAGTGAGTACTACCAGGGCCTCTAGGAATAGATTAGAAACATCAGCTAAGACCGGAAACAATTTTTCATATTTGTCAGGGTTTTACGAGCTCTACAACACGAGCACAAACGCGGGGGGTATTCTGAAATGGTTTTTTTTTGAGTCTTCACTAAGATGACGTAAATTTTTATTTTTTTCACGGACAACCTTCTTATTAGCTTTAAATTATCCGGAAAGCGCCCTCTTTCAGCTTTGAACATAAGGGAACTGCATAGGCATCCTGTCAAAAACGGCTGTATCTCGACAACGAAAAATATTCAGACCATTGTAAAAAACATTCGGCTTCTACTAAACACATATCAAGGTTGCCACACGGCTGCATCGGTCGAGTTAAAGCAAGATGAAGTGGATAGCTGTAATCACCACCCTCGTATGCCCCGTTCCCCAAGTTTTCCCATATTTCATTTCCTTAGTTTTTCCATAATTTTGCTGTACCATTCATTTTCTTAAACTTAGACTCTATTTTTAAAAATATTAATTTAATTTTTTAAAGCAAATGTATACCGCGGGCTGGCCGACATGGCGGAAGAGTCAGCGAGTGCTCCTGTTCCATTGAAGGAGGAGGTATCGAGTCCGCACCCAGGCGAGTAAGGAATCGACTGCAAATTATACAAAAATTCATTTGAAATATCGTTAAATAGTGCTATATTTATTAACTTTCATACGACTGTTAGATTTTATGAGAAATGTAAGTGTACATCAAGTTGGTGATCATTTAGCTGACCGAATCGAGACTATCATCCAGTCGAAGTCGACCGGTTGCATCAATGACGGTTGACGGCGTTGCAGACGAGACATCGAGAGAGGAGCCACCCGGAGGCGGCGTCGACGAGATGTGAGATGGCATCTGGAGATACGATTATTGTAAATATTACGAAAAATGATATCATAACTGACATAAATGAACGAACGAACAAATAAGTAAATGAGAAAAAAATCATCGATAAGAATAAATCTAATGTAATAACAAAAAGAGTACCGAAGTCAGACCATGGCGGAATGATTTTTTTTAAATAATCTAACCAAATGAAAACTAGACGATAGATTGTGCGGAAACGAGAGACTATCAGAAAAGAATAATGAGAAAACTACTACTGAGACGAGCAGAAGAGAAGGGAAAAGAATCGAAAACTGGCAAACAAACGGGCCACGGAAAGAGAACATTGATGTGTGCGTAACATCAAACTGCCTCTCGCTCCCTGATCATAAGTAAGGTCATGTCTAACCAATTCCAATACTCAAATAATCCTTCATATTATTTGCTGATAATGGTTGGGGGTATTTTTAGCACTCCAATGGTTAAAAAAATTGAACTCTTAATCAACTAATTATCACGAAAAATTATAAAAAATATCAGTTCCAAAATAATAAACTCACTGGAAATGATTTATAGAAATGTGAAAAAACCTAAAATGTGTGTAGCATAACGGCGAATGGTAGCCTCAAGTGACATGGAGAGAGGAAGCACCGACAGATAAGAGAGCGTTGGATCGAGATCAGGGAGGGATAGCGCGAGAATGAGAGAGTCGGGCAGACAGTGAGAGACTGCGTATTGGCGGGCACAAAGCGACATGGGGAGGAAGGAACGCGCGATGCTTATCAATTATATACCATCCGTTGGGAGTGTGCATTGAGAGGAGAGTGCCGGATACGAAAAGGGTTCGAGAAGGGGCTACTGCCTACTAAGAAACCTTGGAGGCTCGCCATTCAAATAAGACAGCAACCTTTTTGAGTGATGAAAGGCGAGGGGGCATTAGTGGTGGAGGAAGGGATAGGAGGGGGAGGGGTAATGGGTACCAAAGACCGCGTGTGTCTCCCCTGGGCCCGCTCCCCTTCGCTTTATTCAAATTGCAACAGATGCTTTCCTTTTCCCACTTTATTTCTGTGCGCGCGCGTGAAACACTAGATTGATCTTTACGATGCCTGAATGGGCACACTATCTAAGGAATATTTGAGATGGTAACAGCAGAAATCAATTATAATATCGTTTGTATACTATCCAGCGACAACAGCTTGACGTGTTTCCGGCTACCATTCAGTAAGAGACAATGGACATTTTGGAGGGTGAAGACAACGAGAGAAAGGACGAGAGATCATCCACATAGAAGAGAGTCATGAAGAAGAGAACAAAAACGACCACTTGAATGGGTATACGGAAAAAGGAGTGGTAGTGTGTGAGAGAGTGGGGGACCAAGGGCGAGCTCATATCTATATCTCGCTCCCTCCATAACCTCCCCCTCCCTCCCATTCTCTCCCACTCCTGAAAAGTGATCTCAAAATTATACTGCTTTTATTCTTTCACTGGCCTGACGGCTTAGTGAAAGAAGAAGTGGGAGGGGTCACAATATTCTATTGAGAAATGTTAATTGATACCATTATTCTCTTTCTCTGTCAAAGAGGCTGAGAAAATGAGAAATACTTAATAGGCCATTTCCTGGGCATATTTCTCCACTCTTCATCAATACCAGCAGCCCAGGTCATAAAAAGAGGAAGCAGAATTAATTGTGGAAGTACTACCGTAAACCGCACCACCACGATGGGAGATAAACAATAAACTCGCGCGCCGAGTGAGAGGAGGAAGGACGAGGCTTTCGCAATTGTCGAGTCCATCAAACAAGAGTCGGATGGGGCAAGCAGAGCAGTGGAGGAAAAGGGAGGAGGGCAGAATGGAAGGGAGGAAGATATGCTCTCCCATCACAGGACTTGGCCTCTTCTTATGTCCTTCCCGTCTCTCTTCTTCCTTC
The DNA here is from genome assembly GCA_000180635.4 of Pristionchus pacificus. Taxonomy (NCBI): domain Eukaryota; kingdom Metazoa; phylum Nematoda; class Chromadorea; order Rhabditida; family Neodiplogasteridae; genus Pristionchus; species Pristionchus pacificus. The sequence continues at coordinate 23,185,469 of CM026576.1, forward strand.
GTCCTATCCCATGGGCCCGCATTACTGGTGGCAAAAAGCTCTCATGTCCAGATGAGAAGTGAGAGATCGAGCTAGCAAGTTCAGGTTAACTGGAGTTTAGTGCTCAGGAAAACTATGAAGGAGTTGGATTCAGGGTCCTAATTTGGATAAATTACAATTTGAAGAATCATTATTGCGCCCAGGGAGATATGCACGTTATCTAACCCTCTAATGAAGATTTAATTAAATTGAATTGAACCAGGATAGCAACTTGATCGTCAATTGAAAATCCATCGCTCATCCATTCATGACACATTTCATCTCTTCTTCTCTTGCTCACTGCAGTAATATGGGCGCGCAATTCAGTGAGAGAGAGAGAGGGGCCGGCGATACGGAGAGCTTCGTCTCATCTGACTTCCCTTCTCCATCACTTGTCAACCTGTCCTGTCTACCCATGAATTTCTCTGCTTCAGGATCTTTCGACGGGAACCTACTGTGTGAGAACATACCACATTCTAGGACATACATTCATATTGTGTTCAAAAGATAGCAAATAGCTAAAATATACTTTTGATGGTTTTCATTAATCAAATAGTTCATCTTACGGCGATCATCCAACCTAATACTGGATATTGGGACGATGCCAGAGGAGATAACTAGCACAGATGGTGAGATAGTAATGAAGTAAGTGTGTGTGAGAGAGGGGTTAGGGGAGGAATGAGAGACGGGCGGGCGGGCCAAACCGAGGACATCTGGCATCTCAGTGTGTGTGAGTGTGTAGAATGAGACCGTGAGGATATCGATTGACGAGCTGCTGGCAATTAATAAGTTGAAGGAGCAAGAAGAGAGGGATTATTGCATTTCGGCCGGACAGCCCTTTCTAATTTAGTGTCTCCATTTGGCTGCCCCTTCATGCACATGAAGAATGTGTATATTATGTCATGAAAATTCTAAATAGCAAAATTACGTTACTTCTCGTTAACCATTGGAAGCAAGGAGGCAGGTTCCACTCAATATTATAAAGAAATCAGTTGGATCACCTCTCAAAAAAACTGAACAACAATCGCGCAGGAAATCGATGAAAGAAGGATGGGGCCGGTAAGTGTAGTGATCGCGAGATTAGAAGCACATACAAGTGAGAGAGGGCAAACATTGGCGAACAATCATACACACTTCATCTGAGGAAACTGCGCCATAATCGAGACAGAGAGCGGAAAAGCGTAGCCAAACAGATCCCTGAGAACATAAATACAACCCGGAACGAGATTGTGAAGGTTATGCACAACTATAGAGTTTGTGACAAAGAATTTAGAGTAAAATTTCAATACGCGCGCTTTTGCATAGCCGAGGAAAGCTGGATCTTGCAGCCTGATTGTGCAGCGTTAGCGCTAAACAGAGTGTCAACCTTTTTTCTTAGTTTTTCTTAAAATTTATAATTATCTCTTTTATTTGAAACATAATTGAATGTTTTAATAACCGAAATAGTGTAATTGAAAGAAAAACTCTTATCCCTGAAAAAGTTGGAGAATATAATCTTTGAGCAGTTTGTGAGCTGAAGTGATCAATGAGTAAACCCAAGCAGTTAAATATTGTTCGAATATATAGAAAAATATATGTTTTTTTATTAATTTATCTATTATTTTTTAAAGTAGAAGTCCTAAAAAATCAATGCATAGACTACGGAGTGTTCAAAAAATCAAATTAAAAAATATGATTTAAATATTGTTAGAAATTTACATCTCAGACAATCAGAAGGGTTCTCTATCATGATAAACTCCCCACTTTTCTTGATAAATGCCGCCGTGCTTTAATTGGATATATAATTCGGTAAACATTCCACTGCGCTCCCTTGAACTTCCTACTTTATCCGTTCAGACGATATAGGCATATGACCAATGCGAGAAAGGCTCAAGTTGTGCCTATTTCCCTTGTTCTCTATTGCATTTTGCATTGAATTGACATGTATGCCATTTGATTTTTTTATAATTTTTAATCTTGTTAACAAGCGTGCAGGAGAAATACGTGATGAATTAACACTGTTGCTAGCTCTAGTGTTAATTCATCACGTATTTCTCCTGCACGCTTGTTAACAAGATTAAAAATTATAAAAAATTCAAATGGCATACATGTCAATTCAATGCAAAATGCAATAGAGAACAAGGGAAATAGGCACAACTTGAGCCTTTCTCGCATTGGTCATATGCCTATATCGTCACTCATTGTGTGATATCATTACTCATTCTGAGAATGGCGACGATGTGAAATCTACAAATAGAAACAAAGTATAGTAGCCCAGACAGAGGTTGAAATGACTTTTCTTAGACAAACAAAAAGTGCAAAATTTCGAGCAACAGCGATAGCAGACAGACCATGTTTTTTTGAAGATTGTGTTTTTGGTAAGAGGGCTCCAAAACATCCCGCACTATTTTGCTTTTTTTTTTTAAATGGTCATATCAGATTAGGAAGATAACATATCAGTGGTAAGAAAAAACCCAAAGCAACAATCTTATTTGATTAGATATATTTCTAAAAATAACGAAAATTCTGTTCAGTGCTCAGGATCCATTAGTGGTGTAATCTGATGTTGGCACCTATGCCAAACACAAGCTATGATTTTGTTAGAGATATTAAACACTCCGTCTTTTCTTCACCCGTGGATGTTTATACTTCCAATCTCACACTTTTTGATTTAATTTTGGTACCAGACTGTTTATATAAGAAGTGCATCTTGCGATTGCGCCACCTGATGATTTTTCGCGTGACCACTAGGCTCCCTACCATTTTCATTTTCCACTTCTAAATTTCTAGTTATCTATCAGGCCAATGAAGTTCGTTGAGTACATTGCCGTTATTCGGTAATGTTTCTGTGGCCCTCTGCGTCCTTTCATCAGACTTGCTGCACTTCACTGCCCTCTTCTTCCCTAGTGCAAACGTGTCTGTACTCTCTCCATTTCATCTGATCTCTTGCATATTCTAACCCCTGAGAGAAGCTCCCGGTAAGAGTACTACACTGTTACGCTCGAAAAGTTCGCAATGAAAGGAGAAGCGATGGTCGTGTGGAATACGAGAGCATCAGGAAGGGCGAAGTTGGGTCAGTGCAGACTAGACTATACAAGAATCGTGTTCTTTCTCTGATCTCTGACCTATGAGATGTGTGCGATATGAGGAGACCATTTCTCATGAAGCGACCACTAGTGCATACTTTCAGTGAACCGGAAGCAGTAACGGAATAGATAGATTATGATGAAATCAGGAACATGTCGCTCTAGGAAGGAGAGAAAACGCATGGGAGATACCAAAAAGTCATCCATCTTTGATTGTCGGATGGGCTCAAATAACACCCGAGAATCCAAAAAGCGGGCAAAAACGCTAAAAGTTCATCTATCACCCGTGTTTTTGTAATAGCGCTATCAATATCGGCACTTTCTCTGAATCATTGGCATTTCGTAAGTCGATTCAGTGATGCCCTGAATCTTGCTTATTTTGTTTTTTTTTTAGGAAATCTGAATCACATCCTAATGAAAGAATGTAATAATAATCATTTTGAATAAATAAACGCGAGTGAAAGCGCTGAAACCCTTGTTGGTCTTTCCCTTGAATTTCATCGCTTTTTTCTTCTTCCCAGACCCCTCCTTTCCCTTCCTTCGGACTCTAGAGAGATTAGTACTTTTGCCGGACGCTTCTCTCTTTCTTCCTATTGGTCACTCCGTTCCTCCCCTCTTTGCAAGTGGTGGGGGGGGGGGGAGAAACGGGAAGGGGGACGGAGGAGAGAGAAAGGCGGAGTCAGGGAAAAGGGAAGGGTGTCCCATCCATCGCTGCTGCTTTCGACTTAACCTCTCACACCCTCAATTCACGCTTGTCATCTTTCAACAGCTCGACAAGCCATGCGTTTGTTACTACTTCTCACTGCCTTCTGCATAAAGGTTTACTCGCAACAGGTGGGATGATAATTGAGTGATCTCCTATTCGAAAATTATATGCCTAGTTATATAGTTCTATGTAGATCGATACAAAATTCTAAATGCTAACATTTTCAGCGATCATCCGCTCAGCCAACACCGTTTTACGAAAGTCGGACGCTGCAGCAATCGTCGGCTACCGTACCCCAGCAGGCTACAGTATCGCGTCAGTATCCGTCGATCGCACCACCCGTCACTGCGTATCACACTGCGGCTGCCGGCGTGCCCGCAGCGACAAATATCCAGCAGCATCAGACACAGCAACAAAGGACCCGCAACCCGTACCCGACACAGGTTAGAGTTATGCAAACCCATTATGGATTTCAAGAATATCAAAAAGTCGCGTCATGTTGATTTTTTTGTTCCGAGCGCTTGATGTAATTTACGAGTTGTAAAACCTGCGAAGGCCTGACTGGAATTGAGTGCCATGCCTGTGGAACTAACTATCAAATAGTATTTTACCAGATGTCTTATCGTGCCCCACAGCGTAAATCCACTCCTCGCGGCCACGCTCAATCCAATCATGTTCCCATCCTCACTAAAGCATCACCTACTCGCATCGGTAACATCGTTCTTGTCATTTTTTGTGGTAGTGTTATGCGGTACTTGTTTTTCTTTCAATGACCCATATTTCCAGTAGCGACCGTCTCGCCCGTGGAGCTTGCCCGGCAGCAGCAACTGAAGGCGGAACAAGAGAGAAGAAGAGCCGAGGATCAGCATAGGCAATCTTCTATTTTAAATATATTTTTAAATTCACATTATTTCTTTCAAGTCACATGGTGCTCGTTCATTTGAAAAGGAAATGGGTAATCGTAAAGTCTCTTTTTTTTCCTTTCCCACTCACATTCTTTTTGCACACACCAGATGGCAGAGAACGCCGCCTTTCACAAGCACACTTTTGTAGGTTATCGGTCAGCCAGATGGCTTGGTAGAAAACAAAAATACAGCATCAAATTGCAAGCTTTTTCAAGGAAGCACGCGGAAAAGCAGCGACTTGAAAATGAGCGTCGACGCCAGGCTGAAGAGAAGAAACGAACCGAACAAGTTTGATCTTTTATCAAGAAATTCAGAAAACAAAAATAAAGTATTTTTTTGAGGAGCGTAAGCATCGGGAAGCCATCGAGGCAGCAGAGCGACAGCGAGTAGAACAGGCTAGAATAAAGGCAAGTTTAATTAAATCTGACATTAAATTAGAAGAGTAAATTATTGAATGTGTCTCACTCTTGTTTTAAAACCCCACCTACTTGAAAACTACTGTCGTGTGTTTGAGCTCATTTAGTATTTCGTTAAAAAAATTTCTAATCAGGCGACGATTATTATTTGTGGCACGGAAGTTGTCTTCATTGTTCATTCTTTAGTTTCGAGGGTTTATTTTCACGCAATTGCCAAACCCTTGCGCTTCCTGACACGCCGTGCATTATCTATTCTTGCGCCCCCTGCATTTTCAATCACCTTCTTCTCTCTTTTTAAGCCTTTTCGAATCTCAGCGGATTCTGTATTACCTCTGCAGTAGGGATAGAGCGTTTTATGCATTGTGAATTAGACTAGGCCGGCGTGCTCAAGACAATAGAAAAAAATAAAAACAGAAATCATAAATGTATGGTAGCTAATTAATAAATATTGAAGATTTAAGTCAGCATGCTTTAAAACTTTTAAAAAGTACGCAATATACAATTAGGAATGTTTATTTTGCACAAGCAAGACATTGGTTATAGATAGTTCCGCTTAACTTATGACTCCAACTGATATTCTTTCCTTTCGCTTTCCCCATTCGGTCCCTCCCTCTCTCCCTCTCTACTCCTGTCGGCTGTTACAACTGTTGCCTGCTGCTTCGTCAGATTAGATAGAAAGAGAAGAGGGAGAGGAAGAGGTCGAGAGTAGTCTCGAACTGAGGGGCGAAAGTGAATGAGAGAGAGAGAGGGAGAAGGGATCGGATGGACACGACGTGATCTGAAGACAGTATACGCAATTAACAGACTGATTGGAAATTCTTGAGCATCGACATCCCCGGTATTGACGAATTTCACACCCCCCCCCCCCCCCACCCCATGTGCCTTGCAAATCATTATTTACTAATATTAAAAAAAAACAAAATAACATAATTCAAATGATTCAAGAATATCATTGCATGACTAGTGAACAAGTAATGCATACTCAAAGTAACAGTTTTCGAAGGAGAAGGATAAGGGTGAAAGAATTTCTTCATGTCTCTCTAAAAAATTACCTTCCGAAAAGTAGCGTGTTCAAGAGTTTGTGGCCGTGTTCTGATGTCATACAGCGGTTTATTTATTATATAATATTCAGGCTGAGGAAGAAAGAAAACGCGCTGATGAAGAGAACAAGCGACGAACAGATGAGGAGCTTAGACGAAAAGTGAGAATTATGTATTATATACGGAACTAGTCTCCTTCGGAGGCTAGTCGTCCTGAGGCCCCTGCAGGGGGCGAGCAAAAACGCTTTCTATTATAGGTGATCAAGAAATTATTCATCTCCGATGATCCTAGATGAAGTTTTGTATGATCAATTGAATTTATTAACTATTAAACCAATTCTAAATTGTAATAAACAATAAATGTCTAGGCAGCTGAGAACGAGCGTCTCCGTCAGCATCATGCAGCACAGGCGGCTGTCCAGAGAGAGCAACATCCACACAGGGTCAGCAACCGAACACACTCATTTCAGATAATTTCAAATTCAAAAAAAACATTTTAATAATTGTCTGCCCAATAGCGAAGAAGAACGAATGGATCATTATAGCTGATTGTGGCCCCCCTTCAGTCAGTCGTCTCACAGCCGATTGTACACCCAACTCAACAGCAGTCCCAGCCAACAGTCCATCAGGTTTTCAGTGTTTACTCTGGTGTGCGCCCCCAACTTGGATACAAGCAATAAAGGCGTTTACAAGTTGGATCCAAGTAGAGTATCCCGGCCTCGGGTTCCAAGTTGGATCCAAGAAGAACTCCAGCTTGGATCCAAACATACCGCACGGTCTCGTCCAGCGCGAATCTGACCTATAAAGTACCTTTTCGTCGTCCTGTTTTGACTAAATTCGGGCATGAGCTCGATTGACTGCCTTCGGTTCCTGTTAGGACCATATTTTGCGGGCCTTTGGTTACTGTATGAGGTTACTGTATCTAATGCTATGATCAATCAATGAAAAATAGGGCTACCGTAATCCCGTATGCAAGTTAGATCCAAGCAGAATCTAATCTGGATTCAAGCCTGTCGCAACTTGGAAATTTGCTTGGATCCAACTTGGAGGCGCACACCAGAGTATTTTCAGTTTTTGTAAAAAAAATTCGGTAGTAGTACGATATCATGGACTAGCTAAATAACACATATTATGTATTCAACGCTTGCGATAAGCTACCAGAATATATTGAAATTAAACTTCTTGCAGCAGCTATCGCACAATCATCAGACAACTCATATGCAGGCACATCCAGTGCAAGTTATCGACCCTCGCAATCACTAGTGAGTATATTAGATGGTCTTAGGCGGGTGATTCGGTCGAATAAATATTTTATAACAAATTCCTATGTATGTTTATCTCTTAATCTTCGACTTGAGCATTTACAGCAACTCTGTCCCTCTTGCTGCTCCAATAATCTCCCATCAGGCATTTAATGATTGCGATATGCCGCCCGACCTCTGGTAAGTTCTTCGGATTTCAGAAAAAAATATATTAGAAAATAAAATGTTGAGGTGCGATTCTCGTGAGTCCGCAGCCGCGTGCGGAGTCGAGCAACAGTGCCAACGACTTCGAAGAAAACCGATCAAAATCACGCTCATCTATGAAGCACTCTGTCCATTCTGTCAAAGGTACGGCGTAAATATCGGCAATATATCCAAAATGGTAGACCAAAAGCTTAAGGAAAATCAAACTCGCATTATGTTTTCCCATTTCAGAACAAGGATTTGTTGAACAAAATATGTTTCAGATTCATTTCGAATCAGCTAGGCATTGTCTTCAATTCTCTCCGTGGACATTTCGAACTAGAGCTGGTGCCTTGGGGCAATTCCAGACTTCTTCCGGTGAGATTTATATATTTCAAGAGATCTGTTTCTCCTATTAACTTCACAAAATCTTAATCAATTGATCGATGCGCTTTCCGTCCTTCTAGATGATTAATTTTGACTATGAATTTCTCGACCCTCTGATCTCGCTACTTTCGCATTAATCACTCCCGCCCTCTCACAAATGTGTAACACGCTCGCTGACTAAACAACAACACGAACCTCCGCAGGAAGAAGATAAGAATATAACAATTTGATATTTCATATAAAAACTTTCAGGACGGTTCATTTTCGTGCAATCACGGACAAAAGGAATGCGATGCAAATAGGTTGCAAAGCTGCGTGCTCGATCAACTTCAGGTTGGTTGAAATTAACTGAAACAATATGTAGTAGGCAATTATTATCACAATTTGTTCAGGTGAAGGGCGCTCTTCCGTTCATCGTGTGCTTCGAGAAGAATATATTCTCACAAACAGTGGAAGCGAGTTGGAGAGCGTGCACCGCATTCGTGAGAAGTCATGAGAGAGAAATCAGGTTTAATTTTGATATTTGAGTAGTTTTGCACATCTCCAGGCTGCTATCCCTGGTCACACATCTTTGAAAAATCATGGTATGTACCCCTGAAACACATTTCACTTTTAACCATTTTCCAGAGTGAGAAACGCTAGCGCTCCAAAAAAATTAAATATATTGATTTTCAGACACTGTTATGACAGTGAGAAGGGCGTGCAACTGCAGAGAATAGCTGCACAGAAAACCTTCTCCGCCCGACCCCAGCCAATTGTCGAAGTGAGCTTATTATTCTTATCATGTATGTTCTTATAACAGCGCATACTGAAAACGTCCGCCGGAATTGTCGAAAAGAGTGGAGTAGCAAGCGGAAAGATGGTATTGTGCATCATCAAAAATGTCTTCCCGAATTGATTGACCAATTTGTCGATTTCTTCAGGTTCCGTATCTCCTCATCAACGACTATTCACCGACAACAGAGAACAACGATCTGAACGTGATGCTCTTCCCGCAATTGCTCGGAAAATGGGCCAAGATTTACAATAGAAAGTAGATTCTCGTCCCCTCGCCTAGGATAATCAATAATTTACTACATACTCCCAACCGCCCGATGATCTCTTTCTTCAGCCTCTTCAGAATCGTTACGTAGCCGCATCTCACTGTCCGGTGCTTCACTCAAATAGTAAAAACCTGCTAAAATTATTAATGTGTTGTTCTATTCTGCCCCTTCTAAAACAAGCCAACCTTCCTCGTATCCCCCACACTGTTTGCTCGTTCCCATGACTTCTACTTTGTAATTAATATGTATCTCAAATTTGTCACAATAAAAACTTATTATTCAATGGTTATTAGAATGCACACAATAATGATGGAACCGGGTCGATAGTTGTTTGATAATTGTCTGTGTACATTTTTGAAACGGAGTGGGATAACACGTTGGATGAGCGGGAATTTTCATAACGCATTTAATTAAATGTTCTTAGATATGAGCGCTGATATGAATTGAAAAAGACAATACATATCACACAAAAAAGACCAGTGAAAAGGCAAAATAAAGATGCGGAGAGAAAGGAGAGATGAAGTGGCAAGAGAACATTGGCAATTCAATACTGCTATTTGTCCTCATCTATCGCATCAGAATTATTGATAGAATGAGAAGGAGAGGCATAATTTGGGTTAAATGAGTTACAGATTTTTCAGCCAATCGCTCTGTTTCTTCTTTCCACTGCTGCTCTCTGAGCATCTTTTGAATCTTTGACTTGTCTTCCTCAGAGGGTTCAGGAGATCTGTAGAATGAATATGTTTTTATTTTCAATATAATGTTTAAATAATTTAATATAAAGTGAAAAAATCACAATCAAACAACTTGGGAGAGTTTCCTTCTCGGATTTAACATCGAAATCGAATGCTGCGCCCGATAAAAAAAAAAAAACAACTAACGCTTCGTCTACGGGCTCAATAAGTCGAGTGTTCAGGTCGGGAATTTCCGCAATCTAAAAAAACGTAAATTGGTTGAAGAAAAAGAATCTGAAAAATATACCTTCTGGGATGGGACTGGCACTACGGGCTGCTCGAGATCTTCCTCCATAGCGAACTGCACTGGCTCCTAATTGTAAGGTAAATGTTGATTATAGTAGAAGACGGGTCACAAAAATTGTCATTTCCAAAATAGAAGGGTTCCTGGGCAGAAGAGTCCCACCCTTTATGAAAAGTTCCAGAAATAGAAAGATCCTAGAAACAGGAATTGAAAATCGGAAGCCTTAGAAAAGTAACAAAATAAAAAGGTCTCAAAGAAGGATAGATGTTAGTTAGTCTGTTAGTGAGAACGACACGTCTCATTAATCTTTGTTGTTTATTACATTTCTTTGCATATCACTATTTCATGTATGAAACCTTAATATTTTTGACTCATCTTCTATTCAAGAGAGCTAAATATATAGGGTGTTATGTATTTCGCCGCAAGATGGGCTCGCACAAGATCACTAGTCAAGAAAATGCTAACCATCGTTTCCGTAAATGTTCAAACCTGCTCATGTAGTTTCATCTGATTGATCATTGGGCGACTGCTGGTGGTTGTCGTGGTTCGATGGTGCTTCGCAGCCGCATCCGGACTCAAAATTCTTTCTGATTATCAACATATATTTTGTACACTGCTGGAAATATCATTTTCGTTATTTATTACATGTAAAAAATATAAACAAACATGTTCTCGGCAGCTTGCGAGAGGAGAGAATCATGATTGCACATTTCTCCCGAGCAGAGACAATAATTGACCAAGCCATCGAATGCCGTTCCGCATCCTGCAATTGTTTTAAATCTTTTAATTTGGTAGTATACCATTTATCAGGGCTGTCATGGTGCAGAATCAACACAAAAAACGAAATTTCGAGTCATTCCTTATTAGTCAATTCCCATTTCTTAAATCAATATCTGTTTCCAATATCAAATTCTCACCAGGCGCTGGTTTTTCATCTGGGAAATCATCACTAAATTCCAGTCCAGTCATGCACGTCTTCTCCATTGTGAAGAGGCCTGAAAACCACGTCTTACATTTATATTCGGCCGTTTATGCGCCCCGTAGATGAGGTGACTAGCTCTCCTTGCGAGGACAAACCCTGTCTATCTTTTTTTACCGTTAGATTGTATCAGGGTGTCCCACATATTTTTGGAATTTGCTTGCCAATAATTACTGCATGATCGACAATCATTCTGATGCAATACAATATTACGTCATCATGTTGTGCAATTGTTTACACTTAGCCGCTTCTCGATTGCATCAGTCTTTGACTAGTTTCATCAGTTATAGTCATGAACACTGCTCGAGACTACCGCTCCGTTTTGCTTCATTATTTTCTCCTGGGTCGAACGGCGACGGAATCCCACCGTAAGCTGGTCCAGACTCATGGCGAAAATGCCCCCTCCCTTCACACCTGCTTCAATTGGTTCACCCGATTCAAGCGAGGGGATTACAATCTGGAACACCAACCCCATCCTGGACGCCCTTCTTCTCGTGTTCGGGGTCGTGTTCTCAGGGAACTGAAGGCCAATCCCAAATCTAGAGTGCGCGATATTGAGAAGACCATCCATATTCCTAAGACCACAGTTGCTCGAATCCTGCATGATGCTGGGAAGACACCTAAGCTCCCCCAAGTGATTCCGCATGACCTCACGACAGCTCAGCTGAAAAAGCGGGTTGACGTTTGTCAGGGATTACTCCACCGTAGATCCAATTTCAATTGGGTCAGCCACATCGTCGCCATAGATGAGAAGTGGATCACCTACGATAATCCTGAGAGGAAACTTCAGTGGGTGGACGTCGATGAGAAACCCCAGCAGGCTCCAAAGGCGGAACTTCACGGAAAGAAGGAACTCCTCTGTTTCTTCTTCTCCGTCCTCGGTCCCATCTACTGGGAGATCCTCCCTCCCGGCATCACCATCAAGGCTGACCTCTTCACTACCCAACTGGAAGAGGTGGCGGTCAGGGTCCCTCCCAAACTCCTGAGCGAGGGCAAAATCCTCATGCTCATGGACAACGCGCGCCCTCATCATGCGAAAATCACCCAGAAGAAAATGGACGAGCTGGAGATGGAATGGCTCCCTCACCCACCTTACTCCCCTGATCTGTCCCCTTGCGACTACCACTGTTTCCGCTCCCTCTCTAACTTCTGTCGAGGAAAGAAGTTCAAGAACCGAGACGCACTTGTGAAGGAGTTCGAGGCATGGATCAACTCTAAGCCCCAGGCCTTTTGGAAGAGAGGGATCGAGACCCTGCCCGATCGATGGAGGCAGGTCGTGACTACTAAGGGAGCATACATTGATTACTGATCATTTGTTGTTGTTGAAGGAATAAACAAAAAAATAAAAATAAATAAAAATGTCACAAATATGTGGGACACCCCAATATTTACCATTGGATAGCTGAGTCTGTCGGGTTAGGCAGTAAGTTCTTTCTCCTGGAAGTACCATACACTCCATGATGGTTGCCGATGGACAATCAGCGGTGGGATCAGACAGATCACCGGAGGAGCAGGCAGAACAATGCACACCCGATCGCACCTGATCGTTTTATTCATAGGTATTATTCATCATTATGCTTATTATTATACCACAACGACTCTCTTTAGATTCTTTTCCTGTTTCGATCGATCATTCGATCAGTGCGATCAGTAAAGTGAGAGTGTAGATTCAACGTATCTGCACACCTTTGGACTCCTAGTTGTCGTTGAAGTCACTGTTTCCTCGGCTCTTACTGGTACAATCGGTTTCGCATCGGGAGAAATGGCCAATGAGGAAGATGCGATGCTGAATTAGATGCATATTTAAATTAATGTGTGGATTCAATAAGTCACCAAAACGTACCCATTGAAAGCAACGGCATGACTGCTGGCCAATTCCGATCCTATGTCGATGGGTACAAGAGGTTGATTGAGTGTGGGTGAGGATGCTTTCACAATAGAGTTTCGTCCAGCGGGCGACAGGGCGAGCTAAATTATGTAAGTAAATTTAGCCTTAGATAATATTATTGATGCAATAGTTTTACAGTAGCTAAAGCATGCATTGATATCTATTTCTAAGAATATCGTACATCGCTCCCATTACCGAACAAACGGCCTTTTCTACCTTTTTGGCCTTTTTTCCCTTTAAGCGAATTCACGCTAAATATTCTTGTTTTTTGTTTCATATTTTTTATCCACCCCCATAACTGGACGAATACAAAAATTGGCCGGTGAAATATTATTTTAAATGGGTGAAAAATTACAGCCGTAATACAGAAAATGTACGGAAAATTTGTGATGACATGGAGATTACGGTAGAGCCGTATTTTAATTGAAAATAGAGGCAACGGCTCTCATTTTTCACCTATTTAAAATAATATTTCACCGGCCAATTTTTGTATTCGTCCAGTTATGGGGGTGGATAAAAAATATGAAACAAAAAACAAGAATATTAAGCGTGAATTCGCTTAAAGGGAAAAAAGGCCAAAAAGGTAGAAAAGGCCGTTTGTTCGATAATGGGAGCGATGTACGATATGCTCCATTTTAGTCTTTCCTGAACGATCTATGATATTTTAAAAACTATTTTCAAGAGTCTTCTCTTTCAAATCACTCATTCATGGTAGTCTTACCTGCTCGTCGACATTTCTCTGGTTACAGTTATCTTCGTCGGAACACACACATACGCGAACTTGGCCTCCTGTAATTATTTTATTATTCTAGTTTGATAATTAAATATTCAGAGTTGACAGCAAAACATTTTCCTAGGAAAAACTAACCGGAAAGGGAAGTACACTGAACTTCACGCTTGCTCAAGTCCAGTGATTGGCCGTACTCGGCCTGAAGTCAATCTATTATTTTAGACAATAAATAAATAAAACATACGACAAGGGCCTCCTGTGAGACGCACATCTTCTCCACTGCATTCTGACCTGAAGAGGAATATACGAGTTTATATAATTATTGAATTAAAAACTTTATTAATTATAATTCTGTTTTGCAGGACAATATAAGGGTGATGAACAATCATCCGATTGAGAAACAAGCAACCATACCACTGGTAATCAGAATATGACGGGTGAAACAGAAGGATTGTTCGTGCTTGCACGATACAGAGGCCTGCAATAGACTATACTATCGACAATAAATAGAGAATACACCCTGATTTCGCTCCATGGTCATTCATCCTATTTGAGTGCTTTTCCTTATATTTCAGTGACAAAACGGTGTAATCAGAACAAAAATCAATATTTTTCACCTGTAGCAGACAATCCGTAACAGCATCGTCCAAGCCACCCTCTCCACATTGCATACAACGAAGTGAGGCAATAGCGATAGGCGAGGAAGGATTGGGGCCTAATTGTAAGGAGGTCAAAGTTTGAACACTTTTTTCGATTTTCAGAAAAAATACTATTATCTCATATATATCAAAGTATAATGAATGGAGTCATGAATTATCTTCCAGATGTTTGAGAAAAATATGCGACTTTATTCTAGGAAGTCTTTCTCATTTATTTGTGTCAATTAGCAGTTTTCCTATTCCTCTTCAATTATAAACCAAGTTTCTTTTTAATTTACTAATTAGGCAAAGTAAAACAATATGCGTTAAAAGATACCTTCAGCCAACGATCTCGCAGATGACCACGGTGAAAGTTGCTCACTTAAAATAATTCAAAATTGATTATCTCGATATACTTTATAGAACGCACATTTCCTTTGCAGGAAGTTTTCCATTGTTGATCTTGTGAATGCTCAGAGTCGAGTCAAGTCCTGATAAACATGATTTTCCATTTTTTTATAAAATAGTTTTGTTTTTGTGATAGTTTCTAACTTTCGTGACTCAAACTAATATATTTGATGGAACAAATATTTACACTGCAGTACTTTCGCTTTCGAATTATCTAGAACTCTCCTGGAGAGTTCAAGTGGACAGTCAGTGAATGGAGGGAGTGTGTGCGTGATTTCGAGAGTGACTTAGTGAGAGACAGTTCGACATTCCCTCCTGGTGCGATAACTGGCCCCCATAAAATAGTGACTATTATCTACGGGCAGAAGAATGAGGGGAAACTTATCAATTGTTTCTACTCTCACTTTTCTCTCATTAAGAAAACTAATCCAAATCAGAGAAGCCATTTTCCTGTGCGATTAGGAGAGAAGAGCTGTAAGAAGAGCCTCGGAAAAGGATGATCGCGCGAATGAAAGAAAATTAAAAGAACGCGTGTTTTCACTGCTCCCTCTCGTCCCTTCCCTCCTTTGTATCTTGGATTCATAGGAGGGAAGGGACGTCAACATTGGATTCATTTCAAAAGTTTCTATTTTTGAAATCAACTTGCTTTCGACTTGAGGAAGGTACAGTAGGAGAGAGAGGGTTAGAGAAAGAACAAGAAAGTTTGGAATATTGAGAAATTTGCCCTCAAGATGTCAACCATCAAGCTTGGAAACAACTTGTGGGGGCCAAAATTTGCCAAACATTTCTACTTGTAGTTCGTCACCAGAGTAACCTGCGCTCTTTAGAAACATTGCGCCAGCTCTATTCGCTTCAAAGCTGACCTAGAGAGTTTAGAACAGAATAAGAATAGGCATAGAGAGAGAGAGCTCAAATTTTCGAATTGGCATTGTGGTTTATGGATAGCATCTACCTACTTCGCCATAATATGACCGAATATATTGATTTTGCTGACCCTTAAATTCGGGCTCGTGGAGTCCCATCGTCTCCATATTGCAATTTAACATAATTGTGGAAGACGGTAAAGTTGATTCACAATTAAAGCGATTTCACAGTCTATTGGTGGGCTACAGTGGTACGGTTAATGAAAGAGTAAGTAACTTTACCCCTGCTCGGAAGCATACTTCTTCCTTTCCCTTCATTCACGACATCCTTCGAAATCTCGAAAGAAGGCTGTGCACGACGAAGAGAATTGTCGTTTATGATGCTCTGCAATCGACTGGTTTACATGAGCAACTATTGATTATCGGAACTTTAAAGAAGGCGTCCCACGATCCACGCGGACGACTATGCAAAATGGGGGAATGAGAGGGCACGCTCTCCTCATTTCGTACGCTCTCTCGCTCGTTGCATGCGCTTCAAGGTCATTTGGAACGTAGCCAAATGCTCATATCTTAGGTAGTTCAAACCAAAATTGAATACTTGGGAGTTTCGAAAGTGTTATCCACGACCCAACATAGAGAACTCATTGGGACACCTCCTTTAAGAAAGCGAAAGCACAATATTTGCATATTGTAATCGAACCCGTTTCCTACAGCTTTAATACCGTAACTTAAATGAACAGACATTGAATTTATCTGACACGATACTCTGTAAACCATACTCTTGGATCGTTCACGGGCATAATGGGTGTGAGTTCTGGCGCCTTGACAGCACTCGCCTTCGATAGAGGAAGGGACGGCGGATGACGAGAATGCTGAGTATTTCATAATTGAATTGAATTTTTTTTAATTTTGAAGTGATGGGTAAATCAAAGCAGAAGGAATGTTTAGTTCATATATTTTCGTACCTTCGAGTCCACCTCTATTCTCTTGGGTACTGCTTCAGTTTCGAATGCGGTCGATGGAATGTCTTCATCCAAGTCGCCGAATAGTTCGGGATGTTTCTTCAATTGTATATAATCTTTTGCTCAAAATTGACATTATAAAATTTTTTAAGCGTTCTATTAATGAAGGAGTCCCAAGAAACGGGCGAGCGACCTCTCGATATGTAAAATGAAGGGGCGCGCACCTTCATTTCACATGCTATCTAGTTCACTGCCTGCGTTTAAAGGGCATATCTCAGTTTAAACAAAAAAATGGTGACATGTCGAAAAATCGGGTAACAGCGACATGATCTCACAAGACAGTTAGTCATATATTCGAGAGGCTTCTTTGACTCAAAGTAGTTGTCATCGTTTTTCAATCGCAGTGGTCTTCGATACGACAAATATTTGAATAAACTCATAATGTAAGCCGATAAAGTGGAGATAAGACAGTGTCAAGTATTGTACTATTGTATTCCAATACCCAATAAATTGACTTTGCGGCCGCTCACTCCCTTGGAAAATGAGGAATACAATTATTATAAAAGTCAATTAATTGTCAACCCAATACCAATTTCCCAATTAATTGGTAAAAGGTAAAAAGGTAAAGGTATTAGACATTATCCTCGCAAGGCGGGCTAGCCTAGGTATTGTCTACTATATTGGTATTGAATTGACATCCCTATTGTATACCTCCTCGAATGACATGAACTGCTCGGCGATCGGCTTCTGATTACATCGCTCTGTACGACAAAGACAGTATGCAACTTCTGATCCTCTGATCTGCAACAAAGCATTTTCCTAATTCTTCATAGGTAATTGTCTCAAGCAAGATTTGCTTTAGATAAGAAGGAAAACATTGTAGAATAGGTGGAACATGGGAATATATGTCGAACCTCTAAAAGATCACATTCATCCTCCAGAGGGTAGTCTTTTTTCGGGAATGTTTGATGATGTTGAGTCTCAGAGATACACTCCTTTGTAATAGTGTACGTGTCTGCAAGAACATTATTTTGGAGTGCATCTGTCAATTATCTTTTTAGAACCATCTCATCAGCAATCTGTTTCGAGAAAAAATATCCCGCATAAATCTGGCGAAAATTACTACCAATCCGTTGCCGTTCATCGCTACTAGTTTCCAAGGAAAGGCAAACAAGAAGGACGGGCAAAAAGTGCTATTCTTCACATTGCTCATTCGAAATGGACTTGTCTAGTCTGAGAGGATAGAGAATAGGCGCGGGGGGAATGACCTTGAATTTTTTCATCGCAACCGTATAGAATCAATTAGTAATAAGCTTACTGTTTTGTTCTCGTTTTCTGGTAGTTCGGCAGAAAATCTTCTCATTCTTTACAGCATGTGCAGAGTAACTCTCGTTGCAATCAAAGCGAAACTGGAAAAAGGTTATTGTGCATATTATCGTAGATTCGTGAGATTGCGTCACATGTACATAACCCAGTTTTTTTTTTGTTTAAAAAATTAGTGTTGAAATCTTTTAGCAATAATTTGTGGAACGTAGTAGTGAAACACACCTGTGAAGCGCATTCACCGAACTCATCTAACGAATTTTCCGCGCACAAAATACATTCCAGAGGTTGCACTGAAAATATGCGATGTATTATGTCCCATTGTTTTCTCCACAGCTATCGTATATTCATAGTGCATTCAATCCGTGATTCAGCTCATAGGCTCAGTTCGGTGCTATGCTTTCCTTGCACAAGAATTCAAACTCGTCATGCGATGACTACTTTAGATTACCAGAAGTGGATACGAGTTAGGCTACAGCTTTGTCCACCTTTCGCATACCTATCTCTGACCATCTCTAAGTAGCGCCTACGATTCGATAAAGATTGCATAATCGAATGAGAAAGTGCCCCCGACTGGTCTAGTCCCTGTTCCGAGAAGAATGGTATTTGCTACATTGCTGATGGCTCTCAATCCGGCCCGGGATAAGCCCTCAAGCATTTTTGTTTGGGACTAATTGAACTGCATCTCCATTCACTGCATGATTGATACAACTACACGGAACCGAGAAAACAAGATCAATTCCATCTAGAGCGAACTTCCAATCCGTAATAAATAGCAGTACTCAGATTGTATTGTCTCATCCATGTTTCTTGATTACTATAGATTCTGCTCCAATCTTGACCCAAATGTCCTATCGCTGATCCCGTTTGAAATAGCGCTTTCTTTCTCATCCCTCACAAGACCTCTTATTCGTGTGAGTCAAGCAAAGGGGAGAGGGAGTGGGGATAAGGTGAAAGAGGGACCGAGGGGGACAATTAGCGTAGCAATACACCAAAAACCGTTGCGGATTGGCCTGGATAATTATGCGATCAAGGATAGTCGTACAATAGCGGGAGAGATCCGGCAATACAGTGTCACTATTGTAAGGCTAATTGCGCACGGCAGACTTTAACTTTTTGAGTGTGAAACTGTGTTTACATATTATGCTAATATATTGTTGCATATATTATGTGCAGATACATCCGTTGAATGAATTCACTATAATATCTTCTCGTACGTTCTTTGAGGACGCATTCTCACCACCCAGACCCACTCGAGAGAGGGACCGGTTCATATTCAGTGGCAGGGAAAAGGAAGCCTTGAATTGGCATGCGCAATGTTTGATCTACCTGAGAACGGGATTGGAGGGATATAAACAGGCTAAGAAGGGAAAACATGAAAAAACGTAACCGCGCTCTTTTTTCACAAAATCATGGTTTGATGTGTCATACTCGCCTCATGACCTACTTGCTCACTGGGGAGGGGGGCTACCGAGAGGGATCGCAAAAAGATGACTGGGAGAGAGGGAGAGTTAGAGAGGGATTGTGGACCCAGTCTCTCCTATGGGAAATCCTCACCATAGTTAATACAGGGATTTCGATGCAGATCTGGTTGTGACGAGAAGTAGATCATCCCAGAGGTAAAGGGAGAGGGGGTGATATTCTACTAAGATTGGATTCGTTCTTTTAGAATCGCGGATGAGTTGATGGTTTTCCAACAAGATGGATACGTTTCAAACGAAGATACTAAAGGAACGTACCTGCAGTGATGACTCCAGCTACTAATAACACCTGCAGCAACATCATTTCACGTTCCTGCAGATTTCTGAGTGAAGCAATTTTAGAAATGCGAGCGTTAAATGGTATAAATACTGTGAGATGGCCCTGATTGAGGGAAGCGAAGGATGGATACACTTGACTTGAAGTGGACAGATACAAATCAGTAAAAGGATCGCATTCTATTGCGTGGCCACTGAACACAATGATCACGCTTTCATAATAAGTAAACGATTGTAGTTTGTGAAATATTGCGAGAGAAAGTAGGGACGGGTCCGGGTACGAACTAAGGGGAGGGGCGGATCGGACAAGCCCTGAAGGAAGAAGGAAAGCGCGAACTTTCCCTCTCTTCCATGCAACACCCCGCCCCCTTCTCTGGGTCCTTCTAGGTTAATCGCCCGATCTATTGTTGTACAGAGGAAAGAGGATGGATGACATGTAAGAGAACTATTGTAGAAAGATCGAAAGTGAGTCTCATCCATGGAAATGCAAGTGAAAGTTCCTTTTTTAAAACGGACTGCTATTGTATTGAAATTACTGGGTCAAACTATGTTTTTTAAATGATCATTTGGCCCTGCACTTCTCCAGATAAATTAATGGAAATCAAATAAGCTTCACCCAGAAAATGGTTTTTTGAAGAATCAATTTTCTGAAATAGATGGTGGTGGTTCGGGACAATAAGGTGGTTCTCCTAAAAAAACAGAAATTCCAAAGGTTGTATTTTGAATTATTATTTTATTTTTACGTCCGAATGTGGGGTATTACTTCAAAATTATATAGATTTCAACAGAAATACCTTTGTATGTTAAATTATCAACTTTTAAAAATCATATTTGAATGGTATAATGTGGAATTAAAATGTAGAACGAAAATGTAGAACGAGTAAGTCCCTATGTTTGCGTTTCACCAAGTCTTGTCGATGACAAATCATCTGTCTAGTGATTGTTAGTGACTTTGGCGAATGATTTTTCTTCTGCAGAATAACAAGTTTGATGTTATATATACCACAAAACACGGGTATCCGATTTCTTTTTGTTAAGTAAGTGATTTTATTCAATCCCCGCTTACCAAGTGAAATTGTTTTATTCATTTACTCATCACTGGAAACGACATGTCCAGAATCAGAATAATTTCCTCTCTCTCTCTCTCTAATTTCGGCCCCTTCGGCCAAGCCATTGAATCTTTCCTTCTCGCGTGCCCTCAAACTTTATCCCTGATCCAATAACACCTTGAGATTAATGGACCCCTTCATTGCAGCTAGGAGAAAGACAACTTTTTCCTATCTAATGTTGTCATTAATCACTGTCAAGGAAGAGCTTCATTAATATGAAAAAAATACAAAAAAAACTTTCTCCAGATCTTTTCGTGTTGCGTTGTTCCTATATCTTGACATCTTTCGATCCTGATCCGATACCTCAATCAAATGATCTGTCTCTTACAATACACAAACACTATCGCTGATTGATCGATGTCGTCTCTTGAAAATCAGTCGCGACTTCGAACAAGTAACAGCAACAAATAGGAACATTTGTCTCTCCCCCCCCCCCTCCATTCCTCCTCCACTCTTCACTATCACTCTGTTGATCAGATCTTCCCTAGGGCTATATCGATTTCACACACCACGACCTCGTCCGTGAGAGATTAAATGCCTATCGAGTTACGCGCCGAGGCGAAGTAATTATTCAATTCCGAGATCCCCAGTGTATGCAAACAAGGCAGCGGTGCATCCTTTTTTTGGTGTATTCCTATCCAGACAACATTTCAAATGCCATCGGCACATTTCGAACGACCAAGTATCACCCATATCCACAAATTCGGCGCTGTGAAAGCTGGAAAAAGAATGTAAGAGATTTAGATGGAGAGAGAGTGTGAATCAACGCCCCTTTTGTTGTCGCTTTCTGTCTGGCGCGTTTCTGCAGTGGCGCTGTGTTCCTTACGGTCTCAGAGTTTGCTAGATAGCAAGCAAGCTTCTTTCGGGCATCAAATTTCGTTTATGTTTTCCGGATGTGTGAGGAGCGCATGTTAAATCAGGATTTGTTTCCTTTCTTTGCTCACTTTCCGAGAACTTCCAAATCGCACGCAGCTTTCCAGAATCCCCCGGCACTAAATGCTCCAGCTCACCTGCCATATATTTCTCGCTGATTTGTTATTCATCCTCTTTGCAATGGCAGTACACTATCCCATATTGATTTTTATTTATTCGCTTTTCATTCTTCGCTCTATTTGTGTTTGAGGCCATGCATTCTCTTCGGGCGTCCGAAGAAATTATACATCGTTTCGGGAATTTTCCCTCTGAGACCTCGTCGTAAAACTCAGATACCACGCCGCGCATAATGCATTCTTTTCTACGTGCATTCTTTTGAATAAGGAGAGAATGAATGCGGAAGGGGGAAGGCAGGTCGCGAATCGGCTCGCGTTAGACAATCATTCTTTGCGCAGTCTGGAGAGATACCCAACACGATTGTTGCTCAGGAAATGCGCTGTCGTTTTATCGCGTGTGCTCAGCGACCAAATGTTATCAGAAAACAAGATAAATTAATTAGACAATCGACCACAAATCGGGGGAAATAACGACGATTAGGGTTTTGTCATCGTATTTTCCGTTCGAGTGCTTGTCTCTTCCGCTTTCTATTCAGTGAGTGTTCGCATTGTGGAGTGGGCGTAATCAGAAATGTGGTCGGCTCGTCAAATGCTTAACTTCTTCTTATTCCCTCCAATGTTTAGCCCCAATTGTCTTTTTTGCTTCTTCTGTTAGGCTCGTAATGTCGAGACAATAATTTGCAAACCGATCAATCTTCGAAAGATGAAGTGGCTCTCCTTCCTCCTCGAATGAAATGGTCTCTTATGGCAACGTCAACGTATAGTCGCTCCTTCCCTTAACATGACCATTAGTCCTGCCCGTTCCTGTCTTCTCCTGTGTCTGAATATTACTTATTGAATATATTTTCTGGAACGTGGCTCAGCACATGATTGATTATTTTTGTTATTCTCTATTTGAAATTATCTATGTAATTCTCTATTTTAAATACCAACGTAATGCTGTCATCTGTTTTTCGAAATGTTCCTTTCAGTTCGAGTTTTTAAACGTGCCATCGCCGATACTTTTCAGTTGACCCTAATGGAGACTTCTTGCCTGCCATGGTTCATGTCCGCCGTGGACATTTATGTTTCTTGATATAGAGAGACAGCGTTACACATATTTTTTCACGCTGGAATGTGTGATAAATTACTCGGCATATTTGAATTGTAGCAGGAATTGTTTTTATTTTTTCTCCAGATTTTTTATCGCCTTTTTCTGAATATTTTTTTCCCAAAAATAACACCTCATTTTTGTCTTATGTACTAAGGCGATCGTAAATTGGCTTTGTAACATGATAGTCAACGGGATATATATTCTCATAATGTCCGTAACCAGGCTGTTTTCTTGTAATTTCTCTTTTGTGCGTCTCTTTCCAGCCTCTCGTTCTCATGTTATTCTTCCAGCATACCATCCTTTAACTCGTCCTCTCAGTGACTAGCTATCGCGTCATACACCCGCTTTCACACATTGCCCTGGAATGGTTCCATCAATTTTACTTGTCTGAAAGAAACGGAGCTTATTGAATTGCTCAGGACATTTTTCAGGACCTACCACTTTATTCTTTCTCGGAAGGCCTATCCATTCCGCAGAAAAGAAGATTCCAGAAGCTACGAACGAACTGTTATTTTGAATTAGGGAGAGCCTTAATTGAATGGTGACCAGAATTCGAATGAACCTGAATTCAGGTAATGAGAAAATGTGTTGTACCTTCATTATTCTATGGAAACTCTCGACACGCGCTAATTATCTGTTTCATTTGTATTTCCAGATGTTTTCGGCTATTCATTTCCACATTTCTCGTGACTGTATCTGTGTATTCCTACGTTTTCTTGGTAAAAAACCACCCAAGATTATCCAGCCGCTATCTCTCTGTCTCTAGTTCCTCTGTAGTAGTTGTCAGTGTTCGATTAAAATTTCATGTATCCTCATTTGAGCTTCATACTTCCTATGCCTTTTGCATTTGCGGCACTTTGAACTCTTCTCGGAATGACATAATAATTCCATTCGACAATACTGGGGCCTAAATCGAGAACGGAACTCTCTCGAAGGAGCGCTCAATCTAAGTGCACCCCATCTTCCTGAACCCTCTTCCTGTTTATTCTCTGTGGAGGCAGTAACGAGATCCTGTCTTCTCAACAGACGCGGTTCCCGTATTGTGCCCGTCTTTCTTCTTCCTCCCCCAAATTCCCCTCTCAGTCTTCACAATAGAATGGCCATCCATTTCATCGCCCTCAGAAACTTTTCATCGTTTCCGCTTCTCCATTTCTTCTTTCCATTTTGTCTTAGCCCAATCATCTTTGGGCGGCCTTCGGTAATCTTCTTCTTCTCTCTCTCTCCTTTTCTTTTTTATTTTCTCGTTTTGAACTGTTTTGCTTTCCCTTTTCTCTACCTACTTTTGTGGTCCTGCAAATGGAGAAATACATAAGAGCATGTGTCTTGAGGTCACTGCTACAACAGTAGGTTCGTATACGGTCCATCTGGCCTGAATTTTGGTCTTGAATTTTCACTGGCCTAGCAGTGATGCTCCCAGAACTTCGTCTGATGTGCATAACGGGGTTGACTTTACTTTAGAAAAATAAAAAACAAACTCCAGACGACCCGATCTAGAATAGATTGTGATACTCAAATCTGCCCGTTCTACAAGTCTACAAATCTACAAGGAAGCAATGCACTTGGAAGTGGATTTATGGATGCTCGTTGCCTTGCTTTCTCTCTGTTTCTCTTCTTTGACGCCCAAAAACGCGCTGTGCTTGATATTTGTGGATCTTACTTACTATATTTCTTAAAGCGCTTGCTCCAATTACTACGAAGTTCATGGTACCATTTCCCATATTTCCATATTCAAAGGTCAGCTACGAGTGGAATATAAAATATTCTCACGATAATATGAGTCACACATTTCGGAGTGGAATTCTTTACCATCTTTACTATTTTCTTTTCCGAGTGTGGTGATGATCCCTGTCAACTTCATTTTGTACCAATTCGGACAGTGCAGACCTGCAACCTTGTTTCAGGGACCCATTCTTCTATATCTCAAATCTCCGTCGATAAACTTTTTTCTGTTCGATGATGTGAGGATCTCCTTAGTGGCTAACTGACCACTGTAAGCTGTTTGAACTCTCGTAAGTCATCGGCTGGTAAAAGAAAATCACATTTACTCGCAACTCATTCTCTATATACCCCGCCTGCCCGAACTAATGTGTTTGCGCCTCATTTTGCGTGAGTTTATCGATGTATTTGAGCTGTGTTTCTTTCTCGAGAAAACCTGCTCGCTTTTAAGAGGAAGGATACATTATCCCGTATCAGATCTTTTTATATCAAGATTGAAGCAACAGATTGTCAGACAAAACCTTTTCATGTTTCGAAAACAGGCGAATCAGGCAAGACAGATACAATCTTTGACGTATTCCATAAAAGAACCACTGCTAATAGGCAAGAAAGAAGTTTGAACCCCCTCCATTTCATTACTCGTGTCTCTCGAGTACTCCTCATCATCTTATTGCAATCTCTTTCATACACTTTCCTTGTCGCTCCTCCATTGGCTCCGCCCATTCTCTAAGATATCCTTCTTTCTTTCCCCTTCCCCCTCAGCCCCTCAGATCTCACTGCTATTTCACACGCTTTCCGTGGCAAATCCGCGAGTTTCCTTCGAGTTTCCGGATTAAACTCGGTGTCTGTGGATTAAAATCAGATATGACCGACTCTGGGGCATTATTGTCGGACAATGTGCCGGAATGCACCGTCCCCGAGATATCGGATCCTCGGTGAGTTTTTTTTAATTTTCGAGGGTGTCCTTTGTAGATTTTCTCCTGTAATGAGCTTATTGAATTCTCAATTGGGATCGCGAAAAACATCCCGGGGAATCCGTCTCGTGCTATTAGCGAATCAGCGGGCGCGTCTCAGTCGAATACTGTGCAGGTCTTTGGATGGTAGTAGAAAAATAAAAGAAAAATTTTCTCAATTTTTTGAAACAAATAAGTTGCAGATTGTACATGGCGGTTGGGGGGACATCACTGTCCGTGATATCACTGTTCTGCAATTCGCTGGTGAGCAGGATCTTTCCTTCGATATCTTTGCTCGTTGGAAAAAATTACTTAGTGAATCCTGTGAGACTTAATGAACCCCTTCACCGAGTGGATAATCCTCCAAAGTTTACAATAACTTTTTTTCCTTGTGCAGCTCCTTTTCATTCATTCATTCATTTATCCTGATTCTAGGCATAACGCCTGCAGTGGGAACATCATAATGTAGGGGGTTTTTCGTACTCAGTGACAATAGGTCATGGGATGGTTTCTTCTTAGCTTTTTGTTGTCGATGGTCCGTCGCGTATAGTCGACGTTTAGTCGCTTCTTTTAATACTCCCATATTCCCAGTCTCTGTTATAATTTGCTAAACTTAGATCGCCATCGTTCTCATTCGCTCATCTCACACTCACTTCTTCTTTTTCGCCCTACTCGCCATCAGGTAATCTTGAGTGTTTATTTGTCATTATTTAATATTAAATTTCAAAATTTAGCGACACGTTTCTCTCGGTTATGTACGGGCCAGTAATCGCCATGGAGATCATCAAGGACGTCTTCCGAGTGGGTTTTCTCAAATATAACATGTTTACAACACTCTTACAAATTTCAATTCAAATTTTCTCCGATGAACATTGAGAATGTGCAATGCATGTTCCAAGTTTTGCAAGCTCATCTGATTCTGTGAAAAATATCGCCTGCCGGAAATGACTCAATGTCAGCCGGAATCCAAAATGTGTTTCGAATCAGCAGACGCGATCTGCCCACACGATTAATCACATTTTTTCTTTAATGAAGGGAGTCGAAACAGAGTCGTTCTCTATATAACCGGTTTTGGAATTTTTCTTTGATTTCTTTCTATAACGACGGTTGTGCAATTCGATAATACAATAAAGCTACAAGCCAACAAATCGAGTCGCACAGACACGACAGCAGACTAGCTTGCGCATTACAATATCGGATTTCCCTGCGTGATTTCCACACGTTTCTGTGATTTCAGTCGCTCTCATTGACGGAATGTTCCTGATAACTTCACAAAATAAAACATTTCGAAATGGGGGAGAAATAAATAATTGGGGCTCTATGATTAGTATCAGGTTTCCTCGGCAATTACTCGCGTGACTTGAAATTTGAGAAAATTTGAGGTTTCGCGACGAAAAGAGTAATTAGACGAGTTGAAAAGGAAATATCCCTCTCGGTGAGACTTCCTCGAAGTATGAACAATCAATGAACAATCGGGAGACCATTTCAGGAATTGTGGCTGACTCGAATATTCTGGAGCTACATGCCATCTCTGCTTACGGCCTGTAACATATCGATGACATTCTCCACGTTTCTGATTATTCTTGCTACTACTGAGAGGTTATTTATCTCCTTTTATAGACTATAAATAAATGATTATTCGCAGATTCATGATCACGATTAAGTCGGAGAG
The DNA here is from genome assembly GCA_000180635.4 of Pristionchus pacificus. Lineage (NCBI taxonomy): Eukaryota > Metazoa > Nematoda > Chromadorea > Rhabditida > Neodiplogasteridae > Pristionchus > Pristionchus pacificus. Next base: position 23,212,552 of record CM026576.1, read on the forward strand.
ACTGAGATGGTTTCGTACCCATCGTGGTTTCTTGGCTGGATGCGCACTCGTGCTGGCTGTTCTACTCAAAGGCGGCATGTTCTGGGAATTTGTTGTGAGTTTATATTTAAACAAAGCCCGAGGAGCAACGATATTACATGCACATTTCTGGGGTAGAATCAACAGAAATAAGGGGAGTTGGGAAACGTCTGATAAAATGGGTTGTGCAGTATTTTGATTTTGAATTAAGAATTTATAACCTCAAATGGTCTCCCAACTCTGGAGTTTTCACTCGAAACGGATTGAAGTTTGCTGGGAAAGTGCCGCTTTTCCACCGTAATCGGCCACTTGAAACATAGTTGGCTGGGAAACTGAACAAGTGGCGCTATTCCGAGGGAGAGTCGTCTGATATCACTTAGGATGTTTCTAGAAACTCAAAACTGAAAACGATTCTAAGAAGGGATATAATATTCGATAGACATATATGATGATTTTGATGGAGCTCTTGCGAATTCTATTGCGTTTAAATGAGCTGAATCTGTTAATTTGCGCTCTTGCTGAAAACTTCACAAGATTTTCCTCTTCCACATGTATGCAAACCTTAGTGTGGTGGGAGAGTCGGATTTCATGGGAAGCACGTGATGCAAATATAGCAGAATATGATCGTTGATTTATTCATTTGCCGAGTAAGAAAATATTCACTGAAAATTTAGGCTAAAATCATGCACCCCCCCCCCCCTCTTTTTATTTATTTTTTGATTCATGGGAAATATAAGATGGTGGCATCATTGTACAATTAATACGACAAAATGTGAACCGACTGATACATTCCAGTCAGTAGGTTAAAGAAACCTACTGAACGTGAACCTACTGACTGGAATGGGTCAGTCGGTTTACATTTTGTCATATTGATAGTGCACTGATGACTCTTTCTTAGAAAAACATCGAAATCTTGAAATCTTCCACATCATTCATTTTTTCTCTCTCTTTGCTATTCACTCTCCCCGTTTCCCTCATTACCCATTAGCCCTCTCATTATCTCTAATGGGGCCTACTCCTTCATATTTCTTCGGTCCTCTTCTTCATATTTTTCCGGCTGGCATGAGAAACGAGAAGCATCGCATTATAGAGATTGAATCACAAGACAGTCGAAGATACACCAACTAATTCAGAATTCATTCGCGCCAAATAAAAGCAAATGGCTATACTTTTGAGGTTTAAATCTACCACATTGCCAATACAGATACAGATTTATCCTGATATCAAGGCACTGGGCCTGCAGGAAGAAACATCGTTAGGGAGGGGATTGGGATCTTCGCACTCAGTATCAAAAGGGTCAAGGGATGATATCTTCTTAGCTTTTTGTTGTCGGTGGCCCGTCGCGCTTAGTCGATGGTTTGAATCCAGAAGAAGATCATCCAGCCGCCGAAGTCCTGACTTGCGTGGTTAAGAGTAAACTCACGAAGTAGTCTTCTTGAATGGGGCTTTTCTTGACCGTAGATCACATGAGGCGATTAGAATCCGTCCTTGGTCCTCCTCTAGATGATCCAAGTGGGCGATACTCGTCGGGTTGCCCAAGCTGACGGACGAGGATTCTCCAAACTGGGGATGGAAGAGAGCGAGGGTGAGAGTGGACCGCCCGTTGCGAGCGCAAGAATGGAGAATGCCAATATTTGCCAATATTCTACTTAAAATGATTATATGTCTAGATAGACTAGTATAAGCGCTAGTTGTGTAATGTTCTTTTTTGTAGTTATGGGACACTCATAACAGGTATAGGAACCTCAATGGGTCCATCGGGGGTCATTCGATTATGCAGAGCCTACCTCTGTTAGGAGGTATCGGCCCCTGGGGATGTTACCACTTCTTTTTATCGAACCCCTCTCTCACTCTCCTATGCTCTTTCTGCTATGCAAGAAGAGAAGTTGGATACTTCCATTCCATTCCTTCTCTTTTTCCCATGGCGATATACATGAATTCTGTAGAATGGAGACGGATCTCTAGCTCTTCAGTTTTCTAAGAAGTAAATCCAGGAAGGGAAAATCTGAATTGTAGTAATTATGACTCACAGAAAAAACAAATCCTAGGTAAAATCTGAATTGTAGTAAGGGTGACACACAGTAACAAGTAACAGGCAAGTTGCCGATGGCATTACATTCATTTCAATACGGCTGAAAAATACGTATAGATGCTTCCAAACGAACCGTGCACGGGAACTCTTCTCGAACGAGAAATCGCTCTGACAAATCTATCACTCACGGTCTCGTACGGAAAAGTGTTCAAGTTCTACGTAAGAAACATCTGCACTGTGAGTTTCACACATTTTTGTCGTAGTGCGATCAGAAGATAATAATATACTATCAGGTGCTGTTCCCCTTCATCTTCCTTATATTCCTCAACATCTACATCGTTTTCACACTGAGAAGGCAGCAACGGGCTGCAGCACTGTTCCGATTCGCAACTTCTCGACACAAGGTCAGTTTGAAATCAAATATTTTTCTATAGAAATAACAAGTAGATAATGGATTTTGAGGGATGGCTCATTGACATAGCTTCAATATTATTACAGACAAAACTTCGAAATATAAAAATTGAAGCCTCACCACTATTCTCAATGTCATTTTTCACATTCACACGCAGAACTCTCTTCTCTCGATTTTAGCCAACTATTGCCACAAACATTATACATTTCCATTATAAAGCAGTGCAATCATTTTTTGTCCTATATGTGATATTTGTTTGCTGATTTTCTTCTAAATGCTTCTGTATCCCTTTCAAGATTGATACACGCACAGAAACGGCCACTAAGGTAAGCGAAGGAAAAAAGTAAACCGTACCATTCTATCCTAGTCAACAATTCCCCTCTTTTAACAATCCCTCGTTAACCCCAGCTTCCCACACTTCCATTTAACTCGATTGGTATTCTTTCTGGTGCTTATTCTCATTTTTCGTTGTGCCGCCGTTTTCACACTGTCGTTTTCACCATTGCACCACTATAACCCCACACACCACACTGTACAATTTCCCCGCGCAGCTTCCCCCTTTTTCTGTTGTATCGCACACACTATCGCAGTTGGCTCTGTAACCGCACGCGTTCTCACCTGAGCTAAGCAGATGTGCATCGATCTCTCACTTTGCTATCATCTTTCGGACCGGCGGAAGAGCATAGCGAAATGAAAGACCGAGCAAGATTTGCATAGCCCAGGCTCTATCGTGCGGAATTGAGAGAGCAAGAAGCTGAACATACTGTAGTTAGGGAAATCGTGTACTGTGTTTAGCAATGTTTTTGCAGCTCCAAGTGCGCAGCGCGACGCGCCTCACAGTGCTCATCGTGTGCTCGTTTCTCATCTCGAACGCCCTAAATGTTGCCTTCACTGTAATGGAATTCTGGGATTTAGACCTACTCATGGCAACAGATTACTTCAAGGTCAGTCTTATCACATGTATTCGCAATATGAACATGGGTAACCCCTGAGTATAGTGATATTATTCTCCATTCCACAGCGAAATTCAATGGAAACTTTAAACGAATTTTATTTATAGATAAATTTCATTTATAGATAATTTCAAAAATATATATATTTAGAAAATTCACTAAACGGCAGGTATAACTAAACAGTGTATCACGAGAATCATCAAATGCATGTATAATATTAGCAGTAATGGTTCTGTCTCTCTAGAAGTTCCTTCTCAAGTCGACAATTCTTTCTACTCATGCATTGCAGATTGAGGGGCTTGGAACGGCAAAACAGAATAATAGACACTGTGAGCGATTCTCTTCGCCAACTTGGGGATATTTTTGTGAAATACGAGAAAAATGTATAGTAACGGTTGCCGCTAATTAGCAAAGGCGTCCGATTTCCGCTGCATGTGCGACGCCGAGAAACTCACGATTTTTCAAAAAATTTCATCACGAAAACGTTAAATATAAAAAAATTTGGTATTATACAATTTCGGGTTGATTTCATCATACCATGATTACTGAAAAACAGATGATTGTGATGCCTAATTGCTCTCTCATCGGTAAGAATGACGAGAGAACGTGTGAAAAGAAATACTTACATATATATATCTAGTGGTACGAATACGGTACCGACTTCGTGTCGGTTATGTACATCTTCGTGTGTGCAACTCGTCTGCTGATGTACGTTGTGTGCAACGAGGAGATACGGTAGGTGTATATGGTCATGCTATCGATAACTTCCTTCTATTCCAGAAATGAAGTTTACAAATTCTTGTGTGGTCTCAGTTCGTATAATCGTAAAGGATTCCGTAAACAGAGCAACAGGTACATTTGAGATCTCGATGCCAATCTATCATTTGGGTAAAGAGAACGTATGTAGCTGAATATAATCCGGAATATAGTTTCACTTCTCTCGTTATTAGTCGCCCTCGTTGGATACTATCCTTTATCTTTCATTGACCTTCACATTCATATACTTGTTATCACTCCTTTCTTACTTTGATCTTCAATGATCGATCAGAGTGCACTTCCTTATCTATTTTGTATCGGGGAACTTTGGCCGTCTTCATTTTATGGAGACCGAACGTGAGCCAAAATCCGGTGATGAGCAATAAATAGTTTATTCATTATACATCGTATATAAAAATGATAATATGTCAGCACGTCGAAAGGAACCTCCGAATTGGATTCGATTGCGCTCACAATCGCCAGAAGACTAATTGGCTCAGACCTACCCGAAACTCATACTACAAACGACGAAGAGGCAAACGATTCAAATGGTTTCTTTCCATTGATCCCGCAATAGCGAAATGCGAAAATTCAGATCCAATCAAGGGAAAATCACATGCGATGGTAATCGCTAATGGCTATACGCACTGTAATACAGATGATGTCTGAGAGAGGGTTCCTCGATATCGATTCATCGTTCAATTGCTTACTTCGAGGCTGTCAGGATGACACATGCTCCTATAAATAAGATCATCTACCCTTCGCGCAATCATCCTCTGGCCACACTCAATAATCAGAAATATTCGTCTCTAAATTTAAAATAACGAAAGAGCACGCACAACGAAGAAACGAATTCTTCATCCTGACCAATTGATTAGTCGCTTGTGTGATTCAATATTCTAGGCGAATATTTTACCTGCTCAATAGTCTCCTTCAACATTGAATCCACGAGTTTCGCCAGTATTTGTGTGAAATATTCGACTGTGATCCTCTAACCTGCCCCCCCTCTCCCAATCATGATAGCAATCCCCCCCCCCCTCTGGCTATCCTCGCTCCCTTCTTCCCTTTCCATCTCTACGTCTCTCCGATTTCTTCTCACTTTCTAGGTTCACTAGCACTCGTTCTCTCTTCTCGCTCACTCTTCTCTCCCGCCGCCCTTTCCCTCCTTTTACGATGGTCCCCCCCCCCCCCCGCTATGAATGATAGGGATGATCAGTTGTTCATTTTTCATTACTTTCCTTGCATTGGCTGTGATCGCACACACTCCGATGTGCCCCAGTTATAATATATTGATTTCCCCCCGTCATCATATCCACCTGATCTACCACGATATCCTTGCTATTGTAGATTTGACGTTGTTCTTTTCCGCCAAGGTTATTGATAAAAATCAAAAATCTATAAATATATTCGAAGATATTGTGCCGAAAACAGCTCAATCTCGAGTTTAAACAGCCACGTGGCCTGGGGAAGCAAAGTAGATGATTCGTCAAGGAAAAAGTTTTGCCAAATTATGACAAACAACCTTTGAAAATCGGTCACCTTTAATCAGCAGTGTTATCTCAGTAAACTTGATAGCATTTGTCGCCCCTACTCTCTCTCTATTTCATCCTGTCATTTGTTATTGACTGCTCTCTTTACACACTATTCTTCATGTACTCTTCTCACTTTAGAGAAGACTTTGAACTTAGATATTACATTTCCCGACCTGGTTTCACACTTCCTGATTCTCACATTCTAGCTGTTTTAATATTTTTGTTTTATGTTCAAGAAATACCATAGGCAGCTGTGTTATTACTATTTGTCCCACATATTATATGAAAAGATAGCATTTTTATTTTTTCTGTAATACTTGTGAGAGAAGGATCAACTTGCAAGCGTTTAAATTCTAATTTTGCGATCTGTTTATCCGATCTCGTGATTTTTCATTCTTCAAAACAGGTCAGAGTATCATTGATCGTCATTGATCATATGATTGGATGATGGTTCGATCTCCGACTGGTCTTATACAATTCATGGGATTTACTCACTGTCGCTTCCTCGCCAAATCTTGTGTCCTTTCTGTTCAATATTCTATGTCTTCAATGTGATAATATAGAACATGAACTCATTTACGGTCGACCCAGACTCTGCTCACCATAAATGGGATAGAATGTCCACTTGCGTACTTCGTACCCAGACTGTTGTCAGTGTGCCGGCACTAAATTTTACGATTCCTGAACGTTCTTTCATCATTGGGTCATAAGCGAGTCAGATATACAAAGGCACATAAGAGATACACAACTCATAACGTCGCTCTGATTTCCCAAATCGTTTCTCAGTGAACCAAAAACAAGTGACTTGCAAAAAAAAGCGGGCAAACATTTTCCATTTAACCATTCAAACCACTTTCTTTTTTCTCTCTCTCTCTCTCTCTCTCTCTCTCTCTCTCTCTCTCTCTCTCTCTCTCTCTTTCTCTCTCTTTCTCTCTCTTTCTCTCTCTTTCTCTCCCTCATTTGCAATCATCCTAGTCAAAATCCCTTTTGCTCAGTGTCACTCGTTCTCATTCTACATTCTTCATCCACTTCCGAGTGGTTCTCTCGGTTGTTTCAGCAGATAAAGTTTAACAATGTTATTTACAGAAAATATCAGAGAAAGAAAATGCTTATCGGTGCGATTGACCAAGGGACAAGCAGTTCCCGATTCCTTGTCTTTGAAGATAACGGTGATCTTGTCGCTAGCCATCAGGTAACTCTCTTGATACTAGTTCTCGTAATTCCTTTATTAGTGTTATATCTCGTGGACTTTCTTTTTTTACACTTCAAGCCAGTTAGATTGCAAGTTACTGGGATTTAACGACAAGAGTCACGTGTCACAGCATTCCTCTGCAAACGCGTTTAAAGAGAGATAGAGGGAAGGGAGGGGTGAAGAAAGGATTAGTCTCACTTCAGAAGAAGAATGTGTGATTAAACATGTTGGGTCAGCAGCGCACGTTCATTGTTTCCTTGCAAAAGTGAGTTCAAGAAAAACGTCGCAGGATCCGATTCATGGAGAATGATCGAACTTAAAAGTTCGCCTGCAATTTAAACTAGTAAACAAGGTCCCCATGATTGATGAGTGGCGTCATTAAAGAAAAAGAGACGAAAAGCAGCAAGAGCATCAGATTGAGAGTTCGAGCAAATATTTTCAGAAAATGAAAACTTTATGTGATGAAATAGTAATTACGTGACTTGTGATTCGAAGAGTCATCGTGATTTATTCCTACCGCTTCTGAAAACATTTGCGCTTATGATATTGAAAATGAAGGGATAGTATTTCACAGCATTCTCCTCCAACAGAGAAGGGGGAGATCTTTGCATATCTTCTCGCTCATTTTGCATCAATCGAACTACAAGGCCTGGGCGGGAGGAGCGACCGCTCCCCCCCCCCTCTGTTATTTGAATCGAGCGGGAAATTGCAGTTCTTTCGTGTCGGGATTTTGGCGCGAAATTTGCTTTCCTTGCATTTGCATAGTTCATCCTTATCTGGAGAGAACAACGGGGGTCAGAACGGTGTGATTTGAGCACCTTATGTGGATAGAGAGGTCGAAGAACACTCGTAATGACGACGATCTTTCGATCTTTGCAGATTGAAGTCCGTCAGCTCTTTCCCCATCCCGGATGGGTTGAAATGGATCCGATCGAACTGATAAACACAGTGACCGAGTGCATTGATATGACCTGCGAGAAACTCAGGTGTTATATTTCTATAATAAAACAATGTGAAATAATAATGCAGAAACTTCGGAATCTCTCCATCGGAGATCCAGTCAGTGGGAATCGCGAATCAGAGAGGTCATCACGAACTATTATTCACAACAATTATTTACTTATCAGTTCGGATTCCGAATTGTTGAGTTTCTTAATATAAACAACTCTAATTAGGCAGATGAACATAGAAATAGTCCTCAACTTCAGAAACAACCGTCGTATGGGATCGTGACTCGGGCCAGCCTCTGTGCAATGCCATTGTCTGGCTGGACACGCGCACCTCGCAACTGGCACAAGAGTACATCGATAAGACCGATACCAAGTAGATACACTCGCACTATTAATTACACTTGACTTTCATGAGATTAGATGTTCTATGTTCTTTATGATGGGGGTCACCGTACTTCCATGTGTTCTAAGTCAAGCTTTCCTTATTAAAAAATCGAAATATGACGCTGGTTTTTCTGGAACTAAATACGGACAAAACCGTGTTTACCAAAGTATCAAGGTACTGTTGGGATCGGTGAGGTGGCACAAACATGCACTGATCGTTGCAAATTCAATTGTGTGTCCTTATTGCATGCTAGTTGCCTTATGCAAAAAAAGCCTAGGCTACATTTCCATTGAGGAGCAAGGACTCGTTCAAATCGGTCGCTGGACTCCCCATCCATCCCTACTTCTCCGCCCTCAAACTTCGCTGGCTGCTTGATAACGTGCCGGCTGTGAGGGAATGCCGCGAGCGGGGTACGCTAATCTTTATATTATCAAGAATTCGTGTGTATTATCGACCGGCAATGTATGTTCGAGGATAGAGAAATGTAGTGTAGTCATTCGTCAAATGGTCGTCGCCCATCGGAAACAACTTATTCGCCTTATCAATCACTCAATATCCATTAAGAACACTGACTGTAATGAGGAATTGATAGGAAAAAGGGATGCACAAAAATTTAGTTCTCTGGTTTCGCAATGGACTTTCCGAATGGTGAGATAGCATGGCATATTGAGAGATCGAAAATATTTAAAAATCGGAATCAACTATGAGTGATACTGGTTTTTGCAATATTATGAAGGAAAACAAAAGACGACAATATATAAATTAGTAATAGAGGGCACATTTTGAGAGAGGACGGAACATAGAGACGAGAAGGAAGGGACGAAGCTTCATTTGAACGTGTAAATAATGTACATTTTCACAGGCTCGCTCATGTTCGGTACTGTTGACTCGTGGCTCATGTTCAAGCTGACGGGCGTTCATTGCACTGACGTCACGAATGCGTCGAGAACTCTGCTATTTGATCTCGGTGAGTATACGAATGACATTATCATCATGTTGCTATGTGATCTCACGTTCATGAGAGGAAGAATAGACGTGATGCCCAGAACGGTTATATCTTCTAAAAGAGACGAGTGTAATCTTTCAGAACAAAACTCATTTGTTTATCTTTGAACTCTACAGCAACCCGTTCGTGGTCTACTGAGCTATGCAACTTCTTTCAAATTCCGACGAACATTCTGCCGGAGATCCGCTCGTCCGCAGAGATTTACGGCCACTTCATCGAAGGTAATTTTGCAAGATTTACTAAAAGTTATTAACTTATATTTTAAAAAAGACATTTGAAAAATAGCTTTAGTCCGCACTGAAAATTAGAACATTTTTTTATCAATATTGCAAAGGCTCAGAAGATTGTTCCAGACAATTTTAGAACATTTCCATACTGATTATGTTATAAACAGAAATAAGAGAGATAATCGGCGTTGCAAGGTCCTCTGGAGGGCACTCCAATCGCTGGATGTCTGGGTGATCAACAGGCTGCACTCGTCGGACACGGTTGTTGGAGCCTCGGAGATGTATCTTATGCTATCTTCCGTTTTTTATAATTTCAATCATCCTTTTTAGCACAGTCACTGAAACTAAATTATTACTGAGTTCAGTTAGATCTTATCCAGTATTCATGTACTCGAAATACAGGCGAAGACAACTTACGGTACTGGAACGTTCATGCTGTGCAACACGGGCGAGAAAGCAATTGTGAGCAAGAATGGACTACTCACCACCGTAGCTTTTCAGGTAAGTATGGTAGGGTGGCAGGTTCGGTATCGGAATTATCGAACGTCCGTGTTAAAGGGGGCGCACCACGGAACCGAGCGGGCGACTTTGTAATGTGAGGAATGAGAGGGCGCTCTCCTCACTTTGCATACTCTCTCGCTCGTTGCCGGATCTTGAGGGTCATTTGGTACACATCCAAATGCTCATATCTCAGTTCAATCGAAAAATTTTAACATGGGAGTTTCCACAGGATAACCGTCACTCTTAATCTCACATTGAGAACTCCGTTAGCTAGATATTCGTGTTACGCCTCCTTTAACGATATCGAAATTGAAACTACTACAAACATGCGAAAGATTCTGATGTTTTCAGAATAGCATAACTTGTTGTGAAATGGTGCTAAGGAACGAATGTGCTTTATTATATTTTTTAAGCTCGGTTCCGAATCGCCGATGTGTTTCGCTCTCGAGGGATCAGGATCAATTGGAGGAAATGTCGTGCGATTCCTGAGGGACAATTTCAAGTTCATTAAAGTCAGATTTTGAAAGTAAATATTACTTTTTAAAACTTGTTTTTGCGAAGAATCAAAGACCTCGTTGTAATTGAGAAAAATCGTGGTACTCTTTTTCTCATTATCGAGCAGGCAAAAAACTACAACGAATCGCATGTGAGGAACGATATCCGACTGTTGGCTCCAACATGGATGGGCAGCGGGCGAGAGAAATGAAAAGTCGGATAACGTTTTAGACGAGCCAAAATAATTTATAGACCGGACCAATTATAAACGACAAAAACCACGCCAGTTGAAAGTAAAATAACGACATTCATTATAATTTTAATTTATTTTTTTGCAGGAAGCATCCGAGATGGAGGGTATCTGCAGGACGGTGGAAGATACTGATGGCGTCTTCTTCGTTCCGTGCTTCACTGGTTAGTACCTTTCGAAAAGAGTAATCTCTGTTCATTTTCGCCTCTCTGATCTGTGACAGTGCGAGAAATAATGATATCTACCATTACATTATATATTGCATTTGTTTAGTAGATGAAGCCAAACATGATCACAAATCGAGTATCGATAGAAAAAATCCATGAATTCAGGTTTATACACTCCTCAGTGGGATCCGACAGCTCGTGGTATCATTGTCGGCCTCACTCAGTGCACTACTATCGTAAGAACTCTAAAATTGACATCAATTTTTGTTTTAGCCTCTACTTCCAATTAGTTTTCCCATTTACTTATAATTTCATGGTCCTATTACTCTAACAGTACATTATTTTGTCTCGTCGACATGGCTAAAATAATGATGACTAATAATAATGAAAGCTTTATTGAGGCGCACATCTGTCTTGCTGCCCTTCGTGCCGTTGCATTCCAGTGCACGGAGATGTTAGAGGCAATCGAGCACGATATGGAGAACACCACCAAGATCAACACTCTCAAGGTAATTCCAACGTCTGTCTCTCATTTCGATTCTCTCTCTCTTCTTCACTCAATGACGAGAGATTAGGCAAAATGGAGATACCAATTTCATCCATAAATTCTCAATGGCAAATTCAGGCAGACGGAGGAATGACTGCGAATACTCTCTTTAATGAACTACAGGCAGAGATCGCTGGAAGAAAGATTGAGGTTCGTTCGTAACCATCCATCTAGTAAATGGTAAATGTGTATGTACATCAAGCGATTTCTGTCGCAACCGAGATCACTATCTATTTGCCGACCCCGGGGGTATAGCAAGGCTTGGTTGGCCTCGGAAGGGGATTCAACTCGATACCCTTCGAATGTCGAGCGTCCCATCCCTTTCACGTACCTTTCATCCCTTTCAAAAAACACTATTATAACTTCTGGCTCTAGTCTAGTTGGGGGGTCCCATGAAGATTGACTGGCTCCAACTTACTTGACTGGTCCCGAAATTGGCAGTTTATATTTGAGTGGTCCCATAAAAATTGGGTGGTCACAAAAAAGTTGGGTGGTCCCAAAAAAGTTGAGTGGTCCCATAAAAATTGAGTGGTCCCATACAAATTGAGTGGTCCCATCTGAAATAGTTTTTCTCAATGGTTTCGAATGTAGCTACTTAGCTGGTCCCATCACATTTGTCTGGTCCCATCTTCTGTTCTTTTCATGAATTCGAACTCTACATGCTACTGATATCACGATGTCTGTTAGTCACAGATGGAATTTTGAGATCGGGTTATTTTTAAATTTCCATTGCAAATACCTACAAATGTCTCACAATTATTTATCTATTTTGATCATGTTACCCTCCTAATTCCGGTATTAGTTTCACGTGAATCTGATTTCTCTGATGGCGATTCAAGTAGTTCTATAGCACTCAGTTCCGATTCGCATACAGACTCGCACTTCAACAGTATATCAATAGCTTTTTGATGTCAAAGATGTTTTCGATGTTTTTGATGTGATGTTTTTGATGTCTTTTTGATGTTTTTATAGGACCACTCAAATAAACACTGCCGATTTTGGGACCAGTCAAATTTCATGGGACCCCCCCCCCCTAGACTAGAGCCTAACGTCTTTACTTCTTTTCCATAGTAGCCACTTGGAATGATTGGACCGCCAAGTATTTGTATAACCATTGATTATATCCTAGGATCACAAAATCATAAGACTAGCTTACAAAATATAATATTAACAAACTCTTCGCAACACTGATGTTGAGATAATACTAGCATATTCAATTTCCAAAGATCGGTGTTTCCCCAGAAAACGTTGACTTGCTTTTTCAGACTCCTCGCAACACAGAGATTTCTGCATGGGGCGCAGCGATCGCTGCTGCCATTGGTGCTCGACTCATATCAATTGCCGATTTCGGAACCAGACAGGCTAAGGTTTTTTTGTTTTCTTGGGTAGATCGCGCATGAGTGTTTATCGCACATCTTACCTTTTTTTTCAGTTCGCTCGATTCGAGCCAAAGGGCGATTCGTTGGTGCGTGAGGTGGAGATGGCACGTTGGAAAGACGCCGTGAGACGCGCTCAAAACTGGCAGAAATAAATTAGCGACGCTGCCCTGTAGTGCCCCTCCCCATCCTCTCAGGCCATTATGCCCCTATTTCATCTTCGCTGGCCTAAATTTCTGCCCACGGCCTTGTATCATGTACATACGTTCACCGTTCAACAAGTGCTAAATAATTCGCTGTGGCTGTAGAAGAAAGCGTTCGTTGTTCGGTATCGAGAATCTCAGCAGTTACTAAATAACATTTAAAGTGTATTTGAACCGACTTGTTGCCCTTAGGTCTCAGAACGAATAAAATAGTTCTTATTCAAAATAAATAACCGATGGCATAATTTCCTTTGATCACAGATGAGAGAAAAAAGTTCAAACGAAACAAAGAGAGTCATTGCCTAGATCGTAGCAGCTATATCAAATTAGTACAAAACAGTTCACTTTTCATTTTTTTGGGAACCTCGTTATGTACATCAAATGAAGGAAAGTTAGTCTATATTGAATGCTAGCCGTAGTCGTCTCTAGGGTAAAGGCGGACTAGAAAAAGAAAATGAGAAATGAGATCACGTGGAGCGGGCGAATGTTGTGTAGATCGCTGAGGCAAATCACAGATCAAAGTCATGGTGATAAGTTGACATCAATCAGTTTTCTTCGCACTGATGCAAGATGAGATCCATCTTGATATTTCCGGAATGGCAAAGTAATTGAAGATCTAAAAATGTTAAAATGTGCCGGAAAAAATCGTGGATTAATATTGCATAGTTTTAAATTGACAAAGCAAACTCACGCCTTCCCAGTACTTTCTCAGTATGTGACGACCCTCGAGCACTTGGGGGGCGCTTGCCACACGCTTATGCCTAAAACATGGTTAGGTATGTGACTTTGGGAGCGTATTCTGATTTCCAAAACTAGATACAATATTAGATTAATAAATCGGCATAGAACATGCAACGTTCACCTCGCATATGGGCCCATCTTCGGATCTATTACGAAAGAGTACAGCACCCATGTCCACGATTGGTGCTGATCGAGGGAAGCGTAGTATTCGGGGGCCATTGCGCGCAGCTGAAAGTAAATTATCAGTTGATATTGAACGGATTTAACGCAGTATAAAAAAGAAATGCAGTGTACGTCGATGGTTAGCGTCGTCAACTGTAGAAAGTGATTAGATTATATATGTTCGGTCATAAGGGAATAGAGATAGATAATATTAACCGCAGGAAGACTTCTCGATGGTACATAAGGGAAGTCGTGATGCTCCATGTGGTAGCCGACATTGAATGTGCACAAGTTCCAGGGCCCTTCAATGTTATTGTTTACAATAATTCATTTAATATATTCACCGTAGTAGGAGTACGTTTCCTGTCCCTCAGTGAAAACGTAGTGCTCAGAAATGAAATGCCCTGCAAGAATTATAAATCAGAAGGGTTGAGAAATGAAATAAAAAAAATGAAAATGAAAACTCACCAGCGGAAGGATGAACCCCCATGGCGATCAATGTGCCGAAGATGAGGTAGAAGAGGGCTTTAATACCGAAGGCATAAAGAATAACGAGGTCGAATGCGATCTGAAAATCATATAGTGGCAAACAGTAAGAAGGAAGACATGTAATAAAAGTAAGTGCAATATGAATATACAAACCTGCACGGCAAAGTTAAGAATTTCGAGATCGTTTGGAAGCTTGTTGTAGATAATCAATGGACGGAGACCGTAGAAGAGAGGCTGAACGATGATCATTGTTTTCGAAACACTCACAAATCACCTGCACCTGCAAGATTAGCCAGACGAATTTACGAAACGGAGAGGTGAAAAATTTGGCCTCGAATTCTGTTGGAACGTCAGTGTCCAGACCATCTTCGCCTGAATTTAAATTACTTTGATTTATAAGTTGACAATAAAAAGGGCACTCTGCGGAATGCGAATTGAATTTGCACTCAAATCTTAAAAAGTTATTCCTTCTAATATTATAATGCTATTTTCTTTGTAATTATGCTGCTCCTTGTGTACGCGGTATCTGTCACTATACGATAGATAGACAATACCTAGATATCGATGGTGTTCGACGTGGTACTTCTTGAATGCAACCGAGATCGGAATCCCAATGGGCAAGTTGGTAAAGATACCAAAAACACGATTCTGAAAGATACACACAATCAGATACAAAACACGGAGCTGATAACAATTCCTAGCAGATTCAGGGAGGTTGCTGCTAGGGTTGCATGTTCAGAATAGGGATTCCCATGATTTTTTCTCCAAATTTTTGGCACATTTCACCGAAAAAAGAGGGAGGAAAGCGAAAATGAGAAGAGGAGGAAACGTGCGGGACTGGAACCTCTTTACATATGGCCTCGCTCGTGCGGGGTATAACGAGGCAGAGAAGGGAGAAGAAGGAAAATGAAAGGGTAATCCCAATCCCGACTCGTTCCGGCAATCCTTGTTGCTGTTCTACCAAAATCCGAAAAGGTAAAAGAACATTGAACTCACATCGAAAGATCGCTTCTGTCCGAACGCGGTGTTGTGAGAGATATCGTGAATTGCAAGAGTGAGAGCGTGATTAATTACTCCTCCACAACAGTACGCCATGATCGTGACGAGAAGCCAATCCTCATCTATGGAGAAATTATTTATCGGCACATTTTTAATTAAGCAATGAAGAGGCAGATAAGCAGCATTGATTGATCACCCTTTAGTGTATTTTTGATGTTTAGGGTAGTAGGTAATATCCCAGCACGAACTTTTTACCTAGACATCACCATTGATTTTAGCTGAAATTAAAGTTTGTAAACTTTGTGAACCCCTTATTGGCATTTGCAAATTGATTTTCATAAACTAGTACCCGTTTGGTGATGGTTACCCATAGGGGTACCCCCACACCAGTTTTGGTCCGGATCAGAGATATCGATGTCCGTCTGTAACAGGCCAACCCTCGAATCTTACTGCGTTGGTATCTTAAATGAGAATGCACTCACTCTGGAGCAACCAACAGAAAAAGACTTGCACTGCAACCATCGCAGCGATCACCCATTTCAGACTGGGATCAACACCGAATAACTGAAAAATATATAATTATTAATTTAACACAATCTTATAGAAGTTGCGATATATACGTGTTATTATTATGGACTTTTCTCACTTGGTCTCGGAATGAGTAATGATACTACAATGTAGTTCTTCTAGTAACACAATACGTCTTTGATATTTTGTCAAGCTTTGTTTGTTTATTGCGTAGATGTGGAGACCACTTCACTTCCATGTACTCAAAATGCTTTTTCAGTTGAAGTCGTGAACTCTAATCGACCCATTCCTCTCTTTATCCGCCATTCGTTGCCTGCCCTTCCCCTCCTTCTCCTATTTGTCAATCGCAAACAGTCATGGCGACTGATATCAGTTGAGATAGGCAAGTCATGATAAATACGCAGGCGAATGCTAGTAGAAATAGCTTAAACTACGCAACTAATACTATTTGGAACGTGACTAAACTAGGAACTGCTTACTCACAAACAATGTGATATCATGAAAAATCATGACGGTCTCTAAAATCAAAAATCCTATTGGAGAAAGCGCATCGAAGATACTTCGATTAGTTTGTATCGTTAAGAATGACTCATCACTAGCGGCAATAGGCATTTCCTTTTCTGACGTTTCGACGCTAGATATTATCGGTGTGAGTGATAACGTGCGAATTCGCAACAGAGATAATAATTTTGACTCATATGATGGAATGCAAAATAATGGATGAATAAACATGGATTGAAGGCGTTGACGCACATTATGAATGTTATGAAAAGTATATTTAAGATGAAGATAAGAATAAAATAAAAAATTTTATTATTTCGTCCACATTACCTCAACATAATGCATATATTAGGCCGTTTGTATAAAATATGAGCGAGGGCCGGCACAGAACAAAACATCGAAAGTGTGTCTATGTATGATTCTGGGTTCTCGAACACCCTGAAGACGATGGACACATTGATGTTGCTCAACATTTTTCTGTTGGCCTCAAATTTTACGGGATCAACTCTTATTTCCCCTTGTTGTTTAGTATGTAAATGGCAGGATAAAATGTTTCTTTTTTTGAGTAATTTCAATAAATCATTTTTTAAAAAGTCAGGTTTCACCCCCAGTTAAGCTTTCGAAACGTGACGGAATCCAACAGAACATTTTTTGAGCAAACTGAATCTGTCATGAAAATGAATCATAGACGTACAATTGAAAAAGTAATGTTCTGACCTCTTTTATCTGAGGGTACTTCTTCACAATTTCTTTCCTTCTGCTTGTGTGTGGCTGCTCGTCATATGTCCACATAAAGTCATCCCGACTCACGACTCCTCCCATCTGAAATATACGCAAATCATGAAAGAAATTTGTGTAATACACGGCATTATAAATTAAGGAAGTACGATTTGGTGGAAATAGCGAAAGACAATTTCAACCCAATCCCATGAACGAAGCACTATCTAGTGTATGCACGCGCTTTCTGATCCCTAGCAACCGAAGGAATTACGGGACACGGGCTTGACAGGACGTTGGATACTGGAAATGAAAGGTCCTTCCGGGGATAGCACAGGAGAGTTGGCAAAAGGGGTTTGGCGTGCATTGCCGATGATAAATCGTCAGGACAACGATAGCAAAAAGGAAAGAACTAATTAAAAATGCATGTGAAACATCGTCACAAGATAATTATTTGGTTTTCGGAACGGCCGATTGAGAGTGATCAAAATGACCACGTCCCGGAATTATTTCAATTAGCGCTTCGGAATGAGTTCGGACAAAGAAAAATTTCATTTTGCATCTATCTACTCTCCTTCTGGAATGGCCTTTGTTCGACTCTCGGCCGTTCCGGAATGAGATGATAAGTGGATCAAAATTGCGGAATTTAGTCATTCCGTTCCGCGACGATCAACCCTAATAATCATTTTCGGTGCTAGAATGCGACTCTATTTGATTTTCTTCCCCATTTTTTCTCAAATAGTCCAAATGAAAGTGTTAGAATGAAAAGCCACAATAACAAGTAGAGACTGCCCAGAGACCATATTTACAAGGCAATTTTTCGTCTCTTTCGCTCATGAGAAGTCACACTTCTTGTAGTCAACGACTCACAAGTAACAGATAAACAACAGAAACAGCAGAAGTACGTTGAGTCACCATTGGAGAAACGAAAAACCTACCATTGGCAACGGCTTCTGCATGGAACAAATACAACTTAAAAGTAGTGCTAAAAAAATTTCCTATAACTACGCATGAGATGCTCTTTTACATATGACTCATCATCGAGGGGATTTGGCAGAGATCGAAATCTACCACGGGCGCTGACCACGTTGCTGTTCAAACAGAGTATTTATGAAGCGAGCGAGAGAGCATTCTCGCTCGAAGAGACCCAGAGAGCGCATAGCACAACAATCGTGCAATCACATCAGAAAAGTATGAGTAAGGGCGATGGAAGAGCGGCAATTTCGCGAAATGTCCCCTTCCCTTTAACCTTTGACAACAATGATATTGGCAATCAAATTCATGATAAAATAGAGAAATTGGAAGTATTCAAATATTGATGGTTGCAACAATGAGTCAAAGAGCTGACAATGAAGTCATATCACTCTCTGCATGTCCTTCGCCTCTCCTTGAGAGGTATCGACTCTTTCCCGATCAACCTTATCACTGATGATAAGAAGAATCACATTCATGTCTCATACTAGGCGTTTTATGAAGGGAACGAGATGGTGAAAGGGGCTTAGATACTAGGGTTGAGGAAACGGATGCATACTCTAGGATTCGATCTGAAATAACCCCTCTTCTCGAACGGTGAAGAAATCCGACTGGGGTTCTCGATTGTGAGTTTTTTCAAACGAATCAAACTGAACAGAGAATGCAGATTATTGGTGGGATAATTTATGATTCTACAAGAAGCGCATTTGTGAGATTGCGCCGAACACGAAAACACGATACTTGACTTCTAAGATATGCATATGCACTTGAGCTTTCCTATTAGGCAATGATCAGTTCTGTTGGTCGAGTGCTAGGAGCGAGATGTAGCACGGCCTGATAAAAAATTATTCCGAAAATACCGGAATGTGTTGCCAACGCGATGAGGATGGAATAGCCATCGCATGAATGGAAAGAAAGAGGATTCACCTCGATAGAGAGAGAAAAAAGAGACCGGGAGAGTAGTGAAGGGGAGGGACAGGGGCGAGCGAGGGGGGGGGGGAGGAGGATTAGGCCTCTAGGTGGGAGGACAAACGGAGAAAAATAGAGAGAGAGACAGAAGCACGTTATGGAGAAGTGAGAAGAAGCACTACCTACCAGACTTTGGCCTTTTGGAAGCGCGAATACGATATTCGCCTCGCGAAACAAGATCAAAATATACATTTGGAAATAAATAGTAGCGCGGTATTTGTGAATGAAAAATGCGATGTATTTCACCTTCCGAAGGAGAACAGTGGAGACAGTCGGCAAAGCCAGCTGTAGTTAGCCAATATATCCTTCCAGAAAGGTGCGAGATGTGTATCGAATGTGTGCACAATTGCGTGTAACAAATGTGTATCGAGTAAGAAGGCGAAGCTAGTGGCGAAATCGCAAAGAAGGAAACACACGGAGTAGAAATTGGTTTGGAGAAGCGATTCAAATATTCTAATATCAAGACAATATATTCTAATATCAAGACAATACGGAAAAATAGTAGATAATTAATGGAAAAAATTAGATAGGGAAGTGAAAATGAAAATGAGGAAAAAGTGTTTTCATGCGAGTATCGAATCAGAAAGGTGGTTGTGACAAGGGATCATTTTTCTACTTTACGAAACCTTTTTATTTGTGTCCTCTCGATTCATGTGAGATTTGCGGGTATCTAACCGAATGCGTCCGGTTAAATATTTCTAGAAATCGACCCATTTGTAGCTCTCCGGACTGTGACATCCACATGTGTAAATAGATTCCCGCAATCGAATGAGGTGAAACACGACTCATAATTTCAGTATTGGCAACGTGGGGCAAAGGAGCCCATTTTACCGTCACATGTAGCAGGCGTTCCGATTTGTCTGTCATTTACGACAGCAGCTTTGAGTAGCATATGATTTAAGGCAACTAACTGTTAACGGATTGGAATATGTAACTTAATAAGTACATACTTATTTAATATTAACTAAAGGCGAAGCCTATAGAACAACAAAAAGCGAATGTAGATCTAATGTTTATTCATACTATCTAACGGTGCAGATCACAAATTTCGCAAAAGTGATAAGCAAACTCAGATTACTGTTTAGTTTTCCTTTCATTTGCACTACGTCTTAGACAGAATATTTTTTCTTATCAACTCAACCCATTTAGAGAAATTCTTAGTTATACGCAAATTGCAAATTAGTCTGGATGTGTGTTGTTGCGACGCTTCAAAATTTTTTATATGACGTGTACGAGCTATTTGGTTTACGTTTGAGAAAGAAAACTCAATTAAAATATTTGTGCAGAAGAATAATTTAATTTATCTAACATAAGACAGCATCAAATAATGAATATACCTGAAATATTTTCTCGCATCCATCTAAGCTTTTTCTGGGAATTCTCACTCTTATCATTTCCCTGTTTGTGATATAATCATGACTCAATCATCACTAGAAGGTTGGGTAGGAGGTGTCCCAAATCCGATGTGCCAATAGAAGGAAGGAGGAGCGATAGGAGATATAGAATCCCTCGCCGGGAGGGCGTATCACTTCATACCTCTATCTTCCTTTCATCGTCTCGATCGAGTTCCTTCTCGTAAGATGCTAGCTGCTGCAGCCGTGTTAGCTGCCTTTTTTGGCATAGCGGGTGAGAGAATGAAAATTCTGATTATTCACCCTGACATAAATATATGAAATATGGACACTCACCCTGTAATCTATTTATTAGAAAGTGAATAGATGTTGCCACAAATCATCTTCATTGGCAAACTATCAATTTATGATTGCACATATTCCAGATTCGGTGCTCTGCGACAACTGTCTCTTGTACAATGGACAGCAGTGCGTCAGCTACGGAACATGCCAGGGCACCTACTGTCTCTACGGTACGATCCATGTCATTTGCACAGACACTTTTGCGCATTCCTGGGCACACCTAGTAGCAGCCTGACGTTCATAGGCCCTACAAAATGTTTATTTATTTAGACATTCTCGACATTTGTCGATAATACCTACATACCCGGGAATATCGATCCCGAGCGCGTAACCATGTGATCAATCATCATGTTCACTCATTTCCTCCTTCAGAATACGCTCAACAGCGTGCGAATGGTCAGACAATGCTGAAGAAATCGTGTGTGAACACGCCGAATGTTCAGTTCGATGACGGCACTCAACTCACTGTATACAACCAGTGTGTAACCAAGTAAGCGTCTCGGCAATATACTTATAGGTACTTTTAATGTTAATCGCTACTCATGAAAAATTATGAATACAATCCTTCTCGGCAAGGATTTCAGAGGCAACCTTCCTCGTGAAATCGAAACTTTGCATAAAAATCCGAAAAAAATAACAAGTGCTTCCGGTAAAGGGAAGCGTGAAATTCGAAACAAGAATACCGAGTATTTTTAGCTCGAGTGTAAAAAAGGTATCTACAGGACAACCAATCAACAATCATACATCGTCAAACTGTGCTACAATGCAGACTATTGCAATCGACAATGCGACAACCCTCAGCCTCTCCAGGGATTAGGCACGCAAGGTAGTTCATTCCATGATACCCTACTCCAACGTTACTCAGGATTTTCTTGTCAGTAAACAACATAATCTTGGTTTTTACAGTAACCTGCTACTCATGTTCCGCTAACAACGGACAGGACTGCAATTCTGGCTCCTGCATGGGACTGTACTGCACCTACTGTTAGACTCATTTTATCACACTTATTCTATTCAATATTCAGGACATCCTCGTATTAGGGAGCATAGTTCATATTTTGTAAATGATTGCGTCTTTCCTTCAGCACTTCAACGTCAGTCGAATGGGCAGAGTAGACTGATGAAGGGCTGTTCCGACGTTCCTCAGATTCCTCTCGACGATGGAACCGTGATGACACAGCTGAACACCTGCCAGACAAAGTACTGTACATAAACCACGTATACTGAGAAATTTACGAGTCGTCAGACATATGCAATCAGTTTCTCATGCTAGTGCCCCATTATCTCGGACATTAGAATCTTGGAAATAAATAAAGAGTTTTTATTGTAGGAACAGTATGACCGGCTCAACGTATAACGCAATGATCTGCAACACGAACTACTGCAATGCTTATTGTACGCCCGGAGGCAATGAGGGCAATCCGCAGAGAGGTATGCACTCATGTTATGTCACGATGAACAACCTCTTTGTTCATGTCCCGTTGTCGCTCGCTTCAATTGTTGGACCGAGAGCGCGAAAAAATTTAAAGACCGCTTGTTCATCCTGGCTAGTCCTAGACGTACCCGAAAAATCAATGAAAAAAGTTTCAAATGAATGTTTTTACAGACCCAACTATCACTTGCAATTCATGTGAGATGACCAATGCATACGACTGTACTGGAGGCACTTGCCAAGGCACATACTGTATTTATGGTGAGATAATCCATACAAGAATTTTAGAGTTTCTTCAAGTCCTTATGGTTTGATGATTCACAGAGTTAAAATTTACAGTAAATTGGGTACCACATTCATTGAGAAGACATGAAGTTCAGACCATATGATTTCATTCCAGAGCGTTCGACTCCATCTAACGGAGTGCCCTACGTAAAACGATCCTGCTCTTTCACAAACTACGCTATCTTCCCCGATAACACTCCCACGCAGACTATAAACCAATGCGAGAGGAAGTGAGCTTATTCCTATAATATTTGTCCTTTTATTTACTTCTCGAACTTCTCTCTGGAACCATGAAAGTAAATGATTGAGCTTTATCAGATAGTTTATATGTGCATTCAGAACTGTCAACGGGGTTTCGTACGCGATCGAAGTGTGCAATTCGGGCTCATTCTGCGACACGCAATGCAACTCCTTCAAGGAACTGTCTACCGCGCTATCCATCATTTTTATCTCCATTTTCTGCCTGCTCAATTTGTAATCGATTTAATGTTAACATTGTAAAGACCTTACATCCAAATATTCATTAAGCTGTATAAATGTGTCATTTGTGATTAAGGCAAGTGACAGATACGGTAGAGCAAAGTACAGGATAGACCGGTGAAGAAGTGAAGTGAGTGAAACATTGCATCTCGAGTGGATCGAATGTTACGTAGATGCACAGCGCAACCTATAGTTTCCATCGCGATGTATCGTAAACTCCAATCTCCCCGCCATGCTCATCCATATCATGTTTCTGCTAAAGTTCTAATTGATTATGCTTACAACTACTTCGATTACAAAACAATTTTTATTCTGTATTAACTTGTTAAACGGAGTAACATAACAAATGGAGTGCACGTGTGAGAGATATTCAACTAACACGATCTGTAACAATGAAGAGAGCAACAAAGATGGATAGTCCAAAACA
Source organism: Pristionchus pacificus (assembly GCA_000180635.4). Classification (NCBI taxonomy): domain Eukaryota; kingdom Metazoa; phylum Nematoda; class Chromadorea; order Rhabditida; family Neodiplogasteridae; genus Pristionchus; species Pristionchus pacificus. The sequence goes on from CM026576.1 coordinate 23,235,950, forward strand.
ACGAAAATTAACATAAAGTGGGATAATAGTACTACGCCGTAGCATAGATGCGAATGGTTTTCGATATTCGAGGAAGGGGGGGGGGGGCGGCGGAAAATGTCTCACTCCATAGATTCGTCCTTGTCGAGAAGTGCGGATCCGAAAGCATTGAACATCTTCTCAGCGCGATCATCTGTAAAAAATATAATTATTGAAAATAGAAATAAACTTAATCTATATATAAATACTATGAAATTTTTCGATAACAATATCGTAAAATAACTGACTGGTCTTTCTAGTCTTCCTCTTCTGCTTCTTCACTGCCTTCTTGATGGCAGAGTTGAGCGAGACATTACCATCTTCTAGTGAGAGCGAGTCGGGCAGGGCCACCCTGAGAAATTTTGTTTGAAATTACAACCCCCTCGACATTTGTATAAAATGATAGTTTCGTCATCTCTATATCGTAGATGCTCTTCGATCGATCATTTTCCAAAAAAAAAAATGTAAATGGATAATCATCTCACGTGTCGTCACCCTTGTCGTCCTTGCGTTGCTTCCTCTTGCCAGCTTGAATGACGACACGCTGCTCACCTACAGGTCAATCAGATAATATCATCATCTCAATTAGGAATGAACTTAGAAAAAATGTAATTCACAGTTCAATAAATAAATACATCTGCATCTCTACACTAAGATAATTACTAACCGTCGACCTCCATACCATCCTCCTCCTTTGCATCATCATCCAAAGTGATTTCCACATTCGGATCGTACACCATACCATCGCCTTCCATCGGGGCATCTGCAAAAGCCATTATAAAGCGATGAGAGGCCGAATAACTAGAATGGTAGATCATTAGCATTTGATCGTACCAATTTAGAGCTTGTTGATTACTGTTTCAGTTCATACAGTAGTTAATGTACCTAGGACGACAGCCTGCTGCAGCTCCTCGAGCGCCTCAATATCAAACTCCTTGGCGAATTCAGCCACGAGTTTGACCTATAATGTGTGTTTATCATCCAGTTTTGTTGTGAAAAACATGTCCACAGAAAAAAACTTTTTCACTGTTCGATATTTTGATATGACGTATCATTAGTCACCTCTTCTTGGCTCCTTTCCTGCTTCTCTCCCAGAGTGGCTTCGGGCACAAGCGTGTGGTATCTGCATTTCGAATTTAGAGGAATTCTCACAATCAGACGGCCAATAAATTTAACACTGCGCCTTTAATTAATCTACAGTGTGTTCGCAACAAGTAAAACAACATCTCACCTCAGTTTCCCCGTGTTCCACTCATGTAGTACGTGCCTTGCAGCGGCATTCAGATCAGCCGTACCTCCCTGTTATTCACATATTATTGACAGTGTGTCTTATAAAGGGAACGATAGTGAATAATAAGGTTGATTGTTCGGCTTTCGGAACGGCAGGATGAGCGTGATCAAAATGCTTACGTTCCGGAATTATTTCACTTAGCGCTTCGGACTGAGTTCGGACAAATAAAAATGGCATTTTGCATCTACTCTCGTTCCGAAACGGCCTTTGTTCGGCTCTCGGCCTTTCCGGAATGTGTGGATAATTGGATCAAAAATTTCGGAATCCCGTTCCGAACCATCAACCCTAGTATACCACTGAATAAATCGTCCAATCAATAAGTTGCTTTACCTTCTTCAGTCTGCCGAGCTTTCTTGCCACAAGGGCTAGGAAATGATCGGGCGAAGTGAACTCAGGAATGACGTAGTGCAGCATAAGCTGCAAAATTAAATTCAAACAATTTATACTCGATAAGGGATAACTAATGTCATCTCTGCACTTACAGTCTCCTTGGAGCATCTTCTGAGAATAGCGAGCACGGGAACTGTGGGATCTTCGAGCGAATCGACGCGAATAGCATTCTTGAGGGCGATCTGTGATTAATAATCATGAGAATACTGTAGATTGAAGGTAGAATAAATACCTCAACGGGATCGAGATCCTTGTTGGAGGCAAGAATGACACCGGGCGAATCAATTAGACGGATGTTTTTGTCGAGCTCCACTTCCTGCATCTGCCTGCAAAAGATAAAATGAAACTGAAGATTGGGAAAATTGAGATCAAGAATTCGAAAGAGACCCACTTTGTAATTCCAGGCATAGCTCCTACATGGCATGCGCGCTTTCTCTTGAGCGAGTTGATGACAGATGACTTGCCGACATTGGGGAAGCCTAAATGAACTAAATTTAAGGAAGAACGGTTCATATTGAAAGAATTCAGATATAGCAGGTTTCATGAGATTTCTGGCACTTCTATAGAACAGGGGGCCAGTGATACGAAGGGCAGACTAAGCACTAAGGATCGAGGCTAACCAGGCTAATTACTTATGATAATGCCTATGCTGAATCTTAGTGGTATTAGATTGACTATATCTCTTCCCTCCGCAAAATAATATTTTTGCAATAGGGTCGTATTTTTGGGCACTTCTATAGAACAGCTCAGTGTTCACGGGCACTAAACAGAACATCCAAGCCCTTATTGATTATGAATGATTGTGAGCAGATTGGGCATTTGAGTAGGAAAATAGGATAGTAATTTAGTGAGCTACAAAATGGAAGAATCGTACGCATCAACCCGATATAGAAGATTTAGGATTTTCATGCCTGGCCCCCTATTCTATAGAAGTGGCAGATTTCTGAGGCGCGGGAATTCATTTCCAAACAGCCGGAGGATCGATCAGCCCGCGGGGGACAGAGCACCCAACCTTCTTCACCGAAGGAAGAAGGCTGGATTGACTAGAGGCACGAGGGAAATTTTCTTTTACAGATATTTGCTCGGAACTCAATTAGTAGGTTCCATAAAATGCAAAAGACCAAGCGCATAATTGAAAGTTGAGTGAAATTATAAACGACGCCATTTGCGTAAAAATAGAGCAGATCGAGAGGCATCCGGCATAATGAAAATTGGTCGATTCCCTGAAACTCTGTGAATAAATATTTTTGATTGTGCTGAATGTGAAGACTGTGGTCATATGCATTTTTCAGCACCCTCAAATACTTCTATTCCCAGAGTTTCAGAGAATCGACACATTTTCACTGTGCCGACACTTGCCCGATTCTTAGGTAAACGGAGTCATATATCACTGCCATGTAGTACAAATGCGCAAAAAGAACATTAAAAAAATAAAAATATTACAACTAACCAATGACTCCCACTCGAACGCTGGTTTTCAGGTTTCTGTTTCTGCAGTAGTTACCGAGCAGTTTCATCACGAGATCTGCACCCACACACTTGGAGGTAGACGCAGAATGGATATTAGATGCGGTAAAACGACCCTGAATAAATATTTCATGCTCGACCGATAAAAGAGACTTAAATTGCATTACTAACAATAAGTATAATATTTGCTGACTAACCAGCTTAGAGTTCTGCTCCTGAGTGCTGGCTTTGAAGGCAATAGTGGGGTAAAACCCGCGAAGGTACATGAGCCATGCCTATTAATTTAAATATGAAATATATTCGAAAAATTTGAAATGCAACATTGAAATGCCTAACCTGGACATTTTCTTTCGGAACAAGATCGATCTTGTTGAGCAATAGGACAAGTCTCTTTCCAGCAAGCACGATCTGTCTCTCGACAGCTTGATCACGAGAACCGAGTGGGTCACGAGCATCCAGCACCTATCAATAACTACGTCATAAAAAGACTTATCGGGGGAAAATAGATAGGTGTGGCATTATTAAAAATGTAACCTCAATAACGACGTCCGCGTTCTCGATAGTCTTCCTCACTTCACCAGCAAACTGTTTGATCGTCTTGTCTGACAGGCCAGCTCCTTTCTCCATCAAAGGAACGCGGATCTCGTGAATCAATCCCTGAACATTTTTGTGTGGATATATACGTATATTTTTGTTGAGACGGTAAAATGTGAATTGATGTACCCGAGCTTCGGCCTTAGCTGCTAGTTGCTCGATGGTGGTGGGGGCCTTCTCCTTAGCGGCATCAGCCTTTCGCTGTTTCATGATGATCTTAGCGGCTTCCTGAAATATAACGCTTTCAAATTAAGTTATCTAAATCTAGCACACCTTCTGTGCAACCATCTCCTCACGCTTCTTCTCTGCTGCTTGAAGGATCTCTTCCTTGAAGGGGCAAGAATTTGGCACCTTGATCTCCTGCTTGGCTGCGCGCTTCTTGGTCTCTACAAAGACATTTATCGACAAATATAATTTTATGATTTGATTTTAAACACAGGGTGTCACTGGTAGGATCATATTATCTACGTTACTCCACAAATCAAAAACAGACTAGACAAGGCGAAAGCAAATAAAAGTGATGAAATAGAAAGTACTCACTGTCCTTCCTCGCAAGTTTTGCTTGCTTCTTGTTATGATCCTTCACTTTCTTCTCAATTTTGTAGCGCTTGGCGCATGATTGACGCTTACTAGCCTTTTCTGAAATAAACATGATGCAAGTGATATAAGCATACTTTCGAAAGTAGACAACTGGTGAACTAACTCACTCAAACAAAGCTTAGCCATCTCTGTGCTGTGTGGTTACCCGAGTCCTGAAATTTATGAGTATGTTTAGTAGAAATACACTACACAAAATGCCCAAAATCAACCGAAATAGATTAAAAACCGGAAAGAAAAAAGAAATACATTGGAGCTACCGTATGCGTGGGAGTGATTTCCAATACGTGTATTTAAAATCAAGAACTAACTTTTTAAAAATTCAACAATCATATTTGAACATTTCACGAGCATATTCATAAATCATATCGAAGATTTTCAGAATAGATCAGTTACCTATTGTGAAAATAAATATATATCTTAAATGTGGTTTTAATCAGAAAGTATCATTATAAAAATCAATTCTCGATACACAGCTACAGTACTTCCGGATTTTCGAAAAATATTTAAATTCGCCGTATTTTTTGTGCTATTTTACAGCGCTGTGCCAACTGATCCGCTTTTTTGAGACGCGGGATGGGGTGCTATGAAGGGTGCTTTGTGCTATGAACCAAACCATTTCTAAATTTTTTCCTGAAAATTGTAGCTCTATTTCACAGCTGTATGCCATTCTCTGTTATTCTTGAATCGTAGTTAAATATCGGATGTTGCTTTTGCAGATGTCCATCGAAACATGGGTAAACGACGAGCTGCACACGCTGGTCGGCATGTCCGACCGTAACACGGCAAATTTCATCATATCCTTGGCGCGGAAAGCCATGGACACGACAGATCTCGTGCAGAAACTTGCTGACAGCGGAGCTATCGATGTTATCGATGCATTTTGTGCATGTAACATTAATCTGTTTTCAGGTAAACACCAAAGTAGAGCGTTTCGCCTCCCAATTGATGTCACGGATTCCTCGCTCTGCTCCGAAAGCAGAGAGGCAGCGCGGACCTTCGGCCGCTGAACTTGCGGAGCAGCAAATGAGAAAAATGAATGCCGCTGCCAAGGTAAATATGACCTAGTATATTTATTCTGAAGCTTCATTGTTGGGCAAACGATTATGCTTACATATTCCATTGTTGCGTATCTTTCTGCCTTGTAAGAACAGTCAATGAGGCGGTGAACGTGCTATAAGCTTTAAGAGAGAAATGATATACGACTGGCTTAGGTGGTCTAAAGACATAAGTCCGCTTCGCACAGAGTGAGAAATCTAACTTTTTGCTGCCACGTTCTGCGATTTGTTTAGCGGCTATGGGTGACTGAATGCCGGCTCAAGTGCTAGATGATCTAGCCTAGATCAGAGTCACCGTTGTATGACCCTAGTGTGTGTAAATTGATATTTGCCAGCTCGGTCGTTTTCTGCCTCTATTCCTGCTCTCCTGGGGCGGCGAGAAACATGATTTTTCAGGGCCAATTAGGCTAGATAAACCCGTGGGTACGGTAATTATTCCCGAATCAGGGAGCTCGCGGTGGGAGTAGATTTGATACGAACTTTACCGGGTCTGACTACTAGTTAAAGTTGCTTCCACAGTCAAGGCGATTTTACAGTTGTCATGAGACAACCACGCCTGGTGGGGTACACAGGTAAGACCGGGTACGGCGAAGCCTACGTGATCCCTTGATGCCAGACTTCTAGGGAACGTTTAACTTCCGTAAATAAAGTTACTACCAATTTGCCGACCCTTGGGGGATAGCAAGGCTGGTCTGCCTCGGCAGGGGATTGAACTCGGTACCATTCGAATCTTTTCGAAAATCTGACTGCTAGGAAATATTCATATTACTTATTTACTATAGAACAGTTATGTACATGTTTCAGAAGTAATATCACTGCAGACTTTAGCACCTTTTTCTACTCAAAGGTTCTTATTTCTGCATCACAAATTCAAATTCGTTCATTACAGATGATTGATTATGGGAGCGAGGATAAAACGAAGAAGAAGGGAGCTCATGCTAGAAAAAGAGACGAAAATTACGATGATTACTCCGTAAGTTATAGATTTTATTTCCATCGTTGTTGAAAAGTTGTTGCCTAACAATGCCACCAATTTTCAATTTTTTTCTAGGCGCCCATCTCGAAATCGGATAAGAAAAGTAAGAAAATGAAGAAAGAGGCGGATTCCGGCGAGTCGGACATTGATGAAATGAACAGGGCACTGGATGATGATATCAAGGAGCGAGACGAGTTGGCTGAAAGACTCAAGAACAAGGATAAGGTAAGCGAGCGTTGATTTTACATTGCAAAATATTTCATTTGAATTAAGTAATAACGCACTTTTTTCAGTCTAACACCCGCAATGTTGTCGAAGTAGGGAGAAAGAAGGCAGAGAACAAGGATAAGATAGGAATGGACATGTCGGTGAGTTTATTAGTTGTATTTTACGGCTGAAACAGACGTGAATATCTGCTGAATGAATTATTGCAACAAAACAAACAAATGGTGTTCAGAAACTGCGTGACGAGTCGCGTAAGGCGTACCTTGCGAAGCGTCACTTGGAGAAGATCGAGGATCTGGAGTTGCAAGTACTAGACGATGAACAACTTTTCAATGATGAGGAGTTAGTTTACGATTATATCATTGTTTCGAAAGATAGCCTCTGAATATCTCATAGACGGGTACAAATGCAACTCAGATCTCTAGTAATAACATAATTGTTTCTTTCATGACTGAAACAAACGAGAATATATGCTAGTAATTGCATAATTGTTTCAGATTAACTGAACGAGAGAGGCGAGACAAGGATTTGCGCAAGAAGCAGTTAGAGTATGCCAAGAGCTATCTGAAGGCCGAGGACCATCTCAAAGTGAAAAGGTGCGTTTGATCTATATGAACTATTTGATGTATTAATCATGTTATATTATCATTCTAATAATTGCTTATTTCTGTCTTCTAGGTATCATGTACCCGATGCCTCGGTCAAAATCACAGATAAGTATGTGGAGGAAGATGATGTGAGTTTTGTCAACTAGATTTCTTATCGGAAATCAGAGATCAATTACCCCCCCCCCCCCCTCTCAAAAGGACCTATGCATGACACATTTTTGAGCCAAATGTGATCGAAAATTATTGAAAAGGATATTATAGGAAACCTAATCACCACATGCCCAATAACCTTCAAAATTTGTGAAAGCACGCCACAATTTAAGTCTCATAACATGAGTATTTGACCTCTGTCGGAAATTAGGATTATCATTCTATTTCCAATCAACACATATCCTTGTAATTTCGCATTTTTACACTTTTTTCCTGGATATGATACGCCCCCCCCCCAAATTTTGTGAAAATACTGAACTTTATAGCATCGTCCCGGTGGCGACGGAGCTAAGTGGGAGGAAGAACGTTTCAAGGCGTCACTTCTCAAGTTCGGAGCTGGAGATGCTGCTACGGTATACATTTTTTTGTTTCGAATTATGATCGTATAGTTTGCAAGGGTAGAAAATATACTTAACGATTCGCAGAGACAACAGGAGTTCGATTTGCTACTTGATGAGAAGATCGACTTCATTCAAGCGCTGCAAATGCCCGGAACGAGCGAGGTACGGTAGAGTATTGTATCGATTATGCAATGATTCGATTATAGCAGCAAAAGGAGCTGAGTGCGGCAGAAAAGAAGAAGATGACACTGGACGAAACGAGGAAAAGTCTACCCGTCTATGCATTTCGAGATGCATTCATCGAGGCTGTGAGGGAGCATCAGGTAAGAGCATTCATGGGCGTTCATGGAATAGTTTGCGTAGGCGACGCAGTTTTCGAGAGATTTTTATGTGGCGACACCACCGAATTCTATCATGCGCTATTATGGACACATCTGAGAAGGGCGGCAAGATTTGATAGTATGAAACTCTTACTATGGTATTTTTTAAATTATGGAATTTGAAAAATTTTGTAAACAAAGTAAAAGATGCGGGTATAAAATTATACATTTTCGTAACTGCCGAGCTGGTAATCAGAACACTATATATTTGATGGAATTTGATACCAGGCCACAATATATCCACAATAAAATAGGCTTTTAAGCCAATGGACCCCTTCTATTAGTGTCAGACTATATATTTTTCGTCCCCGGTTCACAATGAAAATGTATGGTATAAAATAACATCATTAAAAAATCGACCAAGAAGCATACCATGGAAATTTTGGACTCAAAAAGGGCTCATATCATGGGAAATTTTGGGGTCCAGATTACCCTTTTCAACTGTGATGGGGAGGGGGGGGGGGTCCGCAGATTCCGCAGATGCAAGTTCTCTTTAGAGGGCTATGTACCCCCCCCCCCCCCCACATTCTTGCGAAGATAGTGCCCAGCAATGAGTACGGGTCCTTTACTAATAGAATACGGTACCTTTAACGGCTCATATCCGGAATCCCGAATTCATCTGTAGCCGATGTAGAAATCAGGGTTACTCACTATCAGTTGAAAAATAGTCTCTTAAATTTAGGTACAAATTTAGAGTATGCAACGTACTCGTTTGGATTTTTTGCAGAGTTGAAAAGGGTAGTTGCATACCCTGGGAAAACATATCCGCAAACATATTTTTTAATTTTTTTCGTATGGAATCAGCTAGTTGACCCCACTTGACCTCCTCTAAGTGGTTTTTGGATTTTTGCAGCTTGTGGGATTCGCAGGACTAGGGTATGGAAAACGTGACCAGGGCATGGTTGATGACGTCATCAGGGTATGTTTAGGGGCATATAAAATCAGGTACGCCAGCTATGAACACGAATTTCACGGAATAAGTCCTTGAATATACCCAGAACACACCGCTAAAGTTTAAAAGTGAACAAAAAATATTGAGCACTGAATTTGCCGTACGGGATATATTCCCACCCATTTCAACTGTGATTTTTTGCAAAATTTTATCTTATTCAAATTGACCTTACCTTACATTTTGTTATTTTTAACCACAAGTTGGTCTAGAACTACCAAAAATCTGAAAACGTGGTTTTGTTAACACAAAACATGTAGCTACGATTTAAAAACATGCACTGGTTTCCAAGATTTTATCGGATTTCTGCGGATTTCTCGTAAATATAGTGAGTTTTCAAAAACTTTGTCGCCTACTGTTTTCACCATCCTCCGAAAATCAGTACAAAATCACAACGTGCCTTGTAATCACTGTTGGGCTATGTCCCCGCTAGGTGGTGGACGTGCGGCGCCCCGTAAGGGAAATCGGAAACTTTTTGCGGAGCTCCTAGTGATACAGCACAAATTTTTGCGGAGTCCCCTAGGAGAACTTTTTCGAAAATTGCGGAGCCCCCTGCCACCTAGCGGGTAATAGCTCACCAGTGTTTGTGATTTTTTGGGGATTCAAATTTGTCAGCTATGAGGAAAAATTGATAATGTTATATATTTTTCCTGACAATTTATTTATTTAAAAAAAAATGAAGGTACTGATCATCGAAGGAGAGACGGGCTCTGGCAAGACTACACAGTTACCGCAGTACCTATATGAAGCAGTGAGTCTCGTTTTGCTTTTACTGAATATATTGCTTTTACTGAATATGAGGCCGTTTGCGTAAGAATCGAGCAAAGCGGGATAGGTCTGGCACAGCTCAAAAATGTGAATTCTCTGAAATATTGCTATTCGGAGTTCTTAAAGGTGCTGAAAACGATGGGCACATTCATTTTGCTCGAAGTGCACTCGTTGGCTCCAGATGATGTCACGTCGAAATCAGTTTTCTTGGAATATCTCGGCGCCCATTATGTTTAATTTGATGAAATTTTTCGATTTTTCAATTAATTAAAAAATCGAAAATTTCTGAAACAGGCGTGACCGCCATCCATTTCCACATCTGTTGCCAAAGTTTCATAAAATTAAACATAATGGGCGCCGAGATATTCCAAGAAAACTTTTTTCGACGTGACGTCATCTGGAGCCAACGAGTGCACTTCGAGCAAAATGAATGTGCCCATCGTTTTCAGCACCTTCAAGAACCCCGAATAGCAATATTTAAGAGAATTCACATTTATGAGCTGTGTCAGCCCTTGCTCGATTCTTACGCAAAAGGACTCATATTCTAATACAGATTTATACAGATTTATCCTGGTTTCAAGGCAATGGGCCTGCAGGAAGAAACATCTTTAGGGAGGGGATTGGGATCTTCGTGCTCAGTATCAAAGGGTCAAGGGATGGTATCTTCTTAGCTTTTGTTTTCGATGGCCTTCGCGTTTAGTCGATGGATTGAGTAAGAAATTCATCCAGCCACCGAAGTCCTGACTTGCGTGGTTAAGAGTAAACTCACGAAGTAGTCTTCTTGAATGGGGCTTTTCTTGACCGTAGATCACATGAGACGATTAGAATCCGTCCTGGGTCCTCCTCTTGATGATCCAAGTGGGCTATACTCGTCGGGTTGCCCAAGCTGACGGACGAGGATTCTCCAAACTGGAGATGGAAGAGAGCGGGGGTGAGAGCGGACCGCCCGTCGCGAGCGCAAGAATGGGCAAGAATGGTGCATATGCTAATATATTTCCTAAAATGCATTAGTTGTTGTCTCATGTTTAAAACACTAATAATATGTGCCCGCTCAGGGGTTTTGCGAGGGCGGTAAGCGTATCGGCTGCACGCAACCCCGTCGAGTTGCCGCAATGTCTGTGGCAGCAAGAGTAGCAGAAGAAGTGGGAACAAAGATTGGATCTACCGTGAGTGGGATCTATTTACGACTGGCATTGAGATTTAATCAACATATTAATTGTAATTGTAAGTGTAATATTAATATCGTTTGGTGGAAAAGTGAACAATATACAGTACCGTTCAAAAGTATGGCCTCAAATTTCAAATCGTCATAACTTTCTTCAAAATTGAGATAGAGACCTATGGTTAGTAGCCATCGATAGGTAAACCATAGGAGAATAGGGCCATATGGTTTGGTTGTCTGCTCCTCTGCAAGCTCATTCGCTGTACTCGTTTTGCCGAGGTGCGGTCGTAAATTATTTTTTGAACCTAGGGGAATTTTTTTATGAGCTGAAACGTTCTATGGTGAAAGTACAACCATTGGTCTACACAATCCACATTAGGGCCCTTTGGTCAGATTGCGCAATAGCGAGGGACGGTCATTCTCCGACACCTCAGAAATTCACTAAAACTAGTGTAACTTCGGTCAACGTTGAGCTAGAGGTCCCAAATTTGGCAGGTAACATCAGTAGTAGGTCAAGTATGATTCCGCCAAGTTTGGTCCCGATCGGACGCCTGCAGCCAAAATTAGAAATTTTCTGATATCTTAGTTTGACCCCACCCCTAACTATCCACTACGTGATTTTAAAAATCCAAATTTTCTGCAGTGCTGTAGCACAACTCCTAATTGTTAAGTGTGCAAAATTTGAAAGCATGAGAAATTCTCTCGCAACTTTTACAAGCGAAAGTCCAAGGTCGCTCAGATTCGCAAATGAGTGAAATTTTGACTTTCATGCCTCTATAACTGGAATTTTTCTCTGATTATTCCCATTTAAAAAGTTCCCAAATTGTATAAAATATTATGAACGGATGCTACAAAGAAGAGTAAGCCATTTAGAGGATTAAATCTTAATGTCCGACAACAGGTGATTCTGCATTTCATGACATTTTTCCTTGGACTTTCGCTTGTAAAAGTTGCGAGAGAATTTCTCATGCTTTCAAATTTTGCACACTTAACAATTAGGAGTTGTGCTACAGCACTGCAGAAAACTTGGATTTTTAAAATCACGTAGTGGATAGTTAGGGGTGGGGTCAAACTAAGATATCAGAAAATTTCTAATTTTGACTGCAGGCGTCCGATCGGGACCAAACTTGGCGAAATAATACTTGGCCTACTACTGATGTTACCTGCCAAATTTGGGACCTCTAGCTCAACGTTGACCGAAGTTACACTAGTTTTAGTGAATTTCTGAGGTGTCGGAGAATGACCGTCCCTCGCTATTGCGCAATCTGACCAAAGGGCCCTAATGTGGATTGTGTAGACCAATGGTTGTGCTTTCACCATAGAACGTTTCAGCTCATAGAAAAATTCCCCTAGGTTCAAAAAATAATTTACGACCGCACCTCGGCAAAACGAGTACAGCGAATGAGCTTGCAGAGGAGCAGACAACCAAACCATATGGCCCTATTCTCCTATGGTTTACCTATCGATGGCTACCAACCATAGGTCTCTATCTCAATTTTGAAGAAAGTTATGACGATTTGAAATTTGAGGCCATACTTTTGAACGGTACTGTACGATTTAAGATGGATGAATAATTTGTGTTTATCGAGAGTTGTTGAAATGATGTGTTCAGGTCGGATACTCGATCCGTTTCGAAGATTGCACTAGTGAGAAGACGCTCATCAAGTACATGACAGATGGAATGTTGTTAAGAGAATTTCTTAACGAGCCGGATCTCAGCAGTTACAGGTACGATCACGTCATTTCATCATTAATTTATTGCCACAAATTAGTGTAATGATGATCGACGAGGCTCACGAGCGTACTCTGCACACGGATATCCTCTTTGGACTTGTAAAGGTAACCCATTTTCTTTGATTAAACAATAGTAAATTCGGTATTTTCCTGTGTCGAATATTTTCTATCATATTTGCAAAAGTTAGGTGACATGAAAAAACCCTGGAATCCAACTATTTCTTTGAAAGCCGGGCGTGTTTGCAAATCACAGGTTACATGCCTTGTTAAAGGAAATCTCGAAAGCGGGGTATGTTTTTAAATTCCAGGTAGTTTTCGACTAGCTTTTTTCATGTATGTGTTCTATAAAGAATGCTGACATGGGAATGGTCTCAACTCACATTCTCCGATCTTGATCAAAAGTTGAGGGTTTACTAAATAGAGCACGCTGATTTCAAATCTGCAATAAAATTCTGCGGAATATTTTTTTTGAAATTAGTTATGAATTTTTAAAAATTAGCGCGTGATTTTCTGAAATGCGCTCGCGCGAGACTTGAGGAGTTCTGTCGAAGCCTTGACCATCAGCATCGGTGGCCGAGTGGATAAGAGGGTTGCCTAGGAAAGGGTAGGGCCATGTTCGAATCCCAACCGATGCAAATCTTTTGCATTTATTTTGCTATGTTATTTTACAAGTTCCTAGCATCGGAAAACCATTTTTTTCGTATACTATATGGCCGAAACAACACAAGAAAAAAATTCCTATAAAAATAAATTTCATTTTTTTTTCTTCGACTATGTTGGTATAGGAGAGCTCATTGAATGGAGGTAAAAAGTCGAAGAAATTTTTTGCACGTAGTGATTGTTTTCATTCATTGTTGTTCCACGGCTGTTTTCATTTATATGAAAAAAATGGTTTTCCGATGCTAGGAACTTGTAAAACAACATAGCAAAATAAATGCAAAAGAATTGCATCGGTTGGGATTCGAACCTGGCCCTACCCTTTCCTTGTCAACCCTCTTATCCACTCGGCCACCGCTGTTGATGGTCAAGGCTTCGACAGAACTCCTCAAGTATCGCGCGAGCGCATTTCAGAAAATCACACGCTAATTTTTAAAAATTCCTAATTAATTTCAAAAAAATATTCCGCAGAATTTTATTGCAGATTTGAAAACAGCGTGCTCTATTTAGTAAACCCTCAACTTTTGATCAAGATCGGAGAATGTGAGTTGAGACCATTCCCATGTGAGATGTGAATAATATATTTTAAGGATATTGCTCGTTTTCGCAAGGACATGAAGCTTCTCATCTCTTCTGCTACACTCGATGCAGAGAAATTCTCTACCTTCTTTGATGATGCTCCGATTTTTCGAATCCCCGGTCGACGGTGAGTAGACGGTGATGGGGATTTTTTTTACATTATCAAATCAGAGAAAAGAAAGGTTCCTAAAAAAAGACAGCGACAGCAGCTTTCATTTAGCGCTATATCACATTTTTTTGAAACATAATGTTTAACATGACGTTCTTCTTCGATATGAGATCAGTAGATTGCTAAACTGAGATTAGTTTGTAAAATTTCTTATCATTTTTTTTTTGCAGTTTCCCCGTGGACATATACTACACGAAGGCGCCTGAGGCTGATTATCTTGACGCCGCGATGGTTTCCGTTCTACAGATTCATTTGACACAACCACTGCCTGGAGACATCCTTGTCTTCCTCACAGGTTATTTGACATAATATACAATTTTGGCCGAACCTGGTAGATGGGTCTTCTCTAGACCCTTTCATGGAAATCGGAGACTTGAAGTTTTTCCTAGTGGATGCACTGGTGAGCTTCGATGTCCTTGTTTCCCGGGGATCCGCAAAACTCCGAGCCCGAGGATCCGCAGTGGTAAAATCAGCACTACGCAGACCCGCTAACCGCGCCGAGCGCCGAAATTTCTTTAAACAAAACCATACATTTTCATACCTTCCGGGCCGGTAATCAGACCACTATATTTTCAAGCGATCCAGTTATCAGACCACTGCATATCACGTTCGGCTGTTCAAAATACCCCTTGCAACTGTGATTTGTACTATCTGACCACTATATATTTTCGGTCCCCGGAGGATAATGAAAATGTATGAACAAAACCACTCCGCCGAACCGCAACGCAACAATCTAGGACATTGGTTGCTCACATTCAGCAGTGAGTGGAAGGCATTCCTACACCTTTACTCTGAGTACACTCATGAGTAATGTTAGACCACGGGTTTCCACAAATAAATTTAATTACAATAAATGGGACAGTATAGAGTAATGGTGCCTGAACATCCACTATTTTCTAGGTCAGGAGGAAATCGAGACGGTGATGGAGTCGTTGATCGAACGGACAAAGCAACTTGCTGGAAAGGTTGGAATATAGAAATTATTTTATGAATATTATGCGTTGTGTATGTATCCTCGAGTGAACGATCCAATCACGGGTGATGTCAGCAGTTTATTGTAGAACTATTTACAGAAGGAAAACGGCAGGGGAGAACTAGAAGAGAGAGAAGCACGAATCAATCTAGGCCAGGGCAATAATTGCACAACACGAGATTACGGTATATTGCGTAATCAGGGAATTCCGTGCGGGACTCTATGCATTTGAAATACGTTAGAGTTGTGTCAGACTAATTTCTCGAATATTCTATTCTCGTATACAACATTATGTATTCATTTTGTCGTGTATTGTGGATTTATTAGGTTGATGCAAAAGTTTCTGACTGTTACGTTTAATTTAAATTCAGCCTAACGGCTTTGCCTATCACCAGTTCTACCACACAATATTTTAGAAGAAGGATGGTTTACTATAACCGTAATATGAAAATGGATCATGGTTGCATAGTATAGGAGATATAATTTTTAACGTCGAATCTAGAGCAAATTGGTGCAAGAAAATTGATTTCATGTGCTCCCGATACTTGGAAATTCCACGAAAGCCAGTGATATATTTTCTCTGCAAAAAATATAAGTATTGTGTCAAGGGTTGCTCTTCCTAATAAGGATGAAAAACCCAGCTTCTGAAGTACGTGGAATGCAGGACAGCGTTAAAAGTCCCGATTTCGTCAGCAACAGTTTATGCTGTTGGCTAATTGTAAGATCTATGCTAGTTACAAATTCGGACCAGCCTCGGCTCCAATTTTTTTTTGAGAAATGTTTAGCCAAGGTACTTCATTTTAATGTATAATTAAAATATCAAAATTCACTCTTACGAATTTGGTTCTGTAAATATAGTTAGCGACCCATTTCAGATAATCTTGTTTTTCGAAAAGGCCCATGTCTTGAGTTGGGAGATGGTGCCTAACTCATAAATATAATTTTGTAGTAATGCTAAGTGACTGTACTTACTATCTGTGAAGTTGTTTTGCCCCTATCGGAATTCTCAAAATAACACTGGCTTGATAACAAGTCAGTTCGAATCGCTACCACGAGATGTTTATCTTTACATCGCAACGCAAAAGTGATTGGTCTGTTCTAATGTGCGCTGAATAGCTCACCCACGTCCCCATTGACTATGAATAAATCTGAGTAGATAGCTAGGTTGAAAATGAAACTTATTATCGCTCAGAACAGAGAAGTTCAAAAATCGTCAGAAACTTTTGCATCAACCTGATATATTGCGGAATGAATAAAATATGTTATCCCTTTGGGTAAATAATTTATAGTTCAACATAGTATAACATTTATTTCGCTGTTTTCAGGTGAAGGAGCTGATTATCCTGCCCATCTATGCGAACCTACCTTCTGATATGCAAGCCAAAATTTTCGAACCGACGCCTCCTAATGCGAGAAAGGTTAGTGCCTATGATTAAGTTTGTCCAGAATTCTAAACAAAAGTGATATAATCGTATTCTTGTTAATACATATTTGAAACACAGATGATTATTCAGGTAATTCTGGCTACAAACATCGCTGAGACTTCTGTAACCATCGATGGAATCTGCTACGTCATTGACCCGGGATTCTCAAAGCAGGTTAGTATGAATGCGAAGATTGTGCATGAACCCGTAACGGTTTATCCTGATAACTTGAAGTCATTAGCATTAAAGAATCGATATACGTGTCAAAATTCAATCAATAGAATTCGTTCGATGCTCGTTCTGGTGTGGAGCATCTACACGTTGTGACGATTTCGAAGGCAGCAGCTAATCAAAGAGCGGGTAGAGCGGGAAGGACAGGTAAGTACATGACCATCCCCATTTCAAATATATGAAACTGATAACAGTGGTCGAATTGCTAATCTCTAGTACACAATCTCTAGTATCTCTAGTCTACAATGTTCAGGGCCTGGCAAGTGCTTCCGTCTCTACACCGCATGGGCGTACCAGCATGAACTCGAGGATCAACCCATACCCGAGGTGGATCGACTTCTTTTATTTGTAATTGTTTGCTTTTGTTTTTTCTCAGATCCAACGTGTGAACCTCGGCAACGTGGTACTCATGCTCAAGTCACTCGGTATTCACGATCTCGTCCATTTCGACTTCCTCGATGCGCCACCACAGGTGACACCATACTTAATGTATACTTTCTCAGCATTTAAGGACAAGTGTTCGTCAAGATTTTATAAGAGTTAAGACGTTAAGATGCTTATTGATCTTCTATTCAGGAAACTCTTGTCATTGCTCTGGAGCAGCTGTATGCACTGGGTGCTCTCAATCACAGGTAAGGAGGTTATATATTTTTTTAAAAGTCTTATTTCCTCTCCGTATTCTTCTGGCTGGTTTCTAACCTTTTTTTTCCAGAGGCGAACTGACGAAGCTGGGTCGTCGTATGGCCGAGTTCCCTTGCGACCCTTGCATGAGCAAGATGATTATAGCTAGTGAGAAGTGAGTATCTCTTTCTGAATTTGATGATTTAACATTTAACAATTAACGAAATTAATGAGATAATTATTAGAAATAATTATTAGATATAATTATTTAAAATAGAATATTAGCCGACCCTCGTTTACACTTTCGTGGCATGTTTTCCTCTGCGTCTCCACCCTAGAGTTTATCTGGCGCTCTCGCCTAGGTTTACAAAAACGCAGACACACACTCTCTCCTATATATTGACTAATATACAGTATTTAATTGGTACCATTGAGATACGCTTGTTCGGAAGAGATCGTCACAATTGCTTCGATGCTCTCGGTTAATGCAGCTGTGTTCTATCGACCAAAGGCCATGGTATGCCCATAATCAATTGTTGTTCCTATTGTTATTTTTATTAATTAAGTTAAAAAAGATTACATTGTAATGGCAGGTGATCCACGCGGATTCGGCGCGCAAGGGATTCTGGAGTCCGGCCGGCGATCATCTCTCGCTGATGAATGTGTATAATAAGTGGAAGGAGACGGACTTCAATATGCAGTGGTCAGTGATGAACAGTATACAATACAATTGTCATGCGTTGTCTCATGATTGTAAGAAAGAATGTATTTGTTCAGGTGCATGGAGAATTTCGTGCAGCATCGAACGATGAAGAAAGCTCGAGACATTAGAGATCAATTAATGGCACTTCTCGAGCGCGTGGAAATTGAACCTGTGAGTGGAGAAAGCCGACGGTTTTACTTGTTCGCGGTTTTCCAACGATTTTTCTCTAAATTCGCGCTGCCAATCAATGTCTTCGAAATAATAATTAATTGTATCAGAAATCATCGGACGATTCAATCGCGATCCGCAAGGCCATTACCGCAGGATATTTCTACAACTGTTCCAAACTGGACAACTCTGGTCACTACAAGACGGTTGGTATATTCGAGACTAATCGTTAGACTATTTGATGAAAGAATACTGAATCATAAATAGGAGATGATATAACTCGACTGTTGAACGATAGACCTTCTCAATTTGTTGTTCCAGGTGAAACACAAACACACAGTGCAGCCCCATCCCAATTCGTGTCTCTTCGAGGAATTACCTCGATGGGTCGTCTACTATGAATTGGTATTCACCTCCAAGGAATTCATGCGAGAAGTAAGTAATGCTCAAATGGGCAATGTGATGCTTAACTTTTATTTATCTGTCTAGTCTTAATGTACAGCCAAGAAGACCGTCATATCTATTGGCACATTTTTTTTGATTGTGAATGAGTGCTCGGATTAACATATTTTCTAACTTTAAGAAATGATGATGATTTGTTGCAGATGATCACAATCGAGCCGCTGTGGCTGCTGGAGGTCGCCCCTCACTACTACAAGCAACGAGAGCTAGAGGATGCGACAAACAAGAAAATGCCCAAGCAGAAAGGAAAGAGCAAGGCAGAATTGGAGTAACCACTCGAGACACATAAGTTAATAGTTTCGTCTGCTGTTACACGGTTATTAATTTGTCTGAACTGTTAGTCTTTTTTCTTTTCACGAGTATCTCTTTATGCTATTGTTGATTTCTGATTGTTCGCAGCCTCCATTTAATTTCTATGTTTTGTAAATATGCGGTGCAGTTAATGATAAAGATTATTGCGGTACCAATTTCATGTTATCGTATTGAGCTTCTAGACGGTTTCAAATTTGTCAAAATACAGAAGAAAACTGAGTAAATATGATAAAAAATATTGAATTGGTCATCTAGAGGTAGTTTCTCATCATAAGGCTTGTATTTTTCGCTAGCCTCTCTTTTCTGCTATGTTAAGAAATAACGAATATCTGCACGAGAAATTTATCGCGTTGCAACACGTACGGAGGAAATGGACGGTTGCCGTTAGTTATGTGTTTCGCTTTTGCGTATGACTTCAGCTACGATTTTTGATGCCTTGGAGCTGAAATGTCGTAATTGTCACTGTAATTGTCGTAATCGTAATTGTAATTTATTTAATCGATGCTTCTACGACTTGTATTTTACGTACAGTACCTATGCCTTGAGGCCGCATTTGGTCGATATGAAGGCTGACTGAAAAATAAATTTAATATTTGTCTACGTGTGAAAGTAAAAAAAATGTAAGGGAAAAACACAGAGAAAAGTGTGTGGAACCTGAATGATGATGACGATGAGAGAAGCAAAGAGACAAAGTGAGAGGATGATTATGATAATCTGCGTGCGACGACGAGTCGAGTACGACACTGAATAATAATATTTCATTACTATACATCTCCAAAACGACGTTGATAAGTATTGTATTATATCTCGATAACTCTCAAGAACGTTCTCTAACGAGAACATATGTTTTGAAAAATACTACTATTTTTATGACCTGTTATCTAACTATGGATCTTGCTATATGAATGGAAGAATCATAAAGCGATGAAAAATTAAGAGAACGCAGTCTACCAGAGGATAAAGATAAAGGTGCATCCACGTTAAGCGAATTTACAGTCGTATTACAACGCTAGGTGGGTCCCACTAGTGAGGCCAGATGTTATCCAGAGGGTGATATATCACATTTTTAAAATGATACGATTGTAATTGCACACCTATTAAACTATTCCGCGCGGCAAACGCGTTAGCTCCGCCCACTTTCACTCTGTTTTACGCGTTTTCAGCCTATTTTAACTATCTTTTCTTAGTTTTTAATGATAAAATACGATTTCTAGGATGGTTTCGCGTTCATTAAGCACAAATTATATAATTAATGCTTAAGTTTAAACGCGACCATAGTTTAGTAGCAATTTTGTTACGCGCGGAACAAGAAACAACTTTGCGTCAAAATGTGATATATATTACAATATTCATTCTGGCGATCCTAACTTGCACGCACACTTGCCCTCGGAGGATGGATGGGGAGGAAGATTTTGAACGGAGCCGATTTGTACAGTCTTGATGCTCTTGTCGTGACGAGGCTCCGACGCCTGCTATGTCAAAGCTTATTTTAAGTTTTTTGAACATAATCATTTTCTTAAAAGTTTAAAAGGGATTTCTTCCATTTTAGGTTTATTTCCTATGGATTTATCCCATTAGATTTTTTCCATTTTATAACTCATTGCTATTTTTAAAAAATAAGGATTAGATAAACATGCATTTCACATTCATGCTTATCTTGTTTCGATCAACACACTCACAGCCTTCTTGGGACAGCTCAGACTGCGGGCACTCTTCACGGGGGACTCTCGATGGTCGGAACCACGACCACGCACGAGTCTGAGTTATTCAGTTTTCAAACTATCTCAGACAGTTTCTATTAGTATTCCTAACTTACGAATGTGAATGTGAATCCCTTTTGCGCTGTCGGGGATGCTCCAACTCGTCGAAAGCAGGTGCACGCATCTGACGACTGAATAGATACAATTTTATTTATTTAAAATATGTTTCAGGTATTATCTAGAATCGTCCGAAGCGTCCTTGTCATTATTAGGTGTCTCTCTATCTCTAGTTACTATACTTGAACAGGAAAGGGATCACTACAAGAAGAGCAGTCTCACCCCGATCGTTGCTCCCTTTCTCTGTTCTCTCTCAGCATATTGAGAATGATCTCATCGCTCTCGTCCCCCTTCCGATGTTCCTGTCTGAAAAATTACATTACATGCACCGATAATATTACTAGTTTGAAACATTTTCCCATCCATTTTTTTCATTCTCCACCTCATTGGATAATCTGAGCTGCTCTAGTCAACCACGCTTAGAATAATGCTCAATTTATCTCACCATGGATTAGGTGGCTGGAGTGAAAAAACTATGCCTTTTCTAACTTATCAACAAGTTTTTACTTTCTCAAAAGAGATTAGCATACGGTCTAACACCCATCTCTCTTGATTCTGAAACGCCGATTTATAGATCTGTTGCTCACTTATGTTCCAATCCAGGCGTTCTCGCTCTTCCTCCACCTCCCTGTGGCGGCCGCTCGTGCGAATTGTTGTCGTCATCCTTTTCAGAGTTTGTTTTCTATCCAAACACAAAAAAACAAACAAATTTTCCATATTTCTGCTTGATTCCATGTTACGTAAGTTGCGAATAAAATTGAAGAGATGTGTTATGCGTACTTTTCTGCCCTCGGGTTTCTTCGTTCCGTTGATCTCATCTCGAATCTTCGATTTCTTCTTTTTTCGCGAGTCAGTTCGAGATTTGCTGCAAAAATTATAGTGCAAAAAATTTTTTTTGCACAATTGTGAACTCTTGAAATTTGATCCAAAAATTAAGAAAGTGAATACGGGATGAACTATTGTGAGTAACGATGGTTGAACTGCTCACTTTACATCCGGACTTTTAGCAGGCGGCTTCAGAACCGGCGAAAATGCCTTGTCCGTCTTTTCTGCAATAGTTTAATTTTATAACGTTGTATATGAAGACCAATGTTCTTACTCGGCATTTTTTCAACTTTCTTATCGGTCTTTTTCTCATCTTCAATCTCTTCACGGGACATTTTGCGAGCTAGGGTCGCAACCTATAACGATGATGAGCCCTATGCACGAATATGCACATATATGTATCAAGTTTATGGAATTTCGATCCTAAAATAAACAGCAAACCTCCTCCATTACTTTCCTCTTGTAATTGGCGTCATTTTCGGCCTGCTTCTCCAATTCTTCCCTGCAACAGACAATATTATAATTTGTTTAAATCGTTGGATAACCGAAGATAGGAAAGAATAAGGAAATAGGTATATCTACTAAGCAGATGTTGTTTACAGATGAACCAGATACGGACTTGCTTAGCGATTTCTTTATCTCCTCTTTCTTCTCTTTTTCCTTGTCGGCGTGTTCGGAAAGCTTCATTCCATCTGACTGAAATATCTATGTCCTAATGCGATTGTTTCAGGATTCATTCATGGAACTATAACACTGTAGCCTATCTATACATCACCATGATTTTCATTCAACTCTATCGTAAAATATATATCGTGAAATAATATACCGTTCCCCATGTTGATATTCCAAATTTTGACTGAAGGGTCTCTGGCCCTTGCTGATGTTACCATGGTCATTTCATTGCAATCATTTTATAGAGGCCTAGTGGCATTTACTGAGAAAATGAGAATTTTAGAACTTGGTTTTACGTTCTCACGTCAATCGCCTTTTTATCTCATTCGTTACAGCACAGCGCTGTCGTAATAAAGGATGAGGGAAGAAACAATTTTCGCCAGGGGTTTGCCATAAAAACGCCTAATCAATCGACTTTCAATCGCATCATTCCTTCGTTAGATGGAGGATTCAGTCGTTTTACTGGTAAGTTGATCGATGAATGGGGAAATTATTTCTCTTCAATCAGCTGTCTTCTACGCTCACATCTCCAGCCTCGCTGATTACGGGCGAGTCGAAGTGGCCTTGCGCCGGTCCCGACAGCTCCTTCTTATTTGGTGAGTCCTTGACCTCTTGCGTTGCATCGAGTGTCCCTTCACGCTTCTTGTCTGCAAATTTTCGATAACGAAACCGCAGGCAGTGCACAGTACTGTAGTTCGCTCAAGTTTTATTCGCGAGCGATCGTCACTCGAGCGGCCCCTCTCATTTCGCACGTGAACGACGGTCGCTCGCGAGCGATGCGAGAGAACTCATTCCGCTCGCTCGCCTGAGATGGAGTGGGTCTGCGCTCAGACTCTGCGGTGAAACAAAATTTTAAAAAATCACGAATCAAATGAAAATAAAATGCAAAATGAAGACTATTGAAGCTAATTCGTTTGTTTGCGTTACCCTCATTTCGCGAGTAAAATGAGAGGGACCATTCGCGAACGGCGAGCGCTCGATATAACTTCACTACTGCGCACGGCTCTAGATAGTCTAGTTGAGGGGTTCCATGAAATTTGGTCCCATCTTATGCTTGGATTAATTTAATGAGGCAAGAATAAGATTTTTTGTCATTTCGGTTTATTGGCTACTGACTCTCCCCAGTAGTATCATCTAGTATCATCTATTGTCACTCAGGTGCCGATTTCCCTTTCAGTCAATATGGTTCCGATTCCATCAAGTTCAGGTAGTACCAACCATTCGCCCTACCAGCATGCGCCCTGCCTCTGTGCACGGCAGCTCGCCTATTCAATGTATGGGTCAGGGATTGGAGGCTCAAGTAGAGGACGAAAATCTGGAGGATCTAACACTGGACAACAAACTGTCAATTTTGGGACCAGTCAAATAAGTGGGGAACAGCCAATCTTCATGGAACCCCCCAACTAGACTAGAGCCGTACGCACTACATATAGACTCCTTCTCCTATACTCGCCCGGATAGTTGAGTGAAGAGTAATTGGGTTTCAGGGAAACCCAAAAACGGTTATTCGCAGGTTTGTTGGTCATGGATTTATGTCCTGAGAAGTGAAGGAGAAGCCAAGGAAGGTACCGTACCCTCCAATCGCAGTTTGTCAGTACCGAGTCCCTTCATCGCGCCTTCGCTGATTTTCGACCTGAACAAACGAATCAACTTCAATGCTCTACTCTATTTCTCTACGAAGATAAAACGTTTAGCATCGTGTGTTTAGGAAATCTCGACGTGTGACTTTTCTTGGAATCCCACGCCCCCAGCGTCTCACCCCAGCGCTATGAGTTTATCTGCATGGAAATTTCTAAAAGTCACACACCGAAGGTACTTTCACGCAAGATTCTAAGCGCACAATTACATGATAGAAATATTCTCAAGTTTCTGACCTTCTCACCTGCACTCAATCGAAAAGAACCGCACGAGAGAAAGGAAAGAGGAGATAATGACGGATGGAATGAGACAAAATTCAAATGGATTTCTCTTTCTCTTTGATTAAACTTTTTTTACATACAAATGAGAGGAGAGATAATTCAATTATTTTTCTTCTTTTCCGGGTTTCAATTTGTTCGTCTCCTATTGCGCGATAATTTGATTATCTTTCCCCTCTGACCACGTTGTGAAGTTTCAATATCTATCTGGCTTTTTGTAGTCCTGGTCTTGCGTTATCTGGCAGTACTTTCAGCTCTTTCTGATAGTTATTTTCCTTTTCCATAACTCCCATAAAAATAGAAGGAGAGGATACGAAGGAGGAAGCAGTCTTTGAGACCCCTCTCTTTTTGATCTCACTTTCGTCTCCTTTCATAGATCCGGCACTAACGAGGAAAAAGTTTTTCAATTAGCCATCAGACGTGTCTTTACATCATTATTTCTTGACGAGCAGCCCTTGTTTCTGACTGAGAAGTGGAGAAGAGAGAGGAGAGTTCAGAGAGGAGCAAGAGAGGGGGGGGGGGTAGATAAACGAGGGGCGGCGCTTCTCAGATCACGAGTGATGTGGCGCATCTTTAAGCTCTTCCACTTAGTTGCTTCTCTAATGTTTGGTTGTCATGACTGGAGAAACTGTCTCTTCTAAATGCCTCTGGAATCCTTAGTTGTTATGATTTTACTTTTTTTCTGGAGTATTTAAAAATGTCCCCTACTTATTAGGGTGACTTATTACTTATTAGGTCAATGATTTCTACAAATTCATAATTGAAACACATTTGATCTTTCTTCAAAGTTCCTTTTTGTTTCCTTCCTTAAATCTTTTTAATAGTGAATAAATGTGCTTGCTTGTTCGGAGTAAAACCATAAGATTGCTGTTTCTGTGGTTAATGCTGTAGTTTTCAGATTCGATTCGATTGAGCAATGGTGAACACGGACTTGCTCCAGAAGCATTGCCAGGCGTATAAACTGACGAGAGACTCTGCTGGAGAGTACCACAAACAGTAAGTTCTAATTAACTCTCAAAGAACGGGAAAATCGTAGTCTTGTTGCCTTGATTGATTTTGAACTAGGTTATCATCTATTCGATCCCTTGACCTGCTTAGAACAGACGAACATCTTACCTATTCTTGTGATCATTTGGGGGATGGGAGCAATGTAAAAACTGAATACCCCGACGGGGGCGGCCCGATAATTCGCTTGATTAGTCTCCACTAATTCACAAGAAATAAATCGTTGGATGTTTATTTGGAGAGATAACTAACAACAAAACATCAATCGTTCATAGGTTCTTTCGTAAATGCATTAAATATGATTTTTAAACTCTTTTACTCATTAGATATGTTTACCTCTCCTCATCACTCTCCCCTCTCAACGAGTTTCAAACAACACATATCTTGTGATACAGGATGTGCTGAACACTAAGCAATCGGAAAACTAATTCGAGTGGTTTAACAAACAACTTTATGTAGCTTCCACGCAGAGTGAACATTTTTTTAGTAGCACCATACTCGGGATAACATTGGAACAAACCTCTACATCCACCGAGGGTATCTGAGTGTAAGGACTATTCTTAACCAAGTCCTTTATGTTATCGTGCATTGGAAATGGCGTCATCTATTCTTTTAACTTCTTGTTTTCCTCTTCTCTCTCAGAAGTCTTATGATTGCAGCCGCACACACCACGTGTTCTCAGTGGATGTGGTCAGCTGTAGGGATGACTTCGTAAGAAATGACTCTCCTCTTTTTGCCTGCTCTCTCACCTCTCTGACTGGTGAGATATTGTGTAAAATGAAGAGAGTATTTCTTGCGAAGTTTCTCCTAGTCAGTTGTTGTGAATCCCTCTCGATCGCTCCACTATCTAGTCATCTTTAATCTCTGCCCCCTCTCAAATGTCTCCACATCTCTTACCCCATCACAGGCTTGATGGCTGAAGAAAACAACGTCAGTCATTCATCTTGCGGATGTTGTGCAGTGAGAAATAGAGAAAGTAAAACCAATGAAATACATGCTTACTCAGTTAGATATCGTGCATAATTTATCCAGGTAAAACTGAAAAAAATCGGAGGCGAGCGGCAAGGACCTAAAAATTCTTCGGCATTCCAATTTTTTCTGATGTTCCAAATGTAAAACGTAGCAATAAGTAAACTTTTTTTGATCAGAATATTAATTTCTAATTTTTTGAATGCTTGTTCACAGAAAGTTCGGCAATCAAAAATTGACAATTTTGTCAATTTGAGCAACCGGAAATTGGCTTCTGATTTGATCGTTTTCCCCAAATGAAATGATTATAAATCTAATTTTCTAAAAAATTTCAGACTGTTCACTCGCCATCCCGAGATCGCCGCATACTACAATGCGGAGGTTCGCAAACTTACATATTCGCTCTAATCACTTTGCAACGAAGACGTAATAATGAGGAATCAAAACGGAAAGTGCTGCATCGTTGTTATGGATATCGTGATGAAACTGATATTTTAAGCGATTTCGTGAAATTTCAGGACATCGACCCTGATTCGATTCCCAAGTCGCAGAAGTTCCAGATGCAGGGACAACAGGAGCTTCAGTTCTTCTTCAGGCACTATTTGAACATTCGGATGATAACCAACAGGATGAGAACTAAAACAATTTAATAAAGAGAAAACGATTTTTTTGGTATTCACTTAGTAGACATCATCATAACGTTGCCATACGACTATCGTGTCAAGAGATTTTTTTAGAGTGATTTTTCTTCTAATTATTTTTACTGTTAGAAAAGGATCCTGAATTCACTTCTCTCGAAAAGTTCTTTCAAATGCCGCAGAAAACGTTGACAAAGTTTTTCAACGTTCGCAGATACACAAATTAGTTATTGAACATCAACACGAATCAGTTATTTAACACAAAATTTGTGGTCATTATCATTGCTAATAAGGATGTGAATGATAATAAAACACATGGACTAATTTAATCGCAAATTGCAGACTTCCTGCTGCTTCTGCGGACGACAAGAAGTTTCGTTCGGCTCTATGTGAATTCAAGGAAGTCTTTACGGATAACGGAATCCCCATGAAAGAATTCAACGTTCGTTCTACTTTCGTGGATATTATATTATGAAGTGTGAATAATTCCAATTTGAAATACGCCTGAACTAGGTTACCATAATTGATATCGACATCGTTCCATCTTTATAGAAGAAATATATAAATAATTGCAGAAGGTGCCTGACGCATTCCTAGCCGCAATGGAGAAGCACGCGGGAGGAGTGAGCGCCGAACAGAAGAAGGTAATCCAGATCGATCACTTTTCTTTTATTTTCCATTTCGGAATATCTCTCGAGGCATACAGAAGAGAGGTAACATTTCGAATTGTGGCATGCAAGACTTTTATATTTATTATCCTGGGCCAATATTGGAATGATCAGAGACATTTTATTTATTTCAAATTCAGGAGTGGCAGGCACTGTTCGCCAAAGCGTACGCAGACATGAAGGCATGGGGATGGTACTGAACCTCCCTCTTCAATGATCAAACATCATATATCAAACATCATCGATCACTATATTTTTTTTGTAAAATAATCTTTCTATTTGTACTGATTTTTTGAAGTTTACCGAATAAACCCACGCGTGCTCAGTGTAAAATGAAGGCGGTCAGAACAGAGTGAAGGGGTCTAAAGAAATGCCTAGTGTAAAGGAGCCGCATCTCTGGTTGGAAGGCAACATTGGCGGAGCTGAGATTCGCGCGCTTAGATCTGTTTGGGAAACAACTTGAAACGAGATGTTGTTCGGGCACTTGAAAGATGAGTACATGAGAGCAGGCGGAGAAGGATTATTGCACGTGGAGATAAATCCCCGCTTTTCGGATAGTGTGGATTAGATGAATGGACCGAGGAGGGAGGAAATGACATGAGCGGTCATAAAAGAGGGTAATGAAAACTTGTAACACACACACGTTTCTGTTTTAGCCCAGGCAACAAAAGACCTGCATGCGATGGTAACACATGAAAAGGATAGGGAGTAAATTCTAAAAGCACAAGCCAAAAAGACCCGAAAGCAGATTCAACCTATTTACATTTCTGGCTATTATTTAAAATTCGTGGGAAAATGGCAGAATGTGGAGAATGTGGAGTGAAAACTGAAGAACGATGAAATCATCCGATCATAGTGGGATTGAGTCGGTTCTCTTTCAGCCTTCTCATTATCTTGTCCTTGTCTACAACGAATAGATTCACATTGGGAACCACATGTCCGTATTGCATGTGCCGATCCGCCATGAAGTTGAGATATCTGCAATGGCGCCGTGAAGCATTAAACATTTCCAAATGTCACTCCGCATTTTTTGTTCTAGCTTTTGTGATTGACTGATCTCCATGTCTTCTAGTGACACTGAACAATGTAAATTCAATATAATAGTTATTATTGTGTTTGATCGTTGTATCAATTCTATAAGCGGCTGCCATTTTATGATAAAGGATGTGAGTTATCTACAGGGACATTAATCGTTATTCTGGAAAATATAATAACACATAAAAAATCTGACTTGAACGTATACGGCGCTCGCTCATTAGGATCGGAAAGAGTGAGTGGAAACTCCATTGCAGAATTGAGAATACCGTTACCGTTTCCTGCCAAGTTTTAAAGATAATACTTTTTTTCATTTTAAAGCTATACATAACTACGAAATAATAACAAGGAAGAAAAAGAGTCATAATTCAGAAGCGTTGGTTTTTCCTCAATACTGATCGATTCCAGTGTTTCCAAACGGTTCATTCTTACCTTTAGTCATTATTCGTCCGTCGAAGTCGAATAACTCGTTAATTCCGGGTAGCGGCAGATCCAAATGTCCTTAATAATACAATAATAAAATAAAATATGAGCGAAATGAATTTACCGGAAGTCTCTCGAATCTTCTTGAAATCGTACTCTGCGCCAACCGTGAAAGCAGTTAGAAAGGGCTGGAGAGAATTTTTTTATTCATAAATTATATCTTTATCTAAAGTTGGCAAGTTGAGAGGGATCTTTTCATTGTTTCCTCACAAATCAAGCCTCTCAAATACAAGAAACCTACTGTCTCTCATCAGCAAAAAAACCTGATAGAGTCCGTCATTCCTCGAGAATGGAAGATCAGCATACTGATCGAAATGCCGATTTACGCCCAGATTAAAGTTGTTCACTCCCTGAAATTAATTAAGAACAACGCTCCGTCTGTTTAGATGTTTTCATCACACACTCATGAATGGATAATTTCAAATATTATTTTCAAGTGGTTACAGGTTTGATAATAATTAATGAAGCTAGGGAGAAATATGGAAGGACGAATCTCACATTGACAGCGAAACCAGATCCCCACGAGTCCACGAGATCCTCATTGTACACGGCGGCAACGGCGTGCGTGAACGGATTGAAGGCGGATCTGTAAGTGTCATTGCATCTATTTTGACAACTTTAAAAACATGTTCATATTTTGTTTAGGCAATTTATGACAATTGGTTAACAAGTTTACAGCCATATTCCGTATGAACATTGTATGTAAGGATGACAGAATTCTAAACTTGAAAATGGTCACCTTCCTGAGAACACAGTACTTTGACCTGGCAAGTGCACGTCTGGCACGGAAATTGGCTTTTCTCCAGCCTGCAAATATCATATCATTATCTATATTTATGTTACTGAATAATCGGAATTGTAACCTCTAAGGCCCTTCTATAGATATTTCACTGTGTCTTCCTAAACGTAACCTTATCCCCAGCCATGTAAAGATTAGGGAAGAATGGGCCAGAACGCTCGTCAGTCATTCCTAAAATGTATAAGTATTATATATTTTCACTATTTATGTATTTAAAAAAAAACAACCTGTCGGCATTTGTAATAATCCCAACCCGCGAGGGCGTTCTCTCAAGAACGGAGCTGAAAATTATTTGTATTTGTCTCTTCACTGAGCGTGTTCAGAATGAATATGCGAAATGGTGTGATGAATACTCGGATTTCAGAATTCAATAGAACCTTACCTCTCGATTCGCATTGATGAAGGAATATTATGCATAACGGTAGGACAAACGAAAATAGAGGACGCATTAGCGCCAACGCGAAGAGGAGAAAGGTGCTAGATGGGGAATGAGATCTTTGGAGGAGGGAGATAATAACGTGATCTGAAAACGGGAAAAAGGGATAGATAGCGAAACAAAAAAGAACGGATCAGTGAGAAAGGGGAGTGAAGATCCCGATCGAACATGGATGACTGTCATTGAAAGGCTTTTGTTGTTCTATTTCAGTATTTATATCTTAAATTAAATCAAGCATTAAAACTTGTTTATCTTTCCGTTATGAGCATGAATAATACGAGATTTGTTAATAAAAAAGAGGAAAACATTAAAAAAATTATAACAAAAATTGATCGAAATATATTTCAGTCCGAACAATCGTTATCGTCGAACTCAGATGGGATACTTCACTCGATAACGAGAGATTTGGATCTGTCAATCAAGACGTCAGATTTTCACAAGAGATGTTGTTAGATGAGTCGATTGAACACGAAATCGTTATTGCATTCGGTAATAACACCTATGTTTCACACCTGCATATTTCACATTGCGCACAATTTCTTATATTTTGACTTTGGTATAGGATAGCCGCACAGCCCTGCATGTTGTACGAGTGAACGTTCACTTTTCTTTCAATTTCAGTGTTCGATGCAAAATATAGTTGATAATTAACTCTTTCCCGAAAGTGAAGCGAACACTCCTTTCACCCCTCTCCCCACAGCTTCCAATCCCTTCCTCATTCTCTCCCTCTCTCTCACACAGCTTCCCTCTCTCGTCTTAGCTCTCCTTATCTGACCCACATCCTCAGTGAGGGATTCCTCACACGCCGCCTGTCTACTCCTCAGTTCCTTACAGTTCCTCGCTCAGTCGAATATCAAATATCTCATCTCAATCCAAAACTCTACTTGAACACGGATGAGATTACTCGTCTTTTTGCTGTTTCTTGGAACAATCAGTTGTGAGGGTACGTTTTGTTGTTTGCATTCCATCAACGACAATTTGCTCGTTCAGAACCTCTACTCGAAATTTCGTCGATTCATGTAAAGGCACATCGAGGACTCAAGAAAGGCTCCGAAATCGTGTCCGATATTCCGTTTCGTGTCGCAACTACGGTATCAATTCCTTTTCTTGTTTTGTTATGGCACCGATACAATCGCTGTCACAACTTTGATCATGCTTCATTGGATTTGTCATCGATCGATTTCGCTGAGTATGGATAAATTCTCGGCGGGGTGGAAATTAGCCCCTTCTCAGTTAGGATTGACGAAAGTGAGAATACGCGAGCGATCCGCGAAACAGATAACCGAACGGGGTAGGAGCGAAAGTTGAGTAGAAGAAGAGGGAGAGTTAGGGTAAAATGAGAAGGAGATAAGGAGAGCATTTTCTGTGCGAGAGGCAACTACGTTCAGATTAGAGTGCGCAATACAGGTCACCGTCTCATCATTTTACACGCTCTCTCGATCGGTCGGGTGGTGAGAGACTATGTTAAATTAAGAGACGGCGGCCCGTATTGCGCATTCTAGCTCAGATCAGGCGAATCTTAATTTTTTTTGTTAATTCTTTTGATAATTTCGAAAACTCCTAGAAATCAATGATACCATAAAACATATAAATTGCAGGCATCGGAAGATGTGGCTCTATCTCTATTGCCAGATGCTCCTCCCATTTCGGTCTCTCCGTCCATCTCACCTGCTGGTCTGTTATAATACCAATGCATTCATCTGATTTCGTCCTAATATAAACTAGTCATTGTATTATGGCATCCTAAAGACGTCCTTGAATCAGAAAAAAAAGAAAAATGAAATCATTTCAGGCAAGACGTTTCACTTGCTCGTAACCGATCCGGAAATTCTCTATGCGAATTCCACTTTCAGCTATGAGGTATATTTCATTAGGATGATATAGATGATTATATTGGATAGAATATTCACACTGTGTTGTCAATTGCAACCCCACAATCATACCTCTTACTCGCAATCATACCATCAGTGCGTATAAATAATAATATCATTATTATTGCAGCTCCAAGTCATCGGTCTTATCACCGGCTACACTCAAAGCATCCCAGTTAATCTTGACGTGGATATTATGAAAGTTAGATTATTACAATTGTATTGCGATTTTGCTCAATATTTGATCTCAGCAAAAGCAGAATTGCCTTCCTTGTCAGGGGGATCGACCACGATTCGAGGCGGATTCTTACGCGTTCAAATTTGAGAAAAATTTGCTCAAGCCGACTGAAGTTGGCATCGTTAAGGTTCGTGATAGATCTTTTAGATACGAGATAAAAAAAATTAATATGAATAATTAAAATAATAAAATATCAGCTCGCGAACGCATACGAACTCGCCGACTCGTTCGCCTACACTCTATATGGATCGCACACGGAGAGATTCGATTTCAAATCGAGAGGTCACAGTAATATCCCTAAATACAAAAGTGAAAAAGCGGGCAAAATATTTTGATTCTTTTAAATTTACGCAAAGTGGAGGCACAGGAAGAAGTATGAAGTGAATAGGACACTCCTATGCGATTTTGCTGACAATGAACCCACCCAAATTGTGGCAGTAAATGCTCTTTTTCTCTTTTCCAAATCTTTCAATAAGAAACACAAAATTTTCAGGCTCTGTGGTCACAATACTTGCTGTGCCATGCGGTGAGGATGACGTACTCCATAGTCATGACTGCTCGCTCCCAATTACGACCCAGCTCGTTTTGGAGGTATACAGTCCTGGCTAATCCCCCCATGAAAACGGGGCGCCCGGGGCGTCCCCCAGCGTCCCCCTCGCTTATGGCGCCTCAAGACATTTTCAAATTGGGCCCAATTTGTGTTCGTCGTATTCTCCGTTCGATTCTGCATCGATTCACGTGAAAAAATAAAATAAAATATTTAATTATAATTTACATTTTGATTTTCAAAGAATTGTCGAATAAAACGATTCGTGCATCACGGAGTACGTTCTACGGTACTTATCAAAAGATTCTGCAGCAGCAGTGGATAAATACCGCAAGGTGTACTCTACGATGCACGAATCGTTTTATTGGACAATTCTTTGAAAATCAAAATGTAAATTATAATTAAATATTCTATTTTATTTTTTCACATGAATCGATGCAGAATCGAACGGAGAATACGAAGAACACAAATTGGGCCCAATTTGAAAATGTCTTGAGGCGCCATAAGCGAGGGGGACGCTGGGGGACGCCCCGGGACGCCCCGGGCGCCCCGTTTTCATGGGGGGATTAGCCAGGACTGTAGTAGATATTTCGTCTTTTTCGTAATTGTTTGTTTTCGTTGCTAGAATTTAACCGGTGATGAAAAAAGATACAACAGTTTAAATGATCTCACATATGTGAAACAAAAGATGAAAAAATCTCATCTCATAATTGTGAAACAAAAGATGAAATGATCTCATAATTGTGAAACGAAAGATGAAATGGTCTTCGCAGGCAAGGTCTCTGGATAGGCAAAATGCACAAACAGTCATCGAAATCACGCAACTTCGGGTAATTTCTTTTCATGACATGCGCTTGATATTATGCATGCTTATTATGCATAATCCTTCGCTCTGGTATAAAATATTCTTCGTTGGCGAATGTTATTGTGTAATAATTAGCGATCTCTATCGACAGGATGAAGTTAGCGTTTTGATGATGACATTTCAGCCATCATCTCCCCTTCGCTTCACTCATTCTGTCTACGAGACTACTCTCTCGATGGAATCGGGAATGCTGCACCCAATGGTTGTTACGACCACCAAAGGTAGGATCTGCTGAATCATGAAGTAATTGATCCCGCTCTGATAAGCATAAACTGGAGTTAGCACATAGAGACAAAACTTAGGTTTATATTTTCATTATTCTTACGAGTCTTATACGTAAACATTTTAAATCACCAAAGAATTACATTTGAAAAAAAACATCATGGGCATACCGTCAAGCGGGAGGAAAATGAACCAAGTGCGGGAAAATCCGGGAAAATTCGGGGAAAACCCGCAACTGCTGGCAATCGCGCCAGAGTTGATGAAATGACTCAATATTTGGATTTTGGGTGTTTCAAGGGATTATCTAAAATGTATCGTGAAGAAATTTAAATTGGTTGATTCTAAATAGTCAACCGGATGCATCCAAACGTCATCCGGGAAATTCAATTTTGAGAGCCGGCAAATGGTGTAACGTCGAAATCGCCAAAATCTGTGGGGCTGAACTTCCTGAAATTCTAGACATTACTGAAAACCCCAATTAACATAAAAATATCAATTCCCGTGAGATTTTGAATTTGCCATTTCCCGGCTCTCAAAATTGAATTTCCCGGATGACGTTTGGATACACGCGTTTGACTATTTAGAATCAACCAATTAAAATTTCCTCACGATACATTTTAGATAATCCCTTGAAACACCCAAAATCCAAATATTGAGTCATTTCATCAACTCTGGCGCGTTTGCCAACAGTTGCGGGTTTTCCCCGGATTTTCCCGGATTTTCCCGCACTTGGTTCATTTTCCTCCCGCTTGACGGTACCTGTCCAGCAGTTGCGGCGGCCGATTTTGACAATGTATAGGGGTTCATGGATGAGAAATATTTTCGGTGTTCTATCGAGATACGTTAGTCATATCTAATTGTCATAATTGGGGGTACTGTAGATGTGATTGGGTACGGTACCAATTATCGATTGAACAAAAAATATGTCTCACCCATGACATGGTCAAAAATTCAAAAATTAGTCTCCGCCGGCGTGGACAGGTATGATCATGGGTCGTTATAAAAAATCAAGGAAAACCCCTCTTAGGTGGAGACCGCACGTCAATAATTTATTCACTTATCGACAAAACTTCTCTATTTTCACTCCATCCATCAAATGGCCTTCTGAGCATTCAGGTATGCCTAGTTGTTTCGGTGCATACATAGCGATCTGCAAACACATAGAAGTGCTAGATAACAACCCGTATAATGAAATGCGCGAAAAACACCTGACAAGTGGGAACACAAAAAAGAAATGAGCAAAAAGATGCATTAGTAGTGTACATAGTGACAAGAGCAAGAGGTGGTGTAGTAAGCGGGAAAATGTAGAATTCGGTTCGATCAAGAAGGGCTAGGGTCGGATTATTTTCTCAGATTTGTTATAAATGCTAGTAGGGAGTTTAATGATTGGTTAGGGGCTACAAAGATCAGTCTAAATGTTGTCTCCTTCCGGTGGGGTAATGCTCGCTTTTCGGCTCCTGCAGCAGCGATTGATTATTCGGCGAAACGGTGTGGCGTCTTCTCTGAAATTAAATCATTTGCTCAAAATGAAACCATTTGTAAAAATTGATACTTCATAAAATGGCTCTACGTAGCGAAAGCAAGAATTGCGATAAAAATGGAAATACTGATATAAAATGTAATATTGAGGAAAGCTCCGAAAATGCATCATACCTAATGTGTTGAGAAGATATGAATAGTATCCAAGGCGGGATGAATCCCAGTGCGTCAGAGAGGAGCAATGAGGCGTAGAGAATCCAAGAGGGAAGGGAGTGGTCGAACCAATCACGAGCGAACAACAAAAACTGTAGAGAAGCATGGTCAAATAATGCTTAAATTGTATTTCTCTCGAGCCCCTAAGTCCGAGAAAAAGAGAGCGGGGAAGGGAGATCGGAAATGCCAATTTGATGGGGTGGAACCCGTGCCCACACACCTGGAAAATGGTGTACATGGTGATAACGACGATTTCGACGAGTCCAACGATGTGGAGAGATCGATCGATCGATTCACCTACCAGCTTTTTGGACTGGAAATAACTTGAAGATCGAGAACACAATAAAAATCTCACTGCCTTGGTGAAGATTAGTATTGCTTGAGAAACAAGAACGAATACGGCGCAGAGGATGCAGATACAGCAGTGAACCGCCTCGTTGTTGTACTCAAATAGGTGATCTCGATATAGACATTCTAATTTTGCTCAACTTACCCAACTCAATCCCTTGTTCTCGAATACCATCTCCTCATCGTCGATTACTGCATATGAAGGCGTCGCCCAAATCGGGGCATAGAAGAACATAGGAACGGCAACGGTAACGAGAATGATCGCTGTCTTGTGTGACTCCCATATCTGGAATGATTCGAGGGATACATAGTGCAACTGTTTGAGACTGTTTACAGTAATAGAATAACGTAAAGACTAACTCTCTTGGCAGAGAATACATCGATTAATGAATGGAAGCGGTAGAGGACAATCATCGTCCCGGCCAGGATGCGCAATGAATCCCATACCTGCGTGAAATATAAAAGGTAAAGATCATCCCGTTAATCAAGGCACTTGCGTCCTGCGGGAGATCACTGCTAGGCTAGTGATTATTGGGTCAATTCAGTCCGGAGGGCCCAATCTATTCTTCGGACCAACTTTACCGCGTGATCTTTTCTTTAGATCTGTTTAAACTCTATTCTTTAGATCTGTTTAAGCTCTATTCTTTAGATCTGTTTAAATTTCTCGCAGTAACAAATAATCTAGCGGAACGGTCGGGGGCGAGCGTAGCGAGTAGTGTTGACAATTCAATGATTCAAGGGTAGAGGAAGGATGGGAGATTCAATTCAATTCTTTATCCACCAGGTTTAAGGGAAATACATTATCATTTATCTTCGTTAGATTGTGGTGGAGGTCCGTCGTCGTTGTGGCGATTCGGTTTTGGGGGTGTGGGGCGTCGTAGGGAACAGCAGTTTGGTATCAGAGCCGCAAGAGAGAATCAGAAGTAAAAGAGATAGATGGGAGAGATAAAAGATAAGACCGGAAAAAGATGGGAGAGCTATTTACGAAATCAGCAGGCAGCACGTTCCATCGATCAATAATTCTAGTTGCAAAACTGGAGTGAGATTTAGGAAGAGCGTATGGCAAGCCTATGCGTAGCGGATGGGATCTGCGAAGATTACGTCCTAGGGGGGATAATTTGAAAAGATTTGTGTGGTCATAAGAATAGAAGCCATGAATCGATCTATGAAGGAAGAGAAGATCAGAGATTAGCCTCCTATGTTCAAGGGTAGAAAGAGAAAGCTGGGCTATTCTGTCGGGGTACAACGAGTAAGGGATGTGACAACGAATGAATAAGCGCTTAGAGAAATTGCGCTGTACATTTTCTATCTGGTTTGCTAAGGTTACGGTATGTGGAGACCATAAAACTGAACCGTACTCAAGAAGAGGTCTAACGAAAGTGGTGAAAGCGCGACTGTATAAATCAGGGTCAGTGGAAAAGAAACATTTGAAGATTAGGTTTACCTTCGCTCTGGCTTTCGAGACAATTCTAGAGATATGGTCGTTGAACTTAAGCGAGGATTGCATAGTAACGCCGAGGTCTTTGATAGAGGGTGAAACAGAGAGTAATGTACCATTAATCTGATACTTCGCTCGAGGAGAGAGGGGCCCATAATGCACAACTGTACATTTGGTCTCGTTGAGGGGAAGGTTCCACTCTTGCGACCATTCAAATACTGAATCAATTGACGATTGTAGAATGCCTGAGTGTAGAGGAACTTGGGCATAAATCTTTAAGTCATCTGCATAGATACCGTACTTTACGTCAGCAGGTAAGGATTTGGACAGGTCGTTTATAAAGAGAATGAAAAGAAGAGGACCAATGCATGAGCCCTGCGGCACACCAGAAGTAATGGGAGAGGGGTCAGAGAGAGTGTTACCAATGAGAACGGATTGAGACCTACCTGACAGATAATTACCGATCCAAGAAGTAATGTTAGATGAAAATCCTAGTAACGTGAGCTTGTGGAGGAGAAGACGATGATCGATGTTGTCGAACGCTTTCTTGAAGTCAAAATAGATAGAATCAAAGGAAGAGTTCTTGGATTTAAATAGGAGATAATCTGAATGGGTTTGCACAAGCTGCGTGCATGTAGAGCGATTAATGCGAAATCCAGCTTGATTAAAGTCAAAGAGATTATGACTGTCGAGGTAGGAAGTAATTTCAGAAATCAGAATCTTTTCAAAAATCTTTGTCACAGAACAAGTGAGACTAATAGGCCTAAAAGTGTTGATTGAGTTAGACGACGTTTTAGGGATCGGTTTCACAATAGCTTGTTTCCAGAGGCTAGGGATTGACTTAGAATGCAAACTCTTGTTGAAAATGATCAGCAAGGGAGATACAATAGAGAATTTGCATTTGGAGTAAAAGATGTTTGGTAAACCGTCAGGAGAAAAGTTACACTTGGGTGCAAGAGAAGCAATTGAAGCTAAGATTTGGGCAGGACTAATTGAGGGAAGGTCGAAGAGGGGGATGGTAGAGGAAGGGGAAAATGAGCGAAGTGGTGCTTGCAAAGGAAGGGTGGAGACAGAAGCAAAGTATTGTGAGAACGCTAGGGCCTTGTCTTTGTTAGTTAACAGATGAGCCCCATTCAGGTCAATGATACCTGGAGGAGCCGATTTACTGGAGTTAAGACGCGTTTTGCAAAGACTATAAAAAGCTTTAGGGTTCTTAGAGTCGATTACACGGGATTCTACTCTCTCAGAGTGCACTCTCAACGCTCTCTCAAAGCGCTTGGCAAGGGAGACGGCTCGTATACTATTGGGAGCAAAGGAAGAAGCCCGTTGCGATTTACCATATAGAATACGCAAGTGCTTGGGGTAGTGAGAGAAAGGCGAGCGATGCAAATCGATCAATTATTCCTTGAAGAAGGATGGGAGAGCGCGGCCATCCTTGAAGAAGGATGAGAGAGAGCGGCCATCCTTGAAGAAGGATTGAAATCCTTGCGGAAGGAATGAAATCCTTGCGGAAGGATTGAGGGGGAATAAGGACATTATGAACTTATGAACAATAATTTATTCACTTATCGACAAAACTTCTCTATTTTCACTCCATCCATCAAATGGCCTTCTGAGCATTCAGGTATGCCTAGTTGTTTCGGTGCATACATAGCGATCTGCAAACACATAGAAGTGCTAGATAACAACCCGTATAATGAAATGCGCGAAAAACACCTGACAAGTGGGAACACAAAAAAGAAATGAGCAAAAAGATGCATTAGTAGTGTACATAGTGACAAGAGCAAGAGGTGGTGTAGTAAGCGGGAAAATGTAGAATTCGGTTCGATCAAGAAGGGCTAGGGTCGGATTATTTTCTCAGATTTGTTATAAATGCTAGTAGGGAGTTTAATGATTGGTTAGGGGCTACAAAGATCAGTCTAAATGTTGTCTCCTTCCGGTGGGGTAATGCTCGCTTTTCGGCTCCTGCAGCAGCGATTGATTATTCGGCGAAACGGTGTGGCGTCTTCTCTGAAATTAAATCATTTGCTCAAAATGAAACCATTTGTAAAAATTGATACTTCATAAAATGGCTCTACGTAGCGAAAGCAAGAATTGCGATAAAAATGGAAATACTGATATAAAATGTAATATTGAGGAAAGCTCCGAAAATGCATCATACCTAATGTGTTGAGAAGATATGAATAGTATCCAAGGCGGGATGAATCCCAGTGCGTCAGAGAGGAGCAATGAGGCGTAGAGAATCCAAGAGGGAAGGGAGTGGTCGAACCAATCACGAGCGAACAACAAAAACTGTAGAGAAGCATGGTCAAATAATGCTTAAATTGTATTTCTCTCGAGCCCCTAAGTCCGAGAAAAAGAGAGCGGGGAAGGG
Source organism: Pristionchus pacificus (assembly GCA_000180635.4). Taxonomy (NCBI): domain Eukaryota; kingdom Metazoa; phylum Nematoda; class Chromadorea; order Rhabditida; family Neodiplogasteridae; genus Pristionchus; species Pristionchus pacificus. Next base: position 23,275,875 of record CM026576.1, read on the forward strand.
AGATCGGAAATGCCAATTTGATGGGGTGGAACCCGTGCCCACACACCTGGAAAATGGTGTACATGGTGATAACGACGATTTCGACGAGTCCAACGATGTGGAGAGATCGATCGATCGATTCACCTACCAGCTTTTTGGACTGGAAATAACTTGAAGATCGAGAACACAATAAAAATCTCACTGCCTTGGTGAAGATTAGTATTGCTTGAGAAACAAGAACGAATACGGCGCAGAGGATGCAGATACAGCAGTGAACCGCCTCGTTGTTGTACTCAAATAGGTGATCTCGATATAGACATTCTAATTTTGCTCAACTTACCCAACTCAATCCCTTGTTCTCGAATACCATCTCCTCATCGTCGATTACTGCATATGAAGGCGTCGCCCAAATCGGGGCATAGAAGAACATAGGAACGGCAACGGTAACGAGAATGATCGCTGTCTTGTGTGACTCCCATATCTGGAATGATTCGAGGGATACATAGTGCAACTGTTTGAGACTGTTTACAGTAATAGAATAACGTAAAGACTAACTCTCTTGGCAGAGAATACATCGATTAATGAATGGAAGCGGTAGAGGACAATCATCGTCCCGGCCAGGATGCGCAATGAATCCCATACCTGCGTGAAATATAAAAGGTAAAGATCATCCCGTTAATCAAGGCACTTGCGTCCTGCGGGAGATCACTGCTAGGCTAGTGATTATTGGGTCAATTCAGTCCGGAGGGCCCAATCTATTCTTCGGACCAACTTTACCGCGTGATCTTTTCTTTAGATCTGTTTAAACTCTATTCTTTAGATCTGTTTAAGCTCTATTCTTTAGATCTGTTTAAATTTCTCGCAGTAACAAATAATCTAGCGGAACGGTCGGGGGCGAGCGTAGCGAGTAGTGTTGACAATTCAATGATTCAAGGGTAGAGGAAGGATGGGAGATTCAATTCAATTCTTTATCCACCAGGTTTAAGGGAAATACATTATCATTTATCTTCGTTAGATTGTGGTGGAGGTCCGTCGTCGTTGTGGCGATTCGGTTTTGGGGGTGTGGGGCGTCGTAGGGAACAGCAGTTTGGTATCAGAGCCGCAAGAGAGAATCAGAAGTAAAAGAGATAGATGGGAGAGATAAAAGATAAGACCGGAAAAAGATGGGAGAGCTATTTACGAAATCAGCAGGCAGCACGTTCCATCGATCAATAATTCTAGTTGCAAAACTGGAGTGAGATTTAGGAAGAGCGTATGGCAAGCCTATGCGTAGCGGATGGGATCTGCGAAGATTACGTCCTAGGGGGGATAATTTGAAAAGATTTGTGTGGTCATAAGAATAGAAGCCATGAATCGATCTATGAAGGAAGAGAAGATCAGAGATTAGCCTCCTATGTTCAAGGGTAGAAAGAGAAAGCTGGGCTATTCTGTCGGGGTACAACGAGTAAGGGATGTGACAACGAATGAATAAGCGCTTAGAGAAATTGCGCTGTACATTTTCTATCTGGTTTGCTAAGGTTACGGTATGTGGAGACCATAAAACTGAACCGTACTCAAGAAGAGGTCTAACGAAAGTGGTGAAAGCGCGACTGTATAAATCAGGGTCAGTGGAAAAGAAACATTTGAAGATTAGGTTTACCTTCGCTCTGGCTTTCGAGACAATTCTAGAGATATGGTCGTTGAACTTAAGCGAGGATTGCATAGTAACGCCGAGGTCTTTGATAGAGGGTGAAACAGAGAGTAATGTACCATTAATCTGATACTTCGCTCGAGGAGAGAGGGGCCCATAATGCACAACTGTACATTTGGTCTCGTTGAGGGGAAGGTTCCACTCTTGCGACCATTCAAATACTGAATCAATTGACGATTGTAGAATGCCTGAGTGTAGAGGAACTTGGGCATAAATCTTTAAGTCATCTGCATAGATACCGTACTTTACGTCAGCAGGTAAGGATTTGGACAGGTCGTTTATAAAGAGAATGAAAAGAAGAGGACCAATGCATGAGCCCTGCGGCACACCAGAAGTAATGGGAGAGGGGTCAGAGAGAGTGTTACCAATGAGAACGGATTGAGACCTACCTGACAGATAATTACCGATCCAAGAAGTAATGTTAGATGAAAATCCTAGTAACGTGAGCTTGTGGAGGAGAAGACGATGATCGATGTTGTCGAACGCTTTCTTGAAGTCAAAATAGATAGAATCAAAGGAAGAGTTCTTGGATTTAAATAGGAGATAATCTGAATGGGTTTGCACAAGCTGCGTGCATGTAGAGCGATTAATGCGAAATCCAGCTTGATTAAAGTCAAAGAGATTATGACTGTCGAGGTAGGAAGTAATTTCAGAAATCAGAATCTTTTCAAAAATCTTTGTCACAGAACAAGTGAGACTAATAGGCCTAAAAGTGTTGATTGAGTTAGACGACGTTTTAGGGATCGGTTTCACAATAGCTTGTTTCCAGAGGCTAGGGATTGACTTAGAATGCAAACTCTTGTTGAAAATGATCAGCAAGGGAGATACAATAGAGAATTTGCATTTGGAGTAAAAGATGTTTGGTAAACCGTCAGGAGAAAAGTTACACTTGGGTGCAAGAGAAGCAATTGAAGCTAAGATTTGGGCAGGACTAATTGAGGGAAGGTCGAAGAGGGGGATGGTAGAGGAAGGGGAAAATGAGCGAAGTGGTGCTTGCAAAGGAAGGGTGGAGACAGAAGCAAAGTATTGTGAGAACGCTAGGGCCTTGTCTTTGTTAGTTAACAGATGAGCCCCATTCAGGTCAATGATACCTGGAGGAGCCGATTTACTGGAGTTAAGACGCGTTTTGCAAAGACTATAAAAAGCTTTAGGGTTCTTAGAGTCGATTACACGGGATTCTACTCTCTCAGAGTGCACTCTCAACGCTCTCTCAAAGCGCTTGGCAAGGGAGACGGCTCGTATACTATTGGGAGCAAAGGAAGAAGCCCGTTGCGATTTACCATATAGAATACGCAAGTGCTTGGGGTAGTGAGAGAAAGGCGAGCGATGCAAATCGATCAATTATTCCTTGAAGAAGGATGGGAGAGCGCGGCCATCCTTGAAGAAGGATGAGAGAGAGCGGCCATCCTTGAAGAAGGATTGAAATCCTTGCGGAAGGAATGAAATCCTTGCGGAAGGATTGAGGGGGAATAAGGACATTATGAACTCTAAGACTTAGGGAATCTTAAAGTTGGGCTTGGTGAGTCTGCATGGAGTATCTTTGGCGTGATTTACATACTTTCTGATTTAAATGGAGCGATTCAGGGAAATTTCGAGAGATAGCAAGAGTAAAATGGCCCCGGGCCCTAGTTCCTTCTACGCAAACTAAAGTCGTGTTAAAATTTACGAAGAAAGCATTTATCAGGCCTTCTGATTACTTACTAACTCAGTCCCTTATTTCCATTGCCCTAAAACGGTCTAAAACACCGCTTCATTCCCTCAATCCTTGAAGAAGGATTCTCATCCTTCCTCAAGGATGGCTGCACTCTCTCATCCTTCTTCAAGGAATGTGGCGATTTGCATACTGTTGAAAAATGAAAGGAAGGCCTTCCTCTCATCCTTGAATTGTCAACCCTAGTAGCGAGCCCCCAGCTCCCGGCAGGGCCTCTGGAGGACTAGCTAGTCTTCATAATTAAAATCCCTGCTCTATGAATAGCAATTAATAGTATGAATGCGTCGAATTTCAACTTGAATTGAATTCATGAGTCATTGGTCTATTTTGGGTCTTTTGATTCTGTGATACGCTAGCGACCCTGAGAATGAGTGTGCTCAATGGGGCAAATAAATGACCATGCATACATTACACCCAGTTTTGGTAATTTCGAACCATAAATTTTTCAAAAAAATCAACGATATCTCATTGGTTTTGGAATAGTTTGCCTTACAAGAAGGTGTCCCTGGCGCACATTATGTCACTCGAAGGTAAAAAATAAATAATTCACTAATCTGAACATTACCTGCATAACGTACACGTAAATGTCCAGCCAGAAAGTTGGCTGAGCGAGTGCTTTGAAAGTTGGACAGAACCATTCCGGGCGTTTGCCGATGAGTTCGAAAATGGAATGTGGCAAATGAATTAGAACAGCCTGAAATTAATGTATTGAGATTATTATGAAAAATAATGTTGTTGTTGAAATAATCGTTGTTCGTACTATGGCTACAGGCTCGGCATCGGGATTACCGAGCCTCTCTCGCGTCAGACAATTGGAGACCAGAAATATAAAAAAAATAAAAAAAAGAGAGAGACGCCTCCAAATATTACTAACATGGTAATACTGACTTTTCGGTAGTGCATACACCACGCATACACCGTTTAATGATAAATACGGCTAGAATTGAAAATTATATGCTTACCGTCCAAGCTCCCATGACAATGAATGAGTAGAAAATGCTTGAGTATCGCCTATTTCGGTTCCTGAAAAATGATAATAGCAATACGTATTTCTATTAAATAGAGTACACGACGAGTGTGGTTTCTTGAACATCAATTCCTTAACCTGGGGATTATTTCTTTTTCTGATTGCTCATGTGCTTATTAATCTGTCGCGTCAACAAGAGAGCTTGGAACAAGTGTAGAGGTTTAGGTGCGTCAATTTCGGCGATAAAAATGTTTCCATTCCATTAATGGAACTTCCGCGAGTCTCTCATCTTGCTTTATCAATCAAAATGGCCTTTAATGAAAATGAGGCATCGATTTTTAAATAAATATATTTTTTTAATTTTGAAATTTGAAATTTGATTTTAAAACCATGTTTGAACCGTTCGTAATCACTCGAATGAGTAAGAAAGCAAAAATGATCTACCTTCCACAGATAAGCGCGACAAGGAGGAACTTAAAGTACACCATCGTGGGAATGACGTACAAGAGTTGCGCATAGACGAAAATCGAATGACCTGAATATAAGAGTCCATAAAATACTTCGATCTCTTTATTTAGCCTAAGTCTTAAGACTAAAATTGCCCAATGTTAAAAGATGAAAGCTTGCCGGTGGTCTTGTTGATTGACTTGTAGAGGGCTGCACATTTCTCTCGTTCAGTCAAATTATTTCTCACATCGGACATCGTGTTGTTCTCCATTACTAAAATGTAGATATAATGAAGATTATCAATAAATAGTTTCTTCATTTCGCGAGATCGGAGTACTTGAAATGAGGAGAGCGGTTTTTGACAAATTTAAGACATTCCAAGTACCTACACACACTCTAAACAACCAAAGTACGAATAATTACGAAACCATAAGAAGGACATTGTCGACCAAAATTCAACGGCGAATCATGTATAATATGCCAGGGAATGGACGATAGTGCAGAGAGTTTAGCGGCGGGAAATGATACTCTCGCTTCCCCGCTCCCTCTCACGGGAAGATGGAGGAAAATTGGAAGGAAGAGATGGGATAGATGAAAGGGAGAGGGAATTTGAGTACAGAGGGATAACAATGAAAAGGGTTCTCACAATGAAGGAGGGACGAAACAAATGACACGGAACGAGGATAGATCGGAGAACTGGATGAGTCAGCGTAAAAGGGTTGGTAATGGGTTCTCCCTATTTCATAGCACGCTACAACTCAATGACAAATGAGCGTAATAAAAAAAAGACAAAAAAAAATAAAAAGAGGGGAAATTTAATTAGGATTCCCTGAACGAGTGTTGATTGGACAGCTGTCGATGCGAACAAATAATTATATAAATTATTTTGGTATATCATCATCATTTGTCAAGTGTGAGAGAATAGTAAATGAAAGTGAGAGGTTATTCTCGCTTTTTGTGCCGGTCAAAGTGAGAAGTAGGGTAATTAAGGAAGATTTAGGAAAGTTATCCTCCGTTGTCTACTAGTATTATTGACATAAAATTGATAACTGGTCAGCGAAGTAGAGAGCATAAACACGAAAGTTCTATTCAATTATAAATATTTACATAGAGAGATACAAATCTTTTCTCGACCGAGTGTGAAGTAGTGTAGTTGTTTCACTACACTTGTCTGCTCGCTCGCTTAATAAACACTCTTGCAAGTCAGAACGCGGTCACAAAACTCTGGAGAATACTACTCAGCGAGAGAGTATGTTTTGAGTATCCTACTCTTAGTTAGTATGGAATAGGGATGAAAGGTTTTTGAGAAAAAACGGGGTTCTTTCTAGTTCTTTCTTCCTTTTATCTCTTCGCTGCTAGAGGAGTGAGAGAGTGTGTGATATTAAAGGAGCTGTACCACGAATATCTGACTATCTGAGTTCTCAATGTGAGATTATGGGTCACGGTTACCCGATCACGCTTTCGAAAGTCCCATGTTTCCAATTTTCGTTTGAACTGAGAAATGAGCAATTGGCTGTGTGCCAAATGACCCTGAAGATCCGGCAACGAGCGAGCGACTATGTAAAGTGAGGAGAGCGCGCCCTCGCACCTCACTTTGCATAATTGCCCGCGCGGTTCGTGATAGGCCTCCTTTAAGATACGATTACCTGCTTTTCAAATTACATTTCTGAATACTGTATCGTTAGCGAGTATTTAAGAGCGATATCGCAAAAGTCGTCCGTCGTGTCACCTAACAATTGAACAGACTACTGGTATAACAGGAACTTTTTTATCCATGCACCCGCATATAAACTTCAAACCATTGGCCTCTAACAAGATACGTGTACACAGACATGTGAGATATTGACAGCCGATACTCTAGCGCATCATAGAGCCAGTCAGAGAAATTGGACAGAGAGTGACGCGAGGAAATGTTAGAAGAAGATGTTATTTAATATCACGGAAGCGAGAAAGCTACATCGCGACCTATCGAGGTTTAGAGGTTGATATCGTCATATTTTTTCCAAATATGTTTGTCTATAAATGAGAAGTGCAATTGTACCGGAAAAAACTTGTACAATCAGTTTGAACCGTGTTATGAGCAAACAAAAACGAAAGCGCGATAGCGTGACATACGTTCCAAACAAGCATACAGAGATACTAGAATGTTTTCATTCTCATGTAACTGAGAAATAGTGAAATAATACCACTCTCATTTCAACCAATGTGTGTATGTTTTGCTGAAAGCAAGCATGAAGCATGAAAGGAGTTTCTCCTTCTTTCCTCCCCTTCTTAGTGGTTCAATGGAATAGCGGATTGAATGATGAATGCATCGATCTATTCCGTCCACTTTCACTATTCAAAGTGCCTGGTTCACTACAGTGAAAGAGTACACAAAACGAAGGGTGGCATAAATTCTCATGCCAACCCCTCTTCATGGGACCACAGGCTTACAATTTTGCAGAGTATATGTAGTAATTGAGAAAGATAATTATGATATCGCAGTGGAATGTAGTTTGAAATGTAAAGGGATGAGCCTTCATCAGTTGGCCCTTCCCATGCTACTCTGCTGCGTTGTGATAGTCGTTTTCCGTTGTTCGTGAAGCCGGAAAGTTGCCCGGATAGGCTCATTGGTTAGAAAAGTCGCCCATGCCGGGAGTAGGGTCATGATATCCCAGACGAATGCACGGAGGGTGAAGAGATAAGACAGTTTGAAGTTGAGACCGGCTTGGATCAAAAGATACATGGCGAGCTGAATGGTTAACGGGAATTATAATATTAATAATTGCATACTTGATATATGCAGAGAATGATTGTGGATCCAGATTGGAATATACCCAAAATAAAGACAGTTCGCTCCGCTCGAGTATAGTTCATCTGTGCATATATCTATTTCTGATTTTTCCGTGATCCTATTTCTTGCTGTTAAATTCGAAAGTTAACATCTATGTTGACTCTTTAACTTGGAGTAAATTTGGCAAGAACTTTCACCTTCATTCTTCTCATTTTCTTGAAGCAAAGTAGCGTCACTCCGGTGAATACGATTATAAGAGTGCCGGTAATGGCACAAATGACCAAACTCAACAATGTTGTCGATATCTGGATACATTACGTTAGTTTAAATTGTAGTTGTGAAGCAATCAAACCCATGGGAACATCTTCGAGTAGACTATGGACAGACTTGTGCCGTTGTTGTCAATTCGAACTGTGGTTAACGTAGGAAGCAAGTACCTATTAGTGTTATTCGCCGGGCTCGCCGAATGGTGAAATGAAACCACTCGCGAGTGTCAAGTCACTCGCGAATAAATTTACATTTTTTTGTAAATAAATTTGCCTCTCATTTCACTCGTTCCTTGCATCTCTAATTAAGTTGAATCCCACGAAAGAAAGAGAGAAGGATGAGCACTTCCGATACAGAACGTGCACAACCCTAGTAGTCACATAATTACAACAAACAATATTGACATTAGGAAAATTCCGGGTATCGTCGTACCTGGGTCTAACTATTGGAGACCTGCTTCGTTGTTTCCAAAGTACTGATTTCGTAGTGATAGGGCCACTCTCACATCTCTCTCGAGCAAGTGAGAGGAAAAAGAATGTAAAAGGGGTAGGCGATCCCGAGTGTGCAACCCTGATATCTATGGAAACGATGTATACGAACCAACTGGTGATGAGTGAGGGGGTAAACAGAAAGGTGTATGATGCGATGATATTTCGTGACCAGATCTGCAAAGAAATATATATAACTATTATTTAGTACTTTGGTGTATTTAATGTTCATTGTGTACTATTATTTAATAATTCCAATCAACCTCTTTGTGGTTAATTAAGAACACGGCTGTGAGTCTGTTGAGAGCGAGCAATACCGAACCCGTACACTGAAAACGTATACCAATTAAGATAAAACATTGATATATTCATACAAATTGTTCCTAGGGAGACTGTAAGAAACGATATAGAAAAATCCGGGAATTTATTTCTAATTTGATTTGCCGGCATCGGTTTTTTCCAGATGAGTTTCAGAAACTTGTGCTATTCTAATTTTCTAATTGCTCACCTGACAGCCTAGCCCGTACATCGCTATAAATACGGTGGGCGATAGCCAGTAGGATGCATCGGAAAATGATGCGGAGATAATGGTGCAGAATCTGCCTGTGAGCAGGAATCGAGTAAAGAGCATGTCGTTGATGAACACCACCACGCTCTAAATAATCTGATGATGAGTAGCTCTATTTATACAAAAAATAGTATCTGGAGACGGAAAAAAATGCGAACTTACAATAATTCCAGTGACGGCGAGTACTTTATGAAAGGGATGAGCGAAGGAAGAGTGGGAACGGTCGATGAGAATGGCCTGAATTCCGCACTATATTGCTTACCCATCAGCTCTCGGTTTATGTTTTTCCAAGTAATATAATTTTCTAGAATAGACTTTTTAAGTGTTGTAAATATGAAAATGACTGGAGAAAGGGAGGGAGAGGACTTTGTAGCTTCTAGAATAGTCTTTATGAAATCAGACTAACGGAAAAGGAAACATTACTTTCAGTAGAATCAGTTTCTGAAGTTCTGAGATCCCATTTGTTTTTGGAATGTCAGCAAAAAGCTAATAGCCTGCTCCAAGAGTTCGGGCAAGTGGGGGGGGGGGGGGGGGGGGGTTCCATTGAAGACTTATCCATTCCCCCTCTATTGAACAGATAATGAGAATCACAAAAACAATATTACCTTGATAATTCGTAGCCAAACATAGAGCGAGGGAAGGCCGTACGATAGTTGGATGATGAAATAGATATCATACAAGCTGAGATTGGGAAGCTCCTTACATACGGCAGCAGCCATCACTGCACCGAGAAAGTATCTGAAATTCATCTGGGTAATGGTGAGCTTCTAGCACTAGTCTTTCGTCTTGGCTTCCCTTGGCGCAAATATGTAAAAAACACAGTTGAATAGTGCTCGTTATGATCTTCAAAGAGAAAAGGGTAAAAATGGGGGGGGGGGGGCGCTCGCCGAGTAACTAGAAACCAACATGAGCCTGTGCTAGGACGGCCAGTGGCTAGTTGCGAGGTTTATGCTAGGAGTGCTAGGAATTACAATTGAAGTATTCAAACAATGAGCAAAATAAAAAAAAATGCAATTCATACCTAATCTTGCAGCACCCCGAGTTTGTGGACGCGACTGCCCTCGGGAGTTCCTTCAATCTCACTGCGAGAGTCGTCGACGGCGTCGGAAACACTCAACGAGCAACGATTATAGTGAACATAAAGAAGGAGATGAACACGGACCGGAAATTAGTGTTCGAACAGGTAAGCATCTTCGAAATACAGGGAATCGTCTGTTTATTCAGCACAATCACTTGTCTCTCTTATCGGTTAGTGTGTGTGTGAAATGAAGAGACAATATCCGTAATTCACACAATTCTTATTAGTGGACCTACGCAACATTTGATGCCGCTTTCGCAGTTGAATCGCATTTATAGCAGTAAAATGTGCGTGGATGTCAGAATGCATTAGAGATCTCGAGCATTCTCATAAGACTTCAAATCAGAAAACCGGAAATTCCCAGATGAATACAAATAGATCTGCCCACGAAATGCGCTTCTTTAGTAACTCTGTTTTTGATCATTCACAACATTACAAACAAGATGGTTATATATATATGTATATATATGTATATCTGGAAAGTAGTGCAATATAATTTTGAATTTACTTCAACAGAACTCATACAACCTCACTGCTGCACCTGGCGAGAGTGGATTGGGACAACTTCGACTGCAGTCTACGTCAACTTCGAAGGGCATTGTATTCAGCATAACAGAAGGCGTGCACGACGACGTCATACACGTATGCACATTATGATAAATCTCGGAATACGAATGGCCGATTCCTCATTTCAATAACTCTTTCATGCAAAATGAAGAGACCCATATCTTGAGCTCTAAATTTTGAAAATGGTTATATCTATATGTTGGAGGTGTAGATGTACCCTTCTAGTAGGTTGATATGGATCTGCAATTAAGTCTTCACTGTGCGTATCTTATTCCAGATAAACAATCGAACGGGCGAGCTCCGGTACAAGGGCGAAATCAAGAAGGACGACCAGGAATTTGATTTGAAGGTACGAACTTCTGCAAAATTAATAAGGAAAATTCGATTAATACTCTCAGATTCTCGTTTCTTCTTCAACTTCCTTCGCCGTCGTTCCTGTACACATTTTGATACGAGGAATAGGCTCATTTGTGCCCAAGTTCACACGAAAGGACAACGTCGTAACCATATCCAGAAGTAATGAAATGTTGTCTTTTCTTCCAATTTTGTCAAAATTTGTCACAGAAAATTTTATTCATCCCATCAATAATAAATGTTTTTGCAGCTCTTCCTGTTGAATCGGTCATTCACGAGTTCACCGCCACTGATTTGGATTCAGACGCCGAGCTCAAATTCCAGATTCTCACGACAACTGCAAAGGACATGATTGGAACTCCTCTTCAGGTTGAAATAAAGTTTATATTTTGGCCGTCCGGGAATTAGAGAACTTGAAATACAAAAATATATATAACCAGTCGTTGTTCTGTCAACGATTTCATTTGCAGGACCCCGATTTCTCGCGCCTATTTCGGCTGGAGAGCAGTCAGTCCAAAGGTAATTATTTTCAATTTTTTAAGTGGGCGTGAATGAAATATGTTCTGAAAGCTTTCACAAACATGCTCATAATATATGCCAAAAGCAATGCATCTCGTAAAAAACCATTTATGGAAACGAGAGAATATATTTCAAAATTACGAGAGAATTACGGCGGGATGGCCGAGTGGTGTAAGGCGCCGCCCGCCATTCGAAGGGTATCGAGTTGAATCCCCTTCCGAGGCCAACCAAGTCTTGCTATCCCTCAGGGGTCGGCAATTTGGTAGCGACTTCGGTTGCGACTTCGGCTACCCGAGAAAGCACTGGACAGCCGGGCATGTAGTCCGTCTAACAGCTGGCCTTACCAGTGGGTCTCACCTAGCGTTGTCTTACGACGTAAAACCGCTTGATGTGCATACACCTTTACCTTTTTTTAAACCTTTATTTCAAAAATTAAAGTTTCGAACGATTATGCACAGGTCGTCTCATTCTGGACGAGGATATCTCTGCTCTCGAGGTTCTTTCTCTTCGAGTGGAGGTGCAAGTGAGCGACCAGCGACATCCCGATGAGATTCCTGATAGAGGTACATCTTTTTTTCAAATTCAATAGAATTTCGTAGAAAAAAGAATTTTTTTTCTATTTATTATGCTTTTACAGCCACTCTGCTCATCCTCGTAACGGCACTCAAGTCATCTCAGCCAGAGATTCCCCTTCTGCAGCTCAATCGAATGCCTGAGGTAACTCGACGATTTACATATTTTTTGAGCAACAAAATATTATTTATTGCAGTTGATCACCCTACCCGCAAACATAGATGTTGGTAGTTACGTATACACCGTAGCTGCAAAGCCGAGTATTGTAGATGGAGCGAGAAGCGAGTTCTGGTGAGAATATCTCAAGTTCATCAAACGTCAATCTGGTCGCTTATTTCGATTCTTATTCAGAAGTCAATCAATAAAAATAAGCTATTCTACAGGTATGAGCTGAACGATGGAAAGCAATTCTTAGAAATTAACTCTAATACAGGTCAGATTTTTTCCAAGGCTTTCTCTCATTTTTATTTCCAATCCCGACATGCAGAGAATACAATTTCCTACATTTCAAGGCGAGCTGCACACTGTGGCATCCCTTCGAAACGAACGGGAGGTGGAGGCACATGTTGTAGTATCTCATCTGAACAGTTCGACGTCAGTTCAAGTGTGTAACTCCATTAATTGGCAATTCATTTTTATTATTGCTATCAAGAGAATTCGACTCTTCGTTCCTAGAACTCCCTCCAATATAAATCGGCGAATCCTAGCAGACTCGGCTCTCACTAATATTAAGAGGCCGTTTGCCTAAGAATCGGACAAATCTAAAGGAGTTTGGCACAGCTCAAAAATCTCGATTCTCTGAAACAATGTCATTTAGGGTTCTCGAGTGTGCTGATGACGATGGGGATACTCATTTTTCATTTCGACGTCACGTTTGCTCCAGACGGCGTGACGTCTAAAACAGTTTTTCCAGAATTCCTCAGTTAGGATAAAAGCGAAAATTAGGCGAGTTTGGCTCCCGAGGTAGAATTCGATGCTGATTACAGCAGCAAACTTTATTTTTTGCGAATTACAAAAATAACTGTGTAAAATGGAAGTTCTCAGGGAGCTAATAGGGATCGGGGAGAGTACCATAGATCAGACGGGAATGATGCAAGGATTCCAAATGTATTTTTACATTGACAAGAAAACATGCGGATAAGGTTTTATGTAAAAGATAGTATACCGGTTTGTAAGTAAATTTGACCATCCTTCCACTTGTTGACTTCCGATCTCTTGATCTACCCGAGTCTCTCTACCTTGACCTCTTCCCTCTCTCTGTGCTCTCTCTATTCCCCATGCTCTCTCGCCTCCCTCGGGAAGGAGAGAAGGAGAGGGAAGGAGATCGATAAAAGTTCGAAAGTCAACAAGTGGAAGGATGGCCAAATTTACTTACAAACCGGTGTCCTATCTTTTACATAAAACCTTATCCGCATGTTTTCTTGACAATGTAAAAATACATTTGGAATCCTTGCATCATTCCCGTCCGATCTATGGTACTCTCCCCGATCCCTATTAGCTTCCTGAGAACTTCCATTTTACACAGTTAGTTTTGAAATTCGCAAAAAATAAAGTTGACAGCTGTAATCAGCATCGAATTCTACCTCGGGAGCCAAACTCGCCTGATTTTAGCTGTTATTCTAACTGAGGGAATCTGGAAAAACTGTTTTCGACGTCACGCCATCTGGAGCCAACGGGACGTCGATATGAAAAATGACTATGCCCATCGTCATCCGCATCCTCGAGAACCCCAAACAACATAGTTTCAGAGAATTGAGATTTTTGAGCTGTGCCAATTCTTGTCCGACTCTCTCGCTACAATCTCTTAAGCAGCTTGCATCCACAGGCACCGCTCATTATTCGCACCGTGCCTGTCCTTGAGCATTCACCCGTCTTCGCCTCTTCCTTCTATGAACATACAATTGATGAGGCTACACCGCCTGGAACAAAGGTGAGCATTTTTTCTCATTTAAAATAGCGTTTTAGCTGTGCAAAAAAAGTTGGGTTGGAATATTACAAGATGGTTTGATAGGTCATGACGGTATCTGCATCCGATGAAGACGCGAGCGACGTAATTCAATTTAATTTGGAAGGCATGGATGCGGATCAGTTTGAGATAAACGAAAAGGTCAGACATGCCCAAATCGACTGCTCTTAATCAATAACAAAAAGCCGATCGTAGAACAGAGCATCAGTAATTAATAATTTAACTAGAGTTCTCTTATTGAAATTAAAACGTTATTGGAATTGGCCCCCTCTCCCTCTCATTTCCAATAACAAGCGAGATCTACTATGGAAAATGATCTCTTATTGGAATTGGAAATCTTATTGGAATTCCAATAAGAGAGAACAAAGGAGAACAAGGGACCGCTCTCGCCAATCCTCCTTGTTCGAATGATCAATTCGCTTATTGGAATTCCAATAACTATTGGAATTTGTCGACCGAACAACGAGTCTTATTGGAATTAAAATGAAGAGAGAGATCCTTGGTTCGCACTATTGGAATTCCGGAATTGATTCCAATAAGAGAACTCTAAATTTAACTTGACATTTTTTCATTTATTTAAAATAGTAAACAATTTGTAAATCTCGATCTATAATTTTTTTGTCCGTAAGGGGTATCGATATGAGGCCGTTTGCATAAAACCGAGCAAAGTTCGAAATATCATTTCTCTGAGGGTGTTGATGAATTAGAGCTCGTAATTAGAGTTCGCCATACGGGCGGGCCATTCGGTTTCGCGCCAGGCCTCGTTCGCGGCGATTAATGAGTCGACCCGATTCCGGCCTCAAAAATTGTTGGCCCGATACCGGAGCACCTTTGACAGCTGTAACTCCAACAGACCTGCACCAAATCAACAAATATTTTGGCATGTGACACAGCTAATGACACATCTAATTACGATTTTTTTATTCATTCAAGGTAGAATGGAACTTAACGCGAAGCCATGTGTATCGGGAGCAAGTAGGGCAGATCAGACCGGTAGATATGAGCAGACAATTCCATATCTGTTTTTGAATTTTATCTAAGTGAACATCGATAACAAGAACATCGATTTATAGTGTAAATAGGACGTAAGTAAATAGGACGATCTTTCCGCGTGTTTATCTCCTTCCTCTAAGAGTCGCCTGCCTTAGAGAAGCAAGAGAACAGGGGGAATCGAGAGAGCTCGAAAAAAAAAGGAGAGTGGGAAGAAGTCATGGTGGAGAGACTCGGGTAGTTAAAAAACGGAAGTGTCGGATAGGTCGTCAGGTCGTCGGGTAAGCGGGGTCGTCACAGGTCGTCAAATTTTTCTTACCAGCGAGGAACACTATAAATTGATTTTCTTTTTACGGGCTTAGATTAAATTAATGAACAGATTTGGAATAGTCTCGTCATTCCGGTCCGACCTGTCCTACTTTCTCCCTATGCCCAAGGCTCCGTGAATGGCTCCGTGAGGCTGAGCTCCGTGTCAACTTTATTAATTAAAATATACAGATATTTTTGCAAACATGCGCCATTGCCATCTTATTTCACATTCGACGCCAGATGTTCATAAAATTAGATCTAATGAGTGACACAAACAAGAAAACTGATTTTGACGTGACGTCATTTGGCGCCAACGATGTGATACGGGCAAAATGAATGTAGTAATCGTCATCAGCACCCTCAAGAACCCCAAATAGCAATAAAGTGAAGTAAAGTAAAGTAGTGAGTATGATACTAACGCGTACGGCGATGTTTCAGAGAATTCACATTTTTGTCGTATGTCAGATCTATCTGAATATATGAATTTTCTTAACTATAAGATAAACTTTGTTTTGCAAAGGGCGAGCTCCATCTTCGAACGTTACTCGATCGGGAAACGAAGCCGAAGATTAAATTGTTCGTAGTGGCTATTGATTCTACGGGACGATTCGACGTGGCTCCGGTATGTTCCTTATATTATCTATTCAGTATTAAAAAAATAGTTGGGTGTTCTTAATGAGGAACTAGAAGTAGCGGCTTGCCAAAAATAAGCCCAAAATGTATGTAAGCCCATAATGTTCAGGTGACGCTGTTTGTACTGGACGTAAACGATTCGGAACCATTTTTCAACTCTCGTAGCCTCGTTTCCTCTGTGATGGAGGACGCTCCAATCGGCAGTTTAGTCGTTCGAGCACAGGTTTAATATCTCAAATCCATTATATTATATGTAAATCTGGAAGCAACGACAATTTGAAAACTTGGTCACTGTCGATGCGTTAGGTGATAGAGAGATGTGCTATTTCTGGTGAGAAATTAATAAATCAGGCAACCGATCGTGACTTGTCTTCTTCCCTTCGCTACGACATCCGCGTACCCAACGAATCCTCGATGCTGTCCAAGCTAATCAAAGTGGATAACAACGGAACTGTCACCACGACTGGACCTCTGCAAGGTGAGAAAAAGCTACAAAATATTTTTTTTGGCAACGACGTTTCAAGTTTAAGGCTGGTTCTGATAGATTTGAGCAAATGGCTATTTTCGGGAATCTGGAAAACTTGGGGAACGGGGGGGGGGGGGGGTGGTATCGCTATCCTCTTCATTTTGCTTGAAGTCAACCGATGCTACCGAGCTGCAAACTAGTTGTAATCGACTATCGCGAGTCGAACAATGCAATACGCGTTTCATGAAAAGCGACCTTGCACTTTTAATTTAATTTATGAAAATTGTATTGGCTTACAAATGGACGTATTTCTGTTTTTTTTTTGTTTTTGCAATAAATTTTAATTTTAAACGATTAGTGAAGAATGCGAGAGCGGAACTGGAAGACGCATGTTTCATTGTTCACTTGCTCCCTCATTTCCAGCTATTGTTTTCAATTTTTAAATCCTAGCTATGCAAAATAATACTATTTCCCTGAAAAGGCGGTTCCCAAAATATTAATATTAATATATTCGGCTTCCATTCCCTCATCATGTTCGCGAAATTTTATGTAAGTTTTATGTTTTCTTGCATGGTTGGACTCTTTCATAGAATTTCATTCATGGCTGCTTGGGTTACAGGAAAAGCCCCCCCCCCCCTTGCAACAAAGTTTCAGCACGGTTGTTCCGGTCGTGTTGGAGCGAAATGAAGTCGATTGAGATGATCACCCTCGAAAACTCCACTCGCCAAGTTTTCCCATATAATTTTTTCTGCACCGTCTCGTTGCTAAATGACACCAATGACGCAGTTTAAAAGAGCGGAAAAAAAGTACTTTTGTATTTTCTCAGAAATATAAGTTTTCTATTTCCGCCTCTGGTTGTCAATTCTCTGGCGATCCCTGTCATATGTAAATTAGACAATCGGAGTGAGATTGAATAACCAACAACTCGAGTGAAAAATCGAGATGAAAAGTGTTTACTTCACTGGCAGAAATCACTAGCGATTCAATTATTGGCAGTAATTTTAGTTGAACGTGTGTTAATTAACCAGTAATTCAAAAAACCAATGATTTTTGCATGTCCTTAACTGAGAATTTCAAAGAAAAATAGTTCAATAACATCTTTGCAGGCCTCGACGGTAATGTAATGTTTGAGGTAATCGTCAGTGATGGGAAGCATACCGCCATCGCGGAGGTTAGTGTGTAACTGATCGCCAAAGTAAATTTTCAAATAAATATCAAATGGGCAAAACAAAAAATTACAGGTTAATCTAGAAATAATGCGTAACTTCGACTGCCATCCACAATTTGACATGGAAACAGAACAAGGAGGCAACTTTGTGTTCGAGATTCAAGAGGTTTGCATTTTTAAGGATTCGTCCACTAGAGGATTCGCCCACTTGAGTCAAGAACAAATATAATGACAAATAGGAACAGTGGACACAGAATACTTGATAATTATTTGGACATTTTCTGAAGAATGTGACAATCATCAATGCACCGGCAACGTATATAAAACTTAAATAAATCGATTATTCAGAACGCGCCGATAAAGTTCGCTCTTGGAAAAGTGAAAGCGGAGGCAATGGACGAGAAGTGCGTTTTGGAATTCACTCTGTGGGATGAAGAGAAAAATGAGTAAGTCAACAAGAGTTTGAGTCTCGCTTTTTTAGAGGAAAGGGAACTATTATTGAAGTGCGCCTGTCATATTCATTATTTTATATGACAGGCGCACTTCAATAATAGTTCCCTTTCCTCTATCAGCCCCTTTAGGTTCTACATTTAAAAATGTAAATAGTGAGTTAATCACAGATGTGCACAATATCAACTCAACCATCAGAAATACAATAGCTTGACAATCTTGATGGCGCATCTAGGCGGTTGTTGTGCGGCAGAGCAGGCCGCAAGCCCCGCCACCACACATAGACGCACCCATGGAAGCTTTATTTTTGATCCTTGAATGAAACTTATCCAGTGTTCGGATTCTCTCTTCCAATGTCCCTGTCATTTCTGCCGGTGTTGTGCTGTCTGATTTTAAGTTTTATTCAGATTCGTATACAACACTGCCGATATCTCCATTGATAATGCTACGGGCGAACTGAAGACGAATCGAGTTTTCGATGCTGAAATGGACGATGTTAGGATACCGGTAATTATTTTTTTAATGTTGTTTCCTGATAAAAAACAGATTCTCCAGTAAATTTGTCAAATGAGTTTAGGTTGTGCTTGGTTTGCGGTCGCAGGGACACACTGCAAAGATGGGAGCGGAATTGCGAATAATCGATCTGAATGATAACCCGCTACGGTTCGCTGTTGATGAGATTCACTTCAAGGTAAAGAATAGAGTAGACAGATGAAGAGCTAAAGGCAGAGTCTGCCGCTCGGCGCAACGAGGAATGAGAATGAGGGGAAGAGGAGAGTGAAAGGGATTAACTCTTGCGCAAGAGTAGAAATCAGAATGAACTCTTGCGCAAGAGTAAATGTGAGATTGGGGTGTTTTCGATCGTTTAACTTGGGTGTTTCTTGTCACGTCGGCATGCCATTAGCATAAGCTCTACTAATTATTCGTTTGAGAACTGTTTTGCATAGGATAGACCAATCATTGGCCCTTTTAATAAGAATGGCGATTAATGACAGTTTAGACGCACTAATCATGATAAAAGTGATGGAATAGGGCTATGCTGTCATCACAAACCTCCTAAATATCGAAAACGTTCATCAACCCATGTTTAGTGAGGAAATCGTCGTGAAATATCACCAACTGGAATCGATTTTTCTTAAAAACGAAGCAAAAACTGGCATATCACGCTATTTAGTAGTTAATATGCAACTACCATGTCTATAGACCTGATATCTCGCCGAAAGTCGATTAAATGTTCCACTTTGAATTCTACTCTTGCGCAAGAGTTCATTCTGAATTCTACTCTTACGCAAGAGTTCGAACTCTTGCGCAAGAGTTAACCCCTCTCCCTCTCCTCTTCACTTCATTCGTCGCCACGCTGCGCACTCTGCCCTCTTCATTTGTCCACTCTAGTAAAGAACCTCTTCATTTATCGTGCAAGAAAATCAGTATCAGCATATTGAGGAAAACTGTATGTCATTGTTCAATCGGGGTTGTGAGGCTTGAAGAAATTATTTTTTGCAGGTTCCCGAGAATTCTCCAAACGGTACATTCATCGGAGCCATTGAAGCATACGATAAGGATGCGATCGATCACGTGAACTTTCCTCTTGTTTTGCATTTTTTTATTTCACGGATATTATTTGTCCATGCTAATGTATCCTATTGAAGATATTCTACCATTTCGACGAACCCAACAACATCTTCACAGTGAATGCAACGAGCGGTCAAATACATCTCATAGGGGCGATCGATAGAGAAAAGGCAGACAAACATTCGTGAGCGATTTGTATGCATTTTAAGAGTTTCGTAGATACACACCTTGTTTTTTTGTTTTCACGAGCGTAAACTATTTCAAAGGAAAGGATACGAAAAGTAATGCATCTCTCTTTCAGATTTACTATTATTGCCACCAACTCGAACACTTTCTCATCACTTCATTCGGCCATGATTCGAGTCAATGTGCACATTCAAGACATGTACGTTTAACGATTTTGAAACCATGCACGAATTATACTCATATATTCTACGGATTGAGAAATGGAACACTCGTTGTGTGCGTCTCTACAAATTTTCATGTAACAAACTCAGGAACGACAACCCGCCTGAATTTTCTATAAAAGATCATATAATGATTATGAACGACGCCACAGTGGCAGGAGCTGCGTTGTTGAGAATGCGAGCTGAGGATCCCGATGAAGAGAAGGGTCAGAACTTGCTACGTTTACTGGTAATGACGATGTATCATACACAATAATTGCCATTTCAGACGGGCAACAGATCTTCTATCGAATCGCTGGAACAACTTTCGAGTATAGAAGGGTGGTCCATCCGGTCGATGAAGTGTTTAGTATCGGAGAAAAGACAGGCGATCTGCGATTGGAAAAGAATGTCAAGTGAGAACTAGGCGTTTGGGCGATAAGATATTTCTCCCGGATGATATCATTCAATTCTCACTCAATTTTTTAAATTTTTAATATTTTAGAATCAATAAATAGTTTCTAGAGACTTTACCGGTGGGCGTTTCAATATCCTTATCGCTGCTTCTGATAAAAACAATACGAAGGGACATGAACGCGTAGCTGTTGTCAAGGTATTTCAAAAATTAGAAATAAAAAAATAAATTTACAGATTGATGCATTGAAAAGAGATATTTAAGAACGAACGTTGAAATACGTACAAAATTCATTAAGGCCATCGTTCATTCTCCCTCTGATGTTGTTACTGCTCAAGTGGCCGGCGCACCTTCGAGAATGACTAGAAAGGTTCTCGGAGAGATTGTGAAGTGCGTGTTTATTTTGGTTGCATAAAAAATGGTCAAAATCAATCTTCAACTCGAGCACGATTTGATAAAGTGTCTCTCTAAGCAAAAAAGAGCCAATACCAAATATCTTTGGTAAAGTTTCGTTTATGTAAAAAATAATTCCAGCAAGCTCTCTTCGGCCACTGATTCCGATGCCCACGTTGTTGCTGTTGAATTCACCACGGAATTAGGACAGACTGTCAAGTAAAATTTGCAAATCCTAACTATTCCTTCTCAAATAACTGAAGCCTCTCAAAAGAACAATTGTTAATATTCAAGAGCTAGTTTCCAGTTAGTTTTTTAAAAAAAATGTGAAGGACACAACACCGACAGAAATGAGGGAATCGAGAGGGAGGGGAGGGGGATTAATGCAGTAGTCGAATAAGTTTCATCTGTACTTCAACTTCGGAAGTATGACCTAGGGTAGTGGCGGGGCTTGGGGCTTGCAAATGATTTATGAACCATGATGATTCCGCTATCGCTAGCGGCTATCATTTTTCGTGTTAGTTTTAGGCTTACAAGAGGATAGCATGAACTGTGTAAAGATATGTGATACTCTATTCCAATTTTTTTTTTAAAAAGATTTTTTAAAAAATCAATATTTTTATTTTTTCTTCAATATCTTGGATCTCCGTGAATAACTAGACACAATTTTGGCAGCTAGTTAAACGTTTGTGAAGATTGGATAATGGAGAATTGAGATACGAAAAGCAGAGGCAGAAATACGAAAATGCGGTACTTCAAACTTCAACTATTTTCCGAAAGAAAGGCTGATAAAAACAAATTTTTTTAAATAAAAGGAAAAAAAGGAAGGCCACATTAGACTAGCTATTTTCACCTGTATTCTTCGTCATACAACTGTTTAAGGTTGTTTAAGGGGCAACTGAAGAAAATCGGCTGATATGTAACATGGCTTCACCTTGCAGAGACGCTTCCTCTCTATATATCGTCTTCACCGGTCGCGACAGTGGAGAACCAATCCCCGCCGAGAAAATGGTAGCGAAGATGGACAGACTAAGAGCGGAGGGAGTGAAAAACCTACCCCTTGTCCGGGCCGATCAGGTGTTATATTTAAACAATGATCTCATAATAATTTCTGAAACTAGCTCGCTTTATTTACAAAGCAATTTGCTGTGGCTCAATAAACTCGTTACTCCTCCTCTTTATTTGCAATTTCAGCATTATTCCGCATCTCCTGATCATAAAGAGACGATTGCAATGGTCTCTTCACTCGCTCCTGTTTTTATCGTTCTCCTCTTTTTCATCACTCTTCTCGCCATTGTTATCTTCATCTTCAGTATTATGGTCTGCGTGTATAGAAGACGGTAAGAGAAATTCAGTGAAGCAAAACGGGCAAAAAATAACAGTTCTTAAGAGTAACAGAGAGAGTAAATCAATCTGGTTAACTATTACTTTATTCCTCAGGTATTATTCACTCAAGAAAGCTAAAGAAGACGTGATGGCAATAAAAAACTCACAAAAAACTCCTGAGATTCAAAGGCCCATGCTTGCGATCAAGAATGGAAGGTAAATTTTAGGCATTAAAATTTTTTTTATGTTTTTAAAAATTACAGCGATCGTAATCCTTCTTCAACAATTTCAACACCTTCTATTGTTGATTCATGCTATCGGAGCGGAAAATATGATGTGCAGGTTTGGAAACTTTCAGCCGCTACTAATATTTTCTGCAAACAGCAGTTTTATTGATCATTCGAAATGTTGTTTAATATCAGGAAGCAAAGATGGACGTCGTAAATCCCGAGGATGATTAAATACATCGTTTCATCAAAAATGTAATTGAAAATAATTTATAATTGTTAACGTTGGCATATTGATTAACATTAATTGATTACGATACATATAAAAATATTGTCCTTTGCACGAACATTCAACAAGTCTTGACTCTTGAACTCTGGACAAAAGTTCTTTTTCATCGCTTATAACTAGCGTTGACAATTCAAGGATGAGAAGAAGGCCTTCTTTTCATTTTTCAACAGAATGCAAATCGACCCATTCTTAGAGGAAGGATGAGAGAGATCTGTCATCCTTGAGGAAAGATGTGGATCCTTCCTCAAGGATTGAGGGAGAGGCTGGATCAAATTTACAGGAATTCGATATTTCTGCTCAACATGTATCGAATCGATATTGAAAACATAAATAAAATTCACATTCTGAGTGCACGGTAATTCAATTGTTGAGGGCCAAAAAATGTCTGCGTTCACGGTATGAAATTACTGAGGAGTGAGGAGAGAATGGGGTATTTCTATTTAACATTACATGTAGAAGCTCTGCATCAAATCATTTCTTAAACCTGTTTTTACCCCGCTGCCAAAATGGGGTGGCTGTTGGAGACTGGGCGAATGCAAAGGTCACCTGGAAGAATTAAATTTTATGAATGGATTCAAATTTCGTTTTGCAAAAAACTCATTTTGGCATTTCAATGCAAGATTCTTTGACTCTATTTTTGAAAAAAATCGTAAAATTACAGAATTAATACCGTTGTTGTAAAGAAAGAGAGGATTACAAGGAAGCTAATCCTTCGCATAAACTGCACCCATCGGGTTTCCCTCTCCTGAAATAATGGTCATTGAACACTAGTCACACAATGTCGACCGCACATGAGGAATGTCGATAATCAGCATGGCAAAACTCAATCCCATTATCCCTCCAGCTGCGTGACAAGCGTGTGAAATGTCCTGCAATTTAGATAACATCAGATTGTGCACGGGCAGTTAGCCTTCGAAATACGGGTAATCGTGGGACACCTCCTTTAAATCAAAGAAATCATTCAACTCTGCGGTGTCTGCCAATTTGTTCTAGGTATACTATAATGAACATGTCATTTGTTTCAGAACGGGTGCAAGATTGAAATTTCTTTTTTTTTCCAAGTTGTACGCTGCCTGCTCATTTCTGTACACGATCATCAGCCCATTTATCTTCGAGTTCAATGTATGTTCGAATGCTACTTTCTAATGGAAAAACGCAATCATAGATATCTGCCCGAAGAGTTCGAAAAACGGGTAATCGCCTCATCATTTCCCGTACTCTCCCACCGGTCAGAGAGGTGGAAGAGTGTGTGAAATGAAGCGATTACCCGTATTTCGAAGGCTAACTGCCCGTGCACAATCTGATGTTATCTAAATTGCAGGACATTTCACACGCTTGTCACGCAGCTGGAGGGATAATGGGATTGAGTTTTGCCATGCTGATTATCGACATTCCTCATGTGCGGTCGACATTGTGTGACTAGTGTTCAATGACCATTATTTCAGGAGAGGGAAACCCGATGGGTGCAGTTTATGCGAAGGATTAGCTTCCTTGTAATCCTCTCTTTCTTTACAACAACGGTATTAATTCTGTAATTTTACGATTTTTTTCAAAAATAGAGTCAAAGAATCTTGCATTGAAATGCCAAAATGAGTTTTTTGCAAAACGAAATTTGAATCCATTCATAAAATTTAGGCTTAGGCTTAGGCTTAGGCTTAGGCTTAGGCTTAGGCTTAGGCTTAGGCTTAGGCTTAGGCTTAGGCTTAGGCTTAGGCTTAGGCTTAGGCTTAGGCTTAGGCTTAGGCTTAGGCTTAGGCTTAGGCTTAGGCTTAGGCTTAGGCTTAGGCTTAGGCTTAGGCTTAGGCTTAGGCTTAGGCTTAGGCTTAGGCTTAGGCTTAGGCTTAGGCTTAGGCTTAGGCTTAGGCTTAGGCTTAGGCTTAGGCTAGGCTTAGGCTTAGGCTTAGGCTTAGGCTTAGGCTTAGGCTTAGGCTTAGGCTTAGGCTTAGGCTTAGGCTTAGGCTTAGGCTTAGGCTTAGGCTTAGGCTTAGGCTTAGGCTTAGGCTTAGGCTTAGGCTTAGGCTTAGGCTTAGGCTTAGGCTTAGGCTTAGGCTTAGGCTTAGGCTTAGGCTTAGGCTTAGGCTTAGGCTTAGGCTTAGGCTTAGGCTTAGGCTTAGGCTTAGGCTTAGGCTTAGGCTTAGGCTTAGGCTTAGGCTTAGGCTTAGGCTTAGGCTTAGGCTTAGGCTTAGGCTTAGGCTAGGCTTAGGCTTAGGCTTAGGCTTAGGCTTAGGCTTAGGCTTAGGCTTAGGCTTAGGCTTAGGCTTAGGCTTAGGCTTAGGCTTAGGCTTAGGCTTAGGCTTAGGCTTAGGCTTAGGCTTAGGCTTAGGCTTAGGCTTAGGCTTAGGCTTAGGCTTAGGCTTAGGCTTAGGCTTAGGCTTAGGCTTAGGCTTAGGCTTAGGCTTAGGCTTAGGCTTAGGCTTAGGCTTAGGCTTAGGCTTAGGCTTAGGCTTAGGCTTAGGCTTAGGCTTAGGCTTAGGCTTAGGCTTAGGCTTAGGCTTAGGCTTAGGCTTAGGCTTAGGCTTAGGCTTAGGCTTAGGCTTAGGCTTAGGCTTAGGCTTAGGCTTAGGCTTAGGCTTAGGCTTAGGCTTAGGCTTAGGCTTAGGCTTAGGCTTAGGCTTAGGCTTAGGCTTAGGCTTAGGCTTAGGCTTAGGCTTAGGCTTAGGCTTAGGCTTAGGCTTAGGCTTAGGCTTAGGCTTAGGCTTAGGCTTAGGCTTAGGCTTAGGCTTAGGCTTAGGCTTAGGCTTAGGCTTAGGCTTAGGCTTAGGCTTAGGCTTAGGCTTAGGCTTAGGCTTAGGCTTAGGCTTAGGCTTAGGCTTAGGCTTAGGCTTAGGCTTAGGCTTAGGCTTAGGCTTAGGCTTAGGCTTAGGCTTAGGCTTAGGCTTAGGCTTAGGCTTAGGCTTAGGCTTAGGCTTAGGCTTAGGCTTAGGCTTAGGCTTAGGCTTAGGCTTAGGCTTAGGCTTAGGCTTAGGCTTAGGCTTAGGCTTAGGCTTAGGCTTAGGCTTAGGCTTAGGCTTAGGCTTAGGCTTAGGCTTAGGCTTAGGCTTAGGCTTAGGCTTAGGCTTAGGCTTAGGCTTAGGCTTAGGCTTAGGCTTAGGCTTAGGCTTAGGCTTAGGCTTAGGCTTAGGCTTAGGCTTAGGCTTAGGCTTAGGCTTAGGCTTAGGCTTAGGCTTAGGCTTAGGCTTAGGCTTAGGCTTAGGCTTAGGCTTAGGCTTAGGCTTAGGCTTAGGCTTAGGCTTAGGCTTAGGCTTAGGCTTAGGCTTAGGCTTAGGCTTAGGCTTAGGCTTAGGCTTAGGCTTAGGCTTAGGCTTAGGCTTAGGCTTAGGCTTAGGCTTAGGCTTAGGCTTAGGCTTAGGCTTAGGCTTAGGCTTAGGCTTAGGCTTAGGCTTAGGCTTAGGCTTAGGCTTAGGCTTAGGCTTAGGCTTAGGCTTAGGCTTAGGCTTAGGCTTAGGCTTAGGCTTAGGCTTAGGCTTAGGCTTAGGCTTAGGCTTAGGCTTAGGCTTAGGCTTAGGCTTAGGCTTAGGCTTAGGCTTAGGCTTAGGCTTAGGCTTAGGCTTAGGCTTAGGCTTAGGCTTAGGCTTAGGCTTAGGCTTAGGCTTAGGCTTAGGCTTAGGCTTAGGCTTAGGCTTAGGCTTAGGCTTAGGCTTAGGCTTAGGCTTAGGCTTAGGCTTAGGCTTAGGCTTAGGCTTAGGCTTAGGCTTAGGCTTAGGCTTAGGCTTAGGCTTAGGCTTAGGCTTAGGCTTAGGCTTAGGCTTAGGCTTAGGCTTAGGCTTAGGCTTAGGCTTAGGCTTAGGCTTAGGCTTAGGCTTAGGCTTAGGCTTAGGCTTAGGCTTAGGCTTAGGCTTAGGCTTAGGCTTAGGCTTAGGCTTAGGCTTAGGCTTAGGCTTAGGCTTAGGCTTAGGCTTAGGCTTAGGCTTAGGCTTAGGCTTAGGCTTAGGCTTAGGCTTAGGCTTAGGCTTAGGCTTAGGCTTAGGCTTAGGCTTAGGCTTAGGCTTAGGCTTAGGCTTAGGCTTAGGCTTAGGCTTAGGCTTAGGCTTAGGCTTAGGCTTAGGCTTAGGCTTAGGCTTAGGCTTAGGCTTAGGCTTAGGCTTAGGCTTAGGCTTAGGCTTAGGCTTAGGCTTAGGCTTAGGCTTAGGCTTAGGCTTAGGCTTAGGCTTAGGCTTAGGCTTAGGCTTAGGCTTAGGCTTAGGCTTAGGCTTAGGCTTAGGCTTAGGCTTAGGCTTAGGCTTAGGCTTAGGCTTAGGCTTAGGCTTAGGCTTAGGCTTAGGCTTAGGCTTAGGCTTAGGCTTAGGCTTAGGCTTAGGCTTAGGCTTAGGCTTAGGCTTAGGCTTAGGCTTAGGCTTAGGCTTAGGCTTAGGCTTAGGCTTAGGCTTAGGCTTAGGCTTAGGCTTAGGCTTAGGCTTAGGCTTAGGCTTAGGCTTAGGCTTAGGCTTAGGCTTAGGCTTAGGCTTAGGCTTAGGCTTAGGCTTAGGCTTAGGCTTAGGCTTAGGCTTAGGCTTAGGCTTAGGCTTAGGCTTAGGCTTAGGCTTAGGCTTAGGCTTAGGCTTAGGCTTAGGCTTAGGCTTAGGCTTAGGCTTAGGCTTAGGCTTAGGCTTAGGCTTAGGCTTAGGCTTAGGCTTAGGCTTAGGCTTAGGCTTAGGCTTAGGCTTAGGCTTAGGCTTAGGCTTAGGCTTAGGCTTAGGCTTAGGCTTAGGC
The DNA here is from genome assembly GCA_000180635.4 of Pristionchus pacificus. Taxonomy (NCBI): domain Eukaryota; kingdom Metazoa; phylum Nematoda; class Chromadorea; order Rhabditida; family Neodiplogasteridae; genus Pristionchus; species Pristionchus pacificus. The sequence goes on from CM026576.1 coordinate 23,303,135, forward strand.
TTAGGCTTAGGCTTAGGCTTAGGCTTAGGCTTAGGCTTAGGCTTAGGCTTAGGCTTAGGCTTAGGCTTAGGCTTAGGCTTAGGCTTAGGCTTAGGCTTAGGCTTAGGCTTAGGCTTAGGCTTAGGCTTAGGCTTAGGCTTAGGCTTAGGCTTAGGCTTAGGCTTAGGCTTAGGCTTAGGCTTAGGCTTAGGCTTAGGCTTAGGCTTAGGCTTAGGCTTAGGCTTAGGCTTAGGCTTAGGCTTAGGCTTAGGCTTAGGCTTAGGCTTAGGCTTAGGCTTAGGCTTAGGCTTAGGCTTAGGCTTAGGCTTAGGCTTAGGCTTAGGCTTAGGCTTAGGCTTAGGCTTAGGCTTAGGCTTAGGCTTAGGCTTAGGCTTAGGCTTAGGCTTAGGCTTAGGCTTAGGCTTAGGCTTAGGCTTAGGCTTAGGCTTAGGCTTAGGCTTAGGCTTAGGCTTAGGCTTAGGCTTAGGCTTAGGCTTAGGCTTAGGCTTAGGCTTAGGCTTAGGCTTAGGCTTAGGCTTAGGCTTAGGCTTAGGCTTAGGCTTAGGCTTAGGCTTAGGCTTAGGCTTAGGCTTAGGCTTAGGCTTAGGCTTAGGCTTAGGCTTAGGCTTAGGCTTAGGCTTAGGCTTAGGCTTAGGCTTAGGCTTAGGCTTAGGCTTAGGCTTAGGCTTAGGCTTAGGCTTAGGCTTAGGCTTAGGCTTAGGCTTAGGCTTAGGCTTAGGCTTAGGCTTAGGCTTAGGCTTAGGCTTAGGCTTAGGCTTAGGCTTAGGCTTAGGCTTAGGCTTAGGCTTAGGCTTAGGCTTAGGCTTAGGCTTAGGCTTAGGCTTAGGCTTAGGCTTAGGCTTAGGCTTAGGCTTAGGCTTAGGCTTAGGCTTAGGCTTAGGCTTAGGCTTAGGCTTAGGCTTAGGCTTAGGCTTAGGCTTAGGCTTAGGCTTAGGCTTAGGCTTAGGCTTAGGCTTAGGCTTAGGCTTAGGCTTAGGCTTAGGCTTAGGCTTAGGCTTAGGCTTAGGCTTAGGCTTAGGCTTAGGCTTAGGCTTAGGCTTAGGCTTAGGCTTAGGCTTAGGCTTAGGCTTAGGCTTAGGCTTAGGCTTAGGCTTAGGCTTAGGCTTAGGCTTAGGCTTAGGCTTAGGCTTAGGCTTAGGCTTAGGCTTAGGCTTAGGCTTAGGCTTAGGCTTAGGCTTAGGCTTAGGCTTAGGCTTAGGCTTAGGCTTAGGCTTAGGCTTAGGCTTAGGCTTAGGCTTAGGCTTAGGCTTAGGCTTAGGCTTAGGCTTAGGCTTAGGCTTAGGCTTAGGCTTAGGCTTAGGCTTAGGCTTAGGCTTAGGCTTAGGCTTAGGCTTAGGCTTAGGCTTAGGCTTAGGCTTAGGCTTAGGCTTAGGCTTAGGCTTAGGCTTAGGCTTAGGCTTAGGCTTAGGCTTAGGCTTAGGCTTAGGCTTAGGCTTAGGCTTAGGCTTAGGCTTAGGCTTAGGCTTAGGCTTAGGCTTAGGCTTAGGCTTAGGCTTAGGCTTAGGCTTAGGCTTAGGCTTAGGCTTAGGCTTAGGCTTAGGCTTAGGCTTAGGCTTAGGCTTAGGCTTAGGCTTAGGCTTAGGCTTAGGCTTAGGCTTAGGCTTAGGCTTAGGCTTAGGCTTAGGCTTAGGCTTAGGCTTAGGCTTAGGCTTAGGCTTAGGCTTAGGCTTAGGCTTAGGCTTAGGCTTAGGCTTAGGCTTAGGCTTAGGCTTAGGCTTAGGCTTAGGCTTAGGCTTAGGCTTAGGCTTAGGCTTAGGCTTAGGCTTAGGCTTAGGCTTAGGCTTAGGCTTAGGCTTAGGCTTAGGCTTAGGCTTAGGCTTAGGCTTAGGCTTAGGCTTAGGCTTAGGCTTAGGCTTAGGCTTAGGCTTAGGCTTAGGCTTAGGCTTAGGCTTAGGCTTAGGCTTAGGCTTAGGCTTAGGCTTAGGCTTAGGCTTAGGCTTAGGCTTAGGCTTAGGCTTAGGCTTAGGCTTAGGCTTAGGCTTAGGCTTAGGCTTAGGCTTAGGCTTAGGCTTAGGCTTAGGCTTAGGCTTAGGCTTAGGCTTAGGCTTAGGCTTAGGCTTAGGCTTAGGCTTAGGCTTAGGCTTAGGCTTAGGCTTAGGCTTAGGCTTAGGCTTAGGCTTAGGCTTAGGCTTAGGCTTAGGCTTAGGCTTAGGCTTAGGCTTAGGCTTAGGCTTAGGCTTAGGCTTAGGCTTAGGCTTAGGCTTAGGCTTAGGCTTAGGCTTAGGCTTAGGCTTAGGCTTAGGCTTAGGCTTAGGCTTAGGCTTAGGCTTAGGCTTAGGCTTAGGCTTAGGCTTAGGCTTAGGCTTAGGCTTAGGCTTAGGCTTAGGCTTAGGCTTAGGCTTAGGCTTAGGCTTAGGCTTAGGCTTAGGCTTAGGCTTAGGCTTAGGCTTAGGCTTAGGCTTAGGCTTAGGCTTAGGCTTAGGCTTAGGCTTAGGCTTAGGCTTAGGCTTAGGCTTAGGCTTAGGCTTAGGCTTAGGCTTAGGCTTAGGCTTAGGCTTAGGCTTAGGCTTAGGCTTAGGCTTAGGCTTAGGCTTAGGCTTAGGCTTAGGCTTAGGCTTAGGCTTAGGCTTAGGCTTAGGCTTAGGCTTAGGCTTAGGCTTAGGCTTAGGCTTAGGCTTAGGCTTAGGCTTAGGCTTAGGCTTAGGCTTAGGCTTAGGCTTAGGCTTAGGCTTAGGCTTAGGCTTAGGCTTAGGCTTAGGCTTAGGCTTAGGCTTAGGCTTAGGCTTAGGCTTAGGCTTAGGCTTAGGCTTAGGCTTAGGCTTAGGCTTAGGCTTAGGCTTAGGCTTAGGCTTAGGCTTAGGCTTAGGCTTAGGCTTAGGCTTAGGCTTAGGCTTAGGCTTAGGCTTAGGCTTAGGCTTAGGCTTAGGCTTAGGCTTAGGCTTAGGCTTAGGCTTAGGCTTAGGCTTAGGCTTAGGCTTAGGCTTAGGCTTAGGCTTAGGCTTAGGCTTAGGCTTAGGCTTAGGCTTAGGCTTAGGCTTAGGCTTAGGCTTAGGCTTAGGCTTAGGCTTAGGCTTAGGCTTAGGCTTAGGCTTAGGCTTAGGCTTAGGCTTAGGCTTAGGCTTAGGCTTAGGCTTAGGCTTAGGCTTAGGCTTAGGCTTAGGCTTAGGCTTAGGCTTAGGCTTAGGCTTAGGCTTAGGCTTAGGCTTAGGCTTAGGCTTAGGCTTAGGCTTAGGCTTAGGCTTAGGCTTAGGCTTAGGCTTAGGCTTAGGCTTAGGCTTAGGCTTAGGCTTAGGCTTAGGCTTAGGCTTAGGCTTAGGCTTAGGCTTAGGCTTAGGCTTAGGCTTAGGCTTAGGCTTAGGCTTAGGCTTAGGCTTAGGCTTAGGCTTAGGCTTAGGCTTAGGCTTAGGCTTAGGCTTAGGCTTAGGCTTAGGCTTAGGCTTAGGCTTAGGCTTAGGCTTAGGCTTAGGCTTAGGCTTAGGCTTAGGCTTAGGCTTAGGCTTAGGCTTAGGCTTAGGCTTAGGCTTAGGCTTAGGCTTAGGCTTAGGCTTAGGCTTAGGCTTAGGCTTAGGCTTAGGCTTAGGCTTAGGCTTAGGCTTAGGCTTAGGCTTAGGCTTAGGCTTAGGCTTAGGCTTAGGCTTAGGCTTAGGCTTAGGCTTAGGCTTAGGCTTAGGCTTAGGCTTAGGCTTAGGCTTAGGCTTAGGCTTAGGCTTAGGCTTAGGCTTAGGCTTAGGCTTAGGCTTAGGCTTAGGCTTAGGCTTAGGCTTAGGCTTAGGCTTAGGCTTAGGCTTAGGCTTAGGCTTAGGCTTAGGCTTAGGCTTAGGCTTAGGCTTAGGCTTAGGCTTAGGCTTAGGCTTAGGCTTAGGCTTAGGCTTAGGCTTAGGCTTAGGCTTAGGCTTAGGCTTAGGCTTAGGCTTAGGCTTAGGCTTAGGCTTAGGCTTAGGCTTAGGCTTAGGCTTAGGCTTAGGCTTAGGCTTAGGCTTAGGCTTAGGCTTAGGCTTAGGCTTAGGCTTAGGCTTAGGCTTAGGCTTAGGCTTAGGCTTAGGCTTAGGCTTAGGCTTAGGCTTAGGCTTAGGCTTAGGCTTAGGCTTAGGCTTAGGCTTAGGCTTAGGCTTAGGCTTAGGCTTAGGCTTAGGCTTAGGCTTAGGCTTAGGCTTAGGCTTAGGCTTAGGCTTAGGCTTAGGCTTAGGCTTAGGCTTAGGCTTAGGCTTAGGCTTAGGCTTAGGCTTAGGCTTAGGCTTAGGCTTAGGCTTAGGCTTAGGCTTAGGCTTAGGCTTAGGCTTAGGCTTAGGCTTAGGCTTAGGCTTAGGCTTAGGCTTAGGCTTAGGCTTAGGCTTAGGCTTAGGCTTAGGCTTAGGCTTAGGCTTAGGCTTAGGCTTAGGCTTAGGCTTAGGCTTAGGCTTAGGCTTAGGCTTAGGCTTAGGCTTAGGCTTAGGCTTAGGCTTAGGCTTAGGCTTAGGCTTAGGCTTAGGCTTAGGCTTAGGCTTAGGCTTAGGCTTAGGCTTAGGCTTAGGCTTAGGCTTAGGCTTAGGCTTAGGCTTAGGCTTAGGCTTAGGCTTAGGCTTAGGCTTAGGCTTAGGCTTAGGCTTAGGCTTAGGCTTAGGCTTAGGCTTAGGCTTAGGCTTAGGCTTAGGCTTAGGCTTAGGCTTAGGCTTAGGCTTAGGCTTAGGCTTAGGCTTAGGCTTAGGCTTAGGCTTAGGCTTAGGCTTAGGCTTAGGCTTAGGCTTAGGCTTAGGCTTAGGCTTAGGCTTAGGCTTAGGCTTAGGCTTAGGCTTAGGCTTAGGCTTAGGCTTAGGCTTAGGCTTAGGCTTAGGCTTAGGCTTAGGCTTAGGCTTAGGCTTAGGCTTAGGCTTAGGCTTAGGCTTAGGCTTAGGCTTAGGCTTAGGCTTAGGCTTAGGCTTAGGCTTAGGCTTAGGCTTAGGCTTAGGCTTAGGCTTAGGCTTAGGCTTAGGCTTAGGCTAGGCTTAGGCTTAGGCTTAGGCTTAGGCTTAGGCTTAGGCTTAGGCTTAGGCTTAGGCTTAGGCTTAGGCTTAGGCTTAGGCTTAGGCTTAGGCTTAGGCTTAGGCTTAGGCTTAGGCTTAGGCTTAGGCTTAGGCTTAGGCTTAGGCTTAGGCTTAGGCTTAGGCTTAGGCTTAGGCTTAGGCTTAGGCTTAGGCTTAGGCTTAGGCTTAGGCTTAGGCTTAGGCTTAGGCTTAGGCTTAGGCTTAGGCTTAGGCTTAGGCTTAGGCTTAGGCTTAGGCTTAGGCTTAGGCTTAGGCTTAGGCTTAGGCTTAGGCTTAGGCTTAGGCTTAGGCTTAGGCTTAGGCTTAGGCTTAGGCTTAGGCTTAGGCTTAGGCTTAGGCTTAGGCTTAGGCTTAGGCTTAGGCTTAGGCTTAGGCTTAGGCTTAGGCTTAGGCTTAGGCTTAGGCTTAGGCTTAGGCTTAGGCTTAGGCTTAGGCTTAGGCTTAGGCTTAGGCTTAGGCTTAGGCTTAGGCTTAGGCTTAGGCTTAGGCTTAGGCTTAGGCTTAGGCTTAGGCTTAGGCTTAGGCTTAGGCTTAGGCTTAGGCTTAGGCTTAGGCTTAGGCTTAGGCTTAGGCTTAGGCTTAGGCTTAGGCTTAGGCTTAGGCTTAGGCTTAGGCTTAGGCTTAGGCTTAGGCTTAGGCTTAGGCTTAGGCTTAGGCTTAGGCTTAGGCTTAGGCTTAGGCTTAGGCTTAGGCTTAGGCTTAGGCTTAGGCTTAGGCTTAGGCTTAGGCTTAGGCTTAGGCTTAGGCTTAGGCTTAGGCTTAGGCTTAGGCTTAGGCTTAGGCTTAGGCTTAGGCTTAGGCTTAGGCTTAGGCTTAGGCTTAGGCTTAGGCTTAGGCTTAGGCTTAGGCTTAGGCTTAGGCTTAGGCTTAGGCTTAGGCTTAGGCTTAGGCTTAGGCTTAGGCTTAGGCTTAGGCTTAGGCTTAGGCTTAGGCTTAGGCTTAGGCTTAGGCTTAGGCTTAGGCTTAGGCTTAGGCTTAGGCTTAGGCTTAGGCTTAGGCTTAGGCTTAGGCTTAGGCTTAGGCTTAGGCTTAGGCTTAGGCTTAGGCTTAGGCTTAGGCTTAGGCTTAGGCTTAGGCTTAGGCTTAGGCTTAGGCTTAGGCTTAGGCTTAGGCTTAGGCTTAGGCTTAGGCTTAGGCTTAGGCTTAGGCTTAGGCTTAGGCTTAGGCTTAGGCTTAGGCTTAGGCTTAGGCTTAGGCTTAGGCTTAGGCTTAGGCTTAGGCTTAGGCTTAGGCTTAGGCTTAGGCTTAGGCTTAGGCTTAGGCTTAGGCTTAGGCTTAGGCTTAGGCTTAGGCTTAGGCTTAGGCTTAGGCTTAGGCTTAGGCTTAGGCTTAGGCTTAGGCTTAGGCTTAGGCTTAGGCTTAGGCTTAGGCTTAGGCTTAGGCTTAGGCTTAGGCTTAGGCTTAGGCTTAGGCTTAGGCTTAGGCTTAGGCTTAGGCTTAGGCTTAGGCTTAGGCTTAGGCTTAGGCTTAGGCTTAGGCTTAGGCTTAGGCTTAGGCTTAGGCTTAGGCTTAGGCTTAGGCTTAGGCTTAGGCTTAGGCTTAGGCTTAGGCTTAGGCTTAGGCTTAGGCTTAGGCTTAGGCTTAGGCTTAGGCTTAGGCTTAGGCTTAGGCTTAGGCTTAGGCTTAGGCTTAGGCTTAGGCTTAGGCTTAGGCTTAGGCTTAGGCTTAGGCTTAGGCTTAGGCTTAGGCTTAGGCTTAGGCTTAGGCTTAGGCTTAGGCTTAGGCTTAGCTTAGGCTTAGGCTTAGGCTTAGGCTTAGGCTTAGGCTTAGGCTTAGGCTTAGGCTTAGGCTTAGGCTTAGGCTTAGGCTTAGGCTTAGGCTTAGGCTTAGGCTTAGGCTTAGGCTTAGGCTTAGGCTTAGGCTTAGGCTTAGGCTTAGGCTTAGGCTTAGGCTTAGGCTTAGGCTTAGGCTTAGGCTTAGGCTTAGGCTTAGGCTTAGGCTTAGGCTTAGGCTTAGGCTTAGGCTTAGGCTTAGGCTTAGGCTTAGGCTTAGGCTTAGGCTTAGGCTTAGGCTTAGGCTTAGGCTTAGGCTTAGGCTTAGGCTTAGGCTTAGGCTTAGGCTTAGGCTTAGGCTTAGGCTTAGGCTTAGGCTTAGGCTTAGGCTTAGGCTTAGGCTTAGGCTTAGGCTTAGGCTTAGGCTTAGGCTTAGGCTTAGGCTTAGGCTAGGCTTAGGCTTAGGCTTAGGCTTAGGCTTAGGCTTAGGCTTAGGCTTAGGCTTAGGCTTAGGCTTAGGCTTAGGCTTAGGCTTAGGCTTAGGCTTAGGCTTAGGCTTAGGCTTAGGCTTAGGCTTAGGCTTAGGCTTCGGCTTAGGCTTAGGCTTAGGCTTAGGCTTAGGCTTAGGCTGGCTTAGGCTTAGGATTAGGCTTTAGGCTTTTAGGCTTAGGCTTAGCTTAGGCTTAGGCTTAGGCTTAGGCTTAGGCTTAGGCTTAGGCTTAGGCTTAGGCTTAGGCTTAGGCTTAGGCTTTAGGCTTAGGCTTAGGCTTAGGCTTAGGCTTAGGCTTAGGCTTAGGCTTAGGCGCTTAGGCTTAGGCTTAGGCTGAGGCTTAGGCTTAGGCCTTAGGCTTAGGCTTAGGCTTAGGCTTAGGCTA